>JAGMUU010000004.1:1487500-2687500 GCA_020744375.1 Dactylonectria estremocensis
GGATGTGGCTGTATGTTGTCACGACCCCACCAAACGCCACATCACCCCGCCAAGCACGCGCTCCATGTCCCCACGCGGCCGGCCATCATGGTTCAAACATGGAGATTCCCCCCAACACCACAAATCATGGCGTCCAACCCGCGATCTGCGTCCGCCATGGGCACCAACGAAAATAGCTACTTCGAGCAGCAGCGCGAGGCACTCATTGGAGAGATTGCCATGGTACGTGCAAGTCCATTGGCGGAAGCCCGTCAACCAACCATCGAGACGATACGAGCACTGGTTGACATGATGCTGCGTCGCGTAGAACTTTGAGCAGGTCCTGGCGAACATCAACAAGCTGAATCGGTCGCTTGAGGCTGTCATTGCGGTACGCGGCCCCCCCCCCCCCCGCGACTCTTTTTGTGTTCACTTCCAAGTATGGGTGCAGAATTGGCTGACATGCGGCAAGGTGGGCAACGAGTTCTCGTCGGTCGAAGCGCTGTGGTCGCAGTTTGAAAGTGTCATGGACAAGGATGGCGAGGCTGAGGGAGGGGAGTCGGCGAAGCAGGGAGAGCAACAAAGGGAGCAGCAGCAGCACGAGGACGAGAAGCGCGATGAGGCTAGAAAGTAGGATCCCAGCATGGGCCAGATGGGCGAAGGATGATTGATACCCAATGGACGGCTGAGATGACGCGCGAATACGCTGAAACACATTCATGTCGAGACGGATAGAGATGGGTCAAGTCGTATAAAGGACCCTTGCATTTTCACAGCGGCATGGCTTGCCGGCATCGTGGGTGTGCTCAACCACATCGCTTGGACTTCACGTCGAACGAGATAACCTGAAGATGGTTTTGAAGATATTTTGTATGTCCTTTCCCAACCCAATGACTCAGCAGAATCATGATACAAACAAGAAAAAAAGAGATAAGAACAACAAGAAGACGCACCCGGCCGCAGGAAACAACCACCCATATATGCCCAGCGAGTACATAAAACAACCCGTAGTTCTCCATTCTCTCCTGAACGAACCCCGAATAGTTTGTCTTCTAAATCATCCCAAAGGCCGACGCGCGCGCTTCCCCTATGTACCAAGCCATACCATCCAGGTCCATTCTTTCCCTTTTCTCCGAGATCTACGCTTCCTCGTTTGGTCGAGGGAGCGCTTCCCAGCGACCTCGGAGGGGCTCATCCCGGTTGACCATCGCTGGTAGGACTTCCTCGTCAGCGTGTAAAAAAGCAAGAGCAAAAACATAAACTGCAATCGTTATAAGAAACAAGATTCATGCGATGGTCATTACAACTCTTTTATGCGGTGTCTTCACCTCGTGTGTCCTGTTTCCCCTCTCATAGAAAGGGGGTTAGTGGAGGAAGTGCGAAGTTTGGGTGACATGTCTCTCCGAGACGTCATCCTCTCACAGCCGAGGCTGCTTAGAATAATGTGCACTTGGCCTTCTTCCTCTTCCTCATACCGACGCCAGGAAGCGATGATCTCCCTTCGTGGTTTGAACCGGAGGCCGCTGCAGAAGCCTCCATGGTTTTTCGGTCATTGGCCACAACTGTGAGAATGGCTCGCTCAAAGATCTCATCGACACCACGCATCTCCTTGCTGCTGCACTCCATGTACTGGGCACTCATCTTCTTGGCCACTGCCATGCCTTGTTCGGTAGTGACGGGGGTCAGGCCCTGGGTCTTGAGCATGTCGATGCAGGTCTTCTTGTAACGGAGATCTGACTTGAGGGCGACCAGGACGAGGGGGGTATAGGGGCAGAAGTGAAGCACCTCGGGATACCACTATTTTCAATAACATTAGTAAGGGTATTCGGCGAAGCTGACGGGCGATGCCTGGAAATGCATACCTTATCTAGCACATTATCTAGCGAGTTGGGGCAGTCGATGGCAAAGCAGACAAAGATGAGATCGGTCTCTGGGTAGGAGAGCGGTCGGAGGCGGTCATATTCTTCTTGGCCGGCGGTATCCCACAAAGCAAGCTCCACAGTCTTACCGGTGGGCGGATGGGTAGGGTAGGTGATGTAGTTCTCGAAGACGGTCGGGACGTATTTCTGGAGATGATCGGTCAGCCAATGTACTGTTGCAGGACTGCAAGCACATGCACAGGTCTAGACACCATAGTAATATTGTCCACCATGGTGCTTGTCCATTTCCATGTCCTTGCCATATCACGTCCTGCGACTCACCTCCGGAAAGTAGCCTTGGCTGTAGCTGATGAGAAGGCAAGTCTTGCCACATCCGCCATCGCCAACAACGACAATCTTCTTGGAGTAGGTGGGCGCCTCTGTCATGTGAGTGCCGGCCGACTCGCGGCCCGTTGATGAGCTCATGGTGGTGCTGATGGTGCCTTCGCTGGAACGGGTGCGCTGCTGGCGTCGTGGCTCTTCGGAATCGTAGTATGAGTTGTTGTACTGGTACGATGATGCCATGCTTGAGCGCAGGCCTTCGTCTGGAGAATGAAAGCGGGCGGAAGTTTGTCTCAGGCGTCAATCTGGCCCAAGAATGCGGTCGCCGGGTGCTGGGAGAGAGAGAGGGAGAGGGAGAGAGAGAAAGTGAGAGACAGGCGGCTGGTGGAGTTGGAAACCCCAAGGCAGGGAACGTAATATATTGGGCGCAGATTGCCAGTCAAGGGCAGACAACAGACAACAAACGTATTTCGGCGCAAAGGCGGTGGCCGTTGAGCAATGCGTTGCGTTGATGTGCGGGGGAAGAAAGAGTGGCCAGCCGAAGGTGAGTATACAGATGAGGGACGGAGAATCGAAGATTGAGATGGAGGTCAGAGAGAAGAGGGACTGTCGCAAGTTGTAACAGCGCCTGACTTGACAACGCCGAGTATCAAGTGGCTTTGTCTTGTTGCTCGCTCGCTCCTACCTTGACCCTGTTGCGTCGCACCTGTTGCACCAGGAACCGGCTTTACGAGTTGGCACAGCAACCGAAGGATCAGGCCTCGCTTCAGCGCTTTGCGGCGCTCCGAGGTGGCGGCAAGGCCTCAAGGCTCCAAGGCGCCAAAAATTGGGGCCTGGAACAGGGAAAATGGAGCGGGCGGCCCGTGCACCAACGCACGAGAAAATTTCCCAAGCCAGTGATTTGGCAAGACCTGTTCCCGTCAATGCATCCTTCTAACAAACTTGCAGACTTTCACACACGCAACACTCCTCTACTATTACTACAGCCGCCCGCCCTGCTTCTGAGCATCAATCACCCATCACAACACCCACAATGGATGTACAGTCGCCCAGCAAGTACATCACGCTCGTTTCCGCTGATGGATTCGAGTTTGTCGTGCTCCGGGAGGCAGCCATGGTGAGCCCCATCATCAAGGGCATGCTCGACGTGAGGAGTAGGTGAAAGCTCTTCCCAGCCACAAGACACCTGCCACGCTGTGCTACGCTATACCACGCCATGTCGCGCTCGCTTTGCTTTGGGGCAGAGCTGCAGCATGAGCACCGGCATCAGTCAGCATCGGTAGAGTGGACAAAGTCTGGACAGGAGACGCAGCCCACGCAGCTCACACAATATTCAGGCCAGTTCGCCGAAGCGCAGGATGCCCGCTGTGTCTTCCAGGAGATGAGGTAGGTCTTTGCCATCCATGTGCTCCCCAAGGTTGTTTTCTTCCTTTCCCATGGCCTCCCGGGGCTCCCATGATGGCCTCAGCTTCGCCCTAGCATCGGCCTCCTCCGTGGATTGATGACAAGAAATTGCTTGTTTCTTGACAGAACCAGTGGCTTCGCCCCGTGGTTCTGGTTGATTGCTCACTACACTTGACCTGACCGCATCTGCTCTCGCACTTCGTACTTCTATTGGAGAAAAAGGCAAAGAGGCTGATGGCTGGTCACAAACAGTGCAATGGTCCTTGACAAAGTTGTCGAGTACTTCCACTACTGGTACCGATATCAGAATAGTGAGGACGTTCCGGACATGGACATTCCCGTCGAGCTCTGCCTCGAGCTGTTGGCTGCAGCTGATTACCTGGGCCTGGACCAGTACGCACCCCGACCACCCTTCCCGGGCGGGATGCATTGATACTAATTTCCACCAGGGCGAACATGAGCATGAAGTGACTGGATCAAACATTGGCCTGCTGTACTTGTGCGTTCGCCTTTTGCTATTCAACTTGCATTCATCAACATCCACGCTGCGTTTGGATACCGCGAGCATCAAGGAGCAATGGAGTTGGTCCGGTAAGATTTCTTGTTTGATTTGGGCTTCGATCTCTCTTCCTGGCTATGCATGACGAGCAATCCATGCACGATTACTGCCTTGATGAATAATGATGATCACAATCTCCGCCATTATAGCCTTGGATGCCAACCCCGGATTGACTGGGCTCGCTTGCGATGTCTATTGTGACGAATGAAGGGTCACTCACGACCCAGTACTGTTTTCTCTTTGAAACACCATTTCAGCATATGCGTTCCTCTCTATTACTCCTCCGTGGGTTGAACGTCTATTAGACTTGGAAGATTGATGCATCCTCTCACTCTGCGTGGCTCAGTTGACGCATTGAGACTTCGCTTTTTCTGCAGGGCAACATACTATATTACACAACTCAATGTTTTTGTTGGTGAAAAATGTTTCCATAGACCTCAGTAGCAATCTTAAAACAAGATGGAAATATTGTGATCCATGATCAAGACGTTTTCGCTGGTGTCGATGTCCTAGTGATTGCCAATGGTTTGATGGATGCCGCATTTAACGATGGATTGAGTGTTCGCCAATCTATGAGAGAATTTCCGGAAGTCCCATGTGCTTTTTTGCACTTTAGACCATCAAGTTCCTGCCTGTTTTGATGGGTGTAGCTTGTTGCGCTCCGGGCAGTTCCAACCGTGGTGACGGGACTGGAAACCATCAAATTGCCACAGCCTTCTTTCCTAGGCGCCAATGGGCGTGTCTGACCTTGCGACTACACTACAAACCGGCGAATCCTGCAAAAAAACCATGTCCACCAACACGTTTGAAACGCAGGGCGTGCGTGTCGCTGTTGAAGGCTGCGTAAGTTGTTTTTCTTGCCCTTCTTCTTTTCGCCATTCGGATCACTGACCGCTCGTTGCAGGGCCATGGCACTCTCGACGCCATTTACGCATCCGTGGCAGAGTCGTGCAAGCGTCGTGGCTGGGATAGCATCGATATCCTCATCATCGGCGGCGATTTTCAGGTTGGCATCCTACCCAATTACCACTGGCATGTTGATGCTCACACACACAGTCGTGCCGAAATGCCGCAGACCTGAGCATCATGTCCTGCCCTGTAAAGTACCGTCACCTGGGCGACTTTCCAACGTACTACTCAGGGGAGCGAGTCGCCCCTTACCTGACCATCTTTATTGCCGGCAACCATGAGGCAAGCTCTCATCTGTGGGAGCTCTACTACGGCGGCTGGGTCGCACCCAACATCTACTATCTCGGAGCCGCCAACATCCTTCGCTTCGGCCCTCTCCGCATTGCTGGCCTGTCAGGTATTTGGAAAGGGTTCGATTACCGCAAGCCGCATCACGAGCGTCTGCCCTTTAATTCCGATGACGTCAAGTCATGGTATCACGTCCGAGAATTCGATGTACGCAAGCTGCTTCTCGTCCAAACTCAAGTCGATGTAGGCATGAGCCACGATTGGCCGCGAGCCATCGAGAAACACGGCGATCAAGAATGGCTATTTAGAAAAAAGCCTGATTTTCGACAGGAGTCGAAGGATGGATCACTCGGAAGTGTAGCAGCTGAGTATGTCATGGACCGGTTGAGACCTCCCTACTGGTTTTCAGCCCATCTGCACGTCAAGTTTGCGGCTGTCAAGACCTACGCCGACGAGCCAAAGGCCGAGGCTAGTGAACAGAAAGTTGAGGCCATCTCAGTGCCTCCTGCTGTCAAGGACAGCAATCCAGACGAGATTGACCTTGACATGGATGAGGATGAAGATGGAGAGACTGAGGTGAAACCCGCGACACCAGCGGTGAACAAGACTGAACCTGTCCAGGGAGAGACAAGCGAGGTTTCAGAGGAGCTGAGGGCACAACTTCCTGCTTCTTTCGCCCGGCCGCAACCAAAGCGGACACCTGGTCAGCCGGTGCCATGCGGAATCACCAACAAACAAGTCCGCTTTTTAGCTCTCGACAAGTGCCTCCCGGGCCGGCATTTTCTCCAACTCTGTGAGATACAACCCTTGAAGGCCGAGATGAAGGCCGAGTACCCTCCTAGGGAGAGCTCACCGCGGTATCGGCTACAATACGACACAGAATGGCTAGCTATCACCAGAGTTTTTCACAAGTCCCTTGTCATTGGCGATCGAACTGTGCAGACCCCGCCAGATCTGGGAGAGGAACATTACCTCCCTCTCATTGAGGCGGAGAGGGCATGGGTCGATGACAATATTGTGAAGCCAAACAAATTGGACGTTCCGGAGAATTTCCAAGCCACGGCCCCGCCCCATATCTTGGGAAATCCCGAGATTGTTGGGGAGCAACCTGAGGAGTATAGCAACCCACAAACTGTGACCTTTTGTGAAATGCTAGGAGTCGAAAACCTGTGGGATGCATCCCAGGAGGAGAGAGAGGAAAGAAAAGCACAGGGGCCGGCACCATCAGAACGAGGTAGTTTCGGTGGAGGTAGAGGATTTGGCCGGGGCAGAGGAGGCCGTGGTGGGGGTCGGGGGGGAGGTAGAGGCAGAGGACGTGGGAGGGGAAGAGGCAACAGAGGCAGATGGTAGCGGATATATCGGGGTTAGTGGACACCTGACATGAGCCGCTAGCTATTTGTCGAGGAGGAAAGTACGACTGACAGATTTTGAGGTTTTGGGAAGCATCACCAACGGCTCTATGACTCGGGTCGGATCGACTTGTACTGAGGCGAGGCTGAGAATACCTAGGTAGCGTTGGGATATGCTTCCAGTAGGATCGTAGTTGAGTTAAATATCAATGAATGTAGCCACGCCTAGCTGCTTGCATCGGCAGCAGCGATCGCCAGGTCTATAACGACAACCTGCAGCAGCGACCGTGGCGAGTTAATTCGACCATGGCTTCTTCCATACCTCTACATACACGCTATTCAGACAGAACACTGATATACCACCGGTACTGGATATTGCTAGCGTAATGTACAGTCTGCGCCCTCTCGAAAAATGTATAACAGCTACGGTGTATAGGTACCTTGTCCGGCCTCAAAGGTGTGCCTCTAGACAGAGCTGACGTCGATGGCTAACAGAAGAGACGAGGGTCTTGATAGAGCGAGCATTGAAAACTTGTCTGGGTCATGACTACTGTGAATATCTAACTACAGAACAGGAGACAAGCTAGCAAAGAGCCGTTATTTACCTACAAAGTGACGCCGAACCTTCCTTCCCACCTATAAAAAGTACCACTGCGCCATTTATCAAAAGAAGAAATGTTGGAGAATTGGCTAGCTCTAAGTGCTTATATCAGCTTCACTTTGACACCACCCCTCCACGGTAGGACTGTGCAGGATACACTGTGCCAGCTTCAAAAGACAATGATGAGTTCAGGCCAGAGCCACGAAATACCTGGCCCTCTACCCTTTTCCTATGGGCGTCTCTCAGCAGGGTGCATCAGGCTCCTCGAACGTGCAGGCGAAGACGCCGATGGTACACTACGCTTCAACATCCGAGTCTGCAATATCAACGATGACGATCTGCAATTTCATTGCCTTTCATATACCTGGGGCAACCCATTCGCAAATGGTGTCTACGGGTTGGATCACTTCAACGCGGTCAACGCAGAGTACATGCCTGAGAACGGGGTGTCCATTCTCATCAACGGGCGGACGCTGCGTATCCAGAAGAACCTCCATGACGCCTTGAGCACCGTGTCCGACACGGCATACGTGGATGAACTAAACAGGACGATTGGGCAGGGTCAAACATATCTACACTTTGCAGCAGGGAAGGGGCTGGGGAGTATTGTTGAGCGGCGCATTCGACGAGGCATGAGAGTGAACCTTGCCGACGATCGAGGGCGAACGGCACTTCACTATGCTGCGGAAAACGGGCACGTTGATTGCGTTGAGATTCTCTGTAAAGGAGGGTCACTGCGAGGCTTGAAGGACGGCATGGGAAAGACCGCTCTGGACCTCGCAAAGGATCAGGGTCACGATGGTGTTATTTCAGTGCTTGACAGCCTTTCCGAGGGGCCCGACCCGGACCTAGTAACCATTGTCAAGGAGTCTGGTGCAGACGACCTGATCTGGGCAGACGCAATATGCATCAACCAGAATGACATTGACGAGAAGAGTGCTCAGGTGAGCATGATGGACAGGATTTACTCGACAGCCACCTTCGTTCTGGCTTGGCTCGGCCCAGAAGGCGCAGAGGCGGACTTAGGACTGAAGACGTTGAAGACTCTGGCAACACACATCGACAAGTTCCAAGAGAGCCAGGTCGTCCCGTACAGCGGACAGGACAAGGAAAACTACGCGGCTGCGGGGGTTCCGTTCGTATCTTGGCCCGAATGGATCGCCTTGGCCGGCGTCTTCGAGCGGCAGTGGTTTAAGCGCGCATGGATCGTCCAAGAGGCCATCCTTCCAGACGTCCTGCTCATGTACTGTGGGAAGCAAAAGGTGGCGTGGTATGACCTCGGAACGGTCGCAGAGGCCCTGCGGCACAACGAGGCCAAACTGGGCACGTCTCACTCCAAGAGCTTCGTTCAGGAGAACCAGATTGCCGTTGCTGTGGAGTGGAACATGGCCGAGATATACAAGTGGCGGACGTTTATGAGTGCGGCGACGGGGACAGACGCAGACAAGGCGTTGCAGTACAAGCAGTCGTTTACGCTGGAGGAGCTGGTGAGTTGCTTCTGGACGTTCCTGGCGACAGACCCGCGCGACAAGGTGTTTTCGCTGCACGGTATCATGAATGTGTTTGGCGCTGAAAGACTTGAGTCGGACTATCGACGGTCAGTGGCGAGTGTCTACACAGGAGCGGCGAGGCAGATCATTCTGGGGGCGGGGAGTCTAAGTCTCCTTTCGAACTGTATTGTCTCGCCCCACCGGCGAGAAGAGCTCCCAAGTTGGGTTCCGGATTTTGGATTACCAGGAGTCAATGCGATCCCGAACCTCTTCTCGGCAGACAAGGGGTTAGAATATCAGCCCTTGGAGGCTGACAGACTCGATAGTCCAGTGTTGGGGCTGAGGGGATTTTGTCTAGGGAGGATTGGCAAAGTCGCAAACAGACCGGCTTCCAACCCAGGAGACAAGTTTCTATTTGACCCATCGTGGTTAAAGCTGGCGTTGTCTCTCAGGATGACCAAAACAGATGGAGCTAAGGCTAGCATCTCGAACATTCTCTGGAGGACTCTATGCATGGACATGTCGTACGGCAGTTTCTTCAACGCAAAGAAATTTGGGCCCCAAGCCCCTGATGAGTTTGGCAATCAGTTCAAGTTATTCATGATGGTCATGATTCTTGCGGGAGCGGATGCGCAGGTACTGAGACACTTCGGAATCGAGAAGCCATCTAGTGATCGGAGGTTGACGGTCATTACGGAGCCGTACAACCCCTTTGAGCAAGACATGGCGGTGATTCTCGATAACCTCGACAAAATCACTGCTTACGATGGGAATGAGTGCTGCACGCCCTCACGCGAAGAAGTCACTGTACTATGGGACAGTCTTCAATACACTGTGGCCAGACTAACACGCGCAAACACGGATGGCAGCCCCGTGGACCTTTACCTGCCACCCGATGTCATCAGCGGCAAGGCGAGAGTCGTAGGCAATGGCCTCGTTGAGACGGGCAGCCAGCTATTCAAGCGCTGTCTGAGCTTCGCAACGGCATACAACGTGGCATATGGCGGACGACAGCTATTTACGCTAGGCGACGAATACTTGGGAGCAGGGCCGTTGTCGGCGAGGGTTGGGGATGAGACTTGGATCTTGCCGGGATTGAGCACGCCGGCAGTTCTCAGACGAGTAGAAAATACTAGCGAGGCGGCTTTGGAGAATGCGTTGGCTGAGGCATCGCTTGATGAGAGAGAGACGGCTCGTAGGTATCACTTTGTAGGCGCGGCGTATGTCCATGGGATCATGCACGGTGAGGCGCCGGAGGGTTCACACGGAAAGTTTAGTGACATCGAGCTTGTGTAGGACTGATTTTAGCCAATGGGATGTGTGATGGAATGTTCATCTCGTCAACCCCTTAGCGGAATGACGGGAATAACAAAAAGTGACAAACAATGGCATGTTTATTATCGTGGGGTGTATATTGATGAGGTTGAGGTTTTGGATTTAAAGGAGCGTTGAAAGTTGTCGCAGATAAGATAGAGGGGGATGTTGGGGGATGGTGGGGCAGCATGCTCTGGACTGCACTATAACTTTATTAGCGGTGCTGTGGCAGCTCCGTAGCAACCACTCCGGTAAGGAAAGGGTGTAAACAATCAACTTGGGGGGGCACCGTCATCGCAAACCGTTTTGGCGGTCGGTCCGTCACACGCCAAAACGTCCCGCATCCACCATCACCACCAAACACCTTTGCCCACTCCCCCCCCTCAGCAGCGATATATCGACCACCTGAACACGCTGCTACCTCGGAGACAAAGACAGGATCATCATCACCTTGCCTGTCTGGCGGCCCTTTATAACTCACACTGTTGGTCGTCTTGTCCGCATGCCAACATGGCCTGGATTGCCCCGCTAACCATTGGAATGCAGCTCTGCATCTCCTCAACGCATCGACGTCGCCATCAACCGCCATCGCCATGGCTCAGTTCCTGACTACCGTGTTGGTCTCCCTCCCTTTAGAACTCAGATCCCGTTGCATATTCTCTACCCCCGCCACTGCACACATACCCGAATCACCGCATCGCCATGTGGTTGTTCCGATACCTCAGCCCCAAGTCTCTGTCGACCATGATCCAGATGCAGACAACCATCATCCCCGTCACCCTCTCCGCGGAACCGCTCCCCTATATCAACGAGAAAGTTGTTGCTGATCTGGACATTGCGTACGATAGTAACCAGCGGACGAGGAATCAGTTCCGCCCGCGCGTGGGCAAAGGCGGCGCGGCCAGCTACCAGCTACGACAGTATGCCGAGGTGACGCTGGGCGGAGGCAGCCTGCGCAAAGTCGTCAAGCTACCCGAGGGCGAGGACGAGAACGAGTGGCTGGCTGTCAACAGTGAGTGGGAACAGACGCAAAACCAGCAGCATACAGGGCTAACGGCGGGCCGAGCGCAGTGGTGGACTTTTACAACCAGATCAACCTCCTCTATGGCGCTATTACCGAGTTCTGCTCGCCGCAAACATGCCCCGAGATGAAAGCTACCGATGAGTAAGAATTACGGGGCAATAATATTGGGAATCATCAATGCTAATGCGGGATAGGTTCGAGTACCTCTGGCAGGACAGCGAGAACTACAAGCGTCCAACCAAGATGCCGGCTCCAGCATATATCGAACAGCTGATGGCATGGGTTCAGTCTAACATCGACAATGAGCAGGTCTTACCCAGCAAGATTGGTATGTTGACCCCAAGTCATGCAGTTAAGCGTCCCCTCTCACACTGCTTTCAGGTGTTCCATTCCCCAAATCCTTCCCGGCACTCGTCCGCCAGATCTTCAAGCGCATGTACCGCGTCTACGCACACATCTACTGCCACCACTACCCCGTGATCCGGGAGCTCGGCCTCGAGCCGCACTTGAACACGAGTTTCAAGCAGTACGTGCTCTTCGTCGACGAGCACAGCCTGGCGAGTGGCAGAGATTATTGGGGCCCCCTGGGTGATCTCGTTGACAGCATGTTGAAGAGCGATTGAGTAAGGGAGCCGCGCTAATAGATGCGAGCTGGGAGTTTTTGGCGTTAAGGCAGAGCCTTAGAGGACAGTGAAATGTGAAATTACACGAACGTTATATGAGTCAACACGAATGCTCCTGTGCGAGAGGTGCTTGGTGGGCATGTGCAAAGGTCTTATGCTCAAGCCACCAAGACCAGCTTTACTTGTATGAATCCATCATCGCACCCAAAAAAAAAAACAAAAAAAGAGGTCCGAATCCAGTATGATAGAAGACACATCCTCAACAAAGAGTATTTTCGTATCAAAATTCTGCGACTTTCACTTGAGCCCTTGGTTCGTGAGGAGTGAAGGAGTCTCATGTATGTCGCGGGTTATGTAATCATCTTCCACCCACCAAAAGTGGATGCCTGACAGCGCCCAGGCATCAACACCCGAAAATTGCCGACAGCAACAGCCTGGGCGTATCGAAAACCCGGGAAGCTCGAACTACAGCCGTCATCTCAAAACCCTCCCTCTCCCCATCGCCAATTCGCCCTCGTTCGTCGACTCAGCAGCAGCCATGTTCTCGCGACAAGTCCTCCGCTCCGTCCGGGCCGCCGCTCCCCAGGGCGCCCTCGCTCTCCGCGCCGCCTCCGTCGCCCCCGTCCGCTGCTTCGCCGCTGCGGCCACTCCCACCGAGGTCAAGGTTCCCGTGGCCGTCTTCGGCGTCGACGGCACCTATGCCACTGCTCTGGTAAACACAGCCCGCCCTTCCTCTCGGAGCATCGCCGCCCGGTGCATACACCTCCCGGGGCCTTGATTGCCATCTTTCGACGTCAATTGGCACCGCGAATACCCTCGCCTGGTCCCCATATCGGGCCAATGGATCTCCGCGTCGCCGTCGCTAACATTTTTGCGTTAATTTAGTACACGGCTGCCGTCAAGACGTCGGCCCTCGACCCCACGGCCAATGCCCTCGCCAACCTCGGCGCCCTCATCCAGAAGGACCCCAAGCTCGTCCCCATCCTCGCCGCCCCTACCCTGACCGACACCGACAAGGGCTACATCGTCGAGGAGCTCGTTAAGCAGGCCGGCGGCTCCAACGCGACCGTCAAGAACTTCCTCAGCACCCTCGCCGAGAACAACCGCCTCGGCCTCCTGCCCGGCGTCGTCGAGAAGTTCGCCACCATCGTCTCTGCTGCCCGCGGCGAGGTCGAGGTTACCGTCACCAGCGCCCAGGTACGTGATGTCGAATTCCGTCGGACATACGAAGTACATGCGAGGGAGGAATTGGCGTGGACCCGGCTGCGAAATGGAATGTCTGATGGATTTGATGGATTGATGGGCTGACATGTCATTTTCTAGCCCCTCGACAGGCGTACCCTCAGCCGATTGGAGACTGCCGTCTCCAAGTCCTCCTACATTGGTGCTGGCCAGAAGCTCAAGGTTACCAACACTGTATGTTTCTAACTCCAACCCCTACCGGTTCCTCATCTACGATCTGCTTCCAAAGGCGCATGTCCCTCTAACCCAATCATCCAGGTCAACTCCGACGTTGTTGGCGGTCTCGTCGTCGAGATTGGCGACCGAACCATCGACCTCAGCGTTTCCGCCCGCATCGCCAAGATGAACAAGCTCCTGACCGACTCCCTGTAAAATTACCATAGTACAACTGCCTCTTTAGTCTCCTTGCCTCGTCTCATGGGCTCGGCCCTCGGTCGCTCACCCACCACCTCCACGGCTCACACAGCTGCTGGGCTCCGACTCTTGTATCCCGGGCGCTCTGCCGCTCTGGGGGTTGTCGATGGAATGAATAGTGTAGGAGGGTGTGCATAGGGCGCGCAATACATGCAATTCCCCGGCGACTGATTTCTCTTCTATTATGTGATGGTCTCTGATGCTGTTTTGAAATTTAATGCTGCCCCAACTCGACTGGGCTTAAAGAGGTGTTTCGGTATGACCAACTTGAACACTGCACAAGTCACGAACAACACTTTTGCATCCTATCAAATAAAACGCATGGCTTAGGTGCCCAAAGAGTTTTTTGTTTTTATTCTCACACAAGCTACGACGCCACTCTGTTGACGTCGACAATCCATGCCGTACCTGTGTTCATCTCGCAACGGTCTCACTATTTCAGTCCATACTTTCGTTTTTCTTTTCCACCTCTTCCTCCTCATCTTCATGTCTTCATCCTCAGCTCATCAGGATGATGCCTTGGGCTCAAACTCATCATCGTGCTCATAGTTGCCAGAGAGATTCTCATCCTTGTACCTGTTCAGCTGATCCGAGATATAGCTATGCATGTGGTCATCAGCCTCGCCCCGCTCCCTGAGCCGTTCAGGGTCATCAAGGCGAACTGAGTTAACCGAGTGGTTATCGTCATCAAAGTCACTGCGGGCTCCAATGGAACGTGCCGTGGATGACCGCCTGATGCGAGGCATGACATGGGAGTGAGGGGCGTGATGGTCAGGATTCCGGCTGACCATCTCATCAAAGTAGTGTGACATTCCGATGGATGGCGTTCGAGGGGTTTGGGGGAGACGACAGTTCACACTGGCTGCAAGTTAGTATTCCTCCCTGGATATTGTGTCATGGAAAGAACGTACCCTGTGTCGTGAATCATACGAGCAATCAGTCCTGTCCACCCACATTGGTGAGTTGCGCCGAGACCACGCCCAGAATCACCATCGAAAAACTCATAGTACCAGAGGTAATCCTTCCAGTGCTGATCAAAATCGAGGCGATCATCTCCTCCGTTGATGCTTCGTCGGCCGTCGTCTGTTCGAGCAAACAGATGCTGCAGACGGTGCTGAATCTCTTCAGCAACCTTGCCCAGATGCATATAGTCCCCACTGCCTGTCGGGCACTCGACTTGGAACTCAGGTCCGTAGAACAGATAGAAACGCTGCAGCGACTCCACTAGGAGAAAGTTGACACACAACCAAATCGGGCCTCTCCAGTTGCTGTTGCCTCCAAAAAGGCCACTGTCGGAGTCGCCTGGGACGTATCCGACGGCGAACTTTTGCCCGTTGACCTCCATGGAAAACGGGTTCTCCTTGTGGAACTTGGACAAAGACCGAATTCCATGATCACTGAAGAACTCGTCTTCGTCAAGCATCCGCTTGAGAATCTTCTCGAGTCTGTCCTTGCTGACGATGGAGAGCAGGAGCCGGTTTCCCTTTCCGCGCTTCCGGATGCTGGCCATGTTTCTCTCCGCCAAATCGCAGCGGTTCTCCATAAACCAGTCAACCCTCTTCTTGAAGGATGGAAGCTTGTTGAGCAGCTCAGGTTCCAGCGTGATCGTCGCATAGAGGGGGATCAGGCCCACGAGCGACCTGACAGGGAGCTGCTGGATCCAAGGGCCGCCCCACGAGATAGCATCGTAGTAGAATCCGTCTTCCTCGTTCCACAACGATGACTCGTCCTTGTGACCAGTTCGGAAGGTCATTGCGTCACTAATGAAGATGAAATGCTCGAAGAATTTCGAGGCTATGTCCTCATAGATGCGACGATGCTTGGCCAATTCCAGCGCAATATTCAACATGGATAGACAGTAGAACGCCATCCAGCCAGTGCTGTCCGCTTGCTCGAGTACACCTCCAGTCGGTAGAGGCTCGGAGCGGTTGAACAAACCAATGTTGTCCAGTCCCAAGAATCCTCCCTCGAACACGTTCTTGCCGTCGGCATCCTTTCGATTGACCCACCAAGTGAAATTGAGAAGGAGCTTCTGGAATACACGCTCAAGAAAGTCGAGATCTTGGCGGCCATACATCTTGCGTTCGATCTTGAACGTTCTGAACGTGGCCCAAGCATGGACTGGCGGGTTCACATCACCAAAGTTCCACTCATAGCTACTAATAGTTAGTTATGTTCTCCATGCTTGTAGTCAAGGAATCTTACGCTGGGAGTTGCCCGTTTGGATGACAGTACCACTCACGGGTGAACAGGTCGAGCTGTTTCTTGGCAAAGTCAGGGTCAATCATGGCCAACGGGATACAGTGAAAGGCACTGTCCCAGGCCGCAAAGAAGGGGTATTCCCAAGAGTCGGGCATCGACAGAATATCGTCACAATGCATGTGCTTCCATTGCGAGTTCCTTACTCCCTTGCGGCAGTCGGGTGGGGGCGGCATGGTAGGATCACCGTTCGCCCAGTGATCCCAGACAAAGTAATAATGTTGTTTCGTCCACATCATGCCTGAAAACGCTTGACGCTGGATGTTGCGGAGATCATCGGCCATGGGCAGAGGACTGAGTCTGTAGTAAAACTCATCGGCTTCCTCAATTCGATTCTCAATCACATCATCGAACTCTTCTTCATCAAGGTAGGCATCATCCCGCTTGGTGAACCGGAATCGCACAACTGGTAGTCTTGATTAGCAGGGGTCGGGTGTAGAACAACTAGGGGATGCTTACCAGCGCACTCTCCAGGATTCACACCACCGTCTTCGTTGAAGCTAAACCAAGCGCCGCACTTTGTGCCCTTCTGGGCAGGGTTGATAGCGTCCTTTTCACCATCCACAATGTGCCTGTGGAAAGCGTCCTTGACGTATGGCTGCTCATTCTTTTGATCGTACAAAGCTTTGAAATTCGTATCGTTCTCAGTGAACATGAACTTGGGCATCACATCCTCGCCACTGGATCCCACACCGGGGGACGGGGAGCATAGGACGTAGCGCTCTCCGAGGTTCCAGTGGTCCGACTTCACCATATTTTCGTCATGGTACTTGATGGAAGGCTTCTTGTCCTCAGGCTCTCTGCCCCAGCTCCAAGTGTTGCGGAACCAGACTTGGGGGACGATGTGCAAGGGGGCAGGATCGGGGCCTCTGTTCCAGGCCGTGACCCGGAAAAGGATCTCATCGGGGTCATCGGTCTCTTTGGCCGTTTCGATGAAAATGTCCCAGTACCTGTCCTCGTCAAACGCATCCGTGTCGGTGATTTGGTATTCTCGGTCTTCCTTCGTCCTGAGGGCGCTTTCGTCCAGCAGCTTCTGGTAAGGAAACTTCTTCTGGGGGTACTTGTAGAGAAACTTCATATAAGAGTGCTGCAATAACAATTAGCATGCTACGATGGCACATCTTGTTGGGGAGGTCTATTACGGTCTGTCGTGCGAGTTAGCGGAAGTTCACAATTGAAAAATCCCTTGGGTCTGGGTGACTACTGACTGGAGTGTTATCGACATGGAAGTGGGCTTCTCTGACACCCTCTCCATGATTGCCCTGTGGGTTGGAAAGACCAAAAAGCCGCTCCTTGAGGAAATCACTTGACAGAATTAGCTTCCGCGCGTGCATTTTCTTCACATAATAAGACGCACTCTTCCTCATTCCAAAAGGAAAAGGCAATGTTTTGCCAGCCATGAGTATCGGACACGCCGGCGATGCCGTCTTCGCCCCACCTGAATGCTCGAGACCGGGCGTGATCGTGGGGGAAATCTAAGCGGGCTTGTCAGATCATGATGTGTGGTAGAGGAGTAGAACAAACATACGGCTCCAGGCATCTCCATCGGGGCTGTAATCTTCTCGGACTGTAGGAAAGTCAGCAATTGAGAGGTTGCGTGGTGTACGTCAAGCGTCTTGCCAGTGGCCCATTGTCGCTCAGAAACGTAGGGTCCCCATTTCTTCCAGTACTTGACACGATCACGATCTTCCTTGAGGCGCCTCTCCTCCTCAGTGAGGAACTCGTGGCCGTCAAAAACAACCATGGCGCAAAGCGGAAGCCTGCCGACAGGTACGGCGAGCAGAGGCGAGGGGTAACGCGAGGGCGCGGGGCGATATGGAAAAGGATTGCAATTGCAATTGCAACAGTGGGTAAATGAGAAAGAGCAAGGCAGGTAACAGGAGTGCGAGCGATCTTCAAATCCCCTGCGAGACTGGTACTCGACACAAGAGGGAGGAGGGAGAAAGGGAGAGGTGCAGAAGAAAAAACAGCTTCACGGAGGAGGCGAGACACCTTGGACTGATTCCAAGCTAGGTGGGTATGACGAGTTGGGCAAAGCTCCAGCTACCAAGTTGGGGTAGTTACGCCTGCCAAAGCCGACCGGCTTCTCTCAGACAGAGCCTAGAGAGCTTAACATGATGGGACCTAGCATTTGCGGCACAACTGATAAGGCATGCCACATGGCGGCTATCTAGAAAAACCTGCAACGCCGGCGGCCGCATCTAGATCACGAATCAGTCGCTCAATGGACGCCATGGTAGCGGTGGTAACATGGGCAGTAGGTGGCAGACCCCACCATGCAACTAGACCACCACACTACGCAGTAATAAGCACTCATCATGGCTGCTACACGCTCACCGAGCTTCCCCCCAACCGACCAGTCGGAAGCCGTTGAGCCTCAACCAGAAGGACGACAGGCCAGGATCTATGGGTCCCTAACAGGAACCTCCGAAAACGCCCTCGATGCCCAAGTGGAACTGGATGGCATTGCTGTGGTATTACAGGCCATGACTGTGCTGTTAGAGCACCGTTGTCACGTCGCGCATGCCTGTGAGTGATTGCTGACTGAGCTGCATGCGTCGGCACGAACTGCGAGTGATGACGTCTTCCTAGTTTCTGTGCACCCCTGTCCAAGCCACGAAATAGTACATGCTGCAGCGGTCGCCAGGAATTCAAAACAATTTAACAGCTCAAACTGCAGCAGCCGCATTGACATTATTATTCTCGCAACTTTCTCAGCAATCCCTATTGTGAAGGATCATATAACTTATTGTTTCGGGAAGCGAGATGTCTGATTTGTGATCTGGCTGCCTTCAGAGGCACGCCGCCACGTATCCGTCATCACTTGGCAGGCATCACCAGCTACCATAAACGGTCGGGTGCGGCTGGTCAGACGCTCGATCTAGACACCAAAAAAAAAAAAAAAGGCCCCAAAAAGGTCCAAAAAGGGGACCTATCTGCCATGGCGGACATCACAAAATTTCATTCCAGAATTTCCAGACACGACATGCCGAGATTAATAAGACCTGAGCGCGTACAAGGTGCAGCAGCAGCAGGGATCGGTGAGATGATTCCCTGCTGGAAGAAGGTGATGCTCGTGCCAACTCTTCCTTTGCTGATTGGCAGACTTAATGAACGGCAAAGAATGCAACGAAGGGGAAAAGGCCAAAAAGGAGAAAAGGAGGCCATCATCACCTACACGTCTCCAGCCAAGAATCATATTCGATTCATGCGTTGGCGGCAATGGGATGCTCAATCTTATCATCCCAAGCCTCGAGGTCTCACAGCGCCTTTCCCCCTTGTGGCTCCAAAATCAACGACCGGTCTCCTCCCCAGTCGAAGTGCATTCGATTATCGAGCCACCAAAACGTCCACTACGAATGTCCCAGCCAATTCCGATCCTTGTCCAACCTGTCACCGTGTTTCGAGAAACCGTTCTTGACCTGCGCATGCGCTGTTCCGTCATCAGCTCTCGGCGTCGCAACGAATGGCGCTGGCTGTGCGCAGCACTCTCATTGGTCCAGGGATATCCCTGCGGCCCTTGCCTGCCAAGCTCCCAGGAAGCAGCTAGGCACAAAAAGCTCTCGGCGCACTCTCCACGCCTTGGTTGCACAGCGTAGTTGGAACCACGCGCCTCAACAAGCCCCATCACCAGTTACCAACTCCGCCACTCGAGACTCGTGGCTTCTGTTGTGCTTCGTCGTCACCATCCATCTTCGCCTCCCACGGTCGTTTTAAAACCCTCACAAAATGTGCCACTGCTCTCGCTTCTAAATCTCGATCTTAATCTTGCTCCTGCAGCCCCCTTGCCATCGCCGACAACCCAACGACACGTCTCGTTTTCTTACCGTCATCTCTCCATTCTCGCGAAACACGGCTGCGCTCATCCAACATGTCCGACGCTACATCTTCCCTACTCCGCAGGGTGATTCTGGAGTCTCCTCCTGGAGAATGGGCCATGAGGCAACTGCGAGAGTTGCTCATCGGCGCGCTGAAGCAAGGCCCTATTCCCCAGCATGTGTCCTTTGAAATGGACGGAAACCGGCGATACGCACGAAGCCACCGAATGGAGACTGTGGAAGGTCATCACCACGGATTTGAGGCCCTCGCTAGGGTATATTTTGTTAATCCCATGCCTCCCGACATCATGCTGACATGCCATGACTAGATAATGGAGATATGCTACAAGTGCGGCGTCAAGGTTGTCACCGTTTATGCGTTCAGCATAGAAAACTTCAACCGCCCGAAATACGAGGTTGAAGGCCTTATGCAGCTAGCAAAGGTCAAGCTCGAGCAGTTGACAAACTACGGTCACATCCTAGACCGCTATGGTGCCCGTGTCCGGGTACTTGGACAACGAGAGATGATCCGTGGCGATGTTCTCGAGGTAGTTGACAAAGCGGTTGCACGAACAAAGCACAACAACAAGTACGCAATAACGAGAAACAAGCGGATACGAACAATTACTAACGCGCATCAGGGCCGTGCTGAACATCTGCTTCCCATATACATCCCGAGCCGAGATGACGACTGCCGTGAAATCGACCGTCCAAGAGTTCCTTGCTCCTACACCACCCAAGACCACGCCCTTCTCACCCTCTCGAATCAGGCAGAAGATTCTATCAAGACAGTTGGATGGCCGCGACGGCGGCCTCCCCACCATCCACGACGTCCCGCCAGAAGACTCGGTCAGCCTGGATGAAGACGGAGAAAAGGATTCCAGAGACGGAGATTCCTCATCACCCACACTCCACCCAGACTCACCCTCGCCACGCCTCAGGGCACGGAACAGTTCTGCGAGTCTTTCAGGGCTACCGAATCCCGAGTCGATTACCACCGAAACGTTGGACAAGCACATGTACACGGCAAACGACCCGCCTCTTGACATCTTTGTGCGAACAAGCGGCGTTGAGCGCCTCAGTGACTTCATGCTCTGGCAATGCCACCAAGACACTCACATTTTCTTCATTGATACCCTTTGGCCTGACTTTGATCTTCAGCACTTTATCTGGATTTTGCTAGAGTGGCAGTGGCGCCAAAAAGCACGAGACCGGGACGGAGCGCCGGCTGGAGGGCGAGTCTTGAAGGCACGAAGCATGGCCCAGTAGCCTGGAAATGGCTTGGTATATACCCTTAAAAAAACAAAAAAACCTTGCATTCACCCCATCGTAGTAAGGCGCGTTAGTTGTTCAAGTGTAGTTGAAGTCTGGTTTGGAAGCACTCATTGCTCTGGATATATTGGCAAGGGATACCATTCTGTACATTTAGACATAATTGTAGCATCTTTCATGTGTATTTTATCAGCATATAATGACACAATTGCCCAATGTGCCTCTTAGAAAGACTCTGAGTGTTCTTGTTTAACCTGACGCCCTGTTCGACCTTGTCCCAAAGCCAATGACGAAATGCCTACTGGGCTGACCCTTATCTGATAAGAAAAACACTCCGGGATCGGGAGGGTGTTTCTCCGAGGTACGGGCCCGGTCTTGCAGGGCTGGCTCTGGCGGGCGCTGATTGGTGCTGGCTTAAGGCGCCTGAGGCCGACATGTGGCTGTTGCGGGTGCTGGCGCCGCTGCGTCCACTCCCGCCGCGGTAGACCAGCGCTCGCTTCCCCAAAATCAAATGGGAGCGAGCCGTCCATCTGCCTCTGCGTCCTACTGGCCTCCACCTCCTCTCACTACGCTCTCCGCGTTTCCTTCGGCAGTCCAATCGTGCAAACGATACAAAATGACCTAGCCTCTTTTCCTGTCAGGTCGATTTCACGTTACGCGCCCGCCAACACCCCCAAGTCGAACACTTTAACCTACCTACTTCTTCGTCTCACTCCCGATCAGCTCGAACAAAATCTCCCCAATTCTCTACACTCTACACACTTGCTTCGCCTACGATGAAGTCGGCCAAGCCGCCCGCGGCGGATACCCCGTCGCATCGAAGATCGCAGCCGGTTCGACAGACGCGGACGAACCCTCCGCGAAGCTCAGCCAACGTCGGTCGCGCCAGTGGCCGAGACCTCGTCGGCGCTGGGTCCCTGAGCGACCAGCCCATCGAGATCTTCCCAGCGATCACGCACTTCGCCGATGCCATTACCGCGCTCCCCAAAGAGCTTGTCCGACACTTCACGCTTCTGAAGGAGGTCGACGCCAAACTCTTCGCTCCCGAAGATCAGCTCTTCCGACTCGTCGCGGCTGCCGCCAAGGCACCCCTCCCCGAGCCACGCCCGAGCAATGAGGCTTCGAGCAGCATTGCCACAGGCTCTGCGCCTATGAGCGCCCAGAACAGCTCCAGCGGGATTGCTACAAACAACGGCCCGCATCTTGTGCCGTCGGCCGACAACTCCCACAAAGATCTCGTCTTCGATCCGTCCAACCTTCCTCGCCGACACCTTTACCGCCAGACAGCGATCAAAATTCAAGAAATGTTGGTTTCGCTAGAAGAAAAGAATCACGTCATCTCCACGGCCAACGAGGCTCTTCAGGCACAGCTTGCTCGCATCGACGATGTCTGGCCTCACTTGGAGAACGAGTTCAGCGAGGAGACCAAATGGGGGAGCACCACCCACTGGGCCTATCCCGAGAATCGCACTGGCCGGTCGTCACAAGCCGACCGCGCGCGACGCGACGGCGCCGCCGCCATTTCAGCGGCGGCACAGGCCTTGGCCGATGAGGCAGCGGCTAGGAGCGATGCTCGAAAGCAGGCCGTCCTCGCCAAGAAGGCGTCGAGAGCCCAAGCCAACCACACCAACAGCAATGCCCATAACCACGACGACGAATTCGACGATCATGAGGGTCGACACAAGGGCGAGACCAAGAAGCCTCAGGCCAGCAAGTCCCGCAAGACGACAGAAACCAACAACGTCGGTCTGGGTATCACGACGACTGCGACAACGACAACACCATCCTCTACACCCAGTGGTAACCCTCCGCAGAAGAGACGCAAAGTGGAAAAGCCAACAAACGGCGTAACGGCTGAACGCGCAATGAGCACCGTGTTTGGAGCCGCCGCGCCAAAAGCAAAAACAACAAGTCCCAGAGCCACTCCGGCGCCTGAGGGCCCAAAGAAGAGAAAGGCCCTTCCGTCTGGGAGCGGCCAATCGAAGAAAAGGTGTGTTTTGTCCCTGATTCCAGCCGCTCGACAACAGGTCTCTAATGTAGCACTCTCCAGCAGGAACGGTGTCACTCCCATTACTCTCTCGGCCACCTCGTCTCCTGTGCTCACCGAACTCCCGGAGCCCAAAGCTGTCGCTGTCCAACCATCTCCTGCGCCTAGCGTTGCACCAATCCCAGTACCAACACGCGCGCGTCAGAATTCGTTACAATCAGCCAATTTGGAGAACGGCAAGGCGCGCCCGACTTCCTCGGCATCCAGCAAGCCGAACGGGAACGTAGCTGCCACTCCAGATCCTCATACTCCGCAGTCAAGTGCCTGGCCAAGGTCGGTGCCCGAGACCAAGGTGGTGAAGGAGCCGATTGTTCCCATCAAGACAGAACCAGCCAAAAAAGAGCCGGAGAGACCAGAACCAGTTCCAGTGCCTGCACCAGTGGTTACCAAGAAGGAGAACAAGCCGGAGGAGATTGAACGGAAAAGTGAATCAGTACCGCCAACTCCTCAGAGCGCTACTGTCACAACGAAAAGCGGGCGAGCGAGCAAACCTTCAACGCCAGCTTTGGCATCGTTCCAGGACGCGGCCCGGTCCCGGTCATCACGGAACGCCGAAAGTGGTGGAATACACAAAAAGACACAGAAAAAGACTGGTACTACTATTCACGCCCTTGTAAGCCACCTGGTAAATGAAGACACCAATAGCAACATACAGGGTGACGAAGAAGAGGGAGAGATTGATGCGGACGAGCCGACATATTGCTACTGCAATAGTGTCAGCTATGGTGAAATGGTGGCGTGCGATGCTGATGGATGCCCTCGAGAGTGGTTCCATTTGGAATGTGTTGGCCTCAAGGTTGCTCCCACAACGAAGGGTAAGTTCTCAGCTCAGTCTTTTGACGCCAGTACACCATGGCTAACCAGGCACAGCAAAATGGTACTGCGAAGACTGCAAGGAACGTCTAAAGATGGGAGGGAAGAAGGTCAATGGACGATAGCGGTCAAGCGACGAAGAACACGAGTCACGAACGAGTCACGATGGAATCATCGAGGGATTGACAACCGGTTCTGGAAGGACTCCAACCACCTAAAAGTTGGGGTGCATGTATATGACAGGCACAAACGGCGTTTCATTTTTTTTTATTTTTTTTTGGGGGGGGAGGAGACAACGGTCACACAGCACCGTCTTTTTTTTTCTGCTCTTTTGGCCCGGGCCGGTCGGAGGACGACCAGGACCCTGAGGCAAGCTTTGCGCTGGAGCGTTCGGAACAGGACCCGAAGCGTCTTAAGGGATACGGGGTGAGACGGCATGTGCGGTGCGAGCGCGGCGGGAGCGGGGTGTAGCAGGATCCGGGGGGAATTGCGGGGGCCGGATATTTGGGGTCATTTGTTGGACTAGGCATCAGAAGCACGTAGAAACGGAATTAGCGAGCAAAAACAAAGTCACGATACCAACGTGTGGTGGTTTGGTCAATGCATCGGGGCTTCGGAGCGTAAAGGGTGGTTGAGAAATGGGATCACGGGACGGCGATGCAGCCCGCTAGGAGCAAAATTTTATGTAATAATAGGCCAAGCCCGGGGGGCGGTTCCAGAGGCTTCCTCGTTTTGGCTTTGAAGCGAAACGGGAAGTGAAAATGACCAAGCCGTTAACCAAGCCATTGACCAACGAAACGGCTGGATTCGGCCATCAGGAGGGGGTTGACGGGTTGGCACGACGCCTTAGTCCGTAGCGTGTGAAGGCCACTAACAAAACTACCGTCGAGGCCTATCTCTGTGCCACTACTCCAGCGTTTGTTGAGGCCCCGGGCCGGGTAAGTTTGTTGGACGCATGTGCGTATTAACTACTACCTAAGGTAGGTAGTAGTAGTAGGGACGATGGAGGTGCCGTGAACAATGCCTCAAAACGGGAAAAGGAGGCTAAACTAGTAGCTATGAAATGAGCAACAGGCATGGCGGGTGGTGGCGGGTGGTGGCGGATGGCGAAACCAGGTTGCGAGGGGAGTTGAGTTTGAGTCTATGTTGTTATGGCATTGGCTGTTTTGGCTGGCGGCGGCTGGCTTGGTCGGCCAGCCTCGGGTCCCACGGCGTCACACGGGAAACGTACGGGAGTCACGCTGGAGTCATACGGCGGTCATCATACGGCGGGAACGTAGAGCGAGAACCGGAGCTCAACAGAGATAAGGATGAAGGGCATTATTCATAGGATGCGCATTCGGAGCAGCGAGGGTGACGGCCGAGATAGATGGGGTGTTAACTTCTGTGCATGTCGGCGGCCATAACTAGAGCTTGGATCATGACGTTCCAGTGGGCAAATGCGAAATCCGGGGTAAACCACTGGCCGTCGCATTGGCCAGAGCCCCAGCAGGGGGGTGGTTGGCGAGCGGAGGCGGTGCGCGTGGCCCTGCAGCAACGGGATGCACCTAAAAAGGGACCTTGCACATGTCTCTGCTAGTTCTTGGGAGGTACGTCTACAGGTGCCTGTTTAGGACAGGCCCCTCGTCAGAAGGCACTGTCCCTAACGCCTGGGCTTATTGCAGTGTTACTCCGTACAGCAGCTGCGCTGATGAGGGGGCTGGGCCAAGAGCGCGAACTGACACCACGAGGCCGGACAGGCTCTCTGTTGAGGTGCCAGAACACATCATGTGGCCGTATTGCTCATCTCCGCGGGGCAACATCGTGAGGAAATGCGTCGGATTTAGGAAGGTTATTGCTTGACCCGTCGGTGCGTCACCGACAATCCCGTGGCCAGCGAGGCAGTGCGGTCCGTCAATCAACTCGTCTCATCTCATTCGCCTGCGTGTCTGGGAGGCCCAGGACGTGCCTTCGGGAGGGACGTGCTGGTCGCCGAATCGCATGTTTGGAAACTCGCAGTCGTATGGTTCTCTCAGGCCGAATCGCCATCAGCCCAGGCTTTGTACAGCTTATTACAAACGTCAAGGCCGCGGACGAGGCACTGAAGCGACTCATTCCTGCATTGCCGCGATGCCGCTGCTCTATCCTAGGTTCTATCTACTATCTGCTGCGTCTATGCACGTCTTTGCCAGCTGCTTTTCCTAGTCGTTATCTCATCTTATCTCGTCTAGCGTCCCGCAGACCCCCATTCCGTTTTTACGGGGTCTTCCTTGATGCTTCAGTCTTATCATCTCGGCGGCTGGAACAGGTCTCAGCCGTTCGCGGAGGGCTTCCAGATACGTGGCTAGTCGGGCGGCTTTGTGTTCTAGGCGCATTCGTGCAATTGCTGTTCATCCTGGATTGATCCGGTATTGGCCAGTCAAGGGGTGGTGGAAAACCACCACTCACCAGAAAGCAGTAACTTACCCCCTCTGTCTTTATAAATATGCCAGGGTACAAATTGTAGATAATTTAAACTACTTGAGTGAAATATGTTGTTTGTTTATGTAGTTTTATTCTAAAACTTAGTTGTTATTAATCCCTTAGACGAGTGGATGGGTTTGGTGTACCACGTAGGAATTGACGAGGCAATTGGTGTGTGGTGTCTTTCTTCCCACGGAGGCCAGTGTAAGCTCCAGTTTGGCACTACCGTTAGTTAGGGCCGACGAACGGGCTTGACAGGGTTCCCGGCGCTGCGATGTCGCCCACTGATAGCCGTCCCCTAGCTGGCTTTGTTGACTCGCAAAATCACTAGAAAATTCTCATCGAGGGGACCGGCTGCCAATGCCGGTCAGCTGGGTAACTCTGTTAACCTACCATAGCGGGCGAGTTCTCTAGGTTTTTTGTATTTTAAAAAAAGTAAATCGCGTCGGCCCCGTTCTCCATTTGTAGTTTGGAAAAGTGTAGTGTAGAAAAGTGTAGTGTGGAAAAGGTAACCGTCGTGTCCGGCGGCTGTGCTGTGGTTGGGCAATCCTGCGAGACGCGGCGAGTTCGGCAAGGCCGTCGAAGGATACCGTCGGAGGTTATGGTCGATCGGGAAGTGTGCCGTGTGCGACATACGAATTGTGTACACCAGGGTACACAGAACGTCATCTGTCGGCGCCCGAGTCTTTCCGCGAGTGCACTTTGTCTCAGGTCTTATTCCAAAACATCGCGGCCCGGAGATGCTCAGATCAAGAGAAACATGCATCGAGAGACACAATGGTGAATCCGTCGAATCGCGGAGCTCGCATTGGACCTTGCTCGCAAACCGGTCACGAGGGATCATTTGGAAAAAGGAAAAGAAAAAGGCTTAGTTCTTTGGATCTCCCCGCTTGAGAATGAGGGGTCTTGAATTTCCATTACTCTACACCTGCATCTATTACGTTTTGTTTCTGGCCGCGCCACTGAACGGGGTAGTAAGTAAGCAAGCGAGGGTGCAGTAGGACCTGTGCCGAAAGGTGTGTGAGTGTGAGTGTGAGTGTGGTGAATGTGTGTGTGAGCATGCCCGTTTCGCGTCATCGGCAATGAATGTTGCAAAAGCCTATCAATGAGTTTTGCGCGTGCTGGGCTGAGATGGGCTGGCTACATAGGCTGCTAGGTACCTAATTGGCATGATGATGGGTGACGGCGGGCCGCCAAGGGTCGCCGAGTAGGAGGCGGAGAACGGAGGCGGCGATGACGGCGATGGCGGAGGCGATGTCACGGGGCCTACAAAATACCCGGACGGCGGGCAAAAAAAAAACCACAGTCCGACAGCTTAGGCAACGATTGAACGAATTTTGAATTTTCTCGCACAGGTCGTCGATCGATTAGCAATAGGATCAGCAGGTAGGGTCGGCTCCAGGATGTTGTTCTTGGCGCGTCCAAAGCCGTCAGTCCTGGTTCTGAGCGGCACGACGCTCAGAAGTTGGTGTTGTTGGTCCGCCGGGTTGTTCTCATTACCCAATCTCCAGCGGCTTCCGTCCAATAAGAGCCGCGCTGGCCGCCGCTGTAACAAGGCGAGAGAAGAAGGCGATACAAGGCCGATCCGGCGCCGCCATGTTGTCTCTCTCTGTCTCTGTGACTCTCTCCGCGGTCTTCGCGCTCGCTATTAGCAACTAAACCCAGCTAGGCTCTCTTGCGCAGAACCAGAACCCAGACGGTCCCGGCGTTCAGAGCAAGGCCCCTGCTTGTTCGCATGGCTCCCATGGCTCGATGCTCCGTGCTCCATTCTCCAGACCCTTCCCCGTGGTGTGTTGCTCACCTGACGGCCCCGAAACATCCAGTCCGCGATTTCCATTACCCAATATTGTGCGATCCTGAGCTAATGGCCCCGTGCATGCCAACACTCTTTGCCAACGTCCCTGGTGGCTGGCCCCAGGTGGCGCTCTATCGGGGGCCCGCTCGGTCGACCCTTCGACCCTCATGAGTCCTCTCCGCTTTGCCTTGAGTCGGGTCGCTGGCCGTTCGCCGCTCGCCGCTGGGCTTTATATCCTGGGTCAGGACCCCGATGCGCCCACGACCTCCTCGTCCCGTTGCTCGACCTTCTTCCCAAACTTTGAACTTCGACTCTAACCTCGACTCTAAAACTGATTTTCTCTATTTTCGTCTCGTCTTTTCTGTGACTGACTGACGACTCTGTGCCGGCTCTCCGCTTCTTGGTCACCCGCTTGCTCTTACATAACAGTTACGCTTGGGGGCGGCTAACATAACTTCGCCGCTTGCTTCGTGCCCTCACCTCGCCTTTCTCTATTGACTTCCTTTGCACCAACCCGGTCGCCCACCAAAAGAATATTTACACCTCGTCGATCCTCGCGATCCTCACTGGCGACGACGAAGCTCGACTTGCCTCTCTCCCCGCCAACCTACCCACCTACCCAGCTGCCTCCCTACCTCCCTTGCTCCCAAGGGTCGGCCACCGCGCTCCTCGTCGAGAACTCGCACATGGCCGTCCCCCTCAGCCCAACGCACCACGAGGTGCCGCACTTTGACCTTTCTGCTCTGCTCAAGGCCAAGATGTCTCGCCCCGACTCCCCCAACAGCAGCGACAAGACGGCTCGCTCGTCCTTCTCCTCGGTGCGAGAGAACGACGACGGGCTCGCGCAGACCTTCACGCGCTCCAAAATCTCCTCCTATACCCAAGGGACGGAAGAGGTATTCGATGAATCACCCACCGCTGAGATTGCCCAGCCGTCCTTCCAGGCTCCTCTGACGCAGCCTCACAGTCGGCTTCATGGCTTTTGGTATCCTGCGGATAACTTTCGCGGCTGGAAGCAGATTCCCATCAAGGGCAAGGCCGCCAGCCGCAGCTGCGAAGACTTGCACAAGCTGTCCATGACCTGGAGCTCTCCCGCCCCGATCGTGACCAAGCCTATCAATCACTATGCGACCGGAACGTCGCCAATGGAGCGTCTCCCGAGCGAGGTTCTCGGTAAGTTTGCCCACATACCAGGGACCCTGCAGTCCTGTACCCCTGTAGTGCGATCCCACGCTGACTTCAAACCAGGTGCCATTATCGATCTCCTTGTCATTGAGATCCCTCCGAACGGCCTCACCACACGCAATGCCGATTTGATGGCTCTCCTCCTCACTTCGCGCTCTATCCACGCTGCCACGCTAAACACCCTCTATCGAC
The DNA here is from genome assembly GCA_020744375.1 of Dactylonectria estremocensis. NCBI lineage: Eukaryota > Fungi > Ascomycota > Sordariomycetes > Hypocreales > Nectriaceae > Dactylonectria > Dactylonectria estremocensis. Next base: position 1,516,721 of record JAGMUU010000004.1, read on the forward strand.
ATGTTACCATCCCCCACTCGCGCATCTTCCGCAAGTTCCTAAACACCGTCAGCGAGTACCCAGCCCTTGCCTCTATCGTGCGGCGCATGGACTTTAGCCACTTCAACCCCTCCACCATCTTCTCAACGGCCAGTGAGCGGGCGCAGACTCGAAATCTGACTTCCGAGACCCTGTTGCAGTGTTTGGAGCTGACCCCATACCTTCAGGAGTTCTTGGCCCAGGAGTACATTGACGAGGATCTTGGACCTGATGTTCTCAAGAAGCTGTTCTTTGGCATGCCCCGCCTCCAGGCCGTTGATTTCTGCGGTTGTGCTTCGCCTTACTTCAAGAACTCGTTCCAGAGCTTGATGCAAAATGACTGGCCCGAAACTCTCACTCTCACCCGCGTATCCTTCCACAAGTGCCTCAGCTTGCCCGCCTCCGTCTATGAGACGATTCTTCCTCGCCTCGGCCGAGTCACTCACCTCGACCTCGCTGGAACACGAGTCACTGACCAGGCGCTGCTGAGCATCCCCAAGACGGCCAGAATTACTCACTTGAACCTGGCCAAGTGCAGGGAGCTCACTTCTGAGACGGTTGTCAAGTTTATTACTACCCATCCCGCTGTCACTCAATCCTTAGTAGTTCTGAGCCTCGCTACCATTGCGAGCAGCCACCTCTTGCTAGGCAAGGCGGACGTGGATGCTATCCTCCCTCGACTTCCCAGCACCCTCCGATCCCTTAGCCTGAAGGGCAGCCGGATGGACCCTTCCCAGATTCCCCTTCTCACTCCTCTCGTCCAGCAACTTGAAGAGCTCGCAATCGGTCGCGGCCTAGAGCTCGGCGATATCCACAAACTGCTGTACCAGGACCAGAAATGGATCCCCCACAGCCTTCGCTATCTCGATATCTCCGACATTGACACCATCATCGGAAGTGCAAATGCGCTTCTAGGCCCTGGTTCCGCCCCACTGCATGTTATCGAGCTGGAAGAACGAGCATACGAGCGCGCTGCCAAGGTCAAGAAGAACCTAGAGCGCGTGGGGTGGACTGCCAAGGAGTTTGGTAGTCGTTATTGGCTCGTCCGCATGAACTCGGACGGTACAACTCGGGACAATGGTGCCCGGTGGTGGAAGTTGGGTGCTGAGAGCTGGGGCATGAGGAAGATTCCGGTAGCGGAGGCCGACGTCGGAGGCATGTACGGCACATTCATGTTCGGACGACGACTCTAAGCCCGAGCCGCATATGATGATGAACGATAAGCAGCCTGCGTTGGATCTCTACTCATTTTCATTACGGAGTTATTGGGGCTGGTGATGCTTTTTACCCCGGTCAGTCGGTTGCATTGGGAGGGTCACATACCCTTGGAGCGCTCAGCGATGAACGAAACTTAAGCGAAAAGCGAAAAGCGAAAAAAGTCATTTGAATCAGAAAGCGCTTGAGACTTGAAAAAAATGACGGAAGAAAAAAAGAGTGTAAATAGAGATGTATTAATGACTTTCATGAATTGATCAATCAAAGCACTACCTACCTACCTTGAACCACGATTTCAAATGTGAAGTTATTCAAAATGCGCATAGCGCGCTGATTGACCTCATTCGATGTTGCCCTAGACGATGTGTCAGGCAATTGACTGTAACAGTTGCAGTTCAGCCAACTACCTGTCTTCGAAAAGTTGTCTTCTTGCACTTCAATCGCACTTCGCCTAAGAGGTCGGTGCACCTTTAATCCCACTATTCTCGACCATCGCTTGTGCATCACTGCTTCAGCTGAATGCACGACAGCGCCTGGCTACGTAATGGCGCGTCTGTGGCGCTCTGACACTGCCGCCGGTGTGGCTGTGCGATACGCGTGCTTTCAGGAGGCCGCAGTGGGTCACACGTGACTGTCTGTTTCGGAACAATCTGCCCCCGGCATACCAGCTGCTATTGCGACGTGCCCGGGATGGCTGTGCCTTGCTCCTTGACAAGCTCCAACACATCGTCGAATTGAGTCCTGGCCCTCCAACAGCTTCACCATGGGTCCCAAACCGGATACCCCATTCCGCTCGGCGGACATGAGCATGGTCCAGCTCTACGTCTCAAATGAAATTGGTCGCGAGGTCGTTACGGCCTTGGGCGAGCTTGGCCTCTGCCAGTTCCGAGACGTAAGCCTAGGCATCATCGAATCTGTCCTAAATGTCAAAATCTAACGCGTTTCTTCTTCATTTAGCTGAACGAGAACGTCAGTGCCTTCCAGCGCACCTTTACCCAGGAAATCCGACGCCTCGACAATGTTGAGCGACAGTTGCGTACGTCACTCACCAGGCAGCCACCAAAAGACTCAATCTAACCATTGCTTAGGATACTTCTATGCCCAGATGGAGAAGATTGGCATCCCACTTCGAAAGCTGGACCTCGATGTTGAGAGACTCGCCTCGCCCTCGACCTCCGAAATCGACGAACTCTCCGAGCGAAGCCAGAAGCTCGAACAGCGAATTTCCGCCCTCAACGAGAGTTACGAGACCCTCAAGAAGCGCGAGGGTGATTTGACCGAGTGGCGATGGGTTCTACACGAGGCCGGCAGCTTCTTCGACCGCGCTCACGGAAACGTGGACGAGATCCGAGCTTCGACCGACGATGACGATGCTCCCTTGCTCCAGGACATTGAGCAGCACCACGGAGCTGCCGAGGTCGAGCGATCCTTTTCAGGCATGAACATTGGGTTCGTCGCTGGTGTCATTGGCAGGGACAGGGTTGGTGCCTTTGAGCGCATCCTCTGGCGAACTCTTCGTGGCAACTTGTACATGAACCAGTCCGAGATCCCTGAGCCTTTGATTGATCCCACCAACAACGAAGCTGTCAACAAGAACGTCTTCGTCATCTTCGCACACGGCAAGGAGATTCTTGCCAAGATTCGCAAGATCTCCGAGTCCATGGGCGCTGAGGTCTACAACGTCGACGAGAACAGCGACCTCCGACGCGATCAGATCCACGAGGTGAACAACCGACTCAAGGATGTCCAGAATGTTCTCCACAACACCCAAACGACTCTTCAGGCGGAGCTCAACCAGATCTCACAGTCGCTCTCAGCCTGGATGGTTCTAGTTGCCAAGGAGAAGGCTGTGTACAATGCCCTCAACAACTTCTCCTATGACAGTGCTCGTCGCACTCTAATCGCTGAAGCTTGGGTCCCAACCAACGACTTGCCTCTCATCAGGTCGACGCTTCAGGATGTCACGAACCGAGCTGGCCTCTCGGTCCCTTCCATCATCAACAAGATCCAGACTAACAAGAAGCCTCCCACGTACTTGAAAACCAACAAGTTCACAGAGGGCTTCCAGACAATTGTCAACGCATATGGCACAGCCACCTACCAGGAAGTCAACCCAGCGATTCCCGTTTTCATCACCTTCCCCTTCCTGTTTGCTGTCATGTTTGGTGATCTTGGCCACGCCATCATCATGCTTTCAGCCGCCGTGGCAATGATCTACTGGGAGAAGTCGCTGAAGAAGGTAACCTTTGAGCTCTTTGCCATGATCTTCTATGGACGATACATTGCTCTCGTCATGGCTATCTTCTCTGTCTTTACTGGTCTTGTCTACAACGATGTCTTTTCCAAATCGATGACTCTCTTCCCCAGCGCCTGGGAGTATCACAAGCCCGATGGCTGGACCAACACAACTAGCGTGGTTGCCACCCTGAACGACGAGGGTTACCGCTACCCCTTCGGTATGGATTGGGCCTGGCACGGTACTGATAACGAGCTTCTCTTCAGCAACAGCTACAAGATGAAGATGAGTATTATTCTCGGCTGGGCTCATATGACCTACTCGCTCTGCTTCGCGTTCATCAATGCTCGCCACTTCAGAAAGCCCATTGACATCTGGGGCAACTTCGTCCCTGGCATGATCTTCTTCCAGTCCATTTTTGGTTACCTTGTTCTTTGCATCATTTACAAGTGGTCCATCGATTGGGTCGGCACTAGCCGTCAGCCCCCGGGTCTGCTGAACATGTTGATCTACATGTTCTTGCAGCCTGGCACCCTGGACGAGGAGCTGTACAAGGGACAAGCAACTGTTCAGGTCATCTTACTGCTTTTGGCGTTTGTCCAGGTCCCCATCTTGCTCTTCCTCAAGCCCTTGTATCTCAGATGGGAGCACAACCAGGCTCGCGCTCATGGCTACCGTAGCCTGGGAGAAAACTCCCGTGTTAGTGCCCTGGATGGCGATGATGATGAGGGTCAGGGCAACGGCAACGGTCATCACAGCTTCGACGAGGATGGTGAAGGTGTTGCTATGATCTCCCAGAACATCGATGAGGAGCATGAAGAGTTCGAGTTTAGCGAGGTCATGATTCACCAGGTTATCCACACCATTGGTAAGTCTATCCACGAGGACTTTGTGTGTTTTCCCAGCTAACAACCTTGCAGAATTCTGTCTTAACTGCGTTTCTCACACTGCCTCGTATCTGCGTCTTTGGGCCTTGTCTCTGGCGCATCAGCAGTTGAGTCTTGTGCTCTGGAGCATGACCCTTGGCCCGGCCTTGGTGACCCCCGGTATTGTCGGCGTCATCATGATTGTTGTCTGTTTCTACCTGTGGTTCTTCCTGAGTAAGTACACTCATCTCCATGGCATGCCACCGTCACATCTAATATTGTTCGCAGCTATTGCCATTCTAGTCTGCATGGAAGGTACCAGTGCCATGTTGCACTCCCTCAGATTAGCGTGGGTCGAGTCCTTTTCCAAATTTGCCGAGTTTGCGGGTTGGCCTTTTGCGCCCTTCTCTTTCCAGCTTCTGCTGGAGGAGTCGGAGGACTTGAAGGATTACCTGGGATAATAGGGGTTATTGACGGGTTTCGCGGGAGAAGTATCCAGTTGTTACAGTAGATTTTGTAGTCCCTTTTGTTGTATGATAGGTAACACAACGCACCGTTAGAATTACTAGCTTGTGTCATAGTCCTTTTATCTCTTGACGTTTGCTCACCAAATACAGAACGACCTGAAATTTTACATGCTGTTCCAAATCCTTTTATCCCCATAGAGGAGCGGTCACCTCGACAGCTCTCTCCACCACGGCTCTCACTCTGTCCGCGAAGATCTTGTTGGTACATTCAACTTCAAGGTCCTCCAGCCACACGGTAGCAGCCATTCTATCGACCTTTATCGACACGCCTGGCACGGGGATACCAATCTTGTGAAGCCGCTCAATCTCCTTGCGCTGTCGTTCCTCGAGCTCCGCGTTGGCATCGTCGTCTTCAACCTTCATCGCTTCGTCCTCTTCGGGCTCCTCCTCCTTGGCCTTGACGTCGTCTCTCGGCAGCGGCGGCAGCTTAGGCGTCGTGACGGGAGCGACGTTGTCCTGGCCGAACTGGGCCTCGAGGAACCACAGGAGGCGCTCGAGACGTTCCTCAGGGCTGGGCGTGCGGTGCGGGTTCTGGGCAGGCAGCTCGTGTGAGTGCGAGTGCTTGGCCGACGAGCGCTTGACGGCGGCCGGGGAGCTCTCGACGGAGAAGAGAACGGCCATGACGGAGTCGGCGATGCCGTCGTTGAGCATGTTGCCCTCCCACTCGAGCTCAACTTCGCCGTTGGTCCGGTATCGAACGGCCACGCAGCCCATGACAAGGTATGCGGCGACAAGGCTGGCAACTTCTTCGTCGGCCTCCTCCTTGTGGTCTTCCTTGTCCATGTCGGTGTCGTCCCCGTTGGCTTGGCCATTCTTGCCATGGCGCATCTCGGGCAACTCCTCGATGGTTCCGAAAGTGCCCTCGAGCGCCCACCGAACGAGGTCGACGCCCGCGGCGCTAAGCGTCAGCCGCTGCTTGCAGGTGATAGTGGTTGTGTTGAGCCCCGCATACTCTCGCAGGTCTTCGGGTGCCATGAGAGAGAGCTTGAAGTCGCTCTGGACGAGCACGCCGGTGACGAGCGGCGCAGATGCCGCCGCGTCCGAGTTTGCTCCTAGGGGCGGTTGGATGGAGGCGAGTTTGCCGACGACCTTTGCCATCTTGTCGGCCTTGAAGGGGATGCGGAGTTCCTCGCAGTTGCGCGGTGAAAAGACCTTGACCTTTGCGGATTTGTTGGCATTGAGGGAGAGGAGCTTGGACTTGAGGCGCATCATGTTGTGCTGCTCACCGTGAACGAGAATCTAACAAAAGCAGGTCAGCTTGGAATCTGGACAAACTACTTGGGCGACGTACCACAACTGGCGCTGCCACCTCCTCAATGAACTCGCGGTTCTCGACGCCGTCGACATGTGCTGCAAAGGAATATTCTGCAACGCTGCATCGACGAGGAATGAGAACCTTTTCGCCGTCGCCACCAGGGGCTCGACGAGCGCCAGCCATGCTGCGAGACATGACGGCCTGGATTTGATCCGGCTCCTGCATGATCTGCTTCGCCATGGTGCCCTCGACGCTGTAACCCGTGATAATGACGCCGTTCTTGTCGCTAGGCGCCCATCGCTCCAGCAGCTCTCGGCTGACACCGTTCTGAAGCATACCGGGACTGGCGAGCATGACACAGCCGCCCACGTCGTCAAATCTGTCGAGATTCTTTAGGGAGCGAATGTACTTGAAGTCCCAGGGGCCACCCTTGCCGGCTCCATCACCAGAAGCCTCTGCTTCAGCCATGCGCTCTCGGAAGAGGCGCTTGATGTTGTCATTCATGGCGCCGACATAGGTCTGGTAGACCAGCATACACTTTCGCGCCAGGTTACTGGCGTAGTAGATTGGGTATCGTTGGAATTCGGCATGCTTGCCCCAATACTCGTCGAGAATGAGCAGTAACTCCTGAGCTCGTCCCAGCGCGAACACGGGCATGAGAACGCGGCCCCCGCGGTTGAGGATGGAGGTGATGGACTTCATCAGAGCCTGTTCTCTCTCAAGACGCGGCACGTGCGAGGCAATGCCGTAGGTAGACTCGGTGATGAGTACATCAATTTTAACGCCCTTGGGGACCTCGGCGGAGACCAGATGTCGATCCTGTTCACGGGAGTAATCGCCGGTAAAGAAGATGCTGAGCCCTGCGATCTCAATGAGGAACATGGCTGCCCCGAGGACATGGCCGGCGGGATAGGGAGTGATTCGAATGGAAGAGATGGTATGGGTCGTGTGATAGTCAATGGCCTCAATCTGAGGGAAGGTGTTGAGATGGTCTTGCTCCGTGTAAACCGGCTGTGAGTTTGGGTTTGAGGACGTGTTGCCCACTCGGACGCTGTCCTGGATCAACCACTTGTAGATGGCCTTGGTAGGATGTGTCATGAAGACTCGCCCGCGGAAGTTGGTCTTCGCAAGCACATATGGCAAGGAGGCCGCATGGTCGACGTGAAAACTATTGCTGGTCAGCCATACTCCTCGAGCGGAACGCGTTGCTGGAGGTTCGACCGCTGGATTCAAGGACAGGGCGGCATCACAAGGGCGACAAGCAGCGACGTCGGTAAACGGGGAAGACAGTATTGTATTCATCTGGCATACGGGATGGAAAGATATCACAAGAGCAACGACTCTGAACGGGGGCAGCACTGTCCCTCCCATCACAACATCACCAATGTAGTCCACCCCCTGTCCAGCCTGTCTCGTCGAAGGGGGGAAGGGTGAGAGAGTGCGCTTACTGGCTAATGAGGAGCACGTCGACGGTGCTGAGGTCAAAGTCGTCGTAGAAAGGGAGCGCCGCGAGGCCATCGTAGGCGGGATGCTGGCCGGCATCGAGCTGCAAGTGAAACGGCGATTAGACGAGCGATCGTCGCGGGAGCTTGGGTTGCATCTCAGCCATTCTTACCATGACCGTCTTCCCCTTGTACTGGATAATGTGGCACGATCGACCGACTTCGTTGCCGCCTCCCAGACAGAGGAACATCAGCTCGTCCGAGGGATCGACGGGCTCCTCCGCGACCGCCGCGTTCAACGCGGCCGCCTTTCGCTTGGACGCCATGGTCGCGCAGACACTTGTTGCGAGGCTGCCACTCACATTAGTAGGCAGACGAATCCCTGAAATTTCAGTTAAGCAGTCCCCTGGACCGCGCGCGACAAACAACTGAGCCGTTGCGCAACGCAAAGCGATGAGCAAAACAATGCAGTTATGAAAGGGACAGAGCTCAGCACTGGGACAATGCGCTAGGCGAAGGTCACTGTTAATTGCCTGTCGATGTGGTTGAAAAGGTGCAGCGGGTAATTATCGGCACGTGCCGACACAAAGGGCGGCTCAAAATCACGTGACTTTAAAACTACGCGACGCTCCTTCGGAGGGCCAAGCTCTCTCCTTCATGCTCGAGGCAGAGAGTCACCACCTCAATAACGCGACGAAAACCCGTGTCTCCATCTCGCGACGCATCATCCCCTTCATCCGCTGTCGAAGTGTTCTCGCGAGAAACGCACCAAAAACTTCCCCGAGAAGGCCACCCGGCTTGAGCGCGTCGGATGGGAGGTACCGCGACTGACGTGACAGGCTTGACTGCCTGCTGAGCAGCTCACTCACTTAGCTCGGTCCCTCCTCTCTCTCGTCCGCATCTCACGGAATCGTGATTCACAGCCGTCGCCATGGCTCAACCTCAGCCTCAGGTCCAGATCCCGCCGCGTGCGTTCTCGCCTCCCCAGCACTCCCCGTCGCCAGCTGCGCCGCAGTCGAGCTTTGCGCCTCCTCCGAACAAGCGAGCTCGCACCGATGGTCCCCCTTCGCAGCCCGAGTCGCCATACGCCACCTCGCCGTACGTTGCCAGCCCTGGGGCAGCTGGTAGTCCTCTGGCAGCTGCGACCCCTCCAGCAGCTGTGGGCTCGCCTGCCTACGCGCAAACCCCGACTTTGCCGGGAGGCTATTCAACTCCATACACCAACGGGCACACCACTCCCAACATGAACCTCCCACACTCGCAGTCGAACTCCATGCCTCCAATACAACCTCAGCAACATATCCCCACACCTTTGCCTCAATATACCGCAGCTACAATGGCTGTTCCGCATGCCCCAGCAATGGCGCAGACTCCAGGACCTGGAATCATGGGGCCGCCCCAGCGACCCGCCGAGCGACCGACCAAAGACTACGAGTACGACGTTACCGATTCCCTCGCCGGCACTGGTATCGACCTTCGAGCTGAGGAACAGTACATGAATGATCTTTACTCAAACAACTTCGATGCGAACGAGGCGAGAACCGGATTCACCAACAACCCCCCAGGGCCGAAGTCTTCTTTCTACGGTGCTGGTCCTGCGAATCAACCACCTCAACCGACGCCAGATCAATCACAGAACCAGTTTACTGTTCAGGAAGCTGAACGCGCTTGGTCGGAGTCATCGATGCGACTTGCGGTGCAAAGGACCCAAGAGATTAATGATCCCTTCTTATTGGTCGCCATGCTACATCGCCGTGCTGAAAGAATCGCGAGAGAACATCACCTCAGCCTCAATCTCGACCTCAAGAACAACAGCCAGACCATGGGGAAGATGAGACTGCCGGAGCAGTTTCCCCAACCCCGGGTAACCGTCAAGGTCACACCCGGCCCAGATGCAACTATGGTTCACACCACAGGCTCCTATATCCCCCAAGATGCCTATCTCGTTGACCAGCTTGCTCTGATGTCGATTGCCACAAAGCAGAGACTGCGTGAGCTTGTTCAAGATGCCAGTGTCATTGCGACTACCCGCCAAAAGACATCACACGGTGATGTTCCTGACGACTGGGCTGTTGCCGCGGCGCCGATGAACGCAGAACCCCTTGGGCTTACCGAGAATGGCATAGACGGGGCGGGAGTGAACGGGGCCGATGGGGATGGCTCGAATCCGTTGAAGCGTACGTGTACTAGCTGTAGTTTCGGTTGTTTTTTAAGTTTACTTACACTTCTCAGGTTCTATAGACGCAGCGGGTTTAGGGGATGTTGCAACACCCACCAAGCTGCCCAAGATTTCGTCATACATGACGATTACGATGCGTGAGCTCGCACGGCAAGAACGTGAGTGGGAAGAGGCGCGGCTACGGAAGCGACAGAAACGCAAAGACGGCATCCCAGACTCAGGAACCACGACGTCGCGTGGCGGTAGTGTGGCGCCTGGCACCCCTGGTTCTGTTGCCCCAGAGCCGGAGAAGGCGTTGACGAAAAAGGAGATGAAGAAGAACCAGGCCGCCAAAGCCGCCGAGGCCAACAGTCACGCAAATCAGAACATGACGAGTAGCATGTTTGCCGGGCTGGGAGGAAAAGGTGGTCTTTTTGGAAAGAAGAAGACTGGCAAGACGTACGACTGGATGAATGTGGGCCGCGGTGGAAGTGGTACTAGCACGCCCACTAAGAACGCGCCCGGCCCCGGCAAGGGATCCGCAGGTCCGGGTAGCACCCCCGGGCCGGGGAACCTCGCGATGACGACCGAAGGCCGGAATCGGCTCGGTACGTGGAGAGAAGACAAGGAGAAGGGCCGGAACATCCAGTTGCGGGACTGGGTGTCGGTGCTAGAACGAGACGGCCGAGAACACCGAACCCTACAACGAGCGTATATACACCTCGATGCATCAAATCCCAAATAAAATAAGTTTGGATTGGCGAGTAATGGAAGAATGGGAACCGACAATGGGCAACGGGGAACGGGGACCGCGAGGGGCATCAGGGCTAAGAAAGAGGGGAAATACCCCGTGTATGTTTTTGTGATATTTGACTTAGCCCGGCGTTTTCTGAAGGCCTATGGAAAGGCAGGGTTGGGCACTGCCAGATGCAACGGATGCCAATTGCAAGATGCGGGTTGCAGCAGCGTGTGGCGGGGAAGGGGAAAGACGGACATGCATCTGAAGCATGCCGCGCTGACGCGTCGCATTGAGTCATGTAGTATTCTGAACTTAAGAATGGGAAAGGGGGCCACTGCCAAGAGGGTGAAGAGGCAGACAAGAAGACAATTGAAAAAAAACTATGCATCGAGACCATTCATCACCACTGTGATCCCTCCCGTGTATGACCAAGACATTCCTGAGTGGTGGACACTTCCATTCGATAGGCCTCAGTCTCTTTGTGCCTTGGAGCCTTGGGAACTGAATTGATCTGGAGAGGGGTCCGAGACCTGGGAAGGTGCGGCTCTCAGGCGTACTAACTTGATAAACACCCAACCATCCTCGAGTAATGATTTGGATGTTGGGGAAGGAAGCAAGGGAAGTTCAAGGTCGTTGGCGTGTAAAAGTGGGACTATGGCGGCATACTTCCCCTCCCTTCTCTATCGTATCGTAAACCTCGCAACTTACACTCTTGAATTCATATACTCTTCAAAGCCAATCCAGCACGACAACTAGCGAGTTGCACTTGTCACGATATCCAAAACTTGTCCGTCTTACGCACGATCACCGACTGCAACCGCCGCTCAGTTGTGTCCAATCCGGCAAAGTCTCACAACAGCTTATCGTAAAGGCGACGTAACCGGCGTCGCAGACTTAGATCTCAACCCCGCTGGGAAGACCTATCCCCACTATCACCAACTCAGATATCACAGTCTCATCATGGCGATTGCGGTAAGTGCGCACAGCCCCTCTTCTGACCATGGCGAGGAGGCGTGCCCGACGAGATCTCAGTTTAGCTGACTCGAACTTGGGGTTGCGAGACAGGCAGTCGGCCAGATCTGCGCCACCGCGTCAATCAAGGGAAATCTAGATCAATGTGTCAGACTAGTGGGAAGGGCGGCAGCAGGAGGAGCCAAGGTACGTACTATTGCAAGGCTATGTGATGGGCCATGGTGTTGAGTGTCGAGGGTCTCTTGTGTGAGAGGGGCGAGTGAGCTAAAAGATTCCTGAACGAGCGATTGCCCGAGACAAGTGTCTTTCAAAACAAGAAGCTCGACGATCATCTCAATGATGACTTGGATAGTATCACCGTCTCGAGTGGACAGGAGAGATCTGTGGGCTGTCTAGAATCGAGATGCGGCGAATACTCCCGTGAAACATGGAAAGAATCAACTTGATGTCACTTGATGAGACCTCATGCCCCTCTGTTTCTAAGCCCACTGATGCCTCTCCGTCTTAAAGGTCCAGAACGGCGGTACCTCCTCTTTGCATCTAAGATCCTTTTTCACACAGTATACTTACGGGGCGTCTAGATCATATTTCTGCCCGAAGCGTCCGACTACATTGCTCTCAATGCCCAGGCTTCACTCGACCTTGCGGAGCCGCAATCAATGTCTCCCTTCGTTGAGGGACTCCGGGATGCTGCCCGTACTCACGGAATCGCCATCCACGTAGGCATCCATCACCGCCCAGCTGCGGGCAGCAAGCTGTTGAATAGGAACTTGTACATCAACGCCACGGGTACCATTGACGATGCAGCAACATACGACAAACTTCACGTCTTCGACTATGGGTCTTTGAAAGAGAGCGCAACAGTTCAGCCTGGGCCGTCACTGACAGCGCCGTTCGACTCGCCCGTCGGTCGTATCGGCAGTCTCATCTGCTTTGACTTACGATTTCCGGAGGCAGCTCTGGCGTTGGCCCAACCCGGTACGAACAGCGCTTGGGCACAACGTCCTGCGCAGATTCTGACGTACCCAAGCGCGTTTACTCTGCGTACTGGCGTGGCTCACTGGGAGACACTATTGCGGGCGCGGGCAATCGAGACACAGAGTTGGGTAGTGGCGGCGGCGCAGGTAGGCTTACACAACGAAAAACGGGCAAGCCATGGCCACAGTATCGTCGTTGATCCCTGGGGCAAGGTCCTGCTCCAGCTGAAGGGAGTGGTTGACGCAGAGGTGTCAGGTCTTCCGGAGGGCACCGCCGAAGATGGAGCGGTCGAGGAGCTGGGCTTCGTGGACATCGATCTTGCGCAGTGGGAACGAATCCGCGCCGAAATGCCCCTGAAGCGCAGAACGTGAGTGTGCTATTGTTCCTTTTTTTCATTGGTTGATTGCTTGTCTCCCTTGATGTCCCACATTCTTGGCACTCTTCCCTTGTTTGTTGTCTCTCTTATGTTCTGTCATGTCTCAGGCCAGATTCTGTTGGATTGAGCGTTGAAGTGGCTTGCTTGCTGACTGGAGCCAGTGACGCCTACCCTGAACTGACGCCCACCAACTGACGCCGCTGGTGAGCGTGGCAGAGGGCAGCATCCCGTCCAGGGTATCAAACAAAGAGAGCACTGTAATTAGAAAGTCATTTCTACTGTATGTGGGCACTGTCCATCAGCTCTCGACGAAGTCGCGATATAGACATCTCGGAATTATGGGTTGGGTCGCAAATATGGCCCCCAAAGATGAGAATTTACACGATGCATTAACCCTGGTATTGCTCACATATTATTCATCATTACACGTCTGGTCTTGATTGTTCTAACAATTCGCGTATCGATTTACTGACAACAGAGGAGGCATCTATATTGTGTGGACATGTTTATTCAGCCGCACTTTGGAGCAAACAATACTACACAAGCTGCAACCACCCACACATACCGGGCTGGATTACATCCTGGCCCCGCTCTTAGAAGCTGAATAGCAATCAAAAGAATGCTGTGGCGCTTTTGGCCGACATTTAATCAGTTTTCAGTTCTTGGCTCTGCTCGGGGTTTCTTCGCCCTTCACTCGGTGACCGATCCAGAGTGCCAACCTGCAACGCCACCACATCGCGCGTCAAGGTGACCAGTCATAGTTTCAGTGGTACCGTCCGAGGGAGGCTGCGGTAGCGGACCCCAAGGAGAGAAAAGGGTTGTTGTTGTTGTTGTTGTTGATATGACAGATGCACGTCCAGACCGTACCCTGCAACTACCTGCCGGAGGTTTGCAAGTGTATAGTCTAGGAAGAGTAGTGCTCGATACGCGGTGGCCTGGGAGGCGCCTTGAGTACCGGCTTGTCGGGACGAATGGGTCCGTAGCACTTCGTACGTTACTGGTACGAATACCGCCAGAACGGTGTCAGAGCAGAACGCCAAGGCAGAAACCGGCAGGGCTACACGTGTATTCGCCTCCATCTGGATGGGCTCACGAGAGCGCCGAGGAGTGGGCTAGTGAACCCTTCGTACTCGGCGATCATCAGCTTCGGCTAAAGGCTTCGACTGGGGGTGCAGAGCAGAGACATCAGAGGCTGGGACGACGACAGACATGGACCCAGGGACAAAAGAAGACAAGCCGTGAATGCGGCTCGGTAGACGGGTACATGTCGAAAGGGCCGATGCAGTGCGGCCGGGGAACCGACGTCGTACACGACAAGAGAGCCCCTTCTGGAGGAAACAAGGCCGGCGGTCAGTCCGCCGTCTTAAGATGTTTCGGAGCGGATAACTTATTAAACTCGTTCGCTGAAAACCGTCGATAATGGACCCTGCCCTCACCGCCGAGCGTTGTGTGACCTCTCTGTTGGTCTCGTCTCGTCTCTTGCTGCCACTCCGGGAACAAGAAACCCACAAAACAGGGACCTACGTACAGTACGTAGTACAGGGCCACTTGGCGCGTTCCCGGGTTCCTGCATCCGCCCGGACATTGAAATGGAAGAAGAAAGAAAGAATTCCATGATCCCTCCCCCTTCGGCGGTGAGCGAGCTAGTCCGGGGCAGCGTGGAGCCGTGTGCCGTGGCATCGGTTCGGTGGGTTTTAGTCGTTCCCGATGGTGAGGGAGCCATGCTTGTCGACGGCATCGTACCCTGTAGTTACCCGCGAGGCTAATGTAGAGCTTGGGGGGGAGGGATGAAGGGTGACCCGAGTTGCTGGGTAACTGGCCAGTGTGTTGGCAGATGCTGCTAGGTTAGTATGGGTAACTGTAATCGATCAGTTGTCAGTTGGCCACTGAGTCAAACAAGCGTGAATGCCAGCAAGAAAGTCATAACGGTGCCCAATATACCAAACAACAAGCCAACGTTCAGTGTGCTAACTGCCTAAGACAACGAAGGAGGACCCTGCGACGAGACAGATGCCCGATTCGGTCTCTAGCCCAGTCTATGCCATTGAGACTTACGCACTGGGTTTGCCACGACATCCTAAATGCAGATCTCTGTATGGGCTAGAGCAAAAAGTCAATTCTTCAATGGAGAAGACAAGGCATTGGCCGAAAGGATCAGTCATGAAAATTCCACCAACAGCTTGGTCAGGATTTGGGATATATGGATCATCGTTATCAACAACCTGCCACTACGAAGTCCAACCCAGCCCCTTCTACGGAGTAAAGTTTGCTTCTTTTTTTCTTTTTTTTTCTTTTTGCTTTTTGCCTTTTGCTTGTCAATAATCTGCCCTTGAACTAAGAGATCCCTGGGCCGTACCTGATACCCACCGGTAACACTTCTTTCTTCAGGCTGTGGGCCCACGATGGCAGATCTCGCGTTTCCAATTCTCCGGGCTTCTGGGACGAGACACGGGCAACTCAATCTCGCCTGGCATCTCGCCTGGCTCCCCTGTTTCTGTCAGGATTATACCTGGTGTCTTTTTGTCCTCCTTCTACCTCTCTCTCTGCTCACGCCCCCTTCCCAACCCGAGCCCGAATGCGAACCCCAGCTTTTACCGGAGAAGCCACATTCCCAGTTGTCGGCCGGGGAAGAGATGGCATTTATTCCAGGCCCTTGTTGGTCCATTTTTTGTTCTCTCACACCCCCCTTACATGCTATTACGTGCAACGGCCCCGTCTCTTCTGCCAGATTTCCCATGTTTCGCGCCTCTGGTATTATTTCCTCTCTGGTTTCGCTATGCGCGCTCGTTCCCTTGTGTGACACGAATGTCCATGCCCACCCATGCCTGGACCTGCCATGATCCATCCCAAGCCATGATTCATCCCAAGCCATGATCCATCTCAAACGCCACGAGACACGCCCCTCCTTATCCCCTGTTCCGGGCTGCAACCCCCCCCCCCCCCCCCCCCGGAGCGCTTGACAAGTTACAGCGCATTACAGGCCACACGGCCGCTGCAGGACCTTGATGGGGCCGCTGCAAGACCTGCAGTCCTGGGGGGGAGGAGAGGGGGACATGCAAGGTACCTGATTCGATCCCACTGTCTCCACCCCGTTCCCGAGTCCCAGCTCTCTGGTCCCGGGTGCCTGCCGCCTGCATTAGCTCCTGCCCCCATCGCCCGCCCCATCTCATCCATCATCCGCTATCCATGGACCGCACAGTGAGAGGCTACAATGGATGACAGTGGCCATTCCCGCTGAAGGTACCTGTAGCCACAGTGGGCATGTTCCCTGTAATTTTGTCTCCACCAAACCCTTCAACTCGACGCGACGCAACGCTCTACGCCCACTAATAACACGCCCCCCTTTAATCCATGGCATTCATCCCCTTTACTCCGTAGCAGAAATTGAGATGCTACTACTGCGTAGTACGAATAAGGTACGTACTGCATTATGTACATACGTAGGTACTCCGAGCTTCATCCCATCCAGAACCTCGCCAGAACAAAACCAGGTCAGGGGTCGCTTGCCACGGCCGCCCGGGGCGCTTGAGCCTGCATACTACCTACCTACCTAGCTACCTATGTACACAACTACAGTGGCATGCGTAGGTACCTACCTACCTTGGTAGGTAGGCATCTACTACCTACACGAACGAAACCTGTCACTTGTCATCTTGCATTTTGGTGGCTCCATGTACCCAGCACATGGGACCTTTTTGTCATTGTTTTTTTCAGGCGCGGCTCCAGAAGCTTTGCTTTTTTGTTCTCTTCCCAATCCGTCCAGCTTAGCTCCGTATAGCTCCAGTTCCAGCCCGTCCCGTCGCATTCCCGCATCCCTTTGGTCAGGTTAGTCAGGCACACACTTTCTTTCTTCATCCCTCATCAGTATCCTAGCCCCATGTTCAAGCCTCCAGAGGGGGGGACATGTTTCTCAACCGTTCAGCCTCTGTTGCGCCAAAATCACTAGTCTGCGGCTTTGCCTCCGCGCACTCCCGCTCTCACACATTGGTGCACCGAGCTCACCAATTGCTGCGTACATCATTCATCCGTCATTTGTCACATCCGACGTGTGTCATCGTGAGCCACCTTGCCCTCTACGGCGCGAAACTTCATTCTAGCACATATTAGTCGCGACGCCTCTCACAGATGATCGGTTACCGCCCTACATGTAACTTTGTTGAGCAGCTTCATCCCTACTTGACACTACATTACGTACTCCGTAGAAGACCTGAAAACAAACCCGTTGGACGCTTGGCTTGATTGCACTAATAAAGTAAATAGCCGTGGCAGTTGGGCCAAAAAGTAAAAAACCACGCGAGACAACAACACCGTCCCGTCCCCTCTCATCTTATCTCATCTCATCTTTCCTCTCTTCCCCTCCTCCGGGTACCGTCGTCATACCGATTTCCCAGCGCCTCTTTTCCTTCCTTTTTCTTCCCACTCAATTTTCCCCCCCTCTTTCAAACCCCGTTTCCACTCCCTTGCTCTCGCTTGGCCTCATGTTCTTTTTCCTCCGACTGGCTGCAGTCATCATGCTGTAACCAGCCGCGCGGGATCATCCGTGAGAAAGAGAGCCAACAGAAACGCCCTTCTTTTTTTTCCTTCCTTTTCTTTTTTGACTCGCCTTGCCACCCCCCTTGTACGCGTTTCGAGCGCGCGTGCGCCCCAGCTTTTCTTGGACCTTCCACCCCCCTGCCGCGCATCGCATCGTCGTCACGGCGCTCGCTCGAGCCTTCTCAAGGCATGACCGATGATGGTTCAAGGATGTCACAGGGCCGCCAGTCACAGGTGCTCGGGCCGTCGCAACCAAAAAGAAACGTGCGGGAAAAAGCCGTGTAAAAAAATTATTAACAAATTTGGACATCCAAAAATAACAAGAAACGAGGGAGATGACAGCCAAGTCGTCGCAGCTGTCACAGCGCAGTCGCAGCATCCCGTCATGATGCCTCGGCCGGAGGAAGATTTGCGTCACGAGCATGTTTTCCCGGGGAATTTATTTTGTAGGTACGTACTTTGTAATGATGGTGGTCTGTTTTAATGAACTCTCGGCCTTGTACCCCGTCGTCACCCACGGTCAGATCTCGTGATACCGACGTACTCGTATTGCTCTGGTCATCCTCGGTGTACTATCTGGGCCTTCATGTGTTGACTCTTCCTACGCTACGCAGGCGATGCTGGTATATAATCTGCCTCTTGTGTTTTCATGTGTCCAGCCCGTAATGTGTGTGCTGCAGTACGCATCATTGTGTCATACGGAGCAGGTCGATCCGCTCTGAGTAACGGTTCCTCGGTTCAACGTATCAGCCACCCAGAGCAATAAGAGGCCCGGAGTGAAAAGGACCCAGAGTAACAGACGGACGGGATGCTCCCGCTCTTGCTTTTGCTTCATGACAGCTCGCCGCGAGATTCAGCCTCCGGCCACCTGCTCCGCCCAGCCGCGGCCCTTCCGCTTCCCCTAAATGGGCTTCCCCGTCCCCCCCCCATCCCTCCTTCCCCCAAATTAGTACGTGGACAACCCTCTAAGTTCTCCGTATACCCACACAAGAAGGCCCACTAATAAAAGAAAAATGGATGGCACAGGTACTAATAACATTATGGCAAGTGACCTCCCAACAGTAATTAACCACCAGCCCGTCCTAGCCAACGGGCACTCTAATACACTGACTCGTCCGTTCCCCTGTGTCATCGTCATCTTGAATGAATCGCCGACTAATTAATTAGGCAGACGGCAGACGACATATGGTTGAATGTCCCAATAGTCATTCATTAGTAGTAGCAGTAGTGATGGTGGTGGGAGCAATAGTCGTATAGTCGTAGTAGTAGTAACAGTAGCAGTAATTACTACCTACCTACCTACCTACCTAGGTACCTACCTATTCGTGCAACCTTAGCACGAATACGGAGTACGTAGCACATCGCTCTCCAGACCATGGGCGGGACATCACCCGTCTACCCGCTTCCCACTTCCCGCATGTCTGTCGCCTTGCCTCCCTCAATGAGCGATTGCCCGTTCATGTCTCGCGTGGCTCTCCGGTGGTACGCGCTGCACAGAGAGATTGGCTCGTTGGCTGTTGTTGGCTGTTGTTGGCCGACACCTGACCCAATTCCACCATTCAGCACACCACCCGTCACATCGCCAAGTCTCCCACTCATGAATGACATGGGCAGTAGGCAAGCAAACAACAGCGACAACAACAAATACAACACCGAACACTATTCGGCTCCCTACTTTGTTATTGCTTTTCACTGTTGCACAATAACAAGTCCCTCCGGCTCGCCTCCAATCTCCCAATGTGGCCCATCTCCAGTCGAGCAGTCACAAATCAGATGCAAAGGATGTGAGAGAGAACGTAAATAGTGGTCATGAAAGTGATTATTCCTTTGTTTCCTATCCTAATGTTCCCAAGAAAAATAAAGTCATTGCTTCCCTTGCGCTGTGTAGCTAGCTCGTCTTCCTTTTCTTATACATACTATACAGTCTAAGAGGGTAGAAGGGGGAAAACCTGTGGGGGTATCTTCTAATCAATCCTGAGTCCAGCCCAGCGCTCCTCACGACCGGAGCATCCATGTTTCCCCCCCTTCCCTCTCGCACCCATCCAACGGTCTCGTACACATATTCAAACAGTACAAGAAATAGGTCAAACCTGATCTCGCAAGGAATCCCTTCGCTGATAAAAACATCCTACTCCCAGAGCCACGCGCTCCCCCGTGAGGGTTTCGCTGCGGGCCAACCAGCCCATCCAAGTAAAAGAAAGAAAAAAGAGGTGGGAAGAAACAGGGAAAGTATCCAGCAGTAAAAAGCCAAACAAGGGGTTTGCGGCAGACAAAAAAAAATGTGACCAAGCCAAAGAGAGAAGAGCACACACAGATCCCCCAGTCTATATGCAGGTGCCGAAATCGAGACTTTTTCCCAGCCGTTCCGTTCCCAGTTTTGTAATACCCTTCCATAACCCCGCATGAAAGAAAAAAAGATCCAAAGTATTCTTCGTGGCGTTCGACTTGTCCTGGGTTTCGTCCTCTCGTTGCCGCACAGCCTGGTTCGGATGTCAAATCGGCCCAACCCCTTGCCATGTCTTGGTAGTGGTGGGTCTCGATCTGAGACATGTCGAATCGTGACCGATGTGCGTTCCAGTAGGCCGCGCCCTTGAGGCGAATGGAGCTGCCATGTCGAGTGAAAGTGCGGGGGGAGGGAGGGCGAGATGGCCCCGACGAGGGGCCGCCAGGGACGCGTGATGACGAAGAATGTGTGAAAAGGAAAGAAATGCAAAAGGTCCCAGGTTTTTTCCCGTCTATAGTCGAACGCCTTGCACTAAGCTCTGTGTAGAGCGAAATCAAATCCAAAAAATTGGCAATAAAAGTTGTGAACCGATGACATTGGATGTCACCGGGCGCATCCATTTTCCGTGAACCTCTCCTTACATGCCCCTTGCTGCTGGGAAGCAAGGGGTGGCCCTGAGCCGGTGTGTGTACTCGTTGTCGACAGGAATGCGAATTAAAAAGATCGTATCGGAATGCATTAAGGTGCGCCAGTAGTAATGCGGCTCGCAGTCCCAAGCCCTTGGAAATATTAAATGTCGTAACTGGGAATATCGCTTGAGGTCGAACAGGAAACAGGCGGAAGACGATAGGAACCCCTGGTGCGGAAGCGTTCTTGTAATCGTCCAACTGGCTTTGGCGGCCAGTGTGGTGTGGTCATCAGTCGCATGGCGCGTCTGGATGAACATCTGATGATGCTTGGCCGGTGATCCGATGAAAGGCATTTTATTGCGGCTTGGGGCGAGGCGGGGGCTTGGGGACTCCGGTTGTGTCATATGCTCCCCTGCCCATATTGCAAGGGCTTGAAGACTCTCGGCAAACCATGATTGCTCTTGAGGAAGAGTGTGGAAAATGATGATACTGCAAGCAAAGTGGTGGTCAGTCATGACGTCTTGGGGGAGAGGGAATCAGGAATCAGGGGACGGAGAAGGCCGTGCGTGGGCGGTTTTTATAATTGGAACAAGAATAAAACCCTTGCCATGTTGCGACTCGACTCGAATTGTGATTTGAAAGACACAGGCAACCTCGCAACGACAGGTTGAAATGGGCAAGGGGATTCTGACTCACAAGATTAGATGTCGTTGTGGTGCGACAAGGAGACACAGCCTAGCAGACGGTGCGCCAACGCGGATTGGCGGGACGAGGGAAGTGATTGGGTCGCTGTTGGTGAAAGAGGGTGAGGAAACAGCCGAATGGCGGGCCAATATGCGAGCGTCACTAATATAATTGGAGTGTTTCGGAGCGGGTTCAGCAGAGTTGGTCGAGGTAACAATGTAACGAGCCGGAACCGATGCGCTGGGGAGAAGGCGACACGAACGAGGTTGATGTTGCAGACGTAGGTGATGATGGGTGGACAAAGTGCGTCTTGGGGACCCAAGATGGAAAAGGAGGGTGAGGTAGAGGAGAGAGAGTGAGAAAGAGAATGAGGTTCGTTTGCGCAACGTCTCAAGAGATGGCGACTCGGGGAATGGTCCTTTAAGGGGAGATCGCGTCTGGGGGGGGGCTTCAGGCTTCTAGTAGTGGAAGGTTTTCCTTGGGGCTGCCAGGTACGCTGCAGCAGAGCGGATCGCTAACAGGAAAGGTGGCGCCGGTCGGACGGTCGAACGAGGGTGGAAGCAGGCGAGTGGGTCACACAATGGGGCCGATTTCTTTAAAAGAGGAGGGGGGCGTGAGAGAAGTGAGGCGACTGAGGCGAGGTGAGATGAGGTCGATGGAGCCGAGAGAGATGCTAAGTTGTTGGTGTTTGTTAGGCCTTGGGGGTCTCGGACTTGGGCTTGGTCTTGGTGTGAGAGCGTGCGTAAAGGTGAGATAGATGCCAGACAAACGCTGTGACGCAAAGGGATTGGAGGATGAGGATGAATCAGTAGTTGAGAGATTCTGGACCGACTCTTGAGGGAGGCAGCATGTCTCTTTTGTACAGCCATCGCAAACGAAAAATTGCGAAGGGGGGGGGGGGGGACGTCGCGCTTGGGTCTTGGTCTTGGGTCGCTGGCCAAATTGCTGGGCGGCCAGCCTGAGAAATTGGCCCCTGGCGCTCCTGGGGGGGGGACCTGGGAGGCTTGAGCTTTGGCGTTGGGGGGGGGGGGGGGGGGGGGTCCCCTGGAACTGGCGCCCTGGCCCCCCGGAGGCTTGGGAATGAAGCCCGCCCAGACGCCCAGACGCCCAGACGGGAAAAAGGGAGGTACCTGGCCTGACCCTGTCTGGTGGATTGCCCGTGGCTTTTTCTCTCCCAAGGCCCCGGTGTCATCCAGAGCTGATCCTGGACCAGGTCAATGCCGTAGCGTACCTCCATAGTGATTAATACGTACGGATACGCCGTAGGGAATATTCCTCTTACCTTCAGGTTGGTGGTGCCTTGGGGCAAAGACACCTGCGCTTGGGGCATTCATGTACAATGCCGGGCCCATGTGGAGCGGACCGATGCTTGAGCGCCTGCTCCCCTGCCTTCCATGCCTCCCTCCCATGCTTGGTTCCATGCGCGTTCCCATGTTCCCAGGCTCCCAGAAGTCCCAGGAAATCCAGAAATCCCAGAAACCCAAGAAATCCCAGATGCCAGGCCAGCAAGTCCAGCTCGGGGATCTTTGGGTGTGAACCGGGGCGCGCTGATCCGCCCTGCGCAACCAACTGCACACGCCCCGAAACGCTCCAAAACAGCCCTTCTCAAAACAACACCCTCTCCAAGACACTCCCCCCCAGACGCCACGCACCCACGGCGTCACTCCTTACAGCATTCTCTCATTGTCGACAGGAGAGACCACTCACTTGGCTGTCAGGTCCTACCAGGTACCGATCGCAGAAGTCCAGCATCCGCAGGAGGAGGGTGTGTCGCTCGTCTCCTCTGCTCCTCGGTCACTTCTGGTCCGTCATGGTTCATGTCGTCTCTCGTTCTCACTGTGTGTTGCATCCAGAGGCTGCATGTCCACCTCCCAAAATGTCCAGCCATATTCGAAACTGTCCCACGCCCACGCTCAAGCAACTGACGACCGACTACCGAATAACGACATCACCTCCACGCCTCCATCCCACGCCCCCCCCATCCTTCCGTATCTCAACCATGGCTCACTTGCCTAGCTAGGTAGGTCGGTAGAGGGTATCGTAGCTGAACAACTACCGTAATCGCATCGCCAGCCCTTCCTCCCTTCAAGACCTCCACAAACGTACTTCCAGCCCACACTCTCATTTTTCCTTTGCGCTTCTTCCTGAAGACATGGCTCCCCCATCGCCACATGCTTGCTTTCCCACCGCGCAACACAGCTGAGAATGCTCACGCCCTCCACCCCCGGCAGGCCCCAAAGGCTGGGCTCTCCCGGGACGCCGTGGTGGATACGCAGCATCGCCAACCCGCCCCGGTGGGAACCAAGACATCGGCTACATGACCTTCTCGCGGAAAGGTACTCAGGACCGTGCCGCTTCAACTGTACTGACCCTCGCCCCAAGCCTCGAGGTACCTCATCTGCTGCCCCTGTATGGTTTCCGTCCTGGGATCCTCCATCCATCCTCTCGGTGCTCGTTTCCGTTGCATCCTCCCATCAACGAATGGACCCCTGGACCATCCCACCAGCCAGTTCATCCACCGTTTCGTCACCAGGGAAGTCGGGGCCCGGTTGTCCTTTGCCATCTTTCACTTTTCCGTCCGTTGCTTTCTTGTCTCGTCTTCGTTCCCTGCCCCGTTTGTCACGGGCATAGTAGCCATGGTCGTCACCCGTTACCCGTTGCCTCATTCGTACTTCGTAGACCCATCCCCTTGGTTCATCACTCCTTCATATGCCTTCAGAGGCACGCACGCACCAATATGTTCCATATGCAATCCACAGTACTCGTACTTTGCACATATCGTGTCCAACGCATTACTCCATGCTCAATGCTCTGAGGAGATGTTTGCTGAGGTATGCAACTTTGGTGGTTTGCTGCAATCCCTCCATTTTGCAGCTCTTAAAGCCGATCATTTGGGACGACCCCAGCTAGCAAACGAGAAAACATGATAGATCCCCACTGCGTTCATGCTTCGCACTGTCGCAATTGCTTATCCTCATATAGATCGAAACTTGATGAAGTGCGTGCGGTCGGTGTGGCCGGCTCACAAAAGTGACAGGTAAATGGTCCGTCGGCCGCAGTTAGACACACACGATGAGTACAAGACGACCCGCGCAAGCCGTGCATTCTCCTAGCCGTTGGCCTCCCAGTTCCGTTTCTATGAGACTCCACAGCATCGTAATAGCTGGCCGCGGGCGAAGCTAGAGAGCCAAGACGCTGCCACTGCTGATGAGCTAGCAAACAGCTGTGATGCGCACTGTCACATTGACACCCCCCTTGCGCACTCATTCGCGTTCCTTTCTTTTTCTCGTTCCATCGTTTCTGTCACCACAATTTCCCTGCCATCTTTTTCTGACGAAAGGATAGTGCCGAATAGACGATGAAAACTTTTCGCCCTGACATAACCTCCAATTTTGGCTGTTCCGTGCGCGTCGGAGTGGGAAATGCCATCCCTCATCTCTTCCCTCGGCCAACGCCAACCGACGATGCAAGCGCCGGCACGGCTGTCTTCCCCGGGGCTCGACGGCGAACGGGAACCCGCCGTCAGCCTTCCCAATCATCATTCGTCTGTTGCAACCGCTGGGCATCACAGGTGCCACTAATAATATGGTCCTGCCGTGCTTGTGAGCACGGCTTCCAGGCTAATCCTGGCCTGCGCAACGTCGCGTTTGGTCCACGTTTCCATCATTCTCCGGGGAATAGCTGTCCTTCATGTGGACTCGCAACTCTTACTTGCCTGAGGTCGGAGCCTCCGATTCAGGTTGTCAAACAACGTCAAGACTCGCGTTGTTTATTATTAGATCATGACTTGAAATGATCTCTGTCATCTACTCAGTACTCTTGGCGACGCCGCACAGTTGCCTGTGATGCATGATACTGGCTTGGGTTCGTGTCCCCCAAGCCAGGCACAGTGGTTGGCGAGACGTCAAAGGTGCATATCTGGTAACTGAAACGCCATATCTTGTCAGTAAATCAAGAGCCTAATTTTATCTTGCCCACAGTTGGTTGGCAAAGCCACGGACATCCGATTGGGAACCCCACGTCCACAGCAGCTTGGTAACAAACATGCCTTGGTCAGTTGGTCATAGGTCGTACGCAACGCCGTCTTCCCAGAAGGGAACCAATGAGAGAGTCGACGGCCCGCGAATCGGCCTCGCGCTGCGTTGGCCAAATGAGGAAGTTGAGTATGGAAGTTGCAGCCAGTAGCTCTCGAGCAACGAACTCCTGTTTGTCATCGCAAGAACTTGGCATTTCATCGGCCCTATCGTTCGGGCGCATGTCGAATGCTGACCGCGCGTCCCGCCTGGAATACCGATTCCCAAGAACCCGAATGTTCGGGGTCGTTATGTGGCTGCCTAGCATGCTGGTGAGAGAACCTGCAACACATGCAGAAATGCGGCCCAGCCCAGTATCATGACGCCATTTCAGCACATGTGTGCTATTTGTCCATCCTCTGACGAGATAATGGCCTGGACGATCATGCAAGCATGTCATTTCCTCCAATGGGTTTGGATTGAGAAATCAACCTCGCTCTGTCGCGCCTGTGCGAGGAACTCAGTATCGATTTCGGAAGACAAATGTTCATCTCGATCTGTGACTGTTTCACATTCAGCTGCCTCTCTCGTTCGGACAGGTACGTATTCGTAGTACGTCGCTGGTGTCATCCAGGGATCCCTATCCAACTAGGCCAGAAGGCAACCGGAACCTTGTAACGGGCATGCTGCCGGTCTCGCCTAATGACAGGTCCTAACGTGCCGTGCCACACACGCTTTTCGCCAGCTGCATGAGAGAAACCTGTCGATGGGCCATCATAGCCTCCGAAGACCAAATGTTTTTAGCATTCGCAGTTACCAATGAAGGAGATCAAAGAATCCGCATACTCCTCATACTCCTCATACTCCTCATACTCCTCATACTCCTCATACTCCTCATACTCCTCATACTCCTCATACTCCTCATACTCCTCATACTCCTCATACTCCTCATACTCCTCATACCCTAGCCCCTCTTGTCTTGCAACTGCCATGGGCTAAGAAGCTTTGGTACATCGGTCAACAATCTCGAGACGGTTCGGTGATTAGGTATTCTTGTCCAGGTGATCGGTTTGCGGCGCTGATCCAACCTCAGTTTGGCCCTCAAGTCCCTGCATCTCGGTCTGTCATGGCCCTTCCTTCGGTGAGAATCGCTGTGGGTCAACGG
This sequence comes from Dactylonectria estremocensis, assembly GCA_020744375.1. NCBI lineage: Eukaryota > Fungi > Ascomycota > Sordariomycetes > Hypocreales > Nectriaceae > Dactylonectria > Dactylonectria estremocensis. Next base: position 1,542,751 of record JAGMUU010000004.1, read on the forward strand.
GGCTGCAGAAACCTTCCAGAAGACACTCGTCAAGCTGGGACCCCAGACGCAAAGATACTTCGTACTGTGCTGACTGGGGATCGGGTTCAGGTATACACTGTACTACGTACTCGTGTGCAGTCTCTGGTACAAGGATATGTCCCAAGCCGTGATTCCTTGCCCTGGAGCAAGAGCGACATGCATCGCCGGGGGCCTCTTCGTCTGTGTTTCGTACCCAGGCACAGTAATTTGTGGCAGCCTTGCTTCCCATTTGTCGATGGGGAACCACAAGCAACTCCCGTTGCCTCCACTCCATCAGGGGGGTGCGGATGTACCACTCTAGCGTGGCCTCCCAAGTCGTGACGGCTTGCGTAGTGCCTAATCAAAACTCGTACCGGCGACGTTCCTGCATTAGCCATTTTTCCATGGCCAAATCGGTCCTTGAAACAGGGGCGAGTTTGGCACTTTCGGTGGGTGACAGACTGACACGACACTCTACTCATTGCCATTGCAAAGACACCGACTGGCTACGAGTGGAGGTTTTCAAGGCGTTTCGGGGCCTTCTTTTTCCTTCATTCACTGTCAGGCCATAGGAACTGTTGCGCCTTGTGATCTCAATTGTCGGATCACGTTGCGTCGCTTCTCCATCATGTGACTTCTTCGACACCGGATGCTTCGCCACAATCAGGACGCCTCCGTTCGCCATGTGTCACTGTGAGTTCGAGCCCAGTATGGACTCTGCCAGTGATGAGGTTGTTCCTCCTAACACAGGGGTATTGGAAGACCATCGTCGCCAATTCATCTCAGCATGATCATTTGACACCAGCTTAGACGCCTTTCCCAGCCTTTCACCCCAGCCTTTCACCCCAGCCTTTGAGACCAAGGATCGCCACCTTTTCGTTGGGACTCTGGTAATGAGATCCAGAAGCCCGTAGCTTGGCTGATCCCTGTTCCGGAGCGCGTCCCGGCGAGTCGTTTCGTGGAGGCTGGAGGCTGAAGGCTGTAGGCTGTAGGCTGTAGGCTGTAGGCTGTAGGCTGTCCTAGGGTGTCACTGGCTCTGAACGATGCCCTGGTTTGGCTCGAGTCAATCTGGCGTCACCAGGTGCTGTGACTACCATTTGGCCTTACCAAACGTCTGCGCGAGAGGTTTGGAGCTCCATGGCCTATACGGGGTGCCTATCTTTAGGATCACGACCAATTGCCGAGTTTCTCGGGGTAATGCATACCCGAGAAGAACTCTGGCGCATTGTTCGAGGCTGAGAAGGCAGTATTTCCCACGCTTCTGCGACAGCAAGTCGTATCAGTCAGGAAGCCCCAGCCTGATGAGATGAGGACCCTTCTTGGCATTCTAAGTAGTGGGCCATGGCGAAATCCACCTATCGGGTTTGTGGTGCAATGCAGCCTAGACCCAACTGGAAGGTTTAACAGGGGCCGTCCTCGTGTCGCGATTTTCCAGAAGCCTCAGAGAAGGCTAACTAGAACACTTGCTCCAGATCGCAATCGAAGGCTTAGGCATTCGCATTTCGAAGCCTGACCCATTGAACAGATCTACACTCTGCGTTTCATGTCCCGCCAGAAAGTTCGTCGGAGTCGCAATTCTCTATGTGTTTTGAAGCCGATATCACAGTCGGGAGACGCCAACAATCATGCGTTGTCGCCCACCACCTCGTCAATCTTCATTCTGCATCGTTCAGCAAGCAACCCCAAAGAATCGCCGAGCTGTCAGCTTCAAGGTTGCTGATTTGAGCGGGCCTAGGACCAGGGTAGTTCGGGTGGTTGGGTCGGCCCTCGTGGCACCGGGGAACTGCTTCCGCATTGCAGGGCATCCGTGTTCGAATCGCTTGGTAATTTCAAAATTTTCGTCTTAATATCCCCACGGTTCCTGAGCCACCATGTGGAGTCAGAACCTGCCTCTTAATTTAAGTGAATGGCCTTCTGGAAGGACGATCTGCGCTGCCAACTGTTCACTCCAGAAGCCCACTTATCATTCGAGCCGGGTTGGGCTTCCGGGGGATGGATGGGTCGAGTCAGGGCGATGGGCTATGGGCTCAATCACCATCAATGCCCTCGCCGCACTCCTGGGATGATCTGTACCACGATGATCTCGACGGCGTTCGAAGCCAATAGTGCCCTGGGGGCCGTCGTCTGTGCATAAACTACCATTGGTTAGCCACGCGCTGCACGTAGTAGCGTTGCTTCCGGCTGATGACAGCAGCTCTCCGACGCTGTGAGGGTGGGAAGGACTGACTCGTTTGACGGAGACCCCTTGCGACCAATGCAAAGGTGGCAATTTCGTCGTCCGGGGAAGCAGTGTGACACGGTGTCTCCCGTCCAACCGCGCAACCGCCTAGCCGTTCCTCAGTTGTTCTGCGACCGTTCTGCACCTGTTCCGTCCCCGCAGTTTGAGACGAATCCGGTCATGCTTCCGGGAACGCAGCTCCGTGTAAGTGCGGCTCACTGCGTCTGTTTGGTAGCCCTGTGCCGAAGATGTGACGTTGATGAGGAACCTGAAATACGGGCCTCGAGCGTGAGGCGACACGGCCGGGACGAACCTAGGAATGGCGAAATTGGACGCTGTGCGTGTCTTGAGGATGTCGTGCCATGTGCCCTCGCTGGTGAGTGTGTCAAGGCAGGAGGGAGGGGGGAACGAGGGGAACGAACCCTGGTATAAACAGGAGCTCCGCTGTTGTGCTTGACGTATTCGGAACCAACGCCTCGTTGGTGCAAGGCAGTGACACATGGCGACGTTGTATTCGGCTGCCAGAGCCCTGTGGTGAAGTGTCATGGAACTGCTCTGTGCTCGAAATTCTCCAACCATATGGGTAGGTTTTGTCATGTTTCTCGGGAAAACATGCCATTGAAAGGGACAATACCAAGCCGTGCCGCGGCTTTGTTGAAGTTCCAGAATAGCGGGTGAGCTGAAACCGTGGGGAGGAACACAACGGAGGGAAGTTGGGTAACGCTTGATGTGATGGAAGGCTATGGAATAGGACATCCAGATCAGCCAATAACCAGGTAAGTAGCACTACAAAGTGATATTCATCAATATCCACCTCAAGGATATTGATAAATGATTGACTATTGTACGAGAGTATGTGGTTGGAAAAACCAGACATGTGAGCACAGGTATAGGTTAGGCTCACGCCGATTGGAAACTCGCTGACCCAACCCATTCGCACCTCGAAAACGTGATAACTAAATAGAATAAAAACTAGACAGGGCTAATGATATACCAAATAAACACTGGAGGTTCATAATCCATACCCGAATGCCACATAAAGATGGTGGATAAGTTGATGGTATGTGGTGTGTGGTTTGCGGTGCGTGGTGTACGTCTTCCTCCTCGGAGCCTAGCGAGCTAAGAGAAGAGCAAGACCAAATAACTGAAAAAATATACACTAGATAGAGCATACTAACGTTATATTGGATTTTTTCCGATGCAGATTGTTATGAATCTTTTAGGGGGGGGGCTGTTGTTCTGGATGGCCATTCGCGAGTCCTCGTGTCTGGAAACCCCTAAAGACATAAAAACACTTTCCAAGCAAATGCACCATAGTTCTTCAAGAGCGTAGCAATGGATGTACTTCAATTCCCACAGCATTATGTTTAAAAAGAATACAATGTATCTACGGAAGGGAGCCGCATTGATAATAATGTCATCGAGTTGCCCCCAAAACTCGTCCAATGGAGGGGGTTGACGAAGAGCATGTGATGTCTCAAGTCAACACCGCCGAACAAATGTGAGCCAAACAACAAACATGCGGCAAGCTAGGACTAGAAGATCACGGAATATTAAACCCAAGTCCCCCAAAACGCACATAAAAAACGGGCAGATATTATCATCACTTTGAGAGGAGAGCGACGAATACCAAGGGGTCTCTGAGTAGGTTGGATAGAGATAAGTTTGCTTTCAAAGCATAACTGACACAGCCGCGCGATCATATTGTAAATTTGGCGGAATGACCAAATGAAACCGACGGAGTGAGCGACAAATAAGTATTTACTCGGTATTACTCTGCGTGGCGGATAGTCTGGAGTGTGAAACGTAGTCGAAGATAGAGTAAGATCAAGCATTTGCGCCAGGTGGTCTTGAGACCAATGTGTCACAAGAGCTCTTGAGTTAATTATGCCAAATATTGGCATCAGAGCCGGGCGTTTTGAATGTCAATTTGATCGAGTCGAGGTACACAATGAGCCTTCTGATCGTGCAGAGACACCAGAGACAAACAAAGCCTGGAGTACTGACACCTAACAAAAGACTACATTCACAACTAGGCTCTGGCACAACTAGCCGTTTAACTCAATGTGAGATCAATCTATGGTTGCCTGGAAGTGTTGAGGAAACGTGAGATGAGACTCGAGTCTTAGATACCCGAAGTCGACTGTTTGAGTGCTCGGACGGGACATGTTGGGGAGTGTTATCATCGCATTCACAAGACCAAAGTAAAGAGAAAGACAAGAAGACCTATCGCTAAAACTCGAGTTGTCATTGCGATTGACAGAAAGGATATCATACACCCAACGCCTTTCCCTTGCTCTACCTAGTGGGTAGCGCCTGTTCGATGAAGAGTAGTCCGCGACACCTGTTTGCATTGTGCGCTCAGGATTGACAAAATTAGTGCTTCACAACGGCGAAGACTTGATCGAGATTATTGATTTGACTATCCGAATCCAAACCAAGACCTACCATCCCAGACAGCATCGTTTCCTCTTTGAGGAGCTGGGGGATGCATCTGTGAGAAAGTCGGCATCCGCAACTGAGCTCCCCTGATTGGCCCCACATGCTGTGCCACATGTTCAGCCTCATCCCCACCCCGCCATCACTGTCGCTGACGCAGTGGCATCGACAGACCGAACCTCAACCAAGCTCCAGTCGACCTTGCCGAGCTACCAGGACCACTAGCACCACTATACAAAAAGATACCTATATTCCGTTCGACGACGCAAAGACGATTGTACAATGTCCATCATTCAGCAGCACACCAGCGCCACGCTAGGCGATGCCTGGCGCACCATCAACATCGATGCCTTGACCGAAGACTCCAGTCTCAACTTCGACACCTCGACCCTCCACCCCCCGCAACCCGAGGTCAGCGAAGGCGAGGCGCGAGAGCTTGCTGGCCAAGTCAGGCAGCTCCTGAGAGGAGGCGATCCCGAGGGTGCCCTGCGAGGGTGCTTGGAATCCCCCGTCTACAATGGCGAGGATGGTGCTAAGGTGAGCTCGGTCAGGCTGGACTGGGGTATGGGATGCCCCAGTTGCAGGAAACAACAAAAGCTGACACGCGTGGGCATGAATAGGATGCGCATATGCAGACCATACTCGAGGTTCTTCAATCCATCAAGGCAAGCGACATGAGCCCGCTGCTCAAGAGCATCTACGGAACCGAGGGTGGCAGCGAGTGCCTGGACGTGTTGATGAAATACATGTATGTTGCGGCACCTGGAATACGCGGGCTATATCTAACAAGACTGGAACAGTTACAAGGGCATGGCTGCGGCTCACCCCGGCAACGCTTCGAGATCGCCGACCAAGGAGGCTTCACAGGGATTCAGCCAAGTTGGAGGCCGACCCGGCGCAAACGAGCCCGCCACGGCGGCGATGAGTGTGCTCCTGAGCTGGCACGAAAAGGTCGTTGAGGTTGCTGGACTGGGCTGCATTGGACGCACCATGACGGATTGGCGCCGGGTGTAGTTTTCGAGCGGGAGTTTCTTGATATTCGGCCGAATCAAGGCCCATAGACTTGAATGATTCCCAGTGCACATGCGGGAAATTCATTGCTGTTACATTTCTACGTTTGTGATACAAAGTTGTACATCCGGAGATTCCGAGCTTTTACTTTTGCTCTAGGAAATCCTTCAAGTTCACCTCGCCACTCCCCCTGGGAAGCGGCTCCGGCTGGTCTTTGCCCTCATGCCATCCAATCATGTAGATAATTCTGAAAGTTGCCGGAATAGACCCATCAGGGTTGCCGTGGAGCTCTCGATAGATGGCATCGCCAGCGAGGAGCACATCCCGTCCGATAGCACCCATCTCTCTGCCTAGGATGGCATTCCCCTCCCCCATGGCTTGAAGGTCTTGCATAAGAGCAAACATGTCGGGGTAGTCAACAATAATGTCATCAATGTCCACGGTGAGCATCTTGAAGCCGGCTTTTTGAAGCAGGCCGCCGACATCTCTCACATCGGCCAGAGGAGAAACTCGCGGAGACATGCCGCCACGCCTATCTTGCTCTGCGAGCTGAAGCGAGGTCCGGAGCTCAAACAGCGTATCGCCGCCGAGCATGGCGCCGATAAAGGGACAGTCTGGCTTGAGGATGTTGTTGATCTGAGTCAGAATGCCTGGCAGATCGTTGATCCAGTGTAAACTCAGAGAGCTCATGACGAGGTCGAAGGAGCCAGACTCATAGGGGATTGACTCTTCATCATCCAAGACTTGCCGAGTAATGTTGAGTTGCTTGTTAAAATCGTGATCGATATCTCTATAGAGCAGGGACTCGGACGAATCTGCAGCGACCAATTCGGTGATTCGAGTCGACAGCGGTGGGGCGACGGGCATTACTGGATCGGGGTCGGGGTTCTCCCTTACCAGAGCTCGTGCGACGTTACACGAGTTGGCTCCGAGGTCAAGGACTCGAGGGAAATGACGGTTTATATCCTGTGATTCGATTTAGAGGTGGGAGGTGACGGTATGAGGGGGGCCGGGGACGATGCTCACCAGTAGTCTTTCGGACAGCCGCGTAGCAACCTCATCTTTCAGATAGTCGGCCTGGCGGCTCTCTTCGGGGTTGGCGGCAATTCGTTCCTTCTGAAGCCATTTCGTCCGTCGATTGAAGACCTGGAAGCGTGGAGCACCCGGGGCCTGGACAGCATAGAAGCGGCGACTCGCAACGGGAGCGGGGAGTAGGGCTGGCCGTGGAATGGCGCAAAAGCTAGGGCGCATTGTCGCAAACAGCCGCGCGCATGCCTTCATGAATTCACAGACCGGCAGAGAAGGCCTGCAGACGGCAGCGTCGAGGGTATAAGTGGCGGACACGGGAGAAGAGAGAAAGACGGCTGGTGGGATGGAATGCGTAGAACAACTCGATGACCCGTGGGCCGTAGCGGCGTACTCATGATGAGAGCTCTTCACTGGAGGTGGGATGAATGCAGATGAAGAGCACGGGCCACTTAGTGGCCAGCGCCTCGTGTGGGCAAGCCAAGCTGCTTCTGGCCGCACGAGGCAGGAGGCTTGCATTGTGCCAGTTGCCAATCTACCAGTGAGGGAGGCGAAGTGTGCACGGCCGAGTCGCTTCGCTGGAGATCACGGCCCCCAAGCAACGCCAGCCCGAGCCCAGTGACAGGGCACACCTCCGTCTCCGCCTCTTCTGCTTCCCGCCGCGACTTTGCACCTTACAAACCGTCGCCTGCATCTTCAAGCGACGAATTTTGCGCCGCATTTCCTGTCTTGCGGCATCGCCATTACATCGGCGTACCCCTCCAGCAGCCGCACCCCTAGACGCAGACGCCGACGTCCCTCCGTTGCTCGTCAGCCCACGAAGCCTCCCCGTCTCCTCCGTCTCCTCCGTCTCCCGCACCTCCCGGTTCGCTCCCGCCCCTCCATCGCACCCTGTCGACGAACAATCGATGTGCGCCGCCTAAGCCACCAGGGCATGCCGAACCGACTATGCAATTCATGCGATACTCGTTCACACTGTGACTGGGACATCTACGAGCATTCTTTTATCCTGCAGCAGCCATCGCAGCACCGTCGTCGCGGCACCACCGCTTGAATACTTCGGATTCGTGTAATCAGGGGCCGTTGGCAAATTACCTGGGCGGACCCCCCAATCGTCGCCTACAATGTCGTCCACCGGCGGCGGCTTCCTCGGCCGCTCGAGCAGCAGCAACTCGAACATGCGAGGTCTGGTCCAGTTCATTGCTGATTTGAGAAATGCGCGTGCCCGAGAGCTCGAGGAGAAGCGCATCAACAAGGAGCTTGCCAACATCAGACAAAAGTTCAAGGATGGCAGCCTCAGCGGATACCACAAGAAGAAGTACGTCTGCAAGTTGTTGTACATCTACATCTTGGGATGGAACGTCGACTTTGGTCACCTGGAGGCGGTCAACCTGATCTCTGCCAACAAGTACTCCGAAAAGCAGATTGGTTATTTGGCCATGACCCTTTTCTTGCACGAGAAGCACGAGTTGCTGCACCTCGTTGTCAACAGTATTCGCAAGGACTTGCTCGACCACAATGAGCTCTTCAATTGCCTTGCTCTTCATGCAATTGCAAACGTCGGAAGTCGAGAGATGGGAGAGGCCCTCAACGGAGAGGTCCACAGACTTTTGATTTCACCGTATGCTCTTACTCTTCCTTCAATGCGACGTGCCCGGGTGCTGACCATTGCTGCATAGGACCTCCAAGTCATTCGTCAAGAAGAAGGCCGCTCTAACGTTGCTTCGACTATACCGCAAGCACCCAGACATTGTCTCGCCTCAGTGGGCCGAGCGCATCATCCACTTGATGGATGATGCCGACCTCGGAGTTGCCCTCTCCGTAACCTCACTTGTTATGGCCCTGGCTCAGGACAACCTGGATCAGTACAAGGGAGCGTATGCCAAGGCGGCTGCCCGCTTGAAGCGCATCCTCATCGACGGAGAGTATACCACCGACTACCTCTACTACAAAGTGCCTTGCCCCTGGCTCCAGGCCAAGCTACTCCGACTTTTGCAATATTTCCCTCCTCCTGGTATGTTCAACATGAATCATTGCCAAAATGATATTGACCGAGTTGTACAGATGACACCCACGTGCGAGACATGATTCGAGAGTCATTGCAAAAGATCCTGAACCTGGCCATGGAGACGAGCAAGAATGTCCAGCAGAACAACGCCCAGAACGCCGTCCTCTTCGAAGCTATCAACCTGATCATCCACCTGGACACTGAACACGGTTTGATGAAGCAAATCTCCCTGAGACTGGGCAAGTTCATCCAGAGCCGGGAAACCAATGTGCGATACCTGGGATTGGAAGCCATGACCCATCTTGCAGCCCGAGCCGAAACTCTTGACCCAATCAAGCAGCATCAAGATATCATCCTCGGCTCCCTCAAGGATCGAGATATCAGTGTGCGTCGCAAAGGACTCGACCTGCTCTACAGTATGTGCGATTCTTCAAATGCACAGGTGATTGTGGGAGAGCTCCTGCACTATCTTCAAAATGCCGACTTCGCTATCCGTGAAGAAATGGTTCTTAAGATTGCCATTCTCACGGAGAAGTATGCCACTGATGTGCAGTGGTACGTCGACATATCTCTTCGACTTATCGCCATGGCAGGAGACCACGTCAGTGATGAGGTGTGGCAACGAGTGACCCAGATTGTAACAAACAATGAGGAGCTTCAGGTTTACGCAGCTCAGAATGCACTCCAGTACGTCAAGTCGGATCACTGCCACGAGACCCTGGTCAAGATTGGTGCCTACATCCTGGGCGAATTCGGCCACCTTGTTGCCGACCAGCCTCGATGCAGCCCTATTGAACAGTTCATGGCTTTGCAAGGAAAACTCAACGGATGCTCGTCCAGCACCAGAGCCATGATTCTGTCCTGCTTCATCAAATACGTCAACCTGTTCCCGGAAATCAAGCCCCAGCTCATGCATGTATTCGAGTTTCACAGTCACAACTTGGACTCGGAACTGCAACAGAGAGCCTGCGAGTATCTAACACTGGCATCGATGCCGACAGATGACCTTTTGCGAACACTTTGTGACGAGATGCCTCCATTCCCTGAAAGGCAATCTGCGCTTCTTTCCCGACTCCATCAGAAGCACGCCAATACCAGTGACCGAAGGACCTGGGTGGTTGGCGGCAAAGATGCCAACACGGACGCCAACGAACTAAGCATGTCTAAACCCGGGGCGGTAAAGAGGACATTTAGCTCCACAGCCCCTATCAATGGCAAGGCTAATGGCTCCAACGGCGTCAACGGCCAAGCCAATGGGATGTCTGACTTGGCTGGACTGGATATGAATACCCCCGGCCCATCTGAGCCAAAGATGTTGAAGGCGCCCAACCTAGCCAGTGCCGCTCATTTGTCCCCTGGCTGGGAGAATGGCTACAACAGGCTGCTAGTTCGATCTGACGGTATTCTGTACGAGGACGGCCAGCTTCAAATCGGTGTTCGCTCTGAATACCGTGGCCAGATGGCCTGCTTGATCACATACTTTAAGAACAAGACCCCCACGGCGATGGGATCGTTTACAACAACCTTGGATCTGGATGAGAGCGAGAAGAGTAATCTGACCTGGGACGTTAAGAACCTCCCAGACAGCACGATTGGACAAGGGGGACAGTCTCAACAGGTGATTATGTTTGAGGCGAAGAAGGTCTTCGAAAAGAGTCCAACGGTCCGCATCAGCTACCTGGCTGGTGCCCTGCAAGCTCTGACATTGAAGCTCCCTGTGACGATTCACAAGTTCATGGACCCAGCCGAGCTCACTGCCGAGGACTTCTTCAAGAGATGGAAGCAAATTGGCGGTGCACCCCGAGAAGCTCAGGGTGTCTTTGGAGTCTCCAAGGCGAACAGGGAGTTCACGGAGAAATTTGTCTCCAGCACTGTGGAAGGTTTTAGGTGGCGGCTACTTGACATGGTTGATCCTAACCCCAAAAACTTGGTTGGTGCGAGTGTGTTGCATACATCCGAAGGTGGCAAGTTTGGCTGTCTCCTGAGACTTGAACCAAACTACACTACCCAGGTAAGTCCCCATGCCCAAGTGTGTGAAGCTTCATGCTAACCTTGTCTACCAGATGATCCGTTTGACTATTCGCGCAACCGACGATGCCGTCCCAGCTGGGCTTCTCAAGCTCATGCAGGACCGGCTTGCTGCTGGAGTCTCGACGGCGGGTGACAGGTTTGAGGCACTGACGCGAGACGAGATTTCGGACTCGTTTCGGAATGTGATGGTCAATTGATCCACTTGTCGACATATTCCCTCTATATAATTCACGCGAATGGAATTCAGCATACGGGCGTTTGGTAGCATGAGGAGCGGACGGGACGAAAAACCCGATTGACCTTAGTAATTATGAAAACTCCTGCGCTCTGTCGTCAAATCATTCCTGTGGCCTGTTGGCCGAGCAAAACCAATTAGCCTCGTACAGAGCGACTGCGAATAGGGAGGATATAGTTTCTAGTTGATACCAGGAATCTCTCGTTTTGGATCGAAATGTTAGCCGTGTTGCCTGCGTGCAGCTGCCATTCAGATTCAATATACGCACTTGGAATAGAGCTACCTGATGACCCTAATATAGGAACTCAACTGCCTAACATAGGACGGCCCTGATAGAGGAACTTAGCGGCCCTCTCTGAGTACAAGTGTACGAATCGCCGTGTCATATCATAGCGTCTTTTCCTTTCTCTACATTATTACAACTAGTCCTTGATCTTCGCATCCGCCCTGGCTGGCCTCTGACCGAAAATGGTGCTGCCGACTCGCACCTCACCACTGCCCAACCGCACGGCGCCCTCAAAGTCCTCGCTCATGCCCATGCTCAACTCAAGGCTGTCCTTGTCGAGGCCGAGCTCCTTGGCGACCAGATCTCGCTGCTGGGTCAGCGTGACAAAGTCTTCGTTCTCATTCTCCGGGGTGGTCGCCTTGCTACGGGCTATGGCGCCAATGGTCATGAGGCCGAGCAGCCGCAGGTTGGGGCACTTGTCGACAATCTCACGGCAGAGGGCCACAGTCTCGTCGCCGGGGGCGCAGCCGGACTTGGCGTCCTCACCGGAGGTGTTGACCTGGATGTGGACGGACAGCTTGGGAGTGTTGGGCTGCGAGGCGAGCAGCGTGGTGCGGCCGTTGTTGAGCAGCTGGGCCTTCTTGGACGTGTCGACGCTGGAGACACAGAACAAGTTGGGGATCTTGGCGAGGGGTTTGCAGTGGCCTGAAGCCTCTTGTTAGACGGAGGTGGCCAAATAGACAGCTGGAACTATTTCATACCCGACTGTAAGCCACCGATAAAGTGCCAGTGGATCGACTTGGGGAGCAGAGCCGCCTTTTGAGTCAGTTCCTGGGCGTAGTTTTCGCCAAAGTGAGTCTGGAGAGCAGGTGCTTGGTGGAGGGCTAAAATGTCATTTGCCGGCTTCAGCTTGGAAACAGCAACCAGTCGGACCTGTGTTTACGTCGTCAGTATCAGTAAGGGGAGCCGTAGGCTTAGCAGGGTTGTCAAGGGACGATTGTGGTGGTGATGGTCCAGGCCTGTACATACGTTTCGGCCGTTTGCCACAGCAGCCAGCCGCTCCTTGACCGAGCTAAGCTGCGAGACGAGAGCTTGCGCTCTGGACGCATCGACCTTCATTTCTTCCTGCGTATCACTCATGTCCTTTTTTGATTCACTCTCTATAGGCTGGATGAGTTGGAGCTTGCAAGAATGTGAAATGGTGAGTCTGGATGTAAGTGGAGAGCAAAGGTGCGCGTCGGGTTATCATCGGCCCCCGGCAACGACCATGGGTTCCCAATGTTGGCCTCATTCAGTAGCACACGAACTGTGGCCTTCTCACTGCATGAATCCATCTCATGATATCTCCGCGCGGAAGTCGTTCAACGTGCGCTTAATATTATTCACACAGTAACAGTTGCAGCAGGGAACAAATCGCTTGGAAGTTTGTCTCCTTCGACTTGAAAGTTGTGGCTACGAATCCGATGGCGTCGGACCCGAAGCAAGCGCAGCGACGACGAGCTGCAAGCGGCGCCGGATCGACCTTCAGAACGGGACACTCTCGCCGCAAGTCGCGGGCGGTGATCCAGCCCAAATCCACGCACACTTCGGACGAGTTCCTGCAGGACTTCCTGGATCCCAACTTCGATGCCGCGCAGTTTCTCAATTCCACGCTGCCACCGCTGCAGCAACGCTCCGTGCCCGGCCGGTCTGGGTCCGACGTCGAGCCCTTGGCCGAGCTGTCGACCCAGGCCCAGACCCTCATCTCCCAGCTCAACTCGCAGACGTCGCGGCTGTCCACGACGCTGACCCAGCTGACCGACGACATCTTGAGGAGCGGGAGCCGCCTCGCCTACGAGGTGGAGCTCCTGCGCGGCGAGACGCTGAGCCTCACTGAGACAATGAACGAGACGCTCCAGGATGACATCAAGAAGTTTGTACCCGGAGGGCTGCAGGAGGCCGTTGACTCAAGAAACGCCACTGCCACAACACCTGTCACCGTGGCAAAGGAGGACAAGGGAACGGCGCCGACGACACCAGCCAAGAGCAACGTTGAAAGTGCCCCAGTTGTATCCAGCGACCCCGACTACATCAGGCAATTACAAACACTAACTCTCGTGCGATCTCGCCTCGACTCTGTCATCAAGACCTTTGGAGACGCCATGGAATTCGTCTTTCCGCCGTCTGAAGTATCTGTCAGCTCATCCTTCCTCTCAGTCTCGGCACCGGAGCCGGGATCACACCAGCAGAGCTCAGAGGACAAGGGACAGGAGGTTTTAAAAAGGATCAAAGACGAGATATCTACGCTACTGAACAAGTCGGATGACCCGGTGGAGGGCATCGAGAAGGCGGCGCAGCGAATCGAGCAGCTCAAGGAGCTTACCGTGGTGTGGAACAACACGGCCGAAGAGAAGGGCAGAAACAAATTCATCGAGAGCCTGGCGAAAATGGTCGAGGACCGGCATCGCGAACTTGTAAGAGAAATGGAGCAGGCGACTAAGAGGGGCGGAAAGCCAGAGGTGGCTCACGCACGCAAGGCCAGCATCCCAAAAGAAGCGGCGGTGGTGGAGGATACAAAAGCGTTGCCAGGCGGCTTCGGATTAATTAGTCAACTACAGAAGCTCAGGGGCGGGCTCTGAGATAGACCTACATTATATGATACATGTCAAGCTCGGATGAATGTGTTGTGAAGCTTTCCATCCCGTGATTGCATTGAAGATTGTCGAGCGATGCGTCAGATCGACCGGAGTTGCTGGATCTCAAGGTGCCTACGTACTCTGAAAAGGTGATGTGAGAGTGATACTGACAGTGGACGAGCATGCAATCATCCCATCATAGCACTGTACGGGACGGACCCAGCACAAACAGCGCCGAACCGAGCTGCCAGCTTGGAGTGGCTGGCCAATCATAACGAGCGGCGCTGTGGGACGACTCCATAGCGAGCAAACCAGGAACAGGCGCTATTGGCCCCGTTTCCGTTTGCGGTAGGCGGTGAGCGGGCTCACACGGTCGCTCTCAGAGAGGTCATGCAGCCGCTCCCGCCGGCAGAAGGCTGAGCAGAGCAACACGCACAACTCGTTTGTTCTTCGTCTCGACACCCGTCTCTCCATTCGATGCTGCCATAGCCGCAGGGTTGAGACCGTTTGCGCGTGCCCTCTCGAGCTGCCCGAGCTGCTCACTTTTTCCTCCATTTCCCACTTACACCATTTTCTCCCTGCGTTGGACTTTCACTTTCGCAAAGCCTGACCCTCTTCTGAGCCGACCCTTAAGAAACGGCCAACCCGTGTTACGATTACTCCTACACAACCTCCCGCTTCGACTGTATTTTCTTTTCCCTCTCTAAACCAACAAACTCTCCCCCTCAGAAGCGTCTCCAGTCACCAGAGACTTTCTTACACACAACACTTCGACATGGCTGCCAGCGACGCAGCCGTGCCCTCTACCGTGGCTGGCCGAGCCGACCGTCGTGGCTCCCCTCAGCCAGCCTCTCAATCCAAGCGAGATCGCAAGCGACAAGTCCTCATGGAGCGCCTCGCCAGCATGAATGACAAGTTCCAACGTGAGCGAGACATGACGTATCGTGACCAGCTGCAGAAGATCCAGTTCGACACTAGCCTTGTTCAGCGCTTCGACCCCTACGACCCCAAGGTGCTCGAGGTCATCTCCGAGATGCAAAAGGAACACAAGCAGACCCAGGGTCCTCCTGTCAATGCAGAGGATGCCCGGAGCCTTCTTGACATGGCCGGTATTCGCTTCTCTGACTTTATCGACGAGGTTGAGGACCTGGTCGAGATTCGAGATTTCCAATTGGCCCAGTCCAAGGTGAGCACACGACAACCACTGATAGATTGAATGCAACCGGCAGCTAACTCGGTCTTTCTCCAGAACGAGTACGAGCGACGACTTCAAGAGTACAAGAACACCTATGCCTACAAGGTCGAGACAGCGAAACGCGAACACCGTGCCTTGACTAGCACCTTACGGGACCGTCTGATCAATACTCTGACCCAGAAGAAGAACCGCCTCAACCGCGAGAAGGAGGTCTTGGAGATCAACGACTCCAACGCTCTGCTGCTCAACCCTAACCAATTCAGCCTTACCAACCCCTCGAGCCCCGGCGGCACCCACGGAAAGCGAGCGACCCGGTTGCGCAAGGATGCCGACGACATGTACTCGGACAACAAGAAGCGGAAGCGAAATAATGGCGACGACGATGGATCGCCCGTGCCCATGCGCCGTGCCCTCGACCCGAACAACACAACGCCCCTGTGGCAGTCGGAAAAGGCGCGCGCCGCTGCTAAGCAGAACGGCCCCGTCTACAGCATCGACAAGCTCTTCACAGACAAGGAGCTCTCGCTCAACTACAACACTGCTGCCCTGGCTTCTCACCAATACATTCTGCGCAACCGTGCTAATGGCAGCGGGTCATCACCAGAAGACACTGACTCTGGCAACGGGAATGACAACGGAGAAGACGCCGACTCTCAGCCCTCGGCGCCAATGATGGAGAGATCCGTCTCGCATGCCACGCGGAGTACCCGCGGCGGCGCAAACCACAACTTCCTCGACGACAAGATCCTGGGCATTGAGGGCATTGCCAACTTCGAAGTCCCCGGAAACCTAGACCTTATCCACGCCCAGGAGCCACCCAAGATGCCTCCCCCTGTCCCTCAGCAGTACCTGAAGCCGTACCCCCGATCCGCGGACCAGAACTTTCCGACACCCCTGTCTCAGGATGACATCATGTCTGATATATCCGTCATGGGCTACTTCAAGCAGTACGATCAGTCACACAAGCCTGGCGCTCACCTCGACGCCCAGAGCGGCTTGCGCAAGGTCCTCGAGGCCGTCGCAACCCCCTACCAGTCGGCGCGTTACGTCGCCCTGACTAGCGCCTCCCGCGAGGACCCCGAGCACCTCCGCGACGCCCTCGGCCTCCCGGCCATCAGCAGCATCCGCGACCAGCCTAGCCCGGCTCAAGCTCCATCCGTCGCTGCCCTCTCCAGCGCCGCCGCCGCTCCCATGAGTCGCCAGAGCAGCCTCGGCGGTGTCGCCATGAGCCGACAGGGCACTGGTGGCAGTGCTCGCGGCAAGGGACGCAAGAGCTGAGTCCAACAACCGGTCTCACATGGTCTCGGCTCACTTTCACGGCATTACGAGCGCGGCGTAAAGGATTTTGTTACATATTGATCTGGCGGTAGTTGTTTCTTTAGGCAGGAAGCATAGGATTTGGGTTTTACACATTGCATTTTCTGTTTTTGTCTTTCCTGGTTTATTGCGGTGGATTATACAGAAACCTTCGAGTTTCTTCGGGATAGGGCTACTATCTCATATGCGGCGAAAAGTCAGGTTCTACGGGGGCTCTATTTTGATCATGTCATCATGCAGTAGACATAGACAAAACAGACAATATTCGTTCTTCATGAAATCTTAGTATCGTTTCTTCGTAATGATTGTAATCGTGCCGAAACTAACAAACCAAACTCGATACCAAAATCTTAGACTCGACAACATATATTCCTAACCTCATTTATGTCCCTAAACCCGACAATATATGTTCCCAAGCTCAACAACATACATTCTTAAACTCATTAGTATATCCGTAAACTCGATAACACATTCCCACAGGCTAGATAGTGAAGACGGTTCACGGCCCGAAAACGAGGGCTCGCACTTCAATACTCTCCCGTCCCTCCGCGTCGACCCTCGTCCTAGGGTCCTCGAAGGCTGTGTGTGGCACACGACCCTTGATACTTGACCCGGACTTCAAGGATTCGCTATCAAAGCACTCCAGGAAGAGCCGCTCGCTTCCCGTCATGCCGCTGAGGTAGTACCACTTCTGCTCTGGGTTTTGGTTGATGGCAGCGGTCCAGCCCTGGTAGCCGCTTGGATAGCGGTGTTCGACCGGGATGACGTCGCTGTCCTCGACCGACGCGGACGAGGCCACGGCGAGCGGGAAAGCCTCGATGGGTGTCTTATTGAGGGGGCGCCAGACGTTGACGATGCGGTAGCGACCTTCGAGGAGCTTGTCGGCCTCCTCAGGGAAGTATCGGCGGACACGCTGGGCGGTAGCAGCAGGGGTCTGGTCAATGTGTACGCGAGTGACTGGGTTGCGTTTGGCATTCGGCTCCTGACGGCGAATAGTGTGATCGAAGATGTATATACGGTTGGCGCCAGGAATGTGGTCGAGGAGAAGCTTCTCTACCTCGGGGTAATAGTTATCCTGGATAGACTGATCGTCCCGGAATTCGGCTTCCTTCGACGGCGGAACGTCCTGGATGATCTGGAAAGCGTCGTTGTCAAGGTTGAAGCTGGTCTCTCGGCCACGAATATCGTGGATGAGAGTCTCGTGGTAGCTGTCTGAGAAGTTGCGCTGGGGCTGGCCCCCTGGAGGAGCATCGACGTAGTTGAAAGGCTTGGTGGCGTCGGCCGGTGGCTTATAGAAGTTGAGGGCTACGGTGACGTCGCCGCGGGGAACAGTGGTAGAGATGGCCATATTTGCCTAAGTCACTGATGGGAATTGATTGAAGTTCTGGTGACTTGATGCAGGATCGAGAGTATTGACGAGTTGGTGACGCCTTTGTAAAGACAAGACTTCTTGACAGCGGATGAGAGTTGCCGAGGACCTGATGGTTTAACCTCGGGATTTGTCGAGTTGTGGTTGTGTCCCGTGTGTGCAATTGTATTGAGAGGAACTGGAGAAGATGCCTGATGATGTAAGTGATGAATTGATGAGTCTACTGTCAATTCAATCCAAACGACTCGCTTTCGTCCAGTCTTTATACCTGCACTCGCCGACGCCTGGAGAAAACGATTTCAAAGCATCATGGTGAAAGCAACCGTCTTTGGCCTCGTGCCCATTGTGAAGCGTGCGTGCGTTGAGCACGTCATTGGAGGGGGGCAACGGTCGTTGGCTGGATGTCATTTACAAGGCGTTTTCTGGATTACTAAAGGCCAATTGATTACTGTGCAGACCGCGGATCTTTGAATGAGCCAAATGGGTGGGTGTGATGGCGCGGCCGAGAGCAGTACAGGGCAGTACTAAAGGAATTGACTGTTCCCTTTATTTTGGGCGAGAGACTCAACGCGACATGGAGCCGGTGATGGGGTTGAACTTGAACCATCCCATCCCACTTTGATGTCAACGGGGAGAGTCTCAATTATGAGAGATAAGAGCATGGCGCATAAGATCATAAAAAATTGGACAGTGCACAAATCTAGATATTCACAGTGAGATTTGGTTTGATACACTGTGTGATGCTCCCGCGCTTCAATGTTCCGTTGCCCAAAGTTGGCAGGAGGATACCGTGCCGCTCCTAGCCTCTGCAAATGCGACGGCCTAAAATGCAGGGAGGGCTAAATTTAGCCCAATTTCTTCATCGCGAGCGGCCTAATTTATTTGCAACCCGTGTTTCTCCCCTCCACCCTTTGCCGACTTCTCTGATGCGCCGCTGCATGTCCTGGGCCTAATCACTACGTACATCATCGCGTCTCCATCATCTCCGGTGGATGCTCCTTCCAAAGGCCATCTGCTCTGCGTTCCGTTCTCTCCGCGGCCTGCCAATCCGTCGCGAAGAAAACGCATCGATGCTCCGAGCTTTTTTCAACCTCCAAGCGCGAGAATCCCGGTTCCTCCATGTCTCGGCCCTCCCGTTTCCTCCAGTATTAGGCTCGCTCTTCCTACTCTCACATAATATCGCCACACCGCCCGCGCAGGCTGTGTAGATCCCGTCAGCCCAGAGACATGAATCCGTGTTTGTCGCCATGCAGTCCCCTAACCCTCCACCGCCGCCACAGGCCCAACCGGACCTCGGAGCTCCAGTTCCTGCCCCAGTCGCTGCCCCAGTCTCAACCCCAACCTCCGCTCCGGGGCCGCCGCTTCCACCTCCGCCTCCGAAGCCGCCGTTGATGCCGCAATCGGGATTCTCCGTGCGACCCACGCTGCCGGACCGTAATGCTACTGCTGCCAACATCGAGGATTCCTATGTCCGCTTCATCTTCTATTGCAACCCAGCCGTTCCCTTGTCCACGGACACGGTCAGCCTGCGAGAAGCCTTCAATAGCCCGCCTCGCAGTGGTGGCCAGTGCTTCAAGACCTTTGCCATCTATGAGCTTGTTTGCAAGTTCTACAAGAAAGAGATCCGGACCTGGGGTGATTTGACCATTAGATTGGGTGTCGCACCCCCGGATCCGTTCAAAGATGAGAGCGCCCAAAGAGTTGCCCAGTACGGTGTGCGTTTAAAGGTATGTTTCTGCTTGACGCTGAGTGTTGGTCACGCATACTGAAAATCCAAAGAAATGGATGAACTCAATGCACATCAGAGCCTTTTTCGAGTATCTAAGGGAAGTGCCGAATGACTATTGGACTGAGATCCCTACGGATCCTGATCCTCTAAGTCAACCCATTCGCGGTGGTGTCGCCCTCGAAGATGACATGGCCCTGAGGGCACTTTTTCCACACATCCGCCCGAAGCGGGGCCGGAAACGACCACTAGATGATGAGCCGGCCTACTCTCCTGCTCCGAGGCCATATCTAGCACCTTCGGCCGCCTATGATGAGTCCAGATACGGTGGAGGCGGGGCTCACCAGGTGCCAGTCGACCCCAGAGCCTACAATACACCCTGGACTCCGAGCGACACCGTACAACAAATACCTTTAACCCGATGGCCGCAGTCAGCAATCACGCCAAACCACAGGGGCTCGTTCTGGGACGATGCTCTAGAACCGCGGTCAGCCACAACCATCACACCTTCAAGGTCGCGACTCATGCCCCAACGTAGGGGGCCAAAGAATGTTTCGTCAGCATGGCGACCAGGCTTTGTTGATACCGCAACCAAGTTCCGGGGCCGGCCCCCGATGCACCGGACCCAGGAGGATGGTCCATTCCCGCCGTTACCCCCCTTGCAGCAAATCATGCCGAGACCATTGTCTAATCCATACCCTCACCCACACCCACATCCACATCCACACCCACACTCGACGCCATATGAAGGGCCTCGACAAGCCCGGCCTAGCATATCCCTTCAGGTCCCAGATCGACCGTCTGGCAGTGTGCGGCTCGCAAGTCCCCCGCCAGTTGTGGTGCTCAACGGTACTGATAGTGCCGGTCGACCTGCTCCAATGCCATCACATCCATATCAGATGAACGGAAGACCAAGTTCCGCCGAGGCAACGGCAGAAGGCATGGTCCCGGGCGAACAAGACGCATTCCTTCCACCAGGGGATATCCCAATGTTCTACTTCGAGAGAGCCGAGGACCGCACGAACATTGATGCTATAACGGGATACTTGACTCGATCGACACTCGAGGCGGACTGGCGAGACCTTCATGGGCAGCCTGCGCATTCACCGTCGATGGATGAGGTCATTGCACTTGTTCACACCATTATTGAAACCATGTACAAGACAGCAGCATCCCCATCAGCCTTCCTCATTAATCTGGCCGCCATCTCAGGTGGGGGGATGCTCCTGTCGTCCACGATGCAAGTATTTCGCCTGGGGATTGCAGGGGAGATTGCTCGATACCGGTGCGACTGGGAGTACGGTTTTGGCAGCTTTCGGGGACAGTACACCATGGAGCAGCAAGTCCCGTTGGCAATGTTCCCAGATCCATCGCAACAAAATGGGGAAGCGGGCCCGGTGACAGCTGATGGCAAGCCTGTCGCTCTGTCGCCCAAAGAGTGGCAGGCGAAATACCATCAACTACTGGTGAATATCCAAATCAAGGATCGGGAGTTGATAGATCTGCGGGCTCGTGTGGTTGATTCTTTACGGAGTGGGTCACCCACGGAATGATACCAATGCCGATTTATGTGTATGCTTTTGCTTTTATGTCAAAGCGTTGTTGCTTCAGTTATATACCACATCCTCCAAAAGAGGGGAGCCGGGGGGGGAGACACCGCGTACCACAGAGCATCAATTCGCCTCTGTCTTGATAAGTGATGTCAGGATATAAATTAGACATAAACCGTGGGCTACTTGAGCAGAAAATTTGTCTTCTCTAGTTTGGTTTTATCAAATAACTTGGTTATTAATTATCATAGAGGAGCGAATGGGTTGGGTTCGGTGATAGAGGTGAATGGGTGCAGGGTGCTTTTCTCCCCCCAGGGGCACACCTGAATTGGATTCGGCGCATGTCTATTCCCTCACAAGCTAGACGGCGCATCATTATATTGCATGTCAAGCGCCTAATCGACGCCTACATAAACCTCGCAATGACGTGTGGTAATCGTCAGCAGTATCCTTGCTGCATCAATCCTAGAGGCCATCCTTCCGAGATCGAGAGTCTCTGTCATTATCAGACTCGAAATCACGGCATTTTTTCCTTGTCCACGCACTCGTCTCTCACTTACCTCGGTCTGTTCCCAGCCCTCCTCGACACCTAATGATTAAACTCGCACCGGCTTCTCTCATCCGTCCTGGAAACGTTGCAACTGCCCGGACGGCTTTTCCCCCCTCTCCACTGGTTTCGCGCAGTTAAGGTACCCTAATTTGACTGCTGCAAGCGTAACCCCCCTACCAAGTATTACTTGATGCGATGGCGCCTCCCGTGGTCCCAAGCGCTCTCCAACAACGAACATAGCTCTGCTGAGGCAGGAAGACTCGTGAAGGTGGTCACATGATGCACGCAACCAGGTGGCCCCCGGACTCTTAGGCGCACGAGTAGCCACAACACCACGGTTGGGATCGTCATCAGACATCACATCAAAATACAGTCTATTTAATAACAGCCTATTGACTCATTGCCCTTTCTCATGACATCTGTCCAAGTAGAATGGCAACAGCACTATGCCTAAGCAGCTCAAAAGTGAAGCCAAGGCCTCTGGCTCTGGGTCGAAGGCGGCCAAGCGCAAGGCGGCGTCGAATACCTCGACTGGGCAGGAAGATTATGATAGTGACGGTACCCAAACGAAGAAACTCAAGCCGAACAATGTATGCTTGTTGCTTTCTTTTTCATACGTGGTATGATCTAACTCGCTCATTCAGCCTCTCCATCCCACTCTCGTTCCATGCAAGCTTCCCTGTGAGAGCTGTACCAAGGCTTTCATCAATGACGAAGAGGACTTCAGCAAGTGCGGTGTTTCTATTGGCAGCACGACCGGCCGCTACAAGTCATGCTTGGCCAATTTGGAAACTTGCATTCCATGGTACACGCCTTTTCTTCCTTACCTATGTATATGCATTCACTTTACGGATTCTGACTCTATAATAGCCGCCCACAACTTGTCTTGCATGCCAAGCGCCTCCTCGACACGTACAAGGAACCTCGCAACGACACGAACCATAAATTACGTGCCCACTCAATCCCCAGTCTGCGGAAGTACTAACGTTATGTACAGCTGGCCCATAGCCTCAAAGAGGGAAATAAGACGACCATGCAGCTTATGGCAACGGAACCAAACCGACTGAATGACCCCGATCTCAACAGCGTGTCGCAAGCCACTGCGAAATATCAAGCCAGACGGGACGAAGAGTTAAATGCCCTCCAAGGGAAGGAAAACATCACACACTAATGTATCTCGCCCGCCAAACCCAACCCATTCATTCCTTCATAGAATAAATTGTAGGTAAATTATAGACTAAGAATGAACTAAACGAGGTAGAAAGCCTGCAAAAGCAATTCATTTTATCTATAATATAGACCCTAATATCATTCATAGACAGACGGTGAGCTGGCGCGTTATGGTTTGTGGTGTTCTTCTCCCCTCAGAAGTCATAGTCTCGAAGGGGGGATTAAAGCGACTATGCAGACTATGGTCATGGGGCCAGACCGATTGAATGACCCTGGCCTGAACAGTGCGTCTCAGACTACTGCGAAAGATCAGGCGAAACAGGACAAGAAGGGGTTCAATGCGTTCATGGGCACGGCTGAGAAGTAGGCATGTCCGTAGTTTCGGGCTGTTCCCAGAGCTGAGTATGACGTAGTAACAAGATCCATAGCTACGCAATTAATTTGACGCCCCTAGGGCGCATTCAATTGCTTGTGTGTGTGTTGGGATAGATATACGCCAACAGCCGGGAGCGAATCCATTTATCATGATCGGCAGACGTCTCCAAAGTTCACATGTGCCATGCTTTTATACCCAGGCATCCAATTCTTGGTGAAGCACAGCATACCGAGCACAGCACTGATTCCCAACGTGGGCCTATTACAGACTGCTTGGTTGTCACCAGCAGCCCCGCCCCGTGCGCATTTGAATGCCAGTCAATATCAAAGGGGCCGGGGGCTCTGCCGGGCGATTTGGTTGCGGGGGACAGGTTTGTGGTTGGGCGTTGAAACTTGAAAGTCTGGAGTAAGTGAGGCCGTCTGGGGACTGTCGCCCGGTGTGGGGCAGCGATATGGCGGGGGCGTCCACTCAGCGCGGCAAGAATTCTGTTGCCTAAGCCAACGCCTGTCCTAGGTTGACGCCAGTCTTCTACGTAGTACTTAATGTCATCTAAAAGTGAACTAAAGTAGATTATGAAATGTCATAAGACATGCATTGAAAATACTAAGACTTAGAGTAACTTGGTGCTGCGAGTCTCTGCCACCCCTTGACAAGCCAGATTGAAGGTGATAAATCACGGCAGCCCACAACGAGATAATACAGGGATGATGCAGCTGAAAGCTGTGTCCTGAACGTGCAATGGTCGCGTGTAGTCGCATGTCTCGGTTCGGTATATTGACATGGGCGAACCGGTCTGCCAGAGCCCAGACAATTTGACCAAATATCCGCTTGGTGGTGTAGCTGAGAGCCTACAGTACGGTGTACGCCATCTAAGCATGGTTGCGTCTCGACAGGCTTGAAGTCACACGAGTGACGTTGTAGTGGGAGGATTCCAGAGGAACCGAAGGATTCGGGGATAGGCGAAGCGGACTCTAATTGACTCTCATAACATTGATCCTACGAAGTAGACTGTCTCCCCAACCCAAGACAAGAAGCTCGCAACCCCCTGTTAGAGTGGGCCTAGGTCCAAGACAGACCAGCGGCTTGGTGGCGCTCGGGAACAAGGGCCCGCCCTTTGGAAGCGGCCTAGGCCCGACCCCCTTCTGCGATGCTCGAAGGCATCTTAGGCTGGTCCAAATGGCAAAAATATTCAATCAAATGGTATATATGGCTTCCCAGGCTTTTCTTTCAGTCTTTCTTTCCTTTTTTTTCCTGTCCGATATCTCTTCAGAAGTTTTCGGTTCTCTTGTTTCATTTCTTTTTTCTTTTTTTCTTTTTCTTCTTGACTCTTTCTGTAGGTTCTTTTCTTATCACTGGGAATCGAACTGGAAAGGCGGCCAGACAACCAACGGAAAACAACGATATACCTAGACCACCACGTTGTTTGCAGTCTTTCGCATGTTCCTGGGGTATGTTGAGGACAAATTGAATTAAAAAGGTCTCTTTTCTTGGTTCTGGAGAAGCCGGCCGAAGACGGTGGAAGAATCGAGGCGACTTGGCGGCTGACGGCGGGAGGAGTCTTGTGATAGTGACTCTTGTTGGTGCTGGGTGCTCCAGCAGCTTGATTGGGCCAGTCACGGGATGTTAAACCTCGTCGCAGAAATTACCTTAAATTTGAGCTTGAGCATAATCGGGGAAAGCCTCGAGCCTCTGGGCGTGGACCGTTGGGACAAGGCCGCCGGAGCAGTTGCAACGTTTCCAGGGCGGATGCGAGAAGCCGGTGCGAGTTTCATCATCGGGTGTCGACGGGTGGAAGAAAAGCACCATACCATAAAGCATAAACATGCCCTCTGGCTTGATAAATAAATTAGGATATAGATCATAGACAATTCAGACTGCTTTAGTAAGATGTGTATCTTTAGTTTCTTCAGTTTTATCTTATAATTCAAGTCATAACCTGTTACCTAGGGGAGTGAATAGGTTCAATCGATCTCGGGAGGATGGCCTTAGGATCGATGCAGCAGCAAGGGTACTGATGACGATTCCCACGTCCCGACTTCTTCAAGCCGGGTCTGCTGCCGCTGGTCTCATGGCAAACCGGAGTGAGTCGAGTCGTGGTGGAGCAAGTGGTCCCAGCCTTTGGAGCCGAGCCAGCAGGGGGGAGTCTTTAGCACCCATCATCAGCACGAGCTTGGGCGAACAAGGGTTGGTCGCATGCGGAGTCGTAGCGGAGATGGGCGATGGCGTTGCACTTGTGGGCGAGGATCCCATGGGGTTTGCTGCTGGGGTACATGAGGAGGGACATGAGGACTTCCAGGCTGTTTGATGGTCATGCTTCTCGAGGCATTTCTGCTCCATGCTTGTTTGTTACCCAATTCTTCTCACCACATGTCATCCCATCTTCCATCGCCCATCATTCACATCCTTCACCCATCCACATCCCTCTGTCCCTCTAATTATCACTACATCTGTCCATCCCTGCTCATCACACACACTCGCACCAGCTGCCGTGCCACAGCCACAACCACCCACCAGTGTACGTAGTACCAAATGCTTCCGAACCCATCCAGGACCGGTTTCTCCACGCTTTCCATTTCCATGGTGTAGGGGTGGTGCTGCCAGATGGCTCTAGCGTCTGTCCCCGCGACTGGTCTCGACCTCCTCAACTTCGAATGCGACTTCGTCCTCGACCTTAACCTTTCCCTCCACCCCAAACTTGCATCCTTTCCATCAGGTCGCAACGACAACCCGGACTCCCAATTTCCCACCCGACGCCGACGACGCCAGCGACGACCATAGGCCAACGACAGCAATCATTTCATCCTCACGTGGACACCCTTCGCCATTCCCAGCTGTTCGCATTGTCTGCCACATCACTCGCTTTTTAAGCACATGGTTGTTGTTTTATGCCTGTTGCCGCTCGCTGCCGCTTAATTACGCCCACCACCCGCGGCTCGCTTGTGCCTCCGACAACCCGTTTTTTCGTTTCGCCCACCATCCAATTCCCCACCTCTGTACTCAATCACGACGACGGGCCCTCCCACGGCCTGACTACCGCTCAGACGGTTGGTTTTTGATATCCCATTGTAGCAAGCAACACCAAGTCAAAGGTCGCATAGTCGTCGCCACTATCTCTGGGTCGCGGCCAACGTGGTTCTTGGGCCGAGCCCCTCCGCCTTTCCCGGCCTCTTCCCCTCCGACCTCACTCGTCGCGGTTTCCACCCGCCGATCGCCATCATGTCTTCCAACTCTCGCCAAAGTAACGACGAAGTCGAGACGTATGTGAACCGACCTCGTTTCTGGCTTGCATGACACAGGCTAGCAAATGTCATCGCCGTAGTGCTAACTGTACCTCTCTCCTCAGGGCCTCCAATTACCCATACAGCTACCCCGTTGAGCATGCCCGCCGTGCTTCAGAAGCATATGTCAACCTCAATGCTAACATCGATGCCAAGTAAGCGCCCCTAGATGTCATATGTACTTCACAGGCCTGTCTGTGTGTCTTCATCGACGCTAACGCACATGAAGGATCAAGAATCCTTTGGCGGATATTCCCTGCGCGGAACTTTTGGCCCAAGTCGACGAGTTCTGTCGCCTCAAAGGTCTGGACGAATACCGCCCCATCCTTCGAAAAGGCGCACTTGTTGCCAAAGATCCCACCGGCTACGAGGACATCACCGGCGAGGAGGCACTTGACGACATCGAGGTTGAATCTCTTCGTGACGAGGTCCTACACAAGTGGCGTGTCCCGAACGTGCTTTACCTAACCATCGCCACCTGCTCCATCGGCGCTGCTGTCCAGGGATGGGACC
Source organism: Dactylonectria estremocensis (assembly GCA_020744375.1). NCBI lineage: Eukaryota > Fungi > Ascomycota > Sordariomycetes > Hypocreales > Nectriaceae > Dactylonectria > Dactylonectria estremocensis. Next base: position 1,569,604 of record JAGMUU010000004.1, read on the forward strand.
AAACAGGCGCCAACGGCGCCAATCTTGACTTCCCCCATGCCTACGGAATTGATAGCGAGACCATACACGACAAGCTACTCGTCGGCCTCGTAAACGCTGCCCCCTACATCGGCACCGCCATTTTCGGTTGCTGGTTGTCTGACCCTCTCAACCATCACTTTGGGCGTCGGGGTACCATTTTCTTCTCTGCAAACTTCTGTCTCTGGCCGGTGCTCGCTAGTGCGTTCTGCAACACATGGCAACAGCTCCTCTTGTGTCGATTGCTACTTGGGGTTGGTATGGGGACCAAAGCCTCAACAGGTAAGTGAAGACTTATCCCTTCAAAAGCGTCCCGCTTTCAAGGAAAGATAGGAACTGACTTTGTTTGATGATAGTGCCGATATTTGCTGCCGAAAACTCCCCGGCTCCCATTCGAGGGGCTCTCGTTATGAGCTGGCAGATGTGGACTGCTTTTGGGATATTCTTAGGTACAGTCGCAAATGTTGCCGTCACCAAAATTGGTCACGAGGCATGGCGGTATCAGCTAGGATCGGCCTTTATCCCCGCGGTGCCTCTGGTCATCCTCATATACTGGTGCCCCGAATCGCCTCGATGGTACATGAAGAAAAATCGCTACAGTGACGCTATGAAGTCGTTGCTGCGGCTTCGCAACAGCCCCGTCCAGGCAGGCCGCGATCTGTACTACATCCACGCTCAGCTCGAAGTCGAATATGAATTTATGAAGCCTTTCGGCAAAAGCACATACATAAGTCGATTCATCGAGCTTTTTACGATCCCCCGAATACGTCGCGCCACTCTAGCCTCGTTCGTTGTCATGATTGCACAGCAAATGTGTGGAATCAATATCATTGCCTTTTACTCTTCAACCGTTTTCGTCGACTCCGGTGCCAGCTCCCACCAAGCTCTCCTGGCCTCTTTGGGTTTTGGCCTTGTCAATTTTGTCTTTGCTTGGCCTGCGATTTGGACTATCGACACTTTTGGCCGGCGATCTCTCCTCCTCTTCACGTTCCCTCAGATGGCCTGGACACTTCTAGCCGCCGGGCTGTGTACTCTCATACCCGGCACCGGGGGCGTCCACTTGGGCCTGGTGGCCATGTTTGTATATCTATTCGCTGCCTTCTATTCACCAGGCGAAGGCCCTGTGCCGTTCACCTACTCGGCCGAGGTTTTCCCTCTATCCCATCGCGAGGTCGGCATGGCTTGGGCAGTGGCTACTTGCCTATTTTGGGCTGCAGTACTCTCCATTACATTCCCTCTCATGTTGGCCAGGCTGGGTGTGCTCGGGTCCTTCATACTCTACTCGGGCTTCAATCTTGTGGCGCTCGTCATGATCTTTCTGTGGCTGCCCGAAACCAAGCAACGAACCTTAGAGGAGTTAGATTATATCTTCGCTGTGCCAACGCGAGTGTTCATGAAGTATCAGGTCACTAAGGCGCTACCTTGGTGGATCAAGAGATGGATCCTCCTCCGACGGGACGCAACTTTGGAGCCTCTCTACCAACTCCACGACCACATAGCGGAACCCGACGACAACCGGAGCAGCGACGCTGGCTACGATAATGATAAGGTCAGGGTAGAAATGAAAGATATGAGGGGCACGGGGGTTGATGCTCCAGATCGGGTGGTGCGAAGGATGTGAGCGTTGTTTTGTCACTTGACACATGCGGGCGATTGAATTTATTTTGGAAACTGGTTTTTACTTATGATACCCCGGAGTGGAACGAGAGGGCATGAGGGACAAGTTGACTGAAAAGGGCATGTTTTCCGGCGCAGCAAATCTCATGATGGGTGACGTCATGGGGATGCATTTGTGCGATGTGCGATGGGGAATTCGGTTTCCTCCCGCCGTACAGACGAGTGCATGTCACTTGTTGGATAATTTAACTTGAATGTGGACATAACGATCACCCTTGACGGGCCGCAAATGACGTCTAACTGTCCGGAATAATCGAGGTCTGCCGATGTTGAAGTGATGGAGGCTAGTGGGTGGGTAGTCTCAGTTCCGTCCAGGAGAAGAAAAACACCGCACACCAATGTTATCCATTGAGCAACACAAAACAAACAAAGGATGAGAGCCAAATTATCACTAGACACCTTGATGAGTAATTCATATGAAAAAGAGAGTATATGGTACACTGACTGGGACTATAAAATACTAGAATGAATAGGAACATTAAAAATACTGAAATACAAAATCTGACTTCTCTTGCGTGATGCTCAGTTCGGCAACTCGGGCGGACAAGCTGCCTGGATGGAGCCTGTTTACAGAGATGACTAGTCCGCATGTGATTGATCCACGATGATGTCGGTTTCCCCATTTGTACGAAGGAACACGAGGCGGCGTGGTGGTGATTGCTGCGTTGGGCGTTTGGGCCACTACCCTAAAGCAGGAGGTAGCGGCTAGCAGTAATGATGAATGAGGTTGGAGATCGACACATGAGTGCGAATGTCGGAGGCCGGGCTACACGTCCGTGGACATCTCGATGTCCATAATAGACGCACCAACCTTGCCAGCGCGACGATGTCACACGAGATTGCGTGGAGTTGTGCCATGGGGAAAGAGTGGGAACTTGAGCCTTGGAAGTGGGCGAGAGGTGAGGCCGATGGCAGAGAGAAGTGCCTATCACTGCCAGAGATGGGATGAGGTGAGACGAATACATCGGGAGAATGCCAAACTCTCGGGTACGTAGTAATATCAGGGATCAACGATTGCCCCAAGCTCAGGGCTCATCCTCGGTGCTGGGAGCTAGTCAGACCTGGCCCTTTGTCCACGCACATGCTACGAGATGGACGCACTGAGATGGATGCACTGATGAGACGGACGCGTACTGAGACGGACGGACGGGTGGTCAGAGGTCCCTGGGAAGGTTAGTCGAGGTCCTTTTGAGCGTTTCATGGTTTCACAGGGACGAACGGGGTCGCTTGATTCGCGAGCCTGTAATTTATATGGCAGATTGGAGCGCTCTTGGCTATTGGCTCTTGGCTCTTGGCTGTCAGCCGTCTGTTCCTCAATCCTCACCATCTGCCTTAAACTCATTAGCAATGCGACACTGCCAATCCTACGCATGCGCCTCAGCGCCCGTGAAAGGGGGAAAGCATGCAGGCGTGCGATCCTTGCGTCTAGCAAAGACATTTTCGTCTGACACGATTCCCACATTTATGAGGAAGCGGATGGTTTTTGGTTTTATTTATTATTAACGGGTTGCCATCAAGCCGCAGGGGCGGATGTTGGCTTGCGCCGGTCGCCGCCAGTGGCAAGCTGGACAGGATGGGATGACAGAAGTATCGCCGGATTGGAAGAGCTTGATTTGTACACACACGGTGTCTTCTTGTGCAGAAAAAAAGAGAGGGTCCTCGCTTGGATTTGCTCACACCAAGACGTACAAGTGGACATGGAATTGGACGCGGAAGCCAGCAGGCCGGCGTCCACACGGCGTCACTCGGCCGCGTCGACGCCGGAGAAGCCACTGGAACCGTTCTCGAGCAACGTCATTGCTGAACGGCTACGGGAGGGTTTCATGGCGTCAGAAGCGTGCCGTTGGCATGAAACCGAGGGAAAAAAAAACAGAGAGACGAATGGGGCTTGGCCGTTGCGCGGCATACCGACGCAACTTGGCCGTTGGCGTCCGCAGGTGGCGCCGACGCTAGAGACGGCATTTCTTGTTCTGTCTTTGTGCTCTGGGGCAAGTTTTTACGACCAGACAGGAATGAACTCTGAAAGAGAGAAATGTGCGAAGCGAGGGAGTTGCCGAGGTTTGTGCCAGGGAAAGCTTGTCCAGAGAGAGGCAACCTGGTGGTTGATTTGTCGACATGATCTTCATGGCTACTAACCTGATAGATGTCAACACAACGCGGTAGCTTTCTGTCGTGCATTCCGTCTATGCCCCGGTTTTTGTTTTCAGATGCTGCAAAGGTCCTTGGGCCATATTACGTAGTATCACTTAGTGGAGAGTTGATTTCATCATTGTTGACTGCATCATGCACGTCCACTGTAAAACGACAATCCCCCGGCGTGAAAGAGGTGAACAGCACGACATCTACAGGTTGAGCACATCACGCCGCAAGGGCTGTGGGTTTTGAACAACATTTCCCCCAGAGTCATGTGGAGGAGCTCGCTTCCTTGGCAGCATCTGGGCGGTAAACGAGCAACCAAATTCGATGGGGACTCTGGGATCGACCCCCTTTGCGATCGGGCTTTTGCTCATCCTTTCCACGATAGGAGGAGCTGGTATTCGTGGTGGACTATGATGGGCTAGAAAGAGAGGGGAGAGATGGGCCATCGTTTACCATGGCCATGACTCCATGTCGTGTCTTTTTTCGTGTGTGCCTTGTTGGTGACGGGGATGTATGCCTCACACGCAATGTCCCGGTACGTACGTGGTGATTCACAGCTGGGATGGAGACCCTGGATCTCGTGTTGTTTTTAGATCCGGTTTTTTTGATGATTTCCTTTTTCGCCTTTGGCGTTTCGGTACTCATGGCCGTGTGAGCGAGCAAGGGGCGCCAAAGGGCAGACTGTGTGGACATGCTGGGGTCACTCACTACCACTGTGTGCAGGTAGTACTGGAAGAGAGCACCATGCTCGGTTTCCATCGCCCGGGTCATGCCCGTATGCCAACGTGATGCTAATATCAATGCAAAGATACCAAGACCATGACCACCATTCCTTCGTCCATCCCAAGGATCCCACTGTGTACTAATCAAGTACTACGCAAGGTACTACGCAGTGAAAAGAAACTCGCAAGGGCGCTGGTCTCTGTCCACCAGCGAGAATAATCGGCAGATGGCTGGCCGCTCCATCCGCCCACCAAGGAACGGCCGCTGCCACGCATCCCCGATTCTGGTTCCCGATCGGGCGACGTGAAACGAGGAATGGCGCCCTCAAGCCAAGGCAGGGGCAGACTTGGGGGGGGGGAGAAAAAGCTCGGTAGGGTTTGGAACTGTTCCTCGGGAGCGCGTCCGGCGCTGTCAGTGGCTGTCAGGGCGGCCTCGGTGGCGGCTCCTCCCCCTGGCGGACAGCTGCAGGGCCCTGGCGTTCCGGCGGGCACCCCCTGCTAGGCCTTGTCGCGGATCATGTTCAGCTGCTGGCCGGGCCCCTGACATGAGAAGAAGCTTGCGAGCTTGCACTGGCTGGCCGCTGGGCAGTGGATGGGCAGTGGATGGTTAGTGGATGGTTAGTGGGCTGGCACTGGGTGGATGCCCTGTGGGTAAACCCTCGAGCCCTGGCACCCCTTCTCCACGCCTGAGCTGGACCCGCTTGGGGCCTTGGCCGCTAGACGGCTCTCACTGGTACGTACCCCAAATCCCCCCCCCCCCTTTCAGAGGCAGGTACCGCTGGTGGCCAAGCCGGGTAGGCGCATCCCATCGGGGCACACCAACCTCACTTACCTTGCCAGGCCTCGTCCACCTCCACCTCCACCTCATTCATCCTGTCGTCCCTGAAAAGTCTTTGTCGACGCGTTTGCTATTTTGTTTCTTTCTTCTCCTCTTCTTCTCCACCACATTCGTTCCGGTCCTAAAACTGCTTCGGCCCCTCTCCTCAGTCTGCCTTCTTTTCCTCTTGATTGTTACCTCCTCTTAGGACTCTCTCGTTTCTGCCCGGTTTGCGTGTCATTCACCCAAAGCACTACCCGCCAAACATACCCTCGTTCACTCTCCGAATCGAGGAAGAAGAGCTCCCTATGCTCACCTAGCATCTACCTATCGCATTGTCCTGTCTTCCTCAGCATTTGCATCTCTCACGCATTGGGTTTGGGATCTCACACACGCCTGGAGCGAGCCTTCGGCGCAAACACCCACACGACGGCACAGCTGTCGTCACACTTCGAGAGCGGATTTGACATCCCCTCACCGTTTCTTTTCTAGCCCGGTCCTGGTTCTCTCTGTAACGTTGCGAGTTTCGCATTCTTCTTTCAGCTTGACCTTGCACGTCAAGTCCTCCCGAGTCTCATCTACAACCACATTCCTCAGCACACAGATCTACACGATCCGACACGCTGCGCTCTGACAACTGCGCTCCGCCCGTTCCCCTTACCCGCACCATCTGTCTGAACCCCCCGGTGGAGTCCAGACAAACATATATCCATCATGGTTAATCGCAATGCCTCACTCTCCCCTCGCAACTCCGGCTTCATACAACTTGGAGGTGCTCGCGACATGGCCGACGGTATTCAGCTCACCACGGTGAAGAGCAATGCCTCTATTAAATCATCCCACACTGGCCATCGCAAGGCTGGACCCAACTCGAACACCTTTGACACCGAATCTCGTCATGAAAACGAAAAGAGTGGCCACCACGGTCACCGTGGCCGCCGACGAAAGCTCGACGAGGATGGACTCTCCCGTTCCAACACTGGCGAGGAGGCTTCTCTGAATGCCATGGGCCGACTGTATAACAAAATCGTTGGGTTTTCAGTTGTCACGCGATATCTCGTCTACGTTGTTCCCGTCAGTCTTCTTCTCGCGGTCCCGATCATCGTGCTCGCAGTCATGGACAAGAAGGAGGAGCCCAGGGCAGGTGCTGTCTCTACATCGAAATCAAGCAGCAAGGACCACGGACCTTCGTTGTACGACGTCTTTCTCTGGGTCCAAATCATGTGGCTCTCGCTTTGGGCCGCAAAAGTTGTGGCATGGTTCCTGCCTGGTGCCTTCATGTTCTTCTGCGGCGTCGTCAGCATGGGTACTCGGAAGTACGCAACCGTTCTCAGCAACCTCATTCTGCCATTTTCCTTCTTCTTTTGGGCCCTTGGATCTTACGTCACATTCCAAGCCCTTTTCAAAGACTACAGGAGCTCTTTCAAGAAGGGTGATACCACTGCGGACCCTGTTGTTTGGTGCCAGAACATGAGCCGTGTCCTCGGAGCATTGTTCGTCTCGTCGGCAGTCTTCCTCGGCGAAAAGGCTATAGTCCAGCTGATCGGTATCTCGTACCACCAGCGGTCCTTTGCCAACCGAATCAAGGCATCGAAGCGCGAAATCCACCTGCTTGGGCTGCTTTATGATGCCTCTCGCACCCTGTTTCCCATGTACTGCCCCGAGTTTGCGGATGAGGACTACGTCATCAACGATAGTATCGAGATGATGCTCCGAGGCAAGAAGAGCCACAAGCGGTCCGGCTCTGCCACCCCTATGAGGCTCATTGGAGACGTCGGCCGCATTGGAGACAAGGTCACATCCGTCTTTGGCAATATTGCATCTGAAATCACTGGCAAGCAAGTCTTCAACCCCAACTCTGCCCACTCCATCGTTCTCGAGGCCTTAGAGAAGAAGACATCGTCCGAGGCTTTGGCTCGTCGTATTTGGATGTCATTCGTCGTGGAGAACCATAACTCGCTCGTCGTCGATGACTTCCAAGAAGTGCTCGGCCCTGCCTACAAAGACGAGGCTGAAGAAGCTTTCTACGCCATTGACAATGACGAGAACGGCGACATCAGTCTCGACGAAATGGTTCTCAAGGTTGCCGAAATGGGAACGGAGCGAAAGGCCATCGGTGAAGGCATGAAGGATATCGGTCAAGCTCTGCGAGTCTTTGATAAGGTCCTATTATTCCTTGTTTTGTTGATTGTCATATTCATCTTTCGTAAGTCACTCCTGACAATATTACTTGACTGTGCTAACGATATCTCCAGTCATCTTCTTCAAGAGTACTTTCGTAACCACTCTGACTGCTGCTGGAACCACACTTCTCTCCCTCTCGTTTGTTTTTGCCGTTACCTGCCAGGAATTCCTGGGCTCATGCATCTTCTTGTTCGTCAAGCACCCCTACGATGTTGGTGACCGAGTCGAGATCACCGCTACCACCATGGTTGTCAACAAGATTTCCCTTCTCTACACCGTCTTCCACCGCGGTAACAACCAAGTGGTCCAGGTCAGTCTTCAATCATTCAACGCACTACTAGGCGAACGCAGACTCACGATTTCCAGATCCCCAACATTCAACTCAACAACTATTGGATTGAGAACGTCTCTCGCAGCAAGTCCATGAGTGAGACCATCGAAGTCAACGTCTCTTTCGACACCAGTTTCGAGGATATTGAACTCCTTCGCTTGGAGATGGAGAGGTTCGTCCGGGCTCCCGAGAACTCGCGTGACTTCCAACCCGAATTGAAGATCGATGTTGGCGGTGTGGGTGATTTGGACAAGCTCACTCTGAAGGTCGATATCAAGCACAAGTCGAACTGGCATAACGCTGCAGTCCGAGCTAACCGTCGCTCTAAATTCATGTGCGCATTGGCTCTGGCTTTGAAGAAAGTTCCCATCAACGCTCCTGGTGGCGGTGGCGAGCCTCTTGGTGGCCCTACCAACCCCACGTACTCTGTTGCAGTCAGCGATGAATTTGCCAGCAAGAGCCGGGATGATAACACAAAGGAAAAGGACGCGGCCCGCTTGATCCCGCTTAACAACAAGGAGCCGACTCTTGACTCCGAAAAGGAAGCTATTCAGGAGCTTGGTACTCGTCACGTGGCACCCGAGAATGCTGCTCCATGGGATAACCGAGACGACCTGACTCTTGGCTCTGACGATCAGAACCGTCATAGGGACGTTGAGAACCTGCGCCACAGCCTCAAGCGGGACAGCACTCGTGGTCGTCGCAAAGCTGGCGAGACCATACCTGGTTTGAGCCTGGAAACACCGCCCAGGCCCAGCATCTCCGTGAGACACCCAAGCCCAAGCCCTAGGAGCCCAATGCGCAGCCCATTCGATGAAGAAGCCGAGACGGGCATGGGTGCGACCCCTTATCACTCCAACCTTTCTGCAGGTTCGTCAGGTGGCTCCGCCGGATATCAGTCCTATGGTGCAGCCAACACGGGCAGTCAGGTGCAGACCAACGTGCCCAACCCTCTGCAGCCCACAGCTTCGCAACGGAAAGGACCGCCCAAAGGACCGCCGCCAGCTGGCCAGCATTAGCGGGCCTTGAAGACAGTTGGGAAGAGGCGGTGTGTAAGAGCAACGGGGAGACCACCCCCCCAATAGACTTGGATTAGCAATTTCTTTGAGGTGTAACTGGGAACATGACTGGAGAGGTTTTCTCCCGCGATAGAATGAAATGGGGCACTGGGCTTGAGAGGAAATGGTCAGTGGTATGTCTAGAATTACGAAAAGGGTCTTCATTCAGTCCCGGGCTCGCCACAGTCTTGGGCATCCCACACATTTTACGAAGTTAAGATATTAGAATATCAATTATTATTTGATCAAGGCTATGGTCGCATAACTGAACCCAATGTGAACGAATCATGCAAAGCATCATGACATGTTAACATATGTGCTCAGGTGGGGGTACGGCGCCATCCTTGGCCCCCAGGTCGGTCTTTAGAGTTCTGCCAAATAACTCGAGGAGGATTTCGAAGCAGACCTTGGTGATGGCCGGGTCGTAGCGGCCTTTGCTGAGCTCGTCGCGGATGAAGGCGTGCTGGGCCCAGGCGAACTCGTGGAAGCTGGTGACAATGCCGGCTTCGCGAAGCTTGACACGAATGAGGTCACGGCCAGCGTCAGGAACGTGTGTATCCTTGACACCGAAAATCATGGCCACCTCACCTTTGAAGTTGGCGAAGAGGTCAAGAGTGTGGTTGCTGCCGGAAGGCGGGGTGGAAGAGGTGTTGGCGGCCGTGTAAGGACCGAGAGTGCGGGAGTGGATGTCCGTGGCGAAGTAAGAAACGCAAGCTGTTATGCGAGGGTCAAGCTGCAGGAGGGAGTGAGTATTGATGCATCTTCATGCAGGCTGTATGTTGTGATGATGCGGACAAGGGGGGTGACATACAGCAGCGCGGACGGCGAGATGGCCTCCGAGACACATGCCTGTGGCGCCGATGAGGCCGGTGCAAGTGGGGAGGGAAAGGAGGGCGTCGACGGTGGCATAGGAATCGGCATCGTAGGACTCGAGAGTCTGGAAAAGGAATTGCAGTTAGATTGGGCTGGAGCGAGTATGTAGATGCTAGGATATTTGCCTTTTCAATCTTGTACTGGTTGCCGCGGTCGGTGTCCTCGACGTCGTACTTCAGGGCCTCTGGGCCGGTGAAGTCATGGTAAGAGGAGGGAGCGGCGACGATGTAGCCCTGTCCGGCAATCTGGCGGGCGAAACGGGCAACAGGGCCGGTGACTGGTTAATGAGTTAGTCGACGGTTTACTGCCTAATCGAGGTAGGTCCTCGAGGTGAGGAGCGTAAGGCCATGTCTGGCGTACCCTGGTAGATCTCGCTGAAGAGACAGACGCCGGGGAAGCGACTACGCACACGAGAATTAGTTTCCTTGCGGGTTTATGGGTTAGGTGCCAGGACAAGACATACGCATTGGGGTATCCGGGAATTGAAGGATGGAATAGGAAAATGCCTGGTCATGATTGTAAGCAAGACATGTGAGACATATGAGATCAAGTCCTTGAGTGAGGGGCAGGCATTGGATCAGAGGGACAAGCATGGGAGACGCACGCATGGAGCTGTCCTTGCCATTGGCGGTTGTGGGCACGTCGACGTGGGATTCTTTGATCAGCATGGTGGCTAATGCTTATTGGGAGTTTTCTCGGGAGAGATGTTTGAATGTGGGATGAGTTGTTGGATGTTTGTTTCGGTGGGTGATAGTTGAGGGCGTTGGGATAACTCGGCCCTCGAAGCTCATGAATTCGAAGTGCCCCTCGGCGGGTCCCTATTTCCAAGACATCCTAGCTCCTGATTGGTGGGGCCCCTCCCCGCTCTCGCCGCCACCGCCGCCGCCACGGCACAACTCCCGCTAGAACGGGAACTTGCGACTCGAGACGGAGCCCGGAGACGGACCGACATTGGGAGGGGTGATGGATGAGTAGGCCGGAGGCGGGAAAACCAGCGCTTCCGGCAAAGCCGCCACACCGGGAACAGCTGGCCAACCCCCAACAAGCACATGATGGTACGAATACGGACATGCTCGAGGGACAGACATGCGTCGGAGTCTCGGGGAGGGACATGCACATGCACGCGCGCGCACACATGCAGGACGAGACAATGACAGCTCGCTGGCCTGTGCGTGGATAGTGGGTGAGAAGGAGAGACAGGCATGCGCCGCCAAAAGCTGTGCGACGACAACTCAGGGCATGGCCTGGTACCTCGATAACCTGTAGTAAAGTCGATGACAGCAGCGACGACGAGTGTACCAGGGCCATGGGGGAGCTAATGTAGGTACCGCCTTGCTGCTGTGCCTTGGTTTCCTTGTTTTTGGTACTGCTGGATCTCAGGGGGGAGACTCTGCCGTCTCTGCTGTAAACTTGGAAAAATGTCCACTGCGCTGGCTGGGATGAGGTGGCTTATTGTGTGCGAACCCCCCGTGGAGTGGCTGGTTTAGGTGGTCTAGGTGGTCCAGGTGGTCTAGGTGGTCTAGGTGGTCCCGCGGCCCGCCAGTACGTACCTGGTTGGTCGGCTGCTCGACATCACAAGGGTCTCCAGACTCCAGTACAGGTGGTCACTTCACAACATTTTGGCAACACTCGCCCCAGGTCGTCCCACGCATTTCCCTTTGCATCTTCTCACCTCGCCTTCCCCCCAAAACAACCAGGCGCCCACCAAATCCAATCCCCTTCTGCCTGCATTCGACAGATCGACGACTATATCCGCCACCTGCTGCGCCTGCCAGGATTTCCCGACTCATGAGCCGCTCAAGCTTCCTGTAGCTCTTTCTTCTCTCCACCGCCTCTCTCCTCTGATTTCCAACTTCTTGATACTACACCATCGCCATCATGAACGGCCACTTCTCTGCCGTCGGCGAACAGCTGGCGCCTGGCAGCTACGAGCATGGAGTCCAAGTCGTCGACGAAGAGAAGGATTTCAAGTACGTCTGCGCCCATATCCGCCGCTTTCATTGTGCCCCTGCTTGTCTATCACTTGTCGACGTCGCCTCTTCTTTCGTCCGAGGCTTGTCATGATGACAGTTGTCCCTTTGATGCACCGCTGACTCTCTTGCGCAGCGACAACCTCAATGAATACCTCCAGCTTACCGACGTCGCCGACGCCGGCTTCAACTATCACCTCATCTCCGTCTTCGGTTCCCAGTCCACCGGCAAGTCTACCCTGCTGAACCACCTCTTCGGCACCGAATTCTCTGTCATGTCCGAGACGGAGCGCCGACAAACTACCAAGGGTATCTGGATGTCCAAGAACAAGCGCGAGGAAAGCGCTGGCACCAAGATGGCCGACAACATCCTCGTCATGGACGTCGAAGGTACCGACGGTCGCGAGCGCGGCGAGGACCAGGACTTTGAGCGCAAGAGCGCCTTATTTGCGCTCGCCACCAGTGAGGTTTTGATCCTCAACATTTGGGAACACCAGGTCGGTCTGTACCAGGGCGCCAACATGGGCTTGCTCAAGACTGTCTTCGAGGTCAACCTGCAGCTCTTCCTCAAGGACAAACAGTAGGATTTCCACCCTATGCCATTACTTTGCGAAACTCTGGCGTGCTGACGCGTGCTCACTTAGGTCTACCCCGAGATCCCTCCTATTCTTCGTTATCCGAGATCATCTCGGCACCACCCCGCTTGCCAACCTTCGAACCACCCTTACCCAAGATCTAACCAAGATCTGGTCCTCTATATCCAAGCCTCCGGGCCTCGAGCAATCGCGCATCGAGGACTACTTCGACTTCGGCTTCGCCGCGCTCCCCCACAAGATTCTGCAGGGCGACATGTTCACTCAAGAGGTCCAGAACCTAGGATCGAGATTCATTGCTGGAAACCGCAGTGGCAAAGGCGACCAGGAACTCGAAGGTGGCCTCTTCCTCCCTGAGTACCACCGGAGGATCCCTGCCGATGGCTTCTCAATCTATGCTGAGGGCATTTGGGACCAGATTGTCAACAACAAGGATCTCGATTTGCCGACCCAGCAGGAACTCTTGGCCCAGTTCCGTTGTGACGAGATTTCCAGGGAGGTTCTGATCAACTTTGATCTCGTCGTTGCCCCCCTCGAGGAGAAGCAAGCCGAGGCCTCCAGGCTTGGAATCGCCACCGTACTGCCCGATCTTGGTCCATCTGGGAAGGGTGCCCGTGAGAAGTGCATCAAGGCTTTCGAGACGCAAGCGAGCCGGTACCACAAGGGCGTCTACGGCCGCAAGAGACAGGAGTTGGAAGGCAAGGTTGATTCCCGTCTCAAGGCCTTGTACCAGGGACAACTGGCCTTTGCCCACAAGGCAGGAGTCGCTGCTTTTAGCGAGGCTGTTACCAACAAGGTTAAAGCTGGACAGAAGGCGGGTGGCGCTTACGAGTTTGCTGAGATTGTCTCCAACGAGAAGCGCAAGACGGTGGAAATCTTCAAGGTTGAGGCGGAAAGCCTCTTCATCGAAGGCATCTCCTGGACCAGCTTTGATTCGCAGTACACTTTGTTTGAAAAGGATCTCGACGAGGTCAGCTCCAAGTTGCGAAAGGAGGAGATGCGACGCCTTGCGACGCGCGTGGAAAGATGGGTTAAGTCGCGCCTCGGCGAGGCCATTGGTTTGGAGTTCAACAAACTGGGCACGGGCCGAGGAGGCCTGGGAACACCCGAAACCGGAGAAAAGCCGCCTACTGAGAAAGACCTCTGGGACAGAATCTGGAGCGCCTTCACAGGCATCGTCAAGGAGGCCGAGATCCGATTCGCCGACCGAGCAAGGAGCTTCGATGCTAGCGATGCGGAGGTGCTGGTCGGTGCCTGGCGGTTGCGCCGGAAGAGCTGGAGCGCTCTGCGGGAGAAGATTGAGGAAGAGGTCATGGAAGGAAACATCCTAATGAAACTCAGAGAGAACTTTGAGGATAAGTTCCGGTACGACGACGCTGGTGTCCCGCGGATCTGGAGCCCTAGCGACGACATTGAGGGCATCTACACCAAGGCAAGGGAATCCACGCTCACACTCATCCCCCTTTTGTCGAGGTTCCGACTGTCTGAGACATATGCGCCGCCTAACCTGCCCGAGTTTATTGGATCGCAGCCTATTGGTGTTGAGGCGGGCGACGAAGAGGATCTGACGCCGATTGGAGGAATCGACGAGGAGGACGGTAAGAGCCTGGAGGAGGAGATGACGGTGCTGAGCGAGAGCAAGCGACAGGATCTGGTGGTTCGGTTCAAGAAGACGGCCGACGGCGTCTATGTCGAGGCCAAGCGGAGTGCTATCGGTGGCGTGGCCCAGATCCCATGGTACTTCTACGGGTTGCTCCTGGCTCTGGGCTGGAACGAGATCTTCATGGGTAAGTGGTTGACTCAAACTCCCCATGTTCGAAGACCAAAGTTTGCTAACACATGTCTACAGTGCTGCGCAACCCCATCCTCTTCCTCGCGCTCATCTTCCTCGGGGCAGGCACTTACCTTTCATACACGCTCAATCTTCTGGGCCCCATGATGCAGATGGGAAACGCGGCGGTGACTCAGGGCGTAGACATTGCTAAGCAGCAGCTCCGTGAGTTCATCGCCAACTCGGATACGGCGCGCCAGGCGTTGGCAATGCCCGCTCGCGACAGCGACAGCATCAGCATGGATACGCTGGACAGCCGGGGGAAGAAGGCCAACTCTACGGAGAGGGACGACATTGACGATATCTGATGGCATGGACGTTTTATTTACATAGTCTCAAACCTTGCCAGGTATGATTAGGGAAACTAACAGGATATAATGTGTACTACGTACTGAACCAACAACGACACCTCTAATGCGCCTCTCAGTAATGAAGCCCTTTTATAGCCTTGATGCTTTTTACATGGACAAATAGGCAACCAAGCTTACTAGGGAAAAAAACACCACACACCAATTTGCCTGCGCCACCAAACCCAACCCATTCACTGCTCTATAATAAATAATTACTAAAACATCACTTATAAAGACAGATGGTCAGTTAGTGCTTTGTGGTGTGTGGTGTTTCCTTCTCCTGGAGCTATAACTACAAACACTATAAACACGATCGGAATGCTTCTAATCCTGCGGTTGTTTCAAACTGTGCAGTAATTCACATAACAATTCCCGCAGGCAGTAGTTCACACACACAAAATGATAATCTTGCCATTAAAACCCCCGGTTACTTGGGCCTTTAGTTCCATCTTCATCATCAACAGCGATGCAACATGGTATATATACCCTTTCCCGCTAGTTTCGCACAGTTAGTTAACTGTTGCAAGTGACTATCGAAGCAGCTCGAGAGGATAGAGCAAGCGGCTCTCTGTCCTACTCACTCTAACAAGGCGATTGCAATTCCTGCTCCTACGGCTGTTCGTCCTACGACCGCTTGTACGACCGCCTCTCTACTAAAGCGCAAGCGTATGGCTGTGCCTCTCGAAGACGATGACTACGTTGAGGACGATGGCGATGCTGATGACGATGAATCCATTGAGGATGATAATGACGCCGAGGACAATAACGATGCCGAGGACGACGGCGCTGACGAGTCCGCCTGAAACAAAGTAAAGAACGGTTAGGTATGTTGGCATTCTCGCTTTGTATGCAGTCTGCGTTGACTCGTTTTCATATAGCCGCCTGGTTTTATTCCTACGCCATTTGGCCCGCCATGTGAGAATTGTCTTCGTTCTGATGTCTCGGGGAAGGGAAGTCTGGCCAAGTGCCATACTGTTCCTGGGCGAAGCAAGCGCTGCTTCGCCTGCGCCAGGAATAATCACGCTTGTCTCCAGTGGTATGCACTTCTCTGTCCAGATGTGTAGTCACTGTTCTGAATCTATAATAGCTGCGGGCCCCTTGAGCCACTCGCAAAGCGCCTGGTTGCATGTTATGCTGCGCCTCCTAGCATTGACCAGAATAAAGTAAGCATATCTCCACCCGTTGAAATGGCTTAAGCCAGCTATCAAAGGAACGATAGAGATGATGAATGAAGACCTACACCTCTTTAGTAACGATGGCGCTCAGGCGCCTATGCCTGAAGTTGCAGTCACAAAGACGACCAACACTTCCAGTGTTAAGACGCGACGCACTGCTGCAGTTGCAGAGGATAATACTTCTAGTGCTGAGGAGCGTCTCGCTGCAGCAACTGAGAAGATCGCTGAGTCTTTGGAACTGCTTGTTAACTGCCTTATTTAAACCTCTTCGGTACTCCTTACGTACCTAATTTTCTACTAAACCCAAAATGACACCTCAAATGCGCCTCCCAGTGACGAAGCCCTTTCCCAGCCTCCCTGTTATACAACCAAATACACCACAAATACGATTAAAATGCTTCCAATCCTGCAGGTGTTCCAAACCATGCGCCGAGCTCAGACGTCTTTTCCTCATCGCCGGCAGAAAAGAAGTCAGTTAACCTGCTCGTCTCGCCATCATCATCAGCCGGCCACTCGACCCTGACGCCATTGCCCTTGGCATCGAGCATATCTTTGGCAGTGCCCCAGCTGAATCGACATTCAGGCCCCCAGCCAAATACGGGGTGGACATTGCTCTTCATCCACCCGACGCATCGGGCGTCAGAGGGATATCCAGAACCCCAAGCCATGCCCTCCTCTTCCGTCTCGACGCCATCGGCAAGAGCGCGCGCCTCGTAGAGCACCTCTAGGGCGGCGTCGCGAGTTACTTTGGCGCAGACGGAGGCGGCACTGACACAAGGATAGAGGCTGTCGGCTTTTTTGGCGACGGTGATCTTGGCGGTGGGGAAGATGCGCTGCAGCTTGGCCTGGTAGGGGGCGGGCTGGCCGATGGTGTCGACGTAAATCTCCTGGATGTTGACACCCTTTGCATACACGGCCTTGATCAGGTCAATGGTGGAATCCATTGCCTGGGCGTTGAGGTTATAGCTAGCGGGCCGGAGCATGTTAGCCGAGATGTCGCGGGCGGAGAGCGAGTCGGTGGCCCAGCCGCATGATTGGAAGAGATCGGAGCCGGGCTCGCAGAGGGCGCGCATGAGGTCGGAGCGGACGGCGGCAGTGAGAACCTTGGAGTCGTCGAAGTGGTGCGTCTCGCGGAGGAGGGGGTCGGAGAGTGGCAGGGGCAGGTAGAAGACGCCGTACACCATGGGGCCGAGGACGGGTCCGCGGCCGGCCTCATCGACGCCGAGACAGCATGGCGGCGCCGATGCGGGATCTGAGGGGTCCACGGGGAGCAGTGCGGCAGGTACAGGCGAGAAGTGGGTGAAGGAGGCGCCGGAGAGGAGAGCCGGACGGAGGATAGAGGGCGGGATGAAGGTGGAGGAGGACGGTGAGCCGGTCATGATAATGGTGGTGGTGGTAGTGGTGGTGGTGGTAGTGGTGGTGGTGGTACTAGAGCTGGCGGAGGACGGGCAGATGGGAGATAATCGAATTGGTCAGGAAAATGCCATTAATATAAAATTAAGTAGATGGAGGGGAAGTCGTGGTTCGTGTTTTGGGACTCGTGATTGTTTGCGTGTGTGTAATGTACAGAATATTTGTGGCTGCTTTGGTTCATGTGGTGGATAGATGCTGGCACGGAGGCATGAGAGAACAATTAAATGGATGGAGCCTTTCGACGCGTGATCGCTGTGGAAGACGCGTCGGGGATTTCAATTGAGCTTGAGACCCCGAGTGGACTCAGTGGAGGCACAAGGCGCTAGAGATTCAGTGCTAGCCTGCTAGAGACTCAGTGGACAGGCCCCCAAATCCAATGCGTAAAGGAAAAGGTGGGGCACTTCCAGGTGCTGCGAGCTGCAGCTTCCCCAACTAGCAACGGGGTCGCCTAAAAAGCTGGCTCACCACATAAACACCCACCGCGTCAACACCAAGCTGCGCGCGTCACCCACTTTCCATGGCTGCATTTTCTCGACTTGCACTTGCAAACGCCAACAACACCAAATAATTGCAACGCATTTGGCCTCGAGTTAACCTACAGCGCCGTTTTGTTTGTTTTTTCGCTGCATTCGAAATAACGGAATAGCAGCCATGGCTCCTCGCGCCAAGCGCGGAGATGATGGCGAGCCTCAGGCTTTCTACGAGTTTGGCGTTCGTGGTCGGTACGTTGGTTGCGCAACTGCGTGACCCGATGCATTTGTTGATACTATATTTCCAGACAAACCGGCGTATTTCTTCCCAATACTGGCAACCTCGATGAACATGGCATGCAGCCAATCGACGACCTTCTCTCCTCGCCTGAAAAGTCACCCGTCGCCGCCAACCACGCACCCTCCAGCGACGTCGAAAGCGACTTGGGAAGCGATGACATGGAAATTTCAGACAGTGCGCAGCCCTCCGGCCCCTGATTTCTAGCTATGCGCAAGGCTAACTCGGTTGTAGGCGCTGGGCCTGGCCCAAGGACGTTGCTTAAGGATCGCCAGCTGCGTATTCCTCGCAGCCGATCGCCCATCAAGACGAACCTGAGGTCGCCCGCGCGCAAGAACCCCCACCTCGATCGCCAATCCTCGCCCATGCGCGGTCCGGCTGCTGAGGAGCCCGAGTCTACGGTTACGCGAATGCTCGACTTTGGCGCCCAGAATGGACGACCCAGGACAAAGCCGAACGGTGTTAACGGCACCTTGCATGAGGAGGATGAGGACGAGGACGAAGACGAGGACCAGAACATGGACGACAATACAAACAACACCGTCATACACCAGCCCGATGACGACCAGGAAGACGATCTTGATCCTTCGGATCTCTTGGACGAGTCTCTGCAATTGGTCAACGACATGGCTGGAGGCACACCTACACCCGAGCCGGAAGCACCCCCCATCGAGAAGGCACCTGTCGCGCGGCAGAGCCAGACAAAGAAGGGTCGTGGAAGGCCAAAGGTGGCAGCTCGACCAATCACAGACGATACTCCCGAGGAGCCATCGGTAGTTGAGGAGGAACCAATCCGCCAGAACCAAACAAAGAAGGGTCGTGGGAGACCGAAGGTAGCGCCTAAACCAATCGCCGAAGACAGCCCTGAGGAGCCATCGGTCATCGAGCAGGACTCAAACAGCCGTCAAAGCGCCACAAAAAAGGGTCGTGGGAGGCCATCAAAGCTCGCACCCAAACTGATCGTAGATGAGCCTCTGGAGGAGCCATCAGAAGTCGAGGAGGCACCCAAGCCCCGGAAAGGAAGAGGTCGGCCAGCGAAGAAAGACAACAATCCCAAAGACCCCACGCCAGATCGGGGCTCGAGGAAACGACCAGCTTCGCCGGAATCAATGGGGAGCGAGCCGCAAGAGCATGAGGACAGAGATGAAGAGCAGCAGGAGGCACCACCGCCAAAGAAGCAGCGGACTGTGGAGCCGAAGCGAGCACAACCACAAGCAAAACCACAGCTCAAGCCTCAGACGAAACCTCGTGGCAGGCCCGGACGAAAACCGAACCTCCCGAATATTGAGGAACGTGACGATGTTGGCGAGACGTCATTTGCTGCTCTTCAACGGGGACCGCCTCTGCCCCAGTCCCGTGGTCTTGTGTCTGTCCGCCGCGAGGCCGACACGATGAGGCAGACGAGATCTGGCAGACACTCATACAAGCCCTTGGACTGGTGGAGGGGCGAGCAGGTCGTCCACGAGGAGGAGGAAATCGACAACATATTCGCCAAGGACCGCTTCGTCATGCCCACCATCAAGGAGGTCATTCGTATGCCCGAGGAACTTCCCCCATCAAAGCGTGCGCCTCGGAGCAAGGCGCGCTCCAAAGTCAAGCCAAAGCAGCGGCCCGCTCATGTCGAGGAGGAGGAACTTGAGGACTGGGAGATCAGCCCCGGAACTGTCACGGGCGAAGTCATCCTATGGGAGCCCGAGCACGAGCTGCAGCCGCCCGCCGATGACGAGCCTGTCGAGGTGACGGATGAGCGCGTCGCTGTGTCAGCCGATGCCATCCAGACTCGCGATATCCGTGATGCCACGTTCCGCTTCGCCAAGACGCTCACCACTCCATTCATGGGCGCGGGAGTCGTCGACCTACCCCCGGGCGCTGAAAAGAGACCCAAGAACTCCCGGAAGATGCACATGGTGTTCTTTGTCCACTACGGCAAGGTCCTTGTCACCGTCAACGACTCTCAGTTCCGCATCACTGCCGGTGGCATGTGGTTCGTTCCAAGAGGTATGTCATTTCTCTACTCCTTCTGCTCCTGACCTAGTCGCTGACCGTCTCGTTTTAGGAAATTACTACAGCATCACAAATGACTACGACAACCCTGCACGCATCTTCTTTTCTCAAGGCTGCGAAGTCTCAGGTCAAACATTCGATCCCGACCAGTCTCAAAACTCCACAATGGCTCTCGTTTAATAGTTCTTTGATGTTTGCATGTCCCCGGCGTACTAGCACCATGTACATATTGATTCAGGCCCTGTTTCGTTAATTTCACGCGGCGATGCTGGATGGGAAGGATTCTGTTCTTTGGTTGTTTCATTTTGGTGGAGTTTTTGGCCTGGCCCTCGTGCTAAAGGACGGTAGTTGGGCGATGGAGACTGTCGGAGAGACGATTGAAATATGGCTGAACATCGGTCGCTTCAGCAAAGCGGGTTATGATTTACGTTAAGTATGAGAGGTCTTGAGTTGATACAGTTTCGGGCTAAAGGTCTCCGTACACTCCCACATTTACACCATAAACCAATGAACTATGTGCATTTGAGAAATCGTACTCAGGCATGGTTCTTAAGCAGTAAACTATGTAGTCTCCTTTAGCTGGGGTACTACATGATGCATTTTAAATACCATTTTACGTATAAACTTATTTGCACAGAATACGAGCGACCTCTTTGATGAATTCCTCCGAATCTCAACTACGTGGCACGAAGTAGTTAGCCAAAACTCGAAAGAGAAGCGCCGACACTCAGAGGGTGTCATAGTTGAAGAGACCCACAAGATACAGCGATAGATATCCCGTCTAGAAGGGATGAAGCAGCTGCTATCCGAAGGCGTAGCGCAGAGGATAGCGACGAACATAGAATTCAAGCTCCGTACCCGTCAGCAAGAGGTGTTATCTGCAATTGGCGAATGCTGCGGGGATGTCATCTACGTTGTGGAATCCGGAGGAGGCAACAGCCTTACGTAGTTGCTTCCCCCCTTTGTGGTTAAGGAAGGCATCGCAATGATCATCACCCCACTCAGATCCCTACCGCAAGATATCTCGAGACGTCTTACAGAAGTTGGGATATTGAAGTTAAAAACAAAAACAAATCAAAAACAAACCAAAAAGGAGCGTACGGAGACTTGAGGCTCGAAACTGTACCATTCATGGGTGGGATATTGTACCCTGCAATAGTCAAGTCCAGAACAACTCCATAATACACCTCTGCTTGTACAGATTCCCCCACCCTCGGTTGATTCCAACTGACTTTCTATTATTGGGCTGCTGCATTTCGCAAAAAAGAAAAAAGAAAGCCAATGACGGATTGTCGCTCGCTGACCACTAATGAACACATGTCACAGGTCATCTTCCCCTAGTCCCGTGGCAGAACACATGAAAAGAGCAGGCTGAGAAATTTGTGCCAAGAATGACACAGTATGAAGAGCGAGTTGAGTGGCAACTCGGAGAGACAAGGATTTGGGGCGCAGTCGTTCCCTTGATGCTGCCCGTCCCCAACCTGAAGCTTACAGCAAGGGTTCCTGTCAAGAAGTGATCTAAATTGGACGTCACCGCCTAAATTTGAGCGGCAGATGAAAGGAGGACTAAGAAAAACAAAACCTTACAATTCTATGGAGGTAGGCCAGTTGCCTCAACTCGGTATTGTACAATCCCTACCGTGAACTCATGGCGGTCATCTCTTGGTGGTCTTGTTTGGGCGTGCTTTGATATTGTTAAGCTAGCGAGGCAAAAGAGGAGCTCCATACCTAAGGCTTGGATAGATGTGGTAGATATGCCTGGTCCCTTCAACAGATATGATTCTACCAGAACCAAGCTGTTTTTGGCTACCCATTCGAGAAAGCCTGGGCGCTTTACCGCTTTGGGAATACCATTCGAGCTCCACCTCCGGCTTATTCACGAGCACAGCCTTACGGATTTACCACTTGATACTCTGGCCTGTTGTTGAACATGGTTCGCTATTGGATATCGTGTCCTCAACTTCTCTGCAATTGGAAAATCATTCGAGGGACGCACATTGTCGTCGCGTCACTTGGTTGAGGCCTCCCCACGATGTTGCAGAAGGATCTACCTAATTCCAAGGAGCTGGAGCTTTATACCACCTCTTGTTGTCACATACCTAGAGGAACTCCAAGATAAAAGCCTTCTTTGGTCCCCATGGGATGTCATACTTCAATTCAACCTCCTCGTTCCACTTTGCAGTCATTTGTGAATCGCAACCTTGTAAAAAATGGGAAGCTTCTTGTATAAACGAATCAAGCAGTGGTGGCGCCCGGACACCAAGCCAACACCAACAACAGAGGATTCAACACCCAAGCCCGCAAAACTGACGACTTGCGTTCACAGCAATGTCCCTTCAGATACAGCTTGTTCTGAGTGCAAAGCAGAAAAGAGGGCGGCTACGAAATACCGATGGAGGCTCGTTCTTTGCTTGGCGTGGCCATTTGCCCTCCAGGCTCTGGACTCGACAATGTGCGAACACTTCTGTATCTTTGCTAGTATATGGCCGGCTGACTCGACTCAACAGTATCGCAACCGCCCTGCCATGGATCGCGGGTGACTTTGGACAAGTCTCACAGCTGAACTGGATTGTGTCCGCCTTCAACCTGACCTCGGCTGCCTTTATCCCGTTCTGGGCCCAGATGGCAGACGTCTTTGGGCGGAACGCGTCCCTCAACGCTGCCATCGTCTTGATGCTCATCGGCAGCTCTCTCTGCACCGGCGCCCCGACCAATGCGTTCCCGGTCCTCCTGCTTGGCCGCGGCTTCCAGGGCATATCGGCAGCGGGCCTCAATGTCGGCATCAGGACGATCCTGGCGGACAAAGTGTCGTTGCAAGAAAACGCTAAGAATTGGGCAATTTTTTCCATGGTAGGGGGGGCATCGTACGCCCTTGGTCCCGTTATCGGCGGTTCGTGTTATCCCAACTCAGATTTCGATCAAGCATATTGACCAGGCACACTAGGCTATCTCACCAGCGCGGACTGGAGGTGGTGCTTTGCCATCAATCTACCCATAGCCGCTGTGGCTCTAGTTGTCATCTTCTTCTTTCTTCGAAAAGAATTGCTCGGCCCTCAGCCCCTCCCCGAACTGCATGAGACGGCCGAGACGGGTCGGAGGTCAAAGTTCAGCGCAAGACTCAAGACCATCGATTTTGGTGGCCAGCTCTTGTTCATCGTTGGGTTTGGACTCATTATCCTGGCGCTGACGTGGGGTGGTGCAACTTACCCATGGGCTTCAGCTGCCGTCATCATTCCTCTTGTACTCGGCTGCGTTTTCACCGGTTGCTTCGTCTACTGGGAGTTTCTCCTTGCGCCTGGGAAGGCCCTGTCAAAGAGAATGCCCTGGCAGAAGGCCATGCTTCCATGGGAGCTGCTTTCGAACAGAGACATTGGCCTACTTTTCTACTGCGAGTGCGCTACGGGCATGGGCATGTACGCCGTGAGTGTCCTAAAGACGCTTCTAATCGTGATATTTTCTGACTTGGTTAGGTACTATACTTTTGTAACATTTACTTCATCGCTGTTAGAGTACGCTGCCACCACATTTGCTTTGGAGTCGGAACTAACATGAATCAGGGCTACGACTCCGATAAGGCTGGCATTCAGCTCCTGTACTTTCTTCCTGGACTTGCAACGGGCGTCTACCTTTGCTCCTTTATATGCAACAAGTGGCCGCGAATGACATTTCCATCCGTCTTTCTAGGAACCATCGTCGAGGCGATTGGTGTTGGTCTTTTGGGCTGGGCCATCTATGCCGAACGTCTCGGGCCAATCTACGGAATGATGGCACTGGTCGGATGTGGAAGCGGCCTGCGATTCATGGCTTCACCACTACATGGGATCGGCTTGTTCAAGAACCTACGAGCTTCGGTCATCGCGCTCATGGCATTTGCTATTCCCTTTGGTGGCACTTTCGGATTGACCATCATGTCCTCGGTTTTCAACAATACATCTGGCCTTGACTCTAACGAAAGTGATTTCTCTCAGATCCAATCACAACCAGAGGATATCAGAGATGAAGCTATACATAAGGCCAAGGTAAGTCTACCACCAGCTCAAGCGCCGGGTACAGAGATTGCTGACACTAGCTTCAGATGGGTGTCGTGTGGGCATTCGTTTCCATCACGCCTTTTGTTATAATGGTAGGCTCGCATCACCCCTGGCAGATGGATGGCATACTGACTTTCCGCAGGCTGTTGTGTGTGCCGCATGTCTCGGCAATGTGAAGTTCAACCAGGGGCCTATCGGGGGGGACGGAAACCCGACCGATGTAGTTGTCAGAGGTAGTTATCTGCTGAGCTTGATGAGGAGAGAGAAGAAGTATGATGAAGAAGCAGAAGGGGCCAAACTTGAGAGTTCTCAAGGTCTCATTTTATTAGAGAGCATACCGGCGCCAGGACGGCACGTTGAAAAATAAGAGATGGTAGTGAGACTTGATAAGTAAGGCCCTCACTAAAACTCAAAGGCGAGGTAGATGGCATTTACTGGGACATAGATGGTGATTTTCATTCATACATATATACCCATTCCAATCTTTAATTGATTCAGCTTTGTTCTTCATGGCCTTTGGGGGCATAGATGCCTTTGATCTTAGGACTGTGTTATCGCCACCTAGTCCGGGTTGCAATCCGGGGAGGATGCCGAGACCGGCGATTTCAGGGTCAAATTCATGCTAGGTTCGCGGCTCATATACGAGAGCAATCCCCTTGCATTATCTAGCTATTCCGGCCCCCGTGTTGGATCTATCAAACGCAACGGTGGCTGCCCAAATTGGAATGGAATTTATATCGGATTGGTCGGTCGAGGCGGTAGCAGCTTGACTCACCAGCATGAGAATCGCCTGACCACAATCATAGGCGCAGGCGCGTTGCCACAGCTTCTGGGCATGGATGCGTCTTATTTTATCTCGCCCTCGGCCAGACAAGCCGTCTCTCAACAACAACAAAGCCATCAAACTTTATCAATTTACCTACTTTCTTCTCTTTCAAAGGCGCCAATCGGTCGCCCTTTTTAATGACTTTGTGAGCAATGAGTGACCCACAGGAAGAACAAAGCCCGAACCCTCGGTTCTGGCTCGAGTTCCGCACGTTTAATGACGGGCTGTCGTCGTCGGCAGCCGGAACGACGGTGAAGCCGACTCTCACCGCATTTCCCCAGTTCGCGATGCTGCCGCCGGAGCTGCGCCTGAGAATCTGGTCGTGCCTGATCCAGCCTCGCGTCGTCGTCGCCTGCTGTCTCCAATGCGACGAGCGGCTTCCCGAGCGCCGTCAAGAGCTCGACTCGCGGACGCGCGGCGATGCAGTGCCCGTGGTGCTGCAAGTCAACCGCGAGTCGCGATACCTGGCGCTGCAGCACTACGAGCTGTCGTTTAGCTGGCGCATCTCCAAGCTGCTGTCGGACACGCCGGTGTCACGGCCGGCGCGCGTGTGGTTCAACTTTGCGCTCGACACCATCTACCTGACGGGCGAGCTCGAGGCGTACGACTCGTACGGCTTCAACTCGCCCATGGTGTACTTTCTGCAGCGCAAGGACACGCGGCGCGTGCGGCACGTCGCCTGCGCCTTCTCGGAGCTGGGCTACCCACAGCAGGAGAGCGATCAGATCTTTGGGTGCCTGTGGCACGTCGTCGATGGCTTCACTTCGGTGGAGCGCCTGCTGCTGACGGTGGACGACGGGGACCAGGAGGATTTGCGGGGGAGCAAGCTGATGAGCAGGGATAACGTGATGCAGAAGATCTGGAGCGGCTGGCTGGGCGGGTCGACGAGGATGGCAGACAAGCAAATGGTCTTGATAAGGGAAGAGGATCTGGCGGGCTTTGCCGCGAGTCATTGAGGCGTTCACGATATGAGATGAAGGGATGAGAAGGCGTTTTTTGCTCTTGTTCTTGGTTGCAGCAAGCTGGGCATGTCGGGCTCTGGATGCCCGATGTTGGACTGTGTAGGTAGACAGGGGGATATATCGTATTATTTCATCAAGAAAAGGGCGTTACCAGCAAGTGGCAGGTAATTTTCCTCTGTATGATGACGAAGTAGCTTAGACGGGCCTCTGAGAATCTCAATGCACCATTATCCTAGCATCCGGCGGCATCTGGGCGGCACTTGGATAGACGCGCGCTGCTGGCAACATGCGATACTTGCGTCGATTGCAGTTGGATCGAGAAGGTGGATGGGTTAGATATCACGTTGGGCAGCGAAGCCTCGAAACGAAGGCGTCTCGGACAGCTCCAGGCTGGGCGTGGCAGCATCGCCTGTGTTTGCAATTTGCGCTACATAATGCATTGGCTGTCTCAGCCATCGGCCAGTTGTCCCTTGATCAGTTCTGACATGTTGCCTCGGCTATGGCTGAGGTGTCGAGGCCGCGGGCGCAGACCATGCGAGTAGTGAGGCGTGGTGAAGCGTGGTGAAGCTCGGCTGGTGACTGTGATCCTGTCAGATGCCGCCCCATGAGATGCGCCAAAGGGAGGGTTGTCTAGAAGCAGGGCGGATGCGTTATCCATTCCCTATTATGGACCAAACGTGACGAGTCCAGAAGGTAAGGGCGAACGAAGTTGTCATGATCGCGGCCCGCCTGCAATGCTTGTACCATTCGATTTCATACCTCAGTGCAGCAACCACACAAACAAACAAGGCAGAGACTCCTTGAGCTACCGCTGCCTCACACATCTGCGCAGTGGCCTTGCCAGTTTTTATCGCATTCCAATGGTTGGCTACCTGCAGGCAAAAGAGGCGGCACAGGGCGTTCGATTTGGTAGT
The DNA here is from genome assembly GCA_020744375.1 of Dactylonectria estremocensis. NCBI lineage: Eukaryota > Fungi > Ascomycota > Sordariomycetes > Hypocreales > Nectriaceae > Dactylonectria > Dactylonectria estremocensis. The sequence continues at coordinate 1,596,260 of JAGMUU010000004.1, forward strand.
CAAAACGAGTGGCGGGCAAGCCACAGAGGGGTGTGGTCTGCAGAAGGCAGCCGCAGCCTTTCGCCGTTTGAGGTGACGAAGACATTTCGTCAAGCCGCGACTTTGTGCCCATTTTGCATCCATGCAGCAAGGTGCCACGGCAACAGCCTGCAAGTGAGACTGTGAGAGGTACTACTGCGTAGAGCTCCCCCATCATCCAAGGATCATGAGGTTCCTCCTCCAATGGCATGCCGCCAATATCCCAGGACAGCGAGCAACAGAGAGCCATCGAGATGGACATCGTGGGCTGGTTGCCCCGCCATTTCCATTGGGCAGCGAGCATGACGGAACAGCGAAGACTCCCAGACTCCCAGCCCAGGTTGCCACGCCACCGACCCCAGTGGCAAGCCTGCCCCTCCAGTGGAACCCCTCCAGCGGTCCAGTAGAACCCCACCCACAGAGCGCTATGGAAGCCCCGCGAAAGACCCCTCGGGATGTAAAAAAAACATCCCAGGCAAACATGCACTTGTGACAGCTAACAGGTTTGGCCAGGGGGTGGTTCCGGCCGGGCTGGCTTCCTTGATCTGGCGAGGCCGACAGAAGGCCAAGCGAGACGCGTAGCAGGCAGGTCGGCGAGGAGAACGAGCGAGAAGGGCGAGAAGGGCGAGAAGAGCGAGGATGGGAGGGAGCTGGGGGGTAAAGCAGGGGCGGTGCATTACACAAAGTACGGTACGGGCTACTTACTGTACTACCTCGGAGGTACATGCTGCAATAAATCACTGTACCAAATGATAGAACTGCATTGCAGTGTTGTATCGCGATTGAACAAGGCGGGTTGAGCAATGCAGACAGCACGCAGTGGTGCGCCGTGCGGCTACCTAGGTACCTACCCTGCGCGCCTGTCAATTATGCGCAACAGCTGAGCTGGCGAATGAATAACAGATTATCACTGATCATGGGTTAATGAGTGATTCACTGGCAGTCTCCCTCGTCCACTCGGCCCGTCGCCACTGTAGAAATCGTGACGCCCCTCATTGAGTTTGAACGGTAAAAAGCCAGAGTCAGAGTCTTCAGAAGCATCTTGGCACCCCTCCGAAAGCACAGCACAGGGGGACAATAGGAATGGGGAGGGGCAGCGAGGCGACCTCAGCGAGGGAGGGAGAGCTAGCAGCCTGCGTGGGGTGGGGCAAAGTACCCGATACAAAGCTGACTCTGCTTTCATCAGGCTGTCCAGCCGCCCACGTCCCGAATGTGCAGCGGTGCGAGGGCTGTGTGCCTGAGCGCCAAAGTACCAGGGACCTTTTGGGCTGCCCGCGGCCGCACCGTGGACACCCCGCCGCAGCGCTGCCCCGCCATGGAATTTTTTCACGGGATGACATCAACGAGGGAGCCAGATACCTGGACAAGACTCCAGCGAACAATCAGACGGAGCGCGCGGAGGATGAATACAAACGGTGCCACTTTTTGGCATTTCAGGAATCAGCCAGAAGCCGCCCGTAGGCAAACAACAGTTAGCATGTACCTTTTTTTTTCCCCTTCCCTGCTGGTGATAACCCCGGGTGGCGGCTGCTGGCTGCTGGGGCCTTCTAGGGGCCCACCGACGCTTCCAGGTGCTCGCACCTGCTTCGCTGCCCTGCTAGAGTGTTCCCGGGCCCCTGCACGCAAGCTGGTGTGGGCTCCTTTGGAACAGCGCAGAACCGCATCGAACCTTGGCAGCCGCCTTTATTTAGAACCTTTCGCAACCACTGCACCGCATTTCTCCCTTTCCCAAACCATCTCTCTCCCAACTCACACAAGAGTCTTCAATCATCTTTCCTAGCTTTGAAGTACTACAACCGCAGCTGTTCTCTTTTTCTTCCGATTTCCCAGCACATCTTCTTTTTCATTCACAATGGCTCCCGCCGTCGGTATCGACTTGGGTACCACGTACTCCTGCGTGGGTATCTTCCGCGAGGATCGGTAAGTTCTTTCATCTCACCACTTGGATATTTCACGCAGTTGCTAACTCCATCTCTCAGATGTGATATCATTGCCAACGACCAGGGCAACCGAACCACTCCCTCCTTCGTCGGTTTCACCGACACCGAGCGTCTTATCGGAGATGCCGCCAAGAACCAGGTCGCCATGAACCCCCAGAACACCGTCTTCGACGCCAAGCGATTGATCGGTCGCAAGTTCGCCGACGCCGAGGTCCAGGCCGATATGAAGCACTTCCCCTTCAAGATCATCGACAAGGGTGGCAAGCCCATCGTCGAGGTTGAGTTCAAGGGCGAGAACAAGACCTTCACCCCCGAGGAGATCTCCTCCATGATCCTCACCAAGATGCGCGAGACCGCCGAGGCTTATCTCGGTGAGACTGTCAACAACGCCGTTGTCACTGTCCCCGCCTACTTCAACGACAGCCAGCGTCAGGCTACCAAGGACGCCGGTCTCATTGCCGGCCTCAACGTCTTGCGAATCATCAACGAGCCCACCGCCGCTGCCATCGCCTACGGTCTCGACAAGAAGATTGAGGGTGAGCGCAACGTCCTGATCTTCGATCTTGGTGGTGGTACCTTCGATGTTTCTCTCCTCACCATCGAGGAGGGTATCTTCGAGGTCAAGTCCACTGCTGGTGACACTCACTTGGGTGGTGAGGATTTCGACAACCGTCTGGTCAACCACTTCGTACTAGAGTTCAAGCGCAAGCACAAGAAGGATTTGAGCTCCAACGTTCGTGCTCTGCGACGTCTCCGCACCGCTTGCGAGCGCGCCAAGCGAACTCTCTCTTCCTCTGCCCAGACCTCTATCGAGATCGACTCTCTCTTCGAGGGTATCGATTTCTACACATCCATTACCCGTGCTCGCTTCGAGGAGCTCTGCCAGGACCTTTTCCGATCTACCATCCAGCCCGTCGACCGTGTCTTGGCCGATGCTAAGATCGACAAGAGCCTCGTCCATGAGATCGTTCTCGTCGGTGGTTCTACCCGTATCCCCCGTGTCCAGAAGTTGATCACCGATTACTTCAACGGCAAGGAGCCCAACAAGTCCATCAACCCTGATGAGGCTGTTGCCTACGGTGCCGCCGTCCAGGCTGCCATTCTCTCCGGAGACACTAGCTCCAAGTCCACCAGCGAGATCCTGCTTCTCGATGTTGCCCCTCTTTCTCTCGGTATCGAGACCGCTGGTGGTATGATGACCAAGCTCATCCCCCGAAACACCACCATTCCCACCAAGAAGTCTGAGGTCTTCTCCACCTTCTCCGACAACCAGCCTGGTGTCCTCATCCAGGTCTACGAGGGCGAGCGCCAGCGTACCAAGGACAACAACCTGCTCGGCAAGTTCGAGCTCACTGGTATCCCCCCCGCCCCCCGTGGTGTTCCCCAGATTGAGGTTACCTTCGACCTTGATGCCAACGGTATCATGAACGTCTCTGCTGTTGAGAAGGGCACCGGAAAGTCGAACAAGATCATCATCACCAACGACAAGGGCCGCTTGTCCAAGGAGGATATCGAGCGCATGCTCAGCGATGCCGAGCGATACAAGGAGGAGGATGAGGCTGAGGGCAAGCGTGTCGCTGCCAAGAACGGTCTTGAGTCTTACGCCTACTCCCTCCGTAACACCCTCAGCGACCCCAAGGTCGAGGACAAGATCGAGGCTGCCGACAAGGAGACCCTCAAGACTGAGATCGACAAGGTTGTCGCTTGGCTCGATGAGAGCCAGCAGGCTACCCGCGAGGAGTACGAGGAGCACCAGAAGGAGCTCGAGGCCATCGCCAACCCCATCATGATGAAGTTCTACGGTGCCGGTGGCGAGGGTGGTGGTATGCCCGGTGGCATGCCCGGTGGTGCTCCTGGTGGCTTCCCCGGTGCTGGTGGCCCCGGTGCCCCCCGTGGTGGCGATGACGGCCCCACCGTCGAGGAGGTCGACTAAATTCTTTGATACCCCCCAACATCAGTCTCGACTTCCAAGTTTGGTCATGCAACAATGACGCTGAGACTAGGGATCTCAAGGGATGATGAGATTAGATTTCGCTTTTGCTTTTTTATAACGCATTTCACGGTCACGAACAGGGAAAAGCTCGGTGGTTTACCTGGGTTGTACTTTAATGAATCAATGGATCAATAAACAGGACTAAAATCTTGACTCTATTTGCCTCTGTGAATTCGTTTTGTGAGAAGAATCGAATGGTGTCATCGCAAGGACAGGCAGATGAGCAAATGCGGTAGAGCACATTGTCGTTCGTAATAAAATGATTGCATCGACCGGAGTAAGTGGTTCTTGGTACCTAGGTAGTTACGGATTCTTGTTCTAATATACAAATCAACTCTCCCTCCTAGGCATTTGCTAGCAAAGAGACTACAACGCCACCTGGTCAATCGATGGGCTCAATAAAAACAGAGCCTACTTTCACCTTTTCATCGCGACCCTGCCATACATCCTCGCTACTAGGCTTGCCGGGCCCATACTTTGCGTGGTTCTTGTTTCGGTGGTGGGCACGGATGACATTCTCGCGCATCTCTTTACCGTAGCTCTTAATGCGCATGCAAAACCAAAAGTCGTCCCAGTGCTCGCTGCAGGAGCGCATCTCGCCGTAACGGTAGATGGCGTTCCACTGCCCACCCATCGAGTTGCATGCCCAGGCTTGGTCAAAGGCCGTGCGACAGCTCAAGTCAGTGGGGAGGAGGGACTCGGAAACGGCATCGCCGGGGGGCGCTTCGACGGCTTCAGCTCCATTGCGGGAGGAGGAGGAAGGTGAGGAGCGGACGGAGAACCATGATGATATTGAGGATTGTTCGGTTGGCTTTTGTGATGAGGATGATGATGTGGCGGAGTGTGTCTGGTCGGTGGGTTGAGATTTGGTATCAAAAAGGGCGAGAAACTTTTGGATTTCGGGATCGGAGGATAGCTCATTCGAAGACGAGGACGAGAGTGAGGAGGTTGGGGTTGGGGTTGAGGTTGAGGCCGAGACTGAGGGTGGAGGGGCCGATTCTTTGTTCGCGGGCGCGGGCGCCTTTTCGACAGGGGTTGCAGAAGCCCAGAGCCAAGCCATTGCGATGTCCCGAGTGTGGGTATGCGCGCGCACGATGCGTGTATGTGTGTGTGGTTGAGCTGTGTAGACTCGCTCAATTGGTGTCAAGTAGACGTCGCGGGGTTGTTGGCGATGCTGTAAGACGAAGCCGTAGTGAAAAGGAAGAAGAAGAAGAAGAAGAAGAAGAGAGGGAGGACAGACGGCCAGCGCGGGGAAAGTCGAAGCACTCGTGCTAGGCACCTAGGGAGGGGATTCGAAAGGATTCGTCTCGTGATGGATGCAGATGCAGGTTGCAGGCGCGGCGGTCCAATGGAAGCAGTATCAGCACCCTCCTTCGTTTAAGGCTCGGACGACTTCGTTCTGCCTTGGATGCGCGCGAGCGCAAAGGCCGTGGTTTGAGTGGTGGTGATGGCGGGTTGCGTCGGGAAAATGGATCTGCCGGATTGCCGTGTGGAGGGGATGTGGTGAAGATCCCCCACAACTGAGACAGGGATAGATGTCGTGATGATGTTGATGCAGACATGGTAAGTTGGATTGTTACTAATAGGAATGGTAACAAATGGCTTAGCAGCGGAGCAATGTTTGCGACTCACATGGTGAATATTGATATTCGTAAACCTATTAGGGAGAATTTCCATGATGCACAGGATCTTAGCGACACCCTAGTGGAATAGACACTTGGATTTCAGACCTGCACCCCTACATCTATGTACTACACCCAGGTACGATCTCATAATGAGTACATACACAACCCCATACTCTTTATCACTGATTTTATCCAATGAATCCTAACTCCTTTCTGATGTCTATTGTACAACACAGTTTCTAATTCTCACGACCGTAGGAGTTGGTTCCGCTGTGCGATGGAAGTACTCCGTAGACAAGCGAAAATACGACTAGTTCCCCGATGTGGAGTTTATTGCTATCTAGATCATCCATTGCCAATGACTTAAATTATACAATTGTACATCTGAAACTAGTAGGTGAATTGGGAGCAATTGAAACAGACGCAGCGCAGACGCCTATCACTAGCATTTTCGGTTGCTTGTGAGCTGCCTTCCGTTTTCGGGTGGAGTCGCGGGAACAAGCTGGTTAGCTCGTGGTTGTCTGATGATGCATGACCTCATTCGATAAACCCTAGAGAGCTTACTGCCCTACCTTGGGTACCTTACTCTGGCAAAACCCCAATCCACCTGCTACTCCCCGCCTACCTAAGATTCGACGGCGCCTCGCGTCTGCTATCTAGACATTCATACAGTCTCGTTCGCAGCATGCTCGCCGTTGGGCCTCCCTCACCATGATATCCAGACGGGGCCTGGCGCTCCTCACAGCGCGCCGCCCGCTCTTTTCAGCAGCCTCGGCTTCACAATGCCGGTGTCCCACGGCCGTGGGCTTGACATCAACCTTGTTTCTGCGCTTCCGCAATGAACAAACAGCCATCTCACGTATTCAAGTCTCTGGCCGTGCCTGGGAGAGCACGACAACGCTCGATCCCAATGCCTCGCCCTCGGACAAACCCGCAGCGACTCCCTCGCCCCCACCAGAAGCCGACGGCGACAAGAGCGGGCGCATTGCAGTCTCTACCAACGAATCCATCCTTTTCTTTGACAGTCAGCTCACCAAGCCTGCCAGTACCTGCGAATTGTTCACTGACTCCCCCCTGTAGACATCTTCCCGCTCAAGCTCAGCAACGTTCTCAATTGGTCATGGAAAACGGACCATGACGTTGCCGACCTGATCCAGCGCTTCGAGAGCTCCTCGCTGGGTATTATGGACCCAATTCGACTCGTCAAGACGGCAATTCCTGAAGATTTGCCGATCAAGGTGACGGAGATCCTGCCGCGCCTCAAGGACGGTGGTGCATACGTCAAGTTCAGTCACGATGCCAGCATCGATCCTGCCGAAATCGAGGGTAAGCACCAGACATGCTCCTGTGTTACGCGCATCTTGCGAGGTTATACTGACATTGTACCATCCAGCTACTCTCATCAAGAGACTGACAGACCACCCCATCAAGCCATGGTTCAGCCTCTGGCGTGGTGTCACCGCCCGCCTCGTTCAAGGCACACCTTGGCTGGAGGATCTTTATCGTTACCCTACCAGCCTCCTCAAAGTCGAATTCGTCCCCCCTAGCTCTGGCGTGACCCCTGAGGAGCTTCCAGAGGAGTCTCTGTACACCCTGTTCCGCAAGTACGGCAAGATCGCCGACATCATACCGCAGCCCAACGATTCCAAGGTTGTCCCGCGATACGCCCACATTGGATTCCCTCTGGCGAGAGATTCAATCATGGCTCGCAACTGCATGCATGGTTTTGTGGCCAGCGAGGCCTTTGGGGGCGGCTTGAAAGGAACCAAGCTCCGGTTGTCATACGAAAAGCGTGTCAAGGCTCACAGCATCTGGAACTGGGTAACCAACCATACTCGCATTGTCCTGCCTATCATTGCTGCTCTGCTTGCTGGTCTCTCAGTCATCATCTTCGACCCCATCCGCGAATTCTTCATCAAACTCCATATTCAGCACTCTCTAAATTTCAAGGATTCCAGAATATACAAGTGGTTCAAGAAACAGACAGGCAACTTCTCCCTAGGCAACAAAAAAGAAAAGGACGACGGCCTTAGCGCTGTCTGGAAACACCGACGCGATGTCATCAACCAGGTTCACTCTTGGCTTGACGAAACTTCCGACACATTCATCGTCGTAACAGGGCCCAAGGGCTCAGGCAAAGTCGAGATGGTCATGAATCAGTCGTTGGATGGCCGCAAGAATGTTCTCAAGATAGACTGTCGGCCCATTGTTGATGCCAGAGGAGAAGCCGGCACAATCAAGAAGCTCGCTGCCGCGGTCGGATACCGCCCTATCTTCTCATGGGCCAACAGCATGAGCAGCATGGTCGACCTGGCTGTTCAGAGTACCACAGGTGTCAAGGTCGGCTTTACTGAAACACTTGAGTCTCAGCTCACCAAGATTCTGCAAACCACCACCTCTGCCCTAATGGAAGTCGCCGTTTCCGGTCGGTCAAAGAGGGACAGTGATGCCAACTTGGCCGATGATGCCTACCTCGAGGCCCACCCCGAGCGCAGGCCCGTCATCGTCATCGACAACTTCCTCCACAAGGGCGAAGAGAATGGTATCGTCTACGAAAAGATTGCCGAGTGGTCCGCGTCCGTGGTTCAAAACAATATCGCCCACGTCATCTTCCTTACCACCGACTCAGCCTACTCCAAGCCCCTGACCAAAGCCTTACCGGACCGCCTCTTCCGCACTGTCTCTCTCGGCGACCTTGCGCCCACCGTCGCCAAGAGCTTTGTCCTCAGTCGCCTCAAGGACCAGTTGGCCGATGAAGAGAACAAAGCCGAGAAAGATAAAACTCAGGATCTGCCAGTGCGAAGGCCTGACCTGGCGCAGCTTGATCAGCACATCACCACTCTCGGCGGCCGGCTCACCGACCTGGAGTCTCTTGCCCGCCGACTCCGGACTGGCCAGACGCCTCGGGATGCTGTCAATGAGATCGTTGATGAGACCGCTACCGATATCGTTCGCATGTTCCTTCTTGGGAAGGGCACGGATGTAGACAGCAAGAAATGGTCTTCTCAACAGGCCTGGCATCTTATCAAGCTGCTTGCTGAAACCCCATCTTTGCGATACAACCAAGTCCTCTTGTCTGGACCCTTCGCTGCCTCCTCCTCGGTGGTCGACGGCGAGACGGCCCTCGAAAGCCTCGTGACCGCTGAACTCATCACAGTACGCACTAAACAGGGTCGACCAGAGCTCATCACCCCAGGTAAGCCCCTACACCAGGCCGCCTTCTCCGTGCTGTTGCGCGACCGCGTCCTTCGCGCCAAGATGGATCTCGATATCATCACCGACATGTCCAAGGCTGAGACACGCTCCATTGACAAATACGAGACCGAGCTCGCGCTGCTCGGAAGTCTGCCGCGCCAGCCGCGTGAGACAGCCGACCGAATCAGCTTCCTCCTCACCAAGCTCCAGGTCAGCCAGGTCAAGGTTGCCGAGTGGGACAAGGAAACAGTCAAACTGAAGAAAATATTGAACGAAGAGTACTAAAATAAATGATGGAGGGTTCAAGGGTCAGTCGGCGTGTTGTGATATGGTGGCAGCTAGTCAGACAGATGTGGCTTTGATCTACGAGATTTTCTTCTGACAGGCAAGGGGAATATGTGTTGGGCTAGATGGCATGTACTGACAGCAGCCATGTAGACGGCGTCATGTAAAGCGATGTTGTGGTCAAATACCTTCCTCAATAAGATCCGAATTCCCCCCTTTTCGCAACAAGCAATCCCCCATTTCAGCTCGAAGTACCTGCTACAGCGAAATCACATCGAGGACCATATCAATCAGACAGTTGTTGAAGAGAGAAAGGCTGGGGGCACCTTTGGTATCAATTCATCGAAATGAAGGCGCCAGTGAAGTGCAACTCAGGGATGAACCCGATCCCGGCACTCATGTACCGCAAAGGCATGCGTTGATGAATATGAAGAGTCAGCACGGCGCTGAAGTTTTCTGCAAGCAATAGTCGGGGAATCCCCATCCATTGGAAACAAACGTGGTAACATGCAAGGTGGCCGGCCGGAGGCTCGGAGGTTGCACCCGGAGGCCCGGCGACGGCCGGACATGATGGCAACTTGAGGATCCGGATGCGTCAAGTTTTTCAGCAGCAGTTGTTTCAGCGTTTCTGAGATAATCTCAAGTGAGAACGGAAACAATCCGGATAGGTTTGGAGGTGCAACTGGTGGGTGGCACATGCTTTCCCTAGACCTCGGGAACTCTCCATGTCTGTTACCCCCAACTGCAATTATCAGCCATCTTTGCCAATGCACATTGCACACCCACTTGAGAAACACGGTTCATCCCGCCGAAAAGGCACACAGGCCACCACGTATCGATTCGCCCAGGCAAACGGATGCCGGCGGGTCAATGACGAAATGGGTGTGTAGCGGGTTGCAGTTGAAGGGTCCGAAAGGAACGGGCGGGCAACGTCTCTTGTTCTTGTCTCACTGGCGTCCTTTGGGCCGAACCGAGACGGGAAGTCTGACTGTGCCACGCCCATCCCCAGATTTCTTCGCAACCACACGCTCCGTTGGTCCTCGGGAATGCTCTATTGGTTTGGGAGCTTGAGTTTCCTTTGGCCGATGCTTTTGCCACACTCCCCCGTGCCGCATTCGAAATAACCCCCCATGCAAGGACAAATCCCCCAAGCGAAGAATACTCCCCTTGTTAGCCATCGGAGTTCTCCGACATCGTTGCGATGCTTAAACAGAAAGAGAAATACAAGTACCTTGGAGAGGAGCATGGGACTCCCGGGCGCTCGATGGTGATGGTGCTGCCGTTTTGGCGAGACGGTTCTGTAAGCTGAGGCGAGTTCAGTCCCATTGCATGGCCCTCCAGCTGTGCAAGCGAGCGCTCTGGACTCCCACCCACCCACCCACACGGTTCGGATGGGGAAGTGATGCCTAGGTACCTAGGTAGTCTAGATACCAATAGGTCCTGGGCGATGGGTCAGCATTTCAAAGGTCGAATCCAGATCAGCTCCAGCACCATCTACAACTCGTGACGTGGGGCCTGTGACGCGATGGCCATCAGAAGAGCAGCCTCAAAAGCCACGTAGTCAGCCACTAGAAAGACTCGGCATCCCGTGGTTGGTGTGTGACAGTGAGTATGACAATAATGGTAGACTTGGCACATGAAAGACGAACCGACTGGGTGTATCCGGTGATAGTGTCTCGTGCTGCCTTGTTGAACCATGCCAAGTGGTTAACTGGGCGTGCTCAGAAGGCATGCATGCCAATAGGTAACTGCCTACCTTACCCCTACAGTGCTGGAACCCCAAATGGAAAACCCCAAGTCCCCCAACTGGAAACAGCCTGTGGCAACGTGCTTTCCCCTCATCACATTATCGCATCATCGCCTCGTGGGGTTGATTCAGGTTGCTACCGGATCAGGCCTCAGGACTCAAACACCTACCTAACGGCAGGCCTCAAATCTCCCCCTCTTCCGTCACCAAGATGCACAACCACCAAACCTGCATCCATCCATGATCCATGATCCATCAACCTCCAAAGGCTCCAACGACCTCCCGTCAAATAGTGGATATCCACCATTAATCTTTCTCCTACTGGTCCAGGCCCTATTAGCCCCAAAACTCGGGCGCTGTCCCTTGTTCGCCGTCACGGCACTGGCTGTCGCTGGCACCGAAGTATCGAACATCCCGTCGTCCGAGTCTTCGCAAGCGACAGGGCCTCTCAATCGGAAGTCTACCGTGGCGGCTCCCCAGACAGCCGAACAGGCACACCTCTGGGTTGCTGCCGCTGCTGCTCGTCAGGTCCCTTGTCCCTGTGGTTCTTGTTGTCATTTTTTATTTATTAAAAATTAACAAAATTGCATGTGAGCCATTCGTCCTCGGGGTACGGAGTACACACGCCCAATCCTGCACACACCACGGAAACTATCACACACTGTACTCTCATTACCGGAGCCTCGTCCTGCTGCTCTCACGCCCTCCCCCCCAGCCATCGCCACTCCCCTTTGACACGCCTTGTCCAGTCCTCCGGTTTGTCGGCATTCCCAGCTCCCTGCCGATACAACTCGGTGAAATCTCGCTGTCTATGGTAGAGACGCTCTAGATACTCGGTTCCGTTCTCGGTACGTTGCTTATGCATGGTCCCTTGCTCCCGCTTGGTGTTTCCACTTGGTGTTGTTCCCAAGATAGTTCCGGACTTCCCTGCGTCCATGTTCGGCAGTCCGCCAAGTGCCACCCCCATCCCATCCCACGCTTAGTTGCCGGACCTGCGGAGGGCTCTTCCTCTCTGCCTGCTCTTCTGTCTCCTATGGCTTCAACTCCCATATTCCCCAGACCCTTGCTTGGTGTTCGGCTACCCCCCGGCCGGTGCGGAGGGCGTGCGGAGGGTGTGCGGAGGGTCCACTTGACTCTTGTCTAAGTCAGCGAGGTCACAACCCGTTGTCTGTATTTGCTTTATATCGATGCCATATCCCCTCTACTCTGCTCTTCTCTGCTCTACTCCAACTTTGGTCTATAATCCACCTTTGCCCCTTCATAACCCCAGAATGCATTCAGTGTAATGCCAGCCTTATTTCTACAAGATTGTCACTACTTTTACCGTACCGCCCTCCGCGGCCTTAACATCAGCACCAGCATCTCGCCTCTTTATGCTTGAGGGCGACTCCAACAAGCTCACCCACACTGATAACATGACTCAAGTTCGCACCTTTGCTCTTCCCCAGCCTCTAGGGGAGAGACTTGCCGAGCCGGCTCCTACAATTTCTCCCATCTCCTCCGCCATTCCCCGTTCTCTCCCAGACATCCCCGAACTCCCCCAAACCTCAACGCGAGATTCTTTGACCAAGGCCAACGGCGACTACACGAGGGTCCCTATGGCTACCTACAATGAGACCAAGAAGGAGGGCGGCATCACATTCTCCGGCCAGGACAAGCTGCCTAAGCTTCCCATCCCTGACCTAGCCTCCACATGCCGCACTTACATTGAATCCCTACGTCCCCTTCAATCACCCCGAGAGCAGGCAGAGACACAGTATGCCATAGACGAGTTCCTAAAAGGTGACGGCCATGATTTGCAGGAGAAGTTGAAGCAGTACGCTCAGGGAAAGACGAGCTACATTGAGCAGTTTTGTATGCACCATTCATCCTTATTACTACTCTTCATTGCACAGTTGTCTAACGATCAATTCCTAGGGTACGACTCCTATCTCAACTTTGACAACCCCGTCGTCCTCAACCTAAACCCCTTCTTTCTCCTGGAAGATGACCCGACGCCCGCCCGCAACAACCAAGTGACTCGCGCGGCATCTCTGGTCGTGTCGTCGCTCGAGTTTGTCCGAGCTGTGCGCAAAGAGGAGCTCCCTCCAGACAAGATCAAGGGAACTCCCCTCTGCATGTACCAATTCTCTAGGCTCTTCGGGACGGCTCGAGTACCCACCGAAGACGGCTGCCAGATTGAGCAGGACCCGGAGTCGAAGCACGTTGTCGTCATGTGTCACGGACAGTTTTACTGGTTTGACGTCCTGGACGACAACTCGGACCTCATCATGACAGAGAAGGATATTTCGATCAACCTCCAAACCATCGTCGACGATGCAACACAGACCCCGATTCAGGATGCTGCAAAGGGGGCTCTGGGCGTCTTGAGTACCGAGAACCGAAAAGTGTGGTCAGGCTTGAGAGACGTCCTGACTCGCGAGCCAGACTCGAACAACGCAGATTCTCTCAGCATTGTCGACTCCGCCCTTTTCGTCCTCTGCCTCGACTACACCGAGTCCGCGGATGCTGCAGCTCTCTGCCAGAACATGCTGTGTGGAACCAGCGAGGTCGAAAAGGGTGTCCAAATCGGCACCTGCACTAACCGCTGGTACGACAAGCTTCAGATCATCGTTTGCAAGAATGGAAGTGCTGGAATCAACTTTGAGCACACTGGTGTGGACGGACACACGGTTCTTCGATTTGCTAGCGACGTCTACACGGACACGATTCTTCGATTCGCCCGTACCATCAACGGCCAAGCCCCAAGCCTCTGGGCCTCGACAAGCCCTGACCCCTCCAAGCGAGACCCCGAAAGCTTTGGCGATGTCAACACCACCCCTCGCAAGCTGGAGTGGGACATGATTCCCGAATTGAGCGTTGCCGTTCGCTTCGCTGAGACCAGACTAGCCGATCTCATCGGACAAAACGAGTTCCAGTGCTTGGATTTCAGCCATTACGGCAAGAACTTCATCACGTCGATGGGATTCTCGCCCGATGCCTTTGTCCAGATGGCTTTCCAGGCCGCCTACTACGGCCTTTACGGTCGTGTCGAGTGCACCTACGAGCCCGCCATGACCAAGGTGTACCTACACGGCCGTACGGAGGCGATCCGAACTGTCTCCAAGGAGTCAGTCGACTTCGTGCAGGCCTTTTGGTCGGAGAACCCCGCCGAGGCCAAGATCGAGGCACTGAAGAAGGCCTGCCAGAAGCACGTCGCCAACACGCGGCAGTGCCTCAAGGCCGAGGGCTGCGACCGTCACCTGTACGCCCTCCTCTGCGTCTGGCAGCGCAGTATGGACGACGAGCTGGACAGCGGCCTCAGCAGCACCGGCTACTCCAGCCCGATGGACGGGTTCTCGGAGCAGGGTCTCGGCTCACCCGTGGGCAGCCCCCCGATCAACGGCTCAATCGGCCCTGGGGACGGTGTCGAGCTCAAGCCATCGCGCGAGCGCGGGTACAGCACCAACTCGCGATCGCGAGACCAGAACCCACTCCCGCTGCTCTTTGCCGATCCGGGCTGGGACAAGCTCAACAACACCATCCTCTCGACGTCCAACTGCGGAAACCCGGCGCTCCGGCAGTTCGGCTTCGGCCCCACCTCCGGCGACGGCTTCGGGATTGGGTACATCATAAAGGATGACGGCATCTCCATCTGCGTGTCTAGCAAACACCGCCAAACTGCCCGCTTCGTCGACACGCTCGAAAGCTACCTGCTCGAGATCCGCCGCATCCTGCGCATTAGCAACCGCAAGATGACGGGCGTCAAGTCCAGTCGCGCCCGCGAGGCCGAGATGGCCATGCACCACGCCAAGCCGGCCAACCGCCTCAAGTCCCGCGGACGACCCATCACCGCCATCGACAACATCCGCTCCAACACGGGCACCACATCTCCCACCAACGAGAGTAGCGCCTTTAGCGAGGACGACGAGATTGGCGGATGTAAGTTTACCACTGCCTTCCTCCCTTGGCTTCACTCGATATCCAGACCGTTTCAACTGACCATTTTTCTCTTTAGATGGTTTCTTCGACGCAGGCATGCTCTTGCAGGCGCTTAAGGCCCGTGGCACGCAGTTTGATGGCGCAGAGACGCGTGCCTCTGAGAGAGCAGCGGTCCAAGCCCGTCGCAGGGACGTGGGAAAGAAGCTGAGGTTGATTGACTACTAAACATCGCAGCCATCCGCGGTGTGAGGAAGGCGGTTGGATGGTTTGTCTCGACTCGTCTCGTCTCGTCCGGTCTTGTGCTTATTGCTAGCGAATTAGTTTGACGGTCTTTGTCTTCACAGGCGCACACATGTTATCTTAGGAATGATGAGGGTTGATGCACGGTTCATGGTTCATAGAAAGCGACAGAGTTGTGGGTTTGGTCGGCCTGGCGTACAGTAAATAGGTGCAATTCAGATATTCGTATCAAGCTTGAATCAAGCAATGCTTGTTGCCGTTGTATTGAAGGAAGGACTTTGGTTATGATTGATTGTGGAGCCCAGTAGGGTGCATGGAACTGTCGACATGGAGCAGAAATTAGCCGTCTTACTTCCCAGCAACAAGCAATTATAACTTCATTAGAGCATGTGAGAGGAGCCGAGTCAGCCACGGCCCTTGAGAACTTCTTCCCTCCTCCTGCAAGAACAATGCAGAAAATAGGGGAAATTGTCCAACGGCTTGCCTTTGTTACGTTCACTTGAAACTGAATAAATGCAATGATGAAGATACAATAGTATGTGCACACGATCATCGTCCGGATGGTGCGCGCAGTAAATAAGTACGTGGGTAAAAGGGTATACACGGAAAGACTATGTAGGCAGGTCAAATCAAATCATCATGGGCCGTCATCTGTCTCCCGCCGTGTCCCCATCCTCGGGACCTTTCAGAAGGTGTCGAATTCTTGTTATTTTTATTGTTGCACTTTGAAATAAATGAGCAAATCCATCCCCATTATGCGGCGTACAGAATGACAAGATCTCTATCCAACTCCAGGCCATGATGCAAACACAATTTCCAGGTGACAACCCAGCAAACGCCTCCCAACGAGCGGCCATCCGCGGCCGTCGCTGCCAGTACCGCTTCGTCCATTAGGCAAGCTCGTGGGTGTCACCGCGGCCGTTGCTGCCGACGGCGTTGGCAGGAGCCTCGTGGATGACGGCCTGCTGAGGCTGGTAGCCGGGTTGATAACCTTGCTGGCCAGGGATTTGTTGGTTGTACGAGGGCGAGGGGCTGGTGCTGGACTGGGCCATGCGCGGGTCGACGAAGGTGCCGGGTGATGAGGGGTTCGTTTGGTTGAAGTCGGGGCTTCCAGGCTGGTTGTGGGCGGGATAAAAGGCGGCCTGGTTGTACTGCTGGTTGGGAGTCGCGTAGGCTTGCTTGGGGTCGTAGTAGCCGGTCTGGCCCTGGGGCACAGGGTTGTAGCCGTTGGGGCCGACGCCGGGCTGCTGTTGCATGTTGGGGGCTTGATACGCCGGGGGAGTCGTGTTGGTTGCGGGAGCGGCAGCAGCCTCCTTCTTCTTCTTACTGCGGAGGCAGAAGAAGATGGCAGCACCTGCGAGAGCGAGGGCTCCAACACCACCAACAACACCGCCAACGATGGGACCGATGGGGGTTGAGGAACCGCCGCCACCGTCACTTCCACTGGAGGTTGAAGCCGAGGCGCTGGGCCCAGTGCTGGTGGAATCGGACGGGACAGTCGAGGAGGATGACTCGGTAGTTTCGCTGCTGCTGCTGCTGCTAACAATGGTGGAGGTCTCGTCCAGAGTGGTGTACACCCGAGCATCGCCACCGCTGAAGGTAGTGGTGGCCATTTGGGCAGTGGACTTATCGAGGGTATTGCACCAGTAGTCGGAGACGCCATTGTCAAAGGAGATGGTATTGCAGTAAGGGGCAGATGTGTCAGTGCTATTCATCGGGTCAGCTACGCTCACGTATTCGGGGGAGGTTGGCGGGAACAGCTTACCATTTCAGGGTCAAGATATCGACCTCACAGCCGTCATTGCACAGGCTTGAGGAGAAGTAGCCGTCAAAATCGACACACTTGTATCGGTAATTGCAGACACCGCTCTCGCAGCAGCCAACATGGCCCTGGTCGCCAGAAATGGTAAAGGCGCAAGTGTATGTGCCAAAGCATGTGTAACCGGCACCTTCGAGGCCCGAGATGAAACCACAGGTGTTGTCGGGGGCGTAGAGCAATGTGCCTGTGTCGTCGGCTCGTCGCAAGAGATCGTAATCGGGGCCATCAGTGGGCCGAGGGCTCACACCGTTGTCGGCGAGGGAGACAGCGACGGTGGGCTCGGAGCGAATCAGATGCCTAGCATTGGTGGTGGCAGCCAAAGCCGCGACGGCGGCGCAAGACCCAGAGACCTTCATAGTGAAGAGTTACTCAAATCGAACCGGTTCGACTATTAGGGTTTGAATTCGAGGACACGGCCGAAACGTTTGAGAGGCAAAGGGGGAAGTAGGCAAAGAGGGAAAAGGCGCGGCCGTGGAATGCGGCAGCAACGAGTTGGTTATAAGATGGGCAGCTGAGCGGAGAAAGCAGCTAGAGCAGCAGCGACAGAGCAGCGTCCGACAGAGCATGACCGGGATCATTTCAGCCATCACAGCCTCCAGAGCAAGGAGCATGGTCTGGCCTGGCCTGGCCTCCTTCGTTCCTCCGGCGTGGGTGTTGAGCCTGGGCGCACAGGGCCGTGTGAGTGCGGTTTAGTTCGTGAGTGGCTTCTCCACCATCGTCCACTCAGCCTTAGACTAAGAGTTTCCTTAGCTCGCATTGCGGCGATTCAACCCCGGTCCATTGGGTCTTCGGGCTTCGGGACGCCGGGGTTGGCGGCTGGAGTCGCTGCGCAGTGGACCCAGTCACCCAAGTTGATGCCAGTATACTGCCAGTTGCTGCAGTCCAGTCGATAGTGGCTTGCAGCAGCTGAATGGACTGGATACGGAGCCACACTGCCCCTGGCGTTTTGGCCGGCCCGACAAGGGTTGACCTGGAGTGTCTCGACGCCTCAAAACAAGCTTCGCGCCTCTCAGTGCCTCATCAAGCCGCTCGCTGCAAGGCGCTGGAAGAGCGAGCCGAGACTTTGCCATTCCACCATGTGGGAGTGCTGAATCACATCTCAACCCCCGTACAGTCGCGGGTGGTGGTCGACAGAGTTCGACAATGTCAGCCCCGGCGCCTGTGACGCTAGCACATACAGCACAGCAAACAGGCAATACGACTACCTGCTTTGGGCAGTCCAGAGAAGGCTCAGCTAGGCGATCATCGCTTTATGGGGGGAGGGGGGAAATCCTTTCCTTGGGAGTCCCGGAGAGGGGTCTGCTCCATCACCCAGGTAATTGCTGAGTACGAAGCCCTCGATAGAGCACTGTGCTGCACAACGGAATCGCCATGGAGCTGCACAGTGTGTATAGTCCGTAGGTAGTAGCGCCGGACAATCCTCTCTTGGCCCACCCTCACACCAACACCAATCGTCGACGAGCACGACTGAAAGAAATTGATGAAGCCCGCAACCCGCACAGCCCCAGGCTGGGATTCCAGACTCGAAACAAGCAGCCCTAGTGCTACCAAGTCGGGCAAGGGCTAGACCCAAGAGCTAGCGGGAAATGGGACGCATAGACGGGGCAACTCTCGCCGGAGCGTGGCCAGCGGTTGGTCAACCTCTGCATCCCAAAATATCCCCGGTCGTTGCCGCCTTGCTGGGTGTCAGCAATCGTACTTCGGGTTGGTCCAGGTCCGATTTTTGGCTGTGGGTTTGATTACCAAGGGGAGCGGCGTCGCTGGGAGATGGTCAGATTGTTGCTGCTGTGCTTCGTAGGGCGAGACCTTGTCAGGGTCTTCCCGCCCCCCTCCCGCCCGAGATGCCCTTTCCCCGACGGCGAATTACACGCAATAAACATTTTCGTGCCCGTCATCCTGCGAAATGAGTGTACCGGTAGTCGAGCTCAGCTGCGCGCTTCTTTGCGAGGTTGTTTGAGCTTCTCCTGTGCTGGCATCTGTGATTGATCATGGCTGCCTCACCGTGTTGTAGCCCTACCTCCCGCATGAGTCCGGCTCACGGTGCCGACACAGCCAATCCCTCCACACCGGTCACCACAGGTCGAATTGGAACTGTACGGAAATATACCACGCCGTTGACGGTCACTGTAGAGGCCGTTGTCGACTGTCTCTGAATGGCTTGGGATAGCGCGCCCAAATCCCAGGGCTGTGGAGATGATGCCAGCCACTCGAGCTTAGCCTGCAGGCGGCTTTGTTGTGTAAAATTGAGCGGAGATGGCCTTGGGGGGACGATACGACCCAACGTCAGCAGTAGCAAGGGCCGCCTCGCCACGGATCGACCGGTTGTCTCGCAGTTGACTGGTTGTCGAGCTATCTACTATGTGTATGTGTAGAGGTCGGTGGGCTGCTCCACTGCGGCCCTCAATCAGTCAGATTATTGGGACTCTGCGCAAGAATGACATTGATAAAGGAGGGTTTGGCACGGGTTACAACCTTGGGGAGCTTGGGGTGGAGGCGCATCCTCAGCCCTGTTGCTCATGGGATGGCTTGTCAAGAGCGTTGCCTCATAAGGTTACCGGGACATGGCAAGGTTGTCAGCCTAGCGAGGTCGCATTGTGCCATTTTCCAAAGAGACGCAGAGAGCACGGGCTGCGCGATGTCATGGTGCTCTTTCGAAGGGCCATAATTATCGAATTATCGAAAGGTAAATTGCTAGGTGCAACAGGTCTTGAGCGCCGAAGAGTCGTGATGGCTCACGCTCGGAGATGTCTCTGTCTGTGACAATGACGGGGGATAATTTTTGAAAGACCAAATGATGACGCTGACCAATACCCACCGTGTCTGTACACTGCCAATGGGCCAGTCGCGCACTGTGCACGATGCAGCTTCTTTCCTCCGCTTTGATGGACCCTGTAGCCACTGCACACGTCAGTCATGCCTAGCGGCTGGAGTTTCGAAACCCAAGGACGATGGATCATGCCGGAAGATGTCTCGTTGGAACGCGTGGGCTTCTCGATTACGCAAGTCGCAAGACAATTGAATATCTTTTCGCTGCCCCAGCTGCCCCAGCTGCCCTGCACACTCGCTTATCGACATGACAATACGGCATGATTAGGGATTGGTTTGACGGGGGCCCAAAAGAGTACAACCCATTTGCACCTTGGACTACACACCTCAATGACCAGGCTTTATCCGCACATGCTAGGCCATGGAGAAACAAGAATAGGACTTGCAATTGATAAGTAGTTATGCGACCAGTCAGGTTCAGTAGAGGACGCTTTCGCCTCATAATGGCGTGTGTTATAGACTAGAAGGCCAAGGACAAGCCAACGCGTCCCGCTGTTGGTGTTTAGTGGGTCGCGCGTCTAATTAACCACGCCTGCGAGCCAACTCTTCTGCATCGCGTCTATCAAAGTGCACGACAGGACAGGATGAAGTCGTTACGGCTCCCACTTTTGGCAGAAGCAGTATGCTGAGGACAGGCAGATAAAATTCACCCCTACTCGTACACTTCAAACGCAGTGTCACGCTCACCTTCCCCGAGCTGTGGAGCAACCAGGCCTGCCCAGACCTCAGATTCACGTCACCTACGCACGACATCTCATGTTCACAGGCCCTCACTTACACTCACTCACACACTCATACGCTCACCTTCACCTTCACGCGGCATGCCCTCCTCTCACCTAATCCCTCATCCCGTCTTCCACCACCACCCTCCATGACCGACCTCCTTCACATCCTCCCCTCCTTCCCTACTCCTCCCTTCGCCGCCCTCCTTCCAGCTATCGAGAATCACGGCCTCACCACCACCGACCTCCTCACGCTCCATCCTGCCGACATCGCTAAGCAGACACGCCTCCCACTGCTCGACCTCAAGCGTCTCATCGCTGCTGTCCAAGTCTCGCTCTCCGACAACCTTGCCCCGCCGAAGCAGCCTCTCCTCTTGCTCGAGGATGATGCCGATTCTTTGCCCAAGAATGAA
This sequence comes from Dactylonectria estremocensis, assembly GCA_020744375.1. NCBI lineage: Eukaryota > Fungi > Ascomycota > Sordariomycetes > Hypocreales > Nectriaceae > Dactylonectria > Dactylonectria estremocensis. The sequence goes on from JAGMUU010000004.1 coordinate 1,617,004, forward strand.
CCACCTTCCGCTGCTGACGCCGACGCCGACACCGATGCTGATCCCAATGTCGATGCCGATGCCGGTGAGCATCCACCACCGGTCCCAGCTCCCGTACCAGCCCCGGACCCTCCACAGCCTCGCTTCATCAGCACGCTCGACAACGGCCTCGACGCAGCCCTAGGCGGCGGTATCCCCGTCGGTTGCATCTCCGAATTCACTGGCGAGAGCGGCGCCGGCAAGACCCAGGTCCTCCTCGCCCTCTGCCTCGCCGTCCAGCTGCCTCCCCCTCACGGGCTCGGCCGCCACGCCCTCTACATCTCCACCGAGGCCGCCTTGGCTACCCGTCGCCTCACGCAGATGCTCGACGCAAACCCGGTGCTCCGGGAAGCAGCCCCGGAGAGCCGGCCGTCGCTCGACGGCATCCACAGCGCCGTCACGCCGGACCTCGAGACCCAGGACCACATCCTCGAGTTCCAGGTCCCCGTGCTGCTATCGCGCCACGACATCGGCCTGCTAGTCCTCGACTCCGTTGCCGCAAACTACCGCGCCGAGTTTGAGCGCCAGGGTTCCCACGGCTCTAACATGGCCGCTCGAGGCGCCGAGCTCGTCCGTCTAGGTGCCCTGCTCCGCCGTCTGGCCCGCCGCCACAACCTCGCCGTTGTTGTTGCCAATCAGGTTGCCGACCGTTTTGCCTCCTCGACCTCCATCTCGCACAACCCGCCTCCTAGAAGCAGCGGTGCTGTCCAAGAGAGTCCTCTCGCCTCAAGGAGCATGCCCCCTCCATCCACCAACTTCCCCAACACACCCACATCCTCCATCGCCTTCTTCCAGGACCCTGACGGACCGCCTCCGCCAACGGCCCTTCTGCTTGACTATCAGCAGCGCTGGTTCACTGGATGGGGTGATGATCCTCGCGCGTCGTATGCTTTCAAGACACCCAGCCTAGGCCTTGTATGGACGACCCAAATCGCCTGCCGGATCGCCCTCCTCAAGCGGCCTGTTTATGGCCCCACTCGGTTCACTGCGCCGTTGGATGCAGACGACGATGCCGACTTGGCAACGCCCACTCTTAAAGCCTGGCGGAGGTGGATGAAGGTCGTATTCGCACCACATACCGCTTCGTCTAGCCAAGGCTTGGGGGACGCTGTGGAATTTGAAGTTACAATGGGGGGACTAAAAACGGTCGTCAAGGACCGACGCAAGACACGCAAGAGGTGACATAGGTTGGGGCAGGAACTGTGACATTAGAGTCATAAGGGATATATACATGATACCATGGGCCACGAGAAGCATTGGACAAATAGCACATAGACAACGCTTAATCAATTCTATTTCATAAACGATGAACCCTACCTCGAACTCGGAAACTACTTTATCTTATAAACGCCCTTTCACGGTCCAACTGACATGTACATTGGGTCTAAGTATCACCCGACTACCTCGGGTGCGGGAACTCATCCTCCATCTGCAACCGGACACCAACATTCATACTGATGAGCTCCTGTACGAGCAGCTTGGCCGCGTATGGCATTGTCATCTTCGTCACCTCTCTGGTGCTCTTGCACGTGTGGCAGTAACCCTTGTATCCAAAAAGACCGCACTGCTGGCAAATGTCAATCTCCGTTCCGTCGGAGCTGATCATTAGACGCTCCAAGAGAAGCTGCGAGGCGCCATAGGCGATAAGGCAATCGCGTTCCATCTCGCCCAGTCTCAGGCCACCATCCCGGGAACGACCCTCGGTGGGTTGTCGGGTCAAAATAGCTCTAGGCCCGCGAGATCGGGAGTGCATCTTGTCTTGTACCATGTGCTTGAGACGCTGGTAATAGATGGGTCCGTTGAAAATGTACGCCTCCAGCGGCTCACCGGTGAGACCAGACGTGAAGTAGTCTTTGCCCTCCCAAGAGAATCCGTGATCAAGAAGCACCTGACTCATCTCTTCCACGGGGTGAGATCGGAAGGCATCACCAAACCCGTAATCAGGGCGGCCATGTACAATTGATGCTTTGCCTGTCAGACACTCGAGCAATTTCCCGACAGTCATTCGAGATGGGAAACCATGGGGGTTCATAATAATATCAGGAGTCAGACCGGTGTCGGCAAAGGGCATGTCTTCCTGGTCGACAATGATACCCACCACACCCTTTTGACCGTGACGAGATGAGAACTTGTCTCCCAGCTCAGGGCGCCGCGTCTGCCGGGTCTGAACCTTGATGACAGTGGTGTCCTTCTCAGTCTGAGAGATCATAACCTTGTCGATATATGCCGGGTCTGGGATTCGGTACGAAACTGCCGAGTCACGGTACTCACTAGGCCCGCGATCCATCCCGATTCCTGTGGTCGTCTGGTCAAGAGGAGTTTCTTTCTTGACCATGGCTTCACCGGAGTTGATTTTATACCCGACGATTGCCAGACCGTCGTCGTCGAGGGCCTCATGCTTTGCAATGCGGCGCTTGACTTTTCCTTCTCCTTCATTGAGCGGGTCACCAATTCGCTCTCTCCGTCCATTCGGGTATTTTTGTAGCTCCGTCGTGTACTTTCTGAAAACTTGACATCGGCCAAATCCTCTATCAACCGATGCTTTGTTGAGGACCAACGCATCTTCAATATCGTATCCAGAGTATGACATGACGACGACGGTGGCATTCTGGCCTGCGGGGAGTTTGTCATATCCAATAAGTTGAATAGTTTTGGAGATTACCATTGGTCTTTGAGGGTACACGAGTGTGTACAACAGAGTATCGATTCGGTTGAACTGGTTGTAGGCGATTGCTCCAATGGCTTGCTTACCCATGGCGCATTGGTAGGTGTTTCGGGGAGATTGGTTGTGATGAGGGAATGGAATCAACCCGGCGACTGCGCCCAGGATTGTAAAAGGCTCAATTTCGAGATGAGTGGTGCTTTTCGTTATTTGATCTTCGTAGAGGGTGACAAGAGCATCATTTTCCTCGTTCACGTCGAGATACTCTACAATGCCATGGTTGAGAAAGTCATCGAAGCTGACTTTTCCCATTTGAAGCAGACGAAGGTGATCTGGCTTCAACTTCTGCTGGCCGTTCTTAACGATAATGTAGGGTCGGCAGATACGTCCTTCGTCTGTAGCAATGTGAACGGCATTGAAGTGAGTGTTGATATTGATACCAACGAAGGGGGAGATCCAACCCCTTCGGCGCATCGTTCTAAACTTGTGCGCGAATCGCTTTGGGTACCGCGTCAGGGCGAATGGCGTGCCGTTGATATGGATGATGTAGCTTCCTTCTCGGTGCATCTCAGCTCCTGAAAAGTTTCGGATAGGCTCAACGCCTGCATCGAGCGTAAACACCCAACGCTTGACCGGCTCTTCATCGACGTTGGTAGTAATGTGTGTCATCAATGCCAAATTCTTGACTAGACCACAAGCTTCTCCTTCGGGGGTATCGGAAGTGCAAAGCATTCCCCATTGCGACGGCTGAAGGGCTCGAGGACCAGACACCTTTCGAGTTTTTTCAAACTGACTGCTAATCCGGGTCATCATACCAAGGGCAGCGATGTAGCTGAGTCTGCTGAGGACGTGAGTGACACCTGCACGGTTCATGTTGAATCGTTTCACACTCCAGTTGCCCGTTTGGATGGCTCGGTTGATTCCGATTCCGATGGTGTTCGCATGATTGCTTATCATATGCACAGCGTCGAGGGGAACTGCGCGGTTGTTCTTCTTGAGGAATTTGTCGATTGACATCTTGACCTCGGTCATGAAGCGCTTGAACAGATCTTCGAACAGTAAAGAGAGAAGCTGGCCCGCAAGTTCGAGTCGCTTGTTTCCCACGAAATCTCGATCATCGACCAACTTTGGATTATGGGCGGCCATGAGGACCTTTCGGGTCATCATCGCGACATAGATGGCCTTGGGATAGAAGTCAAGGCCCTCGATGGGTACATGTGCAATGACAAGGTTTGCTAACGCATCCAGGCCTTCCTCGACATGGTTGCGGCGAACTTGTGGGCCAAATTGTCCCCTGCGGGATCCCATCTTGACTCGAGCACCGATGTACTCGAGCGCTTGGTGCTGTGTGTGGATGCCGACCTTTGTTGCCTCATCAAAGTTGATCAGGAACTCGTCCTGGTATCTTCCATCGGATCCGGCAACGAGCTGCATGATCTCATAATCTGAAAGTCCACCCAGGGCCTTGAGAATGATGACGATTGGAATACCCTCGACCAAGACATTGTGGGTAAGGAGAATCCTGTCCTTCTTCAGCGTGACGTAAGTCTTCGACTTTCGCTCGTGTGTTGAACTGGTGACAGAGGCTGAGATAACGTTGTTCTTTTCGTCGGCCTCAACAATAATACGATTCTTGCTCAGCTGCTCCTGGATCAGAATGACCTTCTCCGTGCCGTTGATGATGAAATAACCACCCGGATCCAGAGGGCACTCGTTCATCTGCTCCATCCGCGTGTTTGTCGCACCGCTGAGTCGGCACTTAGAGCTGCGCAACATGACAGGCATCCGACCCAGAGGCACTCCCTTCCTCACGATCCTTTGCTTGTCTCGGATATATGCGATATCGACTAGAATTGGTGCAGCGTATGTCATGTCTCGGAGACGGCACTCCATTGGAGTGACCTCGGTGTGCGACTTGGCATCCTTCCAATCTTGACGTCGGGGACGGTCGACTCGAATATCGGTAAACCTACGCGCATGTGAGCAAGGTTCCGGGACTCTGCATCCTAGTGCACTTACTCGAGCCAGAAGTTGCTGTCTACATCGCTTCGAATGGTACGATTGGCGCGCACGATATCCTTGATTTCTTGCTCGACGAAAAAGTTGTATGAGTCAATGTGTCTAGTTTTGCGTCAGCGAGGGGTGTCATTTAGGGACCCGGCATGTGCGATATGGGTATGGGTGCATACTGCTTCACAAGACCTATAGACGTTAGCATGTAGACTAGGAGCAACGAGATGTGGCATTCTTACCTTTGACCTTAAGAAAGGCCGGGAGGAGTTGGAACTTGTCCTCCTTGGTGGAGATGGGATCTGTGAGCTTCTTGCCATTGTAAAAGGGCTCCAGAAGGGCCTCAAAGCCATCGTCTACCAAAGGCATTTTGAAGGTCACCGAGAAAGAGACATCTAAAGCGGAAGCGTCGGTTTGTCGTTGGTCAAGGCTACTTTTTTTGGTCAGCCGGCGATAGCTTCGCAAAAAGTTCTGCCCCGCGATAGAAGGTGGAGCCGACATCTTGATTGCGGACGCGGTGGGGGACGAGCGCTGGGCGATAAGATAGGATATCACGTGTCATGAAGATAGTAGCGCTCCCACTTGTCCAGGGTAGGCTACTGAGGTAGGATGCTCGGAAAGTGGCCATCACCCACAACTTGTACAACTGGGCCTTGCTTGTTCATTAGACCCTTTCAAGGACTGTATGTACTTCTGTTAGTTAGATCACGCCCAACATATTCAACTAATACCGATGTATGACTACTTTGAAATTGGTTCAATGTCATGTATGACATGAGTTAGAAGTCCGATCACAGGAACTGAAACCAACCTAGGAGCTTTGACAACATTTCAACCCAGCCCAGTTGGCCCGAATCGTCACGGTCACGTTGAATATTTTATCACATAGACTAAATATAAACGGAGTGTGACCGAGCCCATAGCTACCTAGATAGGTAGATGACGCTTGTTAAGGGGATGTCATCTGTGCCGAAGTCTCACTCGAGCAACATTGGACAGCAGTTGTTTCGGCATTGGCCGCCCCTAAACAGTGCAGGACAGTCGTGGACCAGCTGCAGGCTGAGTTGGCATATCACGGCAGTGCATTGGGTGGCGACTCACTCAGCCGTGCAACCCCTCACGTCTTTATTTCCCGAAGAGCGGGATATTGTGGAGTTGGCTTTCCGGCAACTTCATGATGTTGCAAGAATGCCATAGCATGGTTCGTCTTCAAACGTACCAACTCTGCCATGTATACAGGAGTCAAGGATGAGATGCTGGTCTAAGTACTCAAGGTAGACACCCTGTGGCTAACGTTGGAAACCCCTCCGCAGCTCTCAGTGACTTGTACTGTATGGAAGTTTTCGAATGCGCGGGGTAAGATTGGCTCCGGCATCGCTGAGACGGAGGTAGGCAGATCAGCTACGTCTCACGGGGCTTTGTTCGCGTTCGCCCATGGGGGAGTAGAACATGGGTGTTAACTTAATTGCGTCCTGACCTACGCCAAAGCCAAGCCCCCCCGCATGTACGGCACCCGCATAGCCGTCGCACGATGTCGGCAGTGGCAACTTATCACGGTGAACCTATTGTCTCGAAACTAGCCCATAGGCCTTTCTCGAGAAATTGGCCTCGTGGCAGCAACGGCCAACCCACGTTCATCGCACATGGTGCATCGTCGGGATCGCATTGTGGCCCGTGTGCGGTGGTGGACGGGGGTGATGAGGCGTGCCCCGTGTGGAAGCCTCACGTCACGGTGTTGCATCTTGGTGTCTCTCCTGCAAAGCGGCAGCGAACCAACCTGCAGCTTGGCGGCAGCGAGATGCTTCTTTTAGCATGGCTGGATCGGACCCTGACTCCTGAGTTGGAGTGGGACAGCAAGGCGGGTGAACCAGGCAGGCCACTTGGAGTGGCGTCAAGTAAAAGTCGGTGAAGGGGTTGAGGCACTGGCAGAGAGGGGAATGAGAGCGGGCACCAGCCAGAGCGAGGATAGCAGAGGGTGGGTGGAGGGATTTGAATAGCCTCGCTCGACCGTTGGCAGCGCAAGCTCCATGATTTCATTACCCAGCCACTGGCAGAGTCCTCGCCAGGGAGGCTTTTTGATTAGGTCTGTTTCAGGACGAGCAAAATCGACGTACCTATTATGCAGTAATTACCTCCTCAGTCGACAACATCCCCACTGAGAATTGATGCGAGGCTCTGTTGCAGGACATCGACTTAGGGGGGCTGCATTGTGATGTAGGGAGGTTATGATGTGCGTATTGGACCATCCCCAAAAGGACTCCCCAGTAGCGGCAGCAAACCCACCAAACATCCAACCTTCTGGGCAATGGATGCATTTAGCCTGGCACAGTGGCATGCATGACGGAAGGAGTGGATCAAAAGCCCCGAATATGAGGTGCCTAGAAGTCCCAAACCGGGCGAAACGATGACAAAGTTATCGTCAAACAAACCTAGCTCTCGATTTTGCGTCTCGAATGCGTGGGTGGCAGGCTATGGCCCACCACCAAATCCCAACCTAGAGTTAGATAAGTCAGAGTCACTGACTGCGCTAAACATGTCGCTCAATTAGGGTCGGATCAAAAAGGCAAACCCTCTCTTGCAAGTGGCTAACTCAAGAAGTCAACTGATGAGGCGGCAAGCGGCGTGAAAAATAATTGGCATGCTCTGCACCCAATTTTTGCAGTGAGGTGTGCCAATTATTTTTCACGCCGCTTGGGCGGGTATGATATATGTGTTTTAGGCACATGGAATGTCGCGTGGAGTAGGCCCGACGCTCGGGAGCGGTGAACGAAAGAGGACATGGATCGTCAGCTCTCAACAAGCTGTGGATGGCCAATGAAGGGAGAAAGAGAGGGAAGACCAGTGGTGGTAATCGAAAAGTACCTAGGAAGGTAAAACGAGATGGCTTTTGCAGTCAAGCAGTGAGTATGTTGAATTGTCAATCGTCCAGTGGACAGGGGTGTGAATCGTTGACTCGATGCAGAGCAAGCTAGCAGATCATAAATGGACCCCAACAAAGCATAGTGACGATGTGAGTTTTGGCCTCTGGCAAGTCATCGAACTGGGTGTTCCTGGCAATTGTTATGGGTACGCGGGAGGAATCTGGGGACTGGTCACGGCCGCATTTAGCCCTGCAGTTGGTTGCTTTTGGGTGACGTGCAGGTGCAAAGAGGAGCAGACACACCACCAATCAGCGTTGAAAGCCGACAGAGGAGGCGCTCGGGGCAAGCTGGTCGTGCTCTTGCCAGGGGACTGAGCGGCCTTGTTGGTGGAGGTTTGATGTGCTGCGATCGGGGACGCAGCTGGTGTGGTCCATCGGTTTTGTGCGTCCTGGTGGCACAGTATAATTATCTTCCCACTCATAGTTACTTTCGACAAAGCGCCGACAGGATGAACTGTCGTAGATCTGGGTACCCGCTCTCAGCGCACCATAGCACAAGGGATTCGTTCGGAGGAACCATTGCGTGTCAAACCGCCTTCGAGATTTCCTTCAAGTCTAGTTGCTGATGGAGACCCTGCACAATTAGGCGCCTATTCCGTCTGGCTGCGTACTAGACACTACCAAAACAGCTCGTGCAGCCGAGAAAATTTGGCGCCAGGGGCGAGGGTGGGCTTTAGCTAGAAGCCCGGTGGCTTGAAAAAGGGCATGCCCTTCGTAGAGATCGGGGTGCTGGCCTAAGGGGCATGAGACAGAGTAACAGCAACTAAGTGGTAGAGAGGACAACACGAGGATAACAGCCGTGTATCCCGATGGCCTGTAGGTAGTTTGGCATAACAATGATGTCCCTCGACCTCGGCCGGACGTCTGTTTCCTCTTTGCCTTCTGTTCTTCGATCAAGGTTTGCCGGCAGCGAAAACCCACGCAGCGATGCTCTCGACGTCCCGTCAGTCACAGTGCAGTACGGTAGCTCTGCCGGGGACCCAGCAGGGCCGAAACACTCCCGATTCCCCATCGGTAATCCCTGGAACCACCCGATTGCGCCGGGATGCCCACCTGCGTCATACCCCAAGAGAGTGCATCCAAGTCAGCTGAGAGGTAGCGAGCAGATACCTAACAAAGTATCAAAAGCTGCCAGCAGGTTAAAATATCATACCTGCCTGCGTCTCCGTCGGTCTGGTCGGTGCCACCCCCCGTATTTTCGTCCCTGTGTTTAGGACGGGCCGCCAGCGGAAGGTGAATATCTCAACAAGTCAGGCTCCTCTCTCATCCTTACCACGTTCTGAACCCACAGCCCATGTGAACCGGACTTAAAGGAGCCGAGGCATCGGACCTCTGAAATCGGTCGACAGCTTCCTTTGACCTGGCGTACCTTGAACGCTGACCAGATGATTGATAACAATGCGGATGTGAGAAGAACAGGAATATGTAAGCTACTCACAAAGGTACCTACCTAGTTGAGCACCAAAGTAGTATGGGGCACTGCCACCACTCTTCGGTACACTTGGGAAGAGTTAATTTGACTTCGACGCTTCATGGGAGGGTGTTATGCGCAGCGAGTCCACCTTCTCATCCGTAGCCTTGGTAGCTCTGGGGCTTTCTGAGTTGGCATTTTTCTCCTTTCCCGCTTGACGAGGGTTCCACTGTCACCGGAGGGCCCTATTTCGTGGCTTGGTTTAGGCGCCGATGGCCAATGGGTCCCCTGGCTCAAACTGTTTCTTTCTGAGTCGCTGGTACGGAGTACACAACATGCGGACAAGTGCCTGGTGTCATTAGCATTTGTACTTACCATAGTTAGGTCTGCTGTGGTGACAACTGGGTTTCCAGGGCCGCTGTCCCACTAATTCGCTGGGATTGATGAAGTGGAAGTTCCCCATGTTCAGCGTCTTCCCGAACGAACCTTGCCCTGACTCTCTGTTCCTGGCTTGTCTGGGCCGGGATCCATTTGGCCCGATTCCTATCCTATCCCACCCTGTGTCTCCTCCAACCCTTTCCCGCTCGTGGTTGATTCTGATGGTGCCTTGTCCTAGCCTGTGACCAGACCCTGTGGCTTTGTTCTGGCTGCCCGCCCACTGCCCGTGTCCACAACGCGCGCGAAGCCCCCCCACGCCAAACGTCCGCGTTTCCATCTTTTCTTTTGCCTTGATCCATTCACTGGAGCCTTGCCAACCTCTTCTTTTCGCCTTCGTTGTTACGTCGTCAACCTTCCTCCGCCCAGCTTGCTGCTCTTGGATTTCCAGGGCGCGCTGTCTGAGAGAGAGAGACATAGTGTGCGAGAAAGTGAGAGTCGGAACCAAAGCGGCTTTGTGTGCGCCGTGTCTGTACGAATCGTCAACTTGTATCTGTCGCCCAACGTCCTCCCACTAGGTACGTCCAGTCTCGCCAGTTGAGCTCAACACCTTCGGGGCTGTTTGTCCCGATCCCTTCCCTGTTCCCCAGAGGGACGAAAGATGGGCCAAGGCGCTGTCGCCCCACGAAAGCGGCCATGGTATAGGCTCTTTGCGCTCTCTCCATCCCGCCTCTCTGGTTGGCATTATTAGGGCGAGGCGATGGCAGTTAAATTGTCACGTCGCTGTCGTGGTTGTGCACATGGTGGACACGGACGCTTTTGCATACGCATCCCTCCACTGTTGCCCACTCACTGGCACACCCCCAGGCACAGTGGCCAGACCCAGCCCCAGCAGTCGCGACGATGTAGCTGGTAATTCATACGCCGCTGCTGTGCTGGCAAGCGCTGGCTGCCCTCGGAGAGAATGGCAGACGAAGAAAAAGAGGGAGACTGAAAACACAGAAGAGTCAGCAACAGGTGTGAGAGAGCGCGAATGAGTACCATGACATTCTTGGGCTACTTCTCCCGTCCGCCCCTTCTTCAATATTCTCTCCTTCCCTCTTACCCTCCTGTCCCGCCTATTCCAGGTTGTCCCCTCCTCCACGGCTCTTGCCTTTGCCTCTGGTGAGGTGCCTGACTGGACCTGACGGGACTGCCTGCCCAAAACAAGCTTAGAGTCCTGGGCCTTCCTTTCCTGCCCTCCTGCCCTCCCCAAGTGGCCCATGTGGCTCCAAGCCCCATCGCACATGCCCATAGCCCATTGCCCATCGCCCATCGTCCCCCCTAGTCCATGAGCCTTACCCACACTGGCCACACCCACCCCGCCTCGCAACAACGTTCCATCCGTCGCCTCTTGCTTGATCATATTCTTGCTCTTCCCTCTCTCACCGAGCGCTTCTTTTGCTGATGCTTCAGTTTCTTCCCATGTCTGCAGTAATATAGATCGAGCCCGCTTTGCCAATTCGGCGTGTACCACCTTGTTTCTTTTAGCCTACCATGGACGACCTCCGCTTCCGTTCCCAGACGTCTCCGAGGAACGAATCGCCAATGAATTCGCTTGTCTCACCTCCTCGCAATGGCTCGAGACTGCCTGGGCCTCAGGTCGCCCACGATCATCGCTCCAACCTACCCCGACGCTTCACCACCGACTCGGGCCGGGTCCCGACCCTTAACTCCATGGCCTCCATAGCATCTCCTCCCGCTAGAGGGCCCGAGCAACCCCAGGACTACAATGTGAGTCGCCATCCAGCGTCTGGCCTACCCCTCTGCTGCCCCTCTGCTGCTGTCTCGTATCGCCGACGCTGTCGCGGAGGCGCCGCTTTCAACGCTCAGTTGACTGACATGCTCCGCCATAGACTATGCATAAGGTCCAATTGGTATGTCGACCACCATCCCACTCCCTCGCTGGCCCATATGGGGATGGCCACGATTACGAGCGCGCCTCCTTCCGCGAACGAGAGGATACGAGGAACACTCGACATCGTCTTACCCTAGACGGGGCGTTCTGGACTGACTTCGGATCAGATAGAGAAAAAGAAGATCGAGTATGAGCGAATCCGCGAGCAAAGACGACGCTTCGAACTTGAGATGCAGAAGCTGGATCAACAACAGCGCCGTGAGGCTCTGGAGCTGGCCCAGATGGAGGAGGAAGTGGGAAGACTAGGCGGTCACCAGTCCGAGCCCACCACCCCCCCCGAGTATCGCGACAACAACTCGGGCTTCCCCTCCATGTTCTCTCGCCCAAACCGCTATTCAACGTCGAGTTTGACCTCCCCCCCAGGTCTATTCAACCGTCCTGCTCGATCCGGCTCACAACTTCAATCTCCCCAGTCTGGAATCATGCAGACACGATTTGGTTTCGAGGATCAGCAGCAGATGCCCTCTCGCTCAGTTCCGACCACGCGCAGGAACAGCGATGATGAGAAAGAGGAGGCCGTCCGTCAGGACCCTACCAGCCATCGCGCAACCAATGCGTAAGTTTTTGCTTCTCCACCATGTTTTGCGCGGCCGTTTTGTTGTTGAGCGTGTCTGGGTTTCGAAGTTAGCGGTGACTATAAGCTCGCTGTGGCTCGGGGTTGTTGCGGTACGAGTCTTGCACCACACCTGCGGCGATCCACGTTACCTGCTTACCCCCAGGTCTGAACTTGCTATTGTTGCGTTAGCACTCAGTGCGCAACAATTGCTTAGCTTCCCAGGCTAGATTCTAGCTTGTGGATCCGTGCCTTGGATGCCTGGCTCTATTGAAGACCAGTGGTTTGTTGTATGGCACCGCAAACAATAGGCAAGGAAGCTCCGTGAATCACTCATGCAGAGAGAAGAAACGGGGCTTCTAAAGCTATATTTGCCGATGCAGCAACTCCGCCGGGCTTCACTTTCACATCACTCTCACACCTCCCCAAGCACGCTCCACTTTATTCCTTATTGTTGCACGCCCCTAAACCCTACCTCACCCATCTCAACCTAACCCTCATTTACGTTGAATCTGCATAATCTTTTGAACAGTGCTTGATCTCTTTTCCCTGGAGATTACGCCTGGGCTCAGTGGCATATGCAGTTTTTGGCGATATTCCCCACTTTCATCTCTGGCATATATCACAACCTCACCATTGCTCTTCAAGCGACATAGTTCCAAATGCTAACAATGACGTCCAACGACAGCCTCAACCGATACTCGATGCCTGTTACTCGGTCTAGGACAGGATTGTACGATGTTGGTCTTGATCAAACTAACACTACTCGCTTTTTGTTTGGTGACGAGGAGCCAAGTGCGCTGGGTCACGTCAGTGCTGCGGACGAGAATTTCCCAACTCTTGTTCGTCGGGATGATCAGATTGTAAGTTGTTTTGTTGTTCGCTCGAGGCATTCACAACCCCCAACGCATTGCCCTAATTGTGTTGGCTATTGTTCATTTCTCCCGAGCCTTGGTGGGCTCCACATTTCCTGTGGTTCATCTTCACTTTACCATCAGTCACAGCAAACCAATTCCTGAAATTCACCCTCGTCACCTCTTCTCCCCACTCTCCCCCTCCCTGCACATCCTCTCCTCCTTGGCAGTCACGCATCTGGTTTGCAACCTTACTTGCTTGCACTGCTGTTTTCCTTGACCAAGCCATCCATTCTCAATCTATTCCTTCCCTCATCTACTGTTCCTTCTCTGACAAAGACCCGCGCTTCTCAGCTTTCTGCCTCTTCGGCTGCTCTCGATCTTGCTTTGGCCCCTTCGCCCAAGCCAGACATTCCGTCTTCGCGAGGCTGGAGTCGTGTTGTAAATCGTCACCGACCACAGCAGAGCTTATCCTCAATCAACGGGAGCACCGGCCAAATTAGTGACACTGGTGGCATGAACAGTCGACCGAGCTCTGTGCGCCACTCCCTCGACCTCAAGTACATCTCCGAAAACTCCAACGAGACCGGTGGCTCTATCATGCCGTCTCCAGGGAATCAGAACATGGCGACACCGCCAAAGCTGCAGAGCTCATTCTCCGCCAATGATGTCCCAACTGTTAAGAACCCCGCGGGCTCGTCGATGAATGCCAACAACCACGCGCAGCTGCACTTCCACAACCACAATGCAAGTCTCGGGCGCATTCCTGTCGGCGCCGTCCCACGTGGGCACACGCGTGAGTTGTCTGCCGAAAGTGTTAACACGAGCCGTGAGCAGGCTGGCGCCTTTCAGTCGATCCAGACTGCCCTCCAGGCCAGCGCTGCTCCCTTTGGCCCCAGCACCACGACCGCTGCACCCCCCGCTTCGGCCCATGTTTCATCCCCATCTGGCAACCCCTCTATGAGCTCCTTCAACAACGGGTTCTACCAGGCTAATGGCTACCACAACCCCAACCCTAACCATCAGGGAGCCCCACACCCTGCTAGTCCCTTCAATGTTTCTATGCTGGCCGCTGGTATGCAGCAAATGAACATCAACGGTGCAAATGGTGGTGGCATGTATCCTCAGCAGAACTATCCTGGCTACGGGTCGCTTTCATATGGCCAAGGGAACCAACCCCGCGATAGCCAGGCTCGTGTAATCCAGCATCGTCGTCAGCTCGATAACGAAGGTCAGTCTTCAAAGTCCGAAACGTGACTGCAAGTGTAAAGACTAACATCCTATAGCTATGTCCCGTTACCAGAACATGCCCCTTGAGTCAGCCGCTGGCCAAATCTACGAACTCTGCAAGGACCAACACGGCTGCCGTTACCTTCAGAAGAAGCTTGAGGAACGCAACGCCGACCAGGTTCATATGATCTGGCTTGAGACAAACCAGCATGTCATCGAGCTCATGACGGACCCCTTTGGTAATTATTTGTGCCAAAAGCTCCTAGAGTTCTGCAATGACGACGAGAGAACTATCTTGATCCAGAACGCCTCCCAGGACATGGTACGCATTGCTTTGAACCAGCACGGCACGCGTGCTCTCCAGAAGATGATCGAGTACGTCAGCACGCCTCAGCAGGTTCTCCTTATCATTGAGGCTCTCCGCTTCCGCGTTGTTGAGTTGATCCAGGATCTCAATGGCAATCATGTCATTCAGAAGTGTCTCAACAAACTCACCGCCCTTGATGCCCAGTTCATCTTTGATGCCGTTGGTAATAACTGCGTCGAAGTCGGCACCCACCGACACGGTTGCTGTGTTCTCCAACGCTGCATTGATCATGCGTCTGGCGACCAGAAACTTTGGTTGATCCAACGCATCACTGAACATGCCCGAATCTTGGTTCAGGACCCCTTCGGAAACTACGTCGTTCAGTACATCATTGATCTCAACGAACCAACCTTCACTGAGCCTGTCGTGAGAATGTTCCGTGGCTGCGTCACTCAGTTGTCTCGCCACAAGTTCAGTTCCAACGTTATCGAGAAGTGCCTGCGCTGCTCTCAGCCAGAATCCAGGGACATGATTGTGGAGGAACTGCTGGTGCCCGCAGAGATGGAGCGCCTCCTCCGGGACTCCTTTGCCAACTATGTCATCCAGACTGCTCTCGAATACGCCACGCCTCATCAGAAGTATCGCCTGGTGGAATCCATCCGCCCCATTCTCCCACAGATTCGAACCACTCCTTACGGACGTCGTATCCAGGCCAAAATTTCCGCCTTTGACAGTCGCGGCAGCGCTGCCTCCAGTGGCCAGGCTACTCCAGCTGATAACACACAGGGGCAGATCCCTCTTCGTCAAGCTCACTCTCGAGGACTGTCTGGCGGCCCCATGACTCAATCCAACGGCGTCGCTAACGGCGGGCTCTCTGGCTTGGGAAACCAGGGTATTCGCCAAGGCATGCCCACTTACCCCAACAACTCTGCCCTGGCTGTTTCTACTCCAGGGACCGCCGGCGGCCCTGTGCAGGCACCGCCTCAGTTTGCGCAGAGACCCCCTGGTAACTTCTCTCCCTCACGATCGACCAACGGCAGTGGCAGTGTCAATAGCAATGGCAACTCCAATGGTAACTTGACTGAGAATGGCGAGACACATTGGGTGTAAACTAGTTCTCTTCGAGCGCGTCTGCCATCCATGACGCAACCTGCATGTATCATGATGCCCACTCAACCTTCGGTTTTCTTCGGTTGTCCATGTGGTGGCACCATTCACGGTAACGACACCGGCATGACCTGACGATTTTCCTTGGCTCTCTGTTTCATTATGCCACAGAACGGCACCATCTCCCGGGCTAGAGCCCGTATCGGCCCCTCGACCCAACCTACACAGCAACCCCGTGGTTTGCTACGTGTGTACATTATCCAGGAAGGGAGCCCCAAAATTACAGTCGATTGCCTTGGCCGTGACCACTTTTTTGAAGCTGCTTATGAAGGGGACACAAAGCAGCATGCGAAATCAGTGGTTCATCGGCCAAGACTTGTACATGTACGATCGTCAAGATCACACTCATCGGCATAGACGAATTGCTTTACTTCGCATTCCCTGACTATTTGGTGCTTTTCGTTTGGATGCCTCTTTTCTATCAATTTCGACACGTCTACTCGGCAATGAGAAGCCCACATCACGACATATGGCATGCTCTTGCGCGGTATCATCGTCACAGCATGTGCAATTTTGCACGCATGTCGACACATGGACCCCTGTCTTTTCGGACCGTCACCAGTGCTGCAGTGGGCTTAGAAAATGGCGCTGTAGCCGTTTACGAAAGTGAGCAGATGCAGGACGGAGTGATATTGATGCTTTGGTGCTTTGATGCTTCTCGGGGTCTTGATCAGTTACTTTTCTCACAATCCTCGCACTACTCGCGATTGCGACATGTGGTCAGCTTGCTTGACTAGAGGGAGGAGTTATTGAAGCAGAGAAGGAACCCTTCATTTCTTTGAGTTTGTAAGAGTCCCGGGACGGTTGATTTTGCTTTTTCACAGAGGGCAGGGGTTGGATGGGTTCTCAGGGACGGGAAGCAGACTAAGTTCCCAACTGAGTGACAACTAGGATGCCCCTATCTGTAATTAGACTCGGCTTCAAATTCAGGTCTTGCTTATTAAATAAGCCCATGTTTCTTTGCCTCACGTGAACTCGGTAACCACCCTTGACTTTCTAGCTGGCCGTGTGGATGTCTTTCGTGGGCGACTAAGCTGTGGAAGAACGTGCAAAGATTTTCACTCACCAATACGAGAGGATTGACCTGATAGCAGTGAGCCTGACTTGGGAGGGCCAGCCATTTATCTAGTCAACCACAAACCGTTACTATCGATCAGAAATTGCGGGGGGCGAAAAAGAGCCAACGGACATGCTTTTTGAAGGTGAAAGACAGTTATACGAGCTAGGACACATCACAGAACAGGGCAAACAGCACATCATGACCGCAGTCACCAGAATTTCCAGGTGGAGAACCAAGTTGTTTACTCTGAAGGAATTGATCCTATTCCATATTTTTTTGCTACCAAACAAGGTTCCCGACTCCCCAGAGTCCAAGCATGCAATGCCGAAAGCAGACCCAGCACCCGGAAGAAAGAATTCCCCCAACCACACCAGCGACGACCGAGAAGATTGGCAGTTTACCTGTATCGCCACAGGGACAGGGTGTTGTGGCGCTTCCAGGTCTTTCTGCGACCGGCCTGGGTCTTGTTGTAGCGACCACCCTTGTTGAGACCACGGGACTTCTTGCCGGTGGCGGTGAGGCCACGGGATTCGCGGTGCTTGTGGACGGGGTTGACGATCCAGTTGATGCGGGGATCGATGCGGATGGCCTTGTGCTGGGGGTCGACAAGGATGACCTCGTAGTACTTGTAGGTCGAGTCCTGGTTGATCCAGTAGGAGTTGAGGACTCGGAGGTTAGCGCAGCGGCGTCCAACACGCTCCTCAGCGGTGGACTTGAGGGATCGCTGGTACTTGAGCTGGTTCACACCCTGGTTGGTGGGCTTGCCTGTTGTTCGTGCCTGGTTAGCAGGTCTGTCCATTCCTGTGTGCCCAGCACACTCCGTCTGATGCAGAAAACAACGTACCATAGGTGGCACCCTTGGGAACCGGGCGCTTGCGGCCACCACGGCGGACACGGACGCGGTAGATGACATAGCCCTGCTTGGCCTTGTATCCGAGACGGCGGGCCTTGTCGAGGCGGGTAGGGCGCGAGGCGCGGTGGATAACGGTCAATTGACGGAGCTATATTGATGCACTCTCAGCATAATGTTCAACGAGTGTATAGCAGAGACGGGGCTGAAATTTCTTTCTCTCTCCCTTCAATCTTGAGCGGGCAAGACGAATTGTGTGTTCGATTTGTGTGCGCTGCAGAGAACTTCTTCCCAGCGACATCGACCATCAAATTCGTTTGGCATCGCAGCAAGAGGTGAAAGTCGAGAAAGAGAGGCGGCGCCCGTCCACAAGGGATTGTTGGTTGTTTCAACGTACTTCCCAGCAGCGCACTCGGAGGAGGAAGCGCACGACATCCGACTGCTTCTTCTTCTGAAGCTCTTCGACGTACTTAAGGGCACCCATTTTTGCTGTCGGCGAGAAAACACAGCAGAATGTCAGCAAAGAAAAGAACGACTTGGACGATGCTCCTCTGTAGAGCAGAGAGGAAGGAATGGGGAGGGGTTACGAACCGGCTTGTGTGGTGAAGTTCCTGCCGAGGGTTAGTAGAAGACGAGTGTGTCGAAATTTCGAATCTCACAAAGGCCCGGGCTCGAGAGGAAAATTGAGGGCACAGTTTGTGGGTTAAGCGATAAACTAGCACTGTTTCGGACTAGGGTTATAGGACTTGCCCCTCCAAAACCCCCTCCAGGCGGTGTGTTCTTGTGCGCGGCCTTGAGGATGAGTCAGCAGCCTGAGCTCCGAGGTTTCACCGAACAGCTTCATTTGGCAATACACAATCAAAGTGCCTGATTGAAGGGAAGATTGCCGATGTCGATGACAACTGATCAGTCTTTTTTATTTTCCCAAAAATGCAATTGAGATGGACGTTGTCCTCATATTCTCTCACCCTAATAACAAACACTAAGTAGCAAACGCATCATCTCAAAAATGACCCTTTACCAGATCTTCATCAGCCGCGGTTTGTCTATCTCAACCTTGACACAATTTCACTTCTCTGGAGGCAACAGCCTCAAAACCCCGGTAAAGGACTTGACCTGATCCTGCGCCGCAGTACCCCAGGTTTCTTCTGACATTTTTGGCCCCCCTGGTTCGATCAACTCCCAAGCCACTCTTTCAATGTCGCCAGCGCTTGCCAGTGGTCCTGTCGAAGGACCGTGGCGTCCTGGCATGATTGTGTAGTTGACGGTCTGAGCTGCAAAGCTCATGGCGTGTTCGTTCAGTTCGGACAATTCTTGTCCATCCTGCTCCCAACGCATCCAGCTTGGCTTTTGGATGCCGTTGGACTGTGTATTTATTTTTTCGTAGACGTCGATAATACCCTGAAGGTCGTCCAGGGCTTTGGTCATCAGCGCTGGTGGGTTTGGCGGGGCCTGCGTAGTCCAGTTCGTGTGTGGGGCCGGTATCCATGGCAGCACAGGCGAGAGGTGTGAGCCCAACTCTCTATCCGCTGTCGTATTGTTGAAGCCGTGACTACTTCGTATATCATAGTTAGCAACAACCTTGCCATGTGGAGAAATTCTTGCCCACTCACGGACTCGAGTTCAATTGCGTTTCAATGAACTCAACCAAGTCATCGCCCTGCTTCTGAACCTGTCTCTTCGCATCATTGATGCCCGCCTTTCGCTTCTTCAAGGCACTGCTAGACCCTGTGGAACTGTTGGATGTAACCGTTAGCCGTCTCCAACTATAATCAAAGGTTCAAGTTCCATACGCTCTGGCTCCTTGCGAACTGCTCGTATTCTTGCTCCCTCGTTGTTCTGTCCGGTTGGTGGGCAATTTCCGAGGAGCTCTCGTCGCCTTCTTTGGCGCTACATCGTCTGTACTGGTGTTGTCTGATTAGAGCTTGGTTAGATGTTCTAGTCAATGTTTGTGCAAGGAATTCCGGCTCTCACCAGTAATAGACACCTTTCGCTTCGTAGCTCGCGGCATTGTTGGGCTGGAAGCAGACCGCGTGCATCAACGGGTTTTTGAAATAATGTTCAAAGTGGAAGGGGAGTGAGGGTGTCTTGTGTACTGGGTGGGAGATAATTCAATGTGCAGGATAGTGTAGTGTCCGAGATGCTCTGATTTGGATTTCGAATGATTCCGCCTTAAAGAGGCAAGAGCGTCCGTAGATGGTCGCTCTCAGCGCCTTCCTCTCCGACTCAAAACGGAAGCCCCGGGTATCACCTGAGAGGTTGGTCCGCATCCTCTCGGACTCCGCCACGCCAACCACGAATCTTACCTCAAATTAACGGATCGACCGAGATCAAAATATGTCCTATTGACTTACTGGAAGCTCCGTCTTCTTTCTCTCCATTCGTGTACCTGTCTCGAGATTGACGTTGGGTTCCATCTCGCCCACTGCACCTGAGTTCGAGCCAAGCAACCATCAAGGGGTATTCACGATTCAAAAGTAATGAGGGAGTGCACTCATTTTTGCCACGTTTTGTGTCTTTTAATAACCGTGAGCAATTTAATGTCCCTGGGTGATTGCAACCAGAGATAACCCTAGAAATCCCTAGAGAAAGAAGAAACAGAAGATGCAAACTGTAAAGGAAATCTTTGTCATACATGAATGATACCAGCTATACCCAAACAGGTTCCTTTTTGATCGCATATTAGTTACATGGTGAATGCGAAAGCCCCGGTTCTCTCTCTCTGTCTATAATCTCAACCTTTGAAGCAAAAAGCCATTGGATGTCGTTTGTCTTTCCCCTTATCTCCAGTCGTGAAAACGGCCGTGGATCCGTGATCCTGAGCAAAACATCGGAAGACGAATGAAAACAATATCTCACGTATCTTGAAAAGCAACCTTGCGAGAAGGCGGCTACTTGTAAACGCCCCAGAAAACAGAACTGAAAAGACCACACCAAAAACATTCAACTGGACTCTTGTTCTTGCGCGCCGCATTTTCTGCGTTCAATTCCTTCATCGGTCCGTCGTATGTTGCATGAGGCTAGAAATCTTACCTCGACATGCTTCTCACATGTTAGAAATCATAACCGCCCACAGCTGAACGGAGTGGGCAGCACACTAGTGTGTATTTAGGGAAAGGCCCTGAAAGGTTCCCACCCAATCGTTCTGAGGAGCAAGGGGCGATGCTCCCTGTGAGTGCGGTGTCGGGCTTGGCCCAGACTGTGGGTTGGGGAAACGGTGTCGCATGGACTGGTAGTCACCAGGCTGCTGGAGATGTCCCCCAGAAAACCCATCCACATTGGGGCTGCCTCCAGGAACGTAAGGAGCGTTGGTCCTGGGGTTTCCAAAGGCCCCAAATTGCCCGTAAGGGTAGTTAGATGGCGGATAGCCGGATGGCTGGCTATGTCCTCGATCACCTCCAAAGGGCTGTGTGAAGGTGGGTCGGAATCCACGACCGTCTCTGGATCCCGTAGTGAACGCAGGGGGGGGTTGGTGTTGCTCCTGTGGCTGCTGGTTCTGGCGACGATCGTTTCCACCAGACGCACGCGTGACACCCACGGCGCCGGGTCCGATCCCGCTTGGGGCCTGAATCCCAAGAGTTGGGCTGGCAAACGACGCAGGGTTAATGGCAGACATCCAAATTCGAGTCTTGTAAATCTTGAACAGATCCGTGACGAGTGAATTGAAGTTGATGTAACTGTCGGCAAAATAGTAGAAGGTCAATTTCTTCCAATCCCTGGTTCAAATATTAGAATGAGTCGTGAGAAAAGCCGGGCGAAACACTTACATTTGGAACTCAGCGTCAAGAATCTCCATGTTCAGGCCGTGTTCCTTGACCTTCTGCATGCACACTCTCTTCGCCTTTGCCTCCTGGCCTTCCTTGTCCCGCAAGGAGTGCACTTCGTGGCTCTGAGCAAGGCGTTTGATGAGCTTGGGTCGAAGCTCGCCTGCGTTCGGCTCTTGCATGTGGTGTTGGTTCTGAGGCCCCATACCTCCAACAGCGCTCCCTTGGAGGCCAGTGGATGAGGCGAGAAGGCCGGCACCAGCGCCTTCTTGCGCAGCCGCTGCGCCTTGCGAATACATCATGAGCCACTTATATTGCTCCTCAGCATAGTGTTCTTTCAGGTCTTTGGCACTTTGCCAGTCAACGTTATCCTTTGCGACAGTTCCGAGGTCGGTACCACGGTCGGCCTCGACAATGACGAGATCTCCTGGTTTCACAGTCAAACCAGTGCCCTCCTGAATGTAGAACACGTCGGCTCTGGCGCATTTGAAGAGAACGATATGAAGGAGCTGATTATGACGGGGCTGTGCGATGCTGTACACATTGCGGTGGGGAGATGGGGCCCGGTTCGTGTATGGGCCGGGAAGCCCATATGCCGATGGGTACTGGGTGTTGAAGCTAGGTTGAAATGCACCGCCGAGGTTGGCGCCTCCACCGAAATAAGGGGCAGCTGCAGGCAAGGTTAGATTTCGGTCTCAACAAACAAACAAACACCGAAGATCTGTTACGTACCATTATTGCCGATCACAAAGTTCGCAGGGTCGGGATATCCTGGGGGATATTCCTGAGACTGCTGCACCTCGGCTACAGAAGCTTCCATTGCCGCGACAGAATCTGGAATAGAGCTGATAGATCCTTGACGGGTAGGCATATTTGCGAATGAGTGACGCCTGCTTTGGGAAATATCTGTGATGGGGAAGCTTAGAGAGCTCGACCAGAGGGCCTTCTTCAAGTTGGCGTTGTCATTCTTGCGATTCTCCATGCCAAAAGGGCCGCGCTGAGGCCCTGGGCCATACTCGCTCATGCGTCTGTTCATGGCCCGTTTGGCCAACGCCTCACCAGATTCGTTTGCTTCGTCAAGCTCGTCAATGGCATAATCAGACTCTTCTGGCACTGATTCTCTCAGGGAGTAGCCGTTCCCAATATAAGATGCACCTGTTGCAGCGCGAGGCCGAATGCGAGCGTTGTACTGCTGCTGCTGCTGCTGGCGAAGGATCGCATTTTCTCTGGCGAGTATTTCGATCGTCTTTGCCTCGGAGGTCTGGTGGAAGGAGCCTTGCATAGACTCGCTCGCGCTCTCCTCGTCATCGTCTTCGACCTCCTTCACATTTCCAAGCATCGATCCATCGTTGGCCATTTCGCTCAGCATGCTAGGCCGAGAGGGCCGATGCTGCAGAGCAGGGTGCCCAGGATGCCCAGGATGCCCAGCGTGTCGCGCGCGACCGAGGATAGCGGAGGAGCTCATGGACGGCACCGCAGGATTGATCTCGGGATCTTGCTGACCGACGGAGTATGATTGCGAGCGATAGGTTTTTGGGGTAGGGTGGAGCGGGATCGCAAAAGGTATTTGCGAGTTAGACGTGGGGTCGCGTGACACTGGAGAAGTTTGCATTTCGCCGCCAAAGAAGGAGTTACCCCCAGCACCGGGGGGCATGGTCGATGTGGGAGATGGCAACACCTCGCTGAGCCTCGATGGAGGGTCTTTGCGCTCCGTATTCCATATGCCGGTACCCCAAGGGAACGTAGATCCGGTAGGGGCACGTCCCATAACGGAGGAAGTAGAATGCGAACCCCACGTGCCGGCGCCAGTCTCGGCCGATGGAGTGCTGGGATGAGATGCAGTTGGAGACATCGAGTTGCCCGCAAAAGATCCCTTGCGAGGACGACCTAGGGACTGCGACGTCTCGTTCAACCACGAAGGTCGTCGAACAGGTTTCGGGGGTTGCGAGGTTTGCTGGGTGGGATCCTGGCGATGATCTCCTTCGTCGTCCGAACTCACCAGAGCCTCAGAATCGGGAGTAGAAGTCCTTGCATGCAGTTTTTCTAGTAGAAGGGACTGGGTGTTTGCCGTTGATTGAGGGTAGTTTCCTTGGCCCAATCTCGAAGGCGGGCCCGTTTTGAGGGGAGCAGCGCTCATTGTCCTTGCAGAAGAAAGGCAAGTGATCCAACTTCCTCCAACCGCCCCCGAGTCAAGTTCCGACAAACAGTAGAGGAGGTAAAGTGGGCTACAGACACGCGTGGTCGGCAGGCGCTTCAAGTGGCGAATCTAGGTTTGAGGTCGAGGATGCGGCCGCCTAATGTGTAAAGCAGGCAGACTTCGGTTGAGTTTGGTGTTTGGGAGTTCGTAAATGACGAGATGGTGAGGGGTGAAGTGAGAAGGTGGGAAATTTAATTTGATTCGGGGAATATATGGGGGAAAGATCTGTGACTGGTCAGTTGGCTGATCTCATGATGGGTGCTTGTTGCTGCATCGAACGCGACGAGGTGAATGGTCACGAATGGGCCTGTTTCGGTGAGGGGAAACAAAACCCCGTGACACAATTGAACTGGAGGGACGAAGCAAGCGCGGTTGTTTGGGGACCCAAACGCACAGCCCGTGTTCGTCACGGAATGCGACGGGCGACAGCTTTGTCATGCCAGAGCGTGATGCAGCTTCAATGGAAGTGGCGCATAACGGCGATGAGAGGTGATTGAAAGTTTACTTACCAGAGACGTAAATCTCAGGGTATGTCTATGGGTAGGGCGTCAAACGGGCCAAACTTCTAGGTCGTAACAAACAGATGAAACGTGGAAGAAAAGAATTGCAGCCAGAGTGAGGAGAGGCGACTTCGTAAGTGGCGACTGGTGGTGGCGGAGACGTGCGAGTCGACGGGAGGCAAGGTAAGGTACGGTACGGAGGAGGAAGGCGATTAGTGTCGGAGGAGGCTAAAGGATGAGGGTATAAAGATGTCTAAACCGGCGCGTCTAACCCAAGGCCCAAAAGGAAAAAAGAGTCAAGCAATCAGTGAGGCGGGGGAGAAGAGAGGCAGGCGCAAGCACCCATTCGCGAGCAGGAGTATGGAGGGAGGAGAAGGAAGTGTGATTGATGGAAGTGAGGATTGGTTGGGGGAGACGTAAGAGCTACGGCGACGACAAAGGGAACTAGTCGAGGCCCATTGTTGGCGAAAGGGCTCGCAAGCAACAGCAGGCGCGCAAGTCCGGCGCCACAGACACCAAGAGAATGACGCGGGGCTGACCTGTCGTGGAGCAGCGGCGACGAGAGGGAAAGCCAAGCGGGCGGGCAGTGGCGAGCACTGAGCAGGGCTAGTCAAGGTCTCAAGTCTCTAGTCAAGTCAATGTCGAAGTCGAAGTCAGGTCAGGCCAGCAGCGACGAAACGCGACAGCAACAGCGTCGGCGACGATGACGGTGCCGTTGACAGTGACAGTGCCGGCGAG
This sequence comes from Dactylonectria estremocensis, assembly GCA_020744375.1. Taxonomy (NCBI): domain Eukaryota; kingdom Fungi; phylum Ascomycota; class Sordariomycetes; order Hypocreales; family Nectriaceae; genus Dactylonectria; species Dactylonectria estremocensis. The sequence continues at coordinate 1,641,577 of JAGMUU010000004.1, forward strand.
GCGACAGTGACAAGTGACAAAGCGGGCGTATTTGACAGGAGCGAGGACAGCGGGAGGCGGCAGACGGGAAGCGGAGGGAGAGAGGATGAAGAAGATGGGGAGAGGATGGATTGCGGTCGGAAGACGGAAGGCGGGGGAGGACAGCGGAGGGCTGCAGAGAGGGTACGTCGTGTTCCGTAGCGTTGCGTTGCGTTGCGTTCAGGTTGCGTCGCGCGGCGCTGTTGCTGCTGATGCGGCGGCGGCGATGCGTAAGGTTGTGTTGAGGCGAGTGATGCGACACGAGACCAGGTGCCTGCGGTTGCTTCCAGTGTGGTGCTTTTGCGATCCTGGACAGTATGGATGGATAGGTTCTCGGGTTTCTCTTTGGGGAGGGAGAGGGGAATACTGCCGCCCGCCTAGACTGAGAGCTGGTGGGTGCGTGTGCCGCGCTGTAGTCTACAGTTTCTGCACAGGCGACAAGCGGCGCAGCAGGGGGGGGGGGGGGGGGGTACCTGAGGTACCTAACGCTGGACTGGGCTAGGTAGGGTCTAGGTGGTCGCAGCTGCGGCGCGACAGGCTTCCCTCGCCGCGGCTGAAGGCTGTGAGTCTGGGATTCTGGGATTCTGTGGAGTCTAGGATTCGCTGGTATCTGGGACGACGGCGGATGTGGACTGGGGGAGAGATGAGGCTAGTACGGAGGCAGCCTTGCCTTTTGGGATTCGTCTCTTGGGAGAGCCAGGAGCCCAGGACATGTGGAGCGGGGAGCCGAGAGTCGAGGGTGGAGAAGAAGGGGTCCAGAAAAGATGCACAGAGTTAGCCAAAGAAGAGGAGACGTTCCGTTGCCTAGTATCAGATGGGAGGTGGGAGATGGGAGATGGGGAAGCAAAAGCAGGTTAGTGCGATGTTGGGAGAGGGGGTCGTCGTCTGGATGCTTTTTGTGGCGTGCGTGTAGATAGACGGGACAAACGTGGAGTTTGGTCAAGTTGATCCGGCACTGGATGTTTGGGGCGAGGGGGGAAAAAGAAAGAAAAGGAGATCAACAACAAGGCGGGATGGCGGACAGGCGTTCACACACCCCCCCTAAACCTAAATCGAAGGTTGACCTTTTATTAGTCTGCCGCCACCAGCAGTTGCGACGATGATGGTGATCTGACGACTGGCCTTGTTAGGCCAGAATTTGGTAGCGAACCAAGCAATTGGGCTCGGAGCAATGATACGTGTAGGTAGCCGTAAGTGCTGTGCCGATTTCGTTCGTATTGTGGAGGTCTGGGGAGAGCTAACAAGGAGGCTTCGGCAGCTGCTAGGAATTGATGGACGCTAAATTGGAGGCTGAGGGCAAGATGCTGAATGTTGCACACTTGCTAGGGCAGGTTTTCTGGATGCTTGAGGGCGATGGACAACTGACTTGACAGGCCTTTTCTTCTGGGAGGGGCTGTATCGTAAAGTGTGGTAAAAGGATTGGGGGGTAACCGCATGATTGGCGAGGGCAGGACATGGATCAAACCGTTCCCGCTTCGCACAGCATAGGCGAGTACAAACAATGACGAAACAAAAAGACGTTGCCGGAGGAGATGAAAGGTCACAGGAATGAGCAATCATTTCATGTGGAATCCGGATTCAAAGAAATGAGGGGAACTCTTGAGAACTTCTGTACTGGTTGACGGAAGTGCTCTTCGTGCTCTTCAGTACTTGGAGCCATTGAGTTCAACTCCAGATACGTGCCAGATGCTCAAATGGCAATGAGTATTCTTATTAACCAGCGAACCTACCGTCTGTACATTAGACCTGTGGAGGATAGAATTGAGACCCCCTGGCCTTCCAAGGCTAGATTTGGAGTTTCAAGAACGGCCGGGACGGGGGTCACATCATGTACCCTGGCTCTGCAGGCGACAGACGCTACCAATGGCTGCAACGGCCTGGACAAATGGAGGTCGCGCGGCAAAGGCTGGCACTTGTAACTAATGATGCACCTAGACAGGGGAAGCAAGCAGACGGATGAGGTTCGGTTGCGGTCGACAACCACCACGACAGCATTGGAAACGGCCAACCAGCGACCAGAGACCAGTGCATAATTCGCACTGTCCGCCCCCATTTTGTGACCTGGCAGAGGGCGCAGCAGGCGGGGAGCCGGGATATGGTAGAGAGAATGGTGGAGAGCTGTGTTAATTTGTGATGTATGGCCGATGGCCGATGGAGGACAGGACATACCTAGTGGATGGTGGGTTGGATGCCGCCATGGTCGTATGTACGTGCAGGGCTTGTCTGGTTGCAGTGAAAGCGGATTGGATGCTCCACAGACGCGCTACTCGGAAGAAGCTCATCGACCACCCCACCTGGCCCGACCACCCAAGCTACCTACCAAGCCTGACCAGGCAGTCCCCAGGGCGAGAGCATCAGGTGAATCGATGTTGATGAGGGGACGGACAGAGGGGACGAGGGGACGATGATACCAGCCTCGCCGCCACTCGCTCCAGGTTCCAGTACGTAGACGATGATGGCGCTCTTCATCTTGGGTTTTTGGGGGCTTCGGGGCGCGTTGTTGAGTCTAGACGAGGCGGACACGGCATTATCTGCTGCCACTAGGTAGGGAGGTAGTATTTTCTGCTCCTAAAGCTTGCTGTGGCTGGGCAGTATTGCAGCAGCACCTCGAGAGCGGCATTCCTGTCTGGAGTGGCGCCAGGAAACAAAGCAATGTCTCCTGACTTCGACGGCTCTCAACCCCGGACTCCTCACACCCTTGATTATCCGAACCGTGGCTCGTCGTTGATCAATTACCTGCCGCTCATCAAGTTTCTGTCTCCTCCTCGAACCATCCAATGCCGGCAGACGGATGTGGAGGGCCCCTCCACTTCAACCCGAGCGACTCTCGGAACCTCGGAGCACGGCCCTTTGGCTCCCGGATGGCATTACCCCTCGCGAGGTCCTCTGTCTCAATCGAGAAGATTCGTCCATTGACATACAGTGACGCACCCTCAATTCACACGGTGCTCGATGAACACTCCTGTCTGTCCTTGACAAAGTTCCTGACGGTGAGCATCGTCGCCATCTCCTGAATTATGCAACATTGTCATCATCACCGACATCATAGCTCCAGTCGCGGATGGCCTCTTCCGTCATCAGCTGACAACCAACGGTAGAGTGGTGGGACTCTTCCTTTGTCAGAATGTTTGGTCTCCAGCTCAACCAACAGCCACATCGCTTTTGCAGCCGCTTTCCCCTCTCTGGCACGGGGTTGTGAGCCGCGCCGAGCATATGCTCGGGGTTGATGCACCGACCGAGGCAGCTAATACCGTCTTGTTCAACATGGCGTTCGTTTCCTGTGTTGAGCCCTGAAGATCACCCCGTAGCCCTGCAAGCGAGTTCCTGGGATGCGTTTCCCCTTTGGTCTCTGGGTGAACAGGGCCTTCATTATCTACATCCTTGACACTTTGGTCGGGGAACACAGCCGTGCCCTGCGCACACCATTTTCCCTTGGGCGGTTTGCCCAGTCGGCTTCCAAGTGGCTCTTATAGCGACCTGGTCCTTGAAGCAGGGGCCTTCATCCTCACACACCCTCGTGGGAAATTAGCACGCGGCTCGGCTTTGTCCTGTTGAGAGGCATCGATCGCCATATACTACCTTAGCTGTGTAACCCATGCTAACAACGGCTGCCATGCCTTGATGTCCTCGGACGGCAGTTGCCCACTGAATGGACGCTGTGAAACCTTGGCGCAGGCTATGGGGGATGTTCGCAAAGCTTCTTTACGCGTACGATGCTCGAAATTACTGATGTTTTAGGGTACCAATGAGAGCGGATTCACCACCTCTCCATTGTTGAGAGCTTGGGACATAAGATATTGAGTCAAGTGTAAATAATTGAGGCCAAAGGATATGGCCACAGAGTATGGCCAAGATACGCGCGATGGCATGTCTCATCTCATATGCAAACCTTTACAACAAACTGGCTTGGACTGCCCCAGATGAGCCAATGTGTTCCGGGCGTCGAGCATCAAGCCCTGCGGCGCCTTGCATTTACCATCCGACCTCCTCATCAGTCTGTCAAGCCTCCGTTGACTGTCAGGCAACGCCACATGCTCAAAAACCCCGGTGGACCTCGAACCGAGCAACCGGAGAAGATGTTGTATGGTCATAGCGACACTTATGCTCGATTGTATCTCGTCACGCGCTGTGCTTTCCGCACATGTTACTCGGCGCAGCTTGAGCCCCTGAATGAGCCCAGACTGCTCGCCCGATGGGGTCGTGGACCCAATTGCCACCACGACGCAGTGGATTGTCGGATATACTATGGAAAGCCGACTGTTCTGGGACCGTTGGGATGACTTGCATGACTACCGAGGTGCATTCGATGCGTTCATGCCACCGTAATTGAGCCACGACCAGATCGACCGCAAATCTGGGGTATGCGGCCTGCAAATCTATCTAACCTGGGCCGACTGGGCATGGGAAGCTGGCCGCTAGGGATTTGCCGTTGTTCCCAATCATCCAGGGATTGGAATTGTCGATCTACGCCAACAGGCACCAACAAACACCAGGAGCCACATGGCAAGCACATTTATTCAAGCAATAAGAAGTAACAGGCCTACGAACGGAAATGACGCACATCATGAAGTGTTCGGCGTCTACTGACTCTACGTAGTAGGTACTAAAACGGCCGGCTGCGTCTCTCAACCCGTGTCCAATGCCGCGGACTTGTCGGATCTGAATTGGTGACCTGAGGAGGCCCATCATCCATGACACCGAAGTGGAGATGCCCCACCATTGGCCCGTCATCTGGGTGTTAGTCAAGGCGGGGGTTTACCCCGGATTTCTCCTCATTCGTGGTCCCCCGAACAGTACCTGAGTGTACGGCAGAGGCAGAAGCAGAAGCAGCCGCCGCCGCTGCAGCACATGCATCCGCCACCCTCCCGATGCACGTTTTCACACCAGGAGCATCATTACTGGACTACTTCTCTCCTAGCTATCTTTTCTGAGTGCGTGGCAACGACGTTGGGAGCAGGGAGAGTGCCATTGACAAGTGGCTGGCAATTGCTACGGTCCCGAGAGCAACTAGATCGGCAACATCCGAGTCTAGTCTCATCGTCTCTCGCCCGGGCAAGCCAGGACAGGTCTTCCAAGCCATAACGCAGAGATTTGAATTAGTCCGTCAAGCCCCTAGCTCAGGTGTCAGACGTTCGCCGCTGGTCCCGTACACGTGCAGTGGCAGAGCAGCACGAGACCTCAAAAGTGCTATGGTGGTGGCTGTGGTCGGCTGGAGCAGGGAGTTACACTGCGTCCCCACCATGCCAGGGTGCGCAGCCAAACCCTGCTGGCATTGTCGAATTGGAGAATCGACTTGCCCAGCAGCTAGCTAGACTTGATCGACGCTTCAAGGTTCACACGCATCTCTACTCCCGATCCGGCCAGAGGGGAGAGAGAAGTATCTCTGGGAATACTTGAATCTTATACCCATGACGACGTGCAGTAGATCAGGGTCTCCAAGACTACTACGTCAAGAACCATGGCATGGAGTTCGTTTTCTTTCAATTTTGCTGTCGTGGATGCTCGAGTTTTGGATCGGATGAGGATGAATTACGTGACCAAGAGAGAAATCAGGTAGTGTACAACTTGGCTCAACGAGAGATGAGCATTCGTGGGTATCATGAAGTTTGCCGCCAGTTATTATACAGACCTCGGAAGAGAGAAGCCATTTCCTTTAACCAGTCGAGGCCTGGGCTGCCTTCTGCTGCTTCAGCTTTTCCTCAAACTTTTCAAACTCCTGCAATGCGATTTCTTCTTCTTGATCGAGCACTTGCTTGACTCCCTTTACCTCCTCAATCTGGTGTGTATGTTAGTACTTTGTTGGGATGCGACATGAAATGGTTTGTGAGCAGGGCTAACATACGTAGTGCATGAGCATGCCCTCGATGCCGTTCTTCAAGGTGACGGTGCTCGAGTCACAGGTACGGCAGGCGCCTCGAAGTCGGAGGAGTACATATCCTTCGTCATCAAAGCCCCTGAAGTCGATATCGCCACCGTCTTCTTGAATCGCAGGTCGGATACGAGTTTCGAGCAGCTCCTTGATCATACCGACGACCTCGCTGTCGTCCTCGTTGTACGCCAGACTATCCTCCTCAGCGTCATGGCCTGCCTCGCCCTCCTTGCGTTCGATCACGTTGACGAGGGTTTCGCCTGACGTGATTGCTTCGGTGATGAGTGCAAAGATCTCGGGGCGGACGTGGGCCCAGTTAGCGTCGGCCGCCTTGGTGACGGTGATGAAGTCGGCGCCGTAGAAGACGGATGTGATGCCGTCGATGTTCATGAGCTTGGCAGCTAAAGGCGAGGGATACGGCGGCGCGATTGTCGCCCTAGGGTTGAGGTACTCGATGAAGGGCGTGTTCAGCGCTTCGGGCACGACCCGGTGGTTCGGTAGGAACTTGAGGGCGTCCGGGTTTGGTGTGTTTTCGGTCTGGATGAAGATGGTTCGGACGCCGCTGCCGACACCGGCGAGACTAGGAACGGCATGTTGGCGAGGCGTATGGGCCTGAGGTCGGGCACCGGCGGAGACGGCGACGGCTGGGAAGCGGGATCGGGTGTTCAGCGAGCGAGTCCATCGCGGCGCTGCTCGGAGCGGCGCTTCGGTGGCGGGTCGGGGGACGGAGGCCAGGACCCGGGAGACGAGTCGAGATGCTCGTGAGACAGGCATTGCGACAAGTGCTGTGTGTTCAAGAAGCAGAGGGGAAGAGGGCAACAAGAGGACGTAGGACGAAAATAAGATCAGCAAAATGCCTCTCGAAGAGGAGAAAAAGACGTTGGCGTTGTAGCTCGGCTCACAACTTTTCGCCGCCGAACTGTTCGGTCATAGCAGCCGTCGCAGCCGTGGCGGCCGTGATAGGCCCGAGCATTAGTAATGTCTGGGCTATGATGCAATGGCAAGTACCGACAACAGACCCACCCGCACTTAATTTTTTTCCTTTCCGACGCATCTCACCAAGCAGCTGCGATAGAGTGACGCGCGGGGCAATTTTTTTTTGGTGAAGCGATTGATCGACTCAGACCAAATCCACCATCTTCTCTTGCATTGCTTGTTCAGCTTTTACAATCATTTCCAACCCCCAGTTTATTAGAGGCCATGTCGATGCCGCTCGATATTAAGGAAGAAGAAGACCAGCCGTCGTCACCATCACGGATCGCAATTCCGTCCGAGGTCGCTTGCGATCCTGCTCAAGCTGACGACACGGTCCCGAAAGATGGCGATGAAGCTGACGGCACGCCTGCGGTAGCACCTAAGGCCTCATTGTGTGGCGTGTGTCATGTGAACGCGCCTAAGTACAAGTGTCCGCGATGCTATCTGCCATAGTAAGTGGCTTTCCAGAGCTCTCTTTTTTACTGCGCGCTGGAAGCTGACCATCTTGAAGCTGTTCAGTCCCATGCAACAGGTCCCATCGCGAAAACCACCCTCCCGACCCTGAGCCTCAACACAATCCTGAGGCCTCACAGCGGCAAGTAACCGACTTTCAATCTACTTCGTCCGCATCTGCTCTTCCTTCCGATCCCACCAACCCCTTCCGCGTTCTCGAAGAAAATAGCAAGCTGCGCCTTCTCTTCCAAAAGTACCCCTCGCTCCCCGACCAGCTCCTCCGCATCCACGCCGCAACACTCCAGCCCCAAGATACCGAATCTAAGAGAAATACCATCCCCGCATCACTGCTCAAGGGCCTCCCGCCTAAGAAGCAGACATGGAACCACGACATTGGCATTCAAAACGGAAAAGAGGCCTTGCGCAAGGCCCGGCGCGCCCACGGTGAAGAGGGTGATGCGATTCGCGAGTATTCGGAACTCATCCTGCACATCATGAACACGGATAAGTCCGGACCGGATGTGACAGACTTGCTGCGGCAGCAGTTGGCGCAAGAGGACACTAGCCTCATCGAACGCCTGATGGCGGAAGAGAAGCGATAAATCAACACAAGTTTCGGAATAATGGCTGGGCCATAAACGAAACACGCATTGGGAGTTTCTACGAAAAGGAGACATGACTTGGAAAGTAGTTTAATGATAATGAGAATGATCCCGAGAGGAAGGTAGGTTCGCCTATTAATGTTTGTGCCACAAACCCCGAACACCCAGTTCTCAGTTCCATCATCGCTCTGGTTGCCATTGAACGCCTCGTTATTTCCTATCGTTTGAATATCCCCAAAAACCCAGTTTTTGGTGATGTGGGTGATTCGGGGGGGTTTGACTCTCCAGATTCGGAACCATGCTCCCTCTTGTCCTTGCTGCTCTTGCTCACACTGCCTATCCGGCCTCGCATGATGCTCCACCTAGAGTCTCGCCTGCGCCCAGGCGACCAGTCCACCCGATACATGTCAACCATAGTTGCTCTCTGAGCGTTGGCACTGCCTCTGCGCGAGGGACCCGAGGTCTCTGAGCCTCTCCGAGAGTCGACATCTACCCTGCTACTGGGAGTCGCGGTGCCGCTGCTCTGGAACCACGGGGATACGTTGTCGCCAGTAGAGCTGACGGACGCTGCCCTATAGACGGACATGTTGGTGGAATCTTTGCGGACGGCGGCGGGCGGCGGAACCTCCAAGACCTCTTGGTGTGTTGACCTGGCTCGGATGTTGCCAGTGCTCATCCTTCGTGCTGTCTCGCCAGTTAGGCTGTAGCTTTGCAGCTTGCTCGGCAAAGTGAGTCTGCTGATGGGTTGGCCGCCTTCCTCATCGACCTCCGCAGTGCTCTCAAGGACGGTGTGAGGGGCGCCATGACGATCGTACGGTCGGCCGTGGCTGAAGCTCTGGGTTCTTCGGTACTGCCGGTTGTAATCGTGGAGCGACATGGCGCTATTTCCATGCCCGGGAGACTTGGCGTGTCTGGTAACTACGGCTTTGTCCTCGAGAGGCTCAATCGTTGTCGTTTTGACAAACTGAGATGCAGCGGTCTTGGGGACATGTCGGTAGGGGGCAGGCTTCGGGATAGCGTCATCGTCTTTCTTGAGATCGTAGTTGGACCCCTTGATTGAGAAGTTGAAGAAGCTTCCGCGTCGAGAACTCGTGCTGCCATTTCGGGACTTGGACGGCTTTGTCGGGGGCTCGTTCGCGAGCGTGGTCATTGGAGAGGCAGCGGGTTTGGCTTGGTCCGCTTTGGGCGAATCCTGAGATTCGGATACGTTCGTGTCGGTGGAGTCATCGTCCTTGTCCATCGCCACCACGGACAACTTGTGACTGAGCTCGTTTGGGTCAAATGGTGTGAGGGACAAAGACTTTGGCCTGTTCTTGCTGCTCTTGCGGGCTGTAATTTCCTTGGGTGCGTTCATCGTCGTCTGGACATCATCACCCGTTTGGAGGATCTCTGTGGTGGCCATTATGTGTAAATCTGATGGATTGATGGTTGTGAGAAGAAAGTGTGGATGGAAGATTGGTGGGAAACGTAGAAAATACGATTGTTCGATATCGAACTTGCTTCAATGCTTTAGTTCTTGAGAGACCCAATGCTGATGCTCTCGGGAGGATATTGGGACAGAGCAAGAGCTTGGTATTGGAAGAGTTCCTAAGGGAGAGTCTACACGTATTATAGGAAACCCAAAGCTGAGAGCGAGACACGACATGTTCACGATTGCAAAGCTGTTTGTTTACGAGCGGGCTCACTCAAGCAGAAGCAGGTAATCATGCCCTGACCCACTCGGCACAAAGCATGAATCCGTCGCAAGATCTATCGATGGTGGCTGCCTTACTTGTAGAAATACGTGGAGGCGGTCCGGTCAGAGGTTATTTGACTCAGCCGTGATGGGTAGTGTGTCGGGGCTTGGTTTCCGGAGAAGGTAATCCGTCTCACAAAACCGATGCCCACGGAACTAGAAGAGAATCCCCCGAACGCAGATCTTGCTACAGAGTCAACGAACGTCCTATCAGACTCGTTGGGAGCTGAGTAATGTGATGGTAGCTACGTAGTGTGTGAAAAAAGGGTCGATGCCCAACATTGTCTCAGACGGGTTGGGTCAAGGCTGGCACGGAGGCGTCAAAGACACGGTCGCTTGCATCGGCCGAGTCGACCCAGCCGAGTTTGTACGGGGAATTGAGGCGGGGTCTGAAACAGACTCCTCGATTTGAGGGTGTCGTCTCGTACAGATCGGGCAAAGCCAGTCAATATCCGGAATGGGACGGCCTTGGTTTCCGTGAACCTTGAGACTTGTTGACTGGCCGAGCGCTATGGCTCTCTGGGGGACTCCAAAAACTTCACTCGTCTCAGAGCTTTTCTTGATTCAGATGTACGCAGTGGCTTCTCTCCACTTGCTACGAGTTTTTGAATTCAGGCATAGATTCAAACAGCCCCCAGCAAGTCATTGGAGGTTAGCAAACCGATCCCAAACGGCTCCAACTTTCTTAGTTGGAGAGCTACGGCGGCTGGCATAAATGCTCCCGCCATTTGTCTACCGGTTGAGAGACTTCGCTCGATAGCCCCCAGTCTAAGAGGCGCTACGTCCTGCGGGATGGCCCACCGAGGCCGGTTTTGTATGAAGGCTTGTAGGCTGTTGGTCTAGGGACGACAAACTTTGGGATGTGCTAAGCGCTTCGCCACGGATCGATTTCGTGACGAGTCGAAGGAAAAGGGAGCGTGTTTGAGAATGTGGTGACAGTTGGCAGGTAAGTTAATGATGCGGTCAGGCTAGTTCGTCGCTCTCGATTTGAAGCTCTAGAAAAGGAATAAGACGATGTTGAGAACGGCTTCAAGGCATGCCTGCCCGGTTCATATGAGAATTCTATACATTTCATGTGACACTTTTTGGTCTATGGGAATGATATGATCTCGGTGCCTGTTTGTTCAGTCACCCTTGATAAAGTATTTAAGCGGTTCCTGTAATTGTGTGGATGGTATTCAATCTAGCCCAGGCACCTCGGGGCGAATAAATCAGCATGGCCTTGTCAAGTTTGTTTTACCATTTTTGACTAGATTAGGGCCAGATTGGTTACCCCTCGTTCCCTGGAACGGTGCGAATACCACGTCATGGATCTGCGTACATATCATCCACACATATTACACAAGTTGGGTAGCAGTTGAGTCCTGTTGGCCTGTTGAGACGAAAGTCCGTGGCGATTTTGGCTGAGGAGGCTATGAGGTTGCAAGTCCATTGTGGAGACGATTGCAAGCCCCGTGATAGTAGACAGAAGAAAGCGGCAGCCTAACCTTTTAGTGGGATCGTGATTTGTGAACAAGTGGAGGCGAAGCCGGCACAAAAGAGACGAGTCGGAGAGACGAGCCGGAGTATTTAGGAGAAGCATGGCTGCTCTAGTCAATATTCCCCGCAACCATGGCCGAGGGATTGTCAAATATGGCCTAATTGACGGCAATTGTTGAAGCCATTTCGGAGAGAGCGGATCACAGTTCAGTCTAGAGTTGGTCCAACCGTGATGGCATGATACCATGCAGCCTCAGGCTCAGATGCAACAGAGGCGGCGGTGAGTGGCCAAGAGTGAGTCGCGTGCACTCTTCAGTTACATTGAGCACTGACATGCTGGGATAGCCGCCTCCCAACTGTCATTGAGGCGACTGCGTTGGACTGCGAGGCATCCCAACCGTCATCCCAAAGAGAGGCGGTTCGTGCGTCAGGGGAGGGGCAGGCGATGCATGGCGTCAAGTTGTCACTTGCGTCTGCGCCATGTCTCTCTAACCCGGCCATCAAGTTCAAGCCTCACGTCTGTGAGCTGCCAACGCCCGCTTGGCCCCGGCGGTCGAGGCAAAGAAGGTGCCACTATGTACTCATGGCCACTATGACCAACTTTGGGAACTATGACCAACTATGGGAACTATGACCAACTATGGGAACTATGGACACTATGGACGCCATTAACCCTTTCAAGCCTCTCAACTTAGGCGAGGTTGCATGCTGCCTGCACGATCGGGGTGCTCTTCATCAATCGCTTCTCGTAGCGACAGGGTGTCGATTGGCCGTGGCAAACTCCCACGTGCTTGCGGGGTATCCCAGAGGTCTCCTACGTACGGCAGAAGTGCGACAATGGCGTGCTCGACATTCATCTCATTGCCACTGGCTTTGCAGGACGACAGCATTGTGTGTCAAACCATGAGATGCGGCTTGTTCGAGCCATTGTGTGCAGAACCAGCTGCTATTGTCAGCCAGACTACCCAAGTGTGAACCAATGACTCCCTTACCCACGCATTCGCGTTGGGAACTCTGTGCGTCCGCGGGGATCCGCCTCGCACTGTCGTCATGGCACGCAGTTCCATGTTTTGATCGACAGCTTCGCGCAGCCATAACCTCGTCAAATCAAGCATGGCCCAAGACTGGGATGGGATGCCTGGTGTGCGAATGAAATGCACACCCTCATGAGCTAGTCAGGGCCATATTTAATAATGCCAAAATAAGACCCCGAATGATAGGGTGAGAAGAGCTCAAAGGATGGTGGTGGTGGACTATTGGACAATCCAGTTGGGATACCGGGGAATTTGCTTTTTACGTCTTCATTGGACGCCGGAGGACCAAAGCTCCCCTGGTTGGTGCCGTGTTAATGGTCCGAGCCGGCCTGATAAGCAAGCATAAGCAGACTGGCTAACTCAAGTTCCCGATGCTCTGAGCCACCAACAAGTCAATGAGGCACGCTACCGACTACTGCAACGGCCTGCCGGTTTTCACACCGAGCCAACCCAACACTGGTCCAACCCAACGATGGACCAACTGACTGGGTGGCGAATATAGGGTCTGACCGCAATATGTGGACGGACGCTCCAAAGAGTGGTTGAGCACTGTGGGAGTGGCCCTGTTGATCACCTAAGTACCTACCAACCTACCAAGGTACTTTGTACATTAACATCTTGTCTCGCCTCATCTTGCCTACTGCCTATCTTATCTGCTGCCATTTGATGCCGAATTGACTCCATTCCCGTCTGCCGAGCCGGGTTCAAGGATCAAACCGCACGCATCCGTGACCCAGTGACCGCTGGAGGATTCAGCCTCGCCGGCTCTGTCCCCCGCCACACCAGACTGACCCCTGACCATCAGTGCGCCAACGCCAACGTAGGAAGACCCTGGCACCAACGTAGCGCTTGGAGCAGCACAACATGGGGGAGCACACGGGTGCAGGATGCTGTGGATGTCATAGGTTCGAGCTGTCTTCGGGTGCCCTGTCAGCTAACGCTGCGAAGCACTGATTGAGCTGATTGAGTGCTGAGGCGCTGAGCACTGAGCGCTTCGCGAGCCACGACCCCTGGACCGCGACGTCGACCTGAGGTAGTTCATAGCGGGAGACCAGCACCCGCTTCAACATAATTAACCAGCCGCCCCCCTCAACGCCCACGGTCCGACCCCCGGAACGTCCAACGACCAACGTCCAACGTTCGTCATCCAACATCCAACATCGAAACCCGTCCAGGAGGGCTCTTTTCCCCTCATCGTCGCCCGCCTCCGTCCCATCGTCGAAGCCCCTCTGACGGCCCTGTGTCTTAATCATCCAGAATCTTAAACCAGAATACGACCAGACGCCGCTCTCCGTTTCGTCTCACCCTGCCTCGCCTGCCCAATCTCGCCAACCGACGTGCTGCGTCGCCTCCCAGCCAACCCAGGCCTGCCCATGCTGCCCCTCTGACGTGCAGCTGCTTCAAGACCGCCAGCCAGGGACGCCGCCCGCCCGCACTGAGCTCTGTCGTTCGTTGGCTCGCTCAACAAGGCGGGACTGACTACCAACCAACAAGCATACCTACAGTGCATACATACCTTCTATTGACTCACCGAGTCACTGAAGGGTTCAGAACTGGTACAGTGCAGTGCAGTCCGAGTTGCCGAGACCTGCGGGCTTGCGGTGCTGACGTGACATGTCGACTGACAAGTGACGACAGGTCTCAGTTTGGTCCGTTTGGCCTGTTTGACCAGCCGATTCGAGTTGGTTGTTCGGCGGTTGGAAAAGCCTCGCGGCCGAAGAGGCGTTTTTCTCCCTCGCGTTGCTCCTCCTTTCCTCCGCAAGTCTGTTAGTACTATGTAACTCATTATTGTCTCTGTTTCGCATCTATCCCTATCCCGTCTTGGTCTTGGTCTTGGTCTTTTCTGCCCGCCTTAGGCCTCCCACGTAGTAGACTCCTAGACTCCTAGTGTCTGCTCAACGCTCCTACTCCGCCCTCCACCTTCTCCTATTCACTTCGTCTCGGCCCCCCCTGGGAGACTGGCTGGGTCTCCACGGCCGTCCCCACCACGAACTTTACTTTTACTCTCTGTCAAGCGTCTCATGTCCCCCTTCAACTCTTTTGCGAGTTGTCGAGGTTGAGGCCGCGACCATGCATCCCGATCATGCTGGCTCACGACAAGCTCACATGCTTCCAGGCACTACGCCGGCCTACCGCTCGTTCGCTGCAGATAATCCGACCCCTCGGTACTCGCCCACCCGCAACACCAACGACGTTGACAACACCGCACCCAGCCCTCGAGTCCGTCCCCAGCACCTGGGCCACGGCAACAATTCGGACTCGGTCGGATCCATTGTGAACGACCCCTTCTTCCAACGCTATAGCGCAGGTGTCCCTGTCGCTTGCGACGACGACTCGGACGACAGCTCCGTGTATCAATCTCTTGACGGAGACGACGACGAGGAATACGACCAAAACCGCAACGACCGAATCGTAGACGACCACGATTTCAACGATCACGATAGCAATGACCATAACCCCAGCCAAGACTGGCTGCCACCCCGTCGAGAGTCTCTGACCGCCCCCCCTTCATCCCACTGGGTACGTCCATTGCTCCAGTACACGGACCTTACCTCCCTGGTCTTCCGCGGGGCAGGGGTTGTCCGTGTGTATGAGACACATCGAACGTGTGGGGACTAACTGTGACCTGACTCCTAGTCGCCCTCATCCTCATCCTCTGACATGGACGACTTCCATATCGCCGTCATCGGGTCCACCGGTGTCGGCAAATCCTCCTTCGTCCAACGTGTTCTCGGCCTTCCCCGACCCCCGATATCAAACGCCTCGACCGTGCAAGTGCTGGTAGACAAAGTGGCACATAATATCACCCTCCTCGAATTGGACCTGGAGTATTTTGAAATGAACCCAAACCATCCAATCCAATGGCCAAAGCAGATGAACGGGCATATCATCCCCCGTGTCGATGCTGCCCTAATTCTCTACGATGTCATGAACCAGGATTCCATCCGTGAACTTCCGCAAGCGCTCAGTAAGCTCACTTCAGCTGCTCTCTTCAAGAATGCTTCGCTGACCGTGATATAGCTGCCCTCACCAACTCAAACCTTCCCTCTTGTTTGCTCGCCTGCAAATGCGAGAATCCAGAAGCGGACTGGGAGGTCGATGCAGACGCATTGGCTAACCACCAGCTTTTCAAATCCTGCGTCGGTACCTACAAGATCTCCGCAGACAGGCTTGACATCTCCAGAATGTGCCTCCACACCATCCTGAAGGCCATCATGTCCCAACCCAGAGGTACTATTAACACCACTGACCAAGACTCGAGGCTCATTGGCTCTAACAACGTCTCTAGAAGATAGTGGTGAGACAGTCTCGCGCCGTCGAGCGCAGTCTGCTGCCAACCTTGAGGCACCTGACTACAGCGCCAGACGGCCACTGAGCCAGAATAGCAAACATAGCAGAGCAAGCTCCGACTTCTCTCTTCTACGCGGATTCCCCAACCCTCCTGCCACCGAAAACTACCTCGCCCGCAGTCCTCGAATGGGCCAGCACCAGAGCACAAGTCCAAACCCGAGCCGCGACCTGGGAGACAATGGCCGGCCGCAAACAGTGAGCAGTATGCTTAGAACACCCGGGATTCGACTCGACACGCAAGGCAGCGAACCTCACTTGGACCCGGAAGAATCGGATGCTGAATCATACCGGGATTCGGATGATATCCCGATTCTGCAACGCAATGATGACAACGTCCTCGACAAGCCTGCGAAGATGGCGGGCGTATCATTTGATGAACTGGTGGATCGTCTCCTCGCCCCCCGACTATCAAGGGCGGATCACAACTTCTCCGACATTTTTCTCTGTCTGTATCGAAAGTTTTCGGCTCCTGGTGAACTCTTTTCGGCAATCCTCACGCGGCTGGATCACGTACGAGAGGACAAAACGACGCATTATCTATCAAAAACTGCTACGCAGCTTCGAATCATCGAGATGATAGCCAAGTGGGTGTCACTCTACCCCGGCGACTTTGCGCGCCAATCCACCAGGCGCAATTTGGAAGATTTCATCAAACACCTTTCCACGGAACCCATTTTTTCTATAGCAGCCCAGCATATGCGTCGACATCTTCAGTTCCACGTGGTGGAGGATGATGATACGGGCTGGGCAAACGCAGACAATACGGGTGATATGGTTGCGAGCGAGATCCTGTCTAAAGATGTGAACGAATTGTCATTTGGCGTTAGCACGCTGCACGTCGACGAAGATGTTGATGGACGACCATCTGGCAGCTCGGAGACGTCATTTGTGGACAGGGGGAGCTCTGTTGGGAGCCAAGTCCAATTTCATTCATTCGAAGACTACGAAAGAGCGGCGTCCACCCTGGAACCCACGGATAATCTGCCCATGAACAAGTTCCGCTATCACATCTTCATGGAAATCCCCGACGACGATGTGGCGGACGAATTGACGCGTATCGACTGGATTATGTTTTCGTCTATCCGAATCCGCGATTTCGTTAGGCACGTCAGCTTGTCTACATCCCAGAAAGAGAAGTGCAAAAGCTTGAATAATGTCAACCGGATGATTAACCACTTTAATCACGTCGCCAAGTGGGTTGCAAACATGATTCTTCTACGAGACAAGGCAAAGCACCGAGCACAAATGTTGGATAAATTCATGAGCATTGCGTTAAAGCTTCGACAGCTAAATAACTACAACGGATTAGCTGCCATCCTAGCCGGCATCAACGGGACCGCGATACACCGTTTGGCCCAGACCAGAGCGCTAGTACCGGCCGAGACTCAGAAGCGTTTCGCGCGATTGGTGATATTGATGGGAACGCAAAAGAGCCACTTTGCTTACCGACTGGCCTGGGAAAACTCGCCTATACCGCGAATTCCTTTTATACCGCTTCATCGGCGAGATCTTGTGTCTGCCGAAGAGGGTAGCAAGACGTTTGTTGGCCCAGATGGGGATCGCATCAACTGGAAAAAGTTTGAAGTTTTGGGAGAAGTCTTGCTTCCCATCATGAAGAGCCAGGGTACCCCGTACCCGAACCTGAACAAGCATGACAATGCTCGAGAACTGATTCTAAACTGCCGGATACCAATTGATGAAGAGGTAAGATGGCCCCATTGGTCGGATATATCGTTCCTATACTAACGGAAGTAACCATAGGAGATTTATCAGCGAAGCATACAGGTTGAAAGCATGTCTGGGGGATCGGCTGAGCCAGCCAGGAAGAAATTTCCCTGGTTTGCCAAATAGGATAAAGCGGGAGGAGTTACGGTGACTACGTATCCAACTTGGTATCATACGATCGATGTGTGAAATGTATCTGGCCACGGCATCTTTTAGACTTACGGCGCGCGCGCAATGTTTTTGGATCATAGCGAATAGTCGGCCTGTTGGCCAATGGCAATTGGAATCGGCCCTGTGCATTCTTCCCAGACACGTCTCCAAATTCGATTTCACTCATTCTGAACCTCTGGGTTAGGGTTGTTTCTCATTTAGGCGAGTCACCATGATGTATGCGATGCGCCTGTTCGCCTGGCACCCGTAGCCTCAGGCCGCAGGTGCTTGCTCTTCAAAAAACACGACTTTCCGCTCCTTCCTCACGACTTGGGCTGTATGAAGCGGAGTCACCTGCCTTTCAAGTACCGAATTTGTCACATCGTTTTCGAAATCGGTCAACTTTGCAGGACAAGTTCCCTTCATCGTCGCTATCAAAAGAACAAACAGCTCCTGCACTCGACGTTCTGGGTTTGCCTTGCCCCCCATGGACCTGTCGCCTGAGCCTCAAGCAGACGATGTCGTGGCATCAGCGTGGCCACTGCCAACCCTGCGAATGCTGTTGAAGCACGAGAACCTCGAGGTTGTGGTCGCGCCGTCCTTGTGCCTCGATCTCCCCACTCGCTTCGCAAACGTCGAGACTATCGACCAGCTTTGTGCCGATTTGGAAGCGTCGCACCTTTGGATTGCGCGGACCGGGAACTGTCACATTGAAGTATCGGTTGCCGTTCATGGCAATCCTATTCTCGAAGTTGAACAGGTGGGCACGTTTGCTCGGTTAATTAAACACTGCGAAGTATGCCGAGTTTCTAAATCGTCGCCGAGACCATAAGCTCATCATGCCTACCAGGTGTGGAATCGTCTGGGCCTCCGTCTTGAACACGAGCCCATTACACCGACGCAGTTGCCAGGGCTCATGAGCTTGTCGATACAGCACCCAAGCTTAGCTTCCACCCTCATACCCCCAACCGGAGCAACCACTGCACAGTTCCGAGCACTTATTCTCTCAGTCAGCGTCCTCGAAGCCAAAACACGATCCCCGCCACATCATAACCCTAAGCAGCGAACGAAAAAGAGAAAAGGACCACATCGAGAGACCCAAGACCCACCAGCGGCTGTTGAGCCTGGGGAGATGTCCTCGGTCCTTAGCATGGATGACCAACTAGCCGTCGAGAACTTTATTACGAGTCTCAACTTCCCACCCCAGTCCCGCATGGTGGACCAATCCATACAGGCGTTAGAAATCGACCCGAAGATGGCAATCAATGAGATTTTAGAGAAGTTAAACAGCTCGGAGTTGGTCGCAGTAATGTTTGAGCAGCTTATGCTTGCACCTGCAAAGAAATACAAAGAGATTCGGGTAACATGTGGTCTGTCACGACGTTGTCTCACCAAAATTGCTCCTGGGGTCTTTCACATTCCGTACCTCGAGGTATGTCCAGAAAGTTAAGTCGCTACTGGAGAAACGCTGACAGCTCGAGCAGGCTATATCTGACCGTACCAGTTTTCTCAAAGTCGTCGGTGGATCACTCGCTCGTATGAGGAATGCAGAGTCTCCCGGGCTTAGGCAGAAGATCACAGAATTTGGCTTGCGAAGGGCTCGAGACCAGACTCCTTCCACAGAGTGGGATGGCATCATCCAGGGCATCGAAAAACGGACGTGGGATGTCCTAGTGAAGAATACTAAGTTGCCCACTTTGAGGGAAAGGGCGAGAACGGAGCGGGAACAATTAGTTCAACCCAGGCCAGAAAAGCCAAATACAGTTGAGGAGAACTTCCGCATACTTACCTCACGCTACGCGGAAGACGTCCATCTACACTTCAAGCAAGAAAACGATTCAAGCCAAGGAGCATGGGACGTGAACGAATTGATCTTGGCGAGCCAGTCAGCATTGGCGAGTGATCAACGTTCACTGGCCTACAATCATCCTTTTAGCCCGGGATCCTCAGAGTATCAGTTCACCCAGACCAGTGAGACCTACCACACCCCTACCGCTCGAGCGGAGCTACAGGAGATTGATGTGAGAAATCCATGGCCTGTGAATAATTTCGAGATAGGTGACGACAGGAGTGGCTCTTATCACCCTATCTATTCCGAATTTCCGAATCAAGTGGAGGATGACGAACATTTTGTAGAGCCGGGGATGAACAGATACGTGAGACATGATCTGGGGAGCTTTCGATCATTTGACGACTGGGCATCGCAATGTGGCCAAGGCATAAAGGAAAGGAGGTTTGCGGATAATGTCAAGTGACCAGAGTTGCAACAGATGAAAGACAAGACAAAACGGCTGAGTGTATTGTAAAACTACATCTCCTGAAGACAAAACCCTGTGTAGGTAGATTACAAGCGCCAAATACAGCCCGCTGTCATCAACGCAGGGGAGGCCATCTATCTGGCTGGAACAACACCGGACGAAATCCATGAGTAACAATTTAAACCGCTGGAGTGAGAAAAGAAAACGACTGCTGATCTTGGGTCTTCATAGGCCTTGCCAAGCCCAGCGTGTGCTGAGTGCTCTTGGTGAAGATTCGATGAGCGTGATGAACCGTGAATATGAGTTTTAGTGATATGGGGCGCATGTCCCAGCCGGAAAATGCGGCGGCGGTCATATGGTCTGCTTTATTTCTTGCCCTTGTTCTTTTTCGCGGCAGCTTTCTTATCCTTCTTGTCCTGCGCGGCCTTGCGCTGCTCAGGCTTCAAGGTGGCATAGCCAATGTACCAGTGCAGGACGAATTGCAAGATGATTACGATCAGGACGATGAGAAGGATGGTGAAGAGGATAGGCTGATCGTTGAGGACGGCGACAGCCTCATCAGTGGCGCCGATGGCGGAGAACCAGTCGAATTGACCCATTGTAGCGAAGGTCTGGAGTGTCGCGAAGCGTAACGAAGCGGGCTCGAGGCGAGATTATTGGAGAGGCGATGCTTGATCGGGTTTCGATTGTGCCGGACAGTCGAGGATAGAGTATGGACGTAGGGGGGGGAGGATTTGTACAGATAGCGAAAGAAGATGTATGTGCACCAGTCACGTACGTTCTATGGCAGATGGCAAGCCAAGTTGGAAGGGAACGGGTTCAGGGTGGAGGGCGAGATCTAGCAGGCGAGAATAATGGAAAAGGAGGAAGGGAGGGGAAATGGCATGGGGATGGGAGAAGAAAAAGTGCAAGTCGTGGAGTCGAAACCAAAAGCGTCACAATTCCGATGGATCGCCACCTGGGCAAACGGCGACGGCGATGGCGACGGTGACGGTTCCCGCTGCCAGCTGGGGGTCGGTCCTAGCACGTTGGAAGGGTCAAGGGGGGTCAAGGGGGTGTCAAGGTACAGCACCAGGGGAGCTGAGACGTTTCACAATTGCAGCAAAAAGTCGACTGATGTTAGGGAGGGGTTGATTGGTCAAGGGAGGGAGGCCTTGCTGGTCTTGAGAAAGTCATAGGGCCAGCCGAGACGAAGGAGAGACAGCAGAAGCAAGCGCCGGTTGAGATGGGTCTTGCTGGCGAGGTCGATTCAGCTCTGTCAAAGATGTCGAAGACCAACACCGAGGCATGTCAAAGGGGGGGGGGAAGGGGTGGGGGAGCGAGCGAGTCACCCTCGAAGGTGAATTATTCAAGATCATTAACCCATTTGAGTCGAGCATTGACACGTGACAGCACAAGCTGATATAATATGGAGGGTTTTGGTGGACCAATCAGGCTAAATGATTCATTTCTAGCTCCCGCCTTTAACTTACCTCTAGACCAGTTAAGAACACACAGAATACACATACATCAGCGGCTAAGTTCCCTTGGAGTGTCGTAAGGCAACATTTCATGTTGAATGCCCACAGTACTTCTGGAGATCAACGGGACGCGGGTCGACTTAAATGCCCTATGCAGTGCTGAGTACTGTAATGTAGATCCCTATAATCCCTGCTAGTAGCGTAAGTGTTGCCTTACGGCACTCAAAGGGATAACTGTGCTACGCAAGCTTTCCGACAGAATCAAGGAGACCATCAACGCCCAGAGAACCCCACATACTAGCTTCCACTCGGGCAGAATAATCTCGGAAGGAGCCATCTGGACGGGCGACTTCCTCCGACTGGCGCCTCGTTTTGCTCCGCCTCTTCTAACTCGTCAAGGGACTGGAGCCCACGACGCACCATCCCATGAACCCTTCGACTTCAACGCGCGCTTCTGACGACGAAGCCGCGCCAAACAATTCAGAGCTTCATTCATGGCAACCTGCGCCGCCATCATCTGCTCCTCAGCCTTCGCTTCCTTCCACTCTGAACGCTCAGATTCGGTGTTTATTCGGTTCACTACACGCTTCGTCGCGTTGGTGGGTCGAACAGATGAGCTTAGCAGGCGCAGTACGCATCCCTCTGGCCGCGGTTGCGACAACAGCCCCTGGTGCACTGTTGTTTGAAGATAAACTTGTTCTTATTGTTGCATTGGCCAATCTGGTCACCGAAGCACATTTTGAGACCATTCGAACATTTGATACCTGTTCCTTGCCTAGCCTCCAGCTGAGGCTCTCCATTGGGGATGCTAGCAGCATGGGTCGCAGCCGCAAGAGATGCGACACCGAAGAGTAGTGTAGATAGATGCATGATGGAAGATGGAAAAGTTAACGAGTGGTTGAGATCCCTGGCTTGTAGAAAGCCAAACTGTTGGAGGTCGATTTGGGTTGTTTTTGGGCACTGGGAAATTTTGAGCTCAAAGTGTTAAGTCAGTAGCTACGAGCAGGAGTAGAAAGATGAAGAACCGTGAGCTCTTTAAATGCAGAAACTATCTCTCCCAAAGTGAGGGATTATTTAGGCAAGCTATCGGCACCCCTAGTCAAGCAGAGGTAGTCCTTTATACGAGCAGATCATACGAGCTTCACACTCATGAGGTAAGTGTATTGCTGTAAGGGCGGGGGCGGCATGCCCCAACTGCATAAAGACCCGGCTGCAGCAAAAGATCAAGCAATTACAGCAAGTTAGGTTACTAAGACCGTGCTGCGCAACTGATCATCAGGCCGAGGGCTCCGCGAATCATCGCCTTACAGTGTGTTGCAAGGATTAACTAGCTGCTTGAGGGTGTCGGCACTGATGTAAGTAATGGCATTTATATGCGGTTGGTTCCTCTTTGCATATACGAAGTAATGCAGCCTTCAGTTATCTGGAATAGAAAGAATTTTCCAGAGCTGAAATAGGGATAAGATAGGAATCATGGAAAGGGCCCTTGCTTGTTGATTTTCAAATCATAAAGGCAGGTTCAAGGTTAATTCATCACAGTCACAAGGTTCCATGAGCATCGTCCATTAAAAATGCGATTGCATTCTTTAACCAGGGCCATCATATCAGTTAATCGCCCCCATCCCAAAATCATCAGCTTGCAGCAACAGGGCGCGTGCGCATCGTTAGCTATTGGACTCGGACAACTACTGCGTCACTAGTTAGGTGACTGCCGCTCAGCTGGACCGTCGAACCAACCAGACTAACTGGTGACCTTCCATAACAAGGGCTTGATCCAGCTAAACTTGAGAGAACAGTCAGACCGACTCGTTGTGCCTAGAAATGGAGAGGATCTCGGCGGTGTGGTTCTATTGGCTCTGTTGGCTTTGTTGGCTCTGTTGGCTTTGCGCTCAGGCATGATTCGTCTGACGACCAGAGCAGGGGTGAGTGCCCTGGTAGGGCCATAACCTTCTCCTTCTCCTCACCCTGCATCATGGTTTGTCAAACTTTGATCAGCTGGCTGCCTCTCGTTGTCTCCCTTGGACAGCATGCCCGAAAACGATGCTATCCGGGATCCGTAGGCGAGCCTGACATCCCATCGGCAAGAATGGCACAATCACGGCCCCTCGTTGTTGCAGTTGAGTCATAATTCGTCGTGCCGCAAATGTCAACACACAACCTCATCTCATAATGGGCCAGGGTGAGGGGGGAGTTGGTCAGAGACTCCTAGCGATTCAGAGAGACTATAAGGCCGTGGAAACTCAGCACGTGAAATAGCACGTGCTCGACACCCCTCCTCCTCTCGTCCCACTTTTGACAACCTCCCAGCTGTCAGTTGCTCTGATTGGCCCAGGATCCTCAGGCACTTAGCGCACCTTACCGGTGTGCTCAATTGAGGATTCCTGGGTCCAAAAAAATCTTCGAGGTCGTTGAATGTGAAGGTCGCGCCAGACCAATCGACTTTTGGGTGCCCGCCTCCGACTGCCTCGCCGCGAATTGATTTCCCCCCTGGAATACCTGGATACGGTCTTCTTTGAGCGACCGGACTCCTGCCGGTCATGAGCGTCGCACGTCCGGCCCGCAGCCTCTTCGGCCGCTGCCTTTCTTCGACCCGAACGAATCCCGCCATTCCCTGCCAACAGCTCCATACCTCGGCGCCCCGATCAAGCCGCAAGTCCCGCTTCCGCAATGTTAAGGCCGAAGAGCTGGGCCTGCTGAAGCCCGACAAGATGGCAAAGTACCAAAAGGCCCAGTTCCCCGAGTACTCGGCCGAGGAGAAGGAGACCCTCCAGGCCAAGTACTCTCCCGAGCAGTATGAGGCTTTGGAGGCGGCGGAAAAGGTCATTGATACCAAGGACATGATCATCCAGGGACGGATACGAGACGACCCGTACGCGCCCAACTATGTTGAGGACTACACCGTACTGGATCCCCGCTATGATCTCAAGCCCACTATCAAGAGCACACCCAGAGAGGTTCACTGGCCCAACCAGAGCGAGTGGATTGACAACTACGGACAGAAGATGATGAAGATTACCGACAAGAAGACGAGCGACCAGCTGACGCGGGCCATGGTCCGCGCCATGCGCAAAGTCAAGGAGAGCCCGGCTGGGCAGGAGCTGATAGACCTGACCGAGGATGAGCTCAAGGACATCGAGGCCGACCCAGAGCTGATCCAGCGCTACATCATCAAGGAGAAATCCGAGGAGGAAGCCCCCGCTCCGGCGGCCACCGCCACTGGGCCCGAGTTCATGACACGCGCCGAGGCCCTAAAGGTGGACGAGGCCATCGATGCAGAGTGGAAGAAGGAGCTTGACAAGATCGTCGAGTTCTCCGCCCAGGGCGAGATAGAACCCACCAGCCTCGAGCTCCTCGAGGACGGCCCGGCTGGCTACGAGCGCCTCCACTCGGCCGAGGCCGCAGATCTGGGCAAGGTGCCCGGCGTCAAGGGCCTGTACAAGACCCAAGCCGACCCGGAGGACATGGGCCAGGACGATGCGGGCAAGTTCCAGGAAATCAAGCGCTTGACGGGCATGACGCTCAAGGACATCCGCTCGCTCCTCACCAAGGGCCTCGTGACTCGATGGGTCTCCAACCAGACTCGTCTGGGCAAGGTCCGCAGTACCTCAGTCGTCGCCATTGCTGGCAACGGCAACGGCCGCCTCGGCTTGGGCATGGCCAAGTCCACGGAACCTGGTGTCGCCGAGGAGACGGCGCAGATGCTCGCCATCCGCAACATGAAGCCCATCCGCCGCTACGAGAACCGGACCATCTACGGTGACGTCTCAGGCAAGGTTTCCGGCACCGTTGTCGAGCTGATGGCTCGCCCTCCTGGTACGTTTTTACTTTGCATATTCTCCCTCTCTACCATCAAATCAAGACACATGCTAACGACAGCTCCGTCAACAGGCTTCGGACTGCGCTGCCCGCACCGAATCTTTGAGATGTGCCGCGCGGCCGGCATTCACGACATTGCGGCGCGGATCCCGCGGTCCAAGAACCCAATGAACTCGGTCAAGGCGGCGTACCAGGCCCTGACGAACCAGCCCGACCCGGAGCAGATTGCCATCGGCCGGGGCAAAAAGCTGGTGGATGTGCGGAAAGTGTACTATGGCGGAGCTGTATATTAAAGTGTATTACCCAACGGGTGTAATGCGTGTACTCATATGGAGAGTTCTTCTCCCCATCTCCTCGGCGTGGCGGTAGAGTTGTTGTACGTGTAGAATCAATGAAGCGAAGCAACAACAAAAACATTCAATTCCAAGCTGATGACGACTTGGTGTGTAGGTTTGAGCGTGAGTTGTATGGTGTTCGTAAATTAGCTGGGTATCATGTCGCGTATATACATCATCCTCCACGCGTGGCGATCATTGGGAGTTTCCTCTGTTCAGCTCGCCATGTCGTCTTTCACTCAGTATTCCATCTCCTGTAGGGATTTGCATCACCCATCTCTATCCGCTGCGACGGCAGGCCCATCCGTTGCCCACCAGTCGCATGTATTTTCCCCAATCAGGCCGTTGACCCATCGCCCCAATCAATCTCCTGCTGCAGGACGATGCTGTAGACGCTGGCCTTGAGCAGGGTAAAGGCCAAGCTGGTCTTGCGCTCGAGCTCGCGGAGGCCGTCGAGGATCTCGGTGCTGGGGTTGGAGGCGAGGTGGTCGAGGATGGTGGCGAGCTGTTATTCGGTTGAGGGCGCAAAAGGTCAGTCGGGGTGGCACAAAGAAGAAGAACGATTGCGGTTGAGTAAAGGGAACACGCGCGTTGAATGCCGCGTTGAGGCTGGCCATGGACATACCTTGTTCATGTTCTCGGCGAGCCGCTCGTACTCGTCCAGGACTTCCTGCTCCAGTGGGGTGAGCTCCGGCTGCGAGAGCAGACCAGCGCCTGTCGAGGTTTTGTCCATTGCCTCGTCAATATGAATATTCGGCTTGACTTTTGCGTGTGTCTTGGTGTTGTTGACTTTGTTTGTCTCGTCGAGAAGGCGGGTCTTGAGGATGCGGCAGTTGGCTGTTGACGCGCCTACAACAAAAGTTGGTGGGTGGAGGGTTGTTTTGAGGTACCTTCTGCAGCGGAGCTCGCTGGGCAGGTACCTTACCAACCTCCACAGCGGCCTGGTTAATTGGGTATTAGGGTATTAGGGGGGGGGGACGACGGCCCCACTTTCGGGGGTCTGTCCGGCGTTGAGTCCCGGCTTTTCTTTTGTCCTCAGGCGACTACTTGATCATAGAGCCTTTGCATGTTTTACTCTCTTTTTTTCTAAGTTAGATCCAGGCTCCTCCCGATGGCTTCACGTTCCCTCTCCTTCTCCAGCACCCGCGCGGGCCTTGGCCAAAATCATATCTGTCCGGACAATGATCAAGGGACACCCGGCCGGAACCCACTGCATCTTTGTCCCCCACTGCAGGAACTGGATCTCGGCGTACGGCCTTGACCCGGGCCTCAACCCGAGCCTCATCAAGTCCGTCTCGCCCGCCGCTAGCTTGAAGACGTCGTCAAACGTCTCGTCGGGCCGCGGGCTTCGCTGGAGCACGCATGCGAACCACCAGCGCTGATTGTCGTAACTGGCGCCATCGTTGTCGTTGATGTCTTCGACATCCCGCGGTCGGCAGCCGATGACGACGCACAGCTTCTTACCCGTGCCGGGGTCGGTGAACTCGAGCACTGCTGCGTAAGTGGACGGCCCAGCTGCGCAGAGTTCCATCAAGCCCGGCCGCGTCCACGGGCAGAGCAGCCTCCTCCAGCCGAGCTTCGGCTCCAGATAGCGCGGCGGCGGCTGATGAGCGCCGCCCTCAAAGGCAAGAAATGCAGATGCTGGAGCCTCGGTTGAAGCCTCCAGGGGCGTCGCCCCGGGTGACCACAGCATCGCAAAGGCGGCCCAGTTGCTCATGTCGCCCATGTCGAGGCTGTCGGGCGAAGTGATGTACATCTTCCTGCGCGCCGCCGGCAGCACGCCGGCCACCGACGCTAGCTTGATGGGGAGGCCGGAGAGGCGCGTGTACCGGTCGCCGCTGGTGCTGTACAGGACGAGGCCGACCCGGCTCTTGGCCGACCCGGAGCTGGACCGGCAGTTGAGCACCGCCAGGATCAGGCCCGGCGTCACCGTCCGGAGCACGGGGAGCGTGATGCGCAGCCCGCTGTTGGTCAGCGTGTAGTGGCTGCGCTCCGTGTGGTCCCAGGCCTGGATGATGCGCGAGTGGCCGCGGAAGCAGCGCGGCGAGGGTGCGAGGATCGGATACCGGAGGTCCCCCGAAGCCTCCTCCAAGGCCGCCGCGTGCCCCGACGCCTCCGCCTCCGGATCGGCCCCACCCTGCCACGCAAAGATGGAATGGTCGTACGACTCCTTGATAATCTCGGCCTGCAGCCGCCGAAAAGCCCTCGCGCCCTCGCCGTACAGCAGCGGCATGCTGATGCCGAACAGGCCCATCAGGCAGTAGGCCATGTCCTCGATGCGCGTCGTCTCGCGGCCGGCCGCCCACGCCATGCGCTGCGCGATGCTGGCCGCCTGCAGGCCGAGGTCTTTGAGCAGAAACCGCTCCGGGATGCCCGTAGCCGCCTCGACTTCGTCGACCAGCGAGGGCAGATTTCCGAGCAACTGCCAGTCGCGCGAGAGAAATAGGACTCGGCGCGGCGCCAGTAGCTCTTGCAGCGTCCAGCCGCGCGTGAACCATCGGCTGGCCCGAAAATGCCGCCGCAGCTCCTCTGACAGCGCCGTGGAGGCGCCGGCAACCGGCCGCGGCCTGGAAAAGCGACTGGCCCGAACCTGCCGCTGTAGTTCCGCTAACAACGCCGCCGGCTCCGCGCCATCCGCTGCGACGCCCCGCGGCCGGGCCATGACATCATCCCGAGGCCGGTCCGCCGCCGCTTCGACCGGCCGGGCCGGGGCGTCGACGTCGGCCAGGTGGACGAGGCACACGCGCGAGCCGGCGTACCACCGAAACATGGAGTTGATGGCCTCGGACAGATCCGCGCTGCTGCGCTTATCAATACACACCGTGTCCGCCCACACGTACACGATGCCCTCATCCATCTGCGACGCAAACTTGCACGCCCCCAGGATCTTGGGGTAGCCCTTCATGGCGACCGCCTTGTCCGGCTGCTGCCACGCGTCGAACGACACCTCTTGCTCGGCCCACGTGTGAGACAGGATCGCGTATTCCGGGATCGCATCTCCAAAGAACTCCTCCATCTCCAGCGTCTCGACGTTGATCAGGCGCATTGTGGGCGGGGTAGGTGTATCTCTTGTGCAGTGTACCAGGAGAGAAGCGAATGTCTCAAACGGGCATCATCCACCAAAACATGAACGCAGCGATTTGGAATCAGTGAGTAACTCGGTCAAAACGTGGATGGAAACTAGTCTCTCTCCTTTTTGCTAGTTGAAATCATCCAACACTATGACATCTCACCGCCCAACCTATCAGCGAGTCATACAACCCTTCATCTCCACATCAATAGGCATCCAGCTCACGACAATGACAGAGAGCAACAAGTCTTGAATCATTTTTTTTTACTAAAAATGTCTTCACTGTCAACCTAAAAAGATATATGAAGGACAATGCCAGAAACACCAGACCAAACAGAAGTCGTCCAAGAAAAAAGAAAAAACAAGAGACGTTCCTAGTCTACTTTCAGACTCTGCCGTCTCGATAACAAAACACCTAACACAGACTCATGCTTTCATCCAAGACTCCCTTGTTCCCTTTACACCCTGGTTGTTGAATCAGATCCCCGTATCGCCGTGTCGCAACCTCGTCACCACCTTGTTCTACCGGCCATAAACCACCAACTCGTTTCCATCCCCAACATCGGTTCCAGCATCGGTTCCAGCATCGGTTCCTACATGGCTCTCAGTCCACTCGCTACCCGTCTCGCTGTACTCGCTATATCCGCCCTCTGAATCAGTGTACATGTCTGTACTGTTCGTCACCACTGTGCCTCTGCTGCTCCTTCGTAGTGTCTCATTGTCGCTGTCAATTCCATCGCCGTTAATCTCCGAGTCGAGCGCCGTTGTGCCATCGCTTGGGAGTTCCGATTCTGGGCGTATTGAGCGAGCGTCATGCTCGTCAACCTCTTCGACAGTCTCTCCCATGCCGACGTTTTCCTTGTCCTGGTCAAAGCCATGGTCGAGGTCACCACCCCAGCTTCGCTTCCGGTAAGCCTTGCCTTTGCCGGCTGGAGTTCTCACGCTCTGACTCCTCTTGAAGCCCGTCGACGCCACGTTGTTATTGATCTGACTGAGGGACACGATTCTTCGGCCGGTTCCAGCTTGAGCGGGAGAAGCAATGCTTCGTCGAGCTGTCAATGCCATGTTCACCATCGGCTTGCGGGGGGTTTGGTCAGGGTCGTCATTAGCGGGCTTCTTAACTCGCTTTCGACTCATCGCGTCTCCGCCTTTGTTGCCCTTGGACATGAGGAGCACGCGAGAATGGTCCATGACTCCCTCCAGGATCCGCCGCTCCAGCGTCTCGGCGCGACCCTCCATCTCGTACAGCTCGTCCTTGCGCAGGCGCATAGCCGTCTCGAGAGAAGACACGCCGGCAGTGAGTCTAGTCCTTTGTCGAATCAAACTCTCCTGCTCCGCTTGCAAGTTCAAGATGCTGTCTCGGAGCCTCTGCTCTTCCTCACGGAGGCTCATGACTGACGCCTCAACATGTTCTTTCTCAGCAAGCTTGCGCTCAGTCGCAATGATGGTGTCTTGAAGAGATCGCTCACGATCCTCGTGGTCATCCGCGATGCGCTGGGTTTGGTTGGACAAAAACTCCGAGATGTCGGCTGCCGTCTTCACCACAGAGGCGTGAACCTTGTCCAGAGTATCAAGACGAGAGAAGGCCTGCTCGGCGGTGGTGTTGTGCTCGGCCATCTTATCCAGCTTCTCGTGCACGGGGGCGTCGTCGTATTTTTGTGCAACAATCAAATCGAGCGTCTCGCGAACAACTGTATCGTCGTACTTTTGCTCAATGAGCAAGTCCAGTCGTTCGCGCACTTCGACATCGTCGTACTTCTGGTCCATGATCAAAGCAAGCTTCTCGCGGACCTCCGAGTCATCGTACTTCTGGTCCATGATCAAGGCAAGCTTCTCTCGGACCTCCGAATCATCGTACTTTTGGGCGACAATGATGTCGAGTTTCTCGCGGACTTCAGCATCGTCGTACTTTTGCGCGATGAGGAGGTCCAGTCGCTCGCGAACCTCGGCGTCGTCGTACTTTTGCTCCATGATCAAGGCAAGCTTCTCGCGGACTTCGGCGTCGTCGTACTTCTCCTCCACCAGCTTGTTGAGCTTCTCGTGGACCTCAGTGTTGTCGTACTTCTCCGGAGGGAGCAACATCTTGAGCTCCTCTGAAGGCTGAAACTCGATGAGCTTGTCCTGGGTGTCGGTATTCGCAGTCTTGGAGTGCTCGAAATGCTCTCCGACAAGAAGTAGAACGTCCTTTACTGCCTCAAGGATCTTGGGTTGGTAATCGCCAACTTCGCCCTTGAGGCCCTCAACGGCAGACAGAGCTTGGTTCACCTGGTCCCGGGTTTGCTGGTGCTCGGCCTTGTCTTCGGTGTGATTATCCTCATTCTTGAGTACGAGATCCTCCACGGAGGTAAAGACGGTCTTCGATGCCTCCTCCATCTTCTCGAGGGAGTCGGTGACTGTCGATCCCAGCGTGTCAATAAGAAGCTTAAGCTCATCGGCGACAGCCTTAGTTCCTACAACCGCAGCCTCCGTGGCGACATCACGAGCTTCGCTGACCTTGTTTCTCTCATCAAGCATGGTCTGAACCTCTTCGTACTTGGTCACCAGCTCTCCAATTTTGTCGTCAATCTTGGTACCGAGCGTGGTTGTTGCCTCCTCGAGCTTCTCGTTGGACTCGACCTTGACGCCAGACACGACGGCCTTTGAGTCCTCGAACTCACTCTTCATCATCTCAAACATGTCCTTGAGGTCCTGGCCCAAGCTGTCATTCTTGTCAATCTTCTCGCCCATTGTCTCGAGAAGTTTGCTGACAGATTCGACTCCGGTGGATCCCTCTTCAAGCTTGAGCTTGATAGTCTCCTGGAACTCTTCGAGGAAGGTCTTGACTTCAGTAACACGCTCGCCGACGCCAGTCATCTCCTCATCTCGGACTGCGACAGCCTTGGTGTGAGAGTCAACTGTGGTGTCCAGCTTTTCCTGGAATTCTTTGACGACAGTTTCAAGGCTTGTGATATCCTCCTTGTTGGCGAAGGTGGCAAAGTCAGTCTTGGCAACACCATCCAGAGCCTCCTTGAGTTCAAGAACGACGGCCTCGACAGCTTCGACGTCAGTCTTGGTAACCTTCTCTGGGTTCTCATTCTCCTTTTCGGTGCGCTCCTTCATCTCAACAATTCCAACGGTGACTTGGGCAATGAGAGACTCGAGGTTTGAGATCTCCTCCTTACGAGCAACAGTATCCACCTGAGCACTGAGAGATCCCATAGATTCCCGAGTCTCAAGGAGCAATTCCTCAATGGCATCGACGTGATCTTTGCGAACAGCCTGTTCGCCATCGATAAGATCATCCAAGCGAGCTTTGGTGTTTCGCAGGATTGTCTCAATGGCCACAACATCGTCTTTCGAGGCAGGGTCTTCACCATTGACATCAGAGTCGTCAGAGTCGCCTTTGGGAACCGCGCGTGCAGTTGTGATAGGCTCTCGGGAGCTAAGCTCGTCGACAGCGTCTTGGACGTTACGAATCATATCTTCCAGGCGAGTGAAATCAGTCTTCTCGGCACTAACTTCAGAGTCGTCGGTTCCAACCGCACGAGCAGTAGTAGCAGGCTCGCGAGAGCTGAGCTCGTCAACAGCATCCTGAACATTTCGAATCATCTCCTCCATACGACCGAAATCGACTTTCTGGGTGTCGGGTTCAGATTCAATGTTTACAATCTCGCGTGAGGTAGTGACAGGCTCCCTGGAGCTGAGCTCGTCGACAGCGTCTTGGACGTTGCGAATCATATCTTCCAGGCGAGTGAAATCAGTCTTCTCGGCACTAACTTCAGAGTCGTCGGTTCCAACCGCACGAGCAGTAGTAGCAGGCTCGCGAGAGCTGAGCTCGTCAACAGCATCCTGAACATTGCGGATCATTTCCTCCATGCGGCCGAGATCTTCTTTCTGGAGGCTCTCAGTCTCCGGCTCCATTGCCTCCACCTTCACGCCGAGCTGAGTAATCAAGACTTCGAGGTTCTTGATGTCGTCTTGTCTCAAGGTATCAAGAGGGACAACAGCCTGTTCAGGCTCGGGCTCCTTTGAAACAGTGGCGAGAGCCCGTTCATTGTTGCTGTCTCGAAGACTCTCGATATCTGAACGGAGAGACTCCAGGCCAGATTTGAGGGCCTCGAGGATCTTCTCTTCGGAGTCGTCCAAATGTTCAGAGCGGGTGTCCACGGCTGCCACTGCTCGCTCATTGTTGCTGTCCCGAAGTGCCTCAATATCCGAGCGGACAGAGTCAAGGCCGGTCTTGAGAGCATCCAAAATCTCGTCATTGGCAATCTCGTCAGCTTCTGACACAGATCTCTGGTGAGTGCTTTCTCGCAGCGCTTCGATGTCCAACCGCACCGCATCGAGGCCGTCCTTGAGAGCATCAAGAAGCTCTTCGTTGTTGTTGTTACTCTCGGTCTCGTCGACCGTAGCGACCGCCTTCGCGGCAGTGCTATCACGGAGTGCTTCGATATCTGAGCGAACGGCATTAAGTCCGGACTTAAGAGTGTCAAGAAGATCGTCGTTCGTGGTGTCCACGGCTGGGTCTAGTGGCACCACAGCCCTGTCATTGTTGTTGTTGTCCCGGATGGATTCAATATCTGCTCGAACGGAGTCAAGGCCAACCTTGAGAGCATCAAGGATTTCGTCGTTTGCCGTCAAGTCCATGGGCTTGTTGGTGATGCGGTCCATGCCAACACGAAGGTCATTGAGGCCGTCATTAAGGGCGTCAAGGATCTCAGTCGTCTCGGCGCGCGGTCGAAGAATCTCTGAACGCAGATTATTGAATCCAGTGTTGAGTGCCTCAAGAACTTCCTGGTTGTTCGAGTGAGACTGGGGCTGAGGAGCAGGGACCATAGAGGAGTTGACGACATCTCGCAGACCCTCTAGCTCAGTTTGCAACTTATCTTGAGCTTCTTCGTTGGATTGGGTAACCATTCCGGCAATGTCGGCCTTGAAGTCCTCCAGGGACTTGAGAAGATCGTCAAGAAATTCCTCTTGGCCGTTGATCCCAGCCGCTCGGTCAACATAGCTCTCGATAGCGGCACGGAGATTTTCGAAGCCATCTTTGGTAGCATCAAGAACCTGCTCAGTGTCACGCCCGTTGGCTGCAACGTTCTCTTTGGCCTCTTCGGAGACGGCCTTGAACTCGCGTCGGAGGTAGTCCGTAATTTCATGGAGGCGTGCAGTCACTTCGTCGTTGTTCGAAGCAGCGGGGACCAAAGCCCGGCTTGAGGACAGGTCAAGGTCGTGGAGGCCCTCTCTAACGGCATGTACCACGTCGTCGTGGGTGATTTCGTTGTTTCCGATGGCGGATGCAGCCACAGGGAATTCAAACTCTTCCAGACAATCTCTTACCGCCTCAATGATCTCATCTCTCGACAAGGTGGCTGGGGTTTCAACTTGAGGGGGCACAAAGTGTCTCAAGCCTTCAACGACAGCAGTGAAGACCTCATCTCTCGTCGCAGAAGGGGGGCGATCATCGCGAGGAGCGTACTCTTGCAGTCCCTCCTTGAGACAGGCGAGAACCTCTTCTCGCTCCAAGCCGAGTTGCTGAACTTCAATCTCGGGCTTGTAGTTCTCCCAGGCATCTTTGACAGCCTCGATAACATCCTCTCTGCTGAGATCGGGCATTTCACCGCGAGCTCTCTCGTTATCTTGAAGTGCCGCCCGCAGAGCGTTGTAAATCTCCTGGTAGTCGACAGCGGTTTTCTGGGTGTTGTTCGAGGAAGAGGATTGGCGTCTGTGCTCCCGAAGAACATGGTTAAGCTGGTCCTTCATCTGCTCGAGACCTTCGTCAATGACACGAGCAACTTCGTCCTTGCTGGGGCTGTCATGGTCGTCGACAGGCTTGCGGGACGCCGCTTGCTCCAGTCTTCGGCCTATTTCGCGACCCATGCCTAGAACCTCACCACGGAGTTCGCGAACAAGTGCCTTGACCTCTGCTGTGAGGCCACCTCCTTGAGCGACACTATCCTTGACAGAGCGGATAATATTAATGAGGTCTTCGTTGAGGAGACCAACACCTCGGCCAGCGGAGGGGTCGGAGCTTCGTCGACTCTCGTTCTTCATGAGATGCTCAACTCTTTGCAGCACGGGGCCACTCCTAGGGCGCTCGGGGAGGTCCATGTGGCTGGATCCGTCGTCAAAGCTGAAGTTTCGAGACCTGCTCACATCTGCGTTCAACACAACTGCTTGCTCGCTTTGGGCTCTGACTTCCTGGACAAGCTCCTCCACTTTAGTTGCGGTAGCCATTCCAGAGAGCTTGCTAGAGACCTCGATCAGGCGGCCAAGAAGAGAGTCCTGACCCTCTTTGGTTCCCATATCCCGAATAATCTTCTCCAACAAGGCGATAGAAGCCGGGGCCTCGGAACCAGCCAGAGAAGGGGTGCTCATGGAACCTCGATCGATTGAATCCGAGAAGCTCTTGGGAGATGGGATTCTAGGTAGTTGGAAAGCAGCCGATCTGGCAGTGTTGGGAGAGATATTGTGTGGCTTGTTGTCGATGTAGTATGAGAAGGGATCCCGACTAGGGAGTCGACCATTACCATCGCTGCCAGTGATGATGAGCTCCCTTAGGCTCTTTCGAATGTCTTCATCTCTCGTCGTCGTGGCCTCCTTGAGACTCAAGAGATCGGTGGCGTTGTCTCTGCTCCTTCGGCTCAGGGCCGACATCTCCTTTTGTAGCCCTGTGGCAATATTTGTGAGGCTAAGGATCTGGTTCGACAGCAGATCGAGATTTTGAGGATGCCTGACCACGGCTGAGGAGGCATTGGTGATGTTGGACAAGGGGTTTTCGGGCTCCTTGGCCGCGGGGGTCGGCTGCTGCGAGGGCATGTTTTGCAGGGCGAGCATAGTTGACGACTGAGGGGGGGTGTTCTCGCCCAAGATGCTCTGAGGTGGTGGCCTTCGAACAGTAGGACGTACGATGGGGGTCAGGCTCGGTCCAGGGGTTGGCGTGCCAGTCATGGATTCTCTGTCAATGTACCGGGCCTCTTCCCTGGCGTCCCTAGGCCTCACGGGGGTCTGGGGACGTGAATACTTTTCTGGTGACTTAGTGGGGGAGACATTAGGGCTGGCGTTTCCCTCGATCATCAGGCTCAGGTCGCGGACGGACGAGGGCTGCATCGACTGCATGCGGCGGTGTGAAGTGTTCTTCATCAGGGACGGCACAAGGGCGCTCTCGCGCGCCCGCTCACTAAGCGCGGCGTGCGCAGACTGGATGGCACTGGACGTGCCTGCTCGTGAGGTGAAGCCCTTGGGCGACTGCGGGTTGAGAGGCAGAGGCGGTGGGCATCGCTCGGGATCAGAACTGTCCCACCTATTCCCAGTCAGCCGGCGCAAGAAGGGCATGTTTGCGTGAAGATGGAGACGTACATTGGTACCAGGGCGCGGAAGCCAAGGTCGGAGGAGACGGACTGCTGGTGTCTCAGAGCATACTCGTCGTCTCGAGCGTCTCGACTCGTGTCTCGCTCAATCGCCTGCATGTTTGCGTATGTGTATGGGTATGAGGTGAGGTATGGAATCCCAAGGTATGGGCACCGGATGAGAAGAATGCGGACGGCGCCGCAGCCACGCTAAGTAGGGTATCGCAAATGGTGATGTGACTAGGAAACAACGAGCAAGGGCGCGAGCTGGGTATGAAGTAGCGGAAATCAAGTCTTTTGAATCTGGCGTAGACAGATCAGATGCATTGTTTTTCGAGGTGGTAATGTACAGTGGTTGTGGTGCTTGGATATAGTCGGAGCTCCATCGAGGGGGCCGCGCTCACTGGCCATGGTTTATTTTTGTTACGCCATCCCGTGTTGCTGGGCAACAAGCCATCGAACCCATTGATAGGTCCGTCCCCGACAGCCCCAATATGAGGCCGGCTGCAGCGAAAACCACGGCAATGCACCGCAGTCAATGCAGTGCGCTAATGGTCGATACCCAAGGCCCCTAGGCTCCTAGACCATCTTTACTGGCCCATTGCATCGACCCAGCACCTGTATCGGCATCCCGGTTGGGAATGGGTCTTCGGGCCCACGAATGACGAGGCCACAACACAGCAAATCACGCCATTAACCACTTGTGACTCCAGCGACCGCGGCGCCAGCAAAAAGAAAGCTCACCTCTGTAGTTGACGCATGTGCGTGTTTACCGATAGTCGTGGACACTCGTGGACGGGCGTGGACAGGCGTGGACAGGCGTAAACGACGAGTATGCAAGGACACCAAGAAAACGACAAAAGCAGGGATCCAAATCAAAATCGCTTAATTTACATAGTTGAGTGGTGAGTGATCTCATCCACCCGAGCGCCGCCACCACTCCCGCTCGTCATGCCGGCAGTTCTATCGTGGGCCTCAATAACATTTCGTGCACGTCTAAATTCCTACTCCCTGGGTCTTCCAAGTCCCTCTAGATTTTTATCGCCATATCCCATTAACATTATTACTTGCGGAAAGCAGTGTCGAAGGCGGGAATCAAGGTCTGAGCGAGCCAGAACGAGAAGACCAGCTTGGGACCAGTCATGAGGAGCTGTAGCGCAAATGTTGATTAGCGCCCAGCTTGTCGAGTGGGGGTGGAGAACAGGAGCATAGGTGGTAGAAACGGGAGGTGAGGGATTGAGCGTGGTCTCGACGTACCTTGGGGACAAGGCCCTTGAAGAAGCTGCCGAAGCCCTCGTTCTTGGCCATGTTGCTCAGGATTCGGAAACCGCTCTCGGGGTTGTCGAAGTTGCGGTTCTGGATTCTGGTCTTGATGACATCGAGGGGAGCAGAGACGACGAGCGAGGCAGAGGCACCGGCAATTGAAGCAATGAAGTTCTGGAACCAGCTGGCCTTGTTGTAGTCCTCGAGGTGGAAGAGCCACTCCTTGGCGAAGGCAGAGCCACCGAACAGCTATCACGCAGGTGTCAGTATTGTCACGTCTCGCATGAAGGGAGGGGTGGCACATACAGCAAAGGAACCAGGAGCGTTTCGCGCAGCAGTCCATCCCCAGCCACGGTACAGACCGAAGCCCTCGTCGGCAACGATCTTCAGGACGCCACGGCCCCGGAAAGCCTCAGGGTTGGTCTGTCGCTTGATCTTGAGGACATCGAGAGGCAGGAGAACAATCTCGCCGATACCGATCAGACTGTGTTGGTCAGTTAGTCTATATCTGTCAAAAACTTGGGTCATGGTGGTGCTATTTACCTGCCAGCAGTGGAGTGCATGATAGCCTTGCCAGTCTTCTTGCCGAAGGCATTCTCGAAGTCCTTGCCATAGTGCTTGCCCAGGTAGTCTCGGGCGACAGGTTGTCCACCATACTTGTAGATTCGCTGGAGAACCTTGTAGCCGGCGGCGTAGCCCAGGCCGGGGAACAGAGAGACAAACTTCTTTCCGGCGGAAGCGCCAGCCTTGTCCTTGAAAATGACCTGCTTCAATTGGCTGGCATTGGCGATCTGGAGTCACGCAAAGTCAATGGACGAGTTCGTTCGGGTTCGGTGAGAGGGCGAGGCAACGAGGAGGAGCGAGGGGGGGCGAGGGGCAGCTTCTTACGCGAGTCTGGTTGCTCATCAATCGCTTGGCAATGGTGTCAACCTTGGAGATACGGTCAGCAGACGTGTTGCGCAGGCGTCGGGAGTCATCGAATTCGTACGGGGTGGAAGATGGCCAGCTCGGCGATACCAGCAGAACCTATTGAGTCGGGTTAGTACCAATCTGATTGATTCCCACGCCCTCACGTGTGGGATGTGGGAGAGGGCAAGCGGGACAATGGGCGGAACAAGCGCAACCGCAACAGCAAAGAAAAAACGTACCTGAGCCGAGGAGTCGAGCCAAGTTCGACTCCTTCTGAGGTCCGGAAGCTGGAGGAGACATTTTGGGCGGCTGGAGGGAGGGGATTGGGAGAACAGGCTCGAGATTCAGACGGTGCGAGGGTATGAATGTCGCCAAGTTCTTGTCGCAAGTCTACAGTAAATTTTTCAAAAGTGCTCTCCCCTACTACCGACGTCGGCAGCTTGCGCCGGCCGTCCAAGGGTCCCACCATTTACGCCCTCAACGCTTCGACCCGCTGTTGCGTCCCTCTGGCCGGGAGCCAAGGACAAGGACATGCTGAGGGGCATGTATTGTATACTTCGGCAGACCTCTTTCCCACGCATATTCCGGAGTATACACTACTAGCATGGGTTTTGTCCTCGGTCGGTACATTCGAATCCATTTGGCCAAGCGTCTTTATTCGGTGGAGAAGATATCGTCCCATTTTCACACTCAACTACCCTGCACTCCCCAGAGTCTCAGCTCGCATGTTACAAAATGTGAGCAAGTTGCCTTCAGTTCACGTAACCTGAGTTCAGATCAATCTGTCCTTTTAATTCAAATATTTCTGCATCAGTATTTTAGAGGCGTCAGTATGACTTTGGCTCGTGGAATGTGAAATATGCCTCGCTGTGAAATCATGAAATATTCAAAACTGTATCGTGATAATGAAATATTTTCTTTCAGCTATCCAAGCGCCAGCGCCAGCCACTGGCCGTCAGAAAAAAAGGAGCTAAGCCAAGCACAATCCGAGAGAGTCAACAAAACACTTTTTCACCAGGTACCTCGCACGTTAGATCACTGCCCCCCCAAGCCATATAAAACGACCACAATTCGATCGAATCTCATGGTCCTCACTGACAAGAATCGAGACAGTACACATTCGTGCTTTAGACATGGTTTTGTATCCTACATAGGTATATCACAGTACAAACGCCCGATCATGCATGTATCCCTATTGTCGCATGGTCCGCGAGGCTGATGACGATGACGGCAGTGTTGGTAATGATGTCTCCTCTCAAGCCCAATCGACCAAGCCCAGCAAGCAGCAGCAAATCAACGTGCCTCTCCTAATCCTCGCTCCTTTTCCCTCCCATTTCGATTTTGCGCGCTATTTATATGGAACTCAGTAGTCCCTGAGCATAGCGACTAGCTCGTCCAGCTTCATGACTTGTCCGAGGAGCTTATTCTGTACTTCCAAATGCATGTTGTACTTGTTGTAATGCTCTGCTGTCATCACCTCTTCTTCCTTGCCCTGGACATCCTTCCTCTCCACAAACGACAGTATGTTCCTCTCCTTGTGGCGTTCCACCTGGAGAGTTTGGAGGCAACGAACCATGGCCTTGTAAATATCGTCCAGAGCTTGCGACTGACTGCGTTCTTTGTCAAAGAACCAGAAAAAGAGGGTGCGGTTGGCTAAACGGCTGTTGTCCCTGGGGACCTCCTGCACGTCCACTAAGCCGGCCATCTGCATCGCAAGCATCTTCCCCTGGACGTCCCCTTTCTTCATCAGGGCAGCCGAAGGCAGCATTTTCTCATCAAGTTTGCCTTTCTCGCGCAGGATCCGTGTCAGTCTAAGACCATACCGGCCGTGACACTGCTCAATCATGGCATCCAGCTCGGTTTCTCGCAGCCGCTCCATGAGCTGAGAAAAGTCTACAGTCCACTGGCCACGTCCAAAGGTGCCGCAGTGGCGGATGAACTGGTTCTTGCTTTCGGCGAGGAGTAGCAGGTGCTGACGCATCTGGCTGAGGCGACTGTCCTTGGGAGCTGCAGCGCCTTCGAATTTGACCTTGGTTTCTCGGTCACCGTTGGCTGCACCAGAAGGATTTTCGTCGTCTTCATCATCGTCATCGCCGATGTCGAATGTCCGTAATACGGGACGTCGTCCTGGAGGAGCAGCATCGGAATCATCGGAATCATAATCGTCATCTGGAGGTGCTGTCCTGACCCTCTCGGCGCTTTCAGAATCAATCTTGTCCTTGGCCGCCTTTCCAATTCCCGACTGAACGTTGATAGATTCGTCGAGATGATCAAGAATATCGACACTTGTAACCGAGACTTGCTGGCCATTCGTCTCCTCATCGAGTAGAGCATCCGGCCGACATCGCGAGAACTCGGTCGTCAAGAGGTCAAGAGCTGCACGGTAGACCTCACCAGTGACTTCTCCGAGTACGTCTGCGGCGAGATCGGTCAATCGCTGGTTGCGCAATTCAACTAAGCATCTCTCGTGGTTCAGTCGTACGATAACGTTGGGCTGGCTGCGTGTTAGCATCGCACAGTGCACGGGGTGAACTCTCCCTTACGTTGATCTGCGGGGCTTCTTCTTCATACGAATGTCCGTTTTGGGTTCGACCATTCTCGAGCTTCCTTCGCTTGGAGACAAAGCCTCCCGTTGCGTCGAGCTGCCGCTTCAACATCCTGCCTTGATCACGGAATGTTCGCAAGCGATCAATGATCTGGCGTTGCGACTCGGCTTTGTTTTTGGACGCCGCTTTCTCGCCAGGGGCTGTTTTAAGCACGTCGTCTTCAATCTCTCGGCGGACATCAGTGGGGTTGCGGAAACTGTCTGGCCGAGCCGTTTCTATGATTTCGGCTCGGAGAAGGCGGCCTAGAACAGAGTTCAGGTGGTTTTCGGATTCGATCAACCCACTATGTGAGTCATGATTGCCGTTCATGTGCCCATTTGTCTTGGGTGCTCGCGATCCAAACGCCTGGGCAAGGTCGGCAATTCTAGCGTGACCCAGCAGCATAAGGGTTTGGACAAGTTCGCGCTCTGCGGTTCCATATTGCCGATCGACTATCTCGAGAATTTTTCCCGACCGCACAAGACTGTAGCAGGCGCCGGCGTTGGCTTCGTAGCTAATGACGTTCGTGTCTTGGTTCGTATGGTGGTAGAGCAAATTTTGCTGAATCAAAACGGCGAGGCCATTTCGCAAGTGTCGCGGAGTAAGCGACGTATATTGGACGAGTTGCGCAATTGTTGAGCGTCCCTTGGTAAGCAGCGCAATCAAGATTCGCTGGTTGGCGACGACAGAGTCAGCCCCGCGATCCTACGCAAGCCAAGGCTCGTTCAAGAGCGGACGCGAATGGGGAAGGGGGTCATACCGAGGGTAGTTCGCCGTAGAGATCGTTGACTAGGAGAGCACAAAGCTCAGCGGCATGTTTCGTCTGCGGGTGTAGCCTGTCAGCGACGTCGGCGCGCGGAGGGTGGTTGGGATCCTTGACTCACTAC
The DNA here is from genome assembly GCA_020744375.1 of Dactylonectria estremocensis. NCBI lineage: Eukaryota > Fungi > Ascomycota > Sordariomycetes > Hypocreales > Nectriaceae > Dactylonectria > Dactylonectria estremocensis. The sequence goes on from JAGMUU010000004.1 coordinate 1,682,876, forward strand.
GAGCATCGCTTTGCTCCTAGAGATCCTCTCACTATCTCTAGAGCTGCCGCAATTACTACCGTGGAGTCATTGATGTCCCAAAGGACAGCTAATTCCACAAGCGTAATCTGCGGGAGACGGAGGTACTGGGGCAGGCCGGACGAGAGTGGGCGGGATGCGAGAAGTTGGGGGAGGCTGGGTGGTGGTGAGCGCGTTGACGTTTGGTAGAAAGCCAAGGCGCAAGCGACAATATTTTTCTTGGTGTAAGTGAAGCTGCTACCAGGTGGGGTGAGGAAAAACCTCACCTGCACATTCTTTGTAGCCGATGTCTTGTGCCGCTAAACTTGGTTGGGACTTGAACATACCCATTCTGTCGTGTTGGAGCCAATGACGGATAAACACTTCTTTAGATTCAACATGCACCCGGCTGTTAGAAGGACAATTTTCGACACTGACGAGACTTGGGTAACGTAAGTTATTACTGCTGTTAGAGAGACCAAAAACTTACTAATTAGTGACTTCTCTACTAATCACCTAAGATTCGGAACGACCACAATGACAGCAAATGGCCATGAGCTGCTACTGTATTAGGACTAGCGGGCGTGAATATCTACTCCACCGCGTGAATGTCTGAGCCCATCCACTGGCTGTCGCTCAGCGTCAGACCAATCCCGAATGACGCTGGGCCAATGCCTGAGATGGAAATCTGGCTGACCGGAGAAAAGTCACGTGATACGTCCGATCGTTCCCTGTTGCCGAAAATTAGACGGGAGCTTTTCGACGAGGCACTTCTTTTGGAGATCAATTGCTTCATCCCGACGGCCGAAGGATTGCCAATTGCCTACGCCATCACCTCGACAATGATCTCGAGAGCGTCCCTCGCGAGAACTGCTCAGCAGGCCGCTCGCCGGTCCTGCGGCGCCCAGCGACGAACCTTTGCCGCCGCCGCTACATCGGCTGGATCGTACGAGACCTCGGATGTGACTGGGCTGAAGATTGCCTCGCGAGACGCCCACGGACCGACCACGAAGCTCGCCGTTGTTGCCAAGGCCGGTACGCGATTCCAGCCGCTCCCGGGCTTGACTGTCGGCTTGGAGGAGTTCGCTTTCAAGGTGAGGAAACCCGGTATTGGAAGGCGGGACTTGAGCTAATTTGCCGGGTCCCATGCAGAACACTCAACGACGATCTGCCCTTCGCATCACTCGCGAGTCTGAGCTGCTCGGTGGTCAATTGGCTTCCTCGCACACCAGGGAGGCTGTTGTCCTCGAGGCCAGCTTCCTCCGTGAGGATCTGCCTTACTTCGCCGAGTTGCTGGCCGAGGTTGTCACTCAGACCAAGTACACCAGTGAGTGAATGGACACTAGACTCACCCTCCGCATCAACATTAACATCATCACCAGCCCACGAGCTCCACGAGGAGGTTGAGCGTGTCCTTCGCCTGAAGCAATCCGCTCTCAATACCAACGTCCCCGCCATCGCCCTCGACAACGCCCACGCCGTCGCCTTCCACACTGGTCTGGGTTCTTCCCTGTACCCTGCTTCCTCAACTCCCTTCCAGAAGTACCTGAACGAGGACTACGTCGCCAGCTTTGCTGACGTCGTCTACTCCCGACCCAACATCGCCGTTGTCGCTGATGGCGCCGCTTCCGATGCCCTCTCCAAGTGGGTTGGTCAATTCTTCAAGGATGTCCCCGCCACTCCCCGAAGCGGCCAGGCCCTGAAGACCGAGGCCAGCAAGTATTTCGGTGGTGAGCAGCGAACAAGCCACACCGCTGGTAACTCTATCGTCATTGCTTTCCCCGGCTCCAGCTACAACTCCGCCAAGGCTGAGATTGCCGTCCTTGCCTCCCTCATCGGCGGCGAATCCAGCATTAAGTGGACTCCCGGCTTCAGCCTCCTCTCCAAGGCCACCGCTGGAACTTCCAGTCTCTCAGTCTCTACCTCCAACCTCGCCTACTCTGACGCTGGTCTCCTGGCTGTTCAGCTCTCCGGCCCTGCCGCCTCCGTCCGCAAGGGCGCTGAGGAGACAGTCAAGGTCCTCAAGAGCATTGCCGCTGGTACCGTTGCCAAGGAGGACGTCTCCAAGGCCATTGCCAATGCCAAGTTCAACGCTCTGAACGAGGCCCAGGCCCGACAATCCAGCATTCTCCTGGCTGGCTCTGGCCTCGTCAACGGTGGCAAGGCCTACGAGACCGCCAGCCTGGCTCAGGCCATTGACTCCGTCACTGCCGAGAAGCTGACGACTGTAAGATCCCCTCTAGTCATCATACCCAACCGCAATACTAATACTTCCTGCAGACCGCCAAGGCCCTTCTCGCCGGCAAGGCCACCGTTTCTACCGTTGGAGACCTCTTTGTGCTCCCTTATGCTGAGGAGCTTGGTCTTCAGGTATAGATGGGGGTCCAAGAGGCAGAAAAGCTTGTACCAACAGTCAGAGTCATCTAGACGAGGTGGAAGGGATGTCATCTTTGTGAATGTTTATAGTAGAAATCCTTTGGTCCACGATACGTGTCCTTTAATCCACCTGTCGAGATGCATTGAATTGTGAACATGTGTAAACCGCCTGGTTGTGTGTTCGCGTTTGCATGGGTAAGTATTCAAGCAACAACCTGGTAAATAGGGGTTGTTTATTGTTTGCATTGCTCGAGCCATCATCATTCGATAGCGGCTCATAGCGGAAAGCGGAAGAGCTGCTTGCCGCCTGCGTTGTTTCAAGGCTGCTGAAAGGCTGGTGATTTGTGGAAATTGATGAGTTGCTGGGCGCTGCATTCTCAGGGCGCGGCCGTTTCCTCTCCCCGTGCAACGACAAACCCGACAGGCGAGGAGCGCATTGTCCCCTTTGAATTTCGCAATGTTACCTTCGTATTGTGGACAAGGCCGTTGTGCAACCAATGTAGCTCCCTGACGAAAAAAAAACAAGTCCAATCAACCCCCCTGGATCTAACCGTGTTGACCCGAGACCTGAGGGTTCAGATTCTAGACGGTTTCCCTTGCGTTGAAGGTCTGGGGTTGACGGATACGTTGATAGAGGCGACACAGTTTGCGGAACCGAGACAAGTTCGCACAGTGCATCGTAGAGGGGAGTTTGTTGGGGAGCGGTGATGGGCTCCTGCTTTGCGAAACAACTGCCGACATGAGCGGACTGATGGACTGGTGCGAGAGGGACATAGACACTGTGATGCACTGTGCGCTGCAACTGCACCCAAGTACACACCTCTGGGGAGGCTCACTGAGGCTCACTGTGACGAGCCACTGTTTTGGTCCGATAACCCCACACAGCCCCCGAGTTACAGCGGCGGCGGCCAGCGGCAGCCAGCAAGCACCCACCACACCTTTTTTTTTGTCGCTAGGTTCGAACGGTCGTGGGTGGTAGGTACGGTACTAGGTAGCCCCAGCTGCTAGAAGTAGGAGCAGAAGCGACAGTTGACAGGGTAGGGTACCTCAGAAAACAAAGCCTCATCACCACCAACTTCGACAACCAAAACCTCGACTTCCGATCTTCCCTCTACCTCTTCGACCCGGCCCAAATCCTGCCGCCACATGCCCCTGTTGCCCATTGCAAGGCAACCGTAGCAGTGCCGAGCCGGACCAACCGCACGAGACCATCTTCTCGCCGTCCTCGCGCTCGCCCCGTCCACTCCAGAGAGGTAAATCGCACTTCCCCGTCCCTCCTCCCTCGCCCCGTCGTACCTGGGGCTCGCTCTTTGGCCAGCCCCATCTTTTGGGTTGTCCTGCGTCTCCGGCTGCGTCTGCGCCTTGTCCGCCCCTGAACCCGAAGCCAAACCCAAACTTCACTTCGGCCACCGTTGGATGCGTCTTTGCATGTCGATGCAGGCACTGACATTCCTCCTCTAGTCTAGAGCCACCTGCCGGCTTCGAAACCCTCTCGTCCTTGATCATCCTCGATCTGCCATCTGTCACTGTCACAGTTCACCGTCCGTCACACGAGCAACACCGGCCTCTCCTACAGGTAAGTCCGACTGAATCGCCTTCGACAACCACATCACACACCTTGCATCCTGGCCCAGCCCTGAACAACTGCCTTCCCCAACCTTGCAGTCCTCTTCGTTCTTTCGAGTTTCCGCCAAAGCGTCACGTCATGGGCTTGCATCGGACGTGGCCTCTACCTCGTCCCCCCCGACACCTACCTACCTACATACCGCACCTCCGTAACACTTGCATTCAAATCTAACAGTTGTTTGCAGAGGTGCTTCAAGTGCGTTACGCCCGAGAACCCGACGACACTTCACCATCGTCCCGCATCGCCACGCAAGGCATTCCTAGTGTGCGACCTGCATGGTGGCCAAGGCGACGAATCTTGACACTCATTTGAGAAGCCACACGACGATAAGAGCGTTTCGAATATGCCCCTCCCAAAGAAAGATGGAATAGCCGGCGGAGGCGCTGGGGGGAAAGTGGACAACCGCCAAAATGGTGAGTGGGCAAATCCCCAATGTGACTACACACATCCTAAATATCCCCAAAATAGGGAACCGTAGTTCTTTTCGAACCGATGCGGCCATCTCCAACAGCCGGTTCGGAAACGAACGAGTGCTTCAGCCATGGGTCCCAGACTCAAATGATGCCGTCAACGGTGCTCTAGAAAAGTCCGCGAGCGGTGGAGCTTGGGACCAGTTTGCCGAGAACGAGAGGCTCTTTGGTCTTAAGACGGACTATGACGAGAACATCTACACCACTGCCATCAACAAAAACCATCCCCAGTATCGGGAGCGGATAGCTGCTGCGGAAAGGAAGGCTAGAGAAATTGAGCGCAGTGCGCCTACTACCGCCCACGTTGCCGAGGAGCGAATCATGGACTTTGTTGGGGGGGATGACCAGGGCGAGAATGAGGAGGACAAGTATGTACCTTGCTGGTCGCGCGATGCCATCCTTGCGAAATTGCTGACTGACATTTGCCTATAGATACAGCGGCGTCCGGCGCCAAGACTTCCCTCCATTGTCTGGCAGGGAGAACAAGTACACCCCTCCAGCGAAAAGGGCACCGTCAGCCCAATCCACTGTCAAGGGAGCTCCTATCGATCCGGCCATTATTTCGGCGCAGATCAAGGCACCGCCCAAGAAGCAGCCCAGCCCCGCTCCCGTCCCGATTACGGCGGAATCGAAGACGCCTGTTGCTGGTCCAAACAAGAACGGTGTTCCCTCCAAGGGTGACGATCAGAAGCCGGCAACCGACACAAAGGCCGCAGGAACTGTGTCACCCGACCCCAAGCCAGTGGCTCAACCTGCTAGTGCCAAGGCTGCGGAAACGAAGACAGCCGAAAAGTCCACTACTCCTTTGCGAAACTCTGCCACCGCAACCCGCAAGGATGTGACTCCCAGCGCCACATCAACGGTCGAGCATGATGTTCTCAAAGAGTTCAAGACATTTGCCAGCCAGCAGCGACAGAACGCTGAGAAGGCCCGTAGCAACAAGGCTAAGGCTGATAAGGAAGTCAAACTGACGGAGTTGAAAAAGTTTGCCAACTCATTCAAGCTTTCCACACCAGTGCCGACGGACCTAGTCTCCATCATTGCCAAGGACCCGCTGAAGCAAAAGGAAATCCAGGCCAAGGCTATAAAGAATGCCGAAGATGTTGCCAAGGCCAAGATTGATATGACCAAGGAGAAGAGCACACCGCCAAAGGAGACACAGCCCAAGACGGCCGGCCAAACTGTGCCTGCGCCTTCGCCCGCGCCTGCCAGCGCATCCGCCACCCCAACTGATTCTCGACCTGCGCGTACCTCTGCAAGCACCCAGGCCACTCCTTCGACTGGAGGCCAAAACCGCCATGCCGGAGCTCGCCAGCAGTTCCCCCAGCAGCAATATCATCAGCAGCAGTACCGGAACAACCGAGGCGGCCCTCAACACGCACCTTCGCAGCAACAGACCGGGACCCTTGCGCAGCGCCTTCGCAACGTTGAACAGCAGAAGTTCTCTCAGCCTCCCGCAGCTCATCCGCCGCATGTTCCTGGGCAAGAGATGCGTGCCCCGCCAACTGGTCCGGCGAGCAGCGTTGAGCCGGGCTACAACCGACGCATCAGCGGAGTTCCTGGTCATATGGGTGCGAAGTTGAACCCCAACAGCCATGAGTTCAGGCCAAGCCCATTCGCCGCAACCTTCAACCCCAACAGCCACGCCAGTGCTAGCTCAAGCCCGCGATCAGCAGTAAACAACGTTACTGATGCTCCCGCTCCCGCTCCCGCTGCTACCGTTGCCCCCACGGGCCAGCTCATTCGTCGCAAGACCAAGGCCATTGATGTCAAGAAGTGCTACATCTTGTCACATATCCAGACCATCTCCCCTGCTCCTGGTCGCAACTGGGACGACAATGCCGGCCTCCGTCCCGCCTACGATACTCTACCCACGTGGCGACAGCTCCAGGACAATGAGAAACCCGATTCAACCATGCGCCTGAGCTACAAAGAATACTTCGAGCGCCAGCCCTTTGGAGGACCTGCTTTGGCTACGCCCAACCCTCAACATGCCGTGCCGCAGATGCCTCATCAACATCAGCTACCATTCCACCTCCAACACGGCGCGCACAACATGGGACCCAGGCAGTCCCCGCATATGCCGCCGATGCAGATGCATACTCCGCAGCATGGACCAGTGCCCCATCCGCCATATGGTAACGACGACCATCGAATGATGCATTCAAACTCGGCCCAGTCGTTCGCTTCTCCTCGATTGGGCAATGTACCTGTGGCAGCATACCCAACCGTGAACTCGCCTGCACAAGGGCCGTACAACCAGCCGGTGTTCATGGGACCAGGAACCCCTCAGATGGGATTCCGCAGCTTCTCCAACAACCCGCAGTACATGTCGCCTCAGCAAGGACAGATGGGTCCCCAGATGATGATGCAGCCGCAGTTCATGCATGGACCACAAGGAATGGTGCCTGGGCCGCAGATGATGTATCCCGGCAATCACCACCAGTTTATGCCGACTGGGCCTCAGCCTGTGCCTGGAGCCAACGGCTATCCTAGCCCGGGGCGACCCGCTGCGCCGATGATGGTTCACCAGGGTTCGCAACCAGGCCAGCCGATGTACGGCATGAGCCCCAACGTACAATACAACCAGCCCGTGTTCACCTCTGGGCAAGGACCCAGTAAGTGGCAGGCGACATACTTCAGCAGAGAGAGAAATGGCTAACCGGAAATCAGTGAACAACGTCCGAGGAGGGTACGGCAGTCCTGGACCACAGCACTTTGGAACCAGCCCCCAGCAAGGACACCAATACGGCCAACAGCAGCACCGAAGCGGTAGCAACAGCTATAACAAGGGATATGCCGGTCAAGGACAGCACCAGACGCCGCAGGCCAACCACGCCGTGCCAGCCGTGAGCCAGGGTCGGACAACCGAAGGCTCAGACGAAGCCAAATAAGGGGGATGCGACGTAGCATCGGCCTTCCTTGAACTACGAGCCAAACGCAGCATCTCTAGAACATCTTTTTGGGCGGCGGCGACCTCGCCGAGGTAGAGTTTCCTCCGGCCCTCCCATTTCAGAGTCTGTGTTACAAGTGCATCAGCGATGGGTGCGAATCATTCCATGTCTGGTTGCAATATGGAGCATTCGTAAAAGAGTCGCACAAAGTAGCAGCATGGGTTAGACATGGGAGGCCTCGGGCTCGGGATGCCCGCGGGTATTTGGGTTAGCAGGTGAGCCGTTGGGTCGCTTACGGTGGGCTAGGAGAGGATGCCAGGCATGGTCTGATACGGTGGCGTAGGTGAAGTTGTCTCTACTCGCGGCATCTGGGTCGTGCATGGCATTGGCAGTCGATTGGTGTTGGCTATCGTTGTCGGAGAATGGCTGCAAAAGGGACACGACCAATGCCATATCCGAGGCGAGTACAGGCACCGACCAGCAGGACGTGCGAGAGGGTTGGCAGCCAGTATGGAGCAGAAGCGGACGGCTGGAGTGGGCCAAATTGCCTTGTGGGGAGTGATGGGAGAAGTTGTCGATGGCATCCTTGACGAGATTGGAATGGAACCCAGCAGGTGGCGAAGCTGGGGCTGTGGAAGATGAAGGCCCAAGCCATCGTCATTGAAAGAAGATGGGGGGCCTCGCGAGAAAACAACGAATCCCACACCTCTGCCAAGGCACCGCAATACTCGATGGGCTGATGATCAATGACACAGAGTGGTTTTTGATGAGACTCCTCCTCCTTCCCCAATGTTCCGGAGAAAGAGGCTTAAGAGATGCTGTCAAAGTGACATTGTGTGTTGGACTGGGCAGTAGGCGTAGCAGGTGGGAGGTGGAGCTGGAGAGGGATGGCAGAGGGGAGATGGCAGAGGGGAGATGGCAGAGGGGAGATGGAAGGGGGACCGATGTGGTCAGGGGATGTTAGTAGTGGCCGGGAGAAGCGCCGACTAGCAGACAGAAGAATACGTTGTATCTGTATACCGGTACGGCGCCGTACATAGTACAGTGCCAGGCTAGCGCACCGTTCACGACTAAGTAGCAAAACCGGACAAGACAACAGAAGCATTTCATGTTTCGTTTCACGCGTGGAACCAACTGTTTGTGATGTGCTGCGCATAACGATAGGATTATCTGGGGGGAGCAGCAAGGCAGCGAAAGGATTGGCACTTGGAACGACCAGCAAGGCGAAACGCGCAAGTGGCATTGACGGGTTGATGTGCTGATCGAGATGATGGCTTTACTAGGAATGAATGAACGGATGGGTGGATATATGTGTGTGTGGTGGTGTGCTGGTTTAGGATCGTTGGTTGGGGAGAGTTGAGATGGATTTGAGGGATAGACGTGGATGTACCGGTATGGGTGTGATGGTGTAGTAGTAGTAAGGATGGAATCAGGGTGTAAGTGTAAACGGATGGGACCGGAAAAGAGAGGGTTAGGGGAGAAATAAAGAAGCTCGTGATAGCCAATGCAGTGGAGAGCGCAGGGTTGCGAAGTAGCGTACATGACAGAGAAGGTAAGGGTTGACTGAATGTGAAGCTTTAACTGTCGGATGTGGGACGGTGGATGACGGGACCTTGTCCTTGGCGAACGACACCAAGAGCAAGGACCAGCAGGGAAACATGACAGTGGCGTGAATGGCAATTGTCCGAGAAAAGAAAAGAAGACAAAAGAACTGCGCTGTGGCGGTTGCAGAATTCAGGCCTATGTGGGGCATGATGGTGAATGTGATTTTTTATGTCGGCATGTCATTCTTTGCCCTTGACACATTTGATAAACTGGGCCGATTGTCAGATGTTCGATAAGATGGCCAGCGTTGAGTGGTGCTCGTTGGCGCCACGCGGGAATCCGGCCGTTTCCAGTTCGCAGAGACTTTCAACATGATGGAAATGCCGGCACAATCCATGGGGATCTATAGTAGTGCCACTGTATCACCATGCCGCCCTAGGTACTAGCGAAGAACGGGAGCGTCAAAACGGCCACGAGGGGGTTGAGGCTGGCCATGTCAGTGGTTGGACGACGGCGCCTGTTCGCCGTTGGCTGCATCAGACATCAGGGGACCCCCGCCATCTGCTGCAACAGCCGCTGGAGTGGGGTGTAGTGGACTGACGAAGTGGTAGTTGTGAGCCAGTGGGCGAGTGAGCAGGTCCAAGTTCTCACTGACAACCCACTGAACTGTATGTATTATGCAGCTGGAAGGGATGCGCCAATGGATGGGCGGCAGTGAGATATCCGTGTCCATGTGCATCCATCTCGTCCTGTGAGAATATCGAGGTCTGCGGGCCAGATGGTGCACTCGATCCCTCGACATGCTCACTCCTGTAGGTTAGGTGCCTTGCTTACACGCGCGGGGTGGCTTCGCTTTGACGCCAAAGGTGTAGCCGTGAGTGCATAAGGCAAGCACAAGGCTCATGTCCAGGAATAGGGCCCCAGTTAGGCAAGCACTAGATGTAGATCCAGGCACGGCGGCAATAAGCACAGCGGCTATGCCATCAGGTTGAACTCAAAACCCAGTGTCCGTCCCTGGGGCTCTTTTACCGGGCCTTTCTGACAGGGCCTTTCGATCATTGCCAACCCGGCAAAGGGCAGCCCATGGCCAGTGCTCTCTCCATCTCCGGCTTGCATAGGCACGAGCAGAGGCGCAGACGGTGCTCGAGTTGCCCTTTCAGGACCGGATGTAACAGAAGACCGAGAGCTGGGGGCGCAGTCGTCGCGGAACGGGCATGACCGAGCTCGGACGAGATCGCGGCCAGGCCAGACTCGGACCCCGGGTTGCTACGTTGAATGCTATTTATGCGACGTACCTACGTCTTCCACCATTTACGTACGGTAATACCTACTGTACAGTCTGCAGATCATGGGCCTCGCACACAGACCAGGGGCCAGGGAGATCCATCCGCTGGTGGTGGATAGTGGACGGTGAAGCGAGCCAGGAGGATCTGTCCCTTGGTGAGAGGTCCAGGCCCTAGGGTCGGTGCGCGATGAGAGGGACACAAGACAGCCAGTGCATTGACACTGCTGCTACCTACGCCCTAATTAATTATTACGTACCACGGATACTTGTCCTAGCAAACTCCGGGGGTGGATGGCCCAAAGAGTCGGGAGCAGGATTTTTGTATCGGAAGGATCAGATAATATCGGGGGAGGGGCATCTGCTGGACACTGATCGAACCTAGGATGGATGCGAATCCATCGCTCGCTCGGTAATTGCTTGAGCTCTTTCTCGGCCCCACGACCGAGACGACGACAACGACGACATGTGAGAATGGAGACGATATTTGTAACAATTAATGATGGCATTGATTCACTGCATCGGTTCATTGGAGGTCGAGAGACACAAAAGCAAGAAGATGAAGCATGAATATGCACAATGACTGTCACTGAGTTGAGTAGTGGACCAAACATGCAGCTAGGCCTTTGTCGTGCTTACCTAGATCCGCTGTGCCTGACTACCGAGTTTGCTGTAAGTCATGCTCGGTATCCGCGGCACAGGTTCAACACAACGTTGCTTGACTGGCCCAACCCACCTACTACGAATGTGACGTGGACAGCAAGCTTTGACTTGCTTCCCGGCATCGAGTTTCGTCCCCAATCCTTCGCGAGCGTGTGCCAGCAAGGCTGGGGGCCGGAAAGGCGGGAGGGCCAATGGCTTTCATTCCGTGCGATGGCTCTTTTGCTCGCTCCCATGGATGCCCTACCGCCGGCTCCCTGCATGTCACTGCCAGCTAACACGGCCAGCGAACGATGGCAGCCTTGTTCCACTGCAGAGTCAGCCACACCGCACGCCCCCCTTCCACCATGGTATTTCGGTCTGGATTACCCACCAGTCTCTTACACAACTGACCGAAGACGACCAGGCAGGTCCCGGCCGATTCCTTCGCCAGGCGGCCAAACTTAGCACCTAAGTTATAGCAACAGTGCACAGGTACGAATACAGAGGTCGCGTGCTGGCACTAGCAACCAACACCTGGCAGCGCGGAGTAGGTATGCGCCAAAGCGTACAGACACAAACCCAGCCGGTGAATCTCATGCTACCACCGATCCGCATCCTGTCCTCTCGCTTGCGTCCCTCAATGCCATCACTCAGCTCTCCCCGTCACAAGCCCTCCTCCCCGCCCCTGAGGCCTCTCTCTCGTTCACTTAACCCATTCTGGGCTCCTCTGCCCGCCGCTAGCACGGGCTTTCGCTGTCACTGACGTTGCTCGCCGGAGGCTGGACCCCTGTTTTCGGACCCCCAAGGCTGGCTGGGACCGTTCCGCCTCCTGGGTGGCTCCTGCCCCCGAGCATAGACTGGACCTGCGCTTGCCACTCGCTTTCCTGCCTCCCCACCCCTGCCTCGCACTTGCCCCTGGCTGCTCGCGCGTCAATTGTCCCCCTCGATCGCGTTTCACTCAGGTTCCCGGCCAATCAGCTCAGCCTCAGCGCGGGTGGCGTTTCAACTGCCACGGCGTCTGAGATTTTTCATTGGCCGCGCACCCTTCTGGTCCGTCACCGCTGTCCCCTGTCTGGCCGTCATGCCAAAATTCTTTTCCTTCCCTGCGGCTGCCCGAAATGCGACGCGTCCAGTTCCAGTCACAGGCGCCAGCGAGCCAGTGGGAGGGCAGTGAGCACTTACACCCGTGACAAGCTGGAGGATGCCAACGGTTCAGCCGTCGCTGGTGATCGCGCCGTCACCTTCAGCTGACGCCCATTCCTATCCATTCGCTTGGTGCAATTGACTACGACACGCGCTATTTCTCGCCTGAGACTGGGGAGGTCATTCCTTGTCCCGGTGAACAGAGTGAAAGAGAGAGGGAAAAAGAACCAAAGTGGCCCGATCATGGGGATGTTGGACGATGGCTGGTTACATTCCCACGTCACGCCATGTGCTCCCATGACAAACATTTCCCCAACAGCAAAAGAAAAGAGATGAACTAGGACCCCTCCAAAAGGACACTGGACTCAAGGAAACCAGCCGAGGTGCCATGGGGCGCAATTCGTACGGGCCGAGAGAATGAGCAGAAAAAAGGAGACGAAACGATAGCCTCAGGGGTCCTTGTCTGGCGAGTCCGCACTGAGGAGGTCGGAGATATCTGGATGGGATTGTCAGGATTGTTAGTCCGCGCTCTGGCACTCTGGTCCATGTGCGCATGCGTGTGGGGTAGGGGGGCCGCGAAGATCGGTTTCGAATTTGGCCCCAGCGCCTCGGCATAGACCCCGGAGGGCCCTATGGATACCCGGACGGGGCCCCGGCAGCGCGGCGGTAAAAAGCCATGAGGAGCTACGGTATCGCGGATTTTGCCCTTTACGCGGAGGCTTTGCGCTGTCTGGCTGGGATAATTGTGAAAGGGCCCTAGCAAGTCGGTAGAGGTTTGCCTAGGCGCCGGGTGCTTGATATGCAGTCAGGCGGGGATGGATTGGCATTCACACGCACGCAAGCACTCTCAGATTTACATACCATGTACAGTCACTTACATGGACTCATACATGGCAGCGCAGCACAGGAGGAAACTGCAAAAAAAGCGGATGGACGGTCACGCACAGGGCACTCTAGAACGTCGAAGATGGACAGAGGGTCTAACCCGAGGCGCTGGCGGTGGGACGGGGAGGCGTAATTGAGAGACATCTCGGAAGAACGCACACGCCCCGAGGATCAACCACGAGAGGGAGCGGGAGGGCCAAGGCGCCCAGGCAAGACATGTCATCCTTGGCGAGGGAGATCAACCAGGACAGGAATCCAGGCACAAAGGGAACAAACGGGCATGCACAATAGAAGAGACACCAGACGCAAGGGGGTGAGGAAGACAGAGAGACGTAGAAAAAAAAAGAGGGACGGGCGGAGTAAGTCGAACGGGGGAGTGTGTAACCGCAGGGGGGCGTGCGGCGATGTTAGTGTTGGTGTTGGTGTTGCAGACAACGCACGCACTTACATGGCCAAAGTCAAGGGACGGCCAAAAATGGACGTATGATGCAGAGGAAATGGGGGGAGGGAGGGTACGATTAGGTCAATAGATTATGCGCCCTCCTCTTGTCTGGCTTTGTTTTGGCCTTGCCTACCTAGTTCTGGTCTTTGTCCGAGACCCTGTCCTATCTCATGGGTGTCCGTCCCTTGCCCTTTGGTTCGTTCGTTGCTTTGCAGCCTCGAACCTCTATCCCTCTAGGTTGGTGTTGGTCCGTTCCCGTAGTCGGTGGAGATGTCAAAGGGCCCATGACAACGCCGATCTTGCATGCTGCTCTCCGTCCATCCCCCTCCTGTCGATCATCCTGGCCATGGGGGGGAGGGGGGTGGTCTGGACAGAGGTCGGTTGGTCGGCCGGGTCGCTTCATTGCGACGACCTGTCGTGGGTGTTGGCGGGCCCTGTAGTGAAATAAACGGTCCCCAAGCACAAGGCCCAAGTACAAAAGAAGACCGGTCTGCCTTCTCCTCCACCACACACCCCCGACCTCCTCCCCCAGCACTGCTTAGGAATTTCTTCAACCTCTTCTCTTTGCTCTTGTTTCCTTTTCTGCCCCGGCGGCCAGCTACGCTCCCTTATTCTTTTCCTCTTCTCCGTGCCAGACACACTAGAAAATTCCTCGCTTCGATTTTCGTCGTTTGGGGCTGAGCTTCTTGGATCTTGGACCTGCCGCATTCTCCGTCTCGACTGGACTTCACAACGAGATTCCAAACCCTCCTCTTCCCCACCAATAGTGACCAACCAACCAACGACTCGACAACTTCATCGAATTTTCTCTCCCTCTCTACTTTCTTCTTCTTTTTGTGCTACCCACTTTCGGCCCAGCTGCCTCGCACGACACGCATCTCTGGGAAACAAACGCCAGACGAGACCTTGCACACAATCTCTTGAACTCGTTTCGTCCACCGCAGCTCCCTCGCTCGCTGCTCAAGGCATCCACCCCTTTTTTGTCCTCGTCTCGCCTTGTCTCATTCCTTTGGAAACCCGCACAAAGCACCACAATCCTTTTGTTCTTCCGAACACAATAACCTGTACCCACAGCTATTCACCGCACACGCCCTCGGCGCCTTCGTTCATTCACTCGCAACTGCAACTCACAATCCGTTCACTTGAACAACCAGCCTTCACCACTTATCTTTTTGAGCCGGGCTCGATATAAAGTCTTTCGGAGCATCTTGGCAAACGGGCTTTTGCTTTTTCCCCATTGCCCTCTTCAACCATCCGACTAGAACACGTTCGACTTTCAGCAAGTCACATCACCTGCTTCTGCATCGATACCCTCATCACTCCTCGACGGACGTGACGAGCTTTTTCTGTTCTTCGCCAGCCCAAAACAACAACCGCGCCAGCCACAGCAACGCCTATCACCATGAAGTTCATCCAGTCACTCGCCCTCGCCTTTGGGTTTGCCGGCCTTGCCCAGGCGCACATGGAGATGATTTACCCCCCTCCGTTCAAGTCCAAGGCCAACCCCTTTGCTGGTTCCGACGTCGACTACAGCATGACGGCTCCTCTCTCTGGCGACGGCAGCAACTTCCCCTGCAAGGGCTACCAAAGCCTCTTTGGCACTGATGCAGGCCAGGCCACAGCAAGCTTCGCAGCGGGCGGCACCTACAACATGACCATCACCGGTGGTGCCAACCACGGTGGCGGTAGTTGCCAGGCATCGCTCTCCTTCGACTCGGGCAGCACCTGGAAGGTTATCCACTCGTACATCGGCAACTGCCCCGCCGCTGGCACCTCGTCTTTTGACTTTACCATCCCCTCCGACACCCCAAGCGGCGAGGCTATCTTCGCCTGGTCGTGGTTCAACCAGATTGGCAACCGTGAGATGTACATGAACTGCGCTGCGGTTGACATCACTGGCTCCTCCGCTAAGCGTGCTTCGGCCTTGAGCTCCAAGCCTGACATGTTCGTCGCCAACGTTGGCAACTCGTGCACCACCTTGGAGGGATTCGATCTCTCCTTCCCCAGCCCTGGTGATGAGGTTAGCAACGACTCTTCCAACACCCACGCCGCCGAGGGTTCCGGCTGCGCCACTGGCTCCGGTTCCGGCGGCGACTCTGGCTCTGGCTCCGGCGACAGCAGTTCTGCTGCTCCCGTTGTCACCACCACTGCTGCCGCGACCTACTCCCAGCCTGCTGTCACCAGTGCTCCCGCAAATGATGCTACCAGCATGTATGTACCGCCCACAGCCCCTACTTTGAGCACAATGACTAACTCGCTTGATAATAGTCCTGGTGGCGTTTTCATCACCGTGTCTTCTGCGCCCGTCGACAGCGCTCCCACGACTGTTGTGAACACTATTGTCGTGTCTTCTGCTGCACCTGTGTCTTCCGCACCTGTGTCTTCTGCACCTGCGGACAGTGCTCCCACAACCGCCCCGAACACTCTCGTCACCGTGACCAAGAGCACCGCCGTCACCGAGCCCTCGGCTACAGCCCCCGCTGCTACACCTAGCTCAGGCACCGGAGACGGCTCCAGCGGCGACGCCTACACTGCCGGCACTGCTTGCAGCACCGAGGGTGAGTGGAACTGCGTTGGCGGCAAGCAGTTCCAGCGTTGTGCTTCTGGCACCTGGTCTGTTCTCATGGCTGTGGCCGACGGCACCAAGTGCTCAGGCAGCACGGTCTCATCTTTCGCGATCAGCAGCGCCCGACGACGACGATCTTTCCGCAGCTACCGCCCTCGGGTCTAGAGATTTGAACCTGAAAACCCGCCGAGGCAGGCATATGAACAAAGGATTGGGATTCGGGATGGAGGCACTGGCCAACGCGGGTCATTGATCTTCATTCAAAATTACATATTGTATTTTTGACAAGGTTCTATGGGGCACATCCAGGGGGGATATCAGGAGTTCTTCTTCTTTCGTTCTTTTCGCATTGGTAAATGAAGGATGACAAAGAGGCCAACAAAGGCTCTCTTCGGAAAATGAAACTTATGGAACATTCACACAAGTACCCAAGGAGAGAGACGCTTGTCTCGATTGTGCAGTGATGTGTTTGAACTAGCTTGTGACAGAACATGCAGTGCGTAGAAGACTGTAGTTGACAAGTGAACAAGTGAAGTGACCAAACGAAACAAAGCGGCGACGAGTGGGGACAATGTCACCCTCAAGTTCCAATGAGTCGTTACTGGTGACATGTATGGCTGTACACCCATGGCCCGACGTTATCATGGTGGACTCTCAACTTGAAGTCGCCATGCCACGTGAGTCACACAGGGTTGGTTGCGTCACGCAAAGGGCGCCGCTCATGGCAGAAGAAGATGACGGTGAACGACAGGTATGGCGCGACGATATCGGGTCGAGAGACAGGTGACAATGGGAATGGGAGTTGGGCGCGTAAGAAGGAGGCAGCCCATCTGACATGCTCGAGAGACAGAGGCCACTTGTTGAGGCGGTTTTGGCGGATGAACGCCGGGAACCAGAAAAAAGGTGCTGCCGCGCGCCGGGGTGGCTTTTGCTGGGTGTGGCTCATTCCATGGCCCGTCCGGTTCGGCCCAGGGGCCCACAGTGCGGATGTGGTACGAATGCGCTGGGACAAAGCGGTCCACGAGCCGGTTGGGCACCGAGAAAGAGTCATACAGTGCGAAGACTGTGCATGTTACACAGGGCAGGAGCCCAAGCCGCGTCTCGCCTGCTGAAGAGTTGTGCGGACGCTGGGGGGCAGTGCTGCGAGACATCTGGAAACCCAGACCAGAGGCAGAGATGGCTCGCAGAAACCTCATCAGAGAGGGCTTACCTAGAAGGCGAGAAGAGGGCCGCACAACTTTCCGAAAGCGTCTAGCCCGGCTTCAACAAGCCCTTGGAGAGGGGGGGGGGGAGATGGCCGCAAGCACCGCCCATTATTTGACGATTTGACCGCCGGCGGCCCGCCCGCCCAGAGGGAAAGAGAGAGACAGAAAGACACAGAGCCCAAATGGCTGGGGACCCGCGCCACGAGCATTACGGCCTCTCGCAGCGCCTCTCACCAGCCCACGGCTCGAGACTGCCGCTCTGTACCATCCCCCCCCTTGTTTAGGTCGCTGTTGCTGCTTTTGGGCGCCCGCGCCGGGTGGGGGAAAGAGGGGACCTACCTCCCAATGGCCCTGTCCTTTCATGTGTAGGAGGGGTTCCTGTTCCAGCCCTCCAGCCCTCCAGCTTTATAACCTCTACCAGCCCAGCAACGCGAACCACCTCACCTCATGACTGCAGCGATTCTCGCTCTCTGACGGAACGTCCCCCCGTCGACCCCTCCTCTCTCTCTTGGTCCCTCCTCCCCTCCTCCCTTACCAAAATACCTTCCCTCTTGCGACGGTCCCGTCCGCACCGCGTGCATCCCACCTTGCTGCACTAGACGCTGCAGCAGACACTCCTCTTTGCCGCCGCTCCCTCCCACCCTCTTCGGTTTCGTCTCGTCCCGTTCCGCCTCATCTCGTTCCGCCTCAACTGGTCCCGTCCCCGGATCGACTACTCGAACATCATGGCTGGACCGACGTCCCCCGCCGCCGACGGTCCCACGTTTGGCCCGCCTCCGCTGCCCGCCGGCTGGATTGCGCAGTGGGATGGCTCCAGCAAGAAGTATTACTTTGTCCAGCTGTCCACCGGCGTCTCGCAGTGGGATACGCCCACTGAGCCCGCCCAGACGGGCAACACCCCGGGCCAGAACGTCGAACATCCCTATGGTACCCCGCCTCAGCCCGAGGTCATCACTCACCCGGACGGCTCCCAGACGTTCCGCCATGCCGACGGTACCATGGAGCCCATCTTGCCCGCTGGCACTAGAGGCCCGGGCGGTCCCACAGGCGATCGCGGCCTCGGTGTAAGTTATGCCTTGAATCTTGCCTTCGGCGTCGTTAACGGTTGCGCGCTTGAATTTCGGCTAACTATGTCCCTTGCGGATCTAAATATCTAGACCATGGCTATGAACGCCCTCCTCGGCGGCGGTAAGAGCTCCGGCCAAGGCAGCGGCCACGGCAGCAGCAACAGCTCCAACCCACTGGGTAACCTCGGCGGCCTGGCCTCCCAATTTCTCGGAGGTGGAAGCCACGGCAGCGGCAACAGTAGCGGAGGCAAGAACTCCTCGGCAGGCGGACTTGTGGGTCAGTTGGCCTCGAGCTTCATGTCGACGGCAACCTCCCAGTCGGAGAAACCCCCAGCTCCGCAGAACTATCACGGCGGCCAGTCCTCGAGCGCATCGCATCATCAGCAGGGCGGCCTGGCTGGTACGGTCATGGGTGGTGTTGCCCACATGTTTGGCGGCAAGCCTAGCAGCGGCGTATGTATAACCGCAACCCCCCAAGAGTCGCAGAGAAGAAATCTAGATTGACTGACTGCTTCGATTCCAGAACCAGAATTTTGGCTACTCCCACTCGGGTCAGGGTCAGAGCCAGAGCGGAAGCTATTCGGGCGAAGCTCCCACCTACCACCCTCCAGGCTCCTCGGGCAAACCTGCGTCTACTCCCACCGGCGGATCGCAATCGTACAACTCACCATCTCCGGGCAAACAAAACCAGCAGGGTCAGCAGGGTCAGCAGCACCAGCAGGGTCAGCAGGGTCAGCAGGGCCAGCACAACCAGCAGGGCCAGTATAACCAGCCGGGTCAGTATAACCAGCCAGGCCAACATAGCCAGCACCAAGGTTCCAGCCCGCAACAGCCTGTCTCGCACCAGTCTCATGGCTCCAATCCGTCGTACGGTTCCCCTTCCCATGGTTCAAACCCACAGTATGGATCCCAAAGCAATTCATTCCCTCCACCTCCTTCTGGTGGTCCGCCCCAGCAACAAGCCCAGCATGGCCAACCTCAGTATGGCCAGCCTCAGCAGGGCCAGGGCCAGCAGGGCCAATACCCACCTCCTCCCCCAGGCCAGCCTCCTCAACAGCAATCGTATGGACAGTCCTACACCCACAGTTCACCACCTGCTGGCGGCCAGGGAGGTCATGGCCAGTACGGCCAACATCAACAATCGTACGGCGCATCTTCTACTGGTGCTCAGCAACAGTTCCCGCCCCCTCCCACTGGCGGGTACAATCCCTCATACAATGCGCCTCCCACTGGTCAATCCCAATACGGCTCCCAACAGCACCAAGAGGGAGCGCCTCCCCAGATCCCACACGGAAGCTACCAACAAGGCCAGCAATATGGCGCGCCTTACTGAGTTGCGTTTCTGAACAAAACCTAACCAAGTATCGCACCGCTGATTGTTTTCCTTATTTGCTCCCCCGGCCTGGTAGTCAAATGTCGACTGGCAAAACTGCCCGCCGCACATTTTTGGACCCGCTCAGATTGCAAAGTTACCAATGGGCTGGATGAGCACAGTGTGAGAGTGTTGGTCCACTGCAACCGAGGGCAAATGTATATGACGACCCCAAGGGCTGATGAGACAAGAATGACGACGAGTCAATGTCCGAGGAAACAAATTTCGATGATGAAGAAGATAAAGATGAAGTTGATGATGGTAATGATCGACATAGATAGAAGAATGCATCTACCGAACCCCCTTGTATTTGGGAATACGGCCCAGTGGCTCGAGTCCATGACCATCCTACCTCTAGTGTCTAGTCTCGCTTCTTTGTTGAGGTTTCGGCGGTGATAGCAATGGACTGTAGCTTGGAGGCAATTGTGCGAGCCACAAACCAGGCAACCAGGCTCACGAGCACGAGGTACCCAATGGTGGGTAGGAGAGAACGAGGGACTGTATTGTACACGTACGGGTCCAGGATGAGATCGGCCAAAACCGGAGGGGGTTCCTGCATGAGAACTGCATGGTCGGTGAAATAGTCGGCAGATGCTCGTACTTGGAGCAGGAGAGCTGAGGATTTGCGCTCTTTCTGGCCATCTGGAGATGGCACTTGACCACCATTTGAGCGAGTAGGGAGACGTGAGTTGGCGTACTCTGCCAGTGACTGGATGAGCTCCGGCGAGTCCCAGACGGTGTCTAGTTCGTAGACCTCTAAAGTAAAAGCAGTGGGTTGCTTTGGGGTTGTGTGAAATTAGCTCTGCCATTTTGAAGTCTGCTACTTTGAACAATGGTAGACTTACAATGGCAGTCCAACAAACGCGGATCTCGTAGCGTTGACTAGTAGTAAGATGATCCAGCAGCAACCAAGTAACAGCCCCAGTAGAAGCGTCCCCCGCCTCTGCTGGAAAAGTTCGAGTCAAGTTGGCCCGAATTGACCAGGCCATGGGAGTGAGGACATGGAGGTTAAGATCGTCAAGAGAGGGCCTGCTCAGGGGTATGTTGACAGGGTCTGGGGCAACGAAGATGGCCTTTTCGGTGTTTGCGACTACCGACTGAACCGTCGAAAAGAGGAGAGCCACAATAGGCAGAAGAGATGGGAAGCCGAGGATCATGGTTGATGGTGGGTGTGCCTGATTTGATGTAGCTGCTTGTAGAGTGTCGCGAGTGTTTAAGGCTGGTGACGTTCAAGTTGCAGTCCCAAGGTACATTGGTACCTGGAGCAATGTGGCGGATGTGGGGGTGGAAGTGTGGCGGCTGACGCTGGAGGATGAGGCTCATGTCTTATGCCAGGGGCAGCCAAGAATGAGGAGCTTGCAGAAGAGCTTGGGGCAATTGCACATTGGACGGCTGCCTGTATCCATGCCAGGATCGGATTACGGACGATTGGGCACCCTGTCAATAGACACGGACTTTGCACTGTCCAGTAACAGACCCTGATCACAGACCACAGCCTAAAGGGTAGGCGGAAGCAACGACGACAGCGGCACGGGAAGACGGTCGGGTGGACCATGAGCTATTGGGTGGCTTCAGGCACAAGCTTGACAAGCAACTTGGGCTCATTCCAAACCAGCCGAAAGAATGGTACCTACAGCGAACCCGAAATCTTGGGGCCACTCCCGTTCACCACCAGTCTCCAGACGGCCAAGGCGGCGAGACGGAAAAGGGAACGACGGGAACGGGTACGTATACTGCATCACAGGGGGCGGAGAGGCGGATGGGCGGTGGAAAGGTGGGCATGGTTTGGACGACCAGCGGTTGTGAGAGGACGGCTCGGGCCAGGGTCGAGGTTTTAGTAATCGACCATTTGTCGCTATGTGGGTAGAAAAAAGGGTTTTGGGGAACGGACGGGAAAGCCGTGGCTTGACTTGATGAACTCCATCCTGGTCGAGAGAGCGTAGGTTTGGTTTGGTTTGGTTTTTATTAACACGAAGTATCATACATACCTACCTTTGCTTCATTGCGTTGATGCCGGACACGGTGATCTCACAGAGATGCAGGGAGCAGGAGCGTAGTTGAATGAGAGAAGCGAAGTGAGTGTCCAAGCTAGATGGAGTCTACCAACAGGCACCTACCTTTGGAAAGAATCTCGGCTGGGCAAAGTGAGGTGGCAGCACGCGATTAGAAACCAGTTGGCCGTACCTATCTCTACTTATCTCTGTGTATATTCTTTGCACAATCCGGGGTACAGAAAGGTAGTCAGTCTGGTATGGATGGATGAACATATCCTACCACTGTGACTTTATCATCTGGTGAGGGTACAGACAACGGCAGCCTGATGAGAGACAGTCGTCTGATAAACATGGACCCATGGATCCATGGATCATCACCAAAGGGGATGGAGCGTGGTGCTGGAGCCAAGGCCCGGACCCGGCCATAATTTGCAGACTGGCTGCTATGGCAGCTGCTTGTTGGCTGGAGCGGTGAAGCGCGAAAGCGGGTGGGAGCCACTTCGGCTTTTGGGGGGCGACGGCCAGGGGGGGTTGCTGGGTGCCACCGGTGCCATTGATGATTGGGACCACTGGGAGCCGGTGGCAGCCCGCTAGAGCCAGCAGGGAGTCCAGCGGGTCGCCAGCAACAACTCAGCAGCCCTGGAGTAGTTTGGTGGTCGGCCAGCACCTCAGTGGCCACTGGCTAGTAGTTGTGGTGTTGTGGCCAGCAGAACTGAGCACCGGCCAGCAGGGCACGAGCCAGAACGCGCTTACCTATTTCCAGTCACCTAGACACGCCTCGAAATCAACAAATCCCAGGTCGGGCAAGCCTCCCCTGTCTGCCAAATTTCCCCCACCTATTTTCTCCCCCCCCCCCTCGCCAAACCAAACTGCACGTCCTTGTCTTCGCTCTCATCCTCCCGAGTCTCCGTTCGTAAAAGCCTTGCCTGGCCTGTCTTGCCGCCTGCCTCTTTGCTGAGCTTGCTTGTGAAACTTACTTCCTCTCATACTTTCCAACCCGATTAATCCCCATCACACATCTCCTTGTCCGCCAACATGCGTGAGGTCATTAGCATCAACGGTGAGCTTCCTCCGATACAGACACGCGTTCTTCACCGCATCGTGCTGCTCCGGTCTTGTGTGGTGTGCTAACTCACGACTCTAGTCGGCCAGGCCGGTTGCCAGATTGCCAACTCCTGCTGGGAGGTATGTATCTTGCTCAACTGATCCTTTTACGAGACGGTATCGCTAACATCTCCCGCCTATAGCTGTACTGCCTCGAGCACGGTATCCAGGTATACAAGCACTCCTTTGTTGACAACACCATCTCGCCCCATACTGACCGACGACTTTCAACCTCCAGCCCGATGGCTACCTCACTGAGGAGCGCAAGCAGCAGGACCCTGACCAGGGCTTCAGCACCTTTTTCTCCGAGACTGGTATGGATTCGACTTCGTCCCTGACGGTCGTAGCACCCCTCTTCTAACCGCCCCTGATTTCTAGGCCAGGGCAAGTATGTCCCCCGTACCATCTACTGCGATCTCGAGCCCAACGTCGTTGACGAGGTCCGAACTGGCCCCTACCGAAACCTCTTCCACCCCGAGATGATGATCACCGGCAAGGAGGATGCTTCCAACAACTACGCTCGTGGCCACTACACCGTCGGCAAGGAGCTCATCGACGGCGTCCTCGACAAGATCCGTCGCGTTGCCGACAACTGTGTTGGTCTCCAGGGCTTCCTCGTCTTCCACTCCTTCGGTGGTGGTACTGGTTCCGGTTTCGGTGCCCTTCTGATGGAGCGTCTCTCCGTTGACTACGGCAAGAAGAGCAAGCTTGAGTTCTGTGTCTACCCTGCTCCCCAGACTGCCACCTCCGTCGTCGAGCCCTACAACTCTATCCTCACCACCCACACCACCCTCGAGCACTCCGACTGCTCCTTCATGGTCGACAACGAGGCCATCTACGACATCTGCCGCCGTAACCTCGGTCTCGAGCGCCCCAACTACGAGAACCTGAACCGCCTGATTGCCCAGGGTATGATTTGATTTGTTTGAGTCCTTGGGAGAAAGCTGTATGCTGACAAATTCTTAGTTGTTTCTTCCATCACCGCCTCGCTCCGCTTCGATGGATCCCTCAACGTTGATCTGAACGAGTTCCAGACCAACCTGGTCCCCTACCCCCGAATCCACTTCCCTCTGGTTGCCTACTCCCCTGTTATCTCGGCTGCCAAGGCCGCTCACGAGGCCAACTCCGTCCAGGAGATGACCATGTCTTGCTTCGAGCCCAACAACCAGATGGTCAAGTGTGATCCCCGCCACGGCAAGTACATGGCCACCTGCCTGCTGTACCGTGGTGACGTCGTTCCCAAGGACGCCCACGGTGCCGTCGCTACCCTCAAGACCAAGCGCACCATCCAGTTCGTCGACTGGTGCCCCACTGGTTTCAAGCTTGGTATCTGCTACCAGGCTCCCGAGAACGTTCCCAACGGTGATCTGGCCAAGGTCAGCCGTGCTGTGTAAGTCAACGTGTCACCTTTTGAAGCCAAATCATGTGTCTAATATTTGTGTGCAGCTGCATGCTTTCCAACACCACCGCCATTGCCGAGGCCTGGTCTTCCCTGTCCGCCAAGTTCGATCTCATGCACTCCAAGCGTGCGTTCGTCCACTGGTATGTTGGTGAGGGTATGGAGGAGGGTGAATTCTCCGAGGCCCGTGAGGATCTGGCTGCTCTTGAGCGCGATTACGAGGAGGTTGCCACCGACTCGATCGGCGACGAGGAGCTTGAGGCCGAGTACTAGACGGCGAGAGTATGGAAAGACTGGATTACCGTTCTGCTATCGGTTTTAGCCTACTCTCACTGATAGAGAAGGTGTATTTTCTATTTTAAAGGTCCCCAGCCAAAACGAGTTTTTAATGTCAAAAGAGACCAATCTGTAGATGCTAAAAACGTGTGTCAGTCTATATGTAACTGTGTACGGTAAGGAATCTAGTAATTTAGTCTGGGTCGGAACGGAGCCCATGTGTAATGTGCATAAAAGGGTACATCGACAAACGTGTCTGCGAGCTACTAGTAACGTGCCCAAGGTGCCTAATAAAGTTGTGGGGTGTGAATGATGGAGGAGCGATTGGCTGGCCAGGAGCTGCTCTTGACCGACTTGAGCTCGGCCCAATGATTGAAGCTGCCGACAATCCGCGGTTGACGTCGGCCTCCCCAAGCCATAACCGTCCCCTCTCACTCTCGTCCCCATTGCCATTGAAATCGACAAACTCGAGTCAATTAAGACTGAACAAGCACCACATCAATCATGAGTCTTCTTCGATCTGGAATTTGCAGAGCTTGCCGGCGTTCGCAGCTTCGTTTGCAGCGCGGCTTTTCGACGGCTGGTACGTCGTATGACAACCGTGTCAAGCTGGTGGAGGTCGGACCCCGAGATGGCCTTCAAAATGAGAAGAAGACAATCCCGCTGGCGACGAAGATTGAATTGATTGAACGATTGGCCCTGACTGGTCTTTCGACAATTGAAGCTGGATCATTTGTATCGCCGAAATGGGTTCCCCAGGTATGTCTGCTAGGCTGGTGCAGCCCATCCTGCATGTCTGTCTGTCTAACCGATTCTCAATCAGATGGCCAACTCCAGCGAGATCCTCGAGCACATCCTTCAGCAAAAAGTCCCATCTCAGGTTCCTGTCTCATACTCCTTCCTGGCCCCGAACGTGAAAGGCCTACAAAACGCCGCGAAGCTTTTGAGCGAGAACCCCAAGGCTTTTGCGACACAGATGAATCCTGCGAGCGAAGCCGAGGCAGTATCGAAGCCGTCCGTCGAGGTCGCCGTATTTGCAGCTGCCACCGAGAGCTTCTCTCAGAAGAACCTCAACTGCGATATTCAGACATCACTAGACCGGTTCAAAGAGGTGATACAGGAATCCAAGGCCCTCGGTCTCCGCGTTCGTGCCTACGTCTCAGTCGTGCTTGGATGTCCGTTTGAGGGATTCGATGTCGACCCTCACAGGGTGGCCGAGATTGCGACAGACTTGTTGGAATCTGGCGCGGACGAGATCTCTCTGGGCGATACAACGGGCATGGGCACAGCACCCCGGACCAGCGCGTTGCTCAAGTGCATGGCTTCGGCAGGCATCAGGTCGGAGGACATCGCGATGCACTTCCACGATACGTATGGCCAGGCGCTGGTAAACACAGCTGTCTCGCTCGAGCACGGAATCAGGACGTTCGATAGCAGCGTGGGCGGGCTAGGAGGGTGCCCCTACAGCCCTGGAGCGACGGGCAATGTGGCTACGGAGAATATGGTCTATTTCCTGGAGACGTTGGGAATGAGCACCGGCGTCAATCTGGATGAAATAACAGACATTGGGGCGTGGATCACAAATGAGTTGGGCAAGGGAAATGAGAGCTCCGTAGGCAAGGCCGTGCTGGGAGCTCGAGCTCGAGCTACAGCGGAGGCAGCTCAAGCTTAGGGGAGAGCTCTTGTAGAGCCTGTCTCATGGGTGCATGGAATGTTGATGCAACCCCCGTAACAAGTATGTAAAATCGCAAAAAAACTATTTATAATCGTTGAGGCAACTGGGAGAATCGGTTAACACTCATTCTTGCTGTAAATGTTCTCTGGGTGATCTTACGTCCCCATCATGGAGGCTGGAATAGAGGGGTATCCTCAGTCATGTGATGTCACTCCAGGGAAGCAAAATGACGGAAGAACTGGTGTTGCGTAAGGTAACGTATTCCGCACAGCCAAGTTTATCGGCCGTGCGTCCTTGGGCTGGGCGCAGGGCTCCACCTTGGTGAGGCAAGCTCAACCTCCTCCAACCTCATCCCAGCTCGAGGCGCCCTCCCGTTCTCCCCATCACCACCAGCTTCCACCTTTAACCCGCCATTCTCGCCGCCTCCTCATCTCGCCTGTCTTCCTCGTTTTCGGCCTCCTTCGCCTCCTCCCTTACCGCCCGCCATGTCGGACCCCCGCGACTCGTCGTCGTACTCCGTCATCCCGCGGATTCGGTACAACACCGTAGGCGGCGTCAACGGCCCGCTGGTCATCGTCGAGAATGTGAGGACGCCCCCCTGCCGGCCGCCTCGCCGCCATAATGCCATCGCTGGTCTAACAATGACAGGTCAAATACCCCCGATACAACGAGATCGTCAACATCACTCTCGCAGATGGCACGCAGCGATCTGGTCAGGTCCTGGAAGCTCGAGGTTAGTACCGATTCCCCGGGTCGCTCCCCCTGTTCAGGTGCATGAGCCATATTGACCACGAAGCACAGGTGACCGAGCCGTCGTACAGGTATTTGACTACGATATACCCTGTTATCGACAGCGATTGACGATCCCGCAATAGGTTTTCGAGGGCACCTCCGGTATCGATGTCAAGAAGGTAGGCAGCCACGGTTGGCGCATGAAGTGAGAACTTTCGGCTGAGACAGCGACAGACCAATGTCGAATTCACCGGCGAGAGCTTGAAGCTCGGTGTGTCCGAGGACATGCTTGGTCGTATCTTCGATGGTTCCGGACGAGCTATCGACAAGGGCCCCAAGGTCCTGGCTGAGGACTACCTCGACATCAACGGCAGCCCCATCAACCCTTACTCTCGTGTAAGCTCATCCACCCGGTTGCCTATATTGGCAATTCCTTTCTCTAACGACGCGTAGGAATACCCCGAGGAGATGATCTCCACCGGTATCTCCGCCATCGACACCATGAACTCGATTGCCCGAGGACAGAAGATCCCCATCTTCTCCGCCGCCGGTCTGCCCCACAACGAAATCGCCGCCCAGATCTGCCGACAGGCTGGCCTGGTCCAGAAGCAGGGTATCACCAACAAGGGCGTCCACGACGGCCACGAGGAGAACTTCTCCATCGTCTTCGGTGCCATGGGTGTCAACTTGGAAACTGCTCGTTTCTTCACCCGCGACTTCGAGGAGAACGGCAGCTTGGAGCGTGTCACTCTCTTCCTGAATCTTGCCAACGATCCTACGTGCGTTGCCCCAACCTTGTTTCATGTGATGCGAACGACTGACCATTCCATAGTATTGAGCGTATCATTACTCCTCGTCTCGCCCTTACCACGGCTGAATACTACGCCTACCAGCTCGAGAAGCACGTCCTCGTTATTCTTACCGATCTTTCGGCTTACTGCGATGCCCTGCGAGAGGTCTCTGCCGCTCGAGAAGAAGTCCCCGGTCGACGTGGTTTCCCCGGTTACATGTACACTGATTTGTCGACCATCTACGAACGAGCCGGACGTGTCCAGGGCCGCAACGGATCCATCACCCAGATCCCCATTCTCACCATGCCAAACGATGACATCACCCACCCCATTCCCGATCTGACTGGTTACATCACGGAGGGCCAGATCTTTATCGACCGTGCCCTGCACAACCGTGGCATTTACCCGCCCATCAACGTCTTGCCGTCGCTGTCCCGTCTCATGAAGTCTGCCATCGGCGAGGGCATGACCCGCAAGGATCACGGTGATGTGTCCAACCAGCTGTACGCCAAGTATGCAATCGGTCGCGATGCCGCTGCCATGAAGGCTGTCGTCGGTGAGGAGGCCCTGTCAGCCGAGGACAAGTTGTCGTTGGAGTTCCTGGAGAAGTTTGAACGCCAGTTCATCGCCCAGGGCGCGTACGAGTCGCGAAGCATCTACGAATCCCTGGACCTTGCGTGGTCCTTGCTCCGAATCTACCCCAAGGAGCTGCTCAACCGTGTTCCTGCCAAGGTGCTCAACGAGTTCTACCAGCGTGCTGCCAAGGAGGCCAAGGCCAAGGGCAAGAGCCGCGCGGAGACCGGAGCTCGGGATCAGCAGCAACAGGAGAACTTGATCGATGCCTAAACTGACAAGTTGCTGGCGTTGCGATAGAGACGGTATAATAGGAGCGCGCGCAGAAGGAGGATTCGTCAAGAAAGCACTGATTGCAATGGTTTACATTTTGAAGGGCTCGTTCGTGATGGGGAGGCAGGTTGTCGGGACCAGCTGCAGCACAAGAGAAAGCCTTGGCGTGCATATAGGAAGTCGAGTTAATGCCATTCAATTCCCACCAAAGACAGGCCGACCAACGTAGTTTGATTTGAATCACTTGACTTACATGACTTACAGGAGAGGCTTCATGATCATGAGTTTGCTTTTTCTGGTCCAGTAATGACGTTATTTAAAGCGGGTCACACAGTGGGGCACACTCGACTCACACATGGCCGCCCAACTTTTTGATATCGAAGAAGCGCGAGCTTAATGAAGGCGAGGAGAAAAGTCTATAGACTGATGCTCGGGAAACTTACAACGCCGGGACCCAAGACCTTATATCTATAATACTCAGACTAAATCATGGAGGAGGACAGACTCCAGACCGATATTGGCCTCGCAGCCGACATTGAGGAGGCCCAGCTGATGGCTCAGGCGAGCCACCCCGCCACTGAGACGCAGGCAACACAGACCGGAGAGACACCAGCAAAGCAACCGAAGAAGCGATTTGTTGGAAGAAGGGCAGCCGCAGAGGCCGCGGTGAAGAATGGAGGCACAGGCGAGAGCGGTGCGGTTCAAAGTACGTCACCCACAGATACATCGAGCTACCTCGTGAAAGTGCGACTGAGAACGGCTGTGAGTGAGAGGATCAATGCTAACTCATACATAGCTGCTAAGCCTCGACGAGCGCCCAGGCTCTTGAACCAGGTCCCGAAAGAGATCCTCGAGGACCCCAACCTCAAGGCCGCTATTGGGTTGCTGCCCGCTAACTACAGCTTTGAGATTCCCAAGACGATCCATCGCATCCGGACTTCAGGGGCCAAGAGGGTCGCCCTTCAGATGCCCGAGGGCTTGCTTCTGTTTGCGACGACGGTCTCCGACATCCTCACTCAGTTCTGTCCGGGCATCGAGACGCTCATCATGGGCGACGTAACGTACGGTGCTTGCTGCATCGATGATTACACGGCGCGGGCTCTCGGCTGCGACCTGCTCGTGCACTACGCGCACAGCTGTCTGATCCCCGTGGATGTGACCAAGATCAAGACGCTGTACGTGTTCGTTGACATCAGCATCGACGCCTCGCACCTGCTCGCCTCACTGGAGCGCAACTTCGCCAGCGGCAAGACCATTGCCGTCGTGGGCACGATTCAGTTCAACGCCACGATCCACGGCGTGCGGAGCAGTCTCGAGCGCGCGGGCTTTCGGGTGCTCTCGCCGCAGATCGCACCGCTCAGCAAGGGCGAGATCCTGGGCTGCACGTCGCCGCGGCTCAGCGACGAGGACCAGGTCGACCTGATCCTGTATCTCGGCGACGGGCGCTTCCACCTGGAGAGCATCATGATCCACAACCCGTCGATCCCGGCGTACCGCTACGACCCGTACTCGCGCAAGCTCACGCGCGAGACGTACGGCCACGACGAGATGCAGTCGCTCCGGCGCGGGGCCATCCGGACTGCCAAGACGGCGCGGAAATGGGGGCTGATTCTCGGAGCGCTGGGCCGGCAGGGCAACCCGCACACCATGGCGCTCATCGAGCGGCGCCTCAAGGAGCGCGGCATCCCCTTTGTCAACCTGCTGCTCAGCGAAATCTTCCCGGGCAAGCTGGCGCTCATGGCCGACGTCGAGTGCTGGGTGCAGGTGGCCTGCCCGCGGCTGAGCATCGACTGGGGCTACGCGTTCCCCCGGCCGCTGCTGACGCCGTACGAGGCCCTCGTTGCCCTCGAGGTCAAGGAGGACTGGGGCAAGGGCGTGTATCCCATGGACTACTACGGCAAGGATGGCCTGGGGAGGACGAAGCCCGTCGACGTGGGGGTGTCGGGATGAGCCTGTTGATACATGAACAGTATCAAAACAAATACGCAAAACTGAAGCTGATGAGACTCAATCCAACATGGCATAGTTTTGTGATCGTCGATGGCCCCTGAGTGATACTACCAACGGGTATATACGGAATCCTTGGGATAACTTCACATAATTGGCGCTTGGCAATTTTGTGCAAGATTTTGATCTGTTGAATTATCTGCTGTGGATTGGTTGTTTCTTCATGTTAGCGGATCTTAGCGACTGTCGCCCATTGAACTTTGAAGGTGATCTTGAGGGAACGCTCACTCCTCCCCGACAAGTTCCATTCTGTCGAAGAGATCAATCCAATCATCCAATCTTTCAGCAATAAAGGTTTCTAGCTCCCAGGGTTCAGACAATATGGCTTCTGAATCTCCATCCCGGACATACATGTCTACCTCAACAGCATCTCCAGTCACCAGAATGACCGTCACGTGCGTTGGTTTATACGGTTCACCTTCAAAACCACTTAATTATTTGCGCTGGGAGACGATTTTGAGGTTCAGGAGATATCCGTCGATAACAGGAGTCCTTGCTGTGTTTAATGACCGCCGGATAGTCGCAATGGCGTGGCGAAAACCGGATATATCCGTAGACCTTCGCCGGAGAGGTGAGAGCAGCCACGGCCTTAGTAT
The DNA here is from genome assembly GCA_020744375.1 of Dactylonectria estremocensis. NCBI lineage: Eukaryota > Fungi > Ascomycota > Sordariomycetes > Hypocreales > Nectriaceae > Dactylonectria > Dactylonectria estremocensis. Next base: position 1,713,809 of record JAGMUU010000004.1, read on the forward strand.
TGGAAGCATCCTCCGATAAAGCCCAGGCAAGATGGGGCAATGCACGTAGAGTACCGTATACGAAGAGCGGTCTTGGTTTCCGTAGGGCGGACATTGAGAGGCCGTCGAATGCTATGGGTTCTGATGCCTTGGATTTCATGAGTTGGAATGATGGGATTCAAGAGAAGGTCGGATAAAACTCTTCTCTCTTTAAGACTTTTGATACCTAGCACTCGGAAAGCCCATCAAGGTCTGTTTGCGGGTTCTACTTGCTTCTTAAACCTTGCAGTTGCGCAGGGCATTGCTATCCGCACAACCTTGACAGCTCAGGCAGAGCACCAAACGCCTCAAGCCAGGCAGACGTTGGAGCATGACGCATTTCCTTAGCCTATTCAGTTGTATGCAGGCTCTCAGACTATTCCAATGTGTAAAAGGCGTTGAGTCCTGTCATTGCTGGCTGTGTTCTCTGACTTACACTTTCCATACGTTGGGGAACAGATTAGATGTGGAGAAGGGATGATGCAGAAAGTGGAGTGACAAGGAGGAGGTCACGTGGGAGCGCCGATAGGACTTGATGGCGGCGGGCTAAGTACTCCTTTAAGCGGGAAATCCCTTTACCGAGCTTTCGAGAAGCCTCTTGCCTGCGATTGGCCAGCTCCAATTTCACCTCGTGGAGCAACCCTAGCGACACACACTTTCTCCATTTCGCTTGAAATTTATTAACCTCCATCCATCATCACCAACTTCTAGCAGGCTAGGTCAAGAACACTTGCACCACCACAACTGTCAAGATGAAGGTACGCCGACAAACCCCATCGATCCTCGCAGTGCGCACCACCTCGTGGGGACTCAACGCTGCCTCCTGCGCAGCTCCCCGCGGGTTTGATTTCGTGTTGTCCAGATCGCGTAGACTCTTCGCGTGGACGTTTTTTCGCTGACCCATTCTGTCCAACAGTTGAACATTTCCTACCCTGCCAATGGCAGCCAGAAGCTCATCGACATTGAGGATGAGCGCAAGCTCCGTGTCTTCATGGAGAAGCGCGTACGTCGACCCCGAACCGGCTCCCGCCAACGAAACCCCCGAAATTGAATCGATCGAGCTAACATGTCTTTTTCAGATGGGTGCTGAGGTTCCCGGCGACTCCATCGGCGACGAGTTCAAGGGCTACGTCTTCCGCATCACCGGTGGCAACGACAAGCAGGGTTTCCCCATGAAGCAGGGTGTCATGCACCCTACCCGTGTCCGCCTTCTCCTTTCCGATGGCCACTCCTGCTACCGCCCCCGCCGCACCGGTGAGCGCAAGCGCAAGTCCGTCCGCGGCTGCATCGTCGGCATGGACCTGTCCGTCCTCGCCCTCTCCGTCGTCAAGCAGGGCGATGAGGACATCCCCGGCCTGACCGACGTCGTCCACCCCAAGCGCCTCGGCCCCAAGCGTGCCACCAAGATCCGCAAGTTCTTCGGCCTCACCAAGGATGACGATGTATGTTTCTTCCTGCGCCCATACTCGATCATCGCCTGCCCAGACCTGCAGTCTTGCCAGTCTGGGTAGAGTGTGAGAGGACCCCTGTCCGCCCGGACAGCGGTACGAGTATCAAACACCGTGGTATTGAAATGCTAATCTTGCTGGTGACTAGGTCCGCAAGTACGTTATCCGACGAGAGGTTCAGCCCAAGGGTGAGGGCAAGTCCGCCTACACCAAGGCTCCCAAGATCCAGCGCCTCGTTACCCCCATTCGTCTCCAGCACAAGCGCCACCGTGCCGCCCTCAAGCGCCGCCAGGCCGAGAAGGTCAAGGACGAGGCCGTAAGTTGTCCCCGACATCAGGTCAATCACTCGTTACAGCATTGATCTAACACTGCCTGATAGAACGAGTACGCCCAGGTCCTTGCCAAGCGTGTCGCTGAGGCCAAGACCCAGAAGGCTGATGCCCGCAAGCGACGAGCAAGCTCCATGCGCAAGTAAGTTTCTTAGCTAGCGTGTAATGAAAAAAGGGGAATCATACCAAGGTCTCGTGGTTTGCATGCATTCGGAGTGGGGATTCTCTAGGGCTCGGTTTTAAGTCCATCACGAATGTATTAGAGGCATTTCGCAAAAATGAACATGCATTGATGCACTCGTGCTATCGCCAGCCCAATCAGTCTGGACTATGATATTTCTGCCTCAGCCGTGATTCCAACGACGTAATGTTCTGTTACATTGCCATCCAGCCAGCCCAGCCTTCCAAGTCAAGGTCTGTTTCGATGTGTCCCTAATTAGCCGTATTTGCCAAGTGAGCATAGCCGCCTAGGTACCTCGAGCATCTCGTTTGCTCTAGCTATACGCAGTAGTAGCCGCCGCTAGAAAGGCATCTTCTCACGAGACAGGCACATGTGAACACACATCGGCATCGGCCAGCATGAGCAAATAAGTATGTATCCCGCCTTTATTCTTTTCTAATAAAGCCTGTAAACTGCCAGTACATGCAATGCCAATTGCCCTACGCCTCCTCCGGACACTCTCATCTTCCATGCCCTTTTCGCAAGGGAGACCTGCACTTCTCCCAGGCGTCGTCAGGCGATGAGAGGGGAGCCGGCTAAGAATGCGTCCAAACGCAACCCAGAATTCAGGCCTACCAGTACCATCCATGCAATAATAACACAAGGCTGCGAAGAGGAGGCTTCGGTCCCCTCTACCTTGTGTCCGCAACTTGCGATTACCATTCCGTCCGTCCTGTAAATCTCCAAATCCGCGCCAGCCATGCAATGGTGATTGAAATTAAGCAAAGCCAAAATACTCGCTTCCTGCCGTGATAGCCTTCATAATCTGAGAGCGGAGGGCATCGTAGCTCTCGTACTCAGGGAGGTCAAGTTCTAGAGGCGTTAGTTCTTTGATTCAATGACAACATATTGCCGGAAGCGACTTACGGTTGAAGCAGGTATGCGAAGATGGGAGTCGGTCCTTGTTTCCATAGTCGCGGTGGATGTTGAATCGATTGACACCGTTCATACCTTCCAGCTCCTTGAAGCCGTTGAGAGGGACCTTGCTCGTTCCGGTGACAAACTGCAGCAGCTTGGCGCGTTCCTCCTTGTCAAATGATCGGAGTGCCCGCCAAAACCACTGGATCTGCTGAGAGGATGGATTATAGTTGTGGTATTCCGTGTTGCTCTTCCAGTCGTCGATATCGATGTCAGGAAGACCTGAGATGAGCAACTCCAATTCCTGCTCGTTGAAGATGGCAATTAACTCAGCAGGAATGATCTCGTGGAAGCCTGGCCCAGTTAGCAACACTCGTTTCATGCACCCGGAACTGCCTAAGAACTTACCTCGAAGAAAGCTCTCCATCTGCTCCTTAACAGAAGACAGTAGCTTATGCTCCACAACAAGACGAACATATTCGCCCTTGTTCTCTTCGGTCACAGCCACCTCTCGCCCGTTGGGAATCAAGTCGACGACAGTGGTCGCGCCGAACTCATCATCCTCGACAGAGAAGGTCTCCGTGATGATGTCTGTAATGTCGTTGTCCAACATCCAGCAAAGAGACTTGTAGTAATCAGGGTCGAAGGACTCCATGTCCTTGACGGAGACTGACTTTCCAAGGATACGCTTGTAGACAGCACGGCTGAAGTAGCAGTCGAGTAACCGGCCTTCGTAGAGGGCCTTTCCAATGATGCGCCCGATGAACTTGAAGAACATCAAATGCTCGTCGTTAATACCGCTAAGCTTGTTTGGATGGAAGGTGGTTCGATCCGAGGAAACTGGCGTGAACAAGACGTAGTTGGGGTCAAACATCTGTCGAGACAAGACCTGGAACCACTCGCGAGTAACTCCGCCGGCATCGACACCTTCCTCGCCGTGGAAGCGAATGTTGAGCTTTCCGAACTTCATCTCGTCGCCCGACTTGAAGTAAAGTGACTTGAACGAGTCGTGGAAGACGTGCTCGCGACGAACAGAGAGCTGGAGTGGCGCGTAGGAGGGGCGGCTCTGGCTGCTACCTGATCGTGAGTGGACACTCCGGTTGAAGTAGTTGCGCTTATTGTCAAACTCAAGCACCTTGGGGTTCTTGACCAGCAAAGCAAAGGTTCCTGACATCAGCTTGGGGTTGTTTCGCACGAGTTCGTTGAGAATTCGCCGATGGTCCTCGGTGAAGTTGAAGAAGAGGCTTGCCGTGCGTGACTCGGGTGGTGGACTAGATAGAACCATTTCCTTGGTCTGTGAAGGATTGTCACCAGTTGTCGTGTTCTTGCAAACCACCATCATCGATTCGATGAGGGGGAGAAGAATAGTTGCCACGTTGAGCATGTTTTCTCGCTTTCGAATGGCACTCAAGCAAGCACTTAACTTCTCCCACATAGCCGAGAACGTCGAGTTGTGGTACAACGACGTAACAAGATCTGCCCTCTCATCATTGTTCTTGTCAGACTCAGACTGATCCGTCTTCTTCTTGCTGTCAAACAGATGATCCAGAGCTGTCAGGACGCGAAGGAGTTTGTTCTGCTCAGACGCTCCAGGTGAAAACTTAGCTAGAGCAACACCCTGGATCTCAGTGCCCGATGATGCCTTTTCGATGTGAGGCAGGAGTTCGTCCAAGTCTGACACAATGTTTTCGCTCAAAAGGCGAGCTTGGTGAACGAGCTCTTGCCCAAAGGTAGCCTTGGCCCCAGGAATGGCGGAAAGGTTCTTGATTGTGGAGATGGTGTTTTGGAATGTCTTGGAGCTACATTCACGAGCCACGAAGATCCTCACAGCCAAAGTCAGATTCTGAGCTGGGATGACTGGCGGTTGCAGTTGGCGAACTTTCTTGGGCGAGGAATCCTTCTTTTGTTTATCATCGGCGTTCTCATCTCCAGCTGCCGTCTCCGATTTCGCAGGCTCAGCAGTGTTTGAGTCGTTGTTGTTGTTGTTGTCGCCAGCTGGTGTTGGGTCAACACTGCCTGACTGGCCGGCGGGGGTTTCGGTTGCTTTGTTCTCCTCTTCTTCTTCCTCTTCTTCGGCCTCCTTGCGGCGTCGCTCGAGATTCTGAAGAGGCAAAGTCACACGGTTCAACAAGTCCGCAAGATGAGTCATGACCACTGAGCTTTCCATGACCAAGTCACGGTCGAGAAGGGACAGTAGTGAGTTGATTGCATACTTGTGAGCCTTGGAGTCCTTACCCTTTCCTTTGCGGCCAAGTGACCGCTTAAGAGTTGAGCCAACAATCTCGTGCTCGGTCAAGAACAGCCAGGGAATGTGAAGGTTCTTCGTACTGAGATCAACGAGGAGGTCCAGGCACTGTTGTACGATCAGGAGTGGTGAGGTTTCTGAGTTTGTCTGCGTCGTGCTGTTAGGGGCCGTTAAAGTCGTCAGGCTTCTCTTGAGAGTCTGTGGCGTCTTCTGCTCTGCGTCCTTGTCCTTAGGTCTTCTTGCCTTCAATGAAAGCTGGCCGAAGCTTCGCTCCACTGCACTCATGTCGGTACTGCCGTCTTGCAAAATTTGAAGCAGCGTACTGATGACTTCGAGACGGTTTTGGCGATTCTCGCACACGTCGGCAAAGACGCTGAACAGGTAGTTGCGGATAGACCCTTGTTGAGCGATGAACATCAAGCGCAACAATGTGGCAATGCCTGGTTTATCGAGCATTTGGACAACCGTTCGACGCTGTACCTTGTTGTTGGCTGGCTGTCCTGGTGGTCCTGGTGGAGGCACTCGGGTGACTCCTGGTGGGCTTCGTCCTGTGATAGCAGCGTGGTTGTTGTGCTGGGTAAGCGCGCGCGCCTGAGCTGCCATCTCGGGCGGAAGTTGGTCCATGAGCTCCTCGCCTTGGTCCATGAGGACCTGTTCTCGAAGTGCTGGGGGGAAGGTCAGAAGAATGCTTGCCGTGTCCATGTCTGACTCAATGGGATTCTGACCTCCCAGAGGGGCGGCCTGGCGGCCTTGGTCTTCGCGAGCCCGGCGGCGCTGCTCTTGACGTTCCTGCTGGGCAATTTCCAGACGCAATTCCTCGGGAAGAGCATCAAGAAATTCTTGGAAGACTTCGGTTGATTCGCCAGTCGTAGCTTCTTCTCGTGCTTGATGTCTCCTTTCACTGACAGTCTGGGCGATAACTTCTTCCCTGAACTCTTCAGGCAACGCAGCGAGGTAGTCGGGGTCAATGCCCAACTCTGTAACATCAACTTCCTCGCCTCTGAGCATGGTCATGACCCGGGGTTCGGTAGACGCCGAGACCGGCTCAACTTGAGTGGCTGCAAGCTCCACTGGAGCTGGTTCTGTTGACTCAACCCCTTCCATCGCAGTACTATCCTCATGAACAGCAGGTGGTTCGGTTTGGGGGTTTTCAGCGGCAGTTTCAGCGGCAGTTTCAGCGGCAGCTCTCTCTGCGGTCTCACGCTCTTCAGCTTCTTTCTTCTCTCTCTCTTTATCCTCGGCTTCCTGGGCCTCTCGGGCCAATCGTCTCTCTTCCTCAAATTTCTTCTTCTCTTCCTCGAGACGCTTCTGAGTCTCAGCCTCCTCTGCTTTGACCTTCTTTTCAAGCTCCATGGCAGGTGGAGTAAGCGTGGCCACGATGATGTTATTGAGTTTAGAGGCCTCGGTGGCATTGCTTGGGCCAAAAATCATTCGCGCCTCCTCCTGGTAACGATCCAAGGTAGACTCAATGGAGAATGAGACTGCGTGCTGGGGCTCTTGTGCTAGACCGTCTCGTCTCTGCTCGCTTCTAGATCGAATCGGGCCAAACTCTCTAGCTTCACGGGGTCCTCCATGACCAGTGATCTGGAGGTGGAAAGCTTGCTGGCCGTTCCGGCCCATGATTGGAAGAAACTCCATCAGCTCTCCCAGGAATCCCATGGGCCCATCGATAACATGTCGGCCACCAGCGCCTGAGAAGAGACCATCTGGAATTCTCAGTCCAATTGGAGGGTTGACACTAACACGTTGAGAGCCGTCACGGCCTTGGTCATTGCGTCGAAGAAGAGGGTTAGCACCATCATCTGGGTTGGACTGCGGTCCACCACTCCGATGTGTTCGTGAGAAGTAGCTGCGGAAATCTGGAGAGTCAGTGTCAGCAAAAACAAAGGCCGAGAAGCGAATGGGTCTCACCACCAATAGTATCCCTATTAGTCCCAACCATGAAACCCGGAGGGAAAGGACTACGATTGTCAACTCTAGTAAGCAGTCGTCTTCTGTTTTGGTTCTCCATCATGAACAGTTGTCGATGTCGCTCATCAACCTCGGGGTTAAGCCCATCCCATCCAATAGCTGGCATTGGCGCAGCTTGGTCGTCAACTATGGTCATGTTAGCAACATTTCCGAGTCTTAGGGGAAATATTCTCCTACGAGGGTAGTCATCGTCATAGACGTATTCTTCGTCCTCGATGTCATCCTCGTCGTCCTCGTCGTCTGCCCGATATTAGCACGCAAACCTTCCATCAAGCGTATTTCATGACAGGAACTAACCATCTTCATCATGTCCTTCGTCCAGATAATGGTCATCCAACCCATCCATCAAGTCGGGGTCATAACCATCATCTCCCATAAGAGCTCGAGCCATACCACCAATCAGATCACCGGGTCCAATTTCAAGATGTTGCTGGTGGAGATCTGCATCAAACTCAAGGTCGTCCTCATCGACCTCTTCGTCGTTTTCGTCGTGACTCGCGCTTTCCCAGCCCGAATTTCCATCATCGTCAATTGGGTTACCATCTTCATCGACGATCTCGACTTGGTCTTCCACGTCCTCCATGTCCTCAGAGTCGACCTCATCTTCATCATCTTCGTCATCGCTATCTTCCTCGTCATCATCTTCGTCCATAATCACCTCAACAACACCAGGTTCGCCGTGGAGGCCTTCGATTTCTCCCATCTGGCTGAGTTCCTCATCTTCGTCACTGATGTTGTCCTCGGCATCCTCAGACATGTCGTCTTCTCCATAGTCCATCTCCTCGTCGTCGTACTCGTCCCCGTACATGTCTTCGTCGTCATCGTCCTCATCCTCGTCGGAATCGTCATCGTCGCCTCGTGGCTCAAGCATGCCGAGGGCTGAGTTTCGGTACAAGTCAGGGGTTTCTTCCCGATCATCATCCAGATCTGAAAGGGATGATGTGGAGGCAATGTCATCGTCCCCGTTATCCGACAGACCATCCGAGGGCAGGATGTTGGAGTGGCTGAGCTCTTTGGCAGTCTCGGTCAGGACTCGGAGGACCCGCAGGATGTACTTAATAGCGCGTTTCACTCCGGGGTAGTTGAGGTTGATCTCCGCAATTGATGTCGTCAACTTCTCCAAATAGCCTTTCTCATACATCAACCGGCGTAGTTGGGCGTTCGATCGGACTTGGGCACCATCAGAGCTCCTACCATTCGAGTTCTGGTCTTTGTCTCTCTCGCCGACCATGTAGTTCATTAGCTCGGCAAGGCATTGCATACGAGAATATCGAATCTCCAACGGCTCCTCTGAGATTGGTGCCCTCTCATAGGCCTTGAGCATCGTGTCAAGAACGAATTTGCGAACAAATAGCAAGTCTGGTTCATCATCGTATGCAAACTTGTCTTTCCCGCGGTCGAGGGCTTTCTCGCTAGTCTTCGCAACCAGAGCAACCAGAACTTTCTGCGCCTGAGCAGACGTTGCGGCCTTTTTCTTCGAAGGAATACCATCCACAGTTCCACTCAGATTGCCCTGGCACAACAAGTCGTAGATCAAGTAGTTCAGGACGCTAGATCGGGGTTTGATCGGGGTGCTTGTTGTAAGAGGAGCGCTGCGCTTGAAGTTGATGAACTCCATCTTGGTCCTGTTGTAGCTCTGTAGAAGCTCAGCCAAACAGTTCAGTAGAAAGCACCGATAGACAAAGATAGGATGTTCTTCAGCTTTGAAGACAGGCTTGGAGGGTTTTTTGTCCTTCGAATCTGTTGCTGTGTTGATCTCCTTCGAAACTGAAGACGGTTGCTCGTAGGTCGATGGCGTGTCGGCTTTCAAATCCTTGTCCATGACCGGGATCTCCTTGTCGTCGACTTCACGGTAGTTGACTAATTCGCACAGAAGAAAGTGGATCACACCATCTGGGTTCTCAACTACAGGTCGCTTGCTCTCATGGTGAGGTTTGGGAGCATCGGTCATCTCCTTGTCCACGGGCTCGGTGGATGGCTTGATATCTCCAGCAGAAGAGTCCTGGGCTTCTTGTCCTTGCTCGTCTGCTTTGGCGACATCATGGTCGTTGTTCTGTTCCTTCAAAATCAGAGGCTGGGTGCGAGAACCATCACTTGAAGGAGGGGCCCATCTTGCGAATCTGACCATTTCATTAGTGACGTCCACGAATAAATCAGGGGCTCGGAGAGCGATTGGTGCCATCGCTCTGAGATAGTTAGGGACATCGGAATGACCGCGCTGGTTCCGCTGAAGGCCTGGGAAGCTAGTTTTGATCTCGGCTCGCATTATTTGCTTGATGGTTTCCTCATCCTCCACGATGTGGCGGAGGATAGTCATGATATGCGCCAACAACTTGGTTTGCTTGAAACGTTCGGAGCCTGAACCCGAAAGCTGTTTTGCCATAAGAAACAACCTTTGGAGGTTCTTCTTGTCGCCAACCAGTTTGGCCAACCGGCGGTTTCGTGTCAAGATGACCAGTACTCGCAATGCTGCGACTGCCAGTGTCTCTTCCTTTCCTACTCGGGGGAGTAACTCCAGAAGGCAATCGAGAATGTCGATCCGTCTCGCATCGTCAACCAAAGGAGTGCGCATCTGAACTACAACCGCCTGAACAGACTCGTTCAAGGTCTTTGGTGCCATCCATTCGGCAGCAATTGGCCGTTCATCGTGGCAGAGAAGAGTCTCGACGACCAGGAAAATGTATGGAATCCAGGGCGGCATCTCTTCGGCGGGTGTAGACGGCGATGTCTTCAGGAAGCCAACATACTCATCAATCCTCTCTCTCAGCGTTTCCGTGTTGTTTTCGAAAAAGCTCTCGTCCTGGAGGAGCAATGCGAGGAGGTGAGCGTACGCAGCGATGCATTTTCCGTTCCGCTTCTTCTCTTCCTCGTCCAGGGCGAGTGAGGAGAGTGCAAATGTCAAGGTCGATCCAACCTCCTCGTGAGCATCACTGTTCTGCTGTCTGAGAATCATGACCTGAATAAGCTCGGAAATCTCAACTGCAGTTTCCGGGTGTGCCCGAATCACGTCCAAGCACCTGTCAATCATGTTTTCCCGCAGTTTGTCACGGCACTTGTCAACATCCTCCTTCCTAGCCACAAGTTGTGCTTCCGGGGTCTGGTCAGAAGTTGGTTCTGAGGTGCTCGCGCCAGAAGCGTCGACAGACTGCGACCCATCGGCAATACGAGAGGTCTCTCCAGCCCCATCAGACTCATCAGGAATATCAGCGTAAGTAATAATCTCCCCCAGAGCATCTCCAAGGAATCTCTCTGCGAGGTCAGGCGGCGCGAGTTCGGGCGGACCGTCAAGAGACATACGGTCTGCCTCGGCTGTGCTAGGACGGTTCGATGATTCCGCGTCATTCGCGGCACTACCAGTCTCAAAAGGAGACGTATCAGCGTCTTCTGATGGGATAGGGTTTCGTGGGCCAGCAAGGCCAGCCTTATGGGATGTGCAATAATCCCTAGCATTTGCGGCATTTCCGTTGGCTCTGTAGACAGCCTCCTGTGCCAAATCCCTATCAAATCCTTTGCCAAGTAGCTCATCGACAATACTTCGATGAGGACGCCAGTCGAAGCGCGCGTCCGTGTATTTGAAGAGCTGGAAAGGCTTTTTGTCCCTGGAGGATGGCTGAGGCTCATGGTCACCCGCAGCAATAACTTTCAAAATATCGAGCAGTCGAATCACGGTCTGATGTGGGACCTTTTCCACGAAACTAGAATCCCACAAGTGAGTGATTTCAGGTAAGACAGCTGCTCGAAACTCCACGACAAGTTGTTGGTAAAAATGGGGCGCCTGCGACCTATCCGAAGTACGAGGTTGCAAGGTGAAGTGATTACTAGTGTCGGAAAGGTATTTGCCATTGACCAGTGTCAGATACAGGTCTAGAATCTTCTTGAGACCAAACGCGGCCACCTTGGACTTGGAAGACTCATCAGAGGCTGTATCTTGGCCTTGGCGAACTGCTTGAGAAAAGACCTTGAGCATCGAGTTCAATACATCCATGCCGCCCTCTTCCTTGAAAGCAAGAAGCACAGGCATGATGATATGGACATTCGAGCGATCACTCGTGCGGCCAGTGGGATGATCAATCAGCATCTCGGTGATAGTGTGTAGCATGATGATCCAAAAATGGAAGTCTTTTGAAGTTGGCTCAGGCGTTCTGACGGACGGCCCAAGTTGACTCAAAACAGTATCGGCGAGAGCTCTGGCGATTTCCAGGTGGCGAGGCCTAGGGTATTGGTCCCGAGGGTCTCGCTCACGGCGAGGAAGCAGTGCTTTTCCAAGTGTCTGGAATAAGGGGAACGTGGTCGGAATCATTGGGTGTAGGAGAACTCGAAGTGTCTCATAGTTCTGGAACCGGGGACTAGCTTGTTCCTCTTCTGTGGGGCGACTTGGTCCCGAGTCATCCGTCCCGCTCTTGGGCTGCCAGTTTCCTGAGTTGTTGAGCATGTCGGGCAGTGAGGCACTTTCATCACCTGCTGGTTCAGGGATGCTGCTCGCTGTGATTCCGTCACCCAATGGAGCATGGCGTCTAAACGACCAATGTTGCGGAACGACAGTCAGCTCTCCCGCCTCTTCTGCGAGTACACCACGCAACAACGGGCCAATCGATTTCACCAGCCTGAGGTAGTAGTCGTAGACATTGATCGGATAAAACTGCAGAGCATTTGATCTGGACGTCGGGAAACAGTCGGATATGATTTTGATGAATGTCTGTGCATTCAGAAGTGCCTTGATGATCTTTGTGCCATTTCTAGTGACTTCGGTGAGATCTTGATCGTTCGAAATTAGGCTTGGGTCTGCAGCTAGAATAGGGGCAAAGTATGGCGGCACAGCATCTGTCTTCGTTGCCAGGGGATGCAGTGTGTCAACGGCTGATTGGGCACGTTGAAGGAGAGAGGGTAATCCGCGAATGGGCGAATGTTCGACAAGCTGCGAAACCACCTGGCTGAGGATTCTTGACGCATGCGAGTCACCAAATCCAGTTGGAAGGCTGGGAGATTCGCAAATGTCCAACAAAAGCTGGAGGCCTCCTCCCTGCACGAAATTTGTTTTCAAGGTAGAGTTCGAGACGTATGAACTAAGGAAACTTCCCAGAGCAAACACGTACGGAAGTATTGAGTGCTTGGGTGAGTCCGTCCGTTTATCATCATGTCCCTCAGTGATTGCGACAGTCAAAGCATCAGACATGTCAACATCTGTATCCCCAGAGGCACTGGACTCCTTGCCCTTGTCAGACGACTTGGCGGTGGGGTTGACAGCGCCATTCTCGTCAACAGACATTGTCTTTCCCTCGGAGTCGACGAGCAGCAGCCTAGCACCCCAGCCTACTGTTTTGGCCTTTTCGATACCAAGGAAGCGGACCCGGGCAACCAGGTCGATGACGGCGTTGGAGATTGATATTCGCAAGGACGGATGGTGGCGGGCAAGCTCATCGAAACTAGCCCCAACATTATTTGCCAATTCGGCATCCACTTCCATGCACCGAACATGCGTAGGACTCTCGAAGATCTCCAAGAAGCTGTCGAAAGCTCTTGAGGCAACGACCATCCTCATTCCTACGCTGTTTAGAGAAATGGAGTTGAGGACCTGAGGGACCACAGTGATGGCGTCGGTGGAAGGGAGAATCCCAGAAGCCAAGGAATCGCGAGACCGTTGTGCAAGGGTTTCTTCGGTTGGCGGATGCGGGCGTGTGTCTTGGTCAAGTGCCGAGGGTGTACTGCTCTCTGAGGAATCGGGGTCATCGCCTTCTCGGTTCGTTATTTTCTGCTCCTCGAGAGCTTCCTTGGGAAGAGGACGACCGGTGATGGCCTCTAGATAAGTCCGAATCATGCCAGATTCGGAAATAGCTGCGAAGCTTGTAGGGTCGTTGTTAATGAAATCACTGAGGATAGTCACGGAGTTCGTCCAAACGACAGAGCCAAAGCTCTTCTTATCTTCGATGATATCCCGCAAGCTTCCTAGGAGATCAGACTTATCAGCCAGGTTGCGAAGAAGACGGTCTGTGTTGCCACCGTAGCTATAAGAGTTCGACATGATATGATGAACAAACTTGAGAAGCCACTTGAGTGTCTGCTGTTGGTAATAGGGGATCTCGTAGTCGACGGCACCGGACTGCTGCCCTTGTGTAATGCCTTGTCCTAATTTCTGCAGGGTCTGGGCTTCGTTGACGGTATCCACAACCAACTGTGCCACGGCATCTAAGCCCTTTGCATTGAAGAATGCGGTGAAAGCATTCTGATAGGTCCAAATAAGCCCATCCAAAAATGCAAGAACCATGGAATGATTCCGTTGGGCGACGGCTGAGCGAATGTTGAGAATCTCGACGAGAATCTCCATCAAACCGGCAGAAACCATCTCACTGCCGACGCGGGTTGCCATTGACAAATGGAGCGTGAGTGAGAACAAGTTATTTCGCCACTCATCAGTCTCAGTGACATGTTCACCCTTGTCGCTTTCGTTATCCTCCTTCATACCGGCAACCGCTTTTCGAATAACGTAGAGCAAGATTCCATGGTTGACATTTGCGTTGAGAGCAGATAAGACATCCTGGCATCTAGCATGAAAGCTGGAGATGGCCTCAAGCAAAGCAAGGGAAACTGCTTGCAGCCACATGGGAACTTCGATTTTGCCGTCAGCTGAAGGATGAATCAGTTCTGCTAATTGATATACCAGCTGGAATCTGCGGGTCTCGTCTACATCCTGACGAAGGACTTTTTCAATAAAGTTTGATTCAGTATGGATGTAAGCCAGATTGGTGATTGCCAATAAGCGGACGGCTAGGAGCTGCTGTCGCTCCTCTCGCGAGCCCATAAGAACCTTGGCTGCCCTGAGCCGATGAAATGCCTCGTACTTGGACGCCAGTGGTAGATCCGTAGGGCATCTTGAGACCAGGTCGTACAGTGGTGTTGAGGCAACTACTGACTGGGATAGCTCAAATGTCCTCGGTCCAGGTGCAGCAGATTCATCAACAACCGCGGGTGTGCGGGGGCCAAGAGGAGAAGAATCGTCCCCAAAGTGATTCCGAGATTTGGGAGTCTGGTGTTGGTGTGAAGTCATCGTAGAACTGCGTCTGAGGGGGGTCGGGGTGGATGGGGCTGATGACCGACCCGGTTCCAGAACCACGGTGGGCTCCTGGGTCGTAATCTGAGGATAATATGTGACCTTCACGTCACCCCAACTATTCCATCGCTTGTCTTCGGAGGAAGCAAGGGCGACGAGATCATTCGCATGCATCGAGGTAACCTTCTTTGAGCTGCCAGCCTGTCCTTTTTCCTTGCCCTTAGCAGAACCTGGGGTGTGAATTGGTAGGGGGTCTGACAGACTAATGATGGGAGTCTTGATGAAAGGAAGGGCCAGCTGTTGGACGCGATCAAGGTCGATGTTGTAGTGGTTCAAAAGAAGCGCAGCGCTAATCTGCCTGGAAGCGTTTCCGATGCGCTTGACGGACGCTTGGTATCTTTGGGCCAGCTCAGAACCTACCTCGAGAGTGGCGATCAGTACGGGCAATGAAGTGGTATGAAGGAGACTGTTAAGATGAGCACTGCTGGCATAAATGCTTCTATTACCGCAGTGCTCCAGCAGCATGCGGGTAAATCTGAGAACCACTTCGATGAGCTGTCTATCGCCATCGAGCGGAAACCCGAGGTCTGTCAACTCCTGCATGGACCACTGCTTCTCGGCGCTGAATGGCGACTCGGTGAGATTGTTGTTGATGAGGACATCGCAACTAAACTCTCGGGGTTGAGGGCCATCGTTCAGCTTGTAGGTTGCACAAAAGTGCTCCAGAAGAGTGTCGAATCGGTTGAGCAGCGGTATCCAGTGGTACAGATCGCCTCGTCCGAACGGCCATCGTGATGGAAAACTGGCAAGTTGCTGTGGTAAGCGGGGTAGAGGAGTTGTAGAAGCGGAGTCGACGTAGCTCTTAAGCCAGGTAGACTAGAGAAGACCGTTAGCAACATAAGTATTCAGTATATGAGGGCAAGGCTTACCAGGGTCTCCTTGTGCTTCTGCTGCATCGGCTTGGTAATCTTCCCCATCGTGAAGGTGCAAGCGGCTGAGCCGCAAGAAACAATGAAGCTCCCCCTCCACTACAACTAGGTTACCGGACCCGCCACAGCGACAGTTTGCTTTGAAGGGCGGAGTGCCCAGTCGTGGACAGCTCCTGGTATGGGGAGGGGTCTGGGGTGAGTGCCGGGATGATGTGCCTGGGCTACTGCCGAACACCGGTATATCAGGCTCGGCGGGGTTGCAGATGGAAGTTTCGGAGGAACGCGGGGGCGTCCAGGTGTCGCTGGCGGCCTGAACAAGGGTATCGATAAAACGGTCGGTGCCTGTGACTGATCACGCAGGCCGAGAGACGAGGTGATAGAGAAGATGCGGTCGCGGTCGCCAAGCAGAATCGCGAGCGGCCGATTAAGCTTGGGTTGGAAGTCCAAGGTCGAGTGCAGGTCGGCCTGTGGAACAGCTTTACCAAGGGCCAAATGGGACCGGGTTGAGGATAAATCAGCTTGGCCCACCTCGTAGGTAGCCAGCTCTTGTGTGGAAATGAGGTATCTCCCGGATGAAGAGAAAAAGCGGTTGGTGAGGGAGTGGAGAGGATGTGTAGAATGGGAAAAGGCGTATGCCAAATCGTCAGGTAGATGAGAAGTAGGTGCAGGTGGGCCAGATTTGCGTAATAGGTGTACCCGCGTAGGTGGAAGCTGCTAGTGCTAGGGTGAGGAGAGGTACCTCTGGGGCCAGCCTTGGGCTGCAAGGTACAACCTAGAGGAGGTGCGGCCAAGTCGGGGTGGACCGGATTATCTTTTCGGCTGTTAGTCCTCCACCTTTTTTTATTGGGCTCGCTGCCTGTGATGACAGGCTTGACAGCCTGGTCCTCGCCCGCCTCAGTTTCGTCAACAAGCCCATTATTATCTTGGCCTTGATTATCAGGTTCACACGACGGGTCATTATGTCAACGATTTCCCGGGTTTTCTTGGATGCACTCGAGTGCCCGTGTTGAGTGTTCTGACTTTTTTATTCGGAGGCTACATTTGTTTCTGCATCTCGCGCAAAGTTGTTTGTTTACTTTCCGCGCTCGTTCTGGGAGCGTGATAGGCGGCTTGCTCACAGGATGCAAATCACACGTCGACTTGCATTGATTCCGCGGCCGCCACTTGCTATAGAAGTCAAAATTATCTACATCTTCTCGTCATACCTCGCCTCTGCATTTTATCTTTCATCGATGACATTTTGGTCCGGTTATGATTAGAACTAGCCAACTCTACTTTTGAGAGAGGCTGTTTCAACTTCTTTATCACCCTGATCGCTTACCCATTTTCTCAATGTCATTCTGGGATCCGCTCTTCTGCTTGCTTCGTTATCGTTTTTTTAGCCAAAAAAAATTGGCATTTTAACAACGACACTCTCGTCTGAATAGGACACTTCTTTCTTTTCTTAAAGGCCGTGGCAAATATGATCGAATTATTGATAATACACGAGAAGGAACCTGGAGCTCCGGTGCATTGAGCCCCCAACCAGGTATCCCTTGACTGACACCAGCGCAGAGCTACTTAAGATCATAGACATGCAAACAGCTTGGGGGGAGGTCACGTTAAAGACATGACGTAAAAATGACATGCAGTACGTAAGCCCATTTTGATTTATGTTCATTTGCGATCATTGTCTAAGCTCTAGGTGTCAATCGTCCGGAAAAATCTCGTTCGCTGTTTAGGGTAGTTCCGTCCCGAGTGCCCTACGTTGGTGTGACCTCTTGTGGTTGTGCTTCGAGGCACAATACAAACAACCATGAGAGAATTTCCAATGTCGATCTATGCGGAAGCTAGAAATCTGGGCATGGCCATTTGCAACCTCCCTATCTCGTCCACTCATACTAAAATGTGGCACATATCAAGGAGCGCTGACACACAGGTACCAGATGCGTCACTCATTTGACGTTAAAATTCTGGAAACGAAAATGATATCTTTAGCCTTGATTTCAATCAACTGACACAAGAGCTAAATTATCTAGGTCATGCATAGCTAACCCATATTTTGCGTCTGTGGATGGGTTCAGATACGAAGGGAGAGCAAGTTTAGGACCAACCCAACACCGCTAACAGCTTTGTACTTTCGCCACTCATCACAGAATGACACAGAGACAGCTGAAATATGATAAACCACCAACACGGCCACTTGGTATCACATGTTTCCAAACAAACGGGAATTAGCATGAACGGTACCTTGAACGGCACCACCTTGAACGGCACCACCTTGAGCGGCGCATCGAAACCCACCCATCAAGTAGTCAACGGGAGTCAGTCAAAGTGACCCCTGCCTTAGTGTGGTCGCAGAGTGCGTAGGCGGAAAGACTACAATATGAGCCACGCGGACTAGTTCAAGACAGGTACGACGACGGACAAAGACGATTGTGAGAGGCCGGCTAAATAGAGCATATTTGAAAGGGATAGGTAGGGAAGGGAGGGCAGCGAGAGCATGGAAGAGGGTTGACACAATGACCTTGCGTAGTTGTGCAAAAGTCCAACTAAGGCAACAAACAGCACATCTAACTATCCGCAGCATCATACCTTGTGTGCATGAAGCAGTGTTTGAACGGACGAATCGCCAATTGCGTCCGGGTGATGCCGTACGAGGAGAGCAGACACAATTCCAGGAGTCGGCCACCTCACTTCGGTGAAACACGCACTCGGGGGCACGCCATTGGCCAAAAGCATGCATCATCCCATGGCTCCATTCCTGGACGGACCGTGAAACAGGCCAAGAAAGTGGCGGACTCTCTCAGCCTTGATCTGCCTGTCCTGGTGGGAATGGAGTAATATCAAGTGTCATTATGTTTGTTCTCCGGTATTACTGCGAACGTCTTGCCTGTCCTTGCCCTAGGCCGTACTGGGCGACCGGAGCGAGAGTCGAGGCGTGCGCCGTAGTGGCTATCATGACAGCATCCACATACGCAGCTGGATTTGCTGGCAGGGGATTTTGGACAGGCATTGTGTCAACCTCCGGACCACTTTCGGCAGTCGCTGGAACGTAGTCGTGTGCACTATGTCGATTACGGAGCACCTGGACACCGACACCGACACCGCTAGATTCCATATTCCTTCCGGCGAGGTACCTGACCAGGTATCTATCTGCTTCGAGAGGATGGGTTTGATGGACAGTGAGACGAACATTGAACTTCGTTTTGTCGCCTGGTACCGGTAGCTTGGTGGACACGATGATCGTGATGCAGGGAGAGGATCTACAGTGCTTCACTGCGGCATCTCAACGCATGATGTGATATTAGGTGTTGTTTATCTGAGACCTTTGCTCGCTTGGTCGTCTGGACAGCGGAACTCATTTGACATGTACTGTACCTTGAATGAACCTCACTCCCTAATATCCATCCAGTGCTTATCGGACTTCCAGGGAGATGGATCATGGCGCCCACCTCTTCACAAGCCACCCCTCCACTCTCGTTCTACCTACCTAGCCGCCAAAACGATTGAAGGGCACGTTGTACTCGATCGATCCGCTGAAAGCAGGGGATGGGGGTGAACCACATCTCCAAGAGAGTTTGATAAGCGGTCGACCTAAGAGTTTGTTTCATTTCATCATGGCAAACTACTGTTATCCGGAGAGGCCCGGAGCACAAAGCACAAGAGCGGGAATCAATGTGTGCTTTTGCTTTTCCATTCCAGCTGGAGGGCATCTTGCGGTCAAAGCCAGAGCCCCTAGCAACTGCCTGCGCGCCTAATCCGTACTACCTAGGTGTCCCTGAGCTAAACTGGTGCTAATTGGGTACTGTACCTAACACCTGGCAGGCAGGTGGCCGCTAAGAACACCACCCCGCTTGCATACTAGGGAGCCTGTTCCCCGTTTTTTGGAGGGTCCAGCGCCTCGGAACCCCAAGTATCTCGCCTGTCCCGTGTCCCGAGTCGCCAGAGGAAGCCGTGCTGCAGTACCAACTCCAACGCCACAGCCCCCAGCATTGATTTCTGGCAACCGTCGACATTCCTCACCTCGCCGCCTGGCACAAACCCCTTCTCCTACATCCAACTACTCGCTATTCTACGCAGATTGACCCCTATCTGCAAGAAATCCCCGTGCATGGACGGCAATTGAGGGGCCACATCAACTCCCTCCTCCGCCTTGTCTACTCGACTCCAGACCTCCTCCCCTGCGTACCGAGCCACGAAGCCACGGCCAACGAGCCACCACGTCCGAAGCCATGTCGCAACAGGAGGAAGTCGCCTCGCCGCCGCTCCAGGCGGACCACAAGAAGGCTCTGCAGCAGAATCGGCAGAGCCAGAAAGATATAGAAGAAAAGGGAGACTCGTCCGGTACGGAGTCTAGCGACGACGATGCGGTAAGTCCAGCTCGTGCCCCACGTTCCCTCACCACCTCAGCCGTAGGCCAGACCGCATGCACCTACACCCGGAGCTGCATCCATGCTAACAAGTTAGACTACCGAGCCAGATGATTTCGAAGACGCAGTCGATGCGTCCCCCATCGACACATCACCGGCCCGCTCTCTCACCAAGAGATCTGCCTCCTCCACCATCAAGGCAGTATCGCCATCCCACGAACAGCCCCTCGACCCAGCCTCAAACAAGACCCAGGACCTAAAAGACCCCGAGAACAGCAAAGTCGAGAAGGAGGACGAAGAGGAGTCTGATGACTCGACCGAGGACTCGAGTGACGACGAAAGCATCGACGAGAGACCTCCGGTCCCGCGGAAGTCCTCCGCTTCCCACCATCGCATTTCCAACACATCCAACCTTGACAACGTCAGCCTTGACGACGAAGCTCCTTCTCCGCCACCTCACGCAGGTAGGATGGCCTACTCAACAACTTCTTTGAGGTTCGTGTACACTGACAGCGAGACAGAGTCGAAGGACACCGAAGAAACGCAGCCGCCTGGTAAGACGCTCTCAATACAGAACATTACGAGCTCCTTCCCTTCTTTGCCATGGTCTCCAAACCCCGAATCACCCTCAAAAAGTCCTGCACCACCGTCTGCCTTCATCGCACCTCCACCTCCGCCTCCTCCGTCTCAACCCCCGCCGCCGACTCGGAAACTCACAAGCCCCTTCTCTTGGCTCTCGAGGAACTCTTCAAGCAAGGAAAAAGAGCCCCTCCCTTCCCCACCCACTCAGCCTACTGGCCGACGAAACACGGCAAGCTCGATCGCTACGCTCATGAGTAACCCCGAGATGATGCTGAGCAAGCTGGAGGAAGAGAAGGAAGGCAGCTCTCCGAACATTGATGGAGCTTACCGGATGAGCCTTCGCGATAGGTTCAAGCAACTTCGATTACAACAAGAGGGTGCCCTCCCCATGGGTGGGGAAAGTGACAACCCCGAAGGAACTGCTAATGGGACAGGCCTTGGCCTCATTACAACTGGAGAGGAGCTTTCCGCCGGCGAGAAGCCCCTGCCATCCCCAGTTCCAAACCCTACTTCTGGCCTGGCGCCAGGAACCATGTCAGGCGTGAATGCAGGTCCCTCCGCCATCTCTGAAAGCCAAGTCGACTGGGACCTCTGGCAGTCGGTCGTATATGAGGGCCCGGCAGCTGTGGCCCGGACAAGTGCAGAGGAGTTGAATAGGGCCATAGCAACCGGCATCCCTAGTGCGATCAGGGGAGTGATCTGGCAGGTTTTGACGAACTGCAAAAATGAGGAGCTGGAAGTTGTTTACAAGGATTTGGCTTCCAGAGGAACAGACAAGAGCAAGGACCGGCATAGTAACGGAACCACCGCCAGCTCGATGAGCAATGGGAACCTCAGCGTTCAAAGTGGCGATGCTATTAATTCATCAGCCTCCTCAGTCAACTCGGACAACTCTGGACCTTACCCATCACCAAACACTGAAAAGAGCTCGGAGGCCATCCTGAAAGCCCAGGCCGCTGCAGCAGCGGACCGGAAGCGGAAAGAAAAGGAAGACGCTGCCAACTTGCAAAAGCTCGAAAAAGTCATCCGTCGCGATCTTGGTACCAGGACTAGCTACTCTAAGTATGCGGCTGCGGCTGGACTTCAGGAAGGTCTGTTTGGCGTCTGCAAGGCTTATGCGCTGTTTGACGAGGGTGTTGGGTACGCCCAGGGCATGAACTTCTTGATCATGCCCCTGCTGTTCAACGTGAGTAGCATCTAACACATGCGGAGTGATAACACATGCTAACTGTTGCTTACAGATGCCCGAACAAGAGGCTTTCTGCCTTCTTGTGCGATTAATGAATCATTACAAACTGCGAGACCTGTTTATTCAAGACATGCCCGGACTGCACATGCACCTCTACCTATTCGAGCGCCTCCTGGAAGATTTTGAGCCGGCCTTGTACTGTCATCTCCACCGAAGAGGGATTTCCCCTCATTTGTATGCCACCCAGTGGTTCCTAACGCTCTTCGCCTATCGCTTCCCCCTTCAACTAGTGCTCCGCATCTACGACCTGATTCTGTCTGAGGGTCTTTCAGCTATCTTGCGATTTGGAATCGTTCTCATGCAAAAGAACGCGTCCACTCTCCTTGGTCTCTCTGACATGCAGCAACTCACCACCTACTTAAAGGATAAGCTGTTCGATGTCTACATCGACAAGGACCCGAGTCATGGTAGTCTTCTTGAGAACGGCTTCTTTGGAAGCTCAAGTTCCAGCCTTGACAAGGAGGTCTATCGTGCAGACCAGCTTGTCAAGGACGCCTGCGAGGTTAAGATCACTCCCGAGGTGTTGAAGGCATACACCGTGGAGTGGGAAGAGAAGACCAAAGCGGAGAAGGACCGAGAAAATGAGCTTCAGGAGCTTCGAGCTGCGAACCAAAACTTTGCTATCCGAATCCGTAGGATGGAAGAGAGGGTTGAGGTCTGCGACCGGGAGCAAGCCGACCTCGCGACGGAGCTGGTTCGCACCAAGGTTGAAAACGAGGAACTCAAGGATGAGAATGAGAGCATGAAGGGCCAGGTCCGGGAATTGCGGATCGTCATCGAGAAGCAACCGGAGGAGATTGAACAGACGTGGAAACTGGAACGCGATGATCTGATGAAGCGCAACGGTCATGTTCATGAAGAAAATCAAAAGCTGGAGAAGGAGCTGACTGAGTTGGAGGAGGAATTGGTTTCGACGAAGCTGCTCTACGCAGAGGTGAGCACTCCCGATCTCTCCCATGTGGTAACAACGCAATGTGCTGACAAGCTATTACAGATTAATTCCCAGCATGAGACGCTCAACCGCAAGTGGACTGATCTCAAGCGTCAGTTTGTTTAAGCTTCTTGGTTGTGAAAACTTGGCAACTCATTTTACCTACCTAGTATACAGTAGAGTATTGCTAGAGGTATAAACTTCTTTTTGCTAATTACATAAATGAAAAGCACATAGGCTTAATACACAAGCCAACCTCGAGGCTCAGGAGTATCTCATGTGATTAACTTTGTCGTAAATTAATACAGTGATTTTACAGTGATGGTAAAGTAAAAAAAACTGTACACAGGAGAGGTTTTAATTTAATTCTTGAGGAATGTCATCGCCAATCTTCTTTTATAAAATGTGCATTTAAAAAGAACGTGTGTTCAAACCTTTGGATGCTCTAACACTGTCGAATACTTGAAACACACTTTTCACACCGGGTCGGTTGATTAGGTAATACTCTCATTATCATCAACCATTCTCGAGCTCCAACTTCGCAACAGCAACATCATACACCTCTCTTGCAACTCAAGTATAAACGGCATAATGGCCACCGCAAAGCTGTACCCCCCCTCAAAGAACGGTTCTCAATCAGCAAGCCCCCTGCCGCAACTCATCCAAACGCCGTCGGGCTTCGCGCTCCTCGAGCTGCAAGGCACCATCAACCTGCCCCAGGACGCGGACGGCATAGACCTGGCCAACGCGGAAATTGGGCGGATCGACTTCCCGGACTACGACCCGGACGTGGTGGGCTCGGCGTGGATGAAGCGCGTGCTCCTCTTCGTCGGGCAGCACCAGCGCCTGAACGGCGAGGTCAGGAAGCTGCCCAAGGCCCTGGCTGTGGTGCGGCGCAGGGAGAATCGGGTGACGACGGGGTCGGGCGGCGACGTCGAGGAGCAGGGCGATAACCTCGAGGTGGTTGAGATTGTCAAGTACAAGCTGATATTCTCCAACCGGCCAGAGCCAGTGTCGACTACTAATAACGCGCCTTAGTTGGGCCGTTGAGAAATATGTCTACATATATCTGACTGGGACAGCTAAACCGACACTCCTGCGACCAATCTGTTCAGTCTGTCGCCGCTCGACCCTGTTACATGAGATTAGGAGATCTCCAGACAACGACGAGAAACGACATTCAAGAAAGCGGTACATCGCAAAGCCAGATCGCCCTGAGTGATGAACGCGGTGTTTTCACGGCCTACTTTTTTTTTAATCTTGTTACGCGATTTGCTTTAGCTCCAGAGCTAGGGAAAGATGATGCCGCATGCGACGTTACTTGTTAAATTTTTGTTTTTGCGTGATGGAAAGAGAAACTTGTGCATTCTTCAACACCCGGCGGGCGTAATGAAATAGAATGACGAGGAGAGCACGTTGGCAGTTGTGGCCAGACACAATTATCACGATGAAGGAGAGATGAACTTGATTATGAATTCAATTCATCGCAAGAAAGTTTTTTCATTCCCTATGGACCCGATCCGATGCTCATGTGTAGCTCTTCATGCCCTGAAATACCAAGACATCGAGAAATCCTTAACACCATACCGAGGGCGGACACTCTTTCACCAAAATAGAGCCACTCTACTTGTGGGAGATCTTGCGCTGGTAGAAAGCCAGCTCCTCACCCTCGAGGATGTAACCGTCACAGCGACCGGACTGACCGGGGCGGCTGGAGACGACGGCGAAAAGACGACCAGCCTCGAACTGCTTCTCGAGGGCGTTCTCGACCTTGCCGCCGGCGGAGAAACGGGCGGCCTGCTTCTTCTCAACGGCGTTGCTCTTCTTCACGTCCTCCTCGACCTTGCCCTCCTTGGCGGCCTGGGCCTTCTGGCGTCTTCGGCCAAGGGACTGGCCGTAGTGGGCCTCGTACCATTGTCGGAAGGGAGCAGCATCGATCTGGACAACGGCGCTCTTGGTGAGGGTGTTGGTTCGGACGAGCTCGTTGTTGGAAGGGTGGTAGGAGACACCGATGACACGGGTCTTGCGGGTGGTGCCCTCAGAGCCCCAGGCGAAGTTACCGGAGTCGAGACGGAGGGCACGGTACTTGTGGTTACCGCCACGGGTTCGGACGGTGTGAACGCGCTTGGCACCAATACGGGTGTTGGCACCCTGGCGGCCAGCCTCGAAAGCGCGCTTCTTCCCTGTTGTGAAAGGTCAGAACGTATGTCCAAGAGGATCATACGGGCTTTCGGAATTATTACGCACGGTAGTAGGCGCGCTTGGCACCGGTAGCGGATCGCTTGTGGCGGGAGTCACGAGAGATACCCATGATCGCGGTTTCTGTGAGGAGGGAAAAAATAAACCCAGAGGTTAGCGGATGAAGCTTGAAAGGCGAGGGGGGTGAGAAGGAGACGACGAGAGGAGGCAACTCAACCAAGCTCGAAATCAAGATCGGCAGCAAACGATATCGTTGATCAGAGTGTTGAGTAGTCGTCGTCGTCGTCTCCCTGCGGTCTGGTACTAACCTGATGATGTTGGCGGTCACCAGGCAATCGAATTGGCGGATGTGGGAGGAGTGAACTTTTTGATGCAACGAACGTGGAGATCTGAATTGCACACAAAATTGCGGTTGTGGGCTGCGGGTTTCGCTAGCCCCACTGTACGTATTTTTTCGGCACTGCGGGTGATGAATATTCCGAATAACCCTTTCTATCACGTGAGACGGGTTTTGCTCCACTGAGGTATCAAACAATCGGAAACTCGGAGTTCCGTTGAGCTCCACTCACGGCGGGCAGGCACACCCCTCATCGGGCGAAATAGAAACTTCCGCTGGCCGGGATGGAAGGTACGTACCTCCGGCCTACGAACACTAAATAAGGTACCGAGGTACCTAACACATCAAACGTTACCACCGGTATGACCACCCTGCGTTTTGACAGAAGTCTGTCTTGGGCTCTTTGTCACGTCTATCGACACAGGAGTGTTTGCGCTCGTATTGAGGTTTGTTGTTCTCGAGTGGTTTAAGCTAATGGTGACAATCCCCTCCTTTTTTTCAGTATTATCCTACAAACAAGTGCATCCATCTGATCCCTCGATTTGCCTTCTGATATCAAGGTGGTCGCTCATGACCTATCTAATGCTATGCCCTCTTCATCCGAAATGATGCAATCCACTGCCTCAAATCTCGATGGCTGTCTAACATACTCCTCCAAGTGTATTTTTTTGGCTGGTGAGATCAGGTCCCATGCAATCCTTCAAAAAAGAACAAACCAAAGCAGTTCCCAAACCAGGATCGCTTGTCGCTCCACCCAGGTCCAAATCTTCCGGATATTACTCATCCTTTTGGCTCTTTTCCTTCTCCTGGGGCACACTGGGATTCTCTTGGTCGCCGTCAATATGCTTGATGATCAACTGCAGCGGAACCGGAAGATCCTCTTGTTGCAGCTCAGAAACTGGTGCAATGGTGTATGCTTCATACTCCGCCGTCACCGGCATGATCTCGCGAGCGCCCAGTTTGATCGTCTTCTTCTCCCAGCGAATTGTCCCATCTGGGCTGTATGCCTTGTCGCGATCCTCGCTGGAAAATCTTGCGGCGACCACGTTGAGTCGCGGCAAAGGGAAATAACGACCATACCGACTGGCGCGCTTGTCGCCCTCTTCCTTGAGCTCTGCCAGGGACGGCCAATCAACCCGAAACTCATCCTGAGATGGCAACTCCTTGTTAAAGCAATGGATGGCAAAAAAGACGGGCGAAAGTTTGTCGCGGAGCTTTCCTCCCAGGAGCTTGCACAGCAGTGGGCTCTTATTACCGTTTCTAGAATCAATTTTGGCGATTCGCTTGTCCATCTTCTGTATGAGTCTTTTCTTCTCGGACTCAGCTGCCTCTAGTTTGAAAGCCGTCAGTTCTGCCGGGTTCTGTGGGACAAATGGCGACTTGTCGGCGCCCATGTAATGCAAGTTGATCAACATCTTCTGGAAGGCCGCCCTTTCCTTGGTCTCCTGGCTCATCCATCTCTTTGACTGGGACCAGCCCCCACTTTCAGCCGGGCTGCCAACCAAAGGCTGGGGAAGCGCGACAGCCGCTTGGTTCAATCGCCGCTGAGATGCTGGAGCCTTGGGGGCATTGGTTGGAGGACCGTTAACTGTAACGAGAGGTGGAGGTCGTGCGATGTGGGTTACGGCATGTGAAGACTGATCGCTCGAGACAGCAATTTCGACGTCACTGGTCTTGCGGACCTCGACAACATCCGATTTCCCCTGGCCACCTCGCCTAGTCCGACCAGATCCCGGTGTGGATGTCATCTTGAAGACTTCTTCGCTGTCAAACTCATTTCGCACATGTCGTCTGAACGTCTGCTCATTACTGACGGCACCACTTGGTTCTTTACTTCCTTCGGCGACTTGGGGATTTGTACCTGTTAGGACCTCACGAGATTGGTCTTGAACCTGGTCCTCAGGGTTGCCGATCACTTGATGGTCCGGAGCGAGTCTGCTTGGGCTAGAAGACTTAGCTTGATGTGTCGACCTCAAGACTTCCACTTGGCTCTTGTGACCAGGAGTTGATCCTGGGCGCGGGATCCGAAGCTGCCCGGTGACCGGCTGGCGTCTATTGTCTACACGACGCCTGGTTTGATTCGATGTCCGGGGTCCCTTGCGACTGTCAGAGGCTTTTGAACGTGATCTCGATCTCACCCGTTGTGGAAGCTGGGGTACTGGGACACTCATGCTCTGCAATGGTTGCGGCCAATGAGCTGGGTACTGATCAGGAGGCGCTGGCCAGACCAGGCCCGGCTGGGGAGTTGTCGGCTGCCAGACAACGGGCGGCGGTGTCATATAGACCGTGACGTATGGCATGCCCGGCGTTGGGCAGCTGCAGACGGGAACTGCTGGTCTGATTGTTGGAGTCATGACATTCGGGTAGTACTGTGGTTGTTGGGGGACCATGAGAGGCTGTGGAAAGCCAATATTCTGCGGCATGATATTCTGAGGAATCATGTTTTGAGGAATCATGTTCTGAGGAATCATGTTCTGGGGCATCATGTTCTCAGACGCGATATTCTGAGGGCCAACGTTTTGAGACACAATACCCCGAGAAGCAAAGTTCTGAGGAACACAGTTCTGAGGGGCAATACTCTGAGGGATGATGTTCTCAGGGGCAATGTTCTGAGGGGGGAACCCCTGAGGGGAAAATCCCGGAGGAGGCAAGCATTGAGGGACAGTACTCTGAGGTACAATGCTCTGAGGGGCAATGTTCTGAGAGCTAATGCACTGAGTGGGTTTCGATCCAACCGAGTAAGTCACAAGAGCTGAGTCGCCGTGCATTGGCACCTCGTGGTCTGGCTTTGGCGTTGGCGGCATGTGAGGAGTAACTCGAACTAACTCCAGAGTCTCGGGCTTCGAAGCGAAGGGAGGTGGTGGAGATGGAGGCTTGGGCCCTCCACAAGGCTGCTGTGGCTGAAGGCGAGATGATGGTGGTGGTGTGTGAGTTTCAGCATCGGGTAGATCCGGGCTGATCAACTCTGAATTATTCTTTTCGACTACACTAAATGGCTCAGTTGTCTCTTCGGCGTTGCCGGATGCTGTCGGACCCGATGCGTCGGAACCTTGCACGGTTGGTAGGTTGCTGGCACCCCCATTTTGGGTGCAGGGCTTCCGAGCCTGCCTTCTTCTGCGGTTCCTCCTATCCATTGTCTGCCTAGATGGACTAGACGAAGAATTCGGACTTGGGTTCGAGGACGATAACGAAGGGAACATTGTATCGTAGTTGTTTGGATCTAGAGCCTCGCGCTTAGGTGACCGGACGTTCTCCTTTCGCCGCCATGACCTGGGACAAGTTGGAGGACGTGCGAGTCTTCGTCCCGGGCGTTCTTCATCATTGATGTTGGGCTCAGTCTCGGGCGATGACGGCGTAAACGCCAATGCACAAGGGTTCATGATTCAGGTGAGGTCCCGGGAACGCCATGTGAGTTGTGACAAGATGAAGAAGAGAGAAAGGACGTAAGGCTGTATGAGCGTGAAGAAATGTGGATGGGACTGCGTAGCAGTAAGATAGCAAAGAACAGAAGAACTCGGGCTGCTGTTGTGTGTGTTATCGGAATAAACACAACGCGTCTTTAAGTGTCGGGCCTCTTACGTTGTCTCGAGATGTTCACGCGAGCAGGACGTTGACGTTACCAAGATGACAGATCGGTGCCTAGCATCAGCAAGATCAACGGCAACGAGACGAAGCTGGATGAAGAAAAGTCAGCAATGACGGCAAAAGTCTATTTGAAGAAATTTGCTATTGCGCATACGAGAAGAAGAAAAAAACAATCGCAACCCAACCTGTTGTGTTGAGCAAGGCTGAGTAGCTGGGTGCAGGGCGGCTTGGGACGAGGGGAAAATGGCCTGGTTGATAGTGACGTCGACGGTTAGGGAGCGAGACCAAAGCGCAGGCTTCTTGTGAAAAGGAATCGGTAAGCGCAGCAAGAAACGGATCGATCTTTCAGAGGCGAAAGAAAAAACGGTTAGGAGGGGGTGACTGGTGCAGAGAGGATGGCGAATGGGTTGTCGGTGATTCGGTGCTGGCGGCTGGTCATCACCTGGCAGGGTGGCAGGTGAATGAGCCAGAGCGTTGGTATTTACCAGCAATCGGACAGGTAGAGGGATGGGGATAGCAACGGAGTTGGTAAAATTGCGAAAGGGGTAAGTTTGTGTTCTTTATCACGACGATGAGGAGAGGGTTATATAGGGAGGTGTAGGTAGAAGTAGAGGACTAGAGGTAACTGATCACTTGGCCTCTAGGTAGGTCTTGACTATCGAGGGTATTCACACGCATTGTGCCAGAAGAGAGCAGAAATGCGCCACGTCGTGCACGAGTTGACTCTCCAATTGACGGCGCTCCCAGGTGAGTAATGCAGCGTGCAGAGAGATGAGTGAATGACTTAGAATAGGCTGCACAGACGCCATTGAAAGGATCGCGGTGAATCAATTATCATCGGGCAGCATCCGCTAGCCCAGACCAAGACAAGATATCACTTGAGGTGGCGCTGCCAATAGCCATTACAAAGGGAGAGAGCGGATGGGGGCTGCTGCTGTGAGTGCGCTGCTATTTCGGAGAAAATGATGTTGTTCCAAATAGCCCCGTGCCACTGGTAACGCATTAGATGCAACTCAATGTAGGCACCTATGTAATGACATGGATGGTTTTACCTATCTGTTCCTTCCAACCACTACCGATACCCGCTACTCATTTCCAATAGAAGAACTCGCATGCACTTGGGGTTTTCGATTGTTCTCATAGACAAAAAGAAACATCACTGTCTCTTCTCTGTAGATGCAGATGCGTGAGCCAAAGTGAATATCGCATCGATCCTGTGAAAATCACATGCCGCACGCAGCCACCAAGCAAGCAGGGGGTTTTAGCAGAGAAGTGCGCCACGCCAACCAAAAAAGACACCTAAATCCAATGATGAGGACCGACAAGTCACCCTGAACCAAATAATTCCCCTGTCAACATAAAGCCAAGGAAGGATTAACTCGTTTTTGTTAACCAATCCGGTCGTGCAGCACCTCAACAAAAGCGCCTTGTCCTTCCCCCCACTGCCGCTTGCCCCACTGTGCGCCGAGGTCTTGGCGCTCTCATAACACCTAGATTATCGATCATTGTTCGTCTGTCTTGCTGGAAACTCCAAGCTCAAGGTATCCTCAACACTGCGGCAACTCCCCCTTTTCACCAACCACATCGTCCACCGCAGAGCCGCCGCCCAACATGGCTCCGACGACTCTCAAACTGACCAACCGCTGTATGTTCCCTGCTGCCCAATTGCCTCGTGGAAGTGCTGGAAAAACTGACCGTCCTTCTCTCCCCCCGCAGCACCGAAGCAGCCCATCAAGAAGCTGCCCGAGTCGATCGAGCTCGGCCCCGAGACTACCGTCGAGGATGTCAAAAAGCTGGTTGCCAAACAGGCCGGCATTGGCGACTTCAACCGCGTCGGTCTGTACGATCCGTCGACTAAGAAAACGCTCAAGAACCGCAAGGCCCGCATTGCCGATGAGCAAGGCGTCGTTGCTGCGAGCGAAGTCCTCGTCAAGGACATGGGTAGGCCGCCTCTCTTCCAAGCGGCAAACACTGTCAACACTCCTCTAACCGATTTCACAGGCACCCAGATCAGCTGGAAGACCGTCTTCGTCATCGAGTACTTCGGACCCATCCTCCTCCATTCGGCCGTCGTCGCCGCCCGCCCGTACCTGTACAAGAACGCCGACGGCGACATGTCGCAAACCCAGTGGCTCACGTTCGGCATGATTGTGTTGCACTTTGTCAAGCGCGAGATCGAGACGCTCTTCGTCCACAAGTTCTCGGCAAACACCATGCCCTTCTTCAACGTCTTCAAGAACAGCTTCTTCTACTGGGCCATCTCGGGCGCCCTGTGTGCCTACTTCATCTACAGCCCCACGTCGCTCGCCGCCCAGGCCGACATCCCCGTCATCGACGCCCTCGGCGCCGCGCTGTACCTGTTTGGCGAGACGGGCAACGCCCTCATCCACCGGTACCTGTCGACGCTGCGCTCCACGGGCGGTACCGAGCGCAAGATCCCCGTCGGCTACGGCTTTGGCATCGTGACGTGCCCCAACTACATGTTCGAGGTGCTGTCGTGGGTCGGCATCATCCTCGTCAGCCGCGACTGGACCGTCGCCCTCTTCATCACCATCGGCATCTTGCAGATGTTCGACTGGGCCAAGGGCAAGGAGCGTGCGTACCGCAAGGAGTTTGGCGACAGCTACAAGAAGAAGCGCTACGTGATGCTGCCCGGCCTCCTGTAAACCTGTCTGTCTGTCTGTCTGGTCTGTACCATATGTATGCGCCGAGAAATGTTGCGGAAGACACTTGGAAGCAAAAGAGAAAATAAAAGGGAGCCGAGCCTGACAGTTTGGCTAGGGCTAAGTTGGCAGGAGGGGGAAGATTGGGATAACAGACGGCTGCTTGCTAGGTCGATAGATATATAGCATAAAAGGGTTCGTTTACTGCCCTTCTAATCAAAAGTTCCGGGTCGCTTCTCCAAGGAATGAGTGTCCTACATCAAGTCGAGCACCCGCGACGCCCAAACACCAACCAGTTCCAGAGGCCATAACACGTCGCATTCTTCAGGTCATACATACACATTGTCGCATTTGCTCACCAGTCTCTCGTCAGTCCGCCCGCCCTCGTCACGAAGTCGACACCGATGCCGTGTCGGAGCCTTTGGCGCCCCGTCCCGTGCCGGTGCTAGAGGCCGGCTCCGTCAAGCTACGGCTCGCCTCGGACCATGTGCCGACGACGGCGGCGTCGGTGTCGATGGCCATCTCCTTGGACGAGCCGCCGTGGAGTTTCTTGCTGACGGCGGCGTCTGCGTCCACGTCCATCCTGTCGCCGTTGCCACGCCGGTCGTCGTCGCTCATGACGCTTCCGCTCTCGCTGCCGCTACCGCAGTCGCTACAGCTACAGCAGCTGCTCCCCTCGCCATTGGCCAGACGCACCGTCTCCTCGAGGACGAGAAAGTCGCGCTCGAGCACCTCGGCCCAGTTCTGGACGTTGCCGAGCTCCTTGAGGCGCTTGGCAGCAGCATCGGCCTCGCGGCCCAGCTTCTCGCGCTCGCGGCGCAGGCCGTCGGTGGCCTTCTCGACGTCAGCGGCCTGGCGGCCCAGCTGGGTCGCGTTTGCGTGCAGCGTTGACGCGCGCCACTGCAGCTCCGAGTCCATCATGTTCTCCATGGTCGCCACTACCGCCGCCCGCGCCTCGGCCACGTGCCGCTGCGTCTCGGCCGAGGGGAGCGTCGGCTGCAGCGCCGCGAACGGGGGAGGCGGGGCCGGCACGGGGGACATGGGCGGCGGCGCGTGGGCCAGGGCCGGCGTTGTGGACGGCGATGCGATGGACGGCGGGGGGGATGTTGGCTGGCGTGGCGAGAGCGAGCGTGAGGCCGACGAGGATGATGCTGCCGCTGCTCCTGATGCACCGGCGGCGGTTGACATGGTTGCGGCTGTTGCGATTGTTGCGACAGGATACCTTATTCGTTTCTCTGCTCGTCGTCCAACTTTCTGCGACATGTGTCTAGAGAAAAGAAACAGGTAACGTTGGAAGTGTCGATGATGATCCGATACGCCTTGTGCAGCTGATGGTGCATGATGGTGGGGTTGCATCATGCGCCCGAGAGCTCTAAGCTGGATTGGACCGACATGTTTAGACTTCAGCTCATCCCCCTCTGAATGCACTCTTGATCGTCCATTGTCTTAACGATACAACATTACATTGCCACTACCGCTAATATACGCCGCAGATATCTCTAATCCGTCTCGTCTTGTTCGCCACAGTTCCAGTCCGCGAATCTGTGTGCCCTGACCAAGTTCCCTCTTGGTCCAATTCTCGAACACCGGGTCCGATGCCTTCCCCGTTAATTTTTAATTCCGTCAAAAAGCATTCTGCATTACACCGTACACGCAAATGCGCACTTGATCCGTCCGGTCTGGGATTAAAATGCGGATATCCTCCGAGTTCCCCGTCACTGGCGCGGGAATAATAAGAGCAGCGGCAACCCGAACGCCAAGGCTATGCCGGAGAAAGGATGAATGTTGCCTTGGGCAGTTGTTCAAAAAGAAGAGAAAAGAAAAATGCAAAGTCAAAATCCTGGGCGCCTTCCTTCGAGTGCTATGCAAGAAAACACATGCAACGGCTCTTGGCCGCAGAAATCAAAACGAAAAAAATCAGAATCCAAATAGGGAGCTAGCTCCCTTGTTCAGAAGGCAACTTTGCCTCCGTTGAGGCGTAGTGGCGCAGGCCCGAGAGGCCCATGGTGTCCCAGAACCGGTGTCTGTAGACCCTCGTCCGAGGACATGGATGACAGCGATGACAGGGAGCTGAAGCCCATGTGGCCCTTGATCATGCCGTTGCGGCTCATCGAGATGCCTGGATTCGCCATCAGGGCGTCTGCGCGGTCGAACACGTTCCCGTGGAATGCGGATGCAAAGGAGCTGCTCTGCGGCGTCGTGGGAACCGTCGCCTGCATTGCAGGGCCAAGGGCGGCGCTTTGGGGCGTGATGGGTACCTGTGTCGGCGACATGGCATGGAACGGATACGATACGGAGCTGTTCGCGCTTCCGCCAGATGGTCGAGGGAAGAAGTAATGCCAGGGAGACTGGTAGATGATGCTGCTCGTCTCCTTCATGCTGCGCTGGATTGGCCGCAGCTGATCTCTCGTGTCTGGCGGTAGCGACACATGGTTAATGTCAGTCTTAACCTTCTCTACCATGTCCGCCCAAGAGCGAATGAAGTTCCTACACAGACCCCAAAAGTTGGCTTGTGTCCTCACACCAGGTTCCTTGAGCTTGATGAGGGACAGCCTGTTCTTCAGCATCTCGGTCTGCTGGATGACCGTGCCACACATTGCGATGAGGCCCTTCCATTGCTGTATGAGCCCCTCTGGAGTGCGCCTGTGCATCGCGTTTCTCAAGCCGCCCATCAACTGCACATTGAAACTGGGAAGAGTGCGCATGACAACGTCTGTCGACTTCTGAAGAGACAGGAAGACCTTTTCAAACTGCCGATCCTCCTCGGTGAATTCGGATGGTACATTTCGACTACCCAGAGACGAAAATGATTCTCCAGATCGCGGAGTAGCAGAGCTGAGAGGCGCCGTCATCCGTCCGTTTCCGTTGAGGTATGGAGGAAGGCCTGGAACAGGGACGTCGGTCGCAACTCGAAGGTTGATGGGTGGATGAGGAACCAATGTCCCATTGCGATTCCTCGTAACATTCGCTCGCTCCACGGTCGGTGTGGCCGCGGGCTCCCGAGCATGGGGCCGTAACGTATGACCGCCAGCGGAATCGCTCTCGTGCGAGTTTCGTCGGCCATCCTCCGCGCTAACGCATGTAAGCGTCACACGAAGCTCCATGATACTGTTATACAGCAACATTAGGAGAGTTCGAATATATCGCGCATCTCCGTTG
Source organism: Dactylonectria estremocensis (assembly GCA_020744375.1). NCBI lineage: Eukaryota > Fungi > Ascomycota > Sordariomycetes > Hypocreales > Nectriaceae > Dactylonectria > Dactylonectria estremocensis. The sequence goes on from JAGMUU010000004.1 coordinate 1,747,929, forward strand.
TTGACAAAAATATCGATATTGTCGGCCAAGAGAGTGCAGACGTGGCCGTACGCGCTCACCAATGTCTGGCATGCCCGGTGAACGTTCTCGTTTTCTCGGTATGAGTAGTCCTCATTCTCAATCAGGGCCAGGTCGTGTTTTTGGATCTCCTGCTCAAGCTCCTCCACGTGTGAATTTGTATTGTAAAACACAATTTCCAGGCTAGATCGCTTTGCTGAATCGTCGCTCGTCAAGCTCATGAGCATCTGGATCATGGGATGAATCTGGAAGACTGAGTATAGGATACCCTTAGCGGCCTCAATAACGGGGTCAAAGATCTTGGATTCTCGGCGTCGCTCGGGCAGGACGGAAAGCCGACGGACGTAGATTGGTCGCTGGAGATAAGGCTCAGTAGGCGTGGCTGGACTCTTAGTCCCAACGGGGTTTCCTTGCATTGCAGAGCCGTGGCTGAGTCCGCGATAATGACTAAAGCGGTTGTTTGCTTGCGTTTCATCAAGCGTGCCAAGATCCGACGGCTTTCTTGACACGATTCCCATTCGACGATTCCGGCTCTCTGAGCGATCCGCGCGCAAGAGTGTCTCAGAGTTGCTACGGGAACGCTCGTTGACATTCCCGATCGTCAGAGGCATGACGCCAGGTCGCCGAACGGTGGTGCTTTGTTGTGAGAGTCCCCTGTAGTGCGACCTGGAAGGAATTGGAGGCGGTCGAGATCCCATATTTGGAGATCGAACGTCGGGATCTGCGCCGTTGACTTTGATGGGAAATCGACCGCTCGCAACCCGTTTTAGTGGGAAGCGGGGCGTATCGGTACTCTCGCTTGATTCATCACCCGTATTCTCGGCTTCGAGCCGACCATTGAGCGTATGTTGCTTCAGAAACTTCTTGATGTGTGAGGTGACAGCCACTTCGGTGACTTCGCTGTCGCGCAAGATGCCCTCGTTCGGCGGGCTACCAGCTTGCACCTGAATTGCGTCTCGAGGTGGGAAGCTAATCGGGTTTCCTTCGAATTTGAGCACTTGCAGCGAGCCCATGTCGGCGAGGCAGAGCGGGAGTTCACGAATCTGGTTTTTCGGAACAGACAAAACCTTTAATGAGGAAAGTCTCACAATATCGGGGGGGAGCACTCGAAGTTGGTTCCGGCCTAGATCGAGAATCTCGAGCGACTTCAGATCACAAAGCTAATAATCAAATATCAGTACGGTGTCGCAAACGCAAGGAAGAGTCAAATATTACAGCAAGAGGGAACTCTTTGATCTGGTTGCCCCGGATATTAAGGTACCGCAGGGAAGTGCACTCTGAAAATCGAGTCGGGAGCGTGGAAAGCTGGTTATGAGATAGAGCTAGTCTAACACGGGGAAAGTATCAGTATCGGCGCGTCAATACAAGGTGTCCGGAGGACCGGGGAGGGACGCACCGTTCCAACTCGTTCTTGACGATGTCGACGACCTCTTCGGGCAGCTTCTGGATGTTCTTCCGACTTAGGTCGATGGTGACGCCGGTCTTGATTCCCGTGCCAACCGTGCTCGCTTCGGCGGCCTTGTTCTCGCTCTCGAGCGCATTCCGCATCGCCTCGCGGGCGAGGTTGATGATCTGGGCGGACGTCATGGCGACGGCAGCGGATAGATTCGAATTCGAGGGGATGCTTCGCAGGCCAGGGATCGGCGGCGGTGGTAGCGGCGGTGGCGGACCGTTGGAAGTGGCGGCCGAGTTGGGTACAGGACGTCGGCCAGGAGGAGCTGATGCTGAAGAAGAGGGAGCAGGATTGTCGGGCAAGCCTCGAGAGGCTGTAGACTGGTGAGTGGCAGCACCGAGAGGCGGGCCAGGGAGTCTGTCTGGCCGATCCATGACGGCGGAGGAGGGGAGTTGAAGAAGGTTCGGGGGCGTGCGGGTCGGTGGAGGTTCGGGTCGTGGGTCGTGGATCGTGGATCGAGGGATCGAGGGTCGAGAAGGCGGGCGTGGGATTGGGCGAGGGCGCGGGCGTTTGACTGGACGTGGGATTGCCGCACGAAGGAGCTCCGGCTCGAACCGTCTCAGAGTTCCCCCTCTCTTGTCTCTCGTGTGTCTCTGAGTTGACGCGCAGACGAGGCAGGCCTTGGAGTCTCAAACAAAGCTGGGGCCGTAATCGGGACTCTTTTTTTCTGCGTTCAGGCCAATGAAGGCGGCGACTGAGTCGAGTGCGACAGGGTCATGATTGACGGTGGGAAAGGCCAGCCGGCGGCGCAGGTCAGAGCTCTCGTGGTCCGGAGCCGTGTGGAATAGTAAAAGCAACCCGCCTTTTGAGTGAGAGACGAGACGATAGTATGTGGACGGCGAAGACGACGGAAAGGGCAAAGAGAGCGTCGACGGGGATAGTGAGATCGATGGGTGAGGACGGAGGCGAGGACGGAGGCGAGAACAGAGGAAGATGATGAGACGGTGCGGGAACGGCCGCGATGAGCTGATGCAGCGTGCAAGCGATGGTGGTCGAACCTGGATCTCCGCCGGAATATCCCCCGTCTCGGGACTTTTTTCCTGGGCCTGGGGTGTCTAGGAGAATCGAAGGGTCAAAGGTTTAAACGGTTGAAGAAACAGGTTGAAAGTCGAGGAATGGGTAGAGAAGTGAAGCGTACGAATGCAAACAGCACGGCTTATCCATGTGCTCTTGGCTTGCCCCAATCCCTACAGCCTACAGGGTGCCGCACAACGCAGACTAACAAAGTTTAGGTCGTTCTAGCGACCAGACGAGAGGCCAGAGGATGAGAGACGACCCGAGACGAGACAAGAGATCCTAGCAAGCTTCCACAACCCTGCAGCGGTTGAGTGGCTACTGGCCATTTCGCTCTCACTCTTTTGCCTTCTCACCAGGGTTTTTTTTTCTGCCCCGGCAACATGTACCAACCACCCCTGACGCCATCCAGCACCAGGTCCCAAGATAGGGGTGGGAGGAGGATAGGGGTAAGGCGCCTGTGGGAGACCCCAGGCCTAGCGGTTCCGGGGCACTCAGACACTGGACGGGGTCCCTTGCGCGAGACATCTCAGGCCGTAGCGTAACAAGCAACAGCAAGTCAGCGTGGGACTTTGGACGTCTTTCAGTGACCGATGTGCTTATTTGATTCAACTTGCATCGACTTGAACATGGTTGGGACTTGTGTCGGGGTTTTTAAAATCCAAAACAATGCGAGATACTAATTGGTAGGAAACTCGGATAGGAAACTCAGGGACTGAGATGTCCGTACTGTACTGTACCTTCAGTGCATGTGGGGCCACCACCGCCCGTAGATGATGCCCTGGGTGGTCACTGGAGTGCCCTGGACTTGACGGAAGGGTGTCCGTCGTCACAGCCGCTGACAGGCACGGAGCGATACTTGCGCCCAGCCAGCTCAGCGCTACCAATGCGCACGCGCCCGCCACCGACTGGCACACTGCACATACGAGACTGCGAGCGAGTCTGAGGCTGGTGTGGTGCTTGTTTTGTTCCGCCCGACCGGCTGGACGTCTAGGAAGCCAAGTTTAGAAGTCGAAAAGGGCAGACTTGTGAGAGGACAGACTATGAATTGAGGGGTGCATGAGATGGGTTGCACGCTTGGTGCCGCGCGCCCGCTGATGGCTGTTGGGTGGTGGACAGCTGTCATGGCTCCGTCGGTTCCTGGCTGGGAGGGAGGCGACTCGGCCTATGAAATGCTTGAGCACCTCTCCATCAGCGCGTCCATCAGCACCATGGGGGGCCATTGGGGGCGGATGGGACTCTTGAGAGCAACGGGAGCAATGAGAAGCACCCATCACAGCCCGCTAAAAGACTCTGCCCCTGCTTGCCTGGCTTCTAGTTGCTGCTGGCTTCAGGTGCTTCAAAGCTTGGCTTTTAAAGACTGGCTGGTGGCAACAAAAGTCCACCCAACCCACCAACCCATCAACTCACCACCCCTGTCTGACTCTGCCGCGAGCGATGCAAGGCACCCGGCCTTTGGTTTTGGCTGCTTCAGGCGCTGGCTCTTGGCCACTTAGACGGGCATGCCCAGCACCCACAATCGCCTCATCACGAAGCCCAACTTCGTAAGCTGCCATGTGCAGACCGAGCTGCAGGGTAGGCGGGATGCCGTCTCTTGTTGGTGGTTGATGGATACGACGGCATACGATACGATGCTAGCTACTCCGTACAGGGCGGTGCGATGCAGTGCTGCGCTCCATAATGATTCTGCAGGTAAGACGGAATTCCCCCAGGGCCCGTATTACAAATCTTTCTCAGCCTACTACGTACGCAATCCATACCAATATTAGATCACGTCCCGTCTCTCAGCCCCCAGTCCCGAACAACATACATACCCACAGTCCAGGCAATACAAGCCCAACAGGATAATAAAAGATACTGTCGAACCAGAACGATTACCTTGTATGAGATAGCACAGACAGATTGACATGCGATTGACAGACAAAAAAACGGGCCGGCCAGAACTGTCAACGGAGGACACGTGAATGATGTGTCCGAAAGAGGTAGGCACGAAACAACCACCTTTACACGTGGTTGGCTTACTGGAACGGGCTGCCTTAGGAATCGTTCTCTAGAATCATTCTCCAACTCGAGATTCCCTTGTTACTCCCGACTCAACCAAGTCACCACCATCAGTTCAAATCCCACATCCTTTGGAACCCATCGCAATCGATCCTCGACACGTCACGCGGGGACAGAATAACTCCCAGTGGATAGGTTGTGCCCTCCACGCTGTTGGGCCAGCGCATACACACGAGAGACGGTGTCTCGCATGCCAAAAGCAATCGTTTACACCATCTGACCTAGGAAACTACCGTTCCGGTGAGTCGGCGTTGGTGCTGCATCAACTTCAACCTTCCAATCAATCCGCTTCCCCACAGGTGGTCCTTGCGCTACTTGTCGCCGCCTTCCACTTGCCTGCGGATTGACTCCAAAGTCCGATTCTAAGCTACACTCCCTCCCATGGTGTCTAGACAGACTCCTTTGCCTCACCAACTGGGTTTACCGGCCACCATCAGGGAATTGCTGCATCTTCTGCCCACAACGAGAGCTATACGAAGCCACGCCGCAACAGTGGGTTTATTCTCAGCTCTGCCCGCTCTGTAATGAGTCAACATGCGATGATTTGTTCTCGTCTCGCCCTCTTCCGACCCTGACACCAGTCAGCCAAAGACAGATACAGCTCAATCACCCACTACGACCCATAACCATCACATCGAGGCTGCTTAGCACCACGACCAGTTCAGTGCCCCCTGACCCATCCTATGCAAGCACCATGCCCGCTCTGCAGAGGTCCAACTCATGCACAGACATTGGCTTTACGCTCAGGCAACAGTTCCGCAAGGATAATTTCAGGTTGGCACACGTCCTACCCAAAGCTGTGATGGTACCCCGCGCTCCCTCTAACCAACCTGTTTCACACTAGACCACATCAACGCGAGATCATTGAGGCTGCTCTAGACGGCTACGATGTTTATGTCCAAGCTGCCACGTCATTTGGTAAAAGCATTTGCTTCCAGTTGCCGGCTGTTATCGACCAGGGCAGTAAGGAACTATCCCGGTCACATCGTGGCGCCCATGCACCGTTTCCTTAAGTTAACCCTGCTCTCAGTCACCATTGTGGTATCCCCGTTGTTAAGTCTTATGGTAAGATGCCTGCATTGACAAATAACTCTTATGCAAGTCTGAATTTTTTTTTAGATCAACCAAGTGGACGCCCTCAAGGCATCTGGAATCAAGGCCAGCTCTCTTAATAGCAACACGCCCTACAGCGAACGAGTTCGCATTGAACGCGATTTAGAGAGTGGTCACCCACTGACAAGACTCCTCTATGTTACGCCCGAGTTGTGCTCCGGCCCCCGTTTTCGGCAACGCTTACAACTAATCCACGAGCAAAAAGAGCTGGCCCGGGTCGCGATTGACGAGGCCCATTGCATCTCCGAGTGGGGCCATGACTTCCGGAAGGATTTCAAGCGCCTTTCTTGGTTCAGAGAGACATTCCCGGATGTCCCCATCATGTGTCTCACTGCGACCGCCAACCCACAGGTTCGGCAGGATGTTTTGTCAATTTTGGGTTTGGATGCCACACCGGAGAAAACCAAGCTCTTCCTCATGAGCCCTCAGCGTGCCAACCTACACCTAGAAATCCGCTATACTAAAGATGAGGACGACAGCCGTCTCTCTGACTTCTTGCGGTGGATCCGTGGCGTCTACGACCGCCGGAGAGCTGAAGCGCGGAAAGCCGAGCTGGCAACTGATGGTGAAAGAATAGAGAGCGTTCCTGGAATCATCTATACCCTTTCCCGAGATGAGTGTGAGTCTCTCTCGGCGGCCCTTCGAGATGAAGGAATTGGTGCCCGGCCGTTCCATGCCAAGCTTCCGAAGGAAGTGAAGGAAGAAACTCTCAACCGATGGATACATGATGAGCCTGGCTATGATATTATTGTCGCAACAACCGCATTCGGCATGGGAATCGACAAGAACAATGTGCGATTTGTGGTGCACTGGCGCATTCCAAAGTCGTTTGAGGGCTACTACCAAGAAGCCGGACGGGCCGGACGGGATGGAAACGCGAGCTACTGCTTCCTATACTACAGCCGAGAAGATCTCGAGCGAGTGATGCGTTTGGTACGCTCCGATTCCAAGGAAGAAACAAACCAGATTTCCCGATTGAAGAGCCTCCAAGCCCTCGCAATGTATTGCGAGAATACGGACTCATGTCGGCACGCAACCATCTGCAAGTACTTTGGCGAAACGACTACGCCTGACTGCGATTTTGCGTGTGACTGGCACAAAGATGCTCGGGAATTGGAGATGAGATTCATGAGAGGTTTGGCTACCGAGGAGTTTGTAAGCACTCAAGCAATGCAGGGTACATATGACGGTTATTACGATGAATAATTAGGGACCGACAAGGATGTCCCAATGCTGCCTCCCTTGCTTTGGCCCGATGAAGTCCCAACTGTTCAAATACCGATGAATAATACGATGTCCCAATGCTTCTGCAAAATCCTAGGGAGCCGTCTCACAAGCTCAGGTCAACTCTAGCAATCGAGTTGGCCCGATGCCAAGGTAAATATAGCTTCTCACTCTATGAGACCAACTTTCTTAGGTAGGCCATTGAATCTGGCTGACTTCGTTTAGAGTAGAGAAACATAGGAGATTTGAAATGTCCCAGTTCATGTCAGTGTCCTAGAGCATTCGCTATCAGCAAGAGTTACGATTTTCTGGCAGGATTCGCAAGTACTAACCCCTGGAAGCAGATCAAGAGGGAAAAAGTCAGCCGTCATAGTGTCCACGGTGCCGCCGGGCGTGGCTGCATCCCAGGCTTCCCGGAGCACCGAGACGCAACTCCGCAACGTCTTGTTGACCGTCTCGTAGACGGCAGGTTTGATGGGCTGCCCGGACTCCATAGCCTGTATCTGGGTCAAGTGGGCTTCGACAAAAAGGAGCCTCTTGAGGCTGGTATTGCCTCGTGCAATCAAGTGAGCTAGCTGTTCGCGGGTGCACTCCAGCGCCTGGATTAGAGGCGCGCGCGCAGCCTTGGCCATCTCGTCGAGAGCGTCGGCTTCGGATTGAGGCGCGGATTCGTCGTCGAGCTGGGTGACGACCTCTAGGGCCAGGACGAGGGTGGCGTCGAAGCTCAGAGAGCACTTGAACAGGCCCCTGCCGACGAGTGCGAGCCGGGACATGTCATCCCAGTCCGCCATGGGCAGGCTCAGGTCCGCGTCCTTGCCGCTGGAAGAGATGACCATGGCTGCTTCGACGCAGGACTTGCGCGAGAGGTAAAATCGCGGGTCTGCCCTGGCCTGGATCATGAAGTCGCGGTGGAGGAACATGGTGAACCGCCGAATATGGATATCCATAATCTTGCGATGGAACTCCGTTGGCCTGAGTTTCGGTCCGTCGCTCGCCTCGTTACCGTCGTCCTTGTACGAGTGGAAGAATGCCGCCACCTCGCGACAGGCAACCCGAATCTCGGCGCCTAATGTCAATGCCCTCTCATACGACTGCTCCTTTCTGAAGTCATTGAGAAGACGCACAATCTCCATCCGCAAAGGCAGGGATCTGGCTAACAGGATCTGCAGAGACGAATCCGTAAACGTGCTCATCGGTGCGGGTACGACTTGCGACCCAGACTCGATATCGATGTCGTTGCAGTTTGAGGGCAGGCAGGCGTCATAGTTGTCTGCGGACAAGTTCAGCGGCAACGCTAAGTCGAGGCATGACTGAATGGAGAGCTCTAGGACGGTGGTCCACAGCCTTGCGCGGAGCTCATGCTGGAGGGGAGTAAGTGTTGGAAACAGTTTCGGGTTGCGATGGAGTCCCATGGTGATGGCTATGCGTAAGAGGGATCCTGCAGAGAGCCATGAAGTCCCTCCAGAGCAGTTGAATGTGGTTTGGCGTGCTATCAGGAGAAGACAGAAGACTTGCAGGCCGTCCAGGTTGTAGGTCGATTTCTCCAATGGGCCTGTGAGCCACCACTGCGCATTCTGGATCCAGGTTTGCGAAAGTTGGTGAGATTGCTTTAGGTCAGCTTCGTTTGCGTGGCTAAAGAATGTGGCTCCGATGGCAAGAATCAGCGTCAATTTGATGAGGAAGACAATCGGGACCGGCGTCACAGGCTGGAGCTCCCACAATCGATCGTATTCCCGCCAGAAGGACGGGATGAGAACGATGCGATACAGCGGCTCGAGCGTACGGAAGTAGCACCAGATGAGCTCGTCGCACGTCTCCTTGGGTGGCAGGGTGCCTGGGATATCGCGGATAGGCTCGTCGAGCTTGACGCCGCCGATATTTTTCATGGCGAACCTGAGATTGCGGGCCTCGTTGAGGGCCTCGATCAACTCGGCCTTGGCATCGTTGAAGGACGGCTCGACCTCGACGGGGTGGAACTTGCCCGACACGGGAAACTATCCCTCGAGTTAGAATCATGATGCACGCTTGAACAGAAGTTGCAGGGTCGTGCCATTGTCCAACAAATGGAAGCGTACACAGTACCTTCTCTGCGGTGTGTAGCCAGTGGGTTTGGCCAAAGAGCTTTGTCTTTTCCGGAACATTGCGAAGGCGAGGAATGACGGGGGGGATGGACGTTGACGAGGCAGATAGGACCAAAGGCAAAGAAGTTCGGGCCTGATTCGAAGGACGGCCCTCGAATTCCGGCGCTGGGGGAATATCCCTGTTCTGCTGCGGCGGCAGTGGTCTATGGGCCATCTGATCTCGGGGATAACTCGCCAGCACACGCCCGCTCGACTGCGACTCCTCGCTCTGAGTCCTCGAGCCGGAGCTCACGGGCATCAACCCAGTCGTCTTATCCGCCGGTCCCGGTGCCTTCCCCGTAAGCGCCTCTGGGTCGCCGCCGTCGCGATAGGTGCACTGCATCGGCTCCCGGGCCCGAACGCAGCCGGCGCAAGGCTGGTCCTGATCGCAGCGGATCTTGCGGCGCCGGCACTGCTCGCACGACCGCGCCGGACGCCGGCGACGCCGTTTGGATATCGGACTTGCCGTGGATGACATGATAACGGCCCCGGGGGTAAAGAAATCAGAAAGGGGAGTTGCAGGCGGGCTTGAGGGTGGCAAGTCCGTCGGTGATGACGGATGGGCGTGGTGATGGATATAAGTTGGTGTGGTAGCACCGAGGTTTATGACCGAGCTTTGTGCTGACAAAATCATGGCTGTATTGAAGAGGATTCAGTAGCCTTTGAGTGTCTTATTATTATTGTCAGCCTCCTCCGAGTGCCGAACTCTTATCACCGGTGCCGAGATTCCTGGGCCCGGCCTTCAGTCCAAATTTCCTCATCGACGAGATGAAGACTGTATTTAAAAGAGAAAGATGGATCGCAAATAATCAAATTCATTTCAGGTCATTCTATTGATCTAGTCACTTCTCTACAACTACTCCCAGACAGACCAAGCTCAACCATGTCCACAACCACCCTCGACGCCGCTACCTTGGAGAGCGGGCGTGAAGCTCCCCTGGAGCTCAATGACAAGACTCGGGATCAAGAACCGAAAGAAGGCGGCGCTCGAGCTTGGTTGACGGTCGCCGGATCTTCGGCTGCTCTGTTCGTCACGTTTGGCTGGGTCAACTGCATTGGTTTGTTCCAAGCTCAGTACGAGATGGATCAGCTGAAGGGCTATTCGAGCTCATCTGTTTCTTGGATCACATCGGTCGAGTGTAAGTCACGCCGAGAACAACGAATATCTGTTGCGCCAACTAATCCGTGGTTCACTCAGTTTTTTGCATGCTCTTCTTCTCGCCCGTCGGCGGAAGACTATTTGACAACTATGGCCCCCGCCTTCCCATGCTCATCGGGTCCTTCATGCACGTCTTTGGCTTGATGATGCTCAGTATCTCTTCTGAGTACTACCAAATCATGCTGAGCCAGTCCATCTGCTCGGGCATCGGGTCATCCCTTGTCTTCTCCCCGGCTCTCACTGCTGTAAGTCGTCTCTCCATCCCCCAAAAGTCTAGTACTAGGCCTCGCTGACCACCAGCAAGGCCCAAACCTATTTCCAGAAGAAGCGAGGCATCGCCCTCGGCCTCGTAGTCGCGGGCTCTTCGATCGGAGGAGTCGTGTTTCCGGAAATGGCCCAGCATCTGATCCCTAGGGTCGGGTTCGGCTGGGCGGTTCGGGCGTGCGCGTTTTTGATCACGGGCATGCTTGTCTTTGCCAACCTGGCCATCACGTCCAACTGGGAGCACAAGCCGAAGCCGTTTTGCATGGCAAACTATGTTCGGCCCGCTAGAGAGCTCAACTTCTGCATCATGGCCGCGTCCTGTTTCTTCCTCTACTGTAAGTAAAAGTGCTTTGGCTATTACGGAAACCATCTCTGACGCAGCCCAGGGGGTCTTTTTGTGCCATTCAACTACATCGTCACCGAGGCGATCCACTACGGGATGAAGGAGTCTTTGGCCATCTCGCTCGTTCCCATCCTGAATGGGGCAAGGTATGACGACATCCACCTACTGTTGTTGTGATAACATCCCATCTAATACCTTTCGCAATAGCTTCTTTGGGCGAACGGTACCCAACTATGTAGCTGACAAGGTCGGCCGCTTCAACGTCATGATTGTCATGATATTCGTCTCCGCCATCTTCGTTCTGGGCCTATGGCTCCCCGGCCGCGGCGACGGCGCCATCATCGCCTTTGCCGTGCTCTTCGGCATCAGCTCCGGCGCCGGCATCGGCCTCGGCCCCGTGCTCATCACCAACATCTCGCCGCCCGGAGAGCTCGGGTTCCGGATGGGCACCATCATGTCCATCGCTGCCATCGGAACGCTGACCAGCCCTCCCATCGCGGGCCTCATTGTGGCAGATGACGGAGGCAGCTATAGGTACGCCGCTGTGTTTGCCGGTGTCAACTTCATCCTTGCAGGATTTGGCATTGGCTGGCTGCGCGTGAGGTTGGAGGGGTGGAAAATGAGCACAAAGATCTAGGCGTCCGGTGGAGAGTTTGTATGTATTTTTAAACAAGTTGTTTTAGGGGCAGACCGGGTCTGTCATATGCGGGAAGAAGCCGAAATCCTCTGAGCGAATAGATTCCACTCTTTCTCATCTTGCTTGTTAAAGATAAAAATGTGTAATGGATGAACTTCCAAGAAAGGGAATCCCACCATCCTCGAGATGCCACCGGAGCAAGGGACATGAAGATGAAGAAGAAAAGTGACTTCTAAGTAAGGCCGGTGATGGCCTCTGAAGCCTTGACGTTGCAAACCGAAGAACTGGAGTCTGGCGGTGTGCTAGAACGCCATTTGATGGTGGCGACGAAGAGCGATGCAATAATCTTGCGAATGTTGCTAAAGGAATACCACAAGTGCCGTGGGCCAAGAATCGAAGTACCAATTTTTTGATGGAAGGACTGGCGTTTCGCAGTGCATTAGAATACCGATTGATGACAACAACGAAAGCGAAACGCAATGATCCCGTGAGTGCTGCCAAAGGAATGTCAGTCTTTTCGCCTCCCGCTTGTGAGCTTGACATGACTGTTAGCACCAGGCTGTTGATGATGGAGCCTCGGGGACTAGAGTTGAGAATTGGGACGTCGTCGCGCCCCTTGACCGATCCCTGGTCAATCCAGCCGTCACAGGTGCATGATGTTGTACCGAGCAATGGTCACCGGGTTGAGTTTTCAAACTGTTGTTTAGATTGCAGAATCACCTGGAGCATCATGAGTTGGAAAAGACTAAGTTGGGTTGCCCTGCTGACACGAGTCGACGGGCAACCCGTTCGGCCGTGACGTTATTATTCCCTCACGAGTTAGTATCTTTGCGCATGGAAGAGTTCATCCCGTGACAAGGAAGGCGTTGCTCTGCTGAAATGGCCTAACTGGAATGCCTTGTTTGTATTTTCCATGAAATCTGCGAATCTCAAACCTGGCTTGCAATAACCTTGAGACTGCAGTGCCAGCTCAGCAAGGTGTCCATATCCGTCAATTTCCACCAAAATCTGGGCCCAATGGTGTTCAAACTCAATACTAGGAAACGCTATGCTCACTGGCATCGGCCAGAGTTGACGCCACGAGCTGGTGGCCTTTCAGTTGTTGTGAGCCATGATGCAACACTCTCATCGCACGACCTGCTCATGGCCTGCTCGACCAACCTACTAGATATATACCAACGTACCATCCAAAACACTGCAGCCTAGCAATTTGAAAAGTCACGAGAAAGAGCTCATCCATTGACCCAAGGTAGCATGGTTTCTCTACTACTAGGTACGCAGCCTTAACGGCAGTATGCAGTCTTGATGGAAGGAGTCTTCAAGGTCGAAGACGGGATAGTGGGTTAATGGCATAGCTAGAACGTCGAAAGAGCTATTCAGGACAAGCTTTTCACACGTGGAGGATAGTAACCTCTTTGGACGAGCTTTTAGTACATAACGAGCCTCTGTCCCTCCATTCCTACTTGTTCTTCTTCCATCCTCTCCACCAAAACACACCACCAAGTGTTTGGGTCCTGAACTTTTGGCTGCCTCTGGTGCCATCCAACAAGTCATCAGTAAGTTCTTGCAGCATCCATATCAAATGGCTCAGTCATATTTGCTAGCAACACCACACTAACTCTGGTCCATGTAGTCTTTACTTGTAGCAGACCTTCGCCAAGCAATCTCTCCTCTCGCCAGACACTCCGCAAAAAGACTCATCATCCATGTCTCGAACGACCATGCCTGATCAATCCTTGGTCAGAGTGGGCGTCATATGGAGAGAGTGAGCACGATGACTCCTCATGTCCCATTCCCAATGAGAAGGCCAAGCTCCAACGAGGCAGCCCAGACCTAAGCTCGTCGAGTTCAGCAGCCTACGTATCTACACCAATGTCTCCGTTTCCCCCAGCCTCTGCCTCTCCAGCAGGCGTTGGTTCTTCCATCGCCCGCTGGGTAGCTGGCTAGGGATTCATCGGCGCTGAATAGATGGCACCATGTCCGTCGGTGGACCGGATGGGGCAAGCCACTGTCGCTGCATCACGAGCTGCAATTCTTTGCATCTAATCGGGTGACTTTGGTCAATTCTTTTGAGCTTAGTTACTCTTTTCCCTCCATCCCAAACACCACATTCCAAGCTCTTCGCATTCCACCCACATTCCAAGCAACGACCATAACAACACAACCAACAACTATTCGACCAATCAGACAACATGATGCACATGAAGACCTCGCGCATCAGCCTACAACCCGGCGACAGCTCGCCGAAGTCGGCATATACAGACGGCCTACAATATAATCTATAAACTGAGCATAAGGCAGATAAAAGCCTCATCTCGAAGCTGCAAATTGCAGCTCAAGAATCCGGCCTTAGAAATACCAACGCTAAGACTGACCGACCTAGCCGCAAGACCCTCATCAAGTTCATGGTCTTCGGCTGCCGCATTCTTCTGCAAGATGGGATAGTCCTGCTTGATACTGAGACATCCCAATGGGTTGCATTAGAACGAGTATGCCTTTGAACTTGGTTGCTTTTCCCCCTCCATCACAAACACCTTTCGCAATCTTTCAATTCAATCCAAGTTATTTCGAACAAACCCATCAAAATGAACACAACAATCCGCCGGACCGTCATCGGTACCGACAGTAACAACAGCCCGGCCACCATCGCGTATGAAGGCCACCACCGCACACCTTTCGAACAGTTCGAGCCGCCCTCAGGCGGCTCGAATTGGGCGTAACTGCGCCTAGTCAACGGAGCTGTTGGTGCTGCGTGAGTAGGAGGGCGGAAATCGGGTTGAATGAGTCATTTGGAAGGTTTAGTGGCGTCTTTCCATCCCAAACACATTTATCAACTCCTTTCAGAATGGCTACTTCTATCATCCGCGGGACCGTCATCAGTCAACACCCCCAAGCCAACGGGGACGCCGCCACCTACACAAACGGCGAATACCTGCAACTAGAAGATCTCGGAAGATTGGTTTTTCTTCTCCTCCGATATAAGGCTTCTTTCTTAGAGCTCTCACACACCCGCACTGTCGACAACGCCTCCGAAGTGGAGGCTCAATTGGCGTGGCTTGGTGAGGACCATCAGGACCTCAAAAATGCCTCGAGACGAGCGGGTCGCGTTGGTGGCCTTCGAAATCGACGTCTTAGAGCTGGGCCTTTGCAAAGACTACATCGCAATGTGACCTATACGATGTCATCAAGGCAGATCAAAGTCTCATCCCTAAGCTGCAGACTGCAGCTCGAAAGTCCTGCCTCAACAAGATCAGAACGAAGTTCTTTTCTTCAAGCCTCAAACCATCGAGGTTTCTGCCAAATGAGTCATTTGAAGGGTTTGAGGGGCTCTGGGACAAAAGTGTATCCGTAGGGGTTTTGTAGTTCAGGATTGAATTCATCAAGCTCTTCATCACACTTTGTTAGGTAACACAACGAAAGGAAGACGACAACCCCCGAAGACGACTATTCGTCAACGAAATGCGAGGATGTACGGCATGGTTCATGCAGCTGATGACCGACGCTGTGCTAATCGACCAATTTCCTCGAGTCACTGGCTGGAGAAAACGTCGAGCGGATGATGCAGGTGATGCAGAACGTGGTGCCGATCAACGGGAAGCCGAGGGATTGACGTGCTGGAAACCAAGGCAGGAAAGAACAACTTGATGTTGATCTAATTTACGAGGTTGTTGGTCTTGGATATTGCGCCTGTACTGTTTTTCCCACCGGGTTACTTTGATCTCCCTTATAGGTGCTATTAAACAAACAAGTTTATAGCACTTAGAAAGGAGATTAGGATGATCCGGTACAAAGAAATCCCCCCATTAGGATAACAGCATGGACTAAATGGCTACGCTTAGGACCTGATAACTTAGAATTCAACAAGCATTTTTGCTGTATTGCGAGTGCTTTCATGGCCTAATAATCCAACAACCACGACAGGTGCTATAATATCTCGTATCTAATTAAAGTGCACGTTCGGTAAACCAATCAATTGGGGTGTCTTGGACAACTGGGCTCAGCAGCTGGTGAAGAGGTGGAAAGGCTGAGTGATACTCATTAAAACGATTCGTTGAAACCGCTTTTTAAACCAAACGCGCTTCGCTTCTATCTTTTCTCTTTTGTACTGTCAACCCCGGGTCAGGTGTTACCAGCAGTTGCTGCAGACTCCGTAGTGTAGGCATTTGCTCGTGGATCATACACCCCAAGACGGCTCGGCGCAAGATTGCTGGGCTGCACGCAACGCCATCCCAGTGTAGTCCGGCACCAGCTGCACTTGAGACCGGTCTCTTACTGCTTCTTGGCGTTTTTCTCGGCCGTCTTCTTGGCGACGATGGCGTCGAATCGCTGAAACGAAGGGAATCCCTCCAGGAAGCAGTTGGACTCCCAGGCCCACCACTGGCCGCTGAACCGGTCGACGCCGTGCCTCGTCAGGCGGGCGTCGAAGATGCAGCACTCGAGCAGGTGGATGCCGATGACGGGCCAGAAGATGGCCCGGACGGTCCAGACGAAGCCCTCGGGTCCACCCGGGAAGCCGGCCTCGAGCAGCGGCCAGGCGGGGCTGCCCGGGACGACCCAGGGCAGCGACGCGGCGCAGCCGAAGTAGAAGAGCACGGCGCCGAAGACGAAGAGCCCGAAACCGCGCGGCCGCGTGTAGGCCGTGACGACGACGTCACTGAGACCGAGCGCCTCTCTCGCCGTCTGCGCCATCTCGACGATGCGGGCCCTGGCCTCGGTCCAACCAGCCAGCGGGGGGTCGAACGGCACCGAGTACTCACGGCCGGCGCGGCCGGCGATGCGCATGCCCCGGAGGTCTATGTCGCGCATCTCGGGTGACGCCGCCGCGCCTGCCGAGGCCCCAGCGTAGTGCCGCAGGTAGTAGGACATTTCGCGCGTGTGGTCGGCGTTCATGTGTTTGATGATGCGCGCCTTGTGGGCGGAGCCGGCGGCGTCGTCCATTTTCTCCTTTTCGGCTTTCCAGAAGATGTGATTGAGGAATGAGGCTGGAATTGAGCGGGAGATAGAGGTGGGTAGTGAGGATCTCGAGGTTGATGAGTGGTAGTTGTGACTTGTGTGCAAGAGATGCAGGAAGGCGGTGTTTGACGAGAGAGACGTTGAGAGTGGAGCCAAGCTGTAAACCCCGGCTCCGATCACCGGGCCACCGAGCGGGATCGACAAACATATAATGTAATCCCGAGGCAATTCCAAAAGAAGCAATAAGTGGAAGAATGGCTTGAATCACATGCAAGTTCGAACCGAGCAATCAGAATGACGTACATAGATCATGTCTTGGTCCATCTGTTGACAACGCTTGAAAGACTAGAGAAACGTCCTCGGGTATCTTGCAACTCAGCCTACTCCATCTGTCTAGATCCTGAGCCCCCAGATCTTGAGTCCTTGTATCTACAGCCCACTACCCCCGGTAGCATTGCAGCCGCAACGCCGTGACAAACGAAATCATTACCAGCTGGCCCGGTAAAGACCGTGAAATTACTTTAAATACACACGAGTTGCTTTTCCTTATCGTATACCAAAGCAAGCGCTAATCCCTCCCACGCATCCGAAATCAAATAGGGGACCGCTAGCGTCCATCAGGGGCTGAGAGCCCCTCGCCTTGGTGTGACGATGCTACCCTCGTCGCCAACATCGTCGCCGTCCGATTCGTCCACCTCGACCCGGGTTGTTGTCGTCGTCTTGACTCGAATACCGAGTCGGTCTCCCACGTGCGAGATCATAGAGAATCCCGAGAACCTCTTGCCTCCCTTGATCTGCGTCCACACGTCGCCACGAGCTTTGTCGCCGAGTTGCAGGTCCAGCTCCAGCTCGCTTTCCGTCGCCCCGCCCTTCGCCGTCGAGTAGGGACCCCTTGGGGGCTTTCGTGAAATCGACGTATTTGGCTTAAGTTTAGTCTGGATCGGTGCCGGTGGTTTCTTCTTCAACGAGCCCCTCGGATTGCGACGGCCCGTGAACGTAGCGATGGTGGTCGGACGCGCAGGGACCAAGAGCTTCCAAATGCTGGGCGCGCACGCCATGATGATCAACACGGCAACCTCGATGCCTGTCCAGATGAGCCGGTCGTCGAACTCCCATGGTTGATCCGTTGTAGCCTTCTGTTCAATGACGCATCGTAATCGCAGGCCCGACATTCCCACTATCAGACCGCCAAGGGCGCACATAACCGCAGCCCCCAACTTGACTCGCATGCTCATGTTGACTTGTTGTAAGAATGGTAGGGGGAGAGCTAAGAGAACGATACTCTGGCCGATGTCGAATCCTAGTTTCAGGATAGCGAGTAACCGAATATCGAGACATCGCCGCTCGTCCGAGTCGACCGACCATCCATCCCATGAAAAGCTGACCGGCGCGCATTGGAAGGTCAAGACAAAGACAAAGACCAGTGTTGGAATCAACGTGAGGATCAGGGTGGAAGAGGCCGCAACCCTAAACCGGATACCGGAAAACGTCTTCAAGTAAAAGTAAACGATGGCGACTTTGGCGAGACAGTTGCATATCAGGGCGAGCTTATCCGCATAGAAGAGGATCTATACTCGGGGTCAGTGATTTCTCGCGATTACCGCAGTATTTCTCAAGCAACCTTTAACCCAGTCACCACGCCTTGTTTCCCCACTTCGTCAATATCGACATCGAAGACATTGTGATGTACTGGGACATAGAGTTAGTGAGGAACGCGCCAAGGAGCCGAGACACTCACCGATATGGGCACATGTGATGTAGACAGTGTACAAGACCTAGCAGTTGCACGTCAGTAAGCATTCTGCAGGGCATCTGCACCCAGACTTTACATACCCAGCAACCAGACATAACGTAGTCATCTACACGAATTCCTTCTGAAGACCTCCAGCTTGAGAAGAGCCGTAGCCAAGGGCTGATCCAGGCTGGAACCTCGGCCACAAGTAGATAGTAGAATCGCTTTTCCCTTGTTTGCGTAGGTTCGTCACAGAGCCGAGACTGGACATCATTGGTCCCTATACCAGTTAGTTTTCGGTATTGGCACCTGAGTCGCGGAAATAGGACGTACATAACCGATCCAGGACAGAGCAGTCTTGCAAGATACAATTTTGGGATCTGGCCCAGAAGCCCTCCTCATTGCAAAAGTCCGCTACAGTCGAGCCCTCGGATGCGTCCCCAACCGCCGAAGAATAACATTGAACCTGTAACAGTCAGTTAACACAACGGTCCATCAAACGAATCAGGCATGTCCAAGGGAATTAAAACATACCAAACAGGTTGGTAGGTCGTCAAGAAGTTGGGTGATGTTGGTGCTAGCCGCCACCACGGTGATTGTTGACAGTAGAACTGCCAGAAATAATAAACGCATCACCATCCGATGAAATTGTTGGCTGTCAATATTAATTATTGTCGATAAAGAACGTGGCCACGGGGAGGTGTGAGAACGCAAGTCTTGGCTGGCTAGACATTCGCACTCTGGGCCAGCAGTTCGTCGTGATGCAGTCATAGGGATGGGCCCCCAGGAATATTTCTAAAAAGAATGCAAAGGCATCAAAGCACCAGGGGTGTTCCAGAATGAGCATGGACGTTTGTGTGAGAGATCTCAAGACGGTGCTAGTGCTAGTTCTGGCCGCCGCTGCAACGGGCGAACAGCGCCTACCCTTGCTACTGCCGTCGGCAGTCTTATACTACGAAGTAACTTGATCAGCCAGGTTCTAAAGAGACGAGCCTATAAAAGAGGTGGCTTGGCACACAGAGTCTCCGTAATGTCCAAGAGTGGAACGTAGGAGATGCTGTACATACGCAGTAGATCCTGATGGGATGAGATGCTCATCGCTGTGCCGCAGATATTCTCCGTTACCGACTTTCATGGTGACGGGTACTCACTTGAGCATCCGCACAATCGAGATTACGCGACGGGGGCATCTTCAAGGCATGGAAGTCGGCGCTAGGTCGAGTTGGTTCGTGCATCTTTGAGCGCATCTTTGGGGCGCATCTTTTTGATGCATTGCGAAGGATGAAACGATGTCACGCCCCATGCGTTCCCTGCCCGGCAAAATCTAGGGCTCTGCCCAATCGCGAAACTCGAAAGTCTATCTTGGGAAGTAAACCGGAGACAGCGGGAGATATCTCCTCGATCAAAGCGTCCCTGGCGACACAACTCGGGGAAGGGAGCATGGTTCGGTATTGGAACGCTGAAGAGACGGCATCTTGCCATGTATCGTGCGACAAAACGGACGCTAGTCGGGAGATCACCACATCCAAATGGAATGTGTGTTCCACCACAAAGGCACCCATGTATGGTAAATCCTTTACATGAAACCGCGGTTCCTGCAACAGCCTCGGCTGAGTGGGTGGACTCTGCAGTTTGCACGGTTCAGCTAGCAACCAAGGTCTACACCCAAAGGCGCGCCTGAGCTGAGAATACCGCTCGGTAGATGCATTGCCTTTCTTCCACGGGTTCCACGGAGGCGACTTGGACCGGGTTCAAAGAAGCGCAGACTGGCCGCTTCATCCACTATTAGGGGGAAATTGCAAATGGCTGCTCGCTGCCAGACAGCCAGGCTACCAGGCAACCCGTTAACAAACCCAGCTCATAAGAGGGCGCATGAACATCAACAAAGGTAGGTGCCCTATCCCTAGTTTCGGGCCTTCCTCACAATGCAACCCAACCGTTGGAGCCGCCGAAGGCCAAAAAGCCTGGGATCACAGAGAGGTGGGGAGGGAACCGGGAGTTCGACGAAACGGGATGTGGAACACTTTGAGAATGAACAAGCGTCGATTGCCGTCTCTCGAATCGGGGTCACTTGGACAATCACTAGATCGTTGACCCACAGCAATGCAGAATACCTGAAACGGCTCCGGTGACAACTGACAAGGCTTTCCATGTTTCCCTTTGACGTGGTTCTAGGTTGTTCTTCACAGGAGCTAAAATGTTAGGTAGTGCTAGCGGCCAGACCCAGTGTCCCCGGATCAACGGGTGTGCTAATGGAGGAGCAATTGCTAATCGGAGCGTCATGTCTCCGTAAGGAGACTTTCGCACGAGGGGAATGCCTTAAGACCAACCGACGATCCGTATATAGTACCCCCGATCGCATGGCGCTCCGACTGGGCCTTTAGCCGCGACCTGGAGGTAATTTATTGGGAATCTGGCTTGCCTCAGAAACGGCAGCAGGTCAACCTTGGCACAGCTCGGAATCTCATGTCGGATTGCGCGGCAAACTGAATAAGGCTGATCCCGCCAATGACGGATGACCGAGGCCAGCTCACGACTGGATGCTCGTGTGTGATGAGTCACGAGCGAAACAAACCTCGTCAGGTATCTTCGCCATGTTTGTCAATGGGATTTAACTCGAACCCGATGCGTGCCGTTCCGAGAATGCAACGGCTGTCACGTAATCAAGACTGAAGGGTGGAGTAGGCAGCTGGGGTCCTCGGAGCTCCGAGCCCAGGCGAGCTTGAGACCGAATGAATGCAAAATCGGGTTGATAGAATAATATGAGAGAAGTAGGCCCTGTAAATCTAGTGAATTGAAACGAGTTGAAGTGCATGCGATGTGAATTGAGGGTCAAGATTCACCTCTGAAATCTTGAATCTGAGGCGTTTGTTTAGGTGTTTCAGTGGAAAGCATGACCCGACTTAAAGAAATCGGCCGTGCGAGTGGTGCTAATAACACTGTGAACCACCTGGCTGAGTCAGCGATCAGCAACCAGTTGGACTTGCCAAGCTCGTCTAGCCATCTCGGAACTCCGCTCGGCGGTTGCGTGAAATAATGTGGACGCAAAACTCTTCCGCCGACTTTATCAGATCAGATTGATAAAGAAATCTCTTTTCACTTGCTGAAACCCCGGATCGCCCCAGAGTCTCTTCCCACAACCCTTCGTAACTCCGAACCGTGTCCCCAGGCGGCCAAACCCAGGGCTCAATCTCAAGGCAAGCTCCGGCTGGTTATTAGCAAGCATGACGGACCGAAGTGAGACCCCGGAATCGGACGACGACCGAAGGCCTGGCTCGCGCAACAGCTCCGGCCAACCTCCGGCCCGCAAACGGCAGCGAGTCCGCCTGAGCTGTCTCGAATGCCGCCGCCGCAAGCTGTCGTGCGACCGGGGCTTCCCGTGCGAGCGCTGTATCAAGAGCGGCACCCCCGATCGCTGCAGCTACGAAAGCCGCAACGGTGAGGTTGTCAACGCCTCGTCTGGCGTCCCTCCGCCCTTTGCCCAGCTCGACTCCCGCCGCTTCGGTGTTGACCCGGCGGCTATGGGCTTGTCTCCCCGTGATCCCGAGTATGCGCGCCAGGATCATGATCGCATCCGCCGCCTCGAGCTGGAGATTGCCCAGCTCAAGAATCAGATCACTCGCCCCGGCGCCAACTTTGACGGGAGCACCGTCGCCGCCACCACCACCTCACCTACCACTCACAAGGATGAGGCCAACCCAGGTGAGCCGGATCCCTCGGTTCGCGAGGTTCATGAAAGCATCGAGGCTACCAACATGTCCGGTGAGAAGGGCGAGTTGCGCTTCTTCCGTGGCCGCGGCTTCCGCACCCGCTACTTCGGCCCTCACAACGCCAGCATGGCCTTTGTCGAGTTGACCGGCCTGTGCCCCTTTATGAAGGAAACTGCCGACGAGTGGCTTCGTCCTGTCATCCTCCATGATCGCAAGGACCGCAAGCGACGCCAACAAGACCGGGAGCAGATCTTCGAGAGGCAAGATCCCGACCTGGAAGCCCTTCTCCCCACCAGGGAAGAAGCCGATGCTCTTGTCAATGTCTATCTAGACCAGTTTGAGCAAGTCCACCGTATTGTTCACATACCCACCTTCCGTAAGGAGTACGAACAGTATTGGGACAATCCCGGTACCCCCAAACGCTATGCCGCCTTTACCGCACTCATCCTCTCAATGATGGCTGTGTCTAGCTGCGTCCACACACACGACCATCTGAAGTTCGTCGGCATGATGTCGAATGCTCGTCACTGGGCTGAGAAGTGGATCAAAGCCTGCGACGAGTGGTCTCAGGAGCAGAGCCAGAAACATCGCCGACTCATTCATTACCAGGTCGCGTGTCTGCTATATCTTGGCAAGCGTGTGAATACCATCAAGAAGAAGCGGTTCTGGACTGGATCAGGGGCCCTTATTCAGGACGGCATTGCGGTTGGCCTGCATCGCGAGCCAAGCCATATGGCCGCCAAGATCACAGTCTTCCACCAAGAGATGCGACGGCGCATCTGGGCAACTGTTCAAGAATTCGACATGCAGGCCTCGTTTGACCATGGCTTGCCTACTCTCGTCAGCCAACTTCATTACGATACCAACGCACCACGCAACCTAGAAGACGACGACTTCGACGAAAGCACCACCGTCCTGCCGCCATCCAAGCCGGCCAAGGACTACACATTCTCATCCTTCCAGAACCTGGCAAGGCAGAGCTTACCGCTTCGCTTGGAGCTTAGCCGGCTGCTGACCGGCCCCTTGTCGGAAATCGACTACGACCAAGTCATCCGACACACAAATGACTTGACCCAAGAGATCGACTCTCTTCCTTCCTGGGACACCAACACGGCCAACACAAAGGGTATGAAGAATCCCATGATCGCCTACACGTTGCTGCATGTCCAGCTCAGGCAGTACATCATCCCCCTGCACCAACCGTACCTCAAGCTTCGCAAGCAAAACTCCAAGTATCAATACTCGGAGATCATTTACTACAATGCTGCCAGAGACATCGTTTTACTTCACGACAAACTTTACGAGCAGGGCGTGCGCTCGTTGAACTTCCTCCGAGAGGACGCACTCACCACCGCCATCAACTTGTGCAGCGTCACGATGCTGCAGCCCAGAGGCTCAACCAACATGATCATGATCAATTCGCACCACACCCTCAAGCTGATTGAGAAGTGCATCTCGATGAAGGAGGACCGCCTCCTCCGATGTGGCAACAACGAGCCGTGGGGATACTCCATCATGTGTGCCGCCCTCGGCCTGCTCGAGGCTCACCTAGGCACAAAAGAGCCCGAGGTCGCAAAGTCGACGTCGGCGGAGCGCTTCGTCGCACTTCACTACCGCCTCCTGGCGAACCAAGAGCCCCCCGTCGCCGGGGAGCAGCAGCAGCAGGAGCCGGGAGCGCCAATGAACGCGGTGGCCGCGCCGGCCATGGGGCCGACGCCCAACATGCCCTTGCATGATCGGCCAAAGGTAATGAGCCTTGAGTTCCACGGCAGGGCGTTTCCTAATATTGGTATCCAGTCCATGACGCCCTTCGCATACAACCCGGCCATGCCCGCCGCCCCCATCGATCCCAGCCAGGCCCCGTGGCTCATGGCTGGGGGAGATCAGACTCAACCGTTTAACTTAGACCCGAGCCTCGAGCTGCTCGGCCTGAACCTGAATGAGATTTGGGGCGAGTCTTGGGAGCTTGGCTAATCTGCGTGACAAAGACAATACATATTAATAATAACGTGGATTCTGGAAGCGTCATGAAGGACACACAGGAACTGATGTGGTTATTTTTCTACTCTTCTCATTGTTTTCACGGCGTTCTGGAAGTTCTTAAAGGATACCAGGTTTTACATCACGACTCAATCGCAAGCACAAGTCATGTGGCTCCAGGGACATGCTGTCTCTAGCGGTCAAGGTCATGCATGATCCATCCATTGTCTGAGAAGCAAATCCTCTTCGTGGGTACTAAATACAAGGATTCTCCAACTGACATTGTGGTCCAGTGCCAGCCTAATCTCAAAACATAACCCTTGTGCTGCAACTAGAAAATTTACCCCAACTCCGCTGACGACCTCCCCCCAAAGGAACAAGCTTAATGCTCACAGACCCCCCATTCCAGAATCCGACGCATCCATCTGCTCTCGCTTGATATGCGCTAAAATGGGGTCTTCCTCGTACGGCTGATTTGTCTTGAGTTGATAGATGTCGCGGGTGCAGTTCTGGACTTGGCGCCCCAGTGTCTCCAGCGATCGCAACGTGTTGTCTCCACTCAACCCCGATGGGATGTTGTAAACGGCAGCGTTTCGATTGCGGGCCTCGTTGTCGTCTTCTAGGGCCTCGAGCTGCTGCTTTATGCCTAGCACGTCTATCAAAAGCTGATTGACACAATCGTTGACGAAGACATTAGGCCGCGGGAGGTCTGCAATGCGCTGTCTGGTGCGCATCTCGGCGTTCTGAACCTGTTGGGTGACTTGGATGGACAATTCCCGCTTCAACTGCTCGACCATGGATTCGTGCTTGGCCTTGTCGACCGGTGCAGCCCGCCCCTCAGCGGGCTGAACGTCACTATGCGGTGTCTCAGTCTGTGCACCGACTATGGCATAGCCTGTGCGGTTTTGATTGACATTGATGTTGTTGATGGCGGTGTTAGCCATCATGACTGCCCGGTCATCTTCCCGCTTGGTCAAAACCTCAGACTCAGGAACACGATTAGCGGCGATGCTCTGAATAGCAATAGGATTGGCGTTGGCCTCCAGAACGGGGGATTTGAGGCTCTGGCCGGCTGTCTCCCGACGCAGGTTCTCTTCGCCGTTTTGTGCCGTGACTGATGAAGCGGGTGGGTTAAGGACTCCGCGCTCGCGGGAGCTCGAAGCCACAGGCGTGGTCAGATCCAGAAATTCTCGATTGCTCATAGGGGTATAGCGACAGTTCTTCTTGGCTCGCAGAGACGTTCTGCGATCTGTCGAGCCTTCAGTGACGGTATCGGGATGGGGTCGCTTTCTCTCGTACGATTTGAGCTTTCCCTTAGAAGTTGTCTGGGTAATCGGCTCGGGGGTGGGAGTTTCCAACTTAGTGCGCGTCACACCAGCGGGCGTCATGTCAGACCAGATGTCGGTACCGGGGAAACTTGTCTGAATAGTCTTGATGCTGATGTCGCGAACGCGGCTCTTGAGGTTCTCCTTGCCGTAGATGGTGCGGAATGCGATCCAGTATCCCCAGTTCCACCCGCCGCTGCGGGAGGTGGCGGCTCTCCAGATGGTGTGGTTGCTGGTAATAACTTCGCTAGATGCCGTAGTCTTCACCATGGAGAGGACCTTGGCGAAGCCGATCTTGGTTTGGTGATCCCAGTTAGATCCATGCTCGAGGTAGATGCTCATGACCTCGTTGATAGCTTTCTGGTCACGTTCACGAGAGGAGAGGTTTATGGGGATCTGGAACTCGCGAGTGAGCGCGGCGACGGCATCAGTGATTGTCTTGGAGTGGGCGACACGGCGGGACGCTGATTCTGTGCTGGAAGTTGAGTTCGTGCTGGTAGGCGTGGCTAGGTTCACAACTGAGCTTGGCGTGGACAGAACTGGGAGCTTGGAAGCTGAGTTCGGCTTGGCAGTGATGGTCGAACCAGGGGAGACGGCTGCCTTGGCTGAAGCGTTACGCTTAGCAGCGCTGCGGGTCATGGGAGTAACGGCAGTCTTGAGGGTATCGACATTCTTGGAGGTTTGTAGGGGCTCGGGGGTATCGATAGGCTGATGAGTGCTGTTGGCCGAGAGGGGAGTGCTGGGCCGGGATGCATCTACCGGCTTCTTAGAATCGAATTTCGCCTTGATGCCCGGCGTGAATCGAGTGGAAGGGCTCATCGTGGCGAAGAGCGTTGACAAAAGACGAAGCAAATGGAGATGCAGCAGATGGAAGAAGGCTTGGCAAGTTGGTTTGAGGCTGCAGGCAAGAGCAGACGAGGAAGGAGATGAAGAACAAAGTAGGTAGGTTGGTTGTGAAAGCGAGGAGAAGAAGGAAAGGAAAGGAAAGGAAAGAGAAGGGCCGTGTGGGACTTGAGAATGTCAAATCTCGGGTTTGGGTTGTTCGGGCTGTTTGGCAGCTGGCAGCTGGCAACGGCCCGGCAACAAACGAGCTTGGCCAAAACGCGGTGTGCACAAAAGGTGAATCGAGAGTGAATCAAGGCTGAAGAAACAATAGAGGGATGACGTATGGCTTGGTGCTGGTTTGCTCCTGTGACTCAGGGGTTCCTCGACTGGATGGAAGCTCTGCGTCAACAAGTCGGCCTCTGTCACGGGGAAGATCCCTCGCCGTCATTCACGGTGAATACTGAGCCGTGGGTATCTCAAGATGTATTCTTGCTATACCAATTGGTTCGTAGAGTCTGTTCAGTAAAAAGTCTCCCGCACACCGTTCATAGCATCCTGTTGTGAATCTCCTTTTGTTCATCAAACACACCAGGACCAGGGACCACGGCGCCACAACCGAGCAGACAGCCGTAGTGAATTGTAGAAGACACCGACATCGACATCATGAAATACGTTCCAGAGCCGGACTTCGGCTTACACGGGATGGCCACATATAGCGTCAAATGTTCAAGGTGCCGTGTCAACATGTTCAATGGCAGCTCGTGCCTTCGCTGCCATGGAATGGCGAAGGCCAGAGACCCTAACGCAAGCCTAAAACCCGAATTTCTCGACCCTCCAGCACCAGTACCATGTCCAGGTCTGACCGAGAAGTCTCATTCAAAAATTAAGGAAGTAGCCTGTATTGGTGCCTGATCTCCTTTGTTAGCCAGAGTGCATATGCAGATCCGTGGTCATGCGAGCGAGTGGGGATCTAGAACCCTTCACAAGTTTGGAGCGGAAGCCCTTTAAACAATCTATTCACAAACAAGAATGCTGACACGATCCTACCAACGGCATTCTGAACTTGTTCGCCTTGTAGAGAGCGTTAAGATGATGTCACGATCGGAGAATCACTTGTATTTCCTTCCCTTCGCATTGTTAGATTGCTAATAACAACTGGTTAACTTGCCTGCCTTATTGCGTGGCTCGTATATCTTCTTGAAATATTGAATACGGGCGTCCTCTTGTGACGTGCCCCCCTTTCCACCACTTCCGTCTCTAAACGAGTTTTAATATGGCTGCAGCTAAAAGAAACGCCTCTCAATTCTTTCGTCTCTGTATTCGATCTTAAGACACACGTCCATGCTGAATCACATCGCCAGCTTGTTCTGGTCCGCCTCCATCACGGCATCCGTCATCGAGGGGCGAAGGACCACTCTCAGCCAAGCCCCCATAGCAGCATTATGTAGGGCGAGCCAAGTCACTGTACTTTCTTTCTACACTTCTACATGCATCTTCTGGATAGACTAGAGCTTTCCATGTCCAACTTTCCTCCAGCCAACGCCCAATTTCTACCCCCCCCCCCCCCAGAAGGACGCTGTACAGCTGTCATCGGTGAATAAAAACTGCACTGAATGATGCTCAAATCAAGTCTTCGCCCCTGCCGTTTGTAATTCTGGACTCCGTATTCACTCCCCCATAACTCCGTGATCCATTCTCCCGCTGCCGACCATGTTCCTCATCGCCAGTAGATCCGTCCGTCAGTAACGAGCGTCTACTCTCGCGCCCAGCCTGTTCACGGCGGCGACGCAGAGCAAAGAGCCAGCGAGGTAGACCCCATTTCACCACCAAAAGGCCTATGATCTTCAGTCATCCAACGTTAGCCATTGTGCTTCCGGTGATGGTGTATAGTATAATATCGCATACCTGCATCAGTCCTACGCCCGTCAATGCCGCAACGTCCACCCCCGACATGGCCTGCGTGGCGCTCTTCCAAGGCGCGCGGCAAGCAAGAGTCCTGCCGTACGTCTCTGCGCATGTACTCGCGCCCATCCCGGGGAAGGGATACGCACGATCCTTCACAGAGTTGAGCCCGCAGCAGTTAAAGGCGTCTTGGATGGCGCGGATGCCGGCGGCGTCGTGTGCGCGAAACATGGCCAGCCATTTTGTGTCGAGCTTGCAGTCCAAGGCTTGCGACGCCGGCACGTCGGCGAACAACAGCGTCGCCAAGATCGTCGTCGCGAGCGCCTGTAGCGTTTGCAACACTACGGGGGCGAGCTCGGCGAGGCGGCCTGTCGACGCAGAGCGCGCGAGACGTGGGTAGAAGTAAGCGTTGAAGAGGGCTCCAATGGGCAGTACAATGGCTAGGATTGAGGCTGTGGACGATATTGGGAGAGAGAGCGACGTGCTGTGAAGGCGAACGAAACTAGATCGTGCAAGTGTCAGTAGAGGGGTAGACACGCGGCATGCGAGGAGCGACACTTACACAGCAACCGCTATGATTGCGACGCTGACCTGGGACTTCGGTTGGCTTTTTATCTAGGATTTAAATTATTTGATCAACTCACCAGCAAGTAGACAAAAGCTAGGTTAATCATCGTGTTAGGACAAGTGTCAAGTAAGGGACAAGACAAATCAGCGTCGTAGCAAGGAAGGATCCAGACAAGAACAGAAAAACAAAGTTTTTTGAAGAAGCGAGAAAGAAAAAAAAGGGAGACCGTCTCACTCTTAAATAGCGGTCGAAACGAAGTCGGCGTTGTCGATGGAACCTCCGGCTGCGTGTTGGAGCGGCTCGGGTGGTGTACACTTTTGATGCTGCTGTGGGAGGCCCACCAACACAATGGCTGGCGATGCAACCCTCGAACAGGCCAACAGGCTACGACGAAAGGCCTGTATTATTGGTCGCACAACATAGTAGCGCCATGCGATGCCTTGCCTTGAGTTTGCCTTGAGTTTGCCTTGTCAGGCTCCGGGTAGGGGCCCTACGCTTGGGGACGAACGGTTTTCCCGTTGATCCACATGGTAGGCCTCAAACAGACTCTGACAACTCGACGAGTCCGAACATCCACAGAGAGACAGAGCAAGGACCCATCCACTAAGCATTCCAACGGGTTGCATTCAGCTCCAGCAATACAACAGAGGAGCCCTTTCATTTCAAATACAAACACCGCTCCCCAAAGTCTATGAAACCCCATGTCCAGGAACGAAAATGCACTTCCGCTCCCTATGTTCATTTGACCCCTCCAGCCAAACCATTCGGCCGTTTTTGTTTACTTTCCGTTCGTCCCCCTCACCCCCATGATTCCATCACGGCCCAGGGCGCATCGTGAAATATCCATGTGCTCGCGTGCGTAAACGTGCAGGTATGTGTGTGAAACGTACGGACCAAAAAAAGAGAAAAAGCCGCTCGGCCGTCCGCCAAGTCAGGATTAAAGATGTATGTCGCTGCGTAAAACCTCAAAAAAGCCCAATTTAATTCGGCAATGCGGAAAGGACGGAGGCCGTGTCCCACCTTTCCAACATGACGATGGCCCTGCCTCCAACTTCGTGAATTTAGCCCACACGCTGTCGCTTAATACTGCGATTAGGACTGTCATCATACCCCAGGTCGCCTCGGGGAATCTCCTCGGTCCCAGCAGGGCTCGGGGTATTGTTGGTACCGCCTCCGCCAAGGTCTCGATGAGGCTTCAGCGAGTTGTTGTTATTGTTCGGATCAGGGTCAAGAGTAAAGTTGAAGTCATTGCCATCGCCACCGAAGTGGCTGTCGTTGAGGAACGCGTTGCTGTCGAAATACTGATCGAGGTCCACCGGCGGAGGATCAAAGTACTCGGCGTGCTCACTAAGGCCTGGTATATGTCCAGAGGGGCTAAGAGGCCCAAGTAATGAGCCTAACTCGCTGATCTTGGCATCCTGCTCGCTCTGCAACCGTTGGAGTTGGTCCAGGTCAACCTGGTTCGAGCCGATCTGGTGCAAAGATGGCGGGGCCATGGGAGATTGCATAATGGGTGAGAGCGATGGGGCAGCATTGTTTTCCATTGGGGCCGGAGAGACTGACGTTGAGGGCATGGGTGGCAGGTCCATGGAGGGGTTGGAGGTGACGGGGAGAGGCCTGGAAGATGAAGCCGATGACGTCTGGCCAGCCATGAAGTTGACTAGTTTACTTCTCTGGTCGTTGTTCAGGGTGTTGGGGGCGTTGGCAACAAGCTCCGCGGCTTCAGGGAGATCCATTCCATGAGTGTTGGTCGCGTTGTGTTCGTTGATGAGGTTCATCATCCGCTCGTGAGGGTTCGCCTCCAACTCCTGGCGCAGGCTAGGCGAAGTGGTGTCTGTGGGCGATCCCTCCACAAGCTCTGTAACATGGCCCATCTCCGGGTTGTAGTGATTGACGGGTTGATAAGAACTGCTACCCGCAGACGGGCTCCTCATTGACTGAGATTGGGCTTGAGGCCGACTGTTCTGGTTGGGGATGGGCGGGAGCAATCCACGAGTTTTTTTATGGGGCGTCCCGAACGACGCCGTATTTGGATCCATCTGAGATTGGATGAAGTCTCCCAGGTCGATGACGCTGCTGTGTTGAGCAGACTGCTGCCCCTGACTCGAGATCATACTCGAAATGATGTCACTAACGTTCTGCGTATTCCCCTGATCCTCCAATGTCTTCCTGAAGACATTGGCGAGGAAGTTGAGGATGGCATTGATGGAGTTTTGATGTCGGTCGTGTTGGTTCTGGAACATGACCGCCTGGCTGTACAAGTCGTTGTTGTTTCGCTGAAGACGATTGATCGCATCGAGAATCAGTTTTTGTTGACCGCGCACCTTGTTCAGCTCTTCTCGAATTACCACCATCTCTTTCTTCGGCATCGGCTGGGAATCAGCAGCAGGTAGAGATCTCCCCGTCGGAATATTGGAAGTACCCAGACCTTGACCGAGACCCTCCTCAATTCCGACTTCTTCCTCACTGTCATTGTCCCCTTCACCATTTTTGTTGCCCTTCTTGGCTTTGCTTCCGCCCTTGGGCTTGTTGATCAACCACAGCAGATTGGGGTGGCCTCGCCGAAAATACGGGTTAGAGTACTCGCTAGGACTCTTGTTTTTGCGTTCACTCGCTCGCATGGAGTTGTCGGACAAGCCCACACGCTTGTGGAAGCCGTACATGTTGAGCTGTCTCACAAATGAGGCATAGTTGTTGTGTTTGAACAACTCTGGAATCAGGGTCTTAGCAAACTCGTCTTCGTCGAGAACGATGAAGGAGTCGCCCTTTTCGGACCATCTGATCAAGTCTTCATTCTTCCGCTCCTCAAGAAAACTAGTCTCGTTAGTGTGTGAATAATACAGTACAGACCAGCCATTGACTTACCTGCTAAGTTTCTGCACAAAGGGAGGGATCTGTTTGCGCTTCGCTTGAGACTCTCTCTTAGCTTTGGATGCCATCTCCTCCAGCATCTCAAGGTTTTCCTGCTCTGTCAGAGTTTCGGTGGGATTCTGTTGAAGAAGCGCGTTTTCTTCTCCAAAATTGCCCCATGGATCGGCGGACGCATCGAAATTCGGACGTGGGTTAGTTGGCACCAGAGCCCGGTTCACCTGGCGCCGAGCGAGAGAATTACTTGGTGTCGGAACAGGCTGGGGATATTGCGGCTGGGCTGGGACTAGGCCGTACGAATTGCCGACATGCGGATTCCCATCGACAAAGCCTGTCCCGTCGCCCATTCCGTTCCATCGCAACATCTGGTCCCCCGCTCCAGCTCCCGACACGTACGGTTGCTGCATTTGCTGCTGAATAGGCACCATCGGCGCCGCGCCAGGTGCTCCTCGCTTCCTGGGGTTTGGTGCCGACATAGATAAGGTGGGTGTAAGAGCCAAGGTTCGCGCTTGGTTGGAGCTGCAAGGTGTGATTGAGAGTGGGTAATCGTTATCGATGCCTGGTATTGCTGCAGTGTCGTGATTTGAGGATGCAGTGAATTAGCTGCCTCGCAAATATTCCGGTGTCAGCCTCAAGTCGGTCGCAGATTTCAACTCGGCCAGGCGCGAAAGTCGGGTCGGTGAGAGGAAGGTGCTGACGGCCCAATAGTCGTGTATGGAAAGTCTTATTCGGCCGCGTCGTCTGTCAGGGATTCCGTCAAGTAGCAGGAAATGTTTGGAGTGAACGAGGCTCGTTTGCGGGCTCAAATAGCGCTTCAGAAACGGTTTGGCGGGCGTTGTCAAGAAGTCGGCAGCCTATCAGGTCAAACCGCGGGTGGGAGGCTGAAGAAGCCTATGTTTGGCGGAGCACAGCGCGCCGTTGGATCGTGGAGAAAAGAATAAGAAGATGGAAGAAGATTGCAGGTGCAATAAAGCGACAGCGGAGGTGGCTGCGATGTATGTCTTGTCGAAACAGGCGCCGCAGACTCGGCGATGCGGGAACGCAGCCCAATCGGCTGGTGGTGCGCGAACAGCTCAGCGCGCTCGGCGTGCTCGGCGTGCTGGAGAGGCTGAAATCGGGCAGCCTGGACAAGTCTCGATCGGGTGGAAATTTAATCGTCGGAAAAGTAACCCATTCTGCTATGCAAGAGAATGCGGACGATGCGATGCGCGATCCAGAGGTTAGGGGAGTTGGCGGCGCCGGTTGAAATCGGTCGATATGGGTGATGGTGGACTTGGAGTTTGGCGGTCGCAGAGGCTGGAGAGGGTCCGCCCCAAGCATTTGAGGCGGACGGCGATCAATTGTCAAATCCTGACTAGCCAATCAGTGCGCCAGTTGACACACGAAGCCGGGGTTCGTTCCACGTGACGATAAGATAGTCTTTGCGCCATCGTTATCGCTCATTAGTTGGAGAGGCCCTGACTCGCTGCATATTAGCGAATGTCAAAAGAACTGGCGAACTTATCGGGCGAACCTCAAACTTCCTACGTAGTAACTCATACTAGCAAGGTACACTGCTTTCCTCCTTCGGCTTACAGACTCTCACTCTAAAGCCGAGCACAGAGCTTCTCTTTTTGACAACTAAACTTAATACGCATGCTGTTCATCAACAACGCCGTCGTGCAAAGCAAAAAAGTACGTCACAATGCATGATTGTATCGTCAGTCTGAACCTGAAGTGGGTCGGAACAATGTCACTCCTCGTGAGATATGAGACAAGCTAGACTGCTGGAGCGTCCTTGTCCACCCAGGTCTCATCGCCTTCGTCTGCGCAATGGAATGCGGCGGCGCCTCACCGAGGACGCGCCGCTTCTTCTCATTCAATCTCATGTCCTCCTCAATAAGGATGGAACAATGTTATACAGTCTTATATACAAACAACCACCAAGCAAACAAGTCGAGCTGATCTTATTTTGCGCCTCTTCCTGCAAGGGATGCGGCTCGAGCCATCTGCGCATTCTTCGCCTGGTCTCGGGCTTGATCCCATGCTCTCCCCGACTTGCCTTGCCGAGCATCCCTTTCTGCCCGCTTCTCCTCCTTGAGGGTCCGCGCCTTCTCGCGCGGGTCAATGACCACCAGCTCATCTTCGCCCTTCTTTCTATTCGCGAGATCCTTGCCCAATTTATCTGCTGCAAAGCTAAGGGAGTGTGACATCCATCCCTCGTCGTCACTCTCTTCGTTTGCTTGTTTGTCCCACGAAGTGCAGCTCTGGCAATTTGCAATGAAATGCAAATCACAGAGGGCGGCTTCGTCATCTGCGCCTTGAGCGCCTTCTTGACCCTCCTCTTCCTGGCGTGCGGAGGCCGCAGTTTCCTTTTTCGGAGGGGCCTTTTCCAGCTTCGCTTGGAAGGCCTTCAACATGCGAAGAGTCTTCTGCTCATCGCTAGCGGTGGCATTGTTTGTGCCAGGTCGCCTTTTGCGGGCCTTCATCGAAGTTTCAGGAATCATCGACTCCAACACTGTCTTCTTTTTCTCCTCCACCGGCTGCTCGCTATGGACCGTCCGTCTCATCGAAGCTTTTAGTGCCGCAATCTCTTCGTTCGCTCGTTCCAGCGCAGTCTTCTTCGGTGCTTCCGGTTCCGGTGACGGCTCTTCTTCGTATCGACGAGCCGGGCTGAGTGTCTTCTCTGGTTCGGATTGCCGCGTTGGCCTCCGTTCATCCCGGGCCACTGTAGGCTCTGGTGTCACGCTCTTTGGGCAGGGTTCGTCCCTCTTGCTCTTCTTCGGTTTCACGCGCTTTTCTTTTGGTTGCGCATCCTCCTCTGGGTCTTCCATCACGAGCCTCGTGTCGAACTTAGCCTTCTTGAATATCGGTACGTCCTCGTCACCTTCTTCATCTCCAAAACTCAACAATTGCTTTCCCTTTCGCTTCTTCTTCTTGTCTTTTGCTGCGGGCGCTTTACTGAGCGCTTGCGCGGCGACTCGGGTCCGCTTCTTCATGTCCTCGAACGGATTAACCAAAATCTCAATCCTCTCAATCTTGACCGTGTATGTCGGTCGCTCCGTCGCGCTATCGACCTCTGATTCACCAATCTTTGCCAGGTTGTAGATTGTGTCGCCTGCGATGCGACCAAACATGGTGTTCTTGCCGTTCAGCTCCTCTGTCTTGTCGAGGGTGAAGAAGAATTGACTGCCATTTGTATTCGGGCGTGACTCGTTGGCCATTCCTAACAAGCCGCGGCGATTGAACTTGAGTCGCGAATGAAACTCATCCTTGAAGTTGATGCCCGTTGGCCCTGCATTTTTTCCTAAACGCTGGTCCATAGGCCATGGGTCCAGGTCGCCACTGAAGGCCCCTCCATCGTAGATCGACTCTCCGCCGTTGCCAGTCGCAGTTGGGTCGCCACCCTGTACAATGAATCCAGGAACTAGCCGGTGGAATATCGTGTTATCGTAGTAGCCATCGAGAGCTAATTGCAGGAAATTTCGGCAGGTCAACGGGGTCTGCTTCGCAAAGAGTTCGACAGAGAGTTCGCCTTGCGTGGTGTGGAGGATCGCGGACGCCGTCGGCTGAGGTTCGAGATTGTAAATCGCAGACATCTTGAGGTGTATATCCCGTGTGTGTTTCGGTGTCTGGACCCGCGGGCGAGGCAGAAATTCAGATGCGCTTCGTCGCTGGGAGTGTTGTTGATGGATCAAAGTGACGAGGCTGAAGCTTGAAGGGGCGCAACGGCGATCCACCGTTATCGATAAGCGACACATCCAGCACCAGCCACACAAGTCTTGGTTGGGTACTTACCCTACAGACATGGTGGCTCTTGAAATAATGATGGAAATTCATCGACGCCCTTCCCGAGGTGACTCAGTAAGCTCTCATTGGGTAGTAAGACATGTTGAAAAATCATCAGTAAAGGTTCCTATAACTCAGACATCGGCTTTCTGAAGTAATGTGGTTCAACTCAACATAACCACAGACATTTTTCACACACCAACATCCTCAAATCGCCATTACTCACAACTTCGGCAAGGCGTTTATCACAAATGGAGTATCAAGCTTACTTTTGAGTACAAGCTTCTTTTTATAAGTTACGAGATGAAGGCAGATCATTTATGCAATCGCGCAAGTAGTAGGATCTTTTTCGTTTACTTATTTTCCCAGAGAAGGAATTGAGTGGTAATTGAGGACGCTTGTCTAACACAGAGTACGAAAGACATCACGCGACACAAAGCCGAGGCTGTACGGACTGGCTAGATGCAAGAAAGGTAGCGTTGCGCTGATATGTTAAACAGCAATGAAATGACTATTGTCAACTTACCGTATTGAGTCGTTTACGCGGCGAAAGAGGGGGATGTCACAGCTAATAGCCCGCCAAGCGAATGGTACTGACAACTCTGTGGCGTGTGAAACACGTCAGAGAGCCCGCTTTAAGCCAAGCCATCGTGAAGGAATACGACCCAGACCACTTGTCACTCGCTAAGAAGCCAACTGCACTTCGATACCACCAGAAAATAGACATTGCACCCTTGAATTGCTACGTTGCCGGCTGGTGAGTTCAGGTGTCGTAGCTCGGATGCCCCTGCCATTGGAGGTGGCCAGGTGATATTCCAAGCATTCCAATCCTCCTCTCGAGCCTTCAGGATCGTCTTCAAATATCTACGAAACAAGACAATCATGACAATTCTGTCAGATTGCGGAGTCTTGTGGGGTTGTGACAATGCACCTTCATTTGGTCCTCAGGCGACTCACTTTATGTCTATCTCTAAGGTTAAAAATAAAGACTGGTTGGAATATAAAAGAGAGATTCACTTCCAAAATAGCTGATGTTTCTCTTGTCATCTCTACAAGCAGTTTGCATAACTAGGCCCCCAATTCCTAAACCATACCTCCTACGATATCTTTGCCCCAACAACACACATTTTTTTTGCCTTTAGGTTCCCTATCACCCAAAATGCGATTCACCTCTGCCCTCCACTTGAGCTTCTTGGCCGTTCTACCATTGCTTGTCAATGCCGTGCCGGTCGAACCAACTAATGTCGAAGGCGGACATCTCGACAAACGCCATGGCCAGATTCCCGCCAACCTCGATACGACTGCTTGCATGTTCTACTCCAACGTAATCGGAGTGTGGACCTATGAAGCTCGTATCAGAAACCTCGACAACCCGGACTCTGTTTGCGAAAGACTCAGCCAAAACACCGGCGAGACTGTCTACTGCAACGCACGATTCGACGAGACTTGCAAGCGAGACATCAACGATCCTCAGGTTACCCATTGGAAATTCCAAGTCATGAACCAATGCACCTATGACGCAGTGAGCGGTATCATCGCTGATGCGGTTGGACACGACAGCACGGAATG
The DNA here is from genome assembly GCA_020744375.1 of Dactylonectria estremocensis. NCBI lineage: Eukaryota > Fungi > Ascomycota > Sordariomycetes > Hypocreales > Nectriaceae > Dactylonectria > Dactylonectria estremocensis. The sequence goes on from JAGMUU010000004.1 coordinate 1,784,535, forward strand.
CTTGATCTCCTTCACCGGTGACTGGCCTGAAGGAACGCCTTAGATACGTGGAAGAAGAATTGGTGATGGAGTAATATGGGTGGAGGGTATAGTTGAGGGGACATAGACGTGGTGGGATATAGACTTGCCAAATAAAGCTGTTCCCTACACTCACTATTACGGATTTGTCACATGAGGTCCTAACGACCCGAGAGTGTGGCAACACATATAAGCTAGGCTTATATAGAGGGATGGGTGGGACGACGCTGGGCAAATAAGTCTAACACGCACGAATGTCCAATATTCACGGAGTTTAGGATCGTCCACTTGTTGGCTTTGGAAACAAGTAAGCCATAAAAATTGGAGTGAGTCGATGTCAAGGAAAAACGTATTGAGTTCGACATTTCTCTCCTATGCTTTACTTGCTAGATTCGCTGCTTACAAATTAGACACCGATAATATCCCATCCCGACGACCTGCTCAAATGTAACTCCAAAGAATAGAGCTTTAGTAGCTTACTAGTGTCATAGTCAAGTTAAGTCATCACGAAGCAGAGGCACGTTTTTTGTTTGAAAGTGTGTGGCATTATTCATTTGAAGGCCTACAAAACATGTGGAATCATGTACAAAGTTGTCACAACGCCGCTTCATCCCATTTCCCATTCCCTTCGCTTGATTTCCCATCTTAGTTGTCGTACAGCTTGATAGCAACACTCTTGTTCTGAGTGTAGTTGGCCAGGGCAGCCTCTCCCAGCTCGCGGCCAATTCCTGATTGCTTGAAGCCACCGAAGGGAAGCTGGTGGTGGAGTTCTATTGGGAATTTTGTTAGCTGAGAAGTTCACAATGCGACTGAGCAGTGGCGGTGACTTACGGTTGTAGCAGTTGACCCAGACGGTACCGGCCTTGAGCGAGTTGCTGACGCGGATGGCGGTGTTCAGGTTCTTGGTGTGGACGGCAGCGGCCAGGCCGTAGTCGGTGTTGTGGGCGAGCTCGATGACCTCCTCCTCGTCCTTGAACTTGGAGATGGCGCAGACGGGGCCGAAGATCTCCTCCTGCATGATCTTCATCTCGGGCTTGACGTTGCTGAAGATGGTGGGCTTGATGAAGTAACCCTTATCTCCGAGACGCTCGCCGCCGGTCTCGACGGTGGCGCCCTCCTCCTTGCCGGACTTGATGTAGCTCATGATGCGGTCGTACTGGAGCTGGGAGACCTGGGGGCCCTGGAAGGTCTCCTCGTTGAAGGGGTCACCGACCTTGTTCTCGGCGGCGCGGATCTTGAAGGCGGCGAGGAACTTGTCGTAGATGCCCTCCTGGACGAAGATGCGGGTACCGGCGCAGCAGCACTGGCCGTGGTTGTAGTAGATACCGAAGTTGACCCAGTTGATGGCCTCCTCGATGTCGGCGTCGTCGAAGACGATGTTGGGGGACTTGCCACCGAGCTCGAGGGTGACCTTCTTGAGGTTGGAGGAGGCGGCGGCCTTCATGATGGTGCGGCCGATGACGGTGGAGCCGGTGAAAGCAATCTTGTCGACATCCATGTGGAGGGAGAGGGCGGAACCGGCAGTCTTACCGAATCCGGAGACCAGGTTGAAGACACCGGGGGGGAAGCCGGCCTGCTCGACGAACTGGGTGAAGACGAGGGCAGAGAGGGGAGTCTGCTCAGCGGTCTTCATGATGACAGTGTTACCAGTGGCCAGGGCGGGTCCGATCTTCCACGCCAGCATGAGAAGAGGGAAGTTCCAGGGGATGATCTGGCCGCAGACACCGATCTGGGGAAGGACGAGTTAGCGCCGGCAGTTCAGAAAGAGACAAGATGGGGTTACTCACGGGCTCGGGGCGGGTGTAGTGGAACATGTCGGGGGAGATGTCGATGGTCTTGCCCTCGATCTTGTCGGCCCAGCCGGCGTAGTATCGGAGGCAGCCGATGACGGCACCGACATCGCCGCGGGCGTTGGAGATGGACTTTCCGTTGTCGAGGGACTCGACGGCGGCGAGGAGCTCGGCGTTCTTCTCGGCAAGATCAGCGAGCTTGAGGAGGTGGAGGCTTCGCTGCTGGGGGGTGGTCTTCTTCCAGGTGTTGTCGAAGGCCTTTCGGGCGGCGATGACGGCGAGGTCGATGTCCTTCTCGGTACCCTCGCAGACGGAGGTGATGACCTCCTCGGTGGAGGGGTTGATGACCTCGAACTTGCCCTTGTCGACACCCTCAACCCACTTGCCGTCGATGAAGCTGTGGGACAAAATTGTTAGCTGGAGCTCTGATGCGGGGGGAGGAAGCGAGGAAGAACGTACAGGCCAATGGGCTGCTGGTAGGGACCAGTGAGGGGGGTGGTGAGCTCGACGGTCAAAGCCATTGTGTCTGGTGTGGATGGTGGATGTGGGAGAGTGTGTAGGGTATGGGTATCTTAGAGTTGAGGAAGAGGGGGGGAGTCAAAGCTGTTATATAGAGGAGAGATGAGAGAGATGAGCATGAAACTGGAGGGAAGAAAAAGAAATCTTTCTACGACGGGAGCGGCGTATTTAATCTTGAATTTCGACGCGGGGTTTACACTCGGCGATGGGGGGAGAGGGGGAGGGGTCTCGCAGATGTGACGAAGGAGGGGGGTGGGATTGCTACCGCCAATCTTCCCCACAACAGCCTCGCCTCCCAACGCACCGAGCCCCCGTCCCAGACTAGGATAGAAGACTAGGATAGAAAGAGTACGTACCTGAAGTATGGAGTAACGACGTATGGGGCATGGAGCAGCATCGTGCGTCGGCATGGGAGCACGGAAATGGAGACGCAGCAACGGAGGTTGTTTGTTAGGCGTGCTTTGTGCCCGCATGCCGCATGTCGCATGCTGGACTGGACGTAGGGCGCAACTGCTCCCCAGCTCGTGCTGTGTGTACCGCGGTACGTCAAACGCAATGGAACAATAGGTACCTAACAGGACGAACAAATCCCCCCCCATCTCGCACCAGAACACGGCAAGCCGTCCGCCCGTCTCCACCCCTCCCTCTCCCTCCGGGTAGCAGTTACCCTCCGGGTTACTCTGGCATCTACCTGCAGCACTGGAGATATTCCCTCCGTGGACCAGGCAGAGAAGAGGCAATGCAGTCCATCAGTAGTATTCCATTGTTGCAGCCTCCGACCCCCAACCCCAAAAGATGCCCTGTAACTCTGTTCTCTCTTCGCCTCCTCCCCGCGCGAGTGGATGGAACTCGCACGGCTCCGCGAATCACACGGCCGGCCGGAGCGGACGAGGCAATGCGGCCCCACAAGCTGCTTGGTGAGCTTCCCCGCAACCGGTGGCCAATGATGGCTCGGGGAGATCCATGCCCCGCCATCGGCAGCAACCCAGGCGACGGGTTTCACTGAGTCCATTCTGCTCCCTCCAGCTGCTCAAACAAGCCAAGTCCCGACGCACACACAAAACCCGCCCCAGATAGCCTTTCCTCCCCTTGCACGCGGTCCCCTCCTTCCTCACTCGCTCGCTCCAAAGGGTCGCGCCTCACCCAGAAACAGGCGCAGCTGGTGGAGTAATCGCTGAGTGACAAATCCTGCAGAGCCCCGGATCCGATCTAGGTACATGGCTACCTTGCGCCGCAACGAACCCCAAAATGGTTAAGCGCCGTACTCTGTTACGCTACGGCACAACCCTCTACGATTGATTGATCGCCCCTGTAGGCATCTCGTCTCGAGTCGCACATCGCAGCCAGCGCCTAGACTAATATGATTTGTACATGTACAGTACTGTTAACCTTAGTAATTTCTAGATTAATAACCATCCCGCTACTGTACAGACGTCGCCGTTGCTCGGACTGGGGGCGAGTGCCGTAACATCTCCGGCCCGCCGCTGCAATACCTCAGCCTCTCTAGCCTCTTGTCGACGGCTTCCAGTTGATCAACCGACCAGTTCCCGAAACGGGCATTATCCCAGTCCCTTACTCGCCCTACGAACCTCGGACCTTCGACTGCTTTCCCTTTGACTCCTCCAAAGCCCCTCCACCCCTCCCACGCAATATCTGCCACCCCTCCGAACTCGAAGTGGTGGCCATTTCCCTTCATCGCTGCCGCATTCAACGAGTAACGGTACCTCCGGACCCGCGCCTCATACCCCCAACATCGTTACATGCTCCGCGCTAGTGCATGCTTCCGTACATCCTGCTCCCTGTAAGAGGAAGCAGCGCTTGCTAGGGCGCGTATCCTGGGAGCCTATGATTCCAGGATATCACTCTCAGTGGCAGTCGCCGACTCTACGAAGTACCGCAACGGCACAGCGCCACCACCCACACCCCGCATTGACGTCGTGGGTTTCGCAACTGTTTGCTGGTCTCTGGACACGCCTGGAAATATGGAACTAGGCCAGGGAGGGCTGTAGGCACGGGAGAAGCGGGGAGTCTGGAGCCAAACCGAGGTGGTGTCCCTGACGAAAAACCCTTGCAATTCCGCGACAACGGCCACGCAGAATTGTCTGAGATGGGAACGGTCCCCCTAGAAACGACCCTGATGCCCCATCAGCCCGCATTTGCGTTCGCGCTGGAAGGGAAAAAAAAAAAAGATGCAATGCCGCGGAGACTTTGCGGCGACTGGCTCTCACCCTTTCTGGCACTCTCGCACTCTCGCTTCACCTGGAGCCGACCCCCACAGTCGAACCCTCCGTAGCATCTCCGACCAGCCTCTAGGAGCCCTGACCAGCCTGTGAGAGCTCCCCTAATTCCTCCACGCAGCAAAAAAAGTCGCTGCGAGCGCGGGCAGTTTGGGCGCTTCCTCGGCGTAAAGGGGAGCGAGCCATCAACCCCGCACGCCAAGGCCGTAACCCGTGGCTAATGTTGGGTAATCCTGGGCATCTCAGGCCCTCTGAGAGACATCCCTGGACTAAACTTCCCTCACCTGGGTTAACCCTAGAACCGTCAACCAACCCCAGACATTTCCGCCGCCCCCTTCTGGCCCTTCTGGCACCAACAAAAGCCATGAGCCCAGAACCGTCTCCAACTTGGCCCGCCGGTCGTCCTAGCCTGCGACCCCCCTCCCCGTGACTTTCCGACCCATCTTCCTTCCTCTTGGCCGGCAGCCGTCCTGCGTCCTGCGTCCTGCCTACTGCCTGTTGAAGTGAAGCTAAAAGGCTGTGGCGGACCCGCAGACTCGCCGTGTCCATTGCGGCTCCGCTGCGACTCCGTCCTGCCGGCGATGGCGGGGATGAGACCCACCTCCACCTCCCCCATCGCGGGCGTCTTGCAGCCAGTCTTGCATCCAGATTCAGACCTGGAGATTCCATCCAGCCTGCCATGTGCCACCGCAGAAGCCGACCCCGACGTCGAGAAGGCAGCCCTTTGATTACTCAAGCCGCGTTGCGTGCAGCTGTCATTGGGTCGATGGATCTTTGGTCGAGCCATCTCCATCAACGACGTTCGTATGATGCCGACATGTGGGACCCCCGTGGAACGCTCCCCGCACGCCTCCTTCGCGCTTCAAGTTGCGATCCCCTGCCCGTCTCCTGGCCCACCAGTGGGCATGGCGGCTGTATGGAACGGGACGGTGATCAGGCGCTCTCTCCAAATTACCAGATTCGTCAGAGTTGCATATTTGTTGAGCCCTGGAGTGCATTCTAGCCTGGAAACGGCTGCGGTTCGGGGGCATGACAAACGAAGCCGCCCAAACTGGTCACTCTACTTTGACCTCCAAGTCGACTGTACCCCGCTAGATCACCAAGTCTACCTTGATAGAGACGGTACGCACATATCAGACGTACCCCACATCCGGGGGAAGGAGGGGGGGCATGTCATGGCCTCATCCCTCGACCTATCTCAGGAACCAATGCACGTAAGCCGGAGAAGGGGACGAGTGGTCGAAGCACACATGGATGACGGAGCTTGCTTTAGACGCTCTGCCACATGGCCCACCGCCGTACACCCCCCGTGTCGCGGAGCCGCCTTTACGTCTAAGCCGTCAAAGCTGTCCCCAACGCGTGGCTGAGCGGCCCCTGTCCTTCTTCCCCTCCTCTCCAGGCGTTGGATGGACTGATATCTGGCTCAGCTGGAACCGCAACGGCAGATTTTAGTCGCTTTGGGAGCCGCCCCCGTTCCCCCCAGATTCTTTGCCCCAGATGGCTCGGTCTCGTTGGGAAGTACCGGGTCCCGTCCGTCCCCAGAATCTGTCTCCCCAGGCCCCCAGACACCTCCCCACGGACCCTCGGACCCTTAAAGCTGTGAGGCTATTTGACGCCGTTGCCGCCTTGAATCAGCATCTCCTGATGTGCGGAAGCCCGCGCGGAACCGCCAGTCGGGTATCAGTCACACTGTGTTAGTGTCGCGTGCCAAACCCCTGAAGCGCCCTGAACGCTACGTTTGTCCGATTTGGTTGATGAGCTGCTCGAAATCTTTCGAGGGAGTGAGAGGACAAGCGTGAGTGAACTTGGCAGGTAAAGTAGTCAAGCTGTCAATGGCCGTCTTTCCTTCTACAATGCACTCATTTGGGGAGCTGGTCATTCCGAGGAGATATTGCGACACTTGCAGACCGAAACGCAAACAATGAGACTTTCTCCAACCCCAGTTGCACCAACAGAGGTTTGCATGAGAGAGTTCTCACATTAACAAACCTTGGCAATCATATGCACACATAACGTTAGGATATTTCCATTGCCTCCAGGAGAAGTGCAGGTGTGCTGCAAGCTTGGAATCCCTAGGCTTCGACAGACGCATACCCGCTCCTTTGATACCAGCAGAGTTCTACACATGGATCATAGGACTGCTGACAAAAAGCAGCGAAATGCGCTTGAGCTCGGGCTTTGCAGTTGTATGCCTACCAGCTGCACAGTAACTATAACCTTGAGTATCAAACTCATGTCCTACTTTGGGACTCGTACTCCGCTTGAGAGGTTTGTCTCGTAGCTTCTACGATAACTATTTGCTACTTCAGAGACACAGAGTATGGATTATCGTCCTCTCTGCACACCTCTCGGGGTTACCCTGGATGAAACCATTGATCTTAAATTTTGCGTCTTCATGCTAGCAGCGGAACTTGGTCACAAGCAGCACAACAAAACCTCGGGCCTCTGTCGATATTGCACACGGGAATCCAAAGAAGAACCCCGGCGTACCAAATGAACCCCATGTCTTTTTTTATTTTCAGAGTGATTTACTCAAATCTCTCAGTCGTTGTACCCAGTTCCTCTGCCGTGAAATCTCGAGGTGTGAACATCAAGCCAAAAAAGCAATCAATTGTCAGCAGTTGCCAGCTGTCCAACAGGTGCCACCAACATCGCGTCCGTACCTTCCTGAAAAAAAAAAATGAAAAAATAAAATAAAAAATACGCGAGATAGATTTGGCCAGCGTTCTTCCTATCTCCAGTTGCCTCTTGCGATATCCACCAGCACTGAGACGTCAACCGCAACATTGTAACCATGGCAGTTCTTCCCGGAATCCCAGGACTCTCCGTCAGTATCAGAGTGGAAGGGGAGATCGCCACCGAATACGAGGACCCAGATGAGCATCCACCGTGCAAATCTGGTGCAAGATCAACCCATTGCCTCATCGAATCCAAGGCTGGGGCGGAGTTCAACATCCTGATGACGTTGACTCCTGATTATGTTCCCATCCCCGGCCATACTAACGTGTATGCCCATCCCATCATCGACAGCGATACTCTCCACGGCGAAAGCATCTACCATGGGCACCGGTGGTCACGTACGAGGACTGCTGTGCACGCCGGAGCATACACACCGTCGAACATCCCCTACAAGATCAATAAGAGCCACTTTGTGTTTACTCCAATCATGACTTGTAGGTGGAGATTGATTGTATCATTGAATGTGAATCACCTAATGCAACATAGGTGATAGTCAGGATACCCTATATCTTCACGATCCTGATGCTATGAAGTGGTTGGGGACTATCCGCGTCATGGTCGTATCGGCCATTCACCAAGGCTCCGGTGCGGAGTATGTAGGACCAGAGAAGAAAGGCAACCTTGAGATACCTGAGAAGTTATTAAAGGGGAGGGATCTGGTCCATGGTCCATGGTATGGAACCTCTCTCCAAGACAATTGCAATTTGAACTAATGGTCTACAGTCTGTCTGCTAGCACTCTCATTCACGCTCCCCGATTCGCTGTTAATCATGGGCATCTGACCGTTGGCATGTTCTACTTCCATTGCCGATCTCACAGTACGTCAAAGTCACCCGAGTGTATGCGATGGCCTACAATTTGCTGATCGATAGATAGAGGCTTTGCAGGCGCAGATGATAATTCCTCGCACGCCATCACCGGCAATGCCAGTGCCAAAGGATGATGGTCTGAGTCGTCTCTCCGAAGCAGAAATTCGTCGCCTAGCGAGCGAGAGATTGCGGGAGGTTAAGGTATGAGTCCATTCCGGCTTGATTTGTTCTCTCGTCGCATCTTGTCGGGCCAATCATCCAGTTCCCTTTGCCTGGCCATTTCACAGGTTGGATAGTCGCTAATCATATGACTAGGTGAAGAACGAGGGGCCACTAAAACGCGAACCTGAGTCTCCACCAATGACTCTACGACCCTTAAAGATGGTGAAGCTGGATGATGGGAAAGAAGCCATTGATCTGACGGAGGATGAGTGATGTAATGCAATTGCATTTTGACGAATGGGATGGAATCTGCTGATGCTTGGGGTTTATTTGTTTGTTCACGGTTGATGTGGTAATCTGGTAAGGACTCAGGGAGGAACATTCCACAGACAACCTCCCGAGAGGTAAAGAAAACTCAAAGTACCTTGCTTGCAACGGCAAGCAAAATTGAAGTTCGAATAAACTCAAATATTTGGCGCTGATCCAGAGGGAAATCTTTCGTACTGATTAAACACTTCACACACGCTTCTGGCCCGTGGTTGATGGGATTGGCCTTGTGGAGGTGACACTTTGGTGGTCGAGGCTCTAACCGAGATCCACGGGGTACCTGCGTCTGGGCCGCCATTGGTGCGTGCAGCTCCCTGCCAAGACGCCAGCTTGAACCTCTTCCCCCATCTCCTTTCGACGACTCCCCAATCCCCATGACGTTGCATTTCGAGCGCCCATCCCATCGCCTTATCCATCGCCTGTCCCATCGCCTCATTGCGTCAACCTTTCGCTCATATCCTGCCCGCATCTCGCCCGTCAACACGACAATGCCCCGGCGCGGAAATGCTGCAGTCGCCCTCGTATAGCCGCCACCTTTTCGCACGCGCTCGTCACTGAGTTGAGGGCCCATCCGCCATGGCGCCCGACGCCTCGAGCAACATCCGCGTCTTCATCCGCTGGCACGACCAGACCGTCTTTGCCGGCGAGGAAGTCAAATGTACAATCACATTTAAAAACGTCGCGTCCGGGCCGAACCTGCCAAAGAACCAACCGTCGTCTGGCCTTCCCTCGCCCCTCCGCCGCAAGTCGAACAATGGCTTGACCCCGCCGTCGGCCTCGGCTCCCTCGGGCAGAGGCCATCACCGGTCTGCCCTGTCGCTGAGCGTCCCCTCGAGCCGTACGCACAGCCGTTCGGGGTCTCTGCAATGGCCGGCGCCTTCGAGCACAACGAGTGACCGTCATCCTCCACCCAGCGCAGGGCACGCCCACAAGCGCTCCCTTTCCATCGTCTCCATCGGGTCGACCAGCACAATCGATGACCATCCTCAACGCAACGAGCCTCCCGCGCGAGCGTCACGACCGACTCGTGGCCATGGACGCGCTTCGAGCTTACAGATTATTCCTCGTGCCCAAAACCAGGCGCCTCCGGGACCACAGTCGGGTATGCGTCTCGATGCGTTGATGATGAACCTATGCTGACTCTGAAACAGCATCCATATCGCCGAGACTCTCGAGCTCCCCCTTATTCCATTCATCATACCCTCCTCCTGATCGATTTGGTCGGATGTCTCGTCCTCCAACTGCGCCAAATACCCCACGCAATCCTCACAGGTCACCTCGAGCGTCGCCAAACCTGATGCCGGAGTTTCGATTTCCAGCAGCTGCATCGCCGACGCATGTGACATCGCCCCAGGTAAGGGCACCAAATGAGCGAATGCTCAGCCCTCTGTCTGGGTCTACAGACACCAAAAACGTGGCAATTCGATCCAAGGACTCGGTGCCGACTATCAACGAGCAACCCGCGCCCGCAGCCCGAATATTGGCCACTTCTGGTATCCTCGGAGGAACACCGCGGAGTAGTGGCGAATTTTATGCCATGAGCAACAATTCCTCGGAAACTCTAGTTTCCGAGTACCCGGCCCAACCGCCAGTCAGGGGCCATGGCCGATCCCTCCGGCGGAGCTTGGCTCTGCCACCACAGCAGCCAAAGGCGCCAGAGTCATTGATGATGGGATACGCTCAATTACAAGGCTCTTTCACCCTGGATGGATCCTTGGTCAGCCTAGGACAGTTCGAACAAGTCAAAAAGAAGGCAATCGTAGGCCAAGGTGGAGGAGGTGTTGTGGGCTTGGACTCCGCAAAACGCGACAATGGGCTTCTGCGAGGCTTCGGCTGGGGCAAAATCAGCAGTTCCCTCGGGGACTTCCTTGGTGGAGGTGAATTGAGCACCATCAAGGAGATGCGGGGAGTTGCGAACTCAAAAGCCGTTCCTCTTCTAACCACCCCACAGTCAATCCTGTTCGTGGACCTGCAGCTGGCACCTGGTGACAGTTGTGCCTACGAATATTCATTCCGACTCCCGAAAGGTCTCCCCCCTACGCATCGCGGCAAGGCCGTCAAAATCTCATACAGCCTAGTTGTGGGCACCCAGAGAGCCGGCGGAGCCAAAGAGCAACAGGTTCGATCTGTCGAGGTTCCGTTCCGAGTTCTGGGTAGTGTCAACAGCCATGGAGAAATCCTTGGCCATGACCTTATGAACCCATACGTGCTACTTCGTGACCAGGCTCAAGTCACGAGCACCTCCTTGAGCGGCAAGGAACAAAAGACCAATGGAGCCAATGGAGTCAATGGAGCTCATGGCCGCCCATCAACGATGAATGACTTCTTACTTTACGTGGACGACCTAGTTTCTAGGCCGAGGGATGAGAGTGGAAGCATTTTGCTCCCATCTTCCGGCAATGGCAATTCTCGAAGGCCTTCGGCATATGAGGAGGCAACTACTACACAAGAAGCTATCCACCTCGCCATTATGAGAAGTAACATGGCATCAGGAGGACAGCAAAGCCCCAATCGATTTGAAATTGCGCGGAACGGGCAGCGAGTTGGAGTGGTGATGCTCACACGACCGGCATACCGATTAGGAGAGGTTGTAACAATGGCAGTCGACTTTACGGACGCCGATATACCGTGCTACGCTATGCACGCCACCCTCGAGACATCGGAAAAAATAGACCCGTCGCTGGCTGTGCGGTCAGAGTCGAGTATCCATCGGGTGACGCGCAAAGTGCATGCTGCATCATCGGAAGCGACGCTGTACACCCGACGAGTCACATTCAACGCTACGATCCCGATCACGGCCACTCCCGAGTTCGTAACGAGCGGCGTCAGCTTGGACTGGAAAGTCCGAATCGAGTTTGTGGTGCCTTCACAAGGGAGCGATGACTCGGACAGTCGAGAACGACCAGCAAATCACCCACTGCTCGAACAAATCTCGCAAGACGAAAAGGGGGGGCAGGTACTTGTGGCGGTAGAAAACCTTCTATGTGAAAGCTTTGAGATTGCTGTGCCACTCCGCGTGTATGGAGCAGTCGGGACGGGACTGGAGCGACTGGAGCGAGACGAGGCGTCCGAAGAAGGCCTCGCAGTGTAAGAGATGAAGCAAGATAGGCTGTGCGTGACTGGTGTTGGATATGGCTTGCGAATGGCTTGATTTACGCAATACGGATAAGAGAGGTTGGTGCTCGGGCGTGTTGGGATATAACAAAGCATTTTTAGCGACAAGGGACAGAGCACATTCAAGACCATTATCAAGTAATAAAGCCGGTCGCAGCTACGAAGTGTAATTATCTGATATGTGTGATGGATTTCGGTCGCCACAGCCTCAAGAGATACGAGTCTCATGGGTACGCGTCGCGTCACTGGCCGGTATGTTCATGTGATTGTCGATATGGACTAGGACTCGGCTTGGTCGGGTCTGGTCGAGTCGAGTCGAACCAGTGTCGAGACGGCGAAAAAGGGGATTGATGACGGGGATGAGCTGCCACCAAAAGCCACAGCGTCAGGCCCTGGACGGTGAGATCAAATCAATCTTGTTTAATGAGTACATGAATATCAGCGCAAGTTGAATGTTGATACGAGTAGGTCCCTAACAACACGCGACAAGGTGGGGGTTAGCGGGCAGGGCTGCGGGAGCATCCTCATTTCACGTCTGCCGCTCTTCCAGGGGAACGGGCAGGGGAGAAGTTGATTTTTGGGCGGACGAGACATGGGTTGAGAAGAAGTGTGATAGCGCTAACCTGGGCTTGGGGCGGTTGAAAGAGATGGTGCCGACGGGACGACGCTGGCGGTGGAGCAAGACTTGAGAGCTAGGAGATGAGCTCGTTGAAGGTGGCTTTTTTTCTTTTGCTCTTTTTGCTTCTTTCTTGTTTCGTCGAGGATCCTTTCCCGTTGGTGACGAGGTGACGAGGTCCGCTGTGGCTTGGTGTTGGTGGGTTGTTCTGCTGCATGTTATTGTTTTGGCCAAGCCGTGGTGCTCTGCCAACCGCGGGGGAAGAAAGCTGGCATGGTTGGTTGCAGGTGGAGAGAGATGGAGAGAGATGGAGTGAGGCCTGGCTCGACAACGTGGAGCCGGCGACATCTGAGGGACGGGAAGCACCGGGGGAGAGAACAAGCAAAAAACAGCAGAGGGGGTTTCAGAGTTGAAAACCAGCAGGTTTTGCGTCTTTCGGGGGGCTGGTTTTGGAACTGGTGAGAGTCTGAGGGACCAAGGGGTTTGGCCTGGACGGGGGCCCCTTTCTGGAATCGCTTGCATCTCTGTACGAAGTGTGATCAACTGTGATGGAGGCTTGGTAGGTACGGTAGGTGCTGTATCGGTGCTAGAACGGGCCAGGTTTGGCAAACCCAAGGCTCTTACTACGTACGTACTACGTAGAGAGTGGATGGACAGGGTGGGATGTTGGGAGTTGACGGGACCCCTGCCCCGGTCTGGTCGATGTGATTAACTGCCATGTCTGCCATGGATGGTTCTGCTCATCACTGACGGTTTGACAAGACTGGTCTAGATAATCTAATCGTATTAACCAGTCAGTCCGGTATTCTGTCAATCATTGCCCGAGTCAACGAATCGATTAAATGTGTGCTTTTTACGGAGTAGCGCTGCCTTCACAATGAATGGCACCTACGTAACTACCACCACCCACCACCACCCTGGGCGAAGCTCCTCATGACTGCCCTACCCCCCTCAGGGGACAATGAACTTTATCCACTGGAACTTAAGCCCCGGCACAGCCTATGAGGTCTCTGATTTCTATGTCTCTTGTGAGTCTTTGTCTCTTCTCAGCCCACGTTAGGCGGCCGTGCTGGGGTGCGCCACCGGGGCGGGTTGGCTCACCACTAGCACTAGGCTCTAGCCATCCGCTAAACCACCCACCCAGTGACCCGCTGCGGGCGTCCACTGGGGACCGCCTGGAACCACTGGGGGCGTCCTACCGCTGGTGAGGAACTGAGAAATCCCGTAAGGGGTGGTCCGAGCTTACAGGGCCTCTCCCCCCGGGAACCATGGGTGGGCAGGGACCAAAACAAATCCTGGGCCGCTCTGCCTGGGCCGCTCTGCCTGCTCTGCCTATGGTCGGTTACCGGCCCATGCCCCTCCTCCCCTGCTCGTTGAGAGTTGAGCTTTCTTTCCCTCGGCCGGGCGAGACAAACTCGTCTTCTTTGCTCTCTACTCCATTGCTTTCGCCGCCCGAGTCCTTCACCACCCACTCGTTTGCGCCTTCACGTCCCTCGTTTCAATTGCCTCTCCCGACTCTCGTTTTGCCTTGTATTCCATGTCGCTGTGCGTAAAGTCTCGCTTATGCTCCTGCCTTTCGTCATACCGGCGTCTAACTCTGCCTCCAGCTCTTAGCTCCCTCAACTTTCGCCTGCAGCCTGCAGCAGCTCCCGACTTACACCGCTCTCCACACCACCAACCACCAGCATCATCCCGCATCTGGGCAACGACTCCGCAACCACAACAACAAGGGACCGAGAAGAAAAAAATCCTATTCTTTGTTACGCAGCTTCTCTTTTCCCCTCTTTATATTCTGCCACTATTTTGGCATTCTTGGATCCCCGCTCGACCTCGGCTTTGAACCCTCGCATCGATTCCTTCCGTGGCCCCCGAACCAGGTGTCAATGGCGGCAACATGGCGGCGACTCCCTCCAACAGCCGGCTCAAGTTCACTCCGTCCAACTCTCCCTTCCTCTCTCGCCCCTCCCGCTCCTCCAGGTCGCCCATGCGCGGCCGCTCCCACCATGACTCGTCCAAGTTGTCGCTGAAGCGCGTCATCGGTACGACTTGCTCCTCACCCACCGGCTTCGACACGGTCAATTCCTCCTTCGCTTACATCGCCGGCGCCGCCGTTGTCGTTGTCGACGTTGACGGCGAGCACCACACCCAGCGCTTCTACCGCGCCCGACCGACTGCCGTGCCCCTCTACTCAACCGCCACCTTTCAGAATGCGCCCACGACTCCCTCAGCCACCCCGAAAGCCAACGACAGCCGTGGCCGCGTGGCCCCGAGCTTCCGGGACTCACCCCACAATGCGCCCGACTGGGGGGACTCGCCCGGAAGCAGAACCTGGACGAGCCGCGAGAGGATCAAGGCTGCGACCTGCGTGGCGTTGAGTCGGGACAGCAAGTATCTGGCAGTGGGCGAGACCGGCTACGCACCCCGCGTTTTAATATTTAGCCTCCACGACTCTTCCTCTGACACACCTCTTGTCTCTATCAGCGAGCATGGCTTCGGCGTCAAGTGTGTAGCTTGGTCCTCAGATACCCGGTATCTGGCGTCTCTGGGTGCTGCCAATGACGGGTTTTTATATGTGTGGAAGGTTGATCCCCGGACCGGCGCGGCGAGGCTCTTTCAGCAGAACCGCTGCACATCCTACATCAAGGACATGGTCTGGATGGGCCACTGCCTCATTACCTTGGGGGTTCGACATGCCAAGATGTGGAGAGTAGAGGAGGGACCAACTATTTCTCCCACCAAGCAAAAGTTCCTCGAACAGTCTTCCACTCCCCCCGCCCAGAGGGCCCTGCCAGGGCGTAACATCCTGCTCGGCCCCCTCTTGGAAACGACTTTTAGCTGTGCTGCCGTTGTCAAGGACTCAAGTTTAATCATTTGCTCAGAAACGGGCGATATATGCATCATGGACGACGATGACAGGCAAATGAAGCTGCTCAAGGTCCTGAATTTGGGCTTCCACATCACGAGCATTACTATCAGAGATAATGTCGCATATGTTGGCGGCAAGGGTGGTCGATTTGCTACCCTCGACGTTGAAGCAGTTATGGATTGCCGAGCGGCATGCGTGCTGGACACGACAGAGTCCACCAGGGGACTCGTCGCTCTGGGATTCCTAACGGACAAACTCGTCACAATCGACTCGAGGCACTGCGTTGACATTTGGGATTCCAACCACGTCCCTGGTAAAGATGCTCAAGCTGTGGCAACCGTCCCTATTCCCGGGCACGGGGACCAGGTCACCGGCATCCAAGTGCTCCAGAAGCCGAATGATTTGGATGCCTCATTCTTGACGTGGACTGTTGCGGGCAATGTCAAATTCTGGACTCTGGACGGGCAGGTCAAGGCTTCCGTTGACGTGCCCATTGAACAGACGGACCCGGAGAATGAGATGGACCCCATTAACCAGGTCACATATGCGCGCACCACCAGCGACGGTAGACTCCTCGTTGCCGCGGACAGGCTTGGCGTCCTAAGAGTCACAGATATTGCGACCGGAGAATCTCTACTCGACACCAAGGCTCACTCCTCCGACTGTCGCCATGTCAGCGTCTACGAAAACGAATCCAAGTTTCTCATGGCGTCGTGCGGAAGAGACCGCACCACGCAATTATTCCACCGCACTCTTGGCGGTTCCATTGAACATTTTCAAACACTTGAGTTCTCGGCAAAGGTGGTGCAAGTGATTATTGCATCAGAGGACAAGGTTCTTACATGTTCGTTTGATCGAACACTTCAAGTTCACGATCTCATTACTAGAGAAGGCGAGCCAGACGCGATCGCCGCCATTCCTTCACGGGTCATTTCACTAAAAGCTTCTCCTACTTCCATGGTTATTGGACCAGACGAAAAGACAGTATTCGTTTCGCTGTTGGATCGGTCTATTTGTCAGTTTGATCTCAACACTGGACGGCAAATTTCTTGCTTCAAATGTATGGACGAAGGGGGGGTTGAGTCTGCTGTCCTCGACTCACTTACCGTCGGGCAATGGGTGCCCAAGGATCAGGATTTTCTACTTGGACTGTCCAACACGGACAAGTCCATCAGGCTATATGATGCTCAAACTGGGAGCTTCTTGGACCGGGAATGGGGACACACGGAGGCGATAAACGGCGTGTGCCTGGTTGAGGACGAAGATGGGAGCCGCAAGGTCGTCAGTGTTGGCTCGGATGGAACGATGATGATTTGGACGCTAGACCTCAACGATCCTGTACCGGGCTCGATGAGTAGGGATCCATCACCGGTTAAGGAGGGAGTTTCTGGCAGGCCACCGCTTCGGAGGGTTTTGTCTAAGGCAGAATTGGCCGAATTCCAGCGCCCCTCGTCAGTCTCGGGTCGAAGGTCACCACCACGAACTCTCCAGCGCCGAACCTCTCGATTCAACCTCGCTGCCAGTGTCAGGACTCCCACGAATACATTCCCGCCAAGCCCTATCATTGGCGTTGGGGGGTTGGACACGCCGTCACGGCGACCCTCAGCCGACAGTCGGGCAACTAGTCCGCCAGCCAGCCCAAAATCTAGGATCACCAGGAGGCCGTCTCTTCCGGCCCTTGGAGCGACTGCTCGGAGGAAGACGTCTTCTACGAATCTGCGCGGATTTGGTTCACTGAACATGGCAACCGAGCAGACTTGTCGAGCGCTGAGGGCGTACAGAAAGAAACTCGCCTCTGCTGAACCCATCAGTCAAGAAGTTCTCTCGGAGCTAGACCAGGAGCTGCGTCTCACAGCCGCCTCGCTTGGAGAACGGGCAATCCGAGGCAAGGCGATGAATGAGACAGTGTTGACCGGGTTATTAGACCAGTACTCCGAGAGACTGGTGACGCTATTGGATGAGAAACTGCGTCTTTCACATCCAAGAGAGCGGGACGGGGATAGTCCCGACGAGGGAAGCCAACCTAGTGCGGACGGGGACTCGAGCTCCCTTTCGCCTTAACGTTATTTCGTTGCATGTGTTATTATCACTGGGCTTCTGTTTTTCTTTAGTTTGGGTATCTGGTTACAGGCGTTTGATGGGTTGACAAGGCAGTTTGCTGGGTTGGGCGGCCAAGGACATAGGCTGAGCGAGGAGTGAATGCCGCCGGCTGTGATCCGCTATGATACCACTGGGCTTGGAGTTTACCTGCTACTTTTAGATTTCACTGAATAAGTTTGAATTCACACCAAGGACGCGAGCCCTGTTTCGACTTTTAATTCTTGAGCAACGGCTTTTGTCCGACTTTGAAGTATTGACGCCATGGAATCTATGAAATTAGAGCTACCCATCAATAGCGCTTCATCTCACTTGCAGGTAAGAATATTTCACCTGCCAACAATAGTCAAGCTCGCTTGCCGCGGCTGGCGATAGCGGTTGACGTTTAGGGGTATCACGTGACTTAGCATGCTTTAGCGCTGTTTGCGGCTCTGGCTGGGTGAGCCGATTTTCTTCCCTGCATCATCGAAATTTTTGAACTTTGCCTGTCCACGTTCCTTTTCCGGTTATTTCTGTCACGTGACATCTGGCCAGACGATCGCGACCGGAAGAAAAAAAACACCACGCCTGGAGGGCAAGTCGCGTATCACCAAGAGGCCCCAAATCGCCATTCGCACTCGATGATAGGCCTCGAGGTCGCCACTATCAGATCTGGAGTCATCGTCTAAGGTTGCCTGTACGTACTGGTAGAACTCTGAGCATGCTGTAGCCGTTTGTGACCTCTAACAAGAGCCATCGAACAGACCGTGGCGCCGGTTCATCTTCTTGCGAGACGTGAAGGCCCCCTGGAAAGCTGGCGAGGTGGATCGCGGGGCATGAATCAACCGGCCGCCTATACGCCCCTCGAGTCGCTGTTCCTATTCCAGTCGTTGCTGACCCACGGAGTCGACACTGGGGCCTTCGCGCGCATCTCGGAGCTCCTCATCAATAACCCACTTATCAAGGAAGCCGACACATATGATCCCTCACGACTGAGGCCGGAATCGCTGCAGCAGCTGTTCCTGCTGCTGCTGCGCGATGAGTTGAAGAGCGAGGAGGAGCGGACGGATGCGACCGATGGAGGAGCTAATGGATCACCCGCGTCTAAGAAGAGGAAGATTGGGAGCCCGACTTTGCCAACGTTGAAGGATGTGCTCGAAAACGTTGACAAAATCCCTGCGCTGGTCGACCGCCTCTACGCACGATATCGCGACCATGTTGTTAAGCAAATCCGGGAGGACGAACGCCGATTCGAGACGGTACAGAAGGAGATCCAGCTGTTGGAGCGCACAGAGAGAGAGAGGCGTGCAAGGGCGGCCACCCAGAATGGAACACCAAATCTGGCTCCTCGGGAATCGAAGCCTGCGGTCGCATCCAATGGGCCTACACCGACAACGACGAACTCGGCGACGACGCCTGCTACCATTCGAAGAGGACCAACACCGCACACTCCAGTAATACCTCCAAAGCCACCAACACCTCACGTTGCGCCACCGACTGTCGCTCCACCGAGCCACCTGCCGCCTGGGACGACACCGATCCGACCAATACCGACGCCAAAAGCCCCGAATGGAACTGCTCCGGTCCTTCAAGCTCCCACAGGAGTCCCGCCTCCTGGGCCGCGTCCGTTACAGCCTCCGCCGCAAGCTGCCAAGCAGGCCATTTCCCCTCGCCCGGAAATTGGGATCAAGCCAAAGGACGGGCCGGTGACTCCTCAAACTGCGACCCCTGTGGGAGCTGCTTTGAAGTGGGAGAAGCCGTACCAACCCCCACATGCTCCGACTCAGACGCCACCTCCGAGGCAGTTCCAGTCTCCAATTCAACCAGGCCCAACTGCACCACCAGGTCAGCAACCGCAGCAGCAACAGCAACCATGGTACCCTCAGCCGACTGCTCAATATCCTTCGCAAGCTGCTGGGCAACAACAGCAAAAGCAAGGTCAACCTCAACCTCAGCAGCCACAGCATGTGCAGCAGCCCCCACGCCCGCAACCGCCGCAACACCTCCAGCAACACCCGCAGCAACATCCACAGCAACAACCACAACAACATCCGCAGCAACATCCGCAGCAACATCCGCAGCAACATCCGCATCAACATCCCCAGCCTCATCCGCAACAACATCCGCAGCAACACTCTCAACAGCTCCATCAGCAGCTTCCCCAGCAGCTTCCCCAGCAGCTTCCCCAGCAGCTTCCCCAGCAGCTTCCCCAGCAACACACTCAGCAACACACTCCGCAGCAACCCCAGCAACAACCTCAGCAACCTCAGAAAGCATCTCAGAAAACGCCTCAGCAGCCATCTCAACAGCAACCTCAGCAGCAACCCCGGCAAAAATCCCCTCAACACCCTCAACCGCATCCCCCACACCTCCAGCGTCAGCCTCAACCTCGCCCTACCCCTGGAAAAGTGCTGGTACCGCCGCAGAGCACTGGCCAGTTGGCACCTCCTTTGCAGCCAGCGCCTCCACGATCAAAGGGAGATGCCCCAGCCGCTCAGGTATCTCCGGTGCGTCATCCGGCGACCCCTGTACCTCATCCAACTCGCCCTGTCCAGCCGTCACAAGCGCACATCCAGCAAGTTCCTCGACCAATTGCTTCTGCATCTCCAACACCCCCTGTTGGAAATGCAGGTCCCATTGCTCCTCAGCAACAACGATGGCCTCAGGGGTATCACCCCCAACAGGGACAAAATGCGCCACAGACTCAGTCCTCTGCGCCTCCTGCTTCACTGAAAGACAAAGGCTACTCCTCACCGTACGTTGCACAGGCGCCGCGACCCGCGATTCCCGAGCATGTTATTCGACAAACCGCCATCAGCACGCCTGTCAAAAGGCTTGGCACACCGTCTGCACCACAAACCCCGATATCAGCAACCCCTGCGCATCTCTTGCACGGATTTGGCACCCGGTGGTCGTCTAACTCAACGCCGTCGACACCAAAGGCACTTGTTGCGGAACCAGAGAGTCCTGCTTATGAACCAGTGAGCCCGCCTCAGCATCCCGCTGCTTTGCCCAGCTCTTCTGGTTCTACCCCACGGCCGCTTCCCAAGAAGCCGACGCCAAAGCTGGTGCCCAAGCTAGAACCAAATGTCAAGGCAAGCAGAGGCCGGCCATCTCGAAGGTCTCAGAAAGGCCGGGGAGTTAGTGCTACTCCTTCTCTCCCGAGAACGAGACGAAGTCAGTCGGTCATGTCTCATACGGATGAGCCTGTCACGGAGTCTTCTGAAGTTGCCCCTAAGATTAAGGATGAGGATGCTACACCCAAGCCGGCGGAGGAGACAGGTGACACGACTGCAGATGAGAGTGTCCCAGGTCGGCCCCAGATCGTGACGCCAAGTAGTGTAGCATCACGAATGCACAAGCGGAAGAGGCAGGAAACACCTCCAGAGCCACCAGCGCCAACCTCTCAAGTGTTGTGGACGCGCGGCTTCACAAAGGTATCGTCATCGGCTTTAGATCAGATCTCGAGCCATCGCGATGCCAACATGTTTGCCACCGCTCTACGCGAGAAAGATGCGCCCAACTACCGCCAAATTGTTCTACAGCCGCAAGATATTACCTCTATCCGCTCTGCTATCAAGCATGGCAACAAGGCTGCGGTCCAAGCTGCTGGGGGCCTCCTTGGCGGCGACCCCGGGACAGCCCACGTATGGTTACCCCTGTCCGACGAACTTGTCCCCCCCAAAGGCATCATCAACAGCGCTCAGCTTGAGCGCGAGCTAGTGCACATGTTCTGCAACGCCATCATGTACAACCCAGATCCAGATCGTGGACCCGGCCCTGGCTTCATGAAGCGGTCTCAGGACGAAGAGGAAGAGGTTGTAGGATATCGATTAGACGAGAATGGGGTCGTGAAGAACACGCGCAGCATGTTTGTCGAAGTCGAGAAGCTCTTGGGCGATCTACGCAGCGCCGAGAAGGAACGCAGCGCGCCGCCACCGTCAACCACTCGTCCCGCCAGTGTGGCCACGCCAGCAGAGGATACGGCCGAAGATGACGACGACGCGGCGGGCGAGCGAGAGGCTAGCGGCGGAACGGCCAAGAGGCGACGTGTGGGAACAAGGGGCTGATTCTCTTGCTCAAGTTTGGCATGAATTGTAGAGTTGGATGAACCCCTGGAATGCTGTAACATAACTGCAGCATCCTTTGTTTGTGTATAGCGTTTAGAATTCTACATGATAATTACCACCCACTTACATACCCACGTCCGAATCACCGCTACACCATGCCGCTGAAAACAATGCGCAATGTCTGTATACCTAAACCGCACAGTCCCCGGACCTCCTTGCCCGAACCATAACGCCGCATTTTGCCAATGTAACGCTGCCAAATTTCATGTGGTGGGTTGTCAACCTGACCTAGGCAACGTACATCATTCTAGCTTGGTACCCGTTTGGGACGTGCTCGATCTGTTGCTATGCGCGCCATTTTTGGAATCAGCGTCGTCGTCAACGGGCCGTTTGCGTGGCCAGTCCGGGCAGATGTCAATGCTTTCCCTGGGAAACCACCACTCGAGGAAGAGGAAGAAGAGGTAGTCGACGACGACGACGAGGCAGAAGAGCTTGCCGGCCCATATACCGCAGCCGTAGTAGCGCTTGAGGCGGTCGATGAGTGTGTGGTTGCGTATGCGGCTGCCGTTGTAATCGGCTGGGTCGAGGCCGTAGAATTCGTCCTCGGGGATGGTGCCCGAGATGCCGTCGTAGACGTGTTCGGTGCGCAGGGCGACGTTTTGCCACGAGTACATCTTCTTGACTTGATCGTGGAACCGCTCGGTGCGGATCTTGCCGGCTCGCATGGCGGTGATGGCCTTGCAGGTGGCTGCGACTACGTCGTCTTCCTCGGGCTTGGCGAAGGTGGTCATGTGGGAGGGGAGGACCTCGGGGATGCCGCCGACCTGGGTGCAGACGACGTAGAGGCCACAGCTGGCAGCTTCGACTATGACGGTGCCAAAGGCTTCAGTCAGCGAGGGGTGGAGGTAGATGTGGCCGCGGACCATGACGTCGCGGACCTCCTCGTGGCGGACGGGGCCGAGCATCTCGACGCGGTCCTGGAGGACGTTAGTCTCGACCATCTGCTCGAGGTCGATAGCCTTAGGGCCGGAGCCGGCGATGATGAAGCGCGTGTACGGGTGGGCCTCGAGCACGCGGGGGATGGCTGCGATGAGGAGGTCGGTTCCCTTGTTGTAGAAGAGGCGGGAGACGACGACAATGGTGATGATGTCGCGGGGGCCGAAGCGCTGGGGAGGGGGATAGTGCGTGGCGTCCAGGGCGAAGTTGGCTCCCTGGGGCGAGGATGCGGGATAGTCACGAGGACGGAAGTTGTCTGCAACAACGGCATTGGGAATTACTGAGACCATGAGGGGGTCGAGAGAGGCTCGGAGGACGGTGTTCTCCTTGCTTGAGGAGGGTTAGTGGTGGGCAGCGAGATTCGAGAGGTAGTAGACTCACCATGTGTGGCTCACGCAAATGCTATGGTCTACATCACTGAGAATAAACTTGAGAAGCTTGTTGGTGAGAATGCTCGCGGCATCGGCGAAGCCAAAAAGCGAGTGATCGGTAAAGACGGTACGCAGGCCCATAGTACGGCCGTGGAGGATGGCCTCGTGGCAGAGGCTGCTGAGGCTGCCGTGGCCGTGGACGATCTCGATGCGCTCGCGGATGAAGATGTTGCGGAGGATGGGGAAGCAGGAGAGGACGGTGGGGAAGGTAGTGTTGCGGTAGATGATGAAGAAGGGCACGTGGTAGACCTTGAGGCCGTTGGTGAGGTAGCGGACGCCCTTGCGGTCGTCGTAGGCGTGCGTGATGACGATAACCTTGTGGCCGCGGTCGATGAGCTTGGTGGCCAGCTGGTAGATATGCGACTCAATGCCTCCGGGTTGGGGGAAGAAGAAGTCGCTGACCATGGCGATGTTGTACGTGCGGCGCGTCATTGTTGCGGATGCGTTGGGTTGGGATATATTGGAGTTGAGGATGATGAACTCGTGAGGGCTGCTGTCATGATATGGTCAAGAAGGGGAGCGTGTTCTTTTGCGATGCCGCCGTTGTGCTGTAATGACCGAATGCGAAGGTGCGACTGATGGCAAGGTTTTGCTTCCGTCGGGTTGGGTGGCTGCTTTCAATAAGCCTTTAATTCGCCTCATCCATTGTTTCTCATCTCATCCCGCATCTCATCTCATGCCAATCTCATCATGAGCATGGATCTCCAACGTCTAAGTTACACGCGGCGATCCAAGGGAGTGGAGCTCGCGCCAAGCGGCCTGGGCGTGGACGATAAATTTGGCGGTCGCCGACGGCAGAATCGCGATAAGACTGCAAGCCGCCCAAAAATTTGGGCGGGACGAAGCGACGAAAGCTCCCAGCGCCCCTCCATCACGACTTTTTTTCCCTGTGTCGGGTGAACAATTGATCTCAAAGTCATGCCGTCAAAACACGGTGCTCGTCCCGAAGAGGCGAATCGGGTCCAGCCCGTCGATGCAGAGGCCGACACCCCCAAGGCGAAGCGAAAACGTGACCTCGCCGATGAGGCGCGCGAGTCGGCCCAGCCCGGAAGCAAAAAGTCCAAAACCGACGATGGCAAGGATGCAGAGGAGCCCGCGCAAAACGGCGCCGACGATGCGCCTGAGGGGAAGAAGAAGAGGAAGAAGATTCGAAGAGGCAAAAAGAGGACCGGGGCTGCCGTCTCTGAAGAGCAACAACCTGTGGAGCTCAATGCGCCAGAAGCCGAAGACGTGACGAAACCCGAAGACGATGAACGGGAGGCCAATGCCAAATCCGACAAGAAGGAGAGGAAAGAGAAGAAGGAAAAGAAAAGGAAGGGAAAATCAGAAGATGCTTCTGAGGAGCCTGAGGCAGATGTGTCTATGGTCGATGCTGCGGATGGGTCGACCGAGATTGCGACAGCAGCGCTTACAGAAAAGGGGACCAAGAGGAGAGAGAAGAAGAAGAAGCAAAAAGAGCCCAAGCCTGCCGAGGATGAGGACGAGGACGATGTGACAGCTAAGAAGCACAAGTCGGTCCTTGAGCGCAAGGCCAAGTCCCTGAAGCTGGCGAGCGAGATGGTCCAGGAAGACTCCGACGACTCAGATCTCGGCGAGCTACACGGCCTCGAGCCTCTTCCACAACCCGAGCCAGTGTCTTCTCTCACCACCTCCAAGCCCACATACGAAACACTCCCCCCGTGGTTGGCAGAACCGATCCGCGTTGCGCAAGACACGCGCACTCCTTTCGCGGAACTTGGCGTCTTACCGAAAGCTTGCCGCGTCTTGGAGGAGAAGGGTTTCAAGGACGCATTTGCTGTACAAACTGCTGCGATTCCGCTCCTGCTACCGACCAGCAAGCAACAGCCTGGCGACGTGCTGGTTTCTGCCGCGACCGGATCCGGAAAGACTCTAGCCTATGCCCTCCCGATAACACGAGATATCAGCCAAGGCGTGGTGACAAGGCTACGGGCCCTCGTCGTCCTACCGACTCGTGAGCTTGTCAAGCAGGCGCAAGAGGCATTCGAGCTTTGCGCCAAGGCTTTTGAGGGCGGTGACCGTAAGAGGGTGCGGATAGGTGTCTCGGTCGGAAGTCAGTCTCTCAAGAACGAGCAAGAGTCTATGATGGACCAGGAGCTACGATATGACCCCGAAACGTACAAGACGTTGCAGGAGGAGAATGAAGCGAGGCGGCAGCATGGCATTGGCGTTTCTGCGACCGACGACTTGGTGGATCCAGATTCGGAAAAGACAGATCCTAGGCTAAGCAGTATGGAGGGCTACGTTGTCGACTTTGCTTCCAAAGTTGACATTCTCATCTGCACTCCTGGTCGTCTGGTCGAACACATTGACCAGACGCCAGGCTTTAGCCTAGACTACGTCCGATGGCTTGTCGTCGACGAAGCCGACAAGCTTCTCGCCCAGAGCTTCCAGGGCTGGCTGGACGTGGTCATGGAGAAGTTCCGCGTCAACAAGTACAGCGCGAGGGACTTTGCTGACATGGACCTCTCTGGCGTCCGCAAAGTTATTCTAAGTGCAACCCTCACGCGCGATCTGAGCCTCCTCACACAGCTAGCGCTGCGACGCCCGCGGCTGATTGTCCTGGACAGCGACGGGGACGCGGAGATCGCGGAGCACTCGCTCCCCAGGCTGCTGAAGGAGCACGCCATCAGAGTCCACGACACCAACCTCAAGCCCTTGTATCTTCTGGAACTCCTTCAGGGACAGCACATGTTGGCCGCCAGCCCGAGCAAGGACGAACCCTCCACTACCAAGGCCGAGGAGACTGCAGATTCAGACACCAGCTCCGATTCGAGCTCCGACTCGGATTCAAGCTCTGACTCGGATTCTGACTCTGGCTCGGACTCTGATTCTGATTCTGGCTCGGACTCGAGTTCCGACTCTGACTCTAGCTCTGATTCTGATTCGGACTCGGATACTCCAGCACCAGTTCGCTCACGGAAGCTCAACATTCCCGTATCCCTCATCTTCACCAAGTCCAACGAGTCCGCGCTTCGTCTTTCGCGACTCTTGGCTCTCTTAGATCCCTCACTTGCTTCCCACATCGGCACTCTTACATCCACGACTCCGACACACATCCGCCGCAAGACCCTCCGAGCATTCACGACGCCAGACTCGCCGCTGCGCCTGCTCGTTGCCTCCGACCTCGTTGCTCGAGGTATCGATTTGCCGAACCTCGACCACGTCATCAACTACGACCTGCCGCCGAGCCTCGCGGGCTACGTCCACCGTGTGGGCCGCACAGCCAGAGCGGGCAAATCTGGATGCGCCTGGACCCTGGTTGGCGACGAGGAGAGTGGTTGGTTCTGGGGCAAGATTGCCAAGGGATCTGGCGTCAGGAGAGCACAGAAGATGGAGAGGACGAGGATCGAGGAGATGGGTGAGGAGCGTATTGAGATGTACGAGGCGGCTTTGGAGAAGCTGGGTAAAGAGGTTAGAAGATAAAAGAGGGGCTTATAGGACAACGCTGGAGTGTGTCTGGAGTTTTTACATACCCATAAATAGATTCAATGTGGATGGTGATTTTTCTGTATTTATAGATGGCCCGATGATAGTGAGCCACAACTCGGGTCGTACAGCCTCATGGAACTTGACTCCTACAACGAACCATCTCCAACAGTTCGCTGTCGCCATCCCCATCCCCGCATCTCACGCAGGAGCATCTGCTGGCAAACCAAGCCACCGAACTGGTTGTTTGCGCCTTTCCGTGGGGGCTGCATCTTCTGCGCCCAGTCGGGTGACCTGTTCCTCACCCAAGTGGTTCGCGGCCCAACCTGCGTCGCCTTGCCAGTGACATCAGACTTGTTCCTCATGCCCCCTCTCGGCGGGAACGGATCGTACCATCTCATACTTCTATGTGCGTTATAAAAGATGGCCTTGGATTCGTCCGAATGCAAACTAATCCAGCAAGTAACCCAAGTCGCCACCAACGGCTTCGGAGAGAGGGACGACTCGTTGACCAGAGAGACACTGGTGCAGCATCCTCTTCGCCATTGGGCTCCCCGCGATGGCGCATGGCCCCCAGATGCGGTTTGCGCATTTGCGCATTAGCATCTCGCGCTGCTGCGCCGATGAGCTGGCTTTGCATTGATAGTGAGAGATGTTTGCATTGATAGGCGGTACTTATACTGCCGCCCAACCCGCGTCTTTATGATCAACTACCCGGTCTTGAGGTCGTATCCTCGACCACCATTTCTTCAGATCCCCCCTCTTAGCACCATCCTTCTCAACGCTCTCTACCACGACTGATGAATTAAACATGTCCTTAGCATTTACAGCCTGCTCTGGAGAATACCACTGGTAGCGAGAATGCCCTCGGTGAGAGACAAAGCGAGTCAATTCTCCTTCCACAGACACCGAAGCATCTTGTCCCGATCCCTACCCAGCAAACCACGAAGCCCACGGGCCCTGTATAGCTGGATCTTCCCTCTCAAGAACCGTCGTCTGGGCTGCCCGGAATCGGATATGCCTCGGGACGGGAAAGAGCAGGCCTTCGTCACAAGAGAAAAAGCCTCTCCTACACCAAGCAGCCCCGATTTATCAAGTAGCACACACGAAGTGGGTTTTCATATGCACTTGACTACCACTTGGAGGTCAAACATAGAGCCAAAATATGCTCACCAGCTTCTTAGAACCCTCCTATTGGTGACCGCCATCAGTCATCGTCAAACAGGGACGCGGAGGACCGCGGCCAGAACCGTCGAGGTTCTTCAGCCTCCAGGTAAGTCTCAATTATTATCCTCAGAATACGGGATATTGGTCTGACTCTTTTTCAACAGACGCCGCCAAGCACCTCCTCATCAGGTGGCAAACGAAAACACCACAGCCCTCACCGTGTCTCAATCGCCAACCCAGGCAAGGCGAGCCGCCGATTCCAACCCACCCGACGCGAAGCTTTCGGCACCGTCGGCGGCCTACCTGGAATACCGAGTCAACCGGCAGCTGCACTACCGCAAGAGGCGCATCGTCGAGTCGTTGATGGCTGCTATTGTGGAATGCATTGAGAAGAAGCTGGAAGCACTTGAAGAAGGTGGCGACACCACGAACCAGTCGTCGCACCCGTCTTCAAGTGGTTTCAGATCAGGCAACGGGACATCTCAATGGGCAGGGCAGAAGCGTCACCACCGTCTTGACGATGACGGCGAGGGCAGCAATGGCGAAGACGACAGCAGTTCGAGGAAGGACAATAACAAAAAGGCAAAGATGCTCAATGACGACAGTCGTCTGAGATTCGCCTGCCCCTACTACAAGTACGACCCGCAGAGGTTCAAAGATCATCGGACATGTATCGGTCCAGGATGGCCCAGTGTGCACAGGGTGAAGTGAGTACGCATGGTGAAGAAACGCCGCCTTTTCAGCTAACATCTCCCGAGGGAGCACCTCAAACGAAGCCACAGCCTCCCTTCGCACCAGTGCCATCGATGTTTCAAGTACTTTGGCAAAGACGACGAGCTCAAGAAGCACCAGCGGACGCCCACGCCGTGCACTATCCAAGACCCGGCGACCGTCTGCCGAGACCTGGCCGACGGCTTCGACCAGGAGCAAGGGAAGAAGCTGAACAAGCGGGTCAAGATGACGCCGGATGCCAAGTGGACGGAGTGGTACTGTATTTTGTTCAAGGTAGACCCGACTTCATCAGACATTCCTTCTCCCTGTAAGTCTAGCAGCCATCACCGGCGTCTCAACAATACTGACGATGCCTAGACCATGACATTTCCTATCAGAGCGGTGGACTGTCTACGCCCCAGGCCACTGGTCTCCAAGAGTACCGGGAGCACATGACGCGAGTGATTCCGGTGATTCGCCACCACGTCGAGCTGGAAGTAGCCAAAGTGATCCGCGCCGTCGAGGACGACATCAAGTCCAACGTCATGGAGGTGATTCGCGACCTGCCGGGCCGCATCATGGCCTTCCTGCCGCCCCCCGGCCTTCCGCCCTCGACCCAAGTCCCAGACGACTTTTTGTTTACCCTGGACGGCCTTGAGTTTGATCTTGGCGACGGGTACGACTTTGAAGAGTACAGCACCCTGGACCCCCTTGCCGTGTCCGAGTCGTCGGGGTCTCTGGATTGGTCCGACCCGGTCGTGCCCAGCTCGGCGACCTCGGTTCAAGATGACTTGATTCCAGTCTGCTTGGGCACTTGACACCACAGCAGGTACTGATATACAGTATTGTTCAGCAACATGAAAGGTATCTCCTGTGGGGACTGACGGAACGCTCGCTGATCTAGGAATTTTGCTCACAACGCCTGGTCACTCATTTTCTACAGATTTCTCCTTTCCTCAAATTTTTTTTTTTTTACAAATCTTTCCATCTTTAGCTTCTTTCTGCCTTGTATTTTTGCAACTTGTACTTTGACCAAAACTTACCCCTAGCTCGACGACACTGGGGCTTCCACTCTTTAGGGAGGCAAAACGTGCCTATGCCATGAAGTTTTTGGGAAACGGCCCAGTTTGGTGATATCTTATTCTCTATACACTTACGAGTCTGTAGTTTCTCACAGTAATAAGATGTGTAAGAGGTGTAAGTCTGGGGCAGTCATTACAATCCAGGGTTGTCGGTTGGAACGGAGAATGGGTTATTTCATTATTTGATTTTAGCTTGAAGTCGTTGTTTGTGCAATGCAATTTGTTTCCCTCGCAATTGCCTACCACTACTCTCTTCAACCGTTAATCACGATCGTTGGCAGCAACCACTATGTACGCCAAGCGGATGGCTTGCAAAAGCCCCTCAACAAACTGTATACAAATCAGGCCGAGTTTATCTTACTCGCAATTACCTGATGCCCATTGATCCCACTAATAAAGTTCGTGTCTCATATGTACATCGCCCCAGCACCGCGCATTCTCACTGCTACAAGTCCTGGCTGACGGGCACCGCAGTCAAGCTCGCATCGGCGAGCAACAGATCGACACGCGAGAACTTGCCTCCAGAGCAAAAGAACTCCATCGAAAAGACTGGCTGGGACGAGTGCAAAGCAACGTCGACCTCGCGATCGTGGTACCCTCCAACAGGGTTACTGTTGAACTGCAGCGTGTCGACGACGACTCCGTCTACCTTGGAGACGATGGAGCAGACGCCGTCGGAGCCAAAGTCTTGGGGCTCGGCGAGGGCCCATGAGTACGAGAGGAGGCCTGGTTCGTTGGTTTCGATGTCGGAGGCGATGGGCTCCTCAGTCGAGGGCGTCGCTTCGTCGCTTTCGACCCGTACCAGTCTAATCTGCCATTAGCAAAGTGAAGAAGCGCGGTTCTCGTCGAGGACATACACATAGCTGTCTCTAGCGTAAGCGATGCCCCTCGCCTCGCTGTCGGCAGTGCTATCAATCGAGAGCCAGGCGGGCTCCTGATCGCCTTCTTCGTCACGGCGCATCATCCTAGGCCGGAATATTCTGTACGCTCTGGTAGTGGAAATTTCACTTCTCTTCTGCTTATCCTGGGCCATTGTTGATGCTGGGTGAGGAGCAGCTTGTACACCCCACGTAGCAGCGACGGCCGCCATGGCAGCGAGACAGCTCCTGGAAAAGATCATGGTGAAATCCCAGGCCGAGCAGAAGAAAGAAGAGCATACAATTTTTACTGTCGCGTTACTGTCGCGATACCAGAGCGGTTCGTCGTGTCTTATAGGCAAACGAGAGCGTACAAGGTCATCCCATTGTAGTAACATGTGGTCAAACCGAAGCCGGTGATTTGCTCAGACTAATAAGAAGTGTTAGTGCTGGTTCGGAACTAGGCCGGAAGAAGTGGCGATCGGGCAAAGGGTCGTTGAGAGACCTTCCTCGCAATTAAAAGACATGAAACGTGAACGGGGGGTGGGGGGTTCTCATGAGGGGCCTGTCTCTGGCGGATGCGGCGTATGAAGAATGAGAATTGCAAGAGAATGATCTTCCTTGTTCAATCAATCCGTGTCGGATCTCAGTCGCTTGCAAGGGTCGCAATGAGGCCTGCCGGATTAGGAAATTTTTCCAAACCGACGACCTCGACCCCGAATTTTTTTCATCTGGCAAAAGCTCTGCTCGCAGTTTGATGGTATACGAAGCATGTAGAAAAAAACAAGCCAATATTTATTCATCTAGACTTCCATGGGAAAGGGATTTGCGATCAAGACGCCGCGTTAGAGTCATTTATACGGGAATAAGACTAACATCTCAAGCAAGGACCCGGCTCTTCTAGCTCCTCACGCTCCACCATGTGGCTCTCACATCCTTACGAGAGGTGTGAAAGACAAACCAAATTTCTGTATGGTCCGTATGCCATCTACTGCTAGGCGCACAGACCAAAAGTCTGCGCAAACGCCCCCATTCCCGCAGAACAGCGTTGCTAGTAGTGGCCGAACCTTCATGTCAATGAGAACAAGACAGCCACAACAAAAAGGAGAGATGGACAACCACCAAAAAAAACATACAACAGTGAGGATTCCCCGGTCGTCACCGACCCGAGTACTAATTCACCGCTTCTCAGCTTGACTAAGGGAGAGCGGACGGGATCCCGTATTTTCTAAGAGCTATGGTCGTATGTGCTGGTGAGGGTTCAGAAGGAGGCCATATTGACAAGTCCAAGATATCACAATAAGAGAGAGGAGTGCGGAGGCAAAAAAACATACAACAGTGGGGATTCCCCGATCGTCACCGACTCGAGTACTAATCCACCGCTTCTCAGCTTGACTAAGGGAGAGCGGACGGGATCCCGTATTTTCTAAGAGCTGTGGTCGTATGTGGAGATTGTGATGCAGAAGATGATTATATTCGCAGGCCACATATCGCAACAAACTATCCGATATGATCCAGAAGCAGCCGCAGCTTGTCTTATACCAACAACCATCTTCACCAGTCTCTGCCCTCCTATGACTCTCGTTTCCCTCTCAACTCGTGTTTCCAAGCAAGCTTCCCCAAGAACGGCTCGTCAGCCGCCACGCTATTCAAGACAAGTCCTTCGGTCATTGCCTCCGAGTTTCTATCTGAGTAGTACCTCTGGACAGCTCCAATGGAATAGAAGAATCTTGCCAACAGAAAGTCGCTCCATGTCTCCCATGCTGACAACCGTGTGGCACCCGCGGATCGCCGAAAGTCCCTCTCTAGGGCTACTTGTCTCTCTTGTTGATACATCTCAAAGGCAGTCTGTATACTGTTCGCGTTCAGGTCCCGTAGAGACTCGAGCTGGTTGTACAGAGATGCGACGTCTTGGACGCCGTTGTTGAAGCCTGCGCCTGCGTTGGGCGTGAACTTGTGAGCCGCATCGCCCACCAAGACTATTCGTCCACCCCATGCGATACGTTTCGCGACACCCTCTTCCAAGTCTGTCATGCCGACGATGACGGTGTCCGGCCCGCCATCGAGGACGTCTTTAACCTTCAGCGTCTCCGTCACTGACCACTGAGCAAAAGTGTGTGCAAATGATTCCATACTTTTCGTGTCGTATCGGTTTCGGTCCTTGGACGCGCAAGGAAGCTTCTCGTACAGAAAAAGCCACCCCTTGTCTCGGCCTGTCAGATACATGGTCGAGCGATGCTGTCCTTGGGTCTCGTAGCTGTCACCAGAGTCGCTAAGCCGCGGGAACGAGGCCCACAGACACTTGTAGTGTGATGTAAAGGGGGATTCCGCATCCCATATGGACGCCAGACCCGAGTCGGATTCGAGTGCGTGACGCCTCATGATGGAGCGAGTCTTGGAATGGGCTCCATCGGCCCCAATGACCAAAGATCCCCAGTATGACGTGCCGTCTGCACAGATTGCTTCTACTCCTATAGACGTCACGAGGATGTCGACGAGCCTTTTCCCTGTGTGGATGCATCGTTTGGTCGCGTCCGGCAACTCGCCATACAAGAGCCGGATTAGATCAGCCCGGTGCAATGCCATTAAACCACAGCCGAGACTTTGAAGAGATTAGAAGAGATCAACCATGGGTGGGGTGAGCCTGACGGACTTGGTGTGCAGGCGATGCATGGCATTGCCCCGTTTGAAGCTGCTTCTTGTGGCATCAAATGACTGGCTGTGATGAAGCAGTGGCGCGCCTATCTCAAGGATGGCATCGAGAAGGCCGAGTTGTTGGAAGATCCGTAAACTAGGGGGGCTCAGAATGAGACTGGCTCCAGCATCTTCAAACACATCCGTTCGTGACTCAAGGACTGTTACGTCGACTCGGGCGATGGTTGTCAGGGCGTGGGCGAGAGTGAGGCCGACAGGGCCCCCTCCAACAATGATGATTTTGAACCCCATTGGGTATATAGGTGTAAGAGAAGACGGACCAAGTTACCCTTCTAGTGTGCCTGGGTGATTCTAACGCATTTGTAGTCTTTGGGGTAAATATTACCATATTGTTCCCAGGTCTGGGCTTATCCTGTCTTGATATGCATCACGCAATGCAACCCAAAGCCCCCGTCATCTTGAAAGCGGGACAAGTGGGCTGGCAGCAGCTTAACCCTACTTCGTACTATAGAAATTATACCAGAAAAATACGGACAATTACTCTTCGATCTGGGCCGAAGCCTGCCGGGAGCCCCGAACCAGGTTCCTGGAATCCGGCTTACACAGGGCAATGCGTGGCCCCATATCGTATCCTTGGTGGCATCTCGGCACCTCGCTAGCATTCAGGATTACGCAAAGGGTTGGCAAGCATGATGCAAACTGAATTCTAATTTTGTTACGTGGTGGCTTCTTTTCTATTCAAGATTTAATCCACAATATCTACAGGCTAGGTCTAATATTGAGCGATGCATCCCCCCACCCCGCGATTGCGTCTGCCAACACCTTGTCCACCTATACTGCCAGTTAGTCCACCATCCAGGTTGAGTGTATAAGAAGCCATAGCAACAAACCTCATGGTAGTACATCCAGTTATTCTTGGGCTGGGACACGTTCTCAACTCGAGTCAGAATATCCTCCTCCGCAGAAGCAGCTTGGCTGGCGCTTTGCCTGTTGGCAGCTGCGATATCATCTAGAGTTTGGTACAAAGCCCGGTAATGAGGCGATCTGACTTGATCGAACAATGCCAGCGCATGCTCCAGCGTTCGAGACGTTTTATATGCCCAGTCGATGGCGCCTGCGAGCACCCAAGCATCTTCAATAGCAAAGGCCGCACCCGCCCCAAACGCCCCGGACAATGGGTGGGAAGCATCCCCGATCAAGGCCACCGAAGAACCGTCAACAGCTCGCTGAAGCCTGCTTCCGCCAAAGTAGTCGTACCGCTTAACTCGAGTTGCCAGGGAAAGTAGGCTCTGCACTGGTTCGCAGTACTCGTGGTGAGCACTGATCCAGCCAGGGACACTTGCTTCCCTACCCCACGTCGACCGGTCACCATCGTCAGATTCTCCAATCCTGCAAGTGATTTCCCAATCGTTAGCACCAAGAGGACAAGTGTATACCCATTTGCCTTCAGTGCCGTGCCAGAACGTCATGGCCTTGGGCAGGCCGTTGATTTGCTCCGCGTCCGCGAGTCTCACCACGGTGCGATATGCCGTCACGCCGGAGTATTTGGCTTCTTGGTTGGGGAAGATGACGCTTCGAACTTTCTGTGACGCAATAAAGGTCAATAGCTGGATGGCTTTGCGATATTACTCATCGTGGACTCACAGATCGAATACCGTCCGCACCGATGACAAGGTCGACATGATCCGAAGAGCCATCCTCGAAGACGACACGGAGCTGTGCCGACTCCATACGCTCCACGTCAACCAGCTTTCTTTTCAGCCTGATCCTGGACTGATCGACTTCTTTCAAAAGAGCTTTTTGCAGTTTGGCCCGGTGGACTCTACAGGGAGCATGGTGAGGGGCCACTGATGAAGGGGGGTATGTCTGCTTTACCACGACACCGGAGCGTCCATTTCTATGCAGTAAAGCACCGTGTCAGTACAGCAGACGGCGAGACTACGAGTCTCTCACCTATACTGGACGTCGTGTCCATCTGCGGGTCGGAAGAAGTCGCTTGCTCTGAGGTGCTTGGCCGCTCCCAGCCTCTCTAAGAGTCTCCAAGTGTTTCTCTGCAGAGTGATTCCGGTACCAAGCTCACTGATGGTTGGTTTCTGTTCGTAGAGTCTCCAGTCGATAAAGGGCAGTTTGCTTAACTCGATGGCCGCGCTGAGTCCTGCAGGACCGCTGCCGATGATGGCAACCTTGATTCTTGGGGCATCGACGGTCGCCATAGTCTCGGCAGAGTTCAATATCGAATGTAGGGCAGTTTCAAAGTCAAGGCTTGGTTACTCGGTGAAATCAATGCCGAATCAACTCAAGTCTCGGACAAACCGGTACCGGACTTGTGCAAAACTCCGTCGCAGGCCCGGCCCATGTTTCGATCACGACGCCCAAGGGTCAACAGTCGTAAGGCTCGAGATGGTGTGAGCTATTTCATGGGAACAGCGCAGATGGGCCTTGGAAACCAAATGACTTGTGGAACATGAGTACGAGGAAGTTGGTGTGAGCGATTTTACTATTGTTGATACCCCAGCGTAAAGTCCAGGTCAGGGGAGACTATCGTGGAGTTGGCTCGATGGTGTGATTGACCCTCAGACCCTAGCAGACTAGGGTTGTGCTGGGCTGGGTTGGTTTATTCCTTTGCTACGTAGATAGATACGCTTACCAATTACCCCAAGTAATCTCTGAATAGACAATTCCTGCCAGCAAAGAGGAGTCCCTTGATGCATTTAAAATATCCAGCCGTCGGAAGGATTACTTTGCAGACACATGGATTAGGGCCTTGCAACGCACTTCTTCACCGCCAAGAGGATCAAACTCGTGAGTCATTGGGTTAGATTTTTTGGCATGGATGTCTTGCGGCTAAATTTGATCTATCAAATCGAATAACATTCCATCTTGTAGTCTACATGCTTGTCCTTACTAGCAAAGAAGAAAGAAGACGTCCTCTAGCTCGTGCGCTTCCTGGGCTTACACGAGGGGCCTCCACCATAAGCTTTGGCAGTCCGTGGCCCCCAGTCGAGATGAGCAAATGCCTGATACTTGACTAGCGAATAGCAACTCAGGAGCTACGTCGGCCGTAGGGTTCAAAGGGAAACAGCGCAGAGATGAGCGCCAGAGCCCCGAACAGTGCCGCACACACATAGAGAGGAACAGCGGTCGCCGTGTTTCCAGATGAAGCCACAAAGGCCGAGACAATACCCATGAGCCGGTTGAAGGATACCGCAATTCCGCTGCCTGTGGCACGATGCCTGGACGGGAGCACTTCCACCGTGTAAGCGTAGAGAGTACTGTAGTATACGTTGATGCAGAAGGCTGTTGTGGGGATTAGTTACCATTCGTCGTATGAGCCAGGAGTGAAGGGCCAGATGAAGGAACCCGAAGAAGAGGATTTGACTTACAAATTGTACAGCTAATGCCAACATTCTGCGCCGAGGTTCGAACTCCGGTGAAGCCAAAGAAGAGGGCCATACCAGAGAGGGCACCGATGACCATGGTGTACTTGCGACCCAGCTGCGGGATAGTAACAAGATAGCCCGAGAGAATTGGACCGGGAATGCCAGCCACGATGGTCAATGTCAGATCTCGGTACGTCTCAAAGGGAGTCGAAGTCTGATCGGGGACTCTGGTTGACAAATATGCCCTAATATGTTACAAGGTCAGTTAGAGTAATGGCAAGATATGAATGTGAGGTGTGACGAACGGGAGGAAAACGTAGAATAAGGGGTAGGCCAGCCCGGTGATGGCCCACGACGCCCAGATCATGAGGGTGCTCAAGGTCGTCTTGCGCGAGACGAAGAGGCCCTCGACGTGACGACGCAACTCGAAGAATATGGCGGCTCTCGAGTGGTGCTGGCCTTCGACATCGCCGCACGCCAGAAGCCGTTCTTCGGTCAGAGTGCATCGTCGGCCATACTTCCGGGCAAGCTCTTGATAGTGGCGGACGACTTCTGCGTCTCTACCTGCGCTGAGGAGGTACTTGGGCGTCTCCTTGAGGCGGACTACGGTGACGCGCAGGACTGAGGTAACGAAGACGATGGCGCCACAGGTGAACATGACATATCGCCAGCCGGCATTGTTGGACCAACCGCAGTTCTCGCCGGGGGAACAGTTGAGGCGAGTCTGAGCTGGATCTCGTGTAAGTGATGAAACTTGAACTAATGAAGATGTATAAGAACGAGAATGATAAGAAGGGACTTACTCATGAATCCCCAAGCAACGAATCCAGCGACAGACTGGCCAACACCCCACCAAGCAGCCAACGCAGTCACAACCCACTGCTTGTCACCCGGGAGGAACTCGAGCAGAACCGTAGGATCGAGGACGAGGTTCCCCCCAGAACCAAAAGTCGAGAGGGCCAGAAACGCACCCAGGAAGGGCAGGTTGGGGCTCGCACCGGCCACCATCATGGCGAGCGAGGTGATCCAGAGCGTCAGGTTAAAGGCCAGCCTTCTGCCAATGATGTCGGCGCCGAAGCCCCAGAACAGGGCACCCACCAAGAGGCCGACGTTTTGCGCCACGACGCCCGCGTTGACGTACGAGGATGGAGTAGCGAGCTCTAGGAAGGCCTGAGTGCCGGTTAATCCTTGGACCATGGTGAGCAGTGAGTCGACTGCGTAGCCGAAGCCGTTGAGGAAGAAGAGTTTCCAGTGGAACGTGGTCCAGCCCATCTCGTCGTTTGCCTAGACGGTCAGGTCAGCATCTCGGGACAACCCCTTGAGGCTCCTTGTTGGTGACGACTTACATCATTGACAAGACGCATCTTCATGGCGAGGACGGGATCGTCGTCCGAGTCATTTTCCAAAACATCCTTTGCTGGTGAGGAAGCGGGGGGTTTATATGAATCGTCAATGTCGACCGCCCGAGCCTCGACGGCACCGATATCACTGGATACGCCCATTGTGACAATGAGGTGGTAGTTTTCGGTAGGAGTTTAACAATTTCGAAGCTTTTAGAAACTTTGATATGCCAAAATGAAACAGTAGTTCATAATGATGAGAAAAGTGGCAGAGGTGTCTTATATACTTCCATTCATGTAAGTACTCAACGACATGGACGGATGCCTTGATACCTTCGGCGAACTAGTACCTACTCCAGTAACGGAGAAACATGGAGACCATCTTCGCGTCCTCGGGTCAAGTCTCCACGTCCCCGGGTCAGGTCTGCATCTTCTGCCGAGTCTTGATTATTCGATCATCCTTGTTTGCAAACGTGGATTATTTCCGAGTCCTAGTCCAGGCGCCACTGAGATGTGCCATGATATCCGAGTCGGCCTTTATCAGCCATGAGTGCCATAATCTACCGTGATTTCGTGATCGATGCAGGCCCTCTCTAAGCCCACAATTAAAATAGGCGGTATGTGGTGCCCAAGGCGGATTGAGCTGGTGGGGTCTTGGAATTGCGTCAACTTCATTGAAATATTCGTCAATCGTACAAGATAAACTTCTGCAGCAAAAAGTTCTCTGCCCAGCTATATAAACTCTACATCGCCATGTTCTTTCTCGGGTCGAGATCGTCTCAACCGACTGTCTCTACGCGAATGGCAGCTCCTTGGGCCTCATCTGGTCGTCACACGCAGAAAAGCGCCACCAGCCCTTATTCTTCGGGACATACCACCATCTTAGCAACAACATGACAAACCACGGCAGCGGTGGCCAGCTCGCGTGAACTCCTCCTTCAAAAGCCTTGTCGTGGTTCGTAAAAGTCAAGGGAACTATCGTCGTCTGTATTTTCATCAGTACACAAGTCGTGTATCAACGCTCACATCCATGCCTCTTACCGTGTTATTGGGACCCTGCGCCTGCTTCAAAATCTTGTCCATAGTCTCCTTGAACCAAGTCGCCCAGTCCGTCTTGTCTCCATGCTCCTCTTCCAGTTTCACCAGCGTCTCAATCTCCTCCGTCAGGTGTTGATGCAACACGCCCGCGAACGAGTCGATGATGCCCTTCAACTTATCTCCGTCGTACTTGTCGTCACCCGCCTGCACGGCGTCGAGATACTTCTTGTACGCCTCCAGGCCGTCATGGAAAGCCTCGTGCTGAGCGACGTTCTGTGCCATCAGGCCTGGCACGCCCGCCAGTCTTTCGATGTCGGGGAAGACCATAGACTCTTCCATGTGGTGGTGATGCGACAGAGCAGTATACCAGCAGGACGCGTAGTTGATGAAATCGTCGACTTCTCGCTGGGTACCTCTTTTGCCGACATTGACGCATTGGAGGTAGACCGAGTTAAGAGCTCGAAGCAGGAGGTTATGGACGATGGTCATCTCAAAGGCCATGCTCTTAGCCCCATGGGGCTTCTCGCCTTCCTCCAAGTTGGTCAGTTCTCTCCATTTACACAGTCCGGCCGTTGATCAAAAAGGTACCTTGAGTTTCAAGGCCGAGTGACTGATGAGCTTGAACGGGCCATCCGCCCATGGCTTGTTGCCCGCGGCCGCAGTAGTCATGATGGAAGCTGAATTGGTTCCGAGGTCCAAGAATTAACCCAATGCTATTACTGCCCGATCGACACTGATGCCGTCCGTCGCAGGTGGTGTAACTTATAACAAAATAACAACAGAGGGATGGAAAGACACAAACGGCTCATCTTCATGACTGCAGCGCGATGCTTTTCCCTTTATATCAAGAAGACAACTCTGTCACTGGTATCCTCCAGTGCTGACGGGACCTTGGTATACTCGGCTTACCTGTGGTCCGTAGGGCTGAATGCTTCAATCTCACGTCACTCCCCTGATGCGGTTAAAAGCCCGTTGGAAGAAGAGGGATTTGGACCACAACCCTTGGTCTGCTTACATCCCCACTCGTCTGATTTGCCAGATGGTGCAGGGTGCCAATAATATGAACCGGGGTGTAAGATCTATGGTCGTATGTGACAGCTTGTGGTGCTAGGGTTACCAGGATTCACGACGAGACCAACTCATACACCACTTCTCAGCTTGACTTATTGGGTCAGAAGTTGAAAGAAACCCGAGAACTAATGCGGAAGAGCATGTGAATCAGTGTGATGGGCAAAACCCTGACACCAACAAACAGCCGACTGAGACTCGCTTACTTACAGCACTAATGTAGATCAATCAATCCGTTTTACATAGCAAGCAAATCTTA
This sequence comes from Dactylonectria estremocensis, assembly GCA_020744375.1. NCBI lineage: Eukaryota > Fungi > Ascomycota > Sordariomycetes > Hypocreales > Nectriaceae > Dactylonectria > Dactylonectria estremocensis. The sequence goes on from JAGMUU010000004.1 coordinate 1,824,309, forward strand.
GTATAATAAGAGTATAACTCATCATGGATCATGCTCTAAATTTGTGTCGCATAAATCAGTACATGTCCCAGTCTTACGAGGACGGTTCAACAAGCGGTAACGCGAATATCCCAAATCATACACTGACGACCTCCTTTGGGAGCACCACCACAAGATTTTGGTGGAGCTCGCAACCTAGTTCAGCCAGTTGTCGTTAATAAAGCATATTCACAACACAGCCCAAACGAAGGCCTGGTTGAGACAAACGCAATACAAGCTGCATGACGGTTACGGGCGCGGCTGCAGCGAGCCGGGCGCACGGCCGGCCGTTTAGAGCCAGTGGATCTGCAAAGATGAAGAGGGAATTTTTCTACCAAAGTTGTCCTCGTAAAATCTGACCATAGGCAAACAGTTCGTGATCCTCCTCCACGCTGGGACGCGCCCATCCAACAGTCTGCGCGGCGCGATTAAAGGCAGCGGCGGCTAGGAGTCTGGTGGGCCAAAGCTCTCTTCCTTCCGAATCCCATCATTTGCTAAGCTTTCGGGCTTATCCAGGACGATCTGCACCAAGTACGCCAGACTCACGCCTCGGCTTGGAGGGTGAAGCCATCAAAGCAGCGACGGATGACGTGGTCACTTGTCAAGGCGAGCTTGTTCCGCCGTTCTTTTCCTTTTGTCTCAATTTCCAAGTAACACCAAAGAGTGCCACAATAAGGATTGTATCAGGATTCATCTGGCTGTGAGGCGGTTGGCGGCGCTTATGCTGTCGCCCAAGTTGGCTTGTTGCTAGAATGGGGTTTTGATGAACAACTTCCGACTTTCCTCCCTATTCAACCGCTACGCCACGGTTCCGGTCACCACTTTGCAGTCGAAGAGCAACCCCGTGAAGATTTCGTTGTGTTCGATGTGAATAGAGAGGTCAGTCCAGCCTTCATCCCGACAATTGCTTCGAATATCATCAACAACGGTATCCCACTGAGTCTCATCGGACTCAAAGTCGACCGAGATGTACACCGTGATTGGGTTCTGTTCTAGTTCCGGCGAGTTCCCCACCCGAAACAGGCTCAAACTATTCATTTTGTCGAACGTTGCTTCGTGTGCCTCAAGGCGATCGCTAACGATGGAGCTGATGCGAGGCCATGCAGCCTGCAGGTCTGGCCGGTTTCGGACTGTATCGAAATACACGGGCAGTACCAGGCGCGGAGCGATCATCTCGACATCGAGGACCATTCGCATGTGCGCTGGAGTTTGGAACGTTTCGTCAACCAAGGCCACCATGTCTTCAGCAGCTTGCGTCCACTTCCGGCCGGCATCAACTGTGCCCCATTTCGTCACGATCAGGAGTGTAGGAAGCCCCTTGCTTGCTACCTGAAGGTTTACGCGATATGCAATGCGCACCTCGGTTTCTTTGTCAAGTAGCCCGTATCGGTTCAAAATTCCGCGGGTACGCTCTTTGATTGTGGGTTCTTTGACCTGAATCATTTCGGGGAGAGCATAATCCTTAGTATCCAGTGGTAGTCGACGAAGACAAGGAGATGCGGCACGGAAAGTCGTCTTGAAAACCGGCCGACAATGCCGATGTTTTGGTTCCTCCGAAGATATCTGGTCTTGCCCGGAGCGGTTCATGTTGTCGTTATGTGTTGATGCTTAGGTTTATAGGCTTTAAGGAGATGATAAAGGCTTCGTAGTGAAGAGGTGAAATACAAGGCGTGAGGTTGGTAGGATATAAAATTCGAGAGGGAGACTATTATTTATGGTAAGATAGAGTAACCTTAGAGTTCGAAGAGTGAACTCTGCGAGTACATACGTTTGCAGTTGTCGCTTCTCTTAGGATATTACAGTTCGCATAGCCATGATCTCTGATCATAAGTTATATACTAAATGAGGGATAGAAAGTGTTAGACAATATGATAGAGTGGTAGAGTTTATACAATAAAACTTGCTCGGTTACAGTATTGTGGTTGTGCGAATAGGAATACTCACTCCTTCGTTCTAACTCAATACCTAACATCGAAAGACTCATGAAAATGTAAAGAGAAACTCTCATTCTTTCGGCATGAGTCACGCCGCTCAAGAGGCGCGACAACGAGAGATGGCGAAACAGTCAACAGCCCAAGGTGAGGGCTGTCAGTGGGTACAGCAGTACAGGGAAGCGAAGAAATTCATATAGTGGATTCCACGAAATGGGGCCTTGACGATGAAGGGAGAAGGGAAACCTTGAGAATGGGGAAGGGGAAAATGTCACGCTGTTACGGTAACTTGGACTGGTTGAACAATTAGCATATCCGGGCCCCAGAAATACAAACAAGGACAACCGCGCTCTCAGTGACGATGGCGTTTGTAATCAGCCTAAAGCAGAGTCGTGTTGAAGGCGTCGCAAACAAACAACCTGCAATTGATCTAATTGGAAGGGAGCAAACGAACAAAAGGTAACAATAGCCATCAAGGACGTTTGTAGTGCCGCCTCCGCAAGCGTAAAACTCCAACCTGCATCATTATCAAGCGGTCTCACTGCAGCTTCAATGTGTGTTTCGGCAATGGTAATCTCATCGCCGCATCTATCAAGCAGGAGGTTTAGTGTAAAAGATCTTGCCTAGCTTCCTGAGTTGTACCATAGAGTGGACAGTGTCCTTCACAGCCCAAAAGGGGGAGAGTCAGTCCGAATTTGTTTGCCATATCCATCCAGTCGGATTTTGAGCGTATTGAACTTTCTGCCATAGTAAGCTGGAATTCTCCAAGGCAATATTTCGTTGCCTTTCGTATCAAGCAGCAGCTCGAGCGAGTCTGGCCCTTGCTTGAGACTCTCTTCAAAGAGTGCTTGAGAAATCCTTATGTTGCCTTGGCTACATTGCGCTACCAATCTCACAATGTCGATGCCGTTCTGGTGCGAAGCCTTGATGATTTTGCCCGTAATGTGAACGTCTTTCCCACGCTTTTCGAAAAGGAGCTTGAGGATACCAGACTCTGACGTAATCGCCTTAGTAATGACTGCTTCAGTGATCTCAAAAACAAAGCCGCGCCTATCAACAGCTTGAACGTGTCAAGCCCCTGGACCATCGCGTCCTCAACAATACTTTTAGTGAATATGATGTCGTGTCGGCTCTGTCGCATCAACAGCGCTGGAAGGTTAATGCCATTTCGGTGTGAAGCCTCGATGACACCCAGCGTTATTGCGACATACCCATTTCTCCAGTCCTCGAAGGGTTTCAAGATAACAGTCCTGTCCAACGTTGATGTTTCTTCAACACGCCCCATAGCGACGTGCTTAATGGCAGCTTCGTTGATAAAATAGTCCATCAGCTCTGGTCTCACGTACCAGAGATAGCTAGCCGCCGTTTCTGATAGCCAAACTGTTTTGTTCTGCCGTAGTAAAAACTCCTGTACTTCCGCCTCGTTGATCTGCCTCTCACTCGAGATCATTCGCTCCAAAGCCATGCAGGAAAGGTTGGGTATCTTTTGTTGCAGATCTGCAATGTCTCGGACCTTGAATCTGTTGGAATCCTGGTATTTTCCGAACAGATAAGATGTAATATCGTCAATGATGGCATTCTCGTTGTTCGAGTAATCCACCTTGATCTTCTTCTTGATGTTTATGTCCGAGGCCAGGTCCAGAAGCGCATACAGCCTGTCTCGAGGTTCGCTCGCTTGGCTTCCTCTGAATCTCCACAACAAAGTACAGAAATTTTGCTTTCCTGTCCACCAGGAAGACTTCCTCGATGGTTCAGGCATGATGTCGATAATCGCTTGGCACTGTATGTTTGGCATGAATCCCAAGATCCTCGGTGTTAGAACAAAAGACCTTGCGTTGATTCACCCCTCATTACATCCAATCCAGGCTTTGTCGGCTTTAGCTACCTCTTGTAGGATCCACACTCGACCGAACCAGGGTGTATTCATCAATAGACTGAGTCTAGGTTGATAATCAACGTCGTCGCTTTCATATACGTCTAAAACGAGATTTTGGGCCTCCTCCCAGGCGCCACTCCATCTGGGATCGCCATATGACCAATCTCGCCAAGCGCACGGAGGAATACATTTCTCAAATTCTTTGAGTGACGATATCAGGGGGCCGACCGTGGGATCGATGTATCCAAGCCAGATGAGAACGAGCTCAGCACGACTGTAGATGAGGCCCACGTATCCGACCTGATGTCCACGTTCTCGTACATTGGCCTGGTCAATGCAGATAGCGTCAATCCACAGCACCCAATCTTCATCCACGTGTCTCAGGTGTAGAAGTGCATCAGCTAAATTCGAAGTGGTGGGAAGAATCTTATCATTGACACAGATGCTGTCGGTCAGGACATTGCTTCCCCAACAATATGAAAGCGCCTCATATGGTATCAGACTTTCGTCATTGAGATAGGCTTGGAAGACGTGACACCGAACTGGGCCAGTTCCTGCCTGGAGCCTCAGCAAGCGAAAGCCCGATCGATCTAGATTGAAAGCTTCGTCTTCAAAATGCTCTGCGATTGGGATCTCGGCAGCGAGTTTCACCAAGTCAATGTGGCGGGTTAAGCAGGTGGCATACGATGTAGCGACTTTGCCAACGTCGCTCGAGGGCAACTGCGGTTGTGTCTCGCCGGAGGAACTTGCGATACCAGAAATCACTGTAAATGGCCGATGCCTCAAGTTGACTGCAGCGGTTCCGAAGCAAAGAACATGGTTCTGTGCTCCAATGCTGTCAATGAGAGCTGGGCCGTTTGGACGTTGTTCTGAAGACACAATGAGACCACGGAAAATCTTGGGCTGGGGCTCCTTTTGTTCCAGGCGCCGCAGCCATTCACCGTGATGAATCGGGTCGCTGAGCGCATATAGGGCGCTCACAATAGCTCTGGGAGGACTCCGCGATAGATTCGTGACGAAGAGGCGCTTCTGTTTTATCGTCTCCGGAAGATCAAATTGAGCCACCCCAGGGTGCACACGTGATCCCATTCCAATGACCACATCACCAACTCGGCCGTTCCCATTTTGTGGTGTGATGCCGTCAGTACTCACTAATAAACCTGCTCGTATGGCTGGAAATTCTTGTAGCACAGCATCGGCGATGTCTCCGGGGTTGTTTCGTGGGGTTGCGTTATTGCTGACAGCAACGATTCTATGATGCCCAACTCGACCAGTTATAAAGGCAATGCCAGAAGACCGTATGTCGCAAGAAGACATTTCGTCGAAGAAATTAGTCGTTATCATGTGGTGGTCAATTGAGGATAGAATCTAGGCAATATGATACTGATCACGATGTGACTCCATCGTGTACAATCAGTACGTAGTGTGTTTGAGGGAAAATTGATGGAGGACACAAAATGGACAGGATTGTCGAGAAACGATGTCTTAATTATAAACCAGTGTACTGCAAACAGCCGCATGGCGAAACTCATGCTGGTTGGCGAAACTCTTGCTGGTTGGCGAAGCACAAAATGGAAAAAGAAAAGGTTGACTCTTTACACGCAGTTAACATTGTGGGCAGAAAAGAGAAGTGCAGATTAGGTACATACGCATACATAGCGGGGGTCAGCTGTGAGAAGGCAGCCTGCAAAGCCCCCAAAATGGAACTGCATTGAGGCAATGATGATGCATGCGCATCAAGGCAGAATGCGCAATGGGCAATATTTACTTGTTCCCGCCGTTTTATCGCTTTCTAGCTCGACTCAGACGTAGTCGCGTACGGAGCCGTCTAAGGTGAGCGTATGCGATGGTGCACAATAGAAAGGCAGTAAAGGAATCTTCAAAGTGGGCATGTACAGAGCGACAAAAGCCCAGTCAAAGAAATCCCAACCAAGGCGTTTCCGAGTTCTTCACAGTATGTCCGACGCCGAATTTCTTTTGCCAAACCAGTGGGTTACAAAACAAGCTCTTTGTCCGCTCGCTGCAACTAACACAACACTGCAAGCATCGAGTTGTTTTAACAGTGAATGCAGCGACGGCGAAAAGCGTCGAGTCGGAGCCTTGTTGTGTTTCGGGTCGAGTCCATTGTCCACGTCTGCTACTTGTGCAAGAAAACCAAAAACAAAGTCATGGATCCTTCATTGTTCAGGGAACAAGACAGTCTTCACAAGCCAAGTGGAGAACAATAGACTTCTTTCCCAAGCGACTCGCAAAGTGAAGCGTATATATTGTCGCGATGCTCTCGCAGCTAAAACAAAAGGGAGAGAGTCTATCTCTTCCTCCCCCGACGAGCCCACCCAACCAACTCACACCCTTAACCCACCAAACTCATCCTCACAATGACCATGGCATCCCTCAGGATCAGCATCCCGATCAACGCTCAGACAGAGACGGACCGACAGGATTTCGTAATCCGAATCCACTCTATCGCTGGTTGGCGTAAATTCCTGGAATATCGACCTCAACGGAAGACCAGGGCGCAGTCGTGTTCACCGAACAACTCTCCCGGAGGAACGCAACATTGCCGCCAGCTTGCTGTCGTAGATCGCCAGCAAGGGGTGGGTAAGAAGCAGGATGTTTTTCCAGTGCCCAAGAGCTCAGAGAGCAATGATAAATCAGGACCCCACGATGTTGCTAATGCAAGCAGGTGGTCGCATTCAACCGTGTCCACTAACGTCGGGCAGCTCAATGACCACAGCCCGCAAGATGAAGAGGTCTTGAAAACTCGAATGGAAACCCTACAGATCCTCGAGGGCAGCAATAGGCCCACCCCGGACCGAGACTATCCTAGAGTGTATGCTCGGAACTTTGAGCGCTTCAAGGAACAGGAAGTGGACCAGCGTGAATTCGAACGCATGCGCCAGGGTAGGCACTCATACCTCGAGCTTAAACGTCTTCTTCGTGCTTCACCCTGGGGTTGGTCATTTCTCCGTTCCATCATTGTCAAGTCCTTGGAACATAAAGCTGCCCTTAGCCTCCCTCCCTACTATAATGGACAGCAAGTCTTTCTGCTAACAATCAAGAAACTCAATGACGGCCGGGAGATGGTCGCGGACGCCCGGAATCTCAACACATGCTCCAATGCCGACTTGGTGAAGAGGATGGCCGAGGTCGAGAAGCGAGGTTGGCGAGACGTTCTGTGGGTTTCAAACCAGAAGCAAGAGTTTCCCAAGATGGTGAAGATAGACAATACCAAGGAGCTGGATTGGGGACATCTGTCCATGATTTGAGACGTAGATATAGGGTCGTTGAGTGACAAACATACCGCAGGTCGGTGTAAATAATAAAATCGCTTTTGCCAACTCCTTGTTCCAGTTCCCGTAAATGCCCAACGATGTTGATAGTTTCGCCAGCACTTTCCTAAAACTTTCAGGTAGAGCGTGATTGATGTAATTCGCTCTCCTTAGCTCAGGTCGCATCTCGGCCCATCCATAGCGGCGCCAGCCGGTCAGCCCGCAAGTGGATTCGCGTGAATTGACACCTTCTCGATCTTGAACGGCTCCTTTGGCCGACTCTTACGGTCCACCTCGACGGCCTCCATCGTAGCAAGGGTCGCCAGGCCCTCGTCGCCAATGACCTTGCCAAACACCGTGTTCACGCCGTCCAAGTGCGGCGCCTTGTCGAAGGTGATGAAAAACTGCGACCCGTTGGTCCCGGGCCCCTTGTTCGCCATGGCCACGATGCCCCGCGCGTTGTGCCGCAGCGCCGGCCGGATCTCGTCCTCAAAGGCGCCGCCCCAGATGCTCCGCCCGCCCTTGGGGTTCTCCGGAGGCGCGGGCGTTGCCGGACCGCCCGTCTGGACCATAAACTTGGGGATGAGCCGGTGGAAGGGGGAGTCGTCGTAGTAGCCGGATGCGCAGAGTGCGAGGAAGTTCTGGGGTGGGCTGTTAGTGCTTGCTGGTGGCGAGGCTGGGATTCCAGGGGAGGATCATCTGGGCGTACTTCAGCTGTCTTGGGCACGCTCTCGCAAAAGACCTCAATTTTGATGTCGCCCAGCGACGTATGCAGTGTGACGGACATTGTGCGAGCCCAGAACAGTATAGGGTGAAGTCTCAAGGTCGTGGATCTATCGTGCCTTGACAAACTGTTGGTGTTGTGAAGCAGCAAAAATCACAGCCAATCCCGGACCGCGAGCTTCGAGCTCTGCAAAGCCTCTGTCAGCCTTATGACGCTAACCCGTACCTGGATACGATAAGTGTGACCGTGGCTGGGGGTGGCTCGAGACATGAACCGACGCCACAGCCTATTTCCCGACCATTCTTCAATGTGGCTGAAGTGTGGGGAGGGGGTGAGCTCCTGAAGCCGAAAGATGGGGCCGTGTTGAGCCACCGTTGCGCGTGGCTTGCGCCTGCACCATCCAAGAACCCCCTTCCCATCATTCATCAGGGCGCTCTGTGCACTGGGCAGAGGGCAGATTGCGCATCGTCATGTCTGCCATGTTATGAAAAGACGGTGTCTGACGTGCATTGCATGCTAATGTCCCGCGTATGAAGCTGCAGCTCGCCTCCATGGGTTTGATGAACCACCTGCAGGTCCGGAATGAAGGAACTGCCCTGACCCCTCTTGGCCTTTTCTCCTGATGACACTACCCTACAGACAGACATCCGACACACTTCATGCCGAATATCAGCCCGAATATCAATCCAAACATCACAGTGCGCCTCTAGAAACTCTACCATAGCAAGTCTAATCTAATCGCATTTCATCCCAATTTCATTTACAGATTCCATCGCTCATATTTCTCGATTTGCCGGGAATGCATGGGCCATCTGCTTCGTGGGCATTCATGGGCATTTTCCGACTTTACCATGTCATAGGTTTGTCCAACACCCCTAACCCATGCTAACCAAACTCCGACATGGATCCGTCCCCCCCCCACCCAGCACAGCTCCAGTAATTAGGTACGTACCTGCCTAGGGAGGTTCGACGGCCTAAATTTATCGACAAACTCGCAGCACAATCCCAATCCACAATTCTTAACAGCTGTCTTATTAACACATAGTTCCACTACCAAAATTAAACCATATTCCCTTGCGTCTCTGAATGCACCCTCTGTCACCCGTGCATCCTCTGCCGCCTTTTTGTTCAGGGGCTTCGAATGAAAACGACCAATCAAATGGCGACTGTCAGAGGGATTGAGCGGTGACCCCTTAGCGCATGCGTTGCCTCTGCTGGATTGCAGTCGCCGAGATTGCGTCCTCCCCACATCGCAACCTTTGACGTCACCAACTCCACGTTTAGTCTAGATCTAGATCGTTCTGTCGAAGTCGCATGGCCTGATTCGTTCATACTAGCTCAATAGCTCAAAGGACAGACTCCGGCGCGCTGACCATCACTGGAGAAAACCACATGTAGCAGAGTTTGCGCAAGGAAGCAATCTCAAGTTTTCATCTCGTGATGTGGGCACGGAACAGGACAAGCAAGAGGATGGATCACGATTCAATGGGACCAATAAGTGAAGAAATTTTTACTTCTTTTTTTTTGTGTGCCTGTTACAGCTACCTATACACAGGACGGGGGCTCGGGAGAAGGTTATCGGAAGGAGACAAGCCTGCTCCTTTGATCTAAATGTGACACGATCCATGTCAAAGTCCCTTCCTCGGGACGACGTCTGCGTCGCCTCAAAGCGACAACAGTCAAGATTCGTCGCCCCTCATCCAACTTCGAAAGAATTATGCAGACGTATCGCTGCTGTTGAGAAGAGTATGGCCCGCCTCATCGTACCAGACCGAGGTCAGACTTCAATCATCCCCTCCGACCCTCTTTCAAAATGTGTCATGTCCCGGTTCCTCCCATCTGTGGGGTGTATCCTTTTCCGTCGCCGAGGGTTATCTTTTTTCGTGCATTCTCGGTCTTCCCTGGTTCCCATCTCGAGGCTGGCCAAGCTCCTCCCCTGTACTCTATTCCGAGAGGTGACCCCCGTTTATTCTTCGCGCAGGCCGTCGCGGCATGCATTGCCCCCGGCGCCAGGGGGAAATCATACAGGGCCAGTAACATTTAAACAGTTGTCGAGGGAAAAGGGGGTATGATCCGTGATCCGTTTTTTTTTTGGGTGCCGAAAGACTTGCTGAGAAATTTTGATTCGCATAAAAAAGCAGTCGCTAAATGCCAAGACGTAGATGAAAGATAGATCATTCTGTGTTACCACGAAAGTGATTTCAAACAAGTGCTAGAATGTCGGTGAGTGATTGTGAAAAGGAGTTGAGCCTTTGCCGAAAGGCAGAGGGCGGCAAGAGGCCGGGTCGGCTCAAATAAATAGATGGCCAGGAATTGGCCACCAACATTTCTATTGTTGATGGACACTGGGTTGACCGACGAATCCGGGATATTGGTGGCTATACGTTGAGCTGTGGTGTTGTTGTGGCGTGGGCGTGACAGGGCATCGAGGAGGTACTGTATACGAGTTCTTCATCATGTGTTGGCCCACCAAGCTGTTTCCGTCAGGGGTAATAGGAGGGGTGAGATAGCCATCAAATCCCATCGTGGCGCCGTGTCCCTTCTGAGGTGTGCTGTAAATGTTTGAGTGCTTGGCAGCGGGCTCAACGGGGGGTGACGGAGGATTGGCCGATCGACGGGCGATGGCAGCCTGTTCAGCCATAAATTCTGCTAGCTTCTGGGAAACCCGAGACTGGTTGGGTGTTGAGTACTTGCGTCCGAGTGTCGGGGAAGGCTGGTGGAGATGATGAGAGAGTGTCAACAAGGTAAGGTTCTCAGTGTGATCCCACTCTCCATCGTTGACTTCGGCGCGGCCAAGGATAGCGCGGGCTAGGGCGAGTGAGGATCGAGCCATCGTAGAGGGCTTGGTCGAGACGAAATCCCGATGATAGAGGGCAATCTCGCAAAGATAGGCGGCCATGCTTTCAACCTCCCGGTCGTCACCCTCCTCAGTAACCATGAGTTGCGAAAAGAAGTCGACGGTGGGGTGGCCGATGCACCACTCAAGAGTGTTGAGGACGTGCATTTCCATCTGCGTGAACATGCCGGCATCGTAGAGTCCGCAGCACATGTTGTTGAGCTCGTGGATCTGGGGGACGCGGTCTTTTTTGTCTCCGTATTTGGCGGCGATGAGCAGGGCAGCGCAGCCAACCAGCTGGTAGTGTTGCTTGTATACCACTCGCTTTGAGCAATATCGGTCCAGGAGGTTGACTGTGAGGAAGAGGGTCTCGGGCAGGAGAGCGAAGGCAGCGTGCGCCTCGATGAGGAAATCGATGAGGTAGGGTCTCATGAACCACTGAATTTCTCGTTGCATGTCGATGAGGCTGGCATCGGGGAGAGTCTCATCCTATTGAGGGTCAGCTTAGGGATAGGTAGATGGGATCCTTGGTACATGCCTCCATATGCCTCATGTGCTGCATGATGTCCTCAAGGTACTCGTCGCCTGCTAACCGGGACAGCTCGCCGGCGATAATATCTTGGCGGTTGCGGGCGATAATCTTCGCAGCTTCGCGGGCGTTCATCCTTCCGTAGTTGTGGTCGTCCGACTCCACGAAGAAGCTGCTGTCGGGGTGGGAGTACGCCATGCTGGGCGATGTGTCTGTTTTTAGAAAAAAAAAGGGGTGGGTGCGGTGCGAAATTATAGACTTGTGTGGCGTGTGAAAGAGAGACTGCTAAGTTCCCCAGGAATCTTGGTCGGAGACGATCGAATGAGTGATTGAGCTCGGATGTGTACGAAAGGAGTGATGCACACCGAGGAATTAGGGAATTAAGATATTAAAGAGCGTGTGGAAAATTAATGAAAAGAGTGACCGTGGCTGGAAAACGAAGCCAGGAGCATGAATGCACTGAATCGGTGGAGGCAAGGAAAGGGATCGGAAAAAGGGGTCGTATAAAGACGAGGTCGACTTAAGGCTCTAAAATATAGGTTGCATATTAGCCTCTGGTCCTCTGCATACATGATCCTGGGACACATGAACCGGAGAGTTCCGGACGAGCAACATTGCTGTTTTCCGGGGGTATCCCTTACGAGTAGGGGTGTACTGGCACGAGTGCTCAGAGGCATTGGCACGGGAGAGGGTCGTATGCAAAGGAGGGAGGGAGGCTTACCGCCACGGCTGGGGAGTTGTGGTCAAGGCTGTCGGAGGTGAGACAGTGTCCTGAGATCGAGTGGGAACAACGAGCTAACGTCTCCCACAGAGCAATGCTTCAGAACGAACGTCGTGGAGAGAAGTGCGGTATGCGAAACAAGACTTCGGCATGCGGCTGACAAGCGAGTTAGATACTCTGCGGAATCCCAACTTTTTAGAACCTGGAAGGGTAGCGACGTACCTTGCTGAACTCCGACGGCGGGTCGTAGAGGTCACGGTTTGTCGTTGAAATGACGATGGTGAACCTTGTACGGTATTTGTATTTGGACAGTTGATGTGGGGACTTGGTTTCTCTGCGACGAGAGTTATCCTTTGGCAGTGCACTGGTCGTGAGGTCGTCGAGGAAAAGATGGCTTTGCTCGATGCTTGACAGTTGGCAGACTAGTCGTGTTGACGGAGAGACACCCGGCAGTTGGGTCCTTGATGAACCAGTCTCGGGTAGCGCACAAGATCGTCTCGAGGAAGGAAGGGAGCGAGCGAGTCGATTGGCGGCAGTAGAAGAAGTTGGAATTTTGCAGTGTCGAAGGAGAAGCTGGAGGGGGGGCAGTTCGGTTGGAGGGGAAAGTGAAATACCAGCAAAGGTCTTTTTGATTCACTTTTTAGTCCGTCCTTTGGGGGGAGCCGTCTCACAGCGTCTGGGTCCGGGCCTTTAATAGGGCAGGCTGGGGGTTTCTAGGGAGAGTCGAGCGGAAGGAAGCCCTGGTGAGATTCTCCTCTGTTTCCAAGCGCGTCTACGGCCTGTTATCGAGTCAGGAGGAGACGGAATGGAAGTGAGGGAATGAATGGATAGGGAAGAGGGAGAGGAAGGGGAGGGAGGAGGTTTGCGGGATGAAGGTAGGAGGAGGATGGAAGAGGAGGAAAAGGACTGGAGGAGAGGTACGCGGGTACTTTTAACGGAGCAGCCGCAGCGGGGAGTAGAACGAGCAAACGAGAGCAAACGGGTGAGTCCCAGCGAGCCAAAACCAGCCCAGAGCCAGCTAAACCACTGCAGCCAAACCAGCTGCGGGTACAGGGAGTACGAGGTACCTCTGATTGCTCTGTGCGCGGGACCTGGAGGACTGGTTGTGGCGCGCGAGGTACTTTGGGCCTACATCCCAGCAGGCCCCCGCCAGGAGGCCCCAGGAGTTACCACCACCTCACCCTCAGCAGCAACTTGCCAGCCAGTGGCCAGCTGCCAGCAGCCAGCCAGTGAGTGGCCAGCAGCAGCCAGTAGCCAGTACCGGAAGGAGTGCGTCAGGAGCAGCGCGCAGGCGGGCACCTCAGAGATGGATGGAGTGGGGTGGTGCTCAAGTGGAGGTCGTCGGGGGGGGGGCCTGGGGCTTTGGCCTTGGCTTCACTCCCTCCCTCCCTCACTCCCTCTCTCCTGCATCAACGAGGTACCTCTGCTCACGTACCGCGTCGCTGTGCTGGGCTGCGCTAGAGCCACGCACCTAAGGCACGCTTTCGGGGGGTCGTCTCCATTGTCGAAGGGGGGGTTGGTGCTTGCTTTGGGCTTGGTGCTTGCTTTGGACGGACGAGTGCTTGGGATTGGGAGGGGACGGCGAAGGGGGGGGGGGGCTTGGGGGTGAGCAATGAAGCAAGCATGGGCATGGGGGCGTGCCAGGTACAGCGCTGCACCTCTATGCTTTTGTGTACGCACCTGGGCCAAGTTTGTGCCAGCTGCGTCGTGTCGTAGCGTGTTCAGTCTCTCGGCTGGGGAAATTCGGTGCAAGCAGGGCAGGGATCCGCGTGCGGGTGGGATGGGGCTTGCCTGGGGGTGCGACGAGCAACCCTGCAGCTTCCCAGCAGGACGACGGATGGGGAGAAAGTCTTTAAACTAGCAAGACTCGATACGCTGTCGGGATCTGGCGCTGTGGGTGGCACTTTGAAGATGGCGATGACGGAGACGGAGTTGACGGATTATTGTTTTTTGTGCACGAGGAGCAAGAAGGGGCCTCGGGAGGGGGAAGGGGCTGAGGCATAAAATCCCACGGGAGTGACGTGGAGGTAGAGGAGAGCAAAAAAGTGTGATTGTGAGATGGCTCCTTGAGCAGTCATAAACGAACGAGGGATGAGAGACGGCAGACGGAATGTAGATGTGCCCTTTCGTGGTGTGATATATCCTCCCTCTCCGCACCCGAGGGCCGCTCAAGATGGCCCAGCTAGGCTGGCTCGCCTCTTCCAACCAGGGCGAGCTGCCTTCTTTGTTGTGACCGCCTGCTATCCGCTATTCATCATGATACGGCAGGTTGTTTGTTTAGAAAAGAGCTACATGGCGGCCGGTGAAAGGTCCCATTGAGCGAGGCCGCAGGTGGCCCATTGTCGATTGTGCGAGACCAGGACGACAAGATTGTGTGTCTGCGTCGTGCCCGCTCATGTGCCCTGCCATGGCATCCTATTCAGCCATTCAGCCATTCAGCCATTTGCACCGACCGAGAGGTGCACCGCGCAGGCTCGCCACAGCCGACGTAAGGGACCGCAACCAGTCCAAGCACAGCACACAACAAAGCGCAGAACCATCGCACAAGATACGTAGTAGAAAGCCTTCTTGCCCGCCCCTCCCCGCGAAGCGACCGTGTTAGTGTGTATTGTATTATACGTTCGTGCCAGCCGGGACGTCTTATCCTCTTGGCTGGGCCAGCCCTTTTTTGTGCTCAATGAGGCGCTCTCACTGATCAGACCAAGCTCTCGCAGCGAGGCAATGGCCCGACGCACCTCCACAACACCAAGGATCCATCCCGTCCCTCCATCTTCGCTACCCACCCCTAGCAACTCTAGCACTGGGCGAGGTTGAGCCTATCGCGCATCTGGATTTGCGCTCCGGGCCCCGCTGCCACCCGACCTCATTCCGGACCTGGCAACTGGGCCTTGCTGATGTCGAGCACAAGCATCATCTCGACGCCAGCGTCACACGCGAAAGGCCCGGCCGCTCGGCGGTCCGTCAGAGCGAGGTCAACGGTGGAGGGGTCGATGCTCCTGAAAACCTGCTATGTGTGAGATGCAACCATTATCCGAGTGCCCTCTAATTAATAGATGCGCAGGAGCCCTAGCTTGGCGGTTTGCCCTTTTTGGTGGCCGCTCACTCAACTTGCTCACTGGCTTTTTTTGTACGTGGATTCGGGGGCTTCGGATACGAACGACTGAGTGGCTCGGACGCACATTTTCCGCCGTGCTGGCCTGCTTCTGTTTCTGCAGTCGAGCAAGCAACAGTCACCGGCATGGATTCCCTACCGTTCCCATGCTCCACGCTGCTGCACTTTGACGGAGCTCCCAGCCTGGTGCGGCGCGCAGGACAACGTCCCATACGAAGTATGCTCATGGCCAATATGGGACCTCGCAATGTCCGCCTGTACGCAAGTGCAGCGGTGTCTCGTCCTTGTCCTGGGACCCAGCTAATGCGGGCTCTAATGTCAGCAGCATCTATGATCTCACACCGGTAGACGAACGGCTTCAAACCACGCAATCATAATAATTAAACCAGAGCGCGACGTCGCGGCCAACCCGAGATTTCGCGTCTCGTTCGGTCTGCCTTCGTGCCTTGGCCGCCGTTTCGGCATCGGGGGCTTGCACAAATCGTCCCCCCAGAACCCTCGAGTCTCCAATCTTTGCCCAGATGGATCCCAAGGCTTGGAGCGTTGTGGGCATTGAGCAATAGGCGGCGTCAGCCAGCCCCAGCCTATGGCGTCCTGTCAATAGCGTCCTGTCAATGGCGTCCTCCGACGGCCTCCTGAAGAAGCTCAAGCTCAACGTTAGCCCTCCTGTTAGACCCAACTGGTTCTCACTGGACGCTGGCTAAGCTGCCAGGTTGAAGCTTGCCCAGTGGTTTATCGCGCTGTCTCTCAAATCTTGATGCTGCAGGCCCGTTTCAGCCAATCGCGTCGCGCCATCGCGTTGCTTCACAACGGGGACAAATTAGAAAGGCAATTAATCATGCATGTCATTATGGGCGTCACTTGCACTTGTTCACGTTGCTCCTCATCCACTCCTTACCGTGGGCCCACTGCCCAGGCATGGCATTCATCACGACTCCCAGCTCACTGTAATACACTGCGCTTAGACTGACCTCCTCGACGATCTATTCCTGCAGTATTGTGTAAGCTAGTGATTGCCATTCATCTGCAACTTTGCCGCCTGCAACTTGTCCCTGCTGCTGCCTCGGAGGATTGGGGGCTGGGCTCACTCAAGACTCAGGGGCTGGCAGGCCATAGTACACTTTTGAAGCCGCGAGATATTGTCAGCTGCCTGCCCAACTGCCCCATCTGTAGGTTTGCCCTGTTGGAACCCTTGAAATCTATGGTGTCGTTCTGCACAAGACACCGCACGCCAAGCCCTTTACTTCATTGAGGCTGTTCATCCGCATCCACTCATTCCTCGCACAACCCGGGGCGTTCCACACATAATGCAGAGCGCCCATCCCACACAAAGCAACGAGCCTCCATTGCCCTGTTGGTGGTGATCCCCTAATCACTCCAGTTACGTAGTAATCATGATGATGAGCTGTCAGCTCTCGCCGTCCAAGCCTCAACTGCCTGTTCCAGGCGCCGCCCCCTACTTCTATGCACCTACTCCCCTTTCCCGTGTATCACGGCCTGAATGATGCCCGGTTCTACTACAGACTCGGAACTTGAAGGATGACGCTCCTCCTGAAGCAAATAAAAAAGCCCTTGGACTCCGCCATCGCCAAGTACTACAGTATTACTCGCCCGACGCGCGCTGCGTATGATCCAGCCCACGGGCGATCCTCCTTTTCGACAATTTCAAAATTTCAAGACTTGGTCCACTTGATGCATCGTGTCGCGGGTATAATCCGTGGCTGTTAAAAGGAGGCGTGTGACGTTGGGCGGGATCAACTCGGAGTTCTCGCCCGGCAGCAGGCATTTTTTTTTCTTTCGCGTCGTGGTGCTCGCTCAGTGCTGGCCCACGCTACATCGTCTGTTTGCCATGCCGCGCTATTACTACATTACATCTTACACGCTTCTCCGTATTCCGTGCTCCGTTCCCACAGGCCACTGACGCTATTGCGGACGCTGACCTCCTGAGGACCCCGGTGTAATTAACACTCTTTGCTGCACATTACGTCTGCCATCACCAACACGGTTTCCCCTGCCGTCCGTTTGTAACATGGGACATGTGACATGTGAGCCGTTGGATCCACGGGGGGCCAGCTGCTGTTCAATCCGTTCAGCGGCGCTGGGCGTATGAACAAAGCTGCAGCCTCATCACGTCTCCAAGACTTCAACTCTCCCTGTGCCCAGCACCATAGCTTAGAATTTGCTATCGCTCATTTCCAAACCATGCTGCCGCTTTTTTTGCTACTACTGCAAGGGAAGAAGAAAAAAGTCATCCCCACTGCGCGAACGCACTCCCCCCACGCATTGGGCACTGGAGCGCACAGGTCGGCACAATGCCTTTGCGTAAGTGGTATGTAATGACACCGACCAAGCAGTATGCGAGGGATATGCAACAATGAACAATGCAACATGTATACGAATATCCTTCTGAATTACACTCTAATAACGGGCAATGCACGGTTGCTCCGCTGACGGCTTGAAGATGAGGACCAGAAATGGGCACGTAATTCAAGGTTATCGAACGCCTCACGAGCGCCATAGACAAACATGATCCCTACAGCCCCCAACCTGAGAGTCCATCTCTTTGTGACTATCCTGATATGGTAAAACACCACAAGCTCTATTTCCCGCGGAGGTGGACGCATCATCACATGAGACTGACACCAGCCCAATACCCGTGAAACAAAATCTCAGGTGCTCGTGTCCGTTACAGACTCACCGTCCGTGTCACCGTCGCAGACTCAACCCCGGCCGTTATTTTCACACTTTCGGGATTCTGCCTCTCCGCCGTTCCATTATGAACAGGAGACGAAAAAAATTAACCCACTATCATTAAAACCCCGGCTCCAATAAGGTCAAGGTTGGGAGACAATGAAAAAGAAAGAGAAAAAGAAAAGGAAACAATTAAACCCCTACTTTACAGACCGTCAGAAACTTGTCTCCTTCCCGCCTGGACACACGACCACGACCACGACCACGTTCGCGACCCCAGTGGTCGGAACCACACGCCCCCCTAGTGCATCGCGTCTGGAGTTGAAGTCTCGCTCCCTCAACGCGCGCGTTCTGGCGTCGCAGCTGCAGCATCCAATGGGGCGACGCAGACGCGGACCTCATGAGACTGGTCAGCGCATGGTAGGCCGCCTGGGTCGGTAGGGTGGCTGGACGAACGAGTTGAGCTTGTCATGGACGGTAGGGAACTAGACTAAGCTGGCGGGCCGGCACCATGTTCCTTGTAGAGAGTACAAAAAAAGTTGGGACCTAGCAAGAGAAGCGTCATCTCGATCGACATCTGCTCTCGATGATCCACCTGAAAGAAGCAAATTGGAAATTGAGGATGCATCATCGGGCTGAATACTCGAGGGCAATTGAGACTTGTAGCCCGAGACGAGTTGCGATATCTGACATGTCCTTCTGGGCCGTCCAGTTGGATATCAACGAAACCAGATGGTCGATCCCACCTTCGAGCCTCTTGTTTTTTTTTTTTTTGGTCATCATCCATTTCTCACATGCACCAGCCGGCGCCAGTGAGGGGTAGCCCCAGGAACCTTGGCCGGGATCCCTGGCCCTTGCCGGCCCCAAGTGCAAGATACCGATCTCTGGACCATCCATGGCGGCCATTCCGCATTCGTGGACACCGCCCAGACGCCTGGTACAGCAACGATGCGCCTTGCACATACAGGTTGCCTACAGCCCACTCCATCCCGCCTATGAGATTTAACTTAGGCAAGAGGTCCAGATGCAATGCTCCTTCGTGCCCAACCCCAAAAAAGACAATGTGCGCTTTTGCTTTCAAACAAAGAAAAAGGCCGCCGTTGCATCGTCACCTCTGCAGGGCGTTGCGGTTGCTGCGGCCTTTCGGCTCGGCGAAGAGCCCCTCCTCCTCCGGGCTTACGCTGCGAGGAGAGACTTTGGCGTCCGGCTACTGTCCGTGGTTGAAGGCCGAAGCCAGCCAAGCTCGAACTAGCAGTTGTGTCTCACGTGAGCTGAAGTGTCCAGAAGGTTGGTTGCTCATCCACGCGGCGCGGCACCCATGGGACTAGAATTGGTGCATATACTATGTAGCTTGAACTTTGTCTAGCCTCACAGACGCACTCGATCAAGAGACATATAGAGTTGGTCGAACCAGTTCTCTATTCTCGATTGACTCGTCGCGGGGGTGAGAAGAGAACTGGTTTCGGAGCCAATAGCGCTCGGCTCCCACTCGGAACAAGGAAGCCGATAATCGCCCATGGATCTCAACCCCGGACTTCCGACTCGCGGTCGGAAGCCGTCGTCGTCGTGCTTACAATTTACTGTGTGGACTCGTCATTCGCAAGCATCTGCCTCTCAGAGACCTACTACGTAGTAGTCTTCTTCTCGACGTGCTACTACTGTCCCCCCACCAGCTGGTTGCGACACGTCCCAGGTCGGGGGTGGGCATGGCCAGAGACACGGCCACCAAGGCAACCCGCCTCCACGGCGCCGAGGGGCCTACTTTAAGACCCAAGCCACGTTTCTGGAGGGGTCGCAAGAGCCACTGTCTCCCGGCGATCGACCGCGTGCAAAACAGGAGGTCACGCCAGGGCCTGTTCGGCGGCCGTTGTGTGCTGGTGTTTTCTTGTTTCTGTTATGCCCGGCCAGGCGAGGCCTGGCCGCCCTGCCTGGACCTGGGCCTCACCTATCGTACCACCCTCTGGTGGTCCATGTACCTATGTCTCTATACACAGTACTGTGATATGTACTATGCAGTGTAGTCGTTGCCTCTCCCACGCCGCACTGGCCTGGCTGCGGTCCAGTCAAGGGGACAGACACCCAAAGAGGTTGTCCAGACAGGTGGCAGTGTGGCATGCGGTGGTTGCGCCAAATCCTCAGGGCAACCAGGCTCCACCTCCAGGGCCTGGGCATGGAATGTATGTACGCACCGCAGTGTTAGGCAACCTGTGCCGGCTGGCCGGAGCGAATCGACCTCAGGCCTGACGTATGGATGCGGATAGACTCTCAGACGCAGGATGCATCCTCACATCAGCGAGAAACACCCATCCTCGCGTGACGTAAGGCGTCAGTTGGTCGTAGTCGTGACGCCGTGACGCCGTGACGCCTCGACGCCGCGAAAAGCACTGAAGAGCGCGGAAACCTAGTGCCCTGTAACCACTTTAGCCCTGCTAGTGCTTGCCCCGCATTCACGGTCAAAGTCCATCCAATCCACCAAGGACGAAGTATCAACTCGCATGCAAAAGAGGCGGAGAGTCAGATCACTACGTACTTGGCACCTAGGTTTGGAACAACCCCCCAATGCAGCAGAGGCTTCTTAGACACTCCTCCTTGCTTCGAGTTGCTCTTTGTACACCAGGAAATAGGCTCCGGCCTATCAACTCTCAACGCCTCTCAACGCCTCTCAACGCCCAAGTTGGAGAAGAGCCGTAGCGGCCCGCTATTATACGTTGAGAAACAGTCTCAAGGTTCCTTGCCCCCGTAACACGGAATGTTGGAGTCCTGTCGTCTCCTTTTTTTTCCACCTGCGACAGTCAACCTTTGGCAACACGGGTAGAGTCGCCGCAAAAAGCGCCCAGGATCCTGAACGGCGGCAGGGTTTGCATCACCCTGCAGACGACGTACTCCCACTTGTCACTTGTCGAATGAGAACATCGCCCCCTGCAGTCCGCTGGCTGTCCGGATGTGCAAGCACTTTAAGGCTAAGGCTCACTGGAAAGACATCTCGGATGTTTCCCCTGGCCCTCGGATGCTAGACAGCCAGCCAGCCAGCCAGCCTCAGAGAAGTAAATATAGAATCATCGTAACACGCACTTGCTTTTCGCCTGCTGGCTTGATACTGCGAGGAGTAGCAGACGAGACACTTCCATCTCCGAGACGGGAATGACTGACTCTCAGTTTCGGGAACTGACGACAAAGTCCTTCGCCTGGTTCGCCGGCTTGCCCGGGCTTTTCTTTGTTCTCAGGATGCATTGTCCCTCGCCTCGCTGCACAGTCGGAGCGTCGATTCATGTGTACGAATTTACGAGGTACAGCCTCCACCACCGCCTCGGGCTGCGCCAAAACCTAACCTCTGGCCCCGTCCCTGTCCCCATCCCCAACCCTCATTGAGTGAGAGCATGTCTTGTGTTTGGCGGTAAGGACGCCCCCGGGCCCCAAGAGGAAACGCGAGCCTTTTAATTGATTTGCACGTCGCAACACGTCCCGCGTACATGGGGCTGCTGCAGGACGCGTGAAGGCAACGACCAGTAGGGCAAAGTGTGAAGGGGCTGCGAGAAAATTTCGCCGCCTTGAGGCTGGTCTGAGGCTGGTTACGATGGAGTTTCTGGGGCGACCCGCCACTTGCCCCCGTTGCTCTGCAGCAGCAGGCAGGGCCCTCCGCCTGTTCCCCTCTGCAAAGACGCCGTCACCGCCGCATTCTTGCCATGAGTCGTCTGCCCACTGGCTGGCCTCAGTACTAAGGCTTGATCTGCAGTCCTCCAGGCCTGCTCGTGGTGCAGGGACCAGCCGGACGAGTGGTTATTAATTAGGCTGGTTGGGGGCAGACGGCGTGACATCAAAGGGTCATGCTGGGTCCAGCGTCGGCGGATGAAAAGCCCCATGACCGAGACAAAAGCAGACCCCCCCCCCCCCTCGAATTGCCAAAGGAATCGCTGTCGTTGGTCGCATGCCGTCGCCCGAGCCCGCCGAGCCCGCCAACGTCCGCAGCGACCGGCGTGAGCCCCATCCGCCGAGGCCCGTGGAAGACTTGAGATGTCATCGAGTGGTCCGAAAGTGGACTTTTTGATCCCGCAACCGGCCCGCGACGATGGCTACAACCCCCCTCCACCAAGACCAGACGCCCGCGATTTGGGTGGAGCGGTAAAGACGAAGCCTACTCGTCTCCGACCCAAGTTGCGGCTCTTTGCACAAACCCGACACGGGTGCACGTGCCAACGCCGCCACTCAGACGACAATAAGCGCGACATTGTTCGAGAAGCTTTCCACAGGGTGGGGTCCCATCAGTGACGACACCCCTCGGGCGTCCAACACGCGCCGTCGCGCGGGAAACGAGCCTGTAACGTCTGACCGCCGCCCTACATGAGGCTGGTGTGCACCCCACACGCCACCTTACCGTCACTGCATCCGCCACTGTTTCCGCCACAATACCGCTTATTAAGACCGTTCCGCGGGACGGAGATTGGTTGTGTTGCAAGGCAAGCAGGGCAGGTACAGATGCAGGGCATTCACTTTAAGCAGGGCAGGTGCGTTTGCTCAACTCGTTCATTAATGGCCGGCGATAGTTGTGCCAATGCAATCCACGGTTCATCGCCAGGGCCAAAACGCAGAAATTTACCCTCAGAGCCGAGAGTCCGAACTCCAGAGGCCTAGACTCTCACTCCTCTCTATCCACTTGCTTCACCCCAGCGACGCCCGTCTCTAAACACCCCCGACAGACCCATGGCCCCTCAGAGCCATGTCTTCGTCTAGGCTCTGAATGCAACCGAAACCCGAAAAATGCAGCCCACTCCGCCGTCTCCTACGTATCTGCTGCATGACAAGGCCCATCGACTCCATCACCACCGCTCTGCGGAATGAGGGGAAACCGGCTTTTTGACATTTTTTTTCTGCATTGGCAGGACAATGAGAGAAAAAAAAGTCTGCTTTCCCCTCATCTGCGCGCCTTTTTACCTTCACCGACGATTCGGAAACGCATTTCTGCGGTTCTGCGGTCAAGAATCCAAGCCGACTCGCGTCCAGGCATTGACTCGGGTCTTGGCTAGGCCTTGACGGAAAGTATCCTTAGCCACCGAATTCTGTCATGGTCGGAAACGAGGACGATTCTAACGACCCCGCGCACGCGACAACAGAAACTCTCATCGACTCGTGCAGTCAATGACAAAACTCCTCGGGGTCCGATAGCAACTATGCTGATGGGGATTTGGGATGGCATCATCAACGCCACTCAGAGCTGTCTCAAGCGGGAAGGAAGTGCGCTGACCAAGTTGGGATTGGATCCAAGAATATCGTCCCTCCGGCGTCCATCCGCGAGTCTTGGTACCCTCTGGTGTATCACCTTGGCGATACTTTCCTAGGTCGTTGGCACTCCATCATTCATTCCTATGTGTCTGGGGTCCGTTGACAAACTAGGGCTAAACTTCTGGGTTTCCCAATCGAGACACGCCACCATCATCATGCCAATAGCATTTGCTACGGTCTCGTTTGAGAAGCGCGAAATCCTGCATGCTTGCTCACATCGCATTACAGAATCGGATAGTTGCAAAGCCGACCACGGGAGCGTCGGATTGAATTCCTTGACGAAACACAACGACGTCCTCGCCACATGGGCCACAAGCGCAGGTCGCCAGTTTGTACCTAGTCGCCTCGATGTTTCGAATTGCCAATCTAGCACAAGACCCAAGTCGCACAGCACCCCTTGGGCCGCTTCAAGTTTGCGGGGATGCAAGAAACTGGCACGATTGGCCAGTCCGGTAAATGGGTTGGGGCCTGTGCCATATTCTTTGCGAACCCGATGGGTGAGTGTACAGTGCTATGGCCCAGACTACGAACGGCCAAGCGGCCCAGACAACCATTGAGTGTCGTGTAGATTCTAGCGTCTCACATGTCCACTCGGTAGTCCTTCGGCCAGCCTCACGGCCTCCGACACACCAAGTGGTACCCCGCTCGTCCTGGACTGTCAAAAAGAAAGAAAAATGCCATAACCAACACAAACAGGGATTGGATCATGGGACTTGAGGATTGACAAGGACCGTCTTCAAGGAAGCCATGCTGCTGTGTCTCGTGGTCGTCAGTCGTCTCACCTAAGATGCTTCTTAGGCGGCCAATTGCCACTGGTTTGGTGGAGGAGTTGCCTTGGACTGGTGGAGTCGCCGTCGTCGAAACCAACATGGATCGCAGAGAAGCACCGAAAGGAGCAATTCGCCATGGCCACAGGGGCGATCTATGAGAAATGCTGACGAGTGGCCATGACTGGTCTTGGCCCGAGGTCACGAAAGATGGAACCCTAATCGGGTTGGTGACCTACATCCGAATCCGTTTACCATGACGCGGGGACGCAGTGTTGGCTACTTGACGAGCGCAACCCCTGGTCTCAATCACGCAATCCAACCCTATCACTCACTCGCTGGTGAGGGGTTAAGTGGAGGCCTTGCTAGGAGCCTTGCCTATCCCCAGCTGAACATGCTTGCGGAGCGAGGCAGTGAAGGGTGGGCTTCACCGAGCATCCAACCAGAGACCAGCATTGATATCAACATGGTTGACGCGAACAGGTTCCCCCCGGGGATCCGAGGACTATTGGATGCTAGCGTTGAGAGAACGTTTCTCTCTCGAGCGGGTGAGTAAGAATAGATTTATCGCCTTCGACATCATGTCGTCTCTCCTGAGAGGAAAGTCGTCCGAAAATGCCGAAGATGAAACGACGTCGCAAACCTCTTGCCATTGAGAAGTCAGTCGCAATTTGGGTTCCTAATTCAATGCTGTCACTCACCAAGAGCTTCAACTTCGCGGGAGGCACCGGAAGGTGGCCCACTTATCGGACTTTTATGAAGACGCTTTGACAAACGGAAAGAACCAGACAAGCAAGAAGGGAATCTGTCTGGTTGAGGTTGAATTGCAGTGGAAACGCAGTCGGACACGTTCACTGGCGTACCATTCAGCCAAAGAAACAAGGCAGGACCTGGTATGAGATTGAACCATGGTCTGTGGTTGGCTTGAAGCTCAGCCTTGTTTGCTTTTTCCAAGAGCTGGCATCTGCAGCGCCTTGGGCGACCACTGTAGGCGACGCCGGACCCGTCTCAGACGGGGCCATGCCAGGTCAGGCCCGCTTCAACGAATCCCTGTACTATCTTCAGCGCTGCCACTGGATGATTGCATTGCGCCGTCGAAGTTTGCTCGTTCAGCTACCACTTCCGCGATCAATTCCCGGAGGCAAAGAACCCAATTGGGCGACCGATGGTGAGATTTCGCGATCTGTGTTTCGGAAGGCCTGGGCCGGGTGCCCCTGTTCAAAACCAGGTTCGTGCGGCGGTCATACGTGCTACTCGCCCTGATTCATCATCGCCAGGCATGCTAATGCTGGTCAGCCAGGATCAATTGTGGGGTTGGTTCATGTTGATGGTGCAAGCGTCCAAACCGTGTCCAAACTGGGCGGGCCGCTGGAATAAGGAAGTTATCAATGAAGCCTATGCTGAGAAAATGTTGAATCACAGAATGATGCAGACATATTTGCCTGTCCCTCGCAGGTGAGGCTCGAGTGGCACAGGCACGGGTTGTGCTATGCAGCTCGTTGAATTGGGTTCTAATGGCTTTGAATCGTACGTTTCCTAGGCCGCTGGCTTGAGGTGACGTACTTGCTAGCGTAGGTCCGTTTGGGGTTGACACAGCTCGAGCTTCTGTGCCGTTCCGGGAGCAATCAAGATTATTACTGGGGATCTACGACCGAGGAGAGCAAGTCTTTTTTAGGTGTGTTGGCGCGTCACAGCGCGACGCCTGCGTATCACCACAATCGTCCCATCTCGCATCACCAACTCTTACGGAGATGAGGGGACTCTAGCAACCTTATTTGGCGCGTCGTATGGGTTCGGGCTTGGGACGGTTGAGGCCTAGATCGAGGCTCATCTGAGAGTTCTTTGTTGGTGGGTGCAAGCCAGCCACCGGCAACCCAAACGCCGGCACGGTTCTTGTATGGCTTGGATGGCTCCGTCTGGGGTCGTTGATCGGCGCACTCAACGCGTCTGACACGCGTAAGGCTGC
Source organism: Dactylonectria estremocensis (assembly GCA_020744375.1). NCBI lineage: Eukaryota > Fungi > Ascomycota > Sordariomycetes > Hypocreales > Nectriaceae > Dactylonectria > Dactylonectria estremocensis. The sequence continues at coordinate 1,850,029 of JAGMUU010000004.1, forward strand.
CGCTTCTTGGCTGACACCACGATGACCCTTTTGGCCATGATAATTTGTTGACATTGACGGTGTTGATCAAGGACAGGTGATCACCTGCATAACCCGCTGCAGACGGCGCTGCAGTAGTTTGTGGCCCAGCCAGCCGGCCCTATCTGCACGTCAAGCCAGGTCTCGTCAGCTCGTGTTCATCAGTCTTGAGAAAGTCCAACAGGAGCGACGAAGGCGATCAGGGGAGATTATTAACCGGGGCATCATCCTCTGATAGGGCCTCCAAGTCGCTTGAGAGGGGGTCCCGAGGCCGAGCGCCGTAATGATGGCGTTTCGCCCAGCTCCGTCGAAACCTTGCTTTGCTCGGAATCGGTATTTCTTGGGTTCCTCGATTGGACGCGACGCAGCGCAATCCTTGGTAGGAGAGGCGCGTACGGAAAAGTACAGCAGGTTTTCCCGTTGGGGAATACGACGAGGGTGTGCTGGCAATTATGTACATTGTACCAATGCCCTTCCACAACTCAGGTACGTGTGCTCATTGGCATTGCCAAACGACTGGCAAAATGCAGTTGATGGCGCTGATAGGAAATAGCTTTGGCGCAGCTGAAACCATGCGTGGGGAGATGATGCTCACAATCTGCAATCTCCTCTAATCTGTACAGATGCGTGCCAACATATGCATCTTGCACTATAAACGATTGCGCGCTACAGACGAGGCGCCGGCTCCCAGCGATGCGTTGTCGATCGCTGCGGCCTAGTGAGGAAATCTTATCAAAATAGGAAAAGTTGCTGGCCGTGACAGCGTCGAGTCGCCAACAAGACGCCATGCCGCACACCTCCTTCACATGCCAGGCCTGTGAGAGCCAAGACGCGGGCTCCTTGGAGGAGCAGCCGGGCGTAGGCGCAATTTCGGGCCTCAATCGCCTCTCTAGCAGGGCAGCCTTGCTCGCAGTCGCAGCCCAGAACCGGCTCAGACGCTGGCGGTGATGGCAAAAATGACAATTTGTATTGAGTGGCTGCAGATGCCGCACCTCATCTCGCTCACCCCGGCCACCGCTCAACGAAAACCCCCATGCCATGCCCAGCAGTACGCAGCACCCAGTACCACTTTGTAGTCTCGGTCTGGCTGCCCCTGGCGATGGCTGAAGCGCTTTGATAGGGCTGGAACGGACTCAACGGAGCATAGACGTCGGCCAGGCGATGGGCCATGGGAGTACAGACCAAGGCCGAGATACATGTCGTTACAGCAGACAAGCATACGGGAGCAGCCATGTACAGAAGCAATCTTGTGCGACCAGCGCCCTGTAGCCGCTGTGCGACACGACCGCGGTTGCGCGACGCGGCCCTATCGACGATATTCCTCCCTGGGAAATCAAGACCGTGGTAATACGGCGCAGCTGGTCGACAAGAAAGCAATTCGCTGCGCGCGGCCAGGGCAAGCGAGGGAGGCAGAGACGGGATGGGCGACGGGTTGCGGCCCCGGCCCGCAGCTTGTCGAAATGACGGGTGACGGCATCCCGTTGAGCGCCGGCCGACTCTGTGGCTCGTGGCCAGCTGTTCTGTTGCGTCTTTTGGCTTGATTATTGCGGTGTGCGCTGTGTTGTTGTTGTTGTTGTGTATGTGTGTGTGTGTAAGCGCGTGTACGTGTATGTATACTACGTGGTTATGTATGTGTGAGTGTGTATTGTGCCGCGATAGGAGGCGACTTGGGAACATGCTTTTACACAACAGTCGCACTCACACACCACCTCTCACCAATTCAGGGACGCATTTGGCTTCCCGTCGTCGAGGCGCCCGGGGTTGAACGAGATGGAGGGTCAGCCAAGGCGACGAACCAACAGGATGATGCCGGCAGCATCTCAGCACCGCGGCCTCATACCGGTCGTTCCAGGATCGGGCGACCAATACCATCTAACGCTAAGGGTTTATCTCAAGGGGGGGATGCAAAGATGCATGCTTTCAGCTCGACCCTACCCTGCGGCCAACTTCCTCTCTTGTCCGATGGCTGGCCGGGGTCGCGGCCACGAGGCGACTAGATTGGGCCCGGATCGACGACTTGATTGGCGTCGTTCATGCGCTCGAGTCTAGATGTCGTGGCTCCAATAGATGCCATCCATAGGCCCTATGGTGATTGATTGTGAAGATGTTTCGCGACTGGTGTTGACGTGTCTTGCCCAGTGATCCAGCACTGCGGTCCTTCTTCCCAGAGCCTTGGGCCCTGTCAGATGCGCGATCAAGCACTCGACTTTTCATGCAGCTTCCTTCGACTAGCCTTGTGGTGAACAGGTCCGGCGTGGCCATCTGTGCGGCGTTTTGGGATGCGCTCTTCTGGTTTTGCCACCCTGCAGCAGACCTCCGGATTGGACTAAGGCGGGTTGTTTTGAGGCCCTCTCTACAGTTATTGAGAGGTTGATTAAGTTGCCATGTTATACTTGATATAAAATATTATCCTGTGAATTAACATTACGTACGTAAGGCATTAGGCATGAGAGAGACTGTATACGGTTATAACTCTAAACTAAGACACGTTCCTCGTAAATCATACACTACGTAGAGTAACACTCGACCTCAGCAACTCCTGCCGAATTAGGCCCCATTGAGCCAACCTAAACTCGGCTCGTAATTGAACAGCCCCATCATCGTATCTTCAGTCCATAAAGACGAAACACTGATGCTAAATTCGGGGCCAAATGTTCCCGTTCGAGGGACGACTCTGGGACTGGTGACATATGTACTCAAGGCGTATTGCTGCTGAGGAACAGCAGCATGTTCCACGGGAGTGTTGCATACGGCGGTGAAAGATTTGTTAGCTATTGGGTTCGTTGCACCGTCGAACCGCTGTGGTTGACTTGGTATTTGGGTCGCTGGGGCTGGAAGCGATGATGGTGGATTGCCATGCCACTCGAATAGAGGCCGACAGAGCTCGACTAGCTTGGAGAAGAGGTCGTGGAGTCGCGCAACTGCCTTGTTGCCAGAAGCATACCGGGCGAACCCTTTGGCGACCTTGTGAATGAGCTGGAAGTCGTCCGAGGACGATGTGCTCACGACATGGCAGAAGACGACGAAGAAGGGGCACAGCGGATAGGCATGTATCGTCCTATGATTTCATGTTAATTCTTCTGGGAACACCCTTCCGGCGGCGGAACCTACCAAGCAATGAACCTGGGATATTCTACATCGGCCGCAGGATCTCCATTACGCAACTCCCTCTCCTGCAACGCGGACAGGGCAAGCAGAGCGTTGCGAGCTGAAGCCAAGCATCGTTGATGTGTCTCTGGATCTGATCCGACGTACGGGCTTAGTCGAAGGATCGCGGTGTCGAGAGAATAAAACGGGAACTCGACGAAGAAGATTATGTCTCGGGCTGCTGCACCTTGGCTGGGGAGCGTTTGTCGAAGCTGGCAGTACAATAAGAGCGTGTTCTACTGGACGGGGCATGACAACTGACCTTGTTGATCTTGGTGGATATCCTGCCCAGCCGTTGCTGGATGGCAGAGATGGACATGTTTGCGGCGATTCCATCCTGCGTCCTCGTTCGAGGATTGGACGCTCTCCAAGCCAGGACTGTGTTTTGAATACACGCGAAGTCTCCAAAGAGGTCGGCTACGGAGACGAGGAACGGGGGGAAGTTTGGATGTGACAGCCAGGCTCTGTTCACCTCTAGATCCGGCAGTGAAGGTGACCTTCCGAGATGCATGGACAGCAGCCTGTCCATGAGAAAGCACCAGTATACGCACCCGTGGATTTCGTAGTCTTCATCCGTTTGCGGAGACCTCGCTGCGTTCTCGGGTTTGTGGTAGCCGAGGGTGATGAGGGCACGGCTCGCGAAGGCGATGAGGTTCCAGCTCCTGGAGGCGTCACTGGTGAGATGTGCGAATACTCCCTAATCGGTTCATTAGTAGAGACTCTGTGGTGTAATAGGAAATTTGTACTTGCACCGCAGACGAGTGCTTGGCAGAGACTAAAGGTTGGTTGAGCCATCAAGCTGATGTTGTTCAAAGCCTGGGACATGAGACCACGATATCGGTCCTTGGACGCCTTGATGTGCTTCTTGAGAGGATCGCCATCTTCCAGGGGCGGCCACAGGGTAAAGAGCGTGTACGTCTTGAAGTGGACGCAGACTTGATACTCGACCAGAGTCTGGCCGCTCACGCTTCCGTCGACAAGCGCAGCGCCCATCTTCTCGAGAGTTTTGGGGAGGATGTGATCCGGAAACTGCAGCTTGTTCGAGCCCTTGAGGCGGCCGGTCATTTCTGACAAGTATCGTTAGACAGCTTTCGAGGACGCTTGGGAAGAGTTTACCCTTTATGAGCAGCACCAGTGTCTCAGGGGCAAACGGCGGCAGAGGCGACGGATAGCCCACGCCCGGCGTGTCCTCTGCTGTTGAGGTGTCGTTGGACCTATCGGACACGCGGGTGACAAAGTCTAGGGCGGCTTCTAGGATGGTCCGTCTGTTGCGCAAGAGGTCTTTGCTCTGGTTGAGCTCGACCTGTATGAACTCGGAAGCCTGGGCGTCGACCGAGTGGGAGCTGGCCGTCGAAGCTGGAGTCTTCCTGCGCGGGCGATGAGATTCTTTGCTGTTATTGTCATCGTCGGCGTTCAGCTCTCGCTTCATGCCGCGGAAGCTGCTCCTCCGCTGAGAGGCTGCGGTTGCGTTTGCCGCTGGTGGGACCTGCATCTTGGTGCAAGGACCTGAGAGTCTCGCATCTTCGGTAGACGGACCTGCAACTGAGCTCGTTGGGGGTGGAAGGACGTTGGTGTTGTTGCTGGCAGGGATCTCTGGGACTGTCCACCGTCGTTTTATGGCTTCGTATTGTCGTCCGCTATATTAGATTTGTTGTTGTTGGCTAGTGTGACTATTTTTTGTTCGGGGGAAGGTTCACCACTCACCCAGCATGTGCTCTGGGATGAGGAGCCATCCTGTTTTGTGAGCAGCCGTGGCAATCGTATTTGTCATGGGCGTCTTCTAAACGAGTATCGAACTCTGCAATGTCCCCGTGGCGAACTGGCAATCTTGAAAGAAAGGAAAGGAGGTTCCATGTTCGGGGAGCAAAATCGATCTGAAAGGAAGTACGCGTAGTCTAATAAAGCATGGATACATAAACTCAGCTGGGCTGGAATGTGTCAAGTGACCAATTTGCCACAGATCGCCGATCGGCCGACTGCCCCGTTTAATACTGTTCAACTAGAGCTCCAAAGACATCTAGAAGGCTGCTTGGTGCTGGATAGAGTTGTAAGCCATCCGTTGTCGCCAACAACAAACTTTTGAAGGCGCCTAGAAATGCGACCGCGTGTTTCAAACAACAAAGGGACCCATGATGGATTCCACGACCAATGATTTTATAATAAACATGAATACTTGGAGTTTCGAACTCGTCTTACTGGTTTAAGATGGACGAGGAGTTAGGCCTAGTTGGCATACTTAGTTTCATCGATCGACGAACGCTACAGCCTCGAGGCTTGCTTTTGTCCAAGGAAGTGGCCATTGAACCTTGTGGGGAATGGAACTAAAGGACACAATAATACATCAAATGAGCGATGCTTGAGATGAAATGGACTGGCGTTGGATAAGACGTTTTCCATTGCCAAAGACTGACGTGAGTTGTGATGGCCCCTTGCGGCGACAAATGAAACTTCATCGTGTAGATAACATGTCTTGACTAAAGGCAATACCACTAGCTTGATGGCTCTGGGTAGGTGACATTCAGAACAATGTGGCAAAGCTAAGCAGGACGTTGCCCACAGTAGCACCTGAGCAACCATCCAGTCGCGGTTCCCTGTTCCTGATGCTTCAGATAAAGTGTGGTGCCAAGCTTTTCAGCCAGGCTTCACTGGGGTAGGACCAAAACCAGGATGTGTGAGTGATCGGCAGTGGCATACTGAACGATAATTGGTGATGACGGTTCAGTCTTCGAATGACTCTGAAAGTATTCAAGTGAAGCTTTTGATCATAGTGTACCCTGGGTTGCAGCGGGGCCATTAGCTTCCACAATGGGGATGAGACGACTGAACTCACTGAAGTACAGACGTTGATCCCACTTCTGGTGTCTATATGAAGATGGAATACGAAAGCCGCTACTTGACCGAACCGCCTAGACAAGCTAGCCAGTAACCAAGTTTGGCTTTGCCCTATTTACGTGCAGTCCGGACGCCATTTTTATCCATTCAACCTTGTTGCGCCACGGAAGTCCTCTGGAATCAGCTCCAAGCTCGTCATGGTATGGTTTCCAGCCAAAGTCGGCGTACACTCTTAGGTTTACACCTAAACCGCAAGACACAACCTAATAACAAATCATATTTAGTTCGGTTCCTGTAGCGATTTATGCAGTGTTCTTTGTCTGAAGCTTCATGCACTTATCCATTCCGAAACCCTCGTTATGGCCAAGCTTGTTCACAAATATAGGCATGAAGATGTTGGGTTTTTAGGTAAAGCAGAAGATTACGAGCAGGTTTAGCCCAAGACTGTACCTTTGCAAGAGCAAATGAAAACTTGCGTTAATTGACAACTTGGGATTGGCCTTGAGCGTAGGAGCTATGTATGCCCTCCCTTCCCATCGTCCCCTGCTCCTCTTCCTTCGAAAGTATATCGATGGATGTGTTGGGTAGTGAATAGAGAGGCTCCTTGCCCTTGCCCTTGCCCATAAAGATACAATCTCTCGTCAATGTAGACGAGGCCATACCGAAGATCACGTCCCCTTTCTCCTCTAACTTCTCCGTCACTGCGATGCCCCCGCGTTTCAAACCGGGCAGAACCTCCTGCAAGCGGCAACATGAGCAGCGGAATGAGTCCGGCCTTTTGCACGGTTCGAACAGCAACTCGCCACGCTGTCAGCAGAGCCGAGTTGACGTGAGGTGTTCGCGACTCAGACGACACCTAGCGACTCTGTAGAGATCCGTCAAGATATCAACGGTCGTGGAAAGGTGGTCTTTCCCTTTGGGCACGGATTTCCAAGTGTGGCAAAGCCCCTTTGCAGCCTCTGTTGGGCGAATCAAATCTTCGAATCCGCTGGCGAAGAGCACCAAGGCGTCCATGTCATCGATGAGATTGGCCCAGCCGTTGCTGATAGCGCATTGTTTTCGCCGAAACAGTGGCCTTTACCGTCACACCACTTCTCCAAAGCATCGAGGAGTAGTCGGCCTGTCGGTGGTCAAGTGATTTGCAGGTATTCTGCACAGGTGGTGGCAATTGCATTTGAAACGAAGCCGGTGTATGTGAGGACGCAGCCTCATTTAGGGAGGAGTTCCCCTGATTTAGGCCGACGTTCCCCATACTCGGCGGCTAGAAACTCCAAGAGCGGAAAACCAGTCTTTAAAATAGCGGTATATGGGTCTTGGTGATCCAAACAAGGCGCTCCATTCTCTTGATTTGCACTGGGCGACACTGCTGAGCAGTTTGGGCAGACTCTCGGTTGGGCAGACTGGAAGGAATCTAGAACGACGGACTCGATGGAGAACATCTTGGCCGAGTAACACATCGACTCGAGTGAATTTGAGACGTCGGTCTTTAAAGTCGAGGTTACAATTTCAGTCCTTTTTGGCTGTTGGAGGTTGAATTCCGGCGATGTCCTAGAACTGAGTTCGTTGTCATGGCTGTCATTCTTCGGTCGATAGTCACTACTAATGTTGCTGAGGCCAGAGTCATCAATGGTGAGGATCTCTGACATTGAGCGGCTAGTCTGGCCAGACCCAAGTAACCCTCGGAGGCGGCGGCGGCGGCGGCTTCGTGTAAGATTTGACGTGCTTTGGGATTCTTGATCAACGCCAGAGTCAGTCGGTGAGTTAGATCTGATGTATTTTAGCAGAGCGGAAGAATAGATATTAGAGACGATGGGCTATGCCTTGCCTATCTGCGAGCAGCGGATGGTTCAGCGCACGTAGATATTGTAGTAGAACCAGGTATATCCGAATCAACCATCTGACTGCTTCCGCTCGCGAGCTGGTGGCTGATGCCCGAAGCGGTAGCCATAGTGTTGAATAAAGACCGGGTTAGTATAAGCACGGAGGCGCACTCACTCCAGCCACTCGTCTCAGATTGCTTCCAAATCTTGAGTCGCTAGAGGAGTACTGGTCTCGGCGAGCCTGAGAAGCTCGGAGGAGTTACAGATGGCGGGAGTGATGTGAAATCGTTTGCCCCTGCTCCGGCCATTTTCGAAATGCTCAGTATTGCCGGACGAGGGAAAGGAGAAATTGTGTTGGTCATGAGATCCTTAGTTGTAGTCACACTGGGTAAGTTAGGGGGTGATGCAATTGGGCAGCTAGGAAGGCAAACCAAGGGGCTGTGCCGTCCTTGCCGCATCCAAGTTGACTGCTGAGGCAGCGTTCTGAGTGGTTGGTTTTTCCTTCCGTGTCAATTCCAAAATCTGCCTCAGCGGTAAGATTCATCGAACTGTGGCGAAGCTCCGGGGAAAGAAAAACACCGCATACTAAAACGTCCGTTGAGCAATGCAAAACATGTAAATAAACTAGAGTCTTCTTATTACGAAATTAGAAGACGACAATATGTAAAAGAGTCAATAAATTAGTCAATGAGATTCCACACAACGGGTATTAATCAAGATGCTAAGTTGTCGCTTTATGTAGAAACTTCACTCCAAAAGATGTAACGCAAGGTTAATGTAACGCAAGGTTAATTTAATGGTTTTAAGGGTATGGTGCCCCACCCCCCTTTTCTAGCAGTACGAGACCTATAGACTGCTAGTATCCATTCTAAGGTGAGCTTTTCCCCCTTTAGAGATCCTTTTATCTATCCTCTATGAAGTACCAGATTCAGTTCGCAATGTGGGTAACTGGAGCATAGCTTCAACCCATTAGGTCTTGTTGCTAACAGCGCTTGATGCCTTGATCTAGGAGCGCTGTACGCCTAACCTAATAACACTGCACAACCTATCTATCTCACAGAGTCTTCCTGCCTTCCACATTTTACAAAGAACTACACGCTCAAATCCCACTACACATAAGTTACATGGCCCTCTCCGATCAATACATGCGACCACAGCCTCAGGAGAACTCGGGATCCCGTCCGCTCTCCCCTAGATAAACCTGTCGAGCGCTGGAGTAGTAGTCGGGTCGGTGACGACCGGCGAATGCCCGGTGTTGCATGTTCTTTTTGCTCTCCGAATGCGTATTTTCAATGATTTGCAGCAGTTCTATTTAACTTACCTGAAACGGTGGGGCGAAGGCATCATGTATGTGCTGGTTGGGAGGCACGTAGGTTTCCTCATGTAAGTGAGGTTTAGTAATGTTGATTGCTAGTTGCCCAACCACTGGATAATAACAAGACGAGAAACGCGTCATTCAATAGGATATGTCACGCACCTGTGCCTCAATGAGTCGATGGGAACACAGCAGAGAGCTCAGATGAGTTTGGTGCCATCGTCGACTTGAGCGCAAAGACGGGTCAGTCGTACGTGGGAGAGGTTACTTGCGGATCGGGATATTGCGTGTTTGCTCTTTGCCGCTCGCCTGGTTTATCTCAACCGGGCTAGGGCATTGGATGAGACCAGACACGGCAGTAAAACACCCAAGAGTGCACAGTGAGTCATTTAAAGACGAGATAGATTTGGAGGTGGTTTGGGAGTGTCTGCATTAACATGCCATGTCATCCCGTCGTCAGTGTCAACTGTGTTGGTGGATGCAGGGCGGATTAGCGGTCACCTGCACAGGCGAATTGCTGAAACCCCGCTAAATCACCCCGCTAAAGTCGCCGCACCACAGGGCACTCGTCGCTGGAATCCCGAGCAACGGTAGCGCAGCCAGCCAACCACTCACCGCTCCGAATTCGTGTGTCCCCCCTGCATTCTTAGCGCAGGCAGCACAAATCACATGCATGACGCACCACGGCGCACTTGCGGTAGTTCGCCCACCCAAATCGTCAGAATCAACCCACTCCATCCCGTCCGTTTGATGGCTGGTCTTGCGATTGGCGAGTCGGATGAGGCTGGACAGATCTGTCTCAACAGTTGACATTTCGGGTCTATCGTAGTCTTCTTCTTTCCTTCCTCTTACTCCTCAAAACCCCGCCGTTGCCCTGCCCTGCCCTCCCCGTGGAGTCATTGGCCTCTCTCATCATACTCATCGGGTTCCCCCGCGTCATCACCAACCCCTCACGGCGCATCACCAGCCTCCCACAATGCCGGAACCGTCAGGAAGCAGCAGCAGCCGTCGCCGCAGCCTCCGCGTGCCCCATCGGCGCTCCGGCGGCGGATCCACGTCCTCGCGCACTCCTTCCGTTCGATCGTCGTCCCACCGGTCCTCGGCTGTCTTGGACGACGCCCGGCACCCGGCCGCCGGGACCCCGGCCGCCCCCGTGCCCGTGCCCGTCCCCGCTCCGGGCGTCGCCCACTCCCTCCGCGCTCCGTCGTCCCGCTTCTCCCTTCACAACGAGTTCGCGGCGACCCGCCAGGAGTATTCGCTCTGGGACGACGACGCTAGCTCCATCTTCGAGCGCGTCACCGTTGCCTCCGGTGGCGCCGACGACGCCGACGACAATGACCGCTTCCTCGTCGGCTCCGTCGACGGCTTTGGCCTCGTCTCCAAGCCCCACGACGACACCTTTGGACCCATTGGCCGCTCCTCCCACGATGACCCCGACTGGGACTACTACGACGTCCTATGCCTGCCCCGGAACGTCGCCGGCGGCCTCTCGCAGGACCAGATCCGGCGCGCCCACCACCGCCTCTTCCTCCTCTTCTACCCGGACAGCTACCCGGAGCACCTGCGGCCCGTCGCGCGCCAGCAGTTCCTCCGCGCCCAGGAGGCCTTTGAAGCCCTCATCGACCCGGCCCGCCGCGCCCGCTACGACCTCGACGTCTTCCTGCACCTCGACCGACCTGAAGACCCGTCTTGGGCCAGCTACGAGGCCGCATTTCGGGATGCCGTGCGGGATAGGCTGCGGAATGGTGTGCAGACCAGCTCCGACCTGGGTCTCCGTCTCGACGCGACCAAGCTGAGGGACAGGGACGGCCGCTTCAAATGGAAACAATGGCAGAGCGGCGCACCTCCGCTGAAGCTGCTGGACTTTGCGCTTAGCCAATCCGTCTCCGTCGACCTCCCGGCCCTGCGCAACCTGCTGCAGCCGCAGGTGTCGCGGTTCGAACGGCTCACTACATCGGCGGAAAGGAAGGAGGCTGAGGCTGAGGGCTTCCCTCAGCAGGCGGCCATTGAGGCCTGTACTCCGACCCTGACGGTGCTAGGCTCCGTCTACGGCGTCACGGGAGACCTCTCACTCATGCCGACGGCGCTCCTCTACGACCGATACCAGCCGCTGCTGCCCCTAACGATCCCGAGGCGCCGGCTCATCCAGCTGGTCGAGAACAAGCTCTCGCCGCTGGCAGCGCTGCGATACCGCCAAGAGTTTGTCAACCACGCGCCGCCGCCGCCGGAAGACAAGTCGCAATGGATCAAGACGGCCTTTGAGATCGAGTCGGAGCTGCTCCCTGAAGTCTGCGTCACTAGCCGCCTCTACCACCACGTCCTCCTGCCGGACTGCGCCGAGCCCACCGTCTTCGAGACCAGCGTCCAGGCCTCGCGGCACCACCCCCGGACGCCGCCCCGCGTCACCGTCGGCATGCACCACGGCCTATTCAACGGCACGGCGTTTGCGCGCGCCGATAGCGGAAATTGGGTGCTGGGCCCGGGCTGGCTCAAGATGAAGCACCACGTTTTCGGCGCCGACGGGCCCCTAGAGACGGCCCCGGGCCTGGAGCTGGGCTTCCGGAGCGGGCCGCCAGAGCGGGTCCCCGCGCCGGACTCGCCGCACAACGACAAGGGAATCAGGGGCTTGGACAGCGAAGTCGAAACCTGCGAGGACGGCACCTGGGCCGTGTCGGCAGCGGCGACGCCGGGCTCGGTGCGCGGCTTCGTCCGGTACAGCAAAGACCTGTCGCTGCCGCGCCGCGACGACCCGGCGTCGGCCCGCGTCGAGGTCGAGCTGTGCTCCAGCACCTTCCGGGACCGCTACCTGGCCCTCCGCAACCTGTGGTCCGTCGGCCGCTTCGCCCGCCTCGGCCTCGAGGTCGGCGTCAGCCCGCACAGCCTGCACGTCTCGGTCTACTGGTCGCGCCTCGGCCAGCGCCTCAGCGTGCCACTGCTCGTCGCCCCGCAGGCCGTCCTCTCCCCGGAAGTCTTCCTCTGGGCCGGTGCCCTGCCCTTTACAGGCCTCGCCGCCGTCCAGCTGCTTCTCCACCACCGCCGTAGCAGCAGCCGCAGCTCCGACTCCGACTCCGGCACCGGTCGCCGTCGTCGCCGGGCGTCGTCCCCAGGCGCTACGGCCCGCGCCGTAGCCCGCAACCGTAACGAAGCCGACAGCGTCACCGTCCTCCTCGCGGGCCCCATCGAGGCGCGTCAAAAGCGCCAGTCCTCCCTGGGCGGCCTCGTCATCCAGAGCGCCAAGTACGGCGTGCCCGACGCCGACAAGAACCTCGCCGGCGAGCTCGTCGCCGACGTCACCATCGCCCTGGCCGCCCTCATCGACGACTCCTCGAGCAACACCGCGCCCTGCCTCGTCCTGCCGGGAAGCGTCCGCAAGAGCCGCATCCCGGGCTTCTGGGACCCGGCGCCCGGCCGCGACAAGACGCTCCGCGTGCACTACTCCTTCAGGGGCGTCGAGGACGTCGTCGACGTTCGCGGCCGCGCCGAGTTGGTTCTGCCGCCTCCTCCTCCGCCGCCGTCCAAGTCATAGTCCTTTACCCACGCGTTGTGATGCGTTCTTTTTATCTACATATATAGCGATGCTTTATGAAATCGAAAACGGCCGGGAGGAGATGGGATGGTGCATGGCTAGGCAGGTCATGCATTTTGGACCACCATGTCACCAAGGAGGCTATAAGGAATACCCATCTCACATACACTGCCATGTTTAGTTTGGCAATTATCTTGACTTAGTCCTTTGTAAGGCGAGGAAAACAGTACAATAAGAAAGGCTTTGATACAGTACACCACAGTCCAAAACGTCTTTTAGCGGAGGGATTAGATACCGCGCGGGGTCTTTCGTTGTAAACTACTTGCACATCAAGACTCAGGACTTGAGACAAATGAAACACTCGTTATGCTGTTGTAGCGTATCTATCGTACACGAGAAACCTTCTGTGAAGCAATCCTTCTGTAGGCATCCCTCTCTAAAGCATGACACCTGTGCTCTCGGCTCGTACCCAGCCCAAAACGGTACCGTCGAGGAAAACAAGAACAAACGAAACACAAACGCCGTCCCTTTTAATTATAAAATGTATCCGGCAAGGTGCAAGAGAACTAGTCTCATTCCAGGTGTATGTGAGTACCCTTTGGGGTACCTCTAGAGTCTAGAATGCCGATCTAGAAACTCAATGGTTGTTTACAAGGGGCATTAATCTCTAATGCTCATGCCCATGTTCGTGACCAGGGGCCTGTCCATGAACGCTGTGTGCACTGTGCGAGGAGTCGCTAGCACGGCGAGTGGAGGAGCCTTTGGATGAGGCCTCAACGGTGGTGCAGCAACCTTGACCCTGGCAGTCCTCGATGCATTCCAAGAGGCAGACCTCGCCCTTGCTTCCATCGGCGCCGTCGAGAGCCAAGGCAGCGGCTTCCTCAGCTTGCATGTGCTTCTGGTCAAGGCAGAACTCGGGCTGAATTGTTGCGCTGTGGATGCCGTAGGCATGGAGACATTTGCGAGCTCGGCGAGCCAATTCCATGTACTTCTCGCCACTATGCGAGTCGATCGGGAAGGAAACCTGTATGTGCATGCTAGCGACGAGCTTGGTGTCGGAGAGCTGCCAGACGTGAATGTGGTGGCAGGTAATGACACAAGGCAGCCTCTCAATGTCCTGTCGGATGTCTTGGATGCTGACGTGTTCAGGAGTCGCCTGGAGCAGGACGCGGGCGGTAGCACGAGTGAGAGGAATCGACGTCTTGAGGATAATGGCGGTGATGAAGAGTGACACAGCGGGATCAGCATAGAGCTTGCCAGGCCAGTCGGTGAGCCAGATGATTAGAGCCGTAGCCATGACACCAATGTTTCCCAGAGCATCACCGATGACGTGCAGCACCATTGCGTTCATTCCCATATCGTCATGGCTGTGGCCACCCTTCTTGCCAGGCTTCTTGGGCAGCGTGTGGTTGTGGCCTTGGTGCACGCTCGAGTCACGTCGTGGGCGAGTGTTTGAGTGGGAGTGAGCCGGCTGCTTGTGGGCACTGAGAGAACTGCCACCTTTCTTAACGCCCTGGAGCAGTGGCGACTCTTCATTCGCCTCACCCTCCTCAGCGATGAAAGTAGCATCGAAGTCGGTCTCGCTGTCGCTGGATGAAGAGTCTCCCGGGGTTGCCATGCTTGCGGCGATGATATCTTGGCGGAAGCTGGCGGGGTGGATACTCATGTCGTCGATGCTGGCCAGGCGTGAGTGTCCAGTCTTACTAGAGCGGCGGTTATCGCGACCTCGGCCAAGGCGGCCGGTGCTTGATTCGTCCCTGGAGTGCGTGTTTTCGTCAAAGCGGATGCGGCGAGAGCCTTCGGATGTCTCCCCGTGGGAGAGCAGGCCGGCGCGACCCTCCTCCTCGTCGTGCGCGTGACTGTGTGAGTGGCCGTGTTCGTGGTCGTGATCGCCGTGGTCATGGTCGCCGTGGGAGTGGCCACCGTGAGCGTGGCCGTGGCCGCCGAGGACGAAAAATCCGACGAGGTTGGAGAAGAGGCCAGCCGAGCCGACAATTAGCATAAGCTGGGGGTTGCTGATCTCTGGGGGTTCGATGAATCGGGTGAGGGCCTCGAGGATGATGGAGACGCAGAGGGCAATGAGGAAAACGGCATTGAAGAAGGCACCGAGAATCTCGGCGCGCACCCACTAAGGATGGATTAGCAGCGCGTTGACGCATGGACGGATGGGAAACTTACACCAAAGGTGAATTCGTCGGTCGTCGCTTTTTGCGCGGCCGATACAGCCCAGAGACCAATGATGAGCGAAATGATGTCGTTGAGCTGGAAGATTGGTCAGTTGACGATGCAATTCGCAGGCGCGGGGCGGTTCTTACCATGTGGAAGGCATCGGCCATGAGGGCCAGCGAGTGGGCGAGGAATCCAGTAGTGAGCTCAAGGACGAAGAAGGCCGTGTCAAGAGCAATCATGACCTTGATGCGAGTGCTCTTGGACCAGGCCATCTTCTGGAGGAGTCCCATGATGAGGGACGATGGTCGCCGACGAGGGCGTGCGGGCGATGACGACGGGCTCAGTAGGTGTTGAGTAAAGCTGACGAGCGATAGCGATGGTGATGGTGGAGGAGAAGGGAAAGTTTAGTAGTGGGCGGGGAGCGAGATTTCAGGTGGTTTGCGATGACGGAATGCGACGGAGCGGACGTAAACCGAGCGAATCTCTGGGAGTTGGGCGCCGTAGGTACTGTAGGTACTGTAGGTACTGTAGATACTGGGTACGGGTACCCAGCAGGGCCTCGAATTGGGGCCTAGTGGGCCTAGACTAGCGATCCAGGGAGCGAGCAGCCGAATCAAGGGCGTTCGGCGGGGCGACTGGTTGAGGCGTGCGCTAAGGCAAGGGTACGCTGAAAATGTGGTGCTGAATGTGCGAAAAGGGACAGAAAGGGAGGTTTCTGCAAGGCGCGCGAAGGAGATGTCTCAGACGGTTTCAATACCGGGCCGGCCCCTAGACAAAATTGATGTTTCGTGCCAAAAGCGACAGATAGATGGAGGTGCAAAGAACAAAAAGAAGGCAAAAGTAGCTGAACATGGAGGTAACCAGCACAACCAGAACCCAACCTTAAGGCTGCAACCTCGATGGAATGGGCAAAATGCAATCCAGTATTCACCCACTCCCTGACACCTCAGGCGGCCTCATTGCTGCAAGGTTACGGGCACTAGCTGCGGTCGATTAGTGGAAGGGACTGGAAGGGAGAGCTTTTGCGGTGGTGGCGACGGCACAGGAGAACTATCGCTTCGCCTGGTTGGTGGAAGCCAATGTGATGACAGATAGAACAAAAGAGGGCTGAGACTACTGGCAATAGCAGCAGTGCCACAGAGAAAGATGCAAGCTGATTGCTACCCACGGGTACTACATACCTAGTATTGTTGTGATTGTTGAATCTGAAGCTCAAACCTAACCCGTCAAGCAAGCATCTAACAAAGATCCAACATTTCAATGGCCGGGCAATGCCTGCGAAAGTGCCTAATTTGGCAACTTGCCATCGGACCTCGCGCGAAGCAATTGCCCACTCTGTGACACCACCTCCCCTTGACGCCACCCAAACGTCAGCTCGCCACACGCACACACTCACGCACGGAACGGGTCGTTTGTTTCGGAGAGATAGATACAAGAAGGCAGGGAAAGGATATCATTGCCTGAATCAAAAATGAAAAGGAAACAAATTGGTCGAAGCAAAGAAATTTCCACGGCGTAACATGTGTAAGCGGACCCAAGCCCATGCCAGTTCCAGGCCAGGATGAACGCGAACTAGGCACTCTAGCCGTGTTAGCGCAAAGCCTGCCGTCCACTTGGGGATTACGAGAGCTCGTTTTAGATGGGGGGCTTTCAGGACGTAGCAATGGGCAAGTTCTTCGTACATCAGTAGTCTCGCTGTAGTGTCAAGGCATGGAGCAGCATCGACAAGTATCGAAGCCTGGTCAAGCTTCCACCCTGAACCAGGCAGGTCTATTTCCATGGCCCGTCTCCTTCTGGCCGAGTCCAACTCTACAGCACAGGCGTAACAAGTGAACAGGCGCCTCTGGTTTCACTGCCGGTGCTCCCCGATGATGCCCCGACACAAGAAAGTTGGACGGAGCACATCCAGATCAACCCACCACCAGACTGGTTCGTCCACATGCAATGGCACCCACCAACTGTGCTCCACCACTGCGGGCTCGGGTCCAGGAGCCTGGAGGAGCCCCTCAAAAGGAATTCGTCAAATCGAATCAGAGATCTGCAGCTAAACCGAGCCGGAGATCACCTCCAGCATCCTCGTCGGTTCGGCGCGGATGCTTCAGTTTCCGATTGCCTGTTGCCACTGATGGATGAGCCTCCTCCGGCTTCGGGGCGAAACATGTAGCCAACAGGAAAGATCGCCCTGCCATTAGGAGTCCACGTTTCGCGTTTACGTATTCGTACAGGCGACAGCCATACCTCCGGAAATAGCAACTTGCGCAACTGATTGATAAGGAAATTCTCCGTCCCGATCCCGGCCCGCCTTGGCTCCCCATTCAAGCTCATCTCCGCTACGGCAATTCACTGCCATGAACCCCCTTGGTTGCTGCGCCAAAGAAAAATAAATAATAAAATCATCAAGAACTTTACTCTTTCGAGTGTCAAATATAGATTGATTTGTATTTTGAAGGGTTCGGTCTCGCAAGAAAATCTCATCCATTCCACTTCTCCATCTAAGTGTAAGCCGGGTTTGCCTACCCGACCCGATCCCGCCCTGACGACGGGTATGCTGCATCCGAATCGAACCACCACCACCATCCCGACATGTCTCTTCTCTTTTGGGCTATGTCGTTGTCATGTTTCCGTTCCCTGCAAGTCACCCATGACTTCTCCATCAAATTTTCCTGCTCCGCTCGTGGGTTCCCCAGCAGTACATGAGTGTAGGGTAGGTTCACATCTACCTGCTCCTCTGCTCTCCCATGCCTCCTCTCTTCCCGTGCCATTAGCCTCATAGCTCTGTAAGCTGCTGACTTGGTAAAACAATTGGTCATAGTAGAGAACCGCACATGGGCTTCATTGCGGGATTTGTTCACTGCAGCGAACTACGTTTAGGTACCCCACCTTGGCAAGCGTCGGGGCCTTCTGCGTCGAAGCTTTATCACGCGACGTGGTTCCGGCTCCGATCGAACAAGAGAATACTCCGCCTCATCTTCGCTCCCAGGAGGCTCCTGATCGAGGTGGTCTGGCCCTCTTTTGACAGCGGCGGTGGCAGAAGCCAAAGGCTGCTCAATGGAGCTCACAACCGTACCCATCACCCCATCCGTGGGCCCTTTCTGAGCCGTCGAGACGGTGCCATCAATTTCTCCTGACTGGCAAGGAACCAGAGCGTCCTGGGGCTTGGTTACTGAAAGACCGGTGCATGTTGATGACTTTAGCTCTTCAAGTCGTGGCAGAAGCTCTTCCGACTTGCCCGGCTCGGCGGGGCCGCTCAAGTCGACGGAATCAGACGCAGCATGAGACTTGACACTTAAATCCTGGCGGCAGACCTGGATAGTAGGCACAGCCAGATGAAGGACACCCAAGTCCATTTCAAGCGAAGGGGTTCGCATTCTTTCAGGGACCAGGCTGCCATTCACCTCCCATCCGCGCTCCATGTACTTTTCAACTAGCGACCACGGCAGCGGGACAAATCTCGCAGGTTGCTGTTGTCGAATTTTCTCTTGGAATACGCCAGGGGCTGGGAAGATGCAGTGGCCGGAAGTTCTCCGTACAACGTCAAGATCGGGCCAGGAGACCATTTGCAGCCCGCCGAGGTTGTTATAGGGCTCGTCACCAACACACCTTGCGTCAAGCTTGGGGGAATAGAACATGGAAATTCCAGTTCCTGCGAGTGATCGAATGAAGCCGCCGGAAATGTGCGCCCGATCACGAACACCAAGTTCATTGAAGATCACGGTACCAAGAAAGTCCATCATGCGATCAACTCCCAGTTCCTGGGCCGCGCGCAGAGGTTGTTCCACCCAAGGATCGAGTAACCAGTCGGCATGCTTTTGTTCAAAGGCAGTCAAGCCATTCCGATACGCGTTGTCAACCTTGGCCGTTTTGCCGCTAAATGTAGTACTGATGTAAGAGTGCCCTACTCCGACCATGCTTCGCAAGTTCAGGAAGAGGAGGAACACGCCGAGGTAGCCGGACTCCCACTCTCCTGGCGCCGCAGTGACTGGCAAGGCAAAGAGACCAAAGTTGTAAGGCAGACCTGCCAAGGCGAGATGCTCTCTCCACGCCAGGCCAACGGCCTTCAGGCGCTTGGTGCGACCCTCCTCCTGCGTGTCATAGACAAGCAGGTGGCCAAATTTCCGATCCCAGGCGTAGGCAACCCAATGCTTGGGGAATCGTACCATACCCGCGTACGTGCGCTTGTTGTACGTGGCATTTTTCCACTCCTCCTTTGAAGTGTATCCCATCATTGTTTTGCAGTCGACTCTTTCCGCGTTCTCAAGGATAAGCTCTAAAGATCCATCTGTGCCGTGTTCCGGGTTATTGTATACTTCAGTGTCGAAAATGTTGATCTCCGAGGGTGCCGTCTCAAGATATTCAGTGATGCCATGTGAAAGGATGATCAAGAGAGAGCTCAATCCAGGGCCGGGAGGCGACCTGTGGGCTTGGAGATTCTTGAAGAGATCCCAGAGGTTGCTGCAGTGCTGGACCCAACTCTTGTTGCCAACCTTGCCGTCACTGGAGAGGCTGAACTGTTTGCTGGGCCTGACAGGATCGATGAGTTCCTTGAACGCTTTGGATTTGCATTTGGTGTCAATTCGAAGCGGGCGGCTAGAGTCCCAATGAGACCAATCATCGCGAGGCTGGAATTGCGCAGGTTGGCGGCTGACGCTGTAGTTCCAGGGCAAAGCTGCACTCTCATTGGAGAAGGCAAACATGCCTGTGTCGCCCTCTTGGAGAAAAGGTATCTCAAAGTACATCATCGTTTTGTTCGGAACGATGAAAAACTCCGCCTTTTCAGGCGGGCTGCTCCTGAGGGCGGACATGCCGGGAGCTGGGAGCTGGGAGCTGGGAGCTGCTGGTTCGCTTTGCAGAATGACGACTTGAGGCAGAGAAAAGTGGCACTGTCAGCTAAGTGAGGCAAATGGAAGCTTGAAGTATCAGGATTAAGAGTATCACCTTAGAGGAAAGAAATAGTTGTTCGCGCGCCCCTTGTGTCAATGAGGCTGGAGATGTTTCGCTTCCTCGGTGGAGTGATGAGTATTGCGCAATGGCTTCAGCAGAGGAACCGAGTAGATGAAGAGGAATCTCCCGTGATGTGTGACTGTTAATGTGGAGGAAGAGAAGAAAGGATTCAACACTTGCGAAACAATCGAGTTTGTCTCATTTGGTCAAGTTTGGCATTGAATCACAGCTCATGTTGACCTCCCGCCTCCTTCCTGTCTCCTTCCCTCACCACGTCTTCCGTCTCCCACCCTACTATGTTGCACCCAAACCTCATTGTCATACCTAGCTACTCAAAAATATGACCCATTCGATTCTTTCTTCCCTAATCCTCATAAAGTGAGTAAAAATGGTCGACGTTCCTCCGGCCAGATAGCTCTAGTTGCGTCGTCTCCAGGGCTGCTCCAAGCTTGACAACGCTGTCTGGCACTGCAACTGAGGTTGTTTGACGTCCAGGCATTTTCGTATCACTCCAACGTAGACTTGCCGCAATTCTACTGCGTTCTTGAATTTTCCTGAACCACGTTGTAATTTTCTGTTTGCATTTTCCGTTGTGTTTTATATGAACTTGTATTACTCTTGGCCCAATGATGTAAGTGGTGTTGGTGTTGGTGTTGGTGGAGGCGCAAGGTGGTTGGCAACCATCAATTGAATCATGTAGCGCTGTAACAGCGGCCCGCGCCGCTCGGGCTAATGCTCCCAGCGGCATCTCCGTTATGAATTTCTTCATCAGATTAGGGATCTGTTCCAGCTGTTCCAATTGTCCCACCTCGACTAAAGCATTAAAAGCAACAACACCATCGCCTCTCGTACAATTCAAGCCAACCGCAAGGCATACTGGAGGCCATATTTCTCACTCAAAAGACGAGAAAAATGGCGTCACATACTGCACTTCAAGGCAACAGTGTGGCACCGACATCTGCCGCGCCTCACTCCCCTTGCCGCCCACATCATGCGCTCCCCCGTTTAGGCGCTGAGTGTGAGACAGGGATGCTCTCCGGCGAATCATCTGCTACAGTTTCTTTGTTGGTTCTGCCTCTCTTGTAACATCCCCTAGGCATGTCCGCACCACCACGAATCGCCACGGCCATGGGTTCGCTTGTGGATGTCATGTCTCTTTTGAATGAGGCCTCTCTGCCGTCCAGCTTCGCCCCGTGAGCAACGGCTCTTGCATCCTTGTTCCATTTTCATCTCTCAAGCTCTCATGTATTTCTCTGCTGGCAAGAGTTTTGGATTCGTTCGCTGTGTGTTGTGACCACGAAACGCCCTGCGATAGACACGACCAACATGGAGGCTACCGCTGCTGGCATCGCCTTTCTCCAGATTTCGACCGATATCGTCAAGTGCGTGGTCAAAATCCATCAACTATGGCAGGAGGTCAAGAATCTCCCGGAAGAAATCAAGGAAATGCTCTCGGAGCTGGAGGTCATCGGGTCCATGTTCGAGGAGATTCAAGAACAACTCGAAGCCGACACTCATTCCTTGATCCGTGACGATGCCCCGATCAGACGCAACCTGAAGCTCGCAACGCTCGCCCACAATGGCCTCAACGGCATGATCAAGGATATGGAAAAGCAAATAGGCTCCGGAAAAGGCCTAAAAAAGAAAACCGCCATGGTCAGAATCATAATGAAGAAGGATATTCTGGAACAGCACCAACAGAAGCTATCCAGGACTATCGAACTCCTTCATTTGGCCATTGCATCACATCAACTGTAAGTTGAGCGTTGACGAGCTTCCTGAGTCCTGCTAACAAGAAAAGCGCATTGACGAAGCGAAACCCCGAAGTGATTTCGAAACTGGTTACGACCGAATTGATGCCATATCTTGCTCGTCAAAATACCGCAAAACTTCTAGCCGATGAATGTGAAGAAGCTGAATTTCGAGATAAGAAACACGGAAGAAACAGCAATTTAATATCTGGATCGAGAAAGTTGGTCGTCAATAGGGCAGAGTACGCGTCCTCTAAACTGGGCAAATTCGCATGGGCATACACACAGCAAACCGGCGCCTGGCAAGTCTACATACAATGGCCTAGCTGGCTGTCGGAGTCCATCTACGAAATTGAGTCCAACCCGACATTTGGTGGGTGGATGTACAACTTCAGAACCTACAATGTCGTACCCGACAACTCAGAAATCATCACTCGCGTACATAAAGGAGATAGAGATGGCGTTCTAGAACTGTTTAGAACGCGCAAGGCATCTCCGTTCGATAGGGACAAGGACGGAGCATCCCTGTTAATTGTGAGTCCCAACGGTTCCTTCCTCCAAGAGATGGCGCTGACGCGTTTGCAGTATGCAGCCAAAACAGGTCAT
Source organism: Dactylonectria estremocensis (assembly GCA_020744375.1). Taxonomy (NCBI): domain Eukaryota; kingdom Fungi; phylum Ascomycota; class Sordariomycetes; order Hypocreales; family Nectriaceae; genus Dactylonectria; species Dactylonectria estremocensis. The sequence goes on from JAGMUU010000004.1 coordinate 1,872,154, forward strand.
TACGAGACTTGTAAGTTGCTCCTCCGCATGGGGCTTGATAATGTCCTGAATGATACATCAGGGTATGAATACACTGAGCCCAGTCTATGAGCAAGTTCTGACGCGAAAATTAGCGGCGATGTATTAGTTGTGACTGTTATGGAGACCGACTTCGCCGGGAGGCGTTCGCGAAATCACTCACAGCCCGTGAATGAGTTTCATCGCGTTGCGGAGCTGTTCAATGCATATCTGGACGAACCCGACACTACCATGATATTGAGGCTCTTCAACTGCTGGAGTGGATTCGCGGACGACACTTGGATGAGAACCTTTCAGAAGAGGTTCCTCCCATCACTATACACTGGTCCGATTAGGTTCCGCCTCGAGACCTTCCGACTTGGGTCATTCCATATGAGGTCAGCAACTGAGCCGCTGCGTTTTCTTTCAGAAAATGCAAATGTGCGTCCTGGAGACGTTCAACAGTCGACACGCGAGCGACTGTCGCTTGTTCACTCAGCAGCTTTGGCGCTGGGTATACGATGGACCGATGAAGTACTTTACCCCGGCAAGCACGTATTTCCTTTACCCTTTGTATACAACGATGACTGGAGCGAGCTAGTTCGGAAGGTAGCATCAGCAGCAGGGAAAGAAGACCTCCATGTTGTCGAGACAGTCACACCCTGGGATGTTTATCAAGTTCCGGCTTGGAGGGGCACACCTCTTGTATCCGTCATCGGAGGCGCTTTGTGTTACCTCTCGCCGGATACATCGTTCGCCAAGTGGGATGCAGTTTTGCAGGCGTCGATTCAGCGATGGGTTTTGGATCTGCAAGCTGCCGGAGTGGACTTGATCGAATATGGACGGCGAGAAGTTTTGGCTCTGAGAGGTGAGATAAGAGGAGCGCTCGATGCGGATGCGATCGAGTCATCGAGGTATCAAGTACGACACAAAATGCCGGATGAAATGAGACCCAACAGGGTACGCGAAGTAGGATATGAATGGAACGACAGCCACTGGGTACCGATTCGGCTGCTGGGTCTCGAGGTTGGATCGCGCCCCGAAGATTGGCGTATTGAATGGGTACCAGAGTTTGAGTGGATGGCACAAGAGTTTTGGAAGCTGGTGGAAAAGGAAAGTATTGTTATGCCTGGATCATGGATTGAGTGATGACTATTTGGATAGATGGCGACAGGTCGGCGTTTTCTAGGATAGGATGGGATAGGATAGGAAAGGATAGGTAGACCCAAGTGTTTGTTGTTTGGTTGGCTTGTACGCGCCATCTGAATGTGACCCGACCTGGCTTGTGAGAGATGTGAGCCGACAGCGTCATGCGAGGTGAGCAACTACCCCGCCTGGATGCGGGGAGCCTTCACTCTCGACTTGAACCTTCCCCTACCTTACGTATTAACCTTACTGGACATAGCTCTCCAGCTTGATCATCCTTGGTGTCCAGAAGGCAGGAACTGCTCTGGTTCAAATAAATTTAGGCCTCTGTCCCATCCTTATCGTACACCTAACCATCATCTGACACACTCACCTCCCGCTTCACCAACATGACGACTCGACCCGCAGGCAAGGCCGGCCCTTGGGTGGACAGCAGAGTGAAGGACGAGGTGAACGGCTGGTACATCGAAGAACCCGAGGATTTGCATGACCAGCTCAGTGGGTTCCTGGCAGCTGTCCCTGATAGCCTCGATGGAGTTCCGCTGCCCATTCCTGGTGCCCGGATCGTCATCGCACCGTGAGTACACTTGGTTCGAGGCTGCCTGGTGTGTATCCTCCTCACCCTAACAATGCTCTCTGCCAGGCATGCGGGCTACAAATACTCTGGCGCATGCGCAGCCTGGGCATACAAAGCCCTCGACCTCAGCCGAGCGAAGCGCGTCTTCATATTGGGTCCCTCCCATACGTACTATCTTCAAGGCTGTGCAGCGACGACTTTTGGCAAGTACGCGACACCCTTTGGCGACCTGACTGTGGACCGAGAGACGGCGGATGAAATCAAAGACGCAGCGGACATGGAGGACATGCCCGTGAGGTCCGAGAGGAATGAACACTCTCTTGAGATGCACACGCCATACCTCTACTACCGACTCCAACAGACTTTCGCCTCGCCAGCCGAGTACCCCAAGATTGTGCCCCTGCTCATCGGTTCCAACGAGGGGAGCGAGGAGAAAGCCTTTGGCGAGACTCTTCTGCCATATGTGAAAGACCCGGAGAACGCCTTCATCATCAGCTCAGATTTCTGTCACTGGGGCGACTATTTCAACTACATGGTGCACTCCCCGACAAACAGCCCGGCCGATCTTAAGAAGCTTCGCGAGCGGGATCCGAAGCCGCGGGGCCCGCCGATTCACGAAACCATTCGAGTGATTGATGAGTCCGCTATGAATGCTGTCGAGAGCGGTAGCCATGATGCGTTCCTCGCCAGTCTTAAGCAGACACGGAACACGGTCTGTGGACGACATCCGATTGGGGTCATGATGGCCGCGTTGGAACTGCTTCGTAGGGAACCTGGTTTTGAGGACAAGGGGCAGTTCAACGTCATACAGTATGACCGAAGCAAGTTGGTGGAGTTGCCGAGCGACTCAAGCGTTAGCTATGTGTCTGCATACGCGGTGGCATGAAGGCCGATGAGAAACCCGGGAACATTGGTCAGTGTCGGCAGCTGGAGCGTGATAGCAGAGAAGGGGGCTACATGCACAGGCAAGAGTTGGGGAAACGGGCGAAGAGGTTCGAGAGAGTAATGGCGAAACGAGAGTTGACAGGCTATCAGATTAGGAGAGTAGGTTTCCTTCTCGAAATCGAAGCACTTTAGATGCATCTTGAAGCGAAATTCGGGCCTAGAGCCGCGTCTCGGCGTCGTGCTAAGTGCTGTAGGATTCGTTGATGGCGGTCAGCATTACAACGCTGATGATGGGGTCGACACATTGTGGAGCGTCAGCTTATGGACATGGAATACGGCTGAAGTTGTCTTGGCAAAGGGAGTCTGGACGGCCCATTACTCCATCTCAGGTAAGGGACTACGTGTATCTCATCTCAGGAAGTTGGATGGTTATTATTTGAGATAATTATAGGAAGATGTTGATATTTCTCCGACGACGGGCTGTCTAGGGTACGGCACTGTTTGTACGAGCCCCGTTGACGATCACATCAAAACAAGGATTTGGGAGACCCTTCTGAGACGCCAATTTTGGAACCTGGCGACAGGTCTCCACTGGCGAATCCAACTGTGACCCATGCCATGCCAAAGGCCACTTCCCACTAGCCCCACGCGGCGAAGCTTGTTGTTCGAGACCCTGGCAACACACAGAGAGAAGAGAGTGCTCATCAGAGAGAGAGTGGACTGCTTTCCAGCCGCTTCATCAGCTGGTGGTGCCGCGGCTGACGCTGCACCAAGCAGTCAGACGGAGTTCTGGAGCCTGGAAGTGGGAAAAGCAGTGCGAGCGAGCGGAGTAGCGTGCATCCGAGGCCATCTTTTGGTGGCTCTGCATTGGGCGTGAGGCGCTTGTCAGCCTACATGACTCTATTGAGGTTCCGAGGCGCAGCCCAGCCTTGAGGGATCGAGCATGGTTTTTTCTTCTCCACGGGTGGTGATCTTCGTGTGAATACGGATGACGATCATTGTCCCGTCTGTCTCCATCAACGTGTCTCAATCAACGGATATGATGACTCGCTCAATTTCATTGGCACTCGGGGCAGCCAAGATGTAACGAAGTAACGAAGTTGGGAGAGCACTGGCCCAACAGACAACAATGTGAAACAGTGGAGACCAGGCTCCGTCATTGGACCCTTTTAAGGTGTTGCACTTCGCACCTCCCAAAAGCCAAGGATCCAACCTCTTTGCAGCTTTGCGACTGGACAAGCCCCCCAAGTCATCAAATCAGCCCTGGCGGCGCCCTGTAGTTTTCCGTGGCTTCAGTGGCTGCAGAGTAGCCGGGGGCTAGCATCGCTGAGCTGGCGCCTCATGACGGGGTTCTTCTTCTTTCTCCTCTGCTTTGAGCTTGGGAGAGCTGGGTCGGAGCTGGATTGTTTGGAAGCCGGGTCTTGTTGGTCCGCTGATGCTAACCGCACACGTCTCGGACCGCCTAGACCACCTACCCTCCCCCAGCTGGCCCCCAATTCTTTGTCGCATCGACGAGGGGACCCGCTCGCCCAGGTGTAGCAGAACAGTCTCGCCTTCACCGCACGCGATCCAAAGCACGGTATTCCCATGCGAATATTAATAAAAAGAATCCTGCGTTTTTCTGGTCCCTTTTCGCTAGGGGCATGCATTCCTTCCAGGGGACGGAAGCCGTGCGGGCAGGGGGTGTGTGGGCTAAGTTGGGTGGGCGGGTGAATGGTGATTGCTGATCTGGGACGAGAAATAGGGTTGGGGTTTGCGAGATTGCGAGTCGCCAGGGCGTTTGGGCGAATAGATTCGCCCACTGGTCCAGCTTTTTAGCGACGGCGACGCAGACGGCGACCTGGAGCCTGGACGGGAAAACCTGGCCCAGCGGGCAGGCAGGGGCGGCCACACCTGGTAGTACTGCAGATGGGCGGAGGGCTGGGGAGGGGGTACATGTGCGGTACGGATGATCCGTGGGTGGTCACTAGGGGCTGTTCACTGTATTGTCTGCTGGAGTTGACGTTTAAACAGGGTACAGCGTAGCATACACGCGCTGTAACGCCCAGCCAAGCCATTCGTCGCGAACCAGTGAAACTGCCCCCCCCCGCGGTACCTGCAGCCTGCCCGCAGGTACCTCGCCCGTACTCAGCCGCCACTCGGCCCCCAGCCCGACCCAGTGGCAGCGCCTCCAACTCAGTTTGGCCACACTAGCTCTTACTCTCCCGCTCGCTCAGGCTCTCTCTCTCTCTCTCTCGCCCTCTCACGCTTGCTCACTCCGTCCTATTCCTTATTCATACGCTTCCTTCAAATCTCCTCCTAGCCCGCCTCGACGCTCGCTTCCCTCTCTCTCCCCGTAAACTTCTCTTTGCTGCGCGACGAGAACTTTCACCTGGCGAGATCCCCCTCCGACCCGAGACGACGATTTCAACTCCCTATAGACATCATAATTCGAGTCTGACGCCCAGCTGAATACGAGATCGAAGGATTCCTACAAACGTCGGATCACGATCGCATCACCAACTCTTTTCCCAAGCCACAACCTACATTAATTGCCCATCATGAGCGTAAGTTGCTCTTCTGCTCTGCTGCATCCCCCGACTCGATCACCTTCGACGGCCCTGTCCCCTTGATTGCTGTCCATCACATTGGCCAAGTTCCTTGATCTTGCGACGCCACTGCACCGTCAGCTTCACTAAACCCCCCTTTCTCTCGCATCACAATTCATTGCCCTTGTGGTGACTGGAATCATCTGTGACACCTTGCTGACCATACATCGACAGTACGGGTTAGTGACGCATTGCGCAACGACTACCCGCGTCTCTGACGCGGTCTGAACCCCTGACTGACCATAATCGACACAGATACGGTGGACAGAACCCCTACGACCAGCAGGACAACAGCTATGGCAATGGTGGTAATGGCAACTATGGAGGATACGGCCAGACCAGCCCTCCTCAAGGAGGCTATGGAGGAGGTGAGATTGACTGCTACGCCGCCTAGCCGATTTAACATGGATTGCCACTGACTCTCGTAGGTTCCAACGTCGAGATGGCTCCTCTGGCCTACAACGCCAGCTCATTCGGACATGGCGACCCCAATGCCATTCTGAACGAGTGCCGTGATATTGACCGCGGTATCGACAACGTCGAGAAGAACCTGGAGCAGCTCCGTGTGCTTCAACAGCGCACTCTCGATGATGCCGACAGCTCCTCCAACAGCGCCGCAAACCGCCAGCTGGAGGCTCTCTCCACCGAGACCATGGCCCTCTACCGCGGTCTTACCGAGCGCATCCGTACTGTCAAGTCCAACCCCGAGTCCCAAAGCGCCAAGAACAGCCCCCAAGTTAGCCGCGTCGACCGCCGACTGAAGGATGCCATCCGACAATACCAATCGGTCGAGTCTCAGTTCTCCAAGCGCACCCAAGAACAGATGGCTCGTCAGTACCGCATTGTCCGCCCCGAGGCCTCGGAGCAGGAGATCCGCGAGGCTGTGGAGGATACAAGTGGCCAACAGGTCTTCAGCAACGCTATGATGCGCAGCGACCGACAAGGTCAGGCGCGCGCTGCCCTCACAGCCGTTCAGGACCGACATGTCGCCCTTGCCAAGATTGAGCAGCAGATGAACGAGCTGTCTCAACTGTTCATCGACATGGACACCTTGGTTGTCCAGCAGGAGGCTGCCGTCACCCAGATTGAGCAGAAGGGCGAGGAAGTCGTAGAGAACCTCGACAAGGGTAACGAGGAGATTGGGGTCGCGGTCAACACCGCCCGCAAGACCCGCAAGAAGAAGTGGCTCTGCCTGGGTATCTGTGGTAAGTATCTGCTTGTGACGCTGGAATCAAACACTTAGCTGACTTGCTCCAGTGATCATCATCCTGATTATCGTCATCATCGTGGTCATCTACGTTATGGTTATCAAGCCCAAGAACAACAAGCGAAGCCTCGTTATCGACGGCCTCGAGGTCGTCAACAGACTCGCCGTCCGCGCGCCTATCGCCCCTCTCGCCGAGGGCGCAAGCAAAACTCTGGGCAAGATCTCCAGACAGCGACTGCACCTACCCCAGATGGCACGAGACTAGATGCAGCCAACACGTGGCATTCGACGCCGAACGAACGCCATTAGAGTGGCATCCGTGCCGTGGGAAACCCGTTGGGTTACGAATTTGGAGCTGATGCATGTGCACTAGCATGCAGCGTCGGCTCTTAAAAATCACGTACACCGACTTTGACCCAGTCATTTCTCGCTGCTGGGATAGACAGGATGCGTCATGGGCGCAGGATGGGAGAGTAAAAATATGAGTCCCTCTGTTTGGAGAACCGAGGATGAGGGGATACCGGGGAGGGCTGGGCTACCTGGGCAAATCGCTGCCAACAATTTTTTTTTACTTGCGTCTTGTTTATCACTGTCTGGATCTCTCGCTCTCGCTTTTCCTCATGTTTTTAGCCTCGATGCCAACTGCTCTCTTATTGGAAGAACGCTAAGGGGGGGTTTCTGTTCGAATTCCCATTCTGGAGTTGTTCTTGTCCATTGCATTTGTTAGGGGCGTTCATACTATTGAGTTTTAATCACATATTCCGTTCCTCTAATGGCGATCCTCTCTTTAAACAGTGATATATGCTTACTAGTCCCTCCTAACATGACTTTCTATCTACTTTTTTAACGCTAAAGTAGAAACCGCAAACTGTATGCTTGTAATGCTGTGTGTGATGTAATATCGAAACTACCGTGCTTTAACAAGATTTCTTCCATAGTTCCAAGGTGCCTGGTCCACCTTTATATGTAGACGAGAATAGGTTTTGCGCCATATGGTAAAGTGATTCAAGGGTGGTGGATCTCTGAGCGACGTTGCCTACAGACGAGTTAGACCAACCGCTATTTCGGATCAGTGTACCTTTTCAGAGTCTGTGGATTTCCCACTGTACATCTGCCTTCCAGCATTGAGATATCGAGTCGTATGGAGGCTCACGAATGTGTGACGAACCGTCCAGTGCCTGCCTAATCACCCGCCGAGGGCTTTTCCTTTACATCGTCGTCTTCCACGACTGCCATTTCTGGCGTGTCTTGATCCTCGTCTTGTTGTTGCTGGTGTCCTAGCACGGCCCGCCTCTTTTCTCCCTCGTCAACGACATTCTTCAGGACGCCCATCCGACGGCGAAAGTCCTCAGCCAGCCCCTCCACATCTTCTCGGCCCAGCGAGGTGCCGCTGCCGGAGCTCGGCAGGCTGTCCGGGCGCATGTCGATGGGCTCGTGCTCGACGCCCTTGACGCGGAGCATGAGGGCAGCGCCGCCGCGACGGTCATCCTCGGCGGTGTCGTCGCCCTCGTTCTGCTGGACGGCGACGCTCGAGCCCGTCACGGCGAAGCTGGGGCTCATGCTGGAAGCCCACGAGACGGCCCAGCGGCCCGGATCACCGGGGGGAGCGGCAGCGAGGTCGACGACGAGCGCGCGGTGTGACGGGTCCGCGGTGGTGGCGGCCGCGGCGGCGAGTACTGACGGGTCGTCGTCGGAGAAGATGTAGTGGACGCGAGGATGGACGGTAGCATTCGTGGTGGCGTTGGTTAGGAGCGTGAAGAGCGGCTCGAAGGGCGGCAGCGGCGGCGCAGCGTCCTCGGGGACGTCAGCATTGCGATGGACGAGGTCATTGTGCTCAGCAACCGTCGCTGGCGGGGGAGACTGGTCCCTATCGGCGGTGGCGGACATTGTGAGGCGGCGCAGGGGTGGTGCGGACGGCTGTGGTGTTTGGAGGCGACGACTGCCACTCCGAGGGCATCATTAGAGGCTAGGGCTCTGTGATGATGGATATTGTCCCGCAAGGTCGCAGCTTGCTCGATGAGAACGCATGCATCCGTGAGGAACCTGGATGGTTGAGACTCGGGGTTGTTGAGGTCCTGAGGATGACGGAAGCAGCCGCCTGGGGGCTTATCATATCTTATCGCCACGTGCCGAAAGCGTGCTGCGTCGCGACCTGGGAAAGTTCAACCAGTTCCGGCTGGGGTAATGTGACTTGACATGTGACAACCATCGAGTCAAACAGTCCCATCCGATCGAGCCTCCATCATCCGTCATCCATGTGCCGGTAGTGACCCGGTCCTGGCCATAATCCTCAACAACTCGCAGAATAAGCCAAAAAACCACCACAGCATTTCGCCAAAGTACTGAATGCCTCTTTGGGTAAGCCCGCCAACCGGGTCGTCTGCAATAGCCGGGGCCGGGAACCCCAAGTCGGCAAACTGGTTGCAGTTCAATTTCGCGCCATCTTCAGTGGATGGGATTGATCAACCCTCCCTTGCACGCCTTACATCCTAGGCGTCGTGGGGGCGGAGGACGCTCAATGCGACGTACCTCGTAGCCGGACACCCTCACGGTCGCTGTAGTGCTCCCGTGCCCAACCAACGCGCCTGGTCTTGCTGCAGGTTGCGAAAGCTATGCGCGCGATCAGCGCCATCAAGACCGCGTGCGTACCGACTCACTAACAGTTGCTGTTCGATGACTCAGATAGGCGACCGGTCGTCAGTCCGACATATCCCGCACTGTAAATGCCCTAGCGATGCAAGGTAATGAATGATGACGGAGCTGTCGGGATGGTGTTCAGGTGACAGATACCGAGGCAGAGCCGTGTTAGGATCAGGCGAGACAGGTGATGCAATGAGAATGTAGGTACCTAGGCTGTGAGCTTCCGTTGTCCAGAAATGCACCCAGATGCACCAAGACCGCAAAGCCCCCTTCGCAGCCAGAAAACGCCGTCCCCGTCTATTGAGTGTATGAGATCTACAAAATGATGTCCCCTCGCTTTTGCTCCTGCTAGGAGATCCAGTTCCCGTCGTCCGTCCCAGGTTGATTGATGTTGAGAGACCGGCTGCGCAACCCAACCAAGACATAATGCAATCAAGGAAAAACATAGGAATAGAAACGGAACATGCAAGAAGATAACGACAAAAGAACAAGGACTCCATAAAATGCCCCTTCCGTGATACCTTGGCAAGAAACGCCGCCCCCGTTATCCTTCTAGTTTCGTAATCCCAGGCCACAGACAAAATAACTTCGAGTTGTCACGTAACGATGACGAGGATGCCAGTTCCTTCCATCTTCATTAAGATGAGTGGAGGGCGCGGAAACCAGCCGCAATCAAGCTTCTCGACTTGTCTTTGGAATCTGCTGGGCCGTTCCAGTAAAAAAGACCCTACACGAGATCGTTGGTTAGCAAACTAAGCCCAAGATGAAAACTGCGGCATGTCGACGTGGGGGAAGGATGAACACGTCGATGGAGTTTGAGACAGGAATGCAAGCCAAGAAAAGATATCACCGCCGCTAATGAGTAGTTCGCACTTACCCCTAGTCCCTTCTGTTTACAAAAACCAGCCTTGATCTTGACAGTGTCTGGGTTGTCATATGTAATGAAACCGCCATCGGAACTTGTGCACTGCGCTGCGACGTGGCGTTTGTCGACAACCTCCTTGGATCCTTTGCGCGGGAGCTGGTTGTACTCAAAGGTGCCGTCGTCGCCGCCCCCGCCGCGGAACTTTTGGCCAGGTCCCGTGGCGTGGAGAAAACTGCGTCCGTACGTCGGGATGCCAAGGAGAATCTTCTGGGCCGGGAAGCCGTGAGACATGAGGTACGACACTCCCGACGACCCTGATGTCTCGTCCTTGCTCATGGCGTACAGCTGCGAGTGGTGTCCGCTCTTGGGGGTCCACGGTCCGAAAAAGTCGTAGGCCATCAGGTTGACAAAGTCGAGGTAGTCGGAAATGACGGCCAGGTCGATAAACTGCAGGACGGCCTTGTTTGCCGGCAGAGCGGCCGTGAGAATGAATTGATCCTCGGGAAGGTGAATGCGGACGGCTGCCAGCAGGGCAAGAAAGTCGTACCCTTGTTTGGCATCACAGGGATACTCCCATGCGACTTTTACGAGGTTTGTAAATTAGCCCTCGGCGTCCCGAAACGAATTGGATGCGCAAGTCCTTTGGGCAGGCACTTACTGTCGATCCCATCAAGGCCCGACGCTTCGACAAGGCCTCGGGCGGACCGGGCAAAGTTGTCCCGCAACAGCGTGCTCGAAGCGACGATGGGAAACACTTCCGACGAGTTTCCTCCTCCGATAGATAAAATGACCTGGAGATGAGGGTGCTTCTGTTTGAGGTGCATCAGGGAGCCCAGTCCGCCTTGGACGCCGTCCACTGGGGCTCCAGCGTCCGCCCACTCGTCGCTCAGCTAAAAATCACGGGCCCAAGTCAGCGCTGTAATTCCCTCCGTCGGCAATTCATGCGAAACTGCCGTGGCCATGTGAAATTCCGTGTGGACAACAACTTACGAAGACACCGCCATCCGCAGAGACGCTGGCATACGCGTAGTAGACATGGTTGATGCAGCTGTAATTTAGCATCCCGGGAGTGTCGCCCTGGTATATCCGGAAGTTGGGGAAGTATACGGCGTTGGTGAACATAACGTTGGATACGCTCGAGGCGATCCGCGACTTGCGTGAAGGACTCATGGTGACGACTGTGAGCGAAAATAAAAGGCTCAAAGGATTCGAATCAGACAAGTCACACCAAACATGTATGTCGGCTCGAGGAGGAGGTAAGCGAAGGACTTCGAGTTGTAAGCGGACGTGAGCTGTTTTGTACACGGCATGCCTCAACCACCCTGTGGCTCGGAGCTCAGTTGGAAGAAAGGAGCTATGAGCTGGACAGGATAATCAAGCATCAAGGGTGGCAGAACAAATGTCTGTACTGTGGGCGAGAAGGATTGTGATGATCTATATAAGAATCCCAGGGCAGACAAGACAGCACGGCGACATGCGACCTGCCCTCGGTCGGAGCCAGCTGGCTGGTGCTCCGGCTGGTGCTGGTGGTGGAGCAGGGACCAGTCTCCAAATTACGGGAGGGTCTAGGATTCAGCGAAACCATGATGCATGACATAATTGCGGGGAGCCATCAGTAGTATGGATGATGAGACTTGAAGAATCGTGGTGCTGGGAGGCAGAGCTGAGAAGAGCCACCGAGGAGGATCCAGGGCCACCGTGGGAAGATGCTCCCCTCGGAACCGCGTTTGCTGGCGCTGCTCGGGTGTGATTAGTCGACCTCGAAATGCTGGGGCCACACTAATTCGGGCCTGCTTTTTGATGCTGGATGGATGTCCAGCCGCCTTCCGTACTTGGCATACCAGCGTTGGACCGTGGCACGCAGGCTCAACGGCGACACCGCTCATTTCGTCTATCCAAGGGTAAGGGAAGACGCCGATTCGAGTCCTGAAGAAGCCGCCTAGAACGCAGTAGAAGGCCACCAGAACAACACACGGCCGTCCTGAATTCAGCACCAGGCCCCAGGATCAGAACACACGGTCGTCGAGTTGAGGGTTCGGTCCTGGCATTGACGATTGATGAGGCCGTTGCGTTCGACGAAGATCGTAATCCTCCCGTTCCGCGCTGGGTTTCGCCCCATCTTTGACGACAAAGATGAAACGGATGACAGGCCAACAAAACAAGACACGTACACCCGTGCTTCGTACACACCGAGCCGAAAGGAGATGACGCCGTTCCGTCCTGGGGAGATGAGCAGGCGGTAGCGCGGCTGTGCGTTTGTGCATGTGCCTGAGTGTCAGTGTTTGTGTGCGTGTGAGTGCGTCTGTAATCTGCATGTGCGAGAGCGTGGACCTGCAGGTACCGCTCGTGTGTTTCGCTGTTACCTGTACCACCTATGTAAGACACTGGAGCCTTGCCTTAGACTCGAGTCTCTTGGCCTGTAATTACCCATGGCACAAAGCTCGGCTTTGGCCGGATTGCCGTAGGATCAGAGCAAGGTATCTGGGAGGCTTGACGTGGTCCCATGGATGAAACAGTCTCGCCAACAAAGATGGCACTTGTTAAACCGCATCATCAACGCGTTGGTTGCGCCTTTAGAAGATAGGACTTTTCTCCATGCCACAGCCCCGTCCAAGGCGAACCAGGACGAGGCGGACGGGGTACGGGGGTCATGGACTGGGGACTTCCGACTGGGGACTGGGGACTTGGGCCATGGGGGATGCGCAACACAGAACTAACACTAGGCGAGACTCCGATAAGGGCCTCCATCGCCGTGCGGCTCATAGCTCCAGAGCTCCAGGCTCCGGGGCTCCACGGGCTCCACGGGCTCGCCTGCCATGGAAGTTCTGGAAGGTTGACGAACACTTGGAACGCACTAAATGGTGAGATTAGTTCTAAAACCCCCAGGGATGTCGGCTCAACATTCAGTGGAGTGAGACGGCTTCTACTCAGCTCCCAATCCCTGCGCTTTCTTGTTTCTGACTCTGACTCTTTGGCCCCCCTGGCACTGTGGCAACCAAGTCGAGCCAGAACCTGGCACTAAATCTCACCATGAATCGGCCTGTGAATCCGAATGGCTATCCCGCCCAAGTCTCCGTTACGGCGTCATCCCCGAAACCAGGAAGCCAGTGCCCGACCAACCTTTGCAGCGGCTGTGATGCGGCGCCATCCTGAATGTTAACTTGAGACCAGCCAGCTAATGGACTAGCGACTGGGACTAGCGGCGGCTAAAGAGTACGTAAGGTTGATGCTGGATTGCTGACAGCTCGACACTTCCCGTCCTGCTGGCCTGACTTACGCTTTGTCCACATGGTAGCTCGGTAAGCAACCCTGGCCGTTGAGCTTCTCAAGGTAGAGAGCCTTGAGAGCCTTCTCCATAATTTCCACTCTCCGAAAATGTATCCTCGGCAGTGTGTGCAGAGCACGGCACCCGTCAACGTAAAGCTGCATGCCACGCTGGCGTGCCGTGTTTTTAGTTCCGAACGGGCGATTTGGTAAAGCTTGGGTCAGTTAGGATACGTAGCCTCCCCTGGTTGCATTATAAGCGATGCCTTGTTCTCGATCAAGTGCTTAATGCACACTGCCTCAGCCAGGTCTGGGTTTCGTTTCCTTCCTTTGAAAGCCATCTCTTCGGGACGTTGTCCACTACTAGGCACAAGTTGACAAGTCGGAAAGTGGGCGCGAACTATCGCCGATTACCGGCAAAGGAACCCGGAACCATGGTTGTCTTGTTGCTAGGTTCTAGGACGACGTTGCATGGGCATTTATCTGTTTCCATCGACACAGACAGGGTTTGAAGAATCTTAAAAAAAGGTTCCATTTGGCCGCTGCGACGAAGGGGCAACTAATTACTTGACAGCCTGTTGGGCTGGCCCGAAAGTGCTCCGTGTTAGCTGCAGAGGAAATTCTCAGGCGGTTTCGGAAAGGGACTTCATTCTCCGAGACGATCATCACCGACGGGTGGAACGCCATGGACAATGCCGTCGGTCAGGCCGCATATGTGCCGACACCCTCAGGATGTCTTTATAAAAGTCAGCAGCCCTGTTGACCCATGTGAATCTGACGCGGACTGTTGAGTTGGTGGTAAGACTGCACGGCGCATTTTCAGGTTGAGAGACAACCAACAAACAATATGGATAAGCGATGCAGCCAAGGATCTAACACGAGCCCCGGCCATTCTGGGTGTTTTCGAGTGTTTTCTTGGATCTCGAGTCGATGAGATTGCGAGATTCGACTAATGACTAGAAAGTAAAAAACCTTGCACACCGCCGAATGTGACTGCTGGATAGAGTTCTTCAACCCTGACCTGAGTAAGCGTTCTGCCTGTAGATTGACGACGATTCTTTACTCCAGCCTCTTTTCGTACTGTGTCAAGGTGCCAACCGCGCCGCTCCTGGTTAGATGGATGGAGAAGGATGGCAAGCAAGACTCTACCCCCCGCACTGAGTGGTTGCCTCAACCGTGCTGTCGAATCGAAAAGGGTCTGAAGGTGCCAACCGCATAATCTCCTCACCAACACGCACATCACAATGATCAACAACGTCAAAGCACACACACCAGTGAGAGCGGTGTGGCCCCCTTCGTCGTCGTCTCTGCAGGGCGAGCATTATCTGAAGGTGATGGCAGCGGTTGCCTTTGTCCTCATGACCAGCCGCAGACGCGTTTTCTGTTGTTGGTTCTGCATGAGCCGTTGGACGTCACACGAACGTGACTGAGGTGGCGCTTCCAAGTCCCACGGGGATGTGCCAGATGGGATAAAGAGAATCGAGCCTTCGGTTCTGTGCGTTTCCGTCACGCTCATCCTGTATTGTTTTGTTTTCTGAATTTTCGGCAACGATGTACAGCGACGACGATCAACGCTCCTTTTCGTTGGTATCAATATCAGGCATCGAGACGATACAAGACCTGACGGAGCAGGACACGGACGAATTCGAATTGATACATCGCGACCAACACGCAGAAAGCTCACGGGAGTCAACGAGCTCAAAGGATTCGACCTCCGTGCCACCTGATCTTCATGCGCATGAATTTGAGCATGGCCGCCAATATCACAGCTACAAGAGTGGTCGTTATCCATTGCCAAATGACATTGGAGAGCAAGACCGCGAAGAGATTGCCCATGCCTTGATGCTTCAACTGATGGTACTTGTCCAATGATTTGTGATGAGAGGGTCTACCAGACGCCCACATCGCTGACGGTTCGCCTCGTTCTAGGATGGAAAACTCTTTTTGTCTGACATAGGCGAATCTCCTCAGAAGATTATTGACATCGGGACCGGAACGGGTGAGCGTTTTTGAAAAGATCGATAGCTACAGCTGACAGGGTATTTGGGTAGGAACCTGGGCAATTGATGGTACCATAACACCCGTCGTCTTGTATCAAGTCCCTTACTGACTGCCGAGTGGCCGACTTGTATCCAAGCGCAAGCGTGGTTGGCACTGACTTGTCCCCGATTCAGCCAAGATGGATGCCTATCAATGCGCGAATGTTTGTGGAGGACTGCGAGGACCCGGAGTGGATGCACGGGTGTGGCTTTGACCTCGTCCATCTTAGGGGAGTTGCTGGCGTACTCCTCGACTTGGATGCTGTTGTTGCCAATGCCTACTGGTACGGCATCCTAGGATAAGAATTTATGAATTAAACTGGCTGACTAGGAGTAGTAACATAGTGAACGGTGGTTGGATCGAATTCCAGGAGTTCGATCCACTGGTAATTTGCGACGACGGCACCATGGAGGAAGACGACAAGGTGCGTGAATTTGGTGATATTTGTGCACGAGGCATTCGTGAGTATGGGTGTCCTGCATATGGAAAGCAGGACCTGCGACGAACCCTCGAACATGCAGGCTTCCAACGGATTCAGGTTGTAACCAAGCAAGTCCCCATTTCAGCTTGGTCCCCAGACAAGAAGCTGAAAATAGTCGGTTCACTGATGAAGGCCAACATCCTGGAAGCTCTCGACGGGTTTGCGGCGAAACCCTTGGCGGCATTAGGAATGTCGGTAAAAGAGCGACGTGATCTGGTGGCTGATGTGCGAGAGAGCCTTGATGACAATTGGGTTCATCGCTACATCAACTGCCACTTCTGCTATGGGCAGAAGGATGAGCAGAAGGAGGAGATGGAGGAGACGGATTCGGACTCAGGCCCATGATCCATTCAGGTGATCGCCCTGGTGAAGACGCAGAGGTTTAAGGCTTCGAATCGGACTTTGGTGGATGCGGATGTGTAAGGTGGTATTTTGATAATTGTTTGCTGGTAGAATCTATGAACTCCTCTTGTCGTAGACCACCCAGCTTTCTACTGAAGGTGGGCGCACGTCTTGCCGCTCCTGCCTCTGCGTACCTAGGTAGGTACCACCTACCTAGGTACGGAAGGCACGCCACGAAACCTCCCGACTTGTCAGGCAGGTACCTAGGTGGTACCTTAGGCACCTCACAATCAGCATGCATGTACTGAGAACTTACCGTCCAGTCCACATCGCTATCCATTGTCTTGTGGCTCCTAACCTCTGGGGACATAACTGGTGTTAATAAGTGACCTGTCATTGTAGGTAGCTGGCATAGTGATTGCGATTATATTCACGGGGGCGCCTGGAATTTAGCGGCGGCGTCCACTGGCTGACAAACACCCTCCACAGTCAACCAACGTCACCTACAGCAGCTTCTGGCTCCAAAATTGCCGAGCTTCAAATCCACCCATCAACAAACTTACTTCGCGACTGTCCCACTGCACCGCCAAACCGCCGCCTCGTGCGCTCGCATCTCTCTAGGAAACATCTCGATCCGAAGAGAATATACCAGCAGCTCCGATTGCCCGAACTAGCCCTCGGGCTGCGTCAACCATGGCCGCCACCACAGAATCACCCGCGACCGCGATCCTGAACCACTCCGCGAGCCCCTACAACTTCCACTTCTCCCCCTTCCTTCGACGGACATACCAAGTCGGCCTGCCGCCCGACCGCCCGGTATGCAAAGCCTTCCAGTCCGGTCACTGCCCTAACGGCACACGCTGCTCTGAGCGCCACGTCGCCGACTCCAAGGTCTCGCAGCCCACGGGCGGGCTCAACTCGCTCGTGTGCAAGCACTGGCTGCGCGGCCTCTGCAAGAAGGGCGAGCACTGCGAGTTCCTCCATGAGTACAACCTCCGAAAGATGCCCGAGTGCAACTTTTTTATGCGCAACGGCTACTGCTCCAACGGCGACGAGTGCCTCTACCTCCACATCGACCCGCAGAGCCGCCTACCTCCGTGCCCGCACTACGACATGGGCTTCTGCCCCCTCGGACCTCTCTGCTCCAAGAAACACGTCCGCCGCAAGCTGTGTGGCTTCTACCTCGCCGGCTTTTGCCCTGATGGCCCTGACTGCAAGGTCGGTGCCCATCCTAAGTGGTCCAAGGACCTGGAGAAGCCGACCCTGAAGTCCGAGGAGAAGGAGGAGGAGCCACGGATAGAACCGATGAGGGAGGAGGAGATGGACCGGATGAGAGACCAGCAGAGGGATAGGGATGATGGGAGACACGGACATCGCGGCAGGGGAGGGAAATGGCGAGGAGGGGGCAGGGGACGCTACCGTGGGCGAGGAGGTCACTAATAGAAAATTGAGGGGACGATAAGCGATTTTCCTGGGAACTGTGTTAAGATTTATGATACCCTCATGGGATTTAGGAAGGAAGATGGCTTTGTAGTGGACTGCGTATATGTGCTCTGTCATCACAAGTCGTGGCGTTGAAGGCAGATTATTTGACGAGACGTTGAATATCATGAGCGTTTCACACGCAGTATATAAATCAGGCGTAGAGTCGTGACGGCGTCTATTAACAGAGTGGTTCCTTTTTCTTACATATCCCATCATTAAATGCTGTGTACAATGATGAAAATGGTCGTTGTGATTCACTCAACTCAAGAAGAGTCAGAGTGCTGGGGCGTCCACATGGCTTCGGAGCCCCAGACGTTGGAGTCTGTGGGAACGGCGACGAACTCGGGCTTCTCCTCGCCGTGATCGCTCTCATTTTCGCCCTCGTCCTTCTCCGACCCCTCGTAGGAGCTCGTTTTCCAGGTAGATAGTTCATCGACCTTGCGGATACCCATCATCCACGACACGAGGCTTCTAGGTGCCCATCGTCCAACAAAGCCGTAGACACTGGCCCCGAGGCCAACTCGCACCGTTTCAGTGGTAATGGAGCCGTCAATAACATCGAAAACGGTGTTATGGAGGCGTCGCAGTGAGCTGCCACGGAGACCAGCAATTCGGCCCCCAGAGATGGCAGAGCTCGTCTGGGCGATAAAGTTGCGGCCATACACGTGTCGAGCACCGTCGGGCCAGACGAGTGTGTCCTCTGGATTCCCAGCAGACACAAGATTCGAATACGGCGACGCACCGCGAGCAGGCACAAAACTAGAGAAGTCAAAGGTGCCCAACTGCATATGAGTGACGGGGATGTTGAGCGGGCGAAGCTCGGCGGTGAGAACCTCGGTGAAGGCTGACAGTGCCGAACACACGGTAGCTTCAGGTGCATGGAAAGGCGGGTTGATGGAGGAGATGATGGACGGCGTAAACACGAGGACCTTTGGGGGCACCCATTTCTCGCCGATGGGGTTTAGGCGGGATGTGAGAAGGGGGAGGAATGCTTGGATTGTGAGGATCGGCTGGAGCAGATGTGTATAAAAGAGGTTGGCGAAGTTGGAGGGTGGGATCGTGGCGATGGGAGATGTCTGATAGTGGAGGCTCGGAATAAGGATGACGGATTGTAGCGTCAGTTGGTTTGGTTTCATTTTGACCCCAGGTGGTGATTGTGGTGACTGGAGGAAGAGGGCGAACCGCTCGATAGCCGAGCCGGCACTCGGAGGCTGGGTCGTGGTTAGCAGCATTCACGGATATTTGCGGGCAACCCGAAGACTTACATCAGTGGTATCAATGCTGAGAGGTCGAATGTCGGGCCTCGCCAAAGCCTGGACCATGGACTCGTCCTCGGCGGCGTTGCAGACGATGTAGACGATGAAGCCCCGCCTCTCCATGTCCAAGGACAGAGACTTCGTCAAGGGCAGCGTCGGAGACCCGGCAATGACGACAACTTCGAAGCGGCCGCCGTTTCTCGCCCGCTTCGCCCTTCTTAACTTTTTATTAGACATGTACTGGCTGTTGGCGAAGCCTCGGTAAACGAGAGCTCCGGCGGCGACTACGACGACGCCGGTCAAGAGTTTGTGCCTGGCCACCCAGTCCTGTAACCTCTCGTACCGCGATAGGGTCACGATTGTCACGACGGGCTTTTCGGCAACCTGGGGCCTGATGATGTCGGGTATCCATGGCGTTGCGGCGAGGGTTTCTCGGACCACATCAGCGGCTCGGTCGACGTTGATGTCGACAAACTGGGCAACATCTTCGGAGTAGCGACGAACGTGCCCGTTGATGCTGGCGAGCTGTTATGGCCTGGTTAGCTTTGCGGCGCTTCGAAGGGGGCTTGTCTTGTTAGCACTCACCACGTCTTGGAACATGTGGTCGTCCGTCGACATGGTGATGGAGTTCTGGGATGGCAGAAAAGAGAGAAAGTTGGGCTGGACCGGGCCCGTATGACGGTATTCGACTTTCAGGTGTGGATGTGGATTGCCGAGTTCGCGGACCTATCGTGCACGGACCATTGATCATTCATCCTTGCTCCAAAGCTGATCAAGCTCTTTCAGGTTCGGACGAATGCTCCGACACTGCACAGTTTCTTGGATTGACGGACATGTATTATTTTGCTGATCATATTCGTTTTTGAAACCAGTCTACACTCTGCAATCGATAGCATTGCTTGATACTTGAAACTCGATCCAGAATTCGCGATGCACTGTTAGGCGCCGACTTGTAAACTGGCGGTCACTGGCACCCAATCTCCACCAGCCCAACTCCGGCAATCGAGTTGCATCGGAACACGCAGCGGGGTTGAGAAGGTGAATATTTACAAAACGATAGCATAAGAGCATGTGTGTTTCACAAAACTTTCATAATTGACTTGAGACTGGGAAGATGCCTGTAGCGTGATGAGAGACACGCTTATTAGGTCGCTTCGAGAGGGGAAGAAAAAACCTGCCGGAGGTTGGGCGTGTCACTGGCGGTGAGACTGCTTCTCTAGCTTGGCAGATGCTGCTTGACCCGCGTTTTTTCGAGATTTTTTTTATTTTAGCATGGACCACAACGATCTCGTGAAGAGCTGCCTTGTTCGTCGATTGCCCTTTACAGTGGATCGCTACGTTGCCCCCCTTGTGGAAACCTGGGGGCTGGTTCGCGGATAAACAATTGGACGTCGATGTGATGCTCAAAGTCGACACATTTACACGTGCGATTGATAAGAATGACCCGACTTTGGTGCGTGAGCACGAGCGCAGCGGTGATATGTCTGCTAAAAAAGAGCCTACTGCATGAAATAAGACTCGTGTCTCTACCCAGATCAAGTGTAAGTCTACGATGCGGGGGCCTTCATTGTGCCTTCTTTTCTCTCCGTGACACCATCTTCAGCGATTACTGAGCGACTCAAGTTCTACAGCCGCATAAGATCCGTGAGCTGCAGGTCGAACAGATCTGGGTGAGAACCCATTGGACATGGATGAAATTTACATGCGAACCATGGTGCCGTCTCGTGAGCGAGTGGCTGGGAGTGGGCGATTCCAACTCCACACCATGTCGTGAGGCTCTCAACTGCATGGGCCTCAGCAGCTCTACTGGTGGATGCGGGCTAGCTACATGATCGTGCATTATTGGGACAGGGAGTGCTGCAATAGAGTTTAGCACTCTCAACGAAGGTGTGTATACACACTTGAAATCACTGTCTTGGCACATCAACATGTTCAAAAATCATCACCACAGTGTTGCTGCTCATGAACAGTCCCTAACATGAGACCTAGGCCCACTGCAAACGCCACCTCCACTCCCCAGGCTCAATGAGACAGTGCGGGGGCACCTAAAAGAGCCTCCGGCTATTAGCGGTTGGTGCAACACTGGAGACACACTCTGATATCCTACCTCGTGACTTGGTCTAACTAACTTTGATGCTAGCTTTACGTAGCATTCATCATTATATTTCATCAACTTATCCTTTTCACGTATCCCTTCTCGCCACATTGCGATTCTTCCAACCGGTGGTCTAACGCCACCATGTTCCTCTTGGAGTATCTACAACATCGTCGAGACTGGTATTTGCACTTGCCTATATAATCCCGAGTTTCCATGGACATCCGGCGAATCTAACGATGACGACAGTCGATTCAAACAAGAGCAACGTGCCAATCGGATCGCCGCTCTTCGGCCATATCATGGGCCCTTTACCCTCCTTGATCTAGACATCCTTGACAAACCCATCGAGGAGCTTGTCGAGGATGTACAGGATGACCCGAGCAAAGCAGCCGACCATCTCAGCACTTATGGAAAGGTGGCCTTGAGGGCCCATGCAAAGACAAACTGTCTCACCGAGATCATGATCTCAGATGCACAAAAATGGCTTACAGATGGCTCCATCAACCTCAGCGGACCGTTAGCAGGCATCCCAGTAAGCTTGAAGGACACAATCGACGTTGCCCACTATGATAGCACAGTAGGCATGAGCGGGAACGTGGGGAACGCGAAACCGTTTGACGGGACGACTACAAGGCTGCTCAAGGATGCCGGTGCGGTGCCATATGTCAAGACCAATGTTCCCATTACCCTCCTCAGCTTTGAGTCAGCCAACGACGTGTGGGGGCAGAGCTCTAATCCATACAATAGTAAATACACGCCTGGCGGATCGACCGGGGGCGAAGGAGCCCTCCTCGCGCTCGGCGGCCGAATCGGCATTGGCAGTGACGTTGCTGGCAGCGTTCGCTGCCCGGCGCATTTCTCGGGCGTCTACGCCCTGAAGTGCTCGACGGGACGCTGGCTCAAGACGGGAATGTGCACCAGCATGCCCGGGCAGGACGGCGTGCCGGCTGTATATAGTCCCATGGCCCGTACGTTGGATGACCTAACTTACTTCACCCGAGCATTCATCCAGATGAGGCCGTGGACTTATGACTACTCCTGCCACCCAATACCCTGGCGATCCGACGTTGAGAAGGAATACTCTCGGAGGAAACTAAGCATTGGCATCTTACGCACAGACGGCGTCGTGGACCCTAGTCCTGCTTGCAAGAGAGCCTTGGACATTACCGAAGCCGCTCTCCGAAAGGCTGGGCATGAGATAGTAGAGATTGACCCCCCTTCACCATACGAGGCGCTTTGTCTTGCCTCTATTCTTCTAAATAGCGATGGGATGGAGACGGTCTCGTCTTTCTTTCGCTGGGGTGAACAAAATGATCGCGGCGTTGCTCGGATGAGATGGTACATGACGCTCCCTCAAACCATCAAGTGGTTGCATTATCTCTGGGTCAAGTACGTCCGCAGAGACCTCATCTGGGCCGGGCTGCTCGAAAACTGGGAGCCACAAACGGGTCATCAGATATGGCAGCTCAATGCGAAGCGGGAGGAGTATAAGAGGAGATGGTTCGACTGGTGGGATGCATCCGACATCGACTGCCTGGTTGCTCCCCCCAACGCAACCCCTGCGATTCCTCACGGGGCAATGCGTGACGCAGTGAGTAGCTGCGGATATACCTTTCTCTTTAACCTGGTAAGTTCGTCTCCTTGTCATTGATTTGGCACGCCGCTTACATCATAGCTCGACTACACCGCTGGAGTCCTGCCAGTGACTCATGTAGACAAGATCAAGGATCAATTACCGAGCGACTTCAACCTAAAGAAGTTAAACGGAGTAGCTCGGGGTGCGTATAAGCATTACGATGCCAAGTCCATGCACGGCTTACCCGTGGGCATCCAGGTCGTGGGACGACGATTGGAGGAGGAGAAGGTGTTGACTATTATGCAAAGGGTCGAGGACGCCCTGGGCGAGGACGGGTTTCCTATGCTGGACATTGACTGATTCAGCGTCGGTGAAGGGGAACAATGTTTTTAGCCGTCTGAAGTAACGGCCATGTATGAAAGGCTGTGTTGACGTTGTTGGTCCAAACAGAGACCCAACAGTATGCCTACAAGGATTACGACTCGATAATCACATGATTGTCGCCTTGAAAAGGTGTCATGCACCAATAGCTCGGGACATGCGTAGCCGATGTACCCGGGTCTTTTCTGCTAGCAAATCAAATCGAAGGAAATTGCGATGATACTGGGGTTTTCATCTTTGGTGTTGAAGGTTTCAGGGACCGGACTCCGATCTCGGCGCCGTATCAAACCGAGCTTCCCCTCAGCACAGCAAGCTGACCTGCACCATGGGTATAAAGTAGCAGTGATGTACCTTGATAAAATCACAGAACAACAGCAAGTCATACAGTAAACTCGCCCTACAAGCTTGATTACGAAATCATGGCTGCCGAGAAGGATCGCTGGTCCTCCAACGTACGTGTCCCCCATGGCTGTTTAGTCTCCGATCCCAGACTTGAAGTTGAAGTCCCACGGCTTACACGCGAGCACAGGAGTACCAAAACGTGGCGTCCTTCGTACCCAAACTTGCTGGAAAGGTCGTCCAGTGGTTGGACCTGCAGAAGGATGATGTCCTCATCGACATTGGCTGCGGCGGTTAGTCCCTGCCAGGTGCAGTCTTGGGAGATGTGGCTTACACTGACGGTTGTTGGGTACAGACGGAATCTTGAATGCCGAGTTTGCGAAGATTTTGGCGCATGGACATGGATCGATGCTTGGCATTGATAGTTCCGCTTCGATGATTGATTCGGCCCGCGAGCTGTGCAAGGATGCGAAGAACAGCACCTTCGAAAGTCCGTCTTATGTCCTCCTCGTCTTATGAACCACAACTCACTTTTACTTAGCACTCGATGCTACCCAGCTCGTAACCAAGCTCGACCTTCAAAAGGGCACCTTCACAAAGGCCTTTTCCAACGCCGCCATGCACTGGATCCTCCGCCCCGAGGCGACCCGGGCCGACTTCTTCAAGGGCGTGTACGCATCTCTCGCCCCCGGCGGCGCCTTTGCATTTGAGATGGGCGGCCAGTCCAACGTCTCGGAGATGCGGGCCGCCGTGCTCATGGCCGTGGCCCGGCGGATCGGCATGCCCGCCGCGCTGGCCGCGGACCCGTGGTTCTTCCCAGACGAGGCGTGGATCACGGCCCGGCTCGAGGAGGCCGGCTTCGTTGTTGAGAAGGCAGAGCGCGAGTGGCGGCCGACCAAGGCCGACACGGGCGGCGTCGAAGGGTGGGTGAGGCTGTTTGCGAAGCAGCTCTTGGATGCGGTGCCGGAAGACGAGAGGGAAGAGGCGATCAAGGAGTGTGCCGAGGTGCTGAAGGTGGTGTGTAAGAACCCTGGGGGAGGAGAGGTGATTTCATATGTGAGATTGAGGGGATTGGCGAGGAAGCCTCAATGAGTTTCTGCCGTTTCGATGTTTGCGAGACCATGAGGTTGGTACAAGTAGAAGGGTGAAGAGCCTGGCGGGGGTGACATAACCTTAAGGTGGGTTTGCTATGGAATTGTGAGTACAGGCTGCGTAATCAAGTGTCTTGGTCATTAGGACGAGTTGATTTCTTTATGACATTAGACAGAGTAACTTGGAAGCGTTTTGACCAGGCGCACTCATGCAGCTTTAATATCTAAAACTGCCGAAGCAGTCCTTGTGAGACCCGTTTGTCTAGGTATCATTTGCTTGTATACGTGCAGAGTTGTATTGCGGCTGGGTACTAGAGATCTCGGATGGTGATGAATTGGTGCTCACATTGTCAAAGTCGACAAGTGATTAGTCTGTTCAAAGCCAAGCATGTCAACGTGTGATATCCGAAGCCTCATATGTGATAAACTGATGTCTACAACCCAAAACACCACCCATGACATTGCAATGCAACCTATTGCGGATACACCGGGACTCACCTGCGCGAACGTGATCCTCAAAGTGGCGTGTGCTGCAAGGGGTATGAGTAGATTAGTAATCGGCTTCTGGATGACCTTGGAAATTTCTAGTCCAACGTCCCAGTCAAACATTCATTAACGCTTGCCTCGTGAGGCAAGTCCAGCCCAAGGCACCAATCACTTGACGTGGCCTGAGATAGCAATGCAAAACTCAGCCGCAAGGCGTTGATAATTCACCGACTTGGAAACTCATTTACTCTGGACTCCACCAGATTCAACTTGATATCTAGCACCTGGCTTCAAACCAGTTCCTTGCAAAAGTGGTCATCAAGTCTCCTCGCAAGTCTCCTCACGTAATCGTACCGAAAGCCACCAGCCTCAGCCTACCAACCATGACCGATCGCGATGGGTTAATTCTTTCGTATGTGCACCTGGCGAACTTCCCCAGGGCCAGCGATGCGCTGCATACGCTGAAAAAGGTGGCTTCGATGGTGAAGCCCATCATAAGAGCTCGGAACTGGAAGGTCGGGGAGCTGGCCGAGTTCTTCCCAGACCAGGCCAACCTCCTTGGTACGTTTATATCGTACGGCTCATTGTTTTGTCTCACTGAACTCGGGAAGGCCTCAACGTCGATCGAGGAAGAAAAATATGTCTTCGCTTGAGACATGCCGGAGATCGGACTCAGTTCCTGCCAATAGAGAGCGTCGTCGATACGATGCTTCATGAACTCGCCCACATCGTGCAGGGCCCCCACGATGCCAAATTCCATGCTCTCTGGGATCAACTTCGAGACGAGCACCAAGGTCTGCTACTCAAAGGCTACACCGGGGAGGGTTTCCTCTCAGAAGGCCGGCGCCTAGGAGGCGCCAGATTGCCGCCGCAAGAGGCTCGCCGCCTTGCCAGAGAAGCCGCTGAGAAGCGTCGAGTACAGCCCATTGGGACTGGCGGCGGCAAGAGACTGGGAGGGGCGGCCCCGCGGCCAGGAGACGACATCCGCAGGGTCATCGCCGACGCCGCGCAAAGGCGAAACCAAACGCTCAAGGGTTGTGCCACTGATAAGCTGAGCGACTCCCAAATACGGAGCATTGCGGATACAGCAACACGGAATGGGTTTAGGACTCAGGCCGAGGAAGACGAGGCAAACGAGGCGGCCATCGCGACTGCTCTATGGGAGCTTGTCCAAGAAGATGAATCGGCCAAGTATGGGAGCTCATACATCCCACCTACAGCACAAAATCCCACAGGCAATGGAGGCGGGACAGTAGGAGTAGGAGTTGAGAGCGGATCGTCTGTTGGTCCACGCAACTCTCACACGGCGAGCGGATTGAATGGGACTGATGCAACGAAGGACTGGGCATGCGAGACTTGCACGTTGCTTAACCCTGCAAATTTCCTCTCTTGTGACGCGTGCGGGTTGCAGCGATCCGCACAACTGTCCCGAAAGCCAGAACCTGGTTCATCTAAATTG
This sequence comes from Dactylonectria estremocensis, assembly GCA_020744375.1. NCBI lineage: Eukaryota > Fungi > Ascomycota > Sordariomycetes > Hypocreales > Nectriaceae > Dactylonectria > Dactylonectria estremocensis. The sequence goes on from JAGMUU010000004.1 coordinate 1,898,357, forward strand.
CTAGACGCTTCGAGACCACAGGCGGTTATTGATCTCACCCAGAGTCCGCCGAGAAAGCAGAGACGAGTGGATCCTCCACGGACAGAGTTGCCCAAGCCACCAGCAACATGGCAGTGCAGTTTCTGTGGGAAAGAAATGGCTCGACAGTGGTGGACGTGCTCGGCGTGCGGAAGGATGAAGGACAACTCGCGATAGGCGATGTGTTGTTTGTTGGCCGGTAGTTTGAGATGCCGGAACAGGATCCTTTGCTTTCCACTAACCTGCCTGGTTACTGTGCCGTGCCTAGTTGAGCGATGACTTCATTCTTCGCAAGAATGCGTTCAGTAAGTGGTGATATTTTAAAGAGCCGCTTGATTACCAGCTCATCGTCATGCGTCATGGCCCAGAAACTTTAGAAAACCAGGGGCAAGCAATTGGGATCGTGGGCCTCAAACTTCCAAACCTCGATGACGTCGTGAGCTTTGCAGGTTTAGGTATGGCGCCGATCAAAACTGGAGATGATCTGCGAGGCAACCCGATCGGGGCTTAATATTGATTGAGTCTAGAATCGAGCAGTGAGGCAGAACCGGTGGCTCGGGGACGAGACGAGGCTGGGGCATGAGCGAGTTAAATTTGAGAAGCACGCTTGGAGCGGCAGTTGAGAAACAAATTGAGGGCAATGGACCCATGAAAACCCAAGACTCAATGTGTGATGTTGGGAGAAGGTCGAGAAACACTTGTGGATACTGGTCACCACTACGGAGTACAGACCACATCCATGAATAGCAAAGCTTAGTTCGGAACTTCGGGTGCAGGATGGAGTATACCATGCATGGTAATAGCCCAAAGCGTGGAGGACCAGGCTGAAGAGATGACAGCTCCCGTGTCACTTGTTGATGGGATGGCTAGATGGTGACTTGCGGGACACACGGCTTGCCCTACAGAGCGGGACAGGCTGGAGACCCCGCCAGCAGGGCTTGCATGGGGGTGAATTGGTTCTGTGGAGGCTCGGGAGCGGTCGACTCGAGTCTAGACGTCGAAGGCAGCTCAGTCGCATCGGGTTTCTGGAGGGCATCGGGGGGGCCTCGAAGCCAGCCACAATGGGTTGAGGTACCAAGTTGGCGCAAGCCGCGGCCAGGTTGCTTCCAGCCGGGAGTCGTTGTGGGAACGCAGATACGCGGTCTAGGCTTGGCATCGGACCAAGCTCTGGGTGGAGCAACGCTGGATGGATGGATGCAGCATCCTGGTATTCCTGGCATCCTAAGCGGCGAGGAGCGAGGAAGTCAGTACGGAGTATGTTTGAGACATTGGCCCTCCTCTTGGCCCTTCCCAGGAGGAGTTGAGGAGTCAAGGACCCGTAAGCCGGCTGCAAGTGCCACCCCAAATGCAGCCACGGAACCGACCTCGATGCCCCCTCAACTTCAAGGGTCCTCATGGGTCCTCATGGGTCCTCATGGGCATGGATGATTGGTGGTTTGCCGCCGGCATCGCCACTTGCGCACCACAACCTTCTCAACCGTCGTCGTTTTGGGCCTGTTTAGGGTTGATAATTGCTGCTCATTCCCCAGAGCCATGGTTCCGAGTTGGCTCTCCATTTCATTGCTTCTTCCCTGGTTGCTCCGCAGGATCCCATTCGCCAGCCTCCCAGGGATTTCCTCCTGTGTCGTGCATTCCTGAGTGGGGAAGCTGCGACAGGGCCTGGAACTCGGTGTGTACTTGTACTTGGCATAGTATGCTGCGCGAGACTGACTTGTAAGGGATATGAGAGCGACCATTGACTTTCTTCGGTTCAGACTTGGCTTTGTAGCTAATAGACCGTTGTGACCAAGAATTTGAATAGGATTCTGATTCTACTCCGGGCCGGTGATCTGCTTCTGCCTGGGGCGACACCGCAAGTCAAGCATTCCGAGAGACCCATACGATCATGTTTATCACTGCAAGTCTCTGCTAGGATAAAGCGCATAATGCTGGTCCGGCATATGGTGACTTGGCAACAACGGTCGCTGCTTAGCCATTTTGCCCATTTGACATTGCAGGAGAGGGGAGCGTGTGGTGGAGATGTGGAGGGAAAAGACGAACCATGGCTGGTCAGATCCCAGGATCATTTTTGCCACTGCTTTTGCCACTGATGAGCGGACCACAGAAGAACCAACTCAATCGGCCTGAAGGGGAGCATTAATTAGCTGAAAACGACAAGTGCTTCTGTCGACCGCCCACTCTGTTGACCTCAATAAGGCTCCGAGCGATTGATTGTCCTCGTTGCTGTGACATTGTATAGTAAGAAGCTCACCTCGTTGGTTGTTAGCCTGCCTAGGTGGGAATGCTAAACTGCTCTTAACACAGGCAATCGTTTGTCGACTTCGGGAATTTGATACCTGAAACCATGCGATGGCCTAAACATGAGTGCCACCAACCCCTCTCGAAGAGACGGCAGCAGGCAACAGTAGCGTGCGAGATCCACCATCTCGACCTCTAAGTACCCAGGGCCAAGATAAGTACCAGACTAAATCCCTCGCACGCACGGTGCTCTTGGGCTTGGTGTTTGTGGAGGTCTGCTGCAGCTGGTTCCTCTCTCCGCGAGTGGATGGGATAATAGATGCGTGTCCAAAAAAAAAAAAGCCAGACTCTGCGTCTACTCATGGGTCAATTGTTTGATGGTGGGTGTGCCGGATTAACGGATACAGGTGTAGTTGGGTGTATGTATTGAGATGTGATAACGCGGAGACTCCTGTTGGCCGCCTTGGTCGCTTCACATGGCACGAACATGCTGTGCGCGCAACAGCATCAAATGCTGACTGCGGCACGGGGCTGTGATGCAACCGTGAGCAGTCTTTTCGGGGGCGGATTGAGCTCTTGGTGGAAAGATCGACAGCCTTGTATCCATACTCGTGCCTGAGCTGTGGAGTGGGACGAGCAAGGCCTAAGGGATGGTGGGAGAGAAGGAAGAGGTCGTCGAGGTATAGTACTTGGGTGAGGTATCTTGGTTGGTCTTTCGGTTGGTCTGGAACCCGTGCTTGGCCTCAGGCCTCCTCAATGCCTCACCGACATGGGCGCAATGCCATTCGTTGCACGCCCGTCATCATGCCGACCGTGGCGATCCGCGGCGCACAAAGTCGTCCAACATGACCGCTGGATCCAAGCCGGCCTCGTTCGCTGCCTCGTTCTCACCGCAGAAATCTACTAGCCAACCAACGTACCAGCCAAAAAAGTCTTGCCATGGTGGTCGTATTTTGGATCGGCACTCGTCCATGTGGACGCACCTTTTGCACCCTGGCCCTGGCGCCCCACGAGCCCTGAGCTGGACCCCCAGCTGCAGAGTGCTAGAGCGCCACGGCAGCCCCCCCACCTGTCTGGAAACACCCCCCGTAGCATTCAGTAATAATCGGCATGCACAGTACCCTTTTGTTGAATTGTGTGAGGAGGATTGGAGGACCAAAGGCTCTAGGCCCGCGACCGGGCGAGACCCCTGTAGCGCCCCCGCTCTTCGGTGCTCGTGGCGGACGTATCAAGCTCCCATGGGCGTCGCAGCTCCAGTAAAGCCGTCAATTCAGGGTCCCCCATCCCCGTCCGCCCTCCATGATCCCGTCTATGTAAGACCGCCTACAGCTCGGCACACTTTCTGCACAACACACGCCCCCCTCCATATTTGGTACCTGCTGCAACCTGTTCGGCCTGGCTGGAGCAACTCGTCGCCCAACCGTCTCCAGAAGCACGAACTTGTTGATCCATCCAATCCATCCAATCCATCCGCTTCCAGTTCTAGCTCCAGTTCTAACGCCGACTCTGAGACTCTGGCTCTACTAGCACTGGCTTCTTCTGTACTGCTCTGGCCCTGGCTCTGGTTCTTTGATCTTGGTCTGGGTCCTGACCTAGTGCTCCTTGTTTCTTGTTCTTGTTCTAGTTCTTGCTCTTGCATCCCACCGTGCGTGCACCACTCATCAACTATTAACCACCGCCCGTGGTCTCCGCCCCAGATCGACCTCGCTCCGAACTACCCCCGGGCCATTGATCTCCCCCAGCCGCTGTACCTGGTCAGTCTGCATCCCGAAACCTACTCAGGACTCTCGACGGCTTCATTCTGGCTTCCTTCTGTCTCGCCCTGTGTCCAGGTGTCTCATGTCAAGCTGAGCGGCCTCGGGATCCTGCAAGCCCTCCCACATAAAGTCTAATTCTGTGGACAGCTGTGGCCGTGCAACCCGTCCGCAGCTCTCGCCTACCACCCTCATACAATGTTTACATTGCACCTACGCTTCACTCTCTTGTGGTAGCTCCCTCCAGCTCCGTCGTCGGCGTTTCGGTCCAGATCCCGGCCTATTGCTTTGCTCAAGCTCCGCCGACGACTCTTATTGCGCCTCTCTTGCGACTCTCCATGCTCCTTCGACCTCGCCCATCATTGCCTTCGTAACCATCTGGACGAAACAGATTCCGCTCCTCCGACTCCAACAAGAAGCCAGCTCTCCCTATGCCTCGTGACGGAGCGATCGCGACATGATCTCCCCCGACCAACCTCAACCTCGTTCGAGCAGCCAGTCCCGAGCTCTGCGGCCCGCTCCAGCCGCCTATAATGCTTCCTTCCCATCGAGCCGCTCCGACACCCATCACAGTCCAACCCGGGCTCCAATGACAACCGAATATGATTCCTCACAGCCGAAAACAGCGCACGAACTGCTTCCCAGAGTAAGCAGTCGGCAAGATGAAAGTCCACGGCTTCTTGGTGGAGGGGGGCGTTTTCTCAGAGATAATTTGAAGTCGGATTCACGATCCCAGTCCCAGAGCCCGTTCCGTCTCACCATGCTCAACATGTCCCCCGGCCAGCTCGCCTTCTCCGCCATGCAATACCTCCCAGTGCCGACTATGGTTCTCAATAACCTCAAAACCGTTGTACTCGCTAATGAGGCCATGGGCCGGATGCTCGGCATCGTCACCGAAGACACGGATGAGGATGATACGTCTGCCACCATCGACGACCTCCGAGGTCAGACACTGTCCCAGGTAGGCATCGACATGTTGCAAGATGGACGGCCGGTATGGGTAACGTGGGAGGTGTTTCTAGACTCGCTAGAAGATGAGATTGGTATACGGTCGGCGGCAAAGGATTCCCGAGAACTGTCCCCATGTGGTGGCGATGCCACTCCTACAGCGAGCACGATGCCCATCCCTGACCGACGCCAGAGTGCAGCCTCACGTCACACCCAGGACGCTATTGTTGAAGTTGTTGTCTCTCGCAAGGGCATCGTCAAGGCTGCTTTCGACGACCGCTGCAAGGCCAAGGAGTCCGAGTATCAAGTCTTTGCCAAAATGATTATTACTATTTGGGAGCTTGAAGATCGACAGACCTTTTTTACTTTGACCTTTACGAGTACTCAATCTCCAACCTCTACTCTGGCAACTACAAAGAAGTCAATTGCACGGCCAAGTATTCTCGAAGCTGCCGAGCGCCGATCAATAACTCACTCAAACCCATCATCAGTCTCCTCGAGTAGAGACTCAAACTCACCGTCCTTCCACAGCCCTAGCGTTGTCACCATGTCGTCCAGTCCCTTCCCCCCAATGGGTCCACCGCCTGTCGCCTCGCAATCGAACACGCCTTCGCTACTCCAGAAGATGCTACTGATGAAGGATGCCCTGCTCAACAACACTCAAATGCCCATTCTTGCCATGTGGAAGGATGGCAGCGTCACGTTCCCCAACAAGGCTGCACGGAAGCTGTTCCAAAAGGATACCCCTCCCGAAGCGGCAGTGGATGGTCTTGGGCTCTTGGTGCACTGGCACATGTATACCGAGGACTTCTCTCGCCGACTGGAGGTTGATGAGTACCCCATATCTATCCTACTCAAGACCGAGCAACCTTTCTCCAGCATACGCATTGGCATGTATGACGAACACGGGAAGAAAATCATATTCGACGTACTCGGAGAGGCGATTCGAGATGACACCACGGGTGAGTTTTTGGCCGGTGTCGTCACAGGCCGGGATGTCACCGTCATAACGGAAGAAATCTCGCAGATCAAGGAGCGTGACGAAGAGCGCTTCAAGCTCATCTGCGACACCATGCCTCAACTAGTGTGGACTACGACACCTGATGGCTCGGTAGACTTCTTCAACACCCGGTGGTATTCTTACACCGGGTTGACTCCTGAGCAGAGCCTTGGTCATGTTTGGGGCAACGCATTCCACCCCGAAGACGTAATGGGTGCTGTCAGCAAGTGGGAGCAATCCCTGGCGACTGGTGACCAGTATGTAACCGAATACCGATGCCGTAGTAAAGAAGGAGAATGGCGTTGGTTCCTTGGCAGAGCACTGCCTCTGCGCAACAAAGAGACTGGCAAGATTGAGAAGTGGTTTGGTAAGTAGCAACCCGAATTCTCCGCTTCAGCATCTAACCGAGGCTACACAGGTACATGTACCGATGTCCACGAGAGCATCCAAACAAATATCGCATCCAAGCGCACACGTCAGCAGTTATTGAGTGTCATAGCTCATTCCCACGTCACTCTGTTCACGGTGGACCCGAATCGGAAAGTCACCATGCTCGAAGGGGCCCTGATTTGGAACAACACCCATGAAGAAAACCACGACGGTACCAGGTGGTTTATCGGAGAGAATATGTACACAGTATTCAACCGCCTTACAGCTCAACTGGCAGATGGTGAACGTCCCGAGTTCCTCGAACCTATCGAGCGTATGTTGGATGGGAAGAGTCTCGAGGACGTCCACGAACATGGAATTGGTAAGATCGACCACCTGCATCACATATATAAGCATCGAACTAATTATCTTAACAAGATGATCGATGGTACCGAACTCGATTCCTTCCTATGATTGGGAAGAAGACCCAGGAAGGCAAGATGACCAGCGAGACGTGTGTCGAAGGCGTCATCGGTGTCATCATGGACGTCACCGAACTGAAGGATCGAGAAGCGGCACTGAAAAAGCAATCCAAAGAAAAGCGGAAAGCCATTGCCAACGAGGCTGCCGCCAAGGAAGCCAACAGGCTGAAGAGCCAATTCCTCGCTAACATGTCACATGAAATCCGAACACCCATCACAGGGGTTCTGGGAATGGCCGAGCTTCTATCTGGAATGGAATTGGATGAGGAACAGCATGAATACGTCGACAACATCCAAAGTTCTGCAACATCCCTGCTCACCGTCATAAACGACATTCTGGACTTCTCCAAGGTTGAGTCTGGACGGCTGGATATCGAAGAGGTCCAGTTCTCGCTGTCGTACATTATCAGAGAAGTGGAAAGGATGCTTCAGTTCGCCGTGGAGCGAAAAAACCTTGAGTTCCATTCAGATATTGGCCAAGACATCGAGGATGACCTGATTGTCATTGGAGACCCTGGGCGCGTTCGACAAATCATTACCAATCTTTTGACGAACAGCATCAAGTTTACAAGCCAAGGCTATGTCAGGTTCTCCGTAGTCAAGGAGAAAGAGACATCGGAGTCGATCGAAATCAGGTTCACGGTCGAAGATACGGGCATTGGTATTGAAGAGGAAGTACGCAAGAAGCTGTTTCAGCCCTTTTCTCAAGGAGATGCCTCGACGGCAAGACGATTTGGAGGCACTGGCCTAGGCCTCACGATTTGCAAGAACCTCTTGGATCTTATGAATGGACGCATCACTTTGGAGCCCAAGTCAAGCAACGGGACAGTGGCGACCTTCTGGATTCCGTTTGCCAAGCCGAGTGGCCCCGCTGAGGCAGGTTTGGCTGAAGCTGGCGCCATCCCCAATCGACTTCAGTCAGAACTGAGCATGTCATGCAACAGTTCAGAGTATGAGCAGCTGCTTGGGACTCCCCCGTCTTCCGACAATGCACAGGCGTCATCCTCGATCCCTCGCCGATCACGTTCTGTTCTCAACCCGTCTTCTAACTTTGACCAAGATTTGTCACAGGCAGAGCGTGCCAAGATTCACATCTTGGTGGTTGAGGATAAGTAAGTCAAACTAAATCAAGATGCATGTGCCATTGGCTGACATGATGCAGTCCTATCAATCAGAAGATCGCGACCAAGACGATCGGCAGGCTCGGCTTCCAAGTGACAGCGGCATGGAATGGAAAAGAAGCATTAGATTTCCTTCTGGGAACTGCAAAGGGCATCAACCCGAAACCAGACATTATCTTGATGGATGTTCAGATGCCGATCATCGACGGATACAAGTGCACTCACCTCCTTAGACATCATCTTCCTTACAAGTCGTTGGTCCAAGACGTACCAATTGTGGCGATGACAGCATCGGCAATTCAGGGCGACAGAGAGAAGTGCACTCGGGCTGGCATGGACGATTATCTACCCAAGCCTGTAAGGGGTGCGGTCTTGGAGAGGATGCTCATCAGGTGGTGTCACACGGAGCGTCGCGCGCTTTCACCGCCTGATCCATCGGCTTCGGACTGTTCAGAAAGGAGCGAACACTGCAACAACGCCGACATCCCTCACGTGGGCATCGAAGAAAGCGACATGCCTTCGCTGGGCCGAACCTCGGAAGACTACAACAGCCCAGTCACGCCTAGACCTCTGACGACGAACGGGTTACAAGCCGAACAGTCTCCATTTGATATACAACCGCCGGCTGATCTGGCTCCCCAGGTACGGCAGCCAGATGGCGAGCAAGAGTGGACCAACCACCTTCAGGAAACGAAACTGATCGATGCCGCTGGCGGGCCACCGTCGTTCAGAAGTACCAACTCGTACCAAGGACGAGAGGGGGGAGACTCGTTGACTGAAGAGAATGTCAACAAGTTGAAGAGCGAGAACAAGCCTCCTCGGTTGTAGGTCGGAATTATGCGACAATCACGACAGACATCAGTTGTACATATGCGAGCGTATCTAGCTCCTACACTGATGGGACTTTCCTTGCACGATTTTCTTTTTTCTAAAAAGCACTCTGGGTCTTGCGCTATTGAAGAGAGCTGCTTTGTGGGGAGAACAAAAAGTCAACCCAGGCTCGGGTTTGGAACACACGGTTTGTGGTCTTTTTCAACAGTAATGACACGGAAACGAGATAGACGAGATGAACAAGGCGGGCAGGGGGTTTTCAATTTTTTGGGGGAGTCAAAGGGGCTACTTCTTTTTCACTCCTACTTCTGCTTCTCGGAGAAATATTAGATGGTTCATTCTTCTTTTTTATCGAAACCCCCTTACACCCTATTGCTGGGGTGGGAGACAATGGGTCGGATCACGACTTTGCATGTAACGGGGGGGCTGGGAGAGGCGGGGGGATACATGAATATGTGAAGAGCAGCATGGAATATGTGTGATGAGAACACGGTTTGGCGAGGACAAGAAACGATACCTTTTTTGTGAACTATCATCGGCTTTTTGTGCGCCTCGAGAGTACTGTTCCACCAATCCCCTTCGATGATAACATGATCCCACGGTCGAGTTTTCCGTAAATAGATGGCGACATGGCGAGCAAAATGGATATACGTATAGACACACACCCCCCTTGTCCGTTGGGACTAAGATAAACAATGTGGCTTGCGCCTAGACTCGTGCCTAGACCTCGGTCTCGATGCCGGGCTGCTTGGACGAGTGGTCGAATGCGTTCTGGATGTTATTCCCAACGCGGTCAAACTTGTGCTTGACCCACCGGGCTGTGCGCGGAATCTGGACGAACCCGTTAGTTGGAGTGATCACTCAGATTCGGCGTGTTTCACGGCGGGTTTGTTTCTTCGCTTCTCGTCTCTGCTGCGAGGAGGTGAAAGGCTTGAGAGGATGTCCCTTGGCGAGAAGCGAAGCGAGGGCTTACCCCTCTCCTGGCCCCAGTCGAGGCGCAATCGAGACCCGGCAGGAGCTAGGATCGGGGGCCGGGTGCTTCGGATCGCCACGTACCTTCCACTGCATGAGGCCGCGATGCTGTCGGTGCAGCCGGCGGTCACGCTTCTTGTAGTCGCGGAGCTTGTCGATGGGGCCCTGCTTGTCGTTGGGGCTGCCGTCGGGGATGCCGTCGTCCGAGTCCGAGTCCGAGCTGGAACTGGAGCTCGAGTCCGAGTCGCCGCCGATCGACAGCGGCCGTCTCGGGCTTCCGCTCGTGCTGGAGCCGCCCGTGATGCCAACCTCCTTCTGTAATCGTACGTCTTCAAGGTTGTCGCGGGCCGTTTCAATGACTTCCACCACGTTGCGGAGGTGTTCGTCGCGACTGGCCCAGCGGGCGTGCGCGCTTCCCTGTCATACCGTGTAAGTCAAGTCCGCTCCATCGCCCCCGTACAACTTACCAGCCCAGACCAGAGGGTCACTTTCAGCTTCATCGTAGCCAGCTTCTCCCCGCACTCCTCGAGGCAGCAGGCCGTAGCACGCTTGAAGTCACCCTTCCACACTGGCAGTTCCAGTTCCGTCTCCGTCTCGTCCACCAGGTCCTTGAGCCACACTACGCTAAACGCTGCTACGTCGTCGCCAAAGACGCCCCGTTCCCGGAACGCGATAGACATGCAGCTGCTGTAGCGGTTCTGAACAGCCAGGGCCAAACTGCGTCCACGCTTGGTGCTCCACGACGCAGTCGTTGCCGAGTCGCCTCCCTCCGCGTCTCCCTCCTTTGCATACATCTTACCTGAGCTGATGGCTGTCCGAAGCTTGATCTTGTCAGTCCGGAGATTCTTGGGACAATCGGCCACCGTCAGCGTTGGCTGGACCTCGACGGTGCCGTATTGCCACCCGAGCAGGTTCCGCGGCGCCTGGAGTTGGACGCTCCGCCATACCATGGACAGACGGATGCGGCCAAAGCCTATGCCGCCGGTCAAGGGGTAGAATCCCATGATCTGGGAGCGCTCCTTGAGAACCTCGCCGAGAGGCAGATGTACAATCCCAAGCAGGGGGTCCTCCTCGTGTACTCGAGCGTCCCTAACTGTGACAAAGACCTCGCATTCTCTCCAGTCGCGGACGAAGCGCTCGCAACCGGCGTTATAGAACGGCTTGGCGTTCTGGGGCTTGGTACGTGTCTTGAAGGTCTTGCGGTGGTTGATAATGATGGTGCAGTACGCACTCGGCAGGCCCTCGCCAGTCTCCTCCTCGTCGCTTGCTGCTCCGTCCCCAGCCGAGTCTCGCTTATTGAGCCGCTCAATCTCAAGCCCTGTGATGTTGTGAATCTGAAGACTAAAGAGGCCACTAGGATATCCATTGGGCGGCGGCGCTGAGATGATCATGGCATCTTGCTCGGCCTTGAGCTCCTGGGCCTTTTGCTGCTCAAACTCTCCCTGGTCGCGATCATCCTTGCCCTCCTTCAGCATTGTCTCGCGGAGTTTCCTCTCGCACGAATTTTCGACCTTCTCCTTCAGCTGACCCATGGAACGAACCTTCGGATCGTGCGTCTGCTGATCAAACTGACACTGCTGAATTCGTGTCTTGGAAAAGTAGCCCACGCTCCACTCCAGTTTTCCGGGCATGCCGTCCCCTGATTTCAGAGCTCTGAAGCCGTCTTTACGGTTTGACATGTGGCCGTTGGAATCGCTCTCCCTCATTAAATCCTTGAGACTGACTTCGATGCGTCCGAGGTCATCATCAGCGGTCATTCGATCCGAATCCCAGAGCTGAATACGCAACCGCTCGTCAATGTTTAGCTCCTGAGGTGTCACAAGCACAAAGCAAGTTTCGTCCCAATGCGGTTCCATCTCATTCTCGAGCACACGTGAAGTCCAGAGAACCTTGCCAAACTTTGCCCAACCGACGGACACATATGGGTCGGAGCTGCCCTCTTTGATCAAGGGGATGCCAGAGTCCCCAATTTTAAAGTCATATCCGCGCTTGATGTGTATCATGAGTACGCCCGCAGAGATAGTATCCTTCTTGAAATCATCCCCGGCGAGCATGTCTTTGAGGTCGAGGGTTAAGCTCTTGGGCGCCACATACTCTGCCATGGCAGCATCGACAGCGGACTGTACGAAGTTGCTGATGAAGGGAACGTCCATGATGTTTATGGCATGTTTGCTCAGGGGTACGCAGCTTAGGTTGACTTTTGGCTGGCCAAGGAAGGTGATTGTGCAAAGAGCAAAGAATGGGGGGTCCGGGGTGAGTTGGAGGCGCATCCTCATTGTCCCGATGATGCCTTGAAGATCTACCCAAACTGGAATTTTCAAGTTGCCCGGTAGGTAAAAGGCAAGGTAAAGATGCATGTCCTTGGTTCGCTCCTTGAGGGACTTGGAACTCGATCGGGTTCGGTATGCAAAAGCAACCTCGAGATTGACAAAGTCACCCTCCTCGGCCTCCATCCCATCAGGAACGGAAGCGGAACTGTCGCTGTCTCCAGTCGATTGACGTTTGACCCCATTTTCGCTTTCTTCCGAGGACTGGAGCTTCCCATCCTCGCCTACCGACCTGGTCGCCGCACCAGTCGGAAGCCATCGAATTCCGAGGATTCGTAGCGACTCACTTCCCTGGCCAATGTCTTCGACACTGACCATGCGCACGAATTTGGGCAACGATGCCTGCATGACATCCTCGAGGGTGTCTGCGAGGCTGATGAAGAGGTCAGGGTTGATGAGAGGCCAGACGGAGCTTAACAAAGAGTTGAGCCACACCGTCGTCTCGGTGTCGTAATTCTTCGATGCTTTAATCGTTTTGCGTCGGTGGGCATCCCAGACTTCGTCTTGGAAGATGTTTTGGATCTTGTTGGATATCCATTCCCTCACTGAGACGATGAGAAACCAGATTGTGCCAGCACTGCCTGCAAGCAGCACAATCCAGAGGGCGCCACTCATCACTATCGACCGACCGCCCACATGGGTCGGTTTTTCAGATCTCAGCAGTCGTTCGACAGTGAAAGCACCAACAATGACAGCAGCGACTCCCGCCAGTCCAAAAGTGACACCCCTCTTGCTGATGGTAGCGAGCTCAAGGCGGAGAGCATCAAAGTCTGGAGGTGGAAACAAATCGGCCATGGCGTCGTGGCGCTCTTGAAGGTCGTGTTTTTCCTCGACGAGCTGCTCGTCCGATTTCTTCTCCGCACTGAGCCCAGTCGTAGTCCGTTTTGTAGATCCAAACTGCGGATCGTCCAGCTTCACCTCTTCCAAGGCGCCGTCGGTGAAATCTTGAATAGTGACTGGCAGATGAGTGACGGGGTCAGTGACTTCCCGCTCCGCCCGCTCCTTGTTGGATTTCTTCATTTCCTTTCGTCTTTTCTTGGGATCTGAAGAGCCGGGGTCTATCTGAGAGGTATCTTCAAGATCGTGTGAGGAGTCATCGACTGGGCTATCAGCAGCGTCGTCCTGACGAAGAGCCTCTGGCTTGGCCGGATCCAGTGCGCCATCCTGGCTCGGCGCCTGTTGCTGGCTGCTGTCATGTTTGGCTTCCTCATCTTCGGTGCTATTGTTCAATGCTTTCTCTTGTCTTTCTGCACGCTCTTCCTTGTACTTGGAGATTGTCGGGATAGGATGTCGCGCGCTATAGGGCGCTGTGTATTTGCGAACATCGTCTGCATCGTCTTTCCCAGACATGGCGGCTCAGTCAAGGGACGCTTCTTAGCGGCTGCACGATGGATCGATACCAAAAGAGACACAAAAAAGATAACGCACTTGGGGATAAATCAGAAGTAAGTCCCAATCTGGTTATGAAGAAAACTCAGGAGAATAGCAATGAAGCATGCAGCTTCGACATGGCATGGCATTGTTCAAACGCAGGATGAGTTGGCCCTACGTCATCACTTATTAGTGACATGGCAAGGCACGTGCCGGGTTCCCATCTTGGCGGCGTCATTCAACTTTGCCAAGCCATGGCGAAGAAAATCAAGACCTGTCATGTCGATTTCGATCTGGAGGGGTTTCCTTGGAAATGAAGTGGTCAAGAAAGCTCGAAACAATCTTGACATGATTGAGAAGATGCACTGGTGAGGCTTTGGTGGTGTGGTGTGGTGTGGGCGCTCTGGTCAGCTGCGGCGCTAAATCGACTTATAAGACACGGAACGAACATGTCAATGACAGAGGGGTTAGACTATTGCGCGGGGCAGCCTGCTGGTTATGTCCAAGAGCTAAGTGAGAAGTCGACATTTGATTGTCGCTAATGCATTCTATTCTACAGCCCTAGGAATCTGTGTCGATCCAATGTCCAACGTGGAGATCCTACTACGTACATTATGACACGGCCTGCAAGCGTCCAGTAGCTCCACATCTGTGCGAGTGGGCGATTTCACCAAGTTGCCATGATGCGGAAGAAAACCAGTCGCAGACGCTTCCGACCAATTCACCAGCCCATATCTTTGCACGCATGTGCTCCCACCATCAGATATTATGGAACGTCAATTCTCAAACATCCGGTGAGCCTTCGAACGCCAACCCAATTTATCCAACTCTCTCTCATTCGTGTATGCGCTCCAGGATGCGATTCATTGGGTGGTTGAATTGTTTTTCACCTTTACCCGGAGCCCCTCCCACGATCATGCATCCATCATGACAAGGTCTCTATATAAATTGTCAGAATCGGCTGGTAACGTCGCTATGGTGTGAGTCTTTGTACTAGAATTGAACACACAAAAAACACTTGTGGTTTCTCGTTTCTCTTCGTCAAGCACCTGCAGCCATGGCGACCGATTCAGTAAATCCCATCATCCCCGGTTTCGCGCCAGACCCATCTCTGGTCAAGGTTGACGGGTGGTATTATCTCGTCAACTCGACGTTCCACATGTTCCCCGGCTTACCGGTCTACGCCTCCCAGGACCTCGTGTCTTGGACTCATATCTGTCAGTTCTCTCCATCTGCAACATCAAATATGAGTTCTGCTTGTTGACATCTTTGCACCAGGCAACGCCATCCATCGGCGAAATCAGCTGAGTCTCGCCAAGTCGGATACCAAGCTTGCACGGCTACCCCACAGTGACGAGGTGATGCTTGCCACTGGGGGCCTGTACGCACCAACAATCCGATACCATCAGGGCACTTTTTACGTCGTCTGTACCAACATAATCCACCCAGAAGGCGATGACGTTTCTGAAAATTTCATCGTTTCGACCAAAGACATCTGGGGGGGTGTATGGAGTGATCCAATCTACTTTGACTTCAAAGGCATCGACCCTAGCATCTTGTTCGACCATGATAAGGCGTACATCCAAGGGTCTGCAGCTCCCGGCCCATTCACCAAGATCAATCTCTTTGAGATTGACCTAGCCACAGGTGGAAAGCTATCAGAGGAACGTACGATATGGGGAGGGACAGGCGGCATTTACCCTGAAGGCCCACACTTGTACAAGCGGAATGGATGGTACTATCTCATGATCTCCGAAGGCGGTACTCACGAGGGCCATATGATCACCATGGCGCGATCTCAAGACATCTGGGGTCCGTATGATCCCTGCCCCAACAACCCAATCCTGACAGCTCGCGATACCGACGAGTACATTCAGTACACCGGCCATTGCGAGGCTTTCCAGGATGAATCAGGACGGTGGTGGGGCGTGTGTCTCGGAGTGCGCAAAGACGAGGGAGGACGGTTCATCATGGGCAGAGAGACCTTTTTGACTCGAGGGAATTGGGACGGAGAATGGCTCTCGTTCGAGGCCGTCAAATCTCATGTTCCCAATCTGCCACCGATAGACGGGCCTTCAGTCATCTCAGCAGCAGCCGGCATGGATTATCTGTATATTCGGGACGCGACCCTCGACAACTACCTCGCTGTCGAGAACTCTTCGATTACTCTCGCCGCATCTCCAGTTGATCTCTCTCATCCAGAAACGTCGCCCACTTTTATCGGGAAAAGGCAGCGAAAACTATACGGCCAAAGCAGTGCCACACTTCGATCTTTTGCAGGCAGCTGGCAGGCTTCGAAACTCAAGAGTGGTATCGCGTGCTACAAAGACGAGCACCGCCATGTTCGGATATTCTACGATGCCACTGATTCTGCTGTGGTGTTTGAGTTGGTCAATAAGGCGAAGCAGTTGACGCAAATAAAGCGCCACAGTCTTGTCGACATTCCTGAACAGTTGAGTCTACGCATAGAGTACACTGAGAAGGAGTATCGTTTATCTTTCAAGACTGGAGATGGTTCCGATGAGAACTGGACGTGTATTGCGGTCACAGATACAATAAACCTAACAGGGCCGGATTTCGTAGGGCCAGTCATTGGCATCTTCGCCGTGGCTGAGACGACGGGGTTGATGGTGGAGTTGAACGACTTCCAAGTCGACTAGAAACAGATAGCCAACTCAGCATGTCTGATGCACGTACAATTTAGCCGGGTCCTTCTGCAGACTCATCTCGATATAGTAATTACATGATTCAGCCAGTCCATCTTGCTTGAGTCATTGCAGCCCTTTGACAACCCCTCGTTCGCGATAAACCCGCGATTGGCCATCAGTAGGAAGTGCGGGGACTGAATATTGTCTCCTCCGCATTTACCCCTGGCATCGGAACACTATTCTCAATGATAGCATACTTTATCCGGGGACCAACGGCAGTTGACAGCCAGTCCGACAAATAGAACCCAAGTTTGGGTATTTAGACGGTGACTTTAACCGAAAAGTCGGCAGATGGCTATGTAAATTCTACGAGCCGATCATGGTAGGATCGCCCCGTGGGGTTCCAAGACGGGGAAGAATGCGGAGTGCGTCAACATGAACAGGATGAATTGGATTTCGACTTCTACCGGTGATTTTAGAATATGCGCACCAACGACATTATCATCCATTACATTGAATCCGATCACGGACGCAAATTTGAAGCGCCTTGTGTTCCTTTAAGTTGAGGACATTTCCACCCAGCCACCTGAGATAGATAGTTTTCTCACACCTGTGCTCTTAGGAGAGAACAATTTCTCCATACTAAGCCTGTGAGAAGCAACCTAACAAAGAGACTCGGCCAACTCTTCATCATGGGTTTCAAAATCCATCCCCCGAAGCGGACCCAGACAATCGTCCCAGTGAAGCCACGCAAGGGTCATTTCTTCTTCGCCGGCAGGGAGTTTCCGCGCGTCCCTTGGTGGAAAAGACGAAACATGCTCACTCTCTACACTTATATCATCATTC
Organism: Dactylonectria estremocensis; assembly: GCA_020744375.1. NCBI lineage: Eukaryota > Fungi > Ascomycota > Sordariomycetes > Hypocreales > Nectriaceae > Dactylonectria > Dactylonectria estremocensis. Next base: position 1,915,282 of record JAGMUU010000004.1, read on the forward strand.
TGATTCTCACCAATACGGCGAATGGCTTCGACGGATCTATGATGAACGGCCTGCAGACGCTGTCGTACTGGCAAGAGTATTTTGGCGAGCCCCGCGGCCCAATCCTTGGCCTGTTCAACGCTTCGATGAGTCTCGGTTCTCTCTGTGGACTGTTTGTAGTCCCATACTTGATCGACCGCGCAGGTCGCAAATCGGGCTTGGTGGTTGGTTGTACGATAATGCTGCTTGCTGTCGGTCTACAGACTGGCGCCCGAAACTTTGGCATGTTCGTCGCTGCTCGCTTGATCCTTGGGCTTGGAGACTCAATCGTTCTCGGTTCTGCTCCATTACTCATTGCTGAGATCGCTCATCCTCAAGATCGAGCTGTCTTGGTCACGCTGAGCGGCGCTTCTTACCACTCTGGGGCCTTTATTGCAAGTTGGGTCACATATGGAACTCTCCAAATTAAGGTGATTTTGCATTGATAATATTTACTACCCTGAGGATCTAGACTAACGTTGTACAAAGGGCGATTGGTCATGGAGACTGCCAAGCCTGTTGCAGGGCATCTGTACAGTTGTTATCCTCGTCGGTGTTTGGTGGATGCCAGAAAGCCCACGATGGCTCATCAACAAAGACAAGCACGAGAAGGCCTTGGAAATCATGATCAAATACCACGCAGAAGGCGATGCGGATGACGAATTCGTCCAGCTCGAATACGCCGAGATCAGGGCGGCGATTGCACTAGACAAGGAGTCTAACCAAACCAACTGGTCTGACTTTCTCAAGACCAAGGGAAACCGGCGGAGAATCGGTCTCATCACTGCCATTGGCCTCTTTAGCCAGTGGAGCGGCAACGGCTTGATCTCATACTATCTCAAGTATGTCATGGACAGCGTCGGTATCACAAAGGCCGAGACGCAGCTCGGCATCAACGCTGGTATGAAGACGCAGGCTCTCTTGTTTAATTTCTTCTTCGCCTTCTTCATAGACCGCCTTGGTAGACGACCCATCTATTTGGTCTCGACCATTGGTACCTGTGTCGTTTTTAACCTATGGACTATTGTCTCTGCTCGGTACGAGATTGACCCCAACAAGGGTCTAGGGTATGCATTTGTCTTCTTCACCTTTCTCTACGGCGTGTTCTACGACATTAAGTAAGTTGAATTCATTTTTTAGAGTCAAAGCTGGACGTGCGTTTCTAATCACACTTCTATAGATCCGGCTTGATGGCGAATTATACAACTGAGATTCTTCCATACGGCCTCAGAGCGAAAGGATTCACTTGGCTGAATTTCTGCGTTACTGCTGCGTTGTTCTTCAACCAGTACATCAACGCCATTGCCCTGGACGCTATTGCATGGAAATATTACATCGTGTATTGCGTGTTCCTTGGGTTCGAAGTCTTCATCATCTACTTCTTTGTGATTGAGACTCGGTATACCCCGATGGAAGAAATTGCCAAGTATTTCGACGGCGAGGATGCTATTGACGTCGGCGAGGTGGCTGCGGCAGACATGAAGGAAAGGGGAATGGAGTTGACCTTAAGTGGTGACAAACCTTCTGGGACGCATATGGAGACATCGCGATGAAAACAGGCTGTAGGCCCGATCGGGGGTTCCAAGAATGGATGTACGCGGGGCGAGAAAGTCATTCACAGAGAAGCCCGGCTTCATAACTTATTCAGTTGGATTAGTGCTGAATTAGCGACGGGATGAATGAAAATGGTATTAAGAGTAATAAGGCTAGACATGGCTTCACTGAGACGATCCATCATAAGTGCAATGCAAGAATGCGAAAAGGGCTTTTGGATTTGAATCGCTACGAAGCAGGGCCAACTATTGGTACTAGTCAAGCCTAATACTTTGCCGAGATATCATACCCTCAATCCCGCTGATGTTGTCGAATTCCGTGATGAAAGCTGTTCTGAGACCATTCCCACCGGCCACACTGAGGGCGGTGCCAAACTCCGTGATGCAAACCAAACCAAACCAAACCAAATCAAATCAAAGCGGGACGAAAACAAAATGATAACCATGTCGAGAGATCTTTTCGAAGAGCAACATCGTCGCGAAGACTGCGTGAAAGGCAAAGTCGCATCAAATGCTCTTTGGGGAGCAAGATCGTGTCAAAGGTTCGTTAGAGAACAAGGCCGAACTGCAGATATCGAGGGCTCTCATCGAAGAGCAACACCGTAGCGCAGGCTGCGTGAAACCAAAGATCGCAATAAAGCTTCTCTGGAGAACGAGACCAAAGAGCAGTGGTGAGTCGAAGACTACCTGAAAAGCAAATGTCAAAGCTGCCTGAAGAGCAAGACTGTACATCAAGGCAATGTCGTAATTTCTGTGAAGGAAAAGCTCTTTGCAGCGCACAACGAGTCGAAGGCACTTTGGAGGACAAGAGGTTGCTCAAGGCTTTGTGGGAATTAGAAACGAGTGTCGAGGTCTTTTTGTATTCTCTGTGAAGAGACTCTGTAGAAACAAAGTTCGTGCCGAAGTCTTCCTGAAGAACACATGTCGAAGGCTCCTAGAGAGGAAGACCGAGTTTCAAGGCCACGTCAAGCTCTTTGAAGAGGAGACTCCCTAAAGAGCATGGATTTGATGAAGACTTTATGATTAATAGTCCCTAAGAGCAAAGCGATGTGCGATGTCGTAGTCGGTTCCGTGTAAATGATGCCTTGTGAGAACAAAGCTCCGTGAATACAAGACTGAAAAAAAAAGAGTGGATGTAAAGTCGTCTCTGTGAAATCATGTGGAAGTTGATGAAATCAGACTGAAAGCAAAGCCGAAAAGGAAGTCATGGGTCTTCGTTTGCCGATGGGTATTGGACCGTGATTCAGGTTATGAACTCCGGAACCATGTGGTTCCATAACGCACCTGTGGACGCTTGTATCTTCCAGCAAGTGCCAGAAACCATGAATAAATATCACACTGAACTCAAACTCGGACAGAAAAACAGTTTCGAATGGCGGTAAAGGCGTTTGGGAAACGGAAAAGGTTGTTGGATCTGGTCGTTTTTCCGATGAAACCTTCCAGCATGATTGCCACCTTGCCTTGAGGCTGGCAAAAGGTCGTCACGCCAGGGCGGATGGCGAAGGAACATTCGGGTGCCGCATTATCGTAAACGGTCATCGTCGGGGTTCCTTGTGCGAGGGCGATACTTGGATTGAGACCACAAAAGGACCTCATCAGTAATAGCTACTCGCTTCCTTGACGGAACTAGACGCGCGCGTAGGGACAGTTATCTTCTCGAAGCTCTGGTTTGCGAGATTGGCCCTGAATGTGTCGTACAGACCTTGGGCCATGGTGTTGATTTCTTCCAAAGTGTATAGTTTCTTCTGGTTGTAAACAACCATGGCGCTGCGAAGGGGGCAATCCTCAGTGTGAACAGTACCGAAAAGGGTCGGTTGCTCTTTTTTCCCCGTAAAGGGGCATGATCCAATGAGAGGCAAGCGGCCCATAGTGTTCATCATTTCTTGCGCAGACATCATATACCAACGGCACACGGTAAAGGTACGCTTCTGGGCGACGCCGCAGCTGCAGCATCGCGGTAGGACGATCTCGCACATATTTGAAAACGATATGGTTTTTTCAACGATATGGAGGTGAATTGATAGAGGTTTGCGTAACAAAAGGTGTATAGGGGTTACCGAGAGGCTTTGCAAAGCAAAACGACGTGGGCGTTGTAGAGAATCTCTGCGTAGGAGGAGCACTTTGTCGAATGATGAGGCTGTTTGGTGGTTTCAAACCATTTCTGTAGCAAAAGGTCAAGGGTGTGAATCGTCTCAGTTGCGATGCTAAAGTCGTGGGGACGAAACTGCAAAGATGAAGAAGTGTGAACGTGAAGAGGGTTGCAAAGGGAAACTCCAAGTTGGCGGACCGAAACTTGGGCGTTAATTCAAAACCCTGCCTAGAGTGATCTAGAAAACTGGCAGCTGGTGACGGGCTGGCAGCTGGCAACAGAGCCATAGGCGGCGCCGGGGAGGTTATAGGTGCTGCTGTATGAGACTAGAACTCAGGCACTACTGTAGAGGTGCTACTACGAAAGCAGGCGTTGCTGGCAACGTGCGTTGTTATGGGAGAGGTCTTTTTTTTTTCTATTGTATCCAATCCCTTTGGAACTAAAGAGTTCCGGTCGTGTGGCTGCCAATTCAGCCATCTCGATGGCCCGCAGACCGGATTCAGAGGTAGACGACGCTCCGGACTACAAGACGAGAAGCTACAGATACGCGATCACTTTTCAGGCAACTGGTTTCCTCTTTTCTCCTCTCTACAGGAAGAGAGGGGGGGTTGTTTATTACATGGTTTGTGTTCATGGCGCAAGTAACGCGTGAACGTCAATGCCCAAGTTGCAAGTACACACACCTACGCGGGGGCACATCAATGAAATCTAAACAGTGAATGCGAACAGTCTCTTTCGATTTTAAAACTCCGACAGCATCTAATCAGAAACGCCATGCCATGGACCGGGACCTAGGGATATTCTACAACCTCACTCGTGTTTCCGGGACTTCTTGTTCTTTTTCCGCTTGTCGCCAAACTCCTCCTCGTAGACCTCGGCCGCCGTCTGACCGACCTTTCGCTTCGCCTTGGTGGACTTTACGCTGACTACGGGGTTCGACTTGCCCTGCTTGGTGGCATTCAACACTTGTTTCTCCGCCTCCTCCCATGATGGGGCATTTCCCTCGATCTCGTATCTGTAGCTTTGTTAACAGATGGTCTAGAACAGGAATACGAACTAAACTTACTGGTCAAGGGGCAAAGAGTCAATCAACTCTCTTTGCTTCTGCTTCAGCACCTTCAGGGCTTCGTCACCACCCTCATCGAGTTCCTCCTCTAGAGTCGTGGCAAGCGGGACGAAGCGGTCATCTACGATTTCATCGTCGTGAGCACCATCGGCGTTTTCGCGAGTCACGCCCAGCATCTCGTGCTTGGGCAGCTCGGCGTCGACAGCGGCCGAAACCAGGGTTGCAAAGTGCGACGTGACCTTGCGAAGAATCTTGATAAACATGGCGAGTAGCTGGGAGGAAGGCAGGGAAAGCTCTTGGGACACAGTGTCAAGATCCTTGTGCTGCAGGCCAATGGCAAGGAGAATACATTGCTGGACGCCAGTCAACTTGATGTCACCCTTCAGGCGGCCAGTGAAGTACAAGTTGGCGATGATGGGCATCAAGTCAAGGATAACGTGGTAGTCGAGCATGTTGTTGGCATATGACTCGAGGCGCTTCAAGTCAAAGGGCGAGAGGAGTCTATCCAGGTCCGCCTTGGTCAAAGTCTGAATCTCAACCGAGTCCAGCTGCGCGCCGGTGTTGGCCGACTCATCGATGCTAAGTGCGCTGATGGCAGGGAAGGAGCCGAACTGGTACGAGAGCAGTGACAGGAATCGCTTGTGGAAGTCTCGCGAGAAGGCTCCAAGCCAGCTCCGGTCGTCGCTGTTTTCTAGCGGCCTGAGCATCACGCAAGTGTGCTCGCCCGTGAGATCGTTGGCAGTTTGACGAAGGTAGACGGGGGAGAAGGAAGCACGCTTCCAGAACTTGTGAAGAGGGGCGGTCAAGCCGTAGCTCACGCCGATGTAATCGAGTGGCTCATGCTTTCTCTCGGAGAGCTTGGCGAATAGAGGAGGCATCTTGTTGATGTCTCGGACCTTGATATCGTCGTCCAAGAGGTTCGCATTAGCCAGTTCCGCGTCGGTGACTCGTGTCATAGCCTCATCCATCACCAGGTCCTCGTCCTCGGACAGGTTGGCGAATCGTCCCTCGTAGTAGTCGACGAGGAGCTCGAGTGCCTTGGTACCATAGCCCATCGAAACGTACTCAGGGTTTGTAGCGATTCTGACAACTCGGGCGCCAGACAAAGAAGCGAATTCCTCGTCTTGGAACTGCTGACTGACGAGCCAGGGGATCAAATCACCACTGGGCCTTTGTCCTCGACTCAAACTGTTCAGAACGCTTTGTCTGCTAATCTTTCCTTCAAGGGACACCTGGATTACGCAAAGAGGCTCCGGGAGCCTGGCGCTATCCTCGGCAACGGGGGGGACCAGCACGAATAGCTCGTGGGCCGGAGCGTCGCTCATTAGTTGCAAGTCGTCTGGAGAATTCTTGTAGTGGCTGGCGACATAGAGCGCAACCATTTGCTGCAAGAACTTTTCGGAGACGGGATGGAAGGAGAATAGGGTATCACGGTTAACGTTCAGGAGCTGACATTGGGTAGGGTCGGGGCATCCGGCGATGCTTGACTTCGACTTGGGGAGGGTGGCGTCGAGGCAGAGTAGGGTGTTCAACCACTTCTCCACGGCATCTCCCTGGCCGTATCGAATCGGTTCCGACAGTGTGATCTCGCGCAGCTTGCGGCCGCTCTGGAACTCTTCCGTCTTTGAGGTCTTTCCCGTTGAGCGATCAGCGATTTCCGTGCCCTCGCCGGTAGACGAAGCGGAGCGGGACTGGTCTCTGAGCTGCTTAATCAACTTGAGGGAGAGTGATCGGCCAGTACCTTCATAACCGTTGATGGTAGATGCCATAAATACCAGGTAAGGTCCCATGAGCTTTCGCACGAGGGGGAGGGGAATAGCAGCCGCTTCATCAATGACAACCAGCTCGGCCTGTCCCAAAACGTGGGCATCTTGGGGTCGGATGTACTGGATAGTCTGTCGGTGCTGTCGGTGGATGTTCACGCGGACAATGGCCTTGTTGAAATCAGGGTTGGTGCTCTGAATAATCGAGTAATCGGCATGGTCAGCGTAGCCCAGCGCATCGAAACCCTTGAAGATGAACTCGAAGAGGGTCTTCAAGTTCTCGGGAGATGGAGAGGTGATGAAGATGTTGCTGTATCCGTATGCAACAGCAGCGGCAACCGCAACACCCATGGCGGCAGACTTTCCTCGTCCTCGAGCAGCAGTCAGGGCGACGGTACTTCGCAGGGTCTTCTCTGAGATGGCGTCGGTAAAAGTCATGAGCGCCTTGGCCTGGTCCACGGTCTTGGCAAGGGAGATGAGGGGTCCCACAGGTTGTCGGTCCTCATTATCCTCCTTGATGGCGTCGAGCTCGATTTGAGCCGCCGTCTTGGGTTCATCCAGATCGGGAGGAGGCAGCAGCTTGACGCCCTTGCCGCCGGAGATGGGTAGCACGTTCATTTCATCGTCGATGACCAGACACGAGTTGCAGCTACCCAGCGACAGAATGAAGCGCTCGTTGAAGCGCGCAACCACGTCGTCGTGAGCCTCGGTCCTGTATCTGTTGTGGACATCCATGGACAGGCCATAGAGCTGCTTCAGACTGCTCATTCCCTTGAGCAGCAGCACCACCAAGCCACCACCTTCAACGGTCTCGATCGTTCGCGCGAGGAGATTGGGAGTGATGGCCTCGAAATCTTGCAGAATGCACATGCCGAATGTCTGACCCAAGATCTTGTCGGTCTCCTTGTAGTAAGTGTATCGAATGTTGTGCAGCGAAACAAAGAGCTCGAACGCATCCTCGGTGTTGGCTTCTCGGATTCCTCGCTTGATCTCCTTCTTGATCTTGTTCTCGCGCTTCTTTCGGTGACTGTGGTTCGCCAATGTCAGCCAACGTCGCATCGTGAGGCGCACTCGCCGTCTCTTACCTGGTGAACCCCAGCAGCTTGTTCTTGTACGCCCACAGAACAGACTTATTGTGCTTGATGTCTGAGCTAGACATGATGTAGTGCAAGTTCACAATGACATCCTTGGCCCGATCGCCAACCACGACGAAGAAGCTTCTCTTCTTCTCCTGCAGCCCATTTCGAATGAGCGCGCCAATGCGCGAATCCCTATAGTCAAATGTTAGCTCCTCCAAGCACACAAATAGATCCGCGCTGTGACTTACACAGCTTTGCGCGTCATATTTGCAGGATTTTCCAAAGGCCAATCGCTATGAAAACGGGCGGCGCATATGCGGACTCGACTCAAGAGGCAAGCCCAAGCTTAGAAAATCCAAAATTTTGGCGGTCGGGGCTTTTCTGCCGGGCGGTGTTGAGTGGGTAAAAATTCAAGGTGGGGGCGTCACCGAGGGGCTCACCTGCCTCACTCTCACCGAAAACTTGCGTATGCATGACTCAGAGGGGGACTACGTTCAACACAAAAGTGATCGCCGCTTGACTAGCCTCATGTCATGTTGGATAACTCATGATGCGCCGGAATTCTTTATCCTGCGAGAATCACGAACATGTCAAATCTCACGTGAATTTAATGCTCTCGTGAAATATCGATTTTTGAAGACGGCAACTGATAGTTAGTCCACGAAATCATGCATGTCACAGTTCTAGGAGAAGATGATAGGCAGAAATTGGCGTGAAGAAACGGAATGAATTGACAACTAGTTATACAAGGTGAATGCTCATGAGAACGTAATGTCACCAGTTGGAAACCATTCAGTTCAGTTTGCAACGATGATTGTTACCTGCGCGAGTCTATAGAAGAGAAAGCCTCAAAGCGCAATGCCTCAAATCAAATTGACAAATCATCACCTGCCCTGCCAGACACCACGGTCAAAAATGAAGCCCTTTCGAATGCTTAGGAGCCCAGGAGAAACAGCATGTCGAATCGGGAAGGATTATGTACAGTCTGAACTAGCTTTAAGTTCTATCCAGCTTTCGTCGGAGGTTTCGTGTTCGCTTCATCAGCTTCTTGTACTTCTTCTTCTTCATCCTCAGTTTTCGTTGCCTCTTGACGCTGATGGCGTGCATGTCACGGCGGCTGCCCTGGGCCTCATCAAACTTGAGCTGGCGGAGGGCGAGTCGCTCCAGGAAGCTTCGAGGTTGAGCATCCTGCATAATTCGGGGGCTGTGAGCCATGATTCGGATCTGACCATCAGGATCGGTGGACTCCTCAATGGTGAAGAGAGCCTTGTAGACGCGGTGTTGGGGCACGTCTTCCACAGCCTCGGACGCGGCCATGGTGCTACCCACCTCGGCAGCGGCCTGTGGTTGAGGCAGAGGTGGGGGTCGGAAGGGCAGGAACTCGCCAGACATGGTGTCGATCTGAAGGTACATGCTAGACTCGCTACCGTCGGCGTTCTTGATGTCGACCTTGTGCATGGCCTCGCCCATCCCTTGGTCGTCCTGCTGTCCCCCAATCGTCATCTGGGCCATGGGGCCTTCGAGCTGGTCGATGGTGTCGGAAAGGGCGCTCACGGTCTCAGCCATTCGGTTGGATTTTGTTCGGGAGGCGAAAATGGAGGCAAAGTGCTCGTCCGACACGGTTCGAGGCATTGTCTGTGTAACAGAAATGGGGCGATGTAGGGAGAAGAAACTTGATAGACCAAGGGCTGAGACGCTGTTAGAACCAGTTCGTGGAGATTTGTATACTCAAATCCGCCTACCTTCTTGAGACATATGGTGAGTGTTGGGAACGCTGGGCAACTTCTTTAGGGAGGCCGTTCGGTCAGATGCATCCTTGCTCTTGCGTTTCCTCTTCTCGCCGCTCGCCTTGCCGTCGCCCCGCGCAGAAGTTGGTGCTGCAACGGACTGGTCGGCGGAGATGTCGTTGGAGCCGTTATCGGACCGCGAGGGCTTCGAGGACGAGCATCGTCGCTGATGTCTGTAGAGGAGGATGGGAGCGGTCTTTGTCGCTGAGGAGGCGAGGGTCGGGACGACGCCGGTCTGAGGAGCGGAGGAGGCGACGGAGGTAATGACGCGCCGCACCGAAGAGGAGAACATCCTGTCAGCGGGTGCGGGCAGGCCGCAGAGTCTGTAGAGGAGAGGAGGTTATTTCGAGGTCAGGATGAATCCTGATGATGTCGGTTGCATGTCTTTCAAACCCGGATTTGGCCGCACGGTAAAAGGCTGCTGCGCCGAGTTGTGCTGGGTGGCGCTAACTGTTTGTGGCCTAAGGCAACGATAACGGCAGACTTGGCTGTGGCGCCCGAAACCACCACCAACCACTGAGACTTGATTGATCACGATGCTCTGACGCGGGGACTCGGACATCAACCAACTTCCGAGCAGAAACTCGGCGCTTATAGCCATGATTATATCCAACATGTTACTGTGTACGCTAACAAGGGCGTTTCGGGCATATCTTCACTATCAGCTCGGAGATGTAACGTCATAAAGACTGGGCATTAAACAACGAGGCTGGCGGCTGATGCCATACTCGTAAGATGCTCGCGCGAGGAAACGTATCCAAGTGGGCTCAAACATTGTACAATAGACAATTGCGTCTTTTCTATCGGAAGAATTTCTGGTCTCCTCTGCGGCTTATCTCTCTGCCTTCTCTCTATCTTTCTTTTTCTATGATCGGAACCAACAGATATGCGGTTTTGCAGCAAAACGCTAAATGCGAACCAAAACACACTTCTATGCCAACGGCGCAAAGAGAATCCCCGGGGTAGTCCAACCCCCCATCTGTTTACTGGCTGTTTACCCAGCTCAGGTACGAGTTCCAGCCAATGGAAACGATATTGGCAAAGAGCACACGGTGCTGCAGCGGTAGGAAGGTAAAGTTGATCATCTGGACAAAGGGCCAGACCATCCAGTTGGTGCTCAGAGCAGGCCAGTAAGTCTTGTCCAAGCGCTCCTTGACGCTGGCACCCTCCATGGTAGCCATGCTGCTGAGGAAGACGCCAATCATGACGGGGGCGAAGAGAAGCTGGTCACACGCGACACGGGCGAGTGTCTCAACTCGTTTGTTTTTCGCATTGACGTTGCGAGCAAGAAGGCCGAACCAAGTCGTAGCAGCAGGCCCAAAGACGACTACAATGAATTTGGTCAGCAATTGCTAAAAGTGATAGATCCATGCGCCATGGGACACTCACATCCACCGTAGAGGGCCATCCGGCCAGTTCGAATGAATTCATGCTTCTCAAGACCTCGCCTCTCTACAAGCTGTTGGGCTGTGATGTCGCCAGTAGCGAAGAGAACGGCAGTGGTGACGCTCTGGGTCAGCAGCGGACGAGCGGCAAGCCGGGCGCTGTACCTGTAGTTGGGATCAGCAACGACCGGGCCGGATGCGACGTTGATGATGGACAAGGACCGGCATACCAACGAAAAACCATGGCGACGAGAATTGGGTGATTGGGCCTTTGGGATTTTCAAAAAGGTCTGAACTTGGGAACTTGGACAGGAGTTTAAAATCACTCAGATCCCTGGAATCTTTTGGAGAGAAAACGGCCGCAACCCAGAGTTGCTGCGTTGCTCAAGCCACAGTTCGACAGTGGACGACGAGAAGTGAGTATCCGGCTCCCGACGATTGGGGGAGAGAGCTGCAGCCGGGGGCAAAGTGGCCTAGCGAGTGGCCGAAGGGATGCGAGAAATAAGTAATTAAAAAGGGAGTACGGAAAACCCGGCACAATTTGATGAGCGGGTGGGCGTCTTTGCCGGTGCAACAAAAAAGAGTGATTCAGAGACGGAACGCGGTGAATGAAGAAGTGGCAATATCACGAAGGCAGCGCTTGATTGTCGTTGATCGCCTCCCAAATGAGCTCCAGGGCCCAGGGCCTTTTGTGTTCTGCTGACTCTGGAGCCTCTGCAAAGCGGTACGCCGCGTTAGAGTGGCGGTGCCGCTTTGGTGCACACCGACGTCCAAATCGCGCCTCATGAGAAAGAGTCCCGGTAGGTTATCGGGGTGTCTCACATGCTATTGCTGCATATATCCTTCAATGGAATGAGGGGGATCAGACCCCCACGGTCTATCTTCCTACCACTTCCAGGCAGCCAGGATTGGTACCGGCTAGTGGTGTAATGTAAGGGAAGAAGAAAAGAAAAAAATTGGACTTTGATCTCGTGAACAATCCTGGGCCGGCGGCAACCTTGCCTGAGCGAGAGTTGCTTGTGGATCATTTAAAGACGCAAGGGCCGAGGGGGTGGGAGGGCTCCATTCTCGGGTGCAGGTCATTATCGTTGAAGGTTGCGGAGAGCCAACAAGGGCAACCGCTCAGTCTCAACCCGCCGATTCTGTCGACAAAACAACCATTTCCCGCATATCTTCCCGCACATCGCCTTTTCCACATGATCTTCTTCCCTTCCCCCACGTCGGAACTCTCCAGCGGACTAGACGAGAAGTCAGACATCGAAAACTCGCTCACTTCGTGGCACATGAAGATTTGTCGAGTCTCGCGGGTGCTGGATGCTGTGGCTGCTTGCACGTGGCCCCGAGCAGCTGATGATCCCTGTTTCCAATGCGACATTTGCCATTGGAGAAGGGGAGGTGCGTGGGTAGATTAATAACATGCATCACAGACGACAATCTCCTCGGACGCTTTGGAACAATTCGAACGTGTTCAGACGACTCCATCTATACACGATCAAAGGTCCAAGCGGCAATATATCGTAAAAGGTAGGTCCGAATTAAGCTATGCTTCCATCTCCATCGCTGCCTACAAGGGTCAGTAACTCTACCCCACGTGGTCCTGGCTTTGTCAACCCATGCTTCCCTCACCGAGCTTGACGACGGCGCCTTCTACCGCTTCTTCATGTCGAAGGATCAATAAAGTCACGGCGTGGGGGAGATAGCGGGATGATTCAACGAGGCTCGCCGTCGCCATCCCTGAGGGCCTTTATGCGTAATATCGCTGCCGCTGCTGCTGCTGCTGCTGACCATCTTAGATTGTAATCGCACGCCTCTATCACCGACCAGACTCCAACCTCCATGCCATGGGTACGGGCAGCCTATCATAACCGCCCTCATCTACAGGGGTGGGGTCGCGACGATACGCCCAAATCACCGTCAGAGCAGGAGGGTCGTGAGGCCATAATCTACACCCCTCAAGCTGGGTGATCTGACTCCGCCATCATCCCAACTCCCCGTGATAGCTCAGCGACATGGCCGACGACACGACTTCGGACGTGGGCTCGTCTCGCGTCCAGCCCTCCTCCGGCCACAACTCCCTCCGCATCGTCACCATCGTGACATTCGTCCCGGCAATACCGCTATGCATCGCGCACGGCGTCCTCTCGAATCATCCCGTGCCCGCTGTCGGCCTCGTGCCGCTCGCCTTCTCCGCGTCCGGCGCCATCTTTCTCCTACGTCGCGGCGCCACTGCCCACGACGATGAGGATGAGGAAGGCACCAGTCTTGCGACCAAGCTCTCGCATCCCGTTCTGGTCTTTGCCTGCGACGTAGTCCTCGCTGCGGCGCTGATGGTCGTCTTGGTGTTTACGTGGATTGCCCCGGGAGGCTCTGCCTCTCTGAGCATGCTGGCCGCCTATGCTACAATCCCGCTGCTCGTCAACTTGTACGCGCGAAATCCGACCTGACGATGCACTAAGCTCTTGCCACTGACACACGTCACAGCTGCGTCCATCTTCTCCTGGCCCTGGAATCCTTCTATACCGGCCTCGCCATCCACAGCCTCGTCCAGTGGCTCGCCTGGCGCACGCTGCCTCCGGACTGCCCCAACTGCAACCACCGCCTCCGCCCGCCCTTCCCCGAGCTGCCCTGGGTAGAGCGCATCCGGCGCCGACGCGAAGGCTACGCGGCCCTGTTCGTCGACGACGAGCATCGGTACCGCGACGAGGAGGAGGGCGAGCAGCCGCCTGTCCGAGACGATGAGCAAGGCGAGACGTCGCATGCCGCTGTGCAGCCCGAGGCTGTCGAAGTGAAGAAGAAGAAGGAGCGCAAAGGCAGCAAGACGACGACGCCGCCGTCCACCGAAGATCCTACCTCTCCTTGGGGCCCGTAAATCGGGGGTAAGTACCTACCTGCCGTTCACTTGGAGGGCGACTCGATGAGCGTCAAGTCGAGCAACGCGTGTGTGTGAAGCTAGCTGTGACGGACCGATTAGGTTCCTCTTTTTTTTATTCTTGGTGAGACTATTATACCCCTTACCATGTTGGAGTTGTTGTTGCTGCTTGCTCTTTGCTCTTTTCCATTTAGCCTTACCTAGATTGAGAGTGAATCCCTGTGTCAGCGCTGGGCGCCACCGCCATCCCAAACGCTTAGATGCATTACAAGTTGGTGTCAATCGAAACAGTGCGACGAAAAATCTCCGTTCTTGTACAAGTCCCCTTTCCTAGCCGCGTCGTTCATGCGGCTCGTACTTCGTACTCGGTGAAAGACCCTAGATCGTAGTCGCGAAACCAGCCTCCGGTGAAACCTAAGCCCAAAAGCGATCACCACCATGGCGATGCAACACCAGGCGTTTGGGACTAACACGAAAAGAGCATCAGCTACGTCGATTCACATCCCCTCAGTGTCACAAAGACTTCTGGAACTCAAGAAAATGATCGTCACAGATGTATCATATTGCAAATAATGCTCATCATCTCGCTCGTAATTGACGCTTTCTTTCGCTTTGGAAGCCTCTCCCATTCCCACGGCGCGCACCCATGACGTCAAATTACAGCCAAAACCGCCGCCCCTATGGGAAGCGATTCCCGACTAGATGTACAGAATAAAATAAAATCCTTCAGGAAAAAAGTTGCTGAAGCCCTGTTGCGCCAAGCCTTAAAGTGAAATCAAAAAAGGGAAACATTGGGTGAGAACATGTTTGTCCAATTCTTGTCATATTTTTGTTCAACGCTGGTAGTTGGTATATTGGAAACATGGGACAGATATCCGTTCAATTTAGAAGTGCTCCTTCCAAAAGCGGAACTCGACTTCGTTTACCGTTGCTTGCTTGCAGGCAGACTTGATATCGTGAGCTGGGAAGTACAAGGTTAGCGTCGTGTTTTGATACTAGGTATTGGAGATGAGAGGAGTGAACAAACCTGCTACTGAAGGACCACAGAAGTAGACACCGACAGTGGTCCGCATGCTGCCCTCGAGGCCGTTGAGGTACGTGCGGTCCAGAATGCCGTTGCGCATGTTGGTGAGCAGGCGGGGGAAGTCGGGGCGGCCAAAGTTGGTGCGCGAGCGCAGCTCGGTCAGGGGGTCCGTCTCGGAGCCAACGGTGTTGAGGACGATGTTCTGGGCCGTGTCGGCGTCGAGCTTCTGGGTCAGGTAGGTATGGATCTTGAGGAACTCGACGCCGGTGCTGCCAGGGACGCGGGCGGCCTCGTTGGACTGGGCCTCGAGGGACGAGAGCAGGGTCTGAAACCACTCGAAGGAGCCCGTGTCTCTGCAAACCCAAATGAACTCGACACGGCGCAGTCGTCGGGGTGGGTTGGGCGAGTTGCGCAGGTGCCAGATATTCTTGAGGATGGAAGCCCAGGGGGTTACACCGATACCAGTACCGATCAACACGGCAATTTCGTTCTCAAAGACATCTTCGGCGGGGGCACCGTAGGGTCCATCGATACGGAGGGCGGGCATCTGATCACCATTCTGAAGAGCAACCTCGTACATGCCCATGGGGTCAACCTCGTCATACAGCTTGGCCTGGGCGCCACCGGCACCGAGGGCGTCACCGAGCTCGCGGGTAAAGTCGCCGACCTGGCGGACATGGACGGAGACATAGGGGTCGTAGGGGCAGGAGGTGATGGTAAAGGGATGCCACTGGTACTTGGAAATCGACGGCACCTGAAGGAAGAGCCACTGGCCAGCCTTGTACTTGAACGAGGGCTTGTTGAACTGGATCTCGACGACGTCGTAGGGGTGGCGGACGACTCGGGTGATCTTGGTCTCGCGGCGGGCCTTGACCTCGCGGTACAGGCGCTCGAGGAGGTAGAAGCCACCGGTCCAGAGCTCCCATCGCCATCCCAGATAACCAATGCAGTGCTCCCAAAACTGATCGCCGGCAAAGGGCGAGATGGCCTCGGCGGTGTCACGGACGAAGCAGCCGACGGTGTGGGTGTAGAGGCCCAGGAAGAAGGGGATAAAGAGGTGGTGGGTGTACCAAAACGTCTCAAACGACTGCTGGCGGATGCGGGCGTGGGCCGTGGTGTACATGAGCATCATGCATAGAAGCATGATGTGGCCGGTGATGCCACCGGCCTGGGCGTAGTGGATCTGGAGCGCGCTGACGGGTCGGATCTGCGTCTGCTCGACGTTATAGAAGTTGACGTAGTGGGCGCCGGTGTGCAGCGAGGTGAAGAGGAGGATGGAATAAGCGATCTGACGATGCAGCCACAAGTTCTCATCGAGAGGCAAGAAACGGAGCTTGGGGCGGACCCATCGCATGATGGATCGGCAGACGGGGAGCAGAATGAGCATGCAGTCGACGCTCAGGACGAGACCGGCACCTCGAGAGATCCATACGGAGAATTTGAGGGTATTCAGACCGGCCAGCCGAATGTCGGCAGCCTGTTTCCACCTGAAGAGGAGAGAGTTAGTGACGTCGGTTTGCGAAAGAAATGCCAAATGAATTCTCTTACCAGCCATAGGCAAAGATACCCCAGTGAAAGGTCCAAAAGAGGATGTGGTAGAGAACCTTGGGGCCGGTGAATTGCTTCTTGATGAGCTCGACGTAGGTTGTTAGTTGAGCCATGACTGCGGTTTGTGATGTTCCGAGCGGGAGTCGACCAGCGACAGCACTAAGAATGCGTGGTGATGGATGAAAGGATCGGGAATCGAAGGATGGCGCTCGATGGACGTCGTGGCGGTTGGCGATACGGAGCAGTCTTGTTGTCGTCGAATTTCCAAAACCCGGGAATCCCAATTACACCCAGTACATTAAGGTCCGGTTGAAGGGAAAAGTCGGAAAAAAGGAAAGAAGTTAAAATGAAGAATTATCAATGCAAAGAGTGATTTCTGAGCCAGCAGGTGAAGGAAGAAGCGAAAGCGATGGTTGGGCGGATCAACCGAAGGGCGGGCTCTTGTGACTCGTCGCAACAACAGCGAGGAAGAGGAAGAGGAAGAGACGCTGGTGGAGAAGCGGGGGCGCGGGCAGCTTCTATAAACCAGACGAAAAAACCAAAGTCCAAGGAACCAGGGGAACTACGGGAACGCTGCTAACGGTAATCGGCGACAAGGCGACGTCAAGTTGATCCGAAGCGAGGAGAAGATGCGGCTCGCGATGACGCTCAGGACGACGGTGATGGGCTCGGCTTCGGCCGGGAGGTATCGCATGAAACCCCCGGGTCGATGGCGGTGCGCAAAGGAGGCGTCCAAAGGGACCTGCGATGGGCGAAAAGATGCCGGACGGGGGCCGGGCAACGTCTAGGGACGAGGGGGAGGGGGGGTTGCTAAACCGCCGATCAGACGTAGCAGGCGTAGCAAATGCCCCAAGACGGCGTATCAAAAGGTGGTAGGCGAGGAGGCGGGTTGGAGGGACGAGGCAGAAGCTAGAGGGGGCAGCTGAGACGGTGGGCGTGAGAGGCGCGGACGATGGTGTTTCGCGGGGTAGCAGCCAAGAACCAGAGACAGAGAGAGACAAGGCGAGAGGGGGCAAGGGGATGAAATGGAGATGAAGATGGGGGATCATGTCTCTCTTGTTCTGGGTCCGGTCAGTCGCCAGCTTGGCATCATGACCACATCGTCCCAACTAATCGCCTAGCTAAACAGATTCCCCAGCTAAAAACTGCTCATGGCCACGCCTTCTCTCTCCCGACAGGCCTAGATACGGGCAGCCGGTGCGAGCAGTGAGAGTGACAAAATGGGATGCATACCGTCGGGCGCCTATTTTAGCCTGCTAAAGCGACAGCTATTGGCTTTTGCGCCGTGTGACTGGCTGTATAAATTTGGAAACGCAGGGCGGGCCGCCCACTCAGCACCCCGTTAGCACTCGTTGGTCCCTGGGCAGAGCTCCTCCTGGGCGCTTAGAGTCAGCCACTGAGCGAGCGTGTGCCCTGCGACGGGTTTTTCTGTCCCTGTAAGTTAGCATGTGCGCTGGGAGGGGATTTTTTTAGCGGGCTTCGTTAGCGGGTGATGCAGAAGGGGCCTTGCCAAGAGATGCACTGTGACGGCGCTAGGCTGGGGGCTAACCAACGACGGAACCTGGAACGCGGGCAAGGGTGCGATCCATGCTCTAGGTCAATGGGTTCAATGGGTTCAATGGGTTGCCAGCGAACCGACGGAAGCGAAAATGGGCTGGCTCTTTCGATCCAGGGCCTTCGGGATTGATTGACGACTCGTTCTGCATGTACGGAGTACCGAGTACGGGGTACAATGTTACTGTACAGCGTCCCTGGACACTGCGATCACTGGCATTTCTCCAACTGCATCGCACGCTGTCTCCCCTGTTCTCCAACTCTCATCCCAGACTAGTCATGCTCAGATCGGGAGACTTTTTGTCTCCAGAGTCCAAAATGGCATGAGCTTAAATGCCTTCCGTCGCGAACCCGAACATCCGGTGTGATGGGCCGTCCAGGGTTGGCCATGCTCTACCGGGTTATCGACTTGCATTGCATGCCCTAGATGCCTCAACACCACACCCGGAATTTGGAAAACGTGCCGATGCCCAGCCCTAGCCGCCCAGATTCGATGCTAAGAGGGAAACTATTCAACTATGCATGGCGATTCACCTTGGGGTCCTTGTGTGCACAATCGAATGACTGTCGTTCGATTAGCGTCCCTGGTCCCATGCATGCATGCCGCCCTCCCACACCATCACCATCACTATCACCAAGCAGCCCAGCCCTCTGACGTCTCTTGTCACCGTTCCAGATTACCGGACGATGCACCATTGCACGCCGATCACCTCGCGCCCACTCGCATGGAACCCCCTCTGGGTCAGCCTCAGCGCCCGTTCTTTTCCCTTTTCGTTCCTTTAGCACCCTGCTCATTGGCCGCCTGCATTCGTCTCGGGAGTGCGGCCCACCTTGCTTTGGACACTGACATATGGCGAACCCCCTTCAAACCATCAAAGCACAGCCCGAGTGTCGCAAAGGCCCAAACAGGGACAAGACCGGCGAAATTCGATATGCACATCTCCGGAACAAGGTCGGGACGGATTTTTAGTCATGGCCAAGTCGTGACGAAGCATGGCAATGTGCGAGTCCGACGCTTCTGCGTCTCCGCTTCCCGCCATCTCAACCCGAAACACCTCTCACACTCTGTCCGTCTGTCGTGCTCAACCAGACCCGAAGGAGCCAAGCTTGCAAGAGACATAAGCCACCGAGACAGCCACCGACATAAATGTCAACACGTCGTCATGGATACACATGATGCGGCGACACCGAATTTATCTACCTACTATAAAGGGTTTAAGCTTATCCTCTGTTCGAGGCACCAGTTGCCAAACTTGCCATTCTCAAACCCCTTAGCAAAACGCCGATGAACCCCATCCTATACCAGATCGTCAGTATTACGAATTCTATCAGAAACTGTAAGCTTTGAAACTGTCTCAGTATCCAACAACAAAAAGTACCGATTCTCACAGAGTGAAGTTGCGATACATTCCCCAAGTATCACTCGGAGAACACCCTTGTCTGTAGTATTGTGCAGGTAGTAGTAGCCTTCGTTCAGGCGACACGGGCAGTCATATTCAACACAACTTCACCAGATAGGCGGTCTATAATATTTTTCCTCTTGCCTTATCCAGCCTTGGTAGATGTAAATTTAACGTAAATGATTTGCCTTCATCGCATCGATGGTGGGTTAATATTGCGAAAAGAGTGAGAGAAACCTGTTTCTCTCACCCCATGAAGTAACCGGGGAGAATAGTCCACGGCTTCGAACCAAGGAACCCCCATATTGTTCGTATCCCCTCCCACACTTTCTAGTAGTATGGCTTCTTTTAGTGAGAAAAACGCCCAGGGTAGCGAGGTTCGCTTTCATCAATAAGAATGACAAAGTTATGTAAACGGCTGACGGACGCAGGACATCTCCTCCACTTTCTTTGGTGCCAGGTGGGCTGAGTTTGGTCCAAGCTATCCCCCTGCCCTGTAAGCTGGATCGTTTTGGCTCGAGTAACATACAGAAAAGACTGTACTTTACAAATCAAGCCACGTTTACATTTAGGTACGATTCGTAGCCAGATAGCTAAAGTATCGTGCTTCCTTTCTCTCGGCGCTCTGAGCTTGCCTCTGTTGCTGTTAAGTCGATGACTGGGGCAGTTGGTTGGCCAGGAGTAACAATAATATTTATCGCTCAAGTGGAAGAGTTGTCTGCGGTACGTAGAGAGACGAAGCATGTGATTCAATTTTCCGTCACTGTGGGGAAGTCGAATGTTGAGTATTGCACTGCTGGTCGATGGATGGCGACGGAGGTATGGTCAGAGGAGACAGACCTGTGAGCGATGGTTAAGAGAGTGCGATAATGTTGGCAGTTTTTTCAGAATATACGATAACATGTGGATGCCGACGGGGGCGAGAATCTCATGGAAACACCAATTACTTAGATCTCACTGTGAACACTCTTTCCATGAGGTGATCGCAATGGATGAAGAG
Source organism: Dactylonectria estremocensis (assembly GCA_020744375.1). Lineage (NCBI taxonomy): Eukaryota > Fungi > Ascomycota > Sordariomycetes > Hypocreales > Nectriaceae > Dactylonectria > Dactylonectria estremocensis. The sequence goes on from JAGMUU010000004.1 coordinate 1,935,417, forward strand.
AGCCACTCCACTACCAGCCAAGCCCAGCGCGGTGATGAAAAGCAGCGATTTCAGTGACCACACCTATACTCTTTCCCTCATTAAAAGACCCACCTAGGCAATTTCCCCAACGTATCTACCTCCCGTGGCGCAGGAGTCGGATTCAAGCAGGTTAACGTTAGCTTTGACCTTTTGTGCGCCGCATTGAAACCCATGGGTAAGCTTGATTCCACGACTAATCTGCACAAGTCCCAACTAAACCAACCTAAACAACTGGTTTAGCACAAGCATAGGCGTAACTCGTTCCTGTTGCTGCTAGCAAGTCACCACGGAATGTGACGCATGTCGCGATACAAGACATCGCGTTCCTAACAAGCCGGCCCTAGCAACCGATTGACTGGGGGAATGAGGTTACCAAGGGAACTGCTGGGAATGCACACACTGTATTTAAGGGCAGGAACCCTCCTACATCCTCTAGCTATTCTGTACGCTTTCCAACACTATTGTATCCTATACCCGGTGTGTCCTATCGAGTGACATGACGAGTGTGTGATACTTGCAACAGTTCCTAAATTCTCACCACTAATTAGGCTTTGTTTCGATTGAAAAGACTGCAAAACATTGACGATTGCATGGGTCAAGGGTAGTGGAGGCCCACACCCCCGAACGTACTCCGATTTCGGGTTGGGTTTCCTTGGCAATGGCATCACTTGCCTCACCTGAAATTGAAATTCCTCGAAATCTAGCACAGGAAAGTCTATCCTCCTCCGTGGGGGTTGGTGGCATGACATACGCAACCAGCTTCCCCGGAACCAATTGCTTCCAAAGTATTACATACTAGGGTGCCATGCAGCTCCCGCTAAATGTTTGGTTTCCAGCTCCGGCTCACCGGGTTTAAAACGGGCCCGCCGAGTTCCGATGGAGGGCCTAATTTTCCGCCAGAGAAATCCTTGGGAACGCGGATACTTTTCCTCCCTGCCTGCTGCGTGACATCCGAAGGGCCGGTTTGGGGCGTTTTCGGGGGGCTGACGTGCATTGTCATGTCTTACGCCTTAGGGCGTGGCGTGGGGGATGAGAGTTTACAAGAGAAAGAAAATGGACGATCGTCGTCTCACGTTGACTTCTTTATTCCCCTCTGTGTGACAAGCTTGGTGGGAAAATGGCTTGTGTTCAACCTGAAATGTAGCTCAGTTTGTTTTTGAAAGATAACAATGCAGTGGAATTTGTAACTACGGCCCGTATCAAGAGTGTCCCTTGGACAGGGGAGTGTGGTAATCACTTGGTCACAGATCAACAGTGGTGCACAAAAAAGAAAAGGAATGCCAGGATTGAACTACAAACTTGTATTTAAACTTCCCACGAAGTTGACAAGCTGCCCAGATGTAGCAATGACCGTTAGACCAAATCTCATGTGTTGTCTTGCCTCATGTCACTCGGACGAAGGTGTGGGACATACTCTTGCTTATATATCTACAACCGCTCACAACCGCATACTAATTATAATAAAAAGGGAAGCTAGGATTCGGCACTATCTGTTTGTATAAAAATCTTACTATAGAGTTGAACAAAAACTAAAGTCACAATTTCCATTTGACAAAATGCTATGCCCCGGTAGTTCAGTTCTCAGCTATGTCGTCCTCCTAGAAGATGAATAGAGTAATCACGCCACAGAGTCTTGTCCCAATAACATGTGATGGTCGCTTTTGCTGCTCAATGTAGTGCAAGAGTTCAAATTCACTAACTAGGGGCAGGTAGAAGCCATGCGCCAACGCCAGTCCCAACCCGAGGCTTGAACCAATCCTCGCCAAGTAAACCATGCCGCCTCCTTCACAAACTCGAGCTAATTAGATGCCTCCAACTTCCTCTCCGCATCCACCAACTCCGAGAAGCCCTCCAGCTGTGCCTCAAGAGCTTCGCCGTCTAGAAACGCACAGGGCTTCCTGGGACTGCCGCCATAGCCATAGTAGCGCAGCAAGGCAGCCTTGACCGACACGAAGCCTCCCTGGATCGCCGCCCAGTCGCCGCGAGCCACAACCTCCTGCAGCCCGCGGGCTTCCTCAAATCGACCGTCTTTCCAGAGCTGCATGAGCCGCACACACACTCTGGGAGCGACGTTTGCCGTGCCGCCGATGACGCCGTGTCCTCCAACGGCCAGCGTCTGGATCGTGAAGTCGACGCTGCCACCAAAGGTCCGAAAGGAGGTACCCTTTGTGCCCGCCACGACCCTCGCCAGCTTGCCCGTGTTGCCGCATGTCAGCTTGACGCCGACGATGTTGGCGTGCTTCGACAGGGCCAGGACGCTGTCCGAGCTGAGGTCGAAGCCACTGCATGCGCCGGGGAAGTTGTAGATCAGGACCGGGATCGGGCTCGCGTCCGCCACAGCGCGGAAATGATCCAAAATGAGGTCCTTCGTGAGAAGCCCGCCGTAGTAAGCCGGCGCCAGCACAAGAGCATGGCTTGCTCCCGCACTAGCAGCTTCTTTGCAAAGCAAGATCGTCTCCCGCGCGGATTGCGCGCCACAGCCTGCAATAAGCGGCATGTGAGACTTGCCGGAAGCGTCCAACGCCGATCGAGTGGCCTTGGTGATGGCCTGACGCTCTGCACGATCGAGGTGGACAGCCTCGCCGTTGGAGCCGTGTGTTACGAGGCCGGCGATGCCTGTCTGCGCAAGCCGAGCCGCGTGGGCTCGTGTAGCTGCAATGTCAACGGCATCTTCAAGTGTGAAGAACGCTACTGTCGGGACATAGATGCCCTCGTTCAGTGGAGTGGCTGATGTGGCGGGGAAATGGTTCGTGGTGTTTTCTCCATTGGTTCCGGCGGAGGCGGTCATGATGGAAGGGACGATTATTGACGGCCTCCTAGCAGATAGCAGCGAATGTGCAGGGAACGACAAACAATCAGGCTAGGAGTGAACGGAAACAAGTTAGGTACGATTCCTACTAGACAGGAGCAACGACGAGGGCTTCCATGTCCATCTTATACCTGCTCGTTCAGGACAAGACAACCAGGCGAAAGCAGCAAAAGCGGTGACAGCGGGAACAGGGAGGCACAGCATGATCTGGAGGATCTCAGCTGAGCAAACTTCCACAACCCACCAGCGACCAGCCCGGGTCGTCGAATAGGATCCCCATCGGCCGCCTCTCTCCTTTCAGCGTTCATAAACCCCCACGATTCTGTGCAACCATGATCGGATTTTCCCCCACGCTGAGCCAGGCCTCGAGAAGCGAGTCATGCCACAGAGGCTCCACCGCTCCACCAAGCTGGGTCGCACAAGCTCCACAGGGCCGCAGCGAGTATTGCATCTGGGCTGGGGTTTGACATGAGGAGAGGCGAGGATGGATGCCTAGTAAGAAACACGAGCCAACCCAATCGTCATGGTAGCCGAGCCATCAGTTGTTATGTACCCGTCAGTTACTTCGCGTGTAGAGTCATCATCTTGAGTTGGCAACCTGACGACGTCGTGGAGCCTCAGCTCCGCTGCGGTCTGCTCCTCGCTTCTCGGTCCGATGCACTATTCGGTATAAATCCATAACACCTAGCACATCAACCGAGATTTGACTGCTAGAGCCAGCGGCATGTCACCCGTTTGTGTTACCTAACTCTTGAGTCAACATGACGATCGTTCCGTCCAACGCCCCAGCTCGGTTGCTGTGATGCGCATGACCAGTTCACCTCAACAGAAGCAGCGACCTCGCCACTGCAGCTCCGTGAAGGACCCCGAATCCATTGCCGAGTCTGGTAATGGCCCACGGGGTGTGAATCTTGCTTATGCTCGGGAGTTCCACTCTGTAGTGCCCGAAGAAGATGGATGCATCCCACGATGAAAGGGGCCTGTGTGGGGATATGTCACATTGACGACCAAGGACCCAGTCTGGGGAACTCTCCCATAGGGGTAAGCTAGCTTCAACTGCGACTTCTGACCGCTGATTCTCATTTTCTTCTGACGCCATTAGCCAACCCCAGAATTCGATTTCCAATCCGCCACGCCGGTCCCCGAGCCCCGCTCCGTGCCGGATCGGCCCCACCACCGAGAAGCGCGTCCGGGGTCGAACTTGGAGCTAAAATGCTACCCCTGCAAGTGCGTACCGCCGACGTACGCAGCGACTAAAGTGTACATCAGGCGCGATGGAGGAAAAAGCAATGCCATGTGCTCTGTACAGTCGCAACCAACTCTTCCATACCCCGCGCCTTCTACGCGTTGAGGCAAACAGGGTAGTTAGTGCGAACAAGCGAAACGCGACAGCTGGAGGAACACAGACGATACATCAACCAACGTCGTCATAGCTTATTCCTTTATCATCACAGAGCATTGCGACTTTTGAGTCTAGTAAACGGTTCCATTGCGTATATCTCCACTTCATTGCATCATCTCCATCTCAACCTCGCGCCGCGCAGTATACATCTCAACATGGCTCCCACTAGGCGGTCACGACCGCAGAAGCGAGCGCTCGCGACGTCCAATTCCAACATCGCGCCACTCGGTCCCGGGTCCGGAGCCTCACCAAATCATGCTGCGCCTGCGGGCCCGACGGACGAGAATGCTGCGAACAAGACGCCTCCGACGCCTCCAATGACGTGTACGCCCGTGCCCGTGCCCGTGATCCCGGGCTTCAACACCGCCCGCGCCCGCACAGCCCCCGCTCCCAGACCCGCGCCCGCCGCAGCGAAACCGCCCGCCGCAGCGAAACCGCCCGCCTCGCGGAAGCGCAAGTCGGACGTGGCCGAGACCAAAGAGGACCTGTTCCCGGAGGACGCGCCGGAGATTGACTCTGAAGACGAGCGGCTGGGCCCGACGCAGGCCGACACGTGCAACGCTGTGCGGCGCAAGATCCGCAACTGGACCGAGTCCGGGGCCATGAAGGTCGGCCAGTTCCAGGACGCCATCGGCGTCAGCTCCAAGGCCTACGGCTCCTTCATGAACCGCACCGGCACGTGGGACGGCCAGGGCTGCGACACCTACTACAAGGCCTGCACCTACTTCAAGAAGCGCGAGCTGCAAGGCTTGCCCCTCAAGGCTTCCAAGCCCAAAAAGCCCAAGACGGCCGAGAGCGCTGCAAAGGCCGTCGACCTGTTAGATACTGGCGACGTCGAGCTACCCGGAGAAGCCGACAATCACGTGCCCATCTTCGACACCTGCGACGAGGTCCGCAAGAAGATCCGCGCCCTCCTGGCCAAGGACGGCGTCACGCAAGCCGCCTTTGTGCGCGAGATCTCCAAGACCTTCACCGACGGTCGCAAGGTCTCGCCCGCTAACCTGCGCTACTTCATGGGCCGCAAGGGCCCCGTCGACGGCAACACAAACGTCACCTTCTACGCCGGCTACGTCTTCTTCGAGAAGCAGCGCGTCAAGGCCGGCAAGCCCAAGACCAAGTTCCGCGAGGAGATGGAGGGCCTCCACCGCGCCACCGGCGTCGACACGGAGTCGAACTCCAACGGGCCCTTTTTCGTCTTTGGCGACGAGGTCCCGACTTTTGACAAGTACGGTGTCTTTCACACGGCGAGGAGGCGGTGAAGTGGACATATTTTGGGATAAACCGGCAAATGGATATGGCGAAAATGGGTTCTTTCCTTTATGCGTGGCTTGTTCTTCCCAGACCTTTCTTTGGCCTGTCCCATGATATGATTCGTGCGAGAGGGACAAAGTTGGCAGTAGCAAGCAGGCGCCTTGAGATTTGGGTACGTAGTACATCAATGATAACTCTACACTGTACAATTGTGATACACGTCAAGATTCTTCGCCTGTCCTGTGATGACATGCCGTGATGCGTTTATGCAACAACCAACTGATAAAGTTGCAATGAGACATGGCTCACAGGCTCAAACTAAATGCCGTGACGCCGTGCGGCCGGAATTCGTCAACCGCCCGTATTGTGTCGGGTAGTCGGCTGTCTCTCATCATGGCATCAGGGGGGACTCTTCATTGGATGGAAGTCCCATGTGATAGAGCTCAGCTTTGGGTCAGCATATTTTCTCAGTGGCAAGCAGCCTTTCCATCGTGATTAGTCCCCAATCCCGTCATTTGACTGTTGGGAGCGCCGAGTGGGACATAGGTAACGAAAAGAGTGAATGAGAAGCGTACTTTGCTCTCGTTAATAGAGGCACTTGCTGCAGTGAAGTGCAATATATCTCGATACTTATATATGTCTCTTGTTCTCGGTGTTTCGCGGGTTCTCAAGGCAACTCTCAACTAGCTTGTCCTCGTCGTTCAGCATACTTGGATTCCTCTTTTTTCCCATTCAACTAACAAACCCCATTCCACCTGAAGAACACAATGTGTACCGCCTTTCACATCAGTGCGCGAGTTGCGAAGAAAGGCGTGACGTAACAATTGAAGATTGCCCAGAGTATCTCCGAAGAATCCTGCTAGCCACTTCTACGCGTACGCCATTTCCGGAGAGGGAGGATTGCGTCAACTACCGCGAGATCATCACCTGGCGCCATGGTCCGGCTGACTGCATAAGACGTGATTGTATTGGAAAGAAGACCAAGAAGGCAGACCCAGAGCCAGTGGTCAAGGAGGAGGGGGAGAAGGATGATTGATCCATCAGTTACAGACGGTGGAGTGGTTGACCATTGATGCCGTGTCGAGCATACCTCAAATCCTCAACTCCGTGATAGTGTAGTAGAGTAGGTAAAGCAAACCCTCGTAAGGCATTGATATTTTACTTGATTCACATGTCCATGGGTTTTCTTCTACTCTCTTCATCTCACAGCAGAGTCCCAACTGTAATTGGCATTTCAACGTCCTGTGTTAGTAGTTAATCCACCCACCCACACTAAAAACTCTTCTCGTGCCGAGTATCAAAAAGAAATCACTACACATCAACCACGTCCGCGACAATGGCAAAAAATAAATGCTGATGAGACTGGGATTCGAACCCAGGAGGATTGCTCCACCAGGAATTGAGGTGTTAAGGTGACCTTAACCTGACGCCATAACCAACTCGGCCATCTCACCAAAAGATCTCGTGGACCCGCTTGATGAAGTGGATGAAGCGCAAGCGGCTCATAAGCCCTGGCGTGAGAGATTTTTATGTGTTTTTCCCGGAGATTTCTAACCGGATCCGGGGGCATGGGTTATCTATAGTGGAGGGTCTCCTGTTTTATTCTGGATTTGTCTGATTTACTCATCATAAGTTGTAGAAGAGCCATTTAGTTAATGCTGCGGTGCTGCCACAGTCTGAGGCCAAAAGTCTCCATACATCTACATTGACGCTACGGGCCCGAATGCACTTAGGAGATCATATGAAGATCCATTCAAGAGTTACTCAATTATGCACTATTGTATTGCTTGAACACTATGTCATGCTCATTTTAGGATCGTTTATATACAGTTGTTGATGCGATCTCAACGTGAAGAAGCTGAGCCTTGGCCCAAGTATTTGGAGACTTTTGGCCTCAGGCTGTAACTAACAGTGCAGACTGGTTTGAAATAAATTCCCTTACTAGGCACGAATGATCCGGAGCATATATATGTCCATAGGATAATTAGCAACTGGGAAAGGTGCACATCGAATCTAACATGGAAATGGGTTGGTACAGGGTAGTGGGATCTGCAAGAGGTTGGATTTGATGTGGTTCCCCTGAAAGAGTGAGCTGAAGGAACTGATTCGCCAATCCGTGCGCCAATTTCTATTCCTTGGATGTCTGTGAAAGTCATGCAAGCCAACCGGACGCACAAACACCTGCAGAAATCGCAAAGCATAACCAAGTATGGTAAGATATGTCGTGACGCGCGATTAAATCCCTTCCGTATCCATTGCCGTCTCAAGCTGAGTAGCATAACTGCGACAAGCTGCCGAGTGAGGCGAACACAAGCTGTCTCAAAAATGACATCACAGCCCGGCACAATCGGCGAGCGGCCCCCCCGGAGCGGCCGTTGTACCCGCGTGTACCTACAGTAGTGCCGGTGCTAGAGGGCCCTCTCCGACTCCACAGGAGGTATCGAAACCCCCTAGCCCCCCTAGAAACTCCCTCTCCGGGGGCTGGGCCATGCCCTGTGAAGATGTCCGGAGCGGACCAGGAGCGCTAGACCCCCCCTGACATGCCTTGGCAGGCTGCGCGACAGGGCACCTGGAGGAGCCAACCACAGCCGCTGAAGTGAGTAGCCGGTACCTAGATGTCGCACCTAGAATTAGCACCCGTCGAGGTCGCAGGGACAGCAGCCAGGGAAATAAAAGAAGAAAAAAAAAAGCCTCGCCTTTGGTTGGTTGTCATGCTGGCATCGGCCAATTCTACCCGAGCGTGTTCTTGTCCTCCACAAATCTCCATCCTGCCCATCCCGACCTTTCCGCCTCTCTTTCTTCATCCCGTCGCTTCTCCCTCTCTCCTCCTTTCCTCGTCCACTCGCTTTCTCCTCCATCTGCCTGGGTTTTGCCAGTCAATTGAGGAATAGAGAGCAGAAGGAAGAATCCCTCGGCAAACGCGTCCCAAGAGCCAGCCACCATGCACGCGTCCACCATCCTCGTCGCCCTGTCGGCCGTGGCTTCGGCTTCGGCGTCGGCCATCCGCCTGCGCGGCGTCGACAAGCCCGATCTTGCCGTTGTGAGGCCCGATGTCGTCGTCGCCGTTGAGCGAGATGCCATTGTCATGGACAAGCGAGCCGAGCAGACGGCCGCCTGGGTCAGCGTCGACGACGAAGGCCAGCCCGAGACCACCTACACGCCCTCCATGACGGTCGTCGACGGCACCACGTCCATCGAGCACGGCGCTCCCCACGACATCACCGCCTCCGTCTACACCATCACCGAGTGGGGGAAGATCACCACCAGCACCGGCGACCCCCCCAACCCGACCGCGAAGGCCAAGTCGGGCCAGGGCGCCTTTGCCCGCTGCCACAACATGGACGGTGACAATGCGCCCTTTTGCGAGCCTTCGTCTAACAGCACCTTGTTTGTCGGCTCGACCTACTACAGTAAGTGACACGGTGAAACTACGACCCGATCGCGTTGTCCTGTCCTGTCCTGTCCTGTACTGTGCCCTAACATCCGCCACCAGTCACATGGGATCCAGACTACTTCAACAAGACCAAGACCAACACCACCTACGAAATCTCGGTCCGTATCGACTACCTCAACGAGACGAGCGGCGACATGAAGCAACTCACCAAGCTCTCCCGCGTCCCCGCCGCCTGGGGCTTCTCGCCGCTGACCGTCGAGTCTAAGTACCTCAAGGGCTACGGCGACCACAACGCCACCCTGACGCTGTACAGCAACATCAAGGGCAGCGCCGAAAAGACAAAGTCCACCTCCATATGGGTGCAGTTTGCCAAGCAGTCGCTCCCCAAGAACGAGGACACCCCCAGCGTCACCGGTGACAACCTCACCATCGCCCTGCCCGTCGCCTTCGGCTCCCTCGTCCTGCTCCTCATCGGCGGCTGCCTCTGGAACCGCAAGACGCGCAAGATCTCCATGGGCAACATCATGAGCCGCACCCGCCACGGCTACACCGGCCGCAAGGCCCGTCGCATGTTTGGCCGCAAGGACAACGGCATCCAGCTCGACACCCGCGCCGCGTCCTCCGGAGCCTCACCCGAGTACCGCGACGCACCCGAGCGGCCCCGTCGTGACAGTGATGCCCTCGGCAGCCTGGTCAACAGCCCCGTCGACCCTTCATTCCACCAACAAGGCACCACCGGTGGCCGCAACGCCTTCCGCGAGGAGATGCAGAGACAGGAGCGGGAGCGTCGCTAGGGGAGAGCATCTTATGAGAAACAAGGGAGAGAACGCGGTGGAACTAGATGATAAAATACTCCGACATCTTCTGAGCATGATACGAATGTGGTAATGATGGGAGCGATTGTCCGTCGCTAGTTGGAGTAATGATTGACACGATAGATAATGTTGAAATAAAACCGTCACACTCACTTGGCATCTCACATGGTTGACAAAAAACCTGGACAACTCAAATATCCTCGTAGAGTCAAAGTACTCAGACATTACTATGTAAGGTTTTAAAACTGCCCTAGGTCCATCCTTGCAGTCGTGGCAGCCCCAGCTTCAAACTGTGTTCAGGAGATGTGAGGGCGAAGCTGAACCTGTAATGTAGGTTGTGAAAAACAGCGCAGAGAAAGAAAAAGATGAAATTTCATTATGTCCCATTTGCCGTGATAGATAAGTACGCCCTGCCTGTTGGGTATCCCGAAACCATATCACAATCCTTGCCGCCCAAAACAAACGCAACCGCGATGCGAAATCCGTAACGCCTGACCTATTCCAATGCGCCCCTGTTTATTCCTTGACTCGTTTGGTATCCCGGTTGTCCTGGTCGTCGTGATCGACCTCGTCCAAACTCCTCTTTGGTGATTTTGGCGGCTCAGGCCTCGCCCCGTAACTGGCACACAAGTTAAGTTGTGTTTCGCCGTCTTTCAAGGGTCTCATAAAGTCAGCAGGAATGGCTGTGACAAGCTTACAGCTTGCCTCACATGGCTGGTACGTGTCGGTGGTCCACGCTGCGTCGGCATAGTTTTTGGCTTCCGCGATGGTGTACCCCGTGCTGAAACCTTCGTGGTATGCATCAGGTAAAATGACAATCGTCTCTCCAGGGCGTTGATCGATGATGCGAAAGGGAATGCCGAGTTTTTCAAGCTTCTGGGGAAAGAAGAACTCGGCACGGTGGCGCATGAACTGTGAGCACCTATCTTTTCGTCCAAGGGCCTTCTCGGCAACATCGACTGCGGTTGATGGGACTACGATCCAGATCTTGCGGCCCTTGTACAGGTGATTGAGTGAAACCAGACGAAAGTCCTCAGCATGGATCTGGAAACTTGCGCCGAAGTGAGGGCCAGATTCGTAGACATACGGCGTATGTATTCCTGGGATAATTGCTCTAGTCTGATCCAGTTTGTCGCCTTTCAGTGGATGGATTGGACTCCGCTCAGGCACGCCGGCAGCACGGCGCTGATCTGGTGTCCACGCGGGGACATCGACCCTATATCGGACGTTGCGAATTTGTTTTCGATCGTTTTTTCGAAACATTTTCCTCAGATTATTGACTGCCTCGATGGCACTAATGGTGCACTCTGGCCCTAGGTCGGAGGACCCGAAGGTGCCTTCAGACGAAACGGTGTCGACACGCCAGAAGCTATTCTTCTTTATTTGGTTAGGTCGGTATGCATTTGCTGGTACCTTGTGAGAACTCTTGTCGGGAAGAGGCTCCTGAAGCTCAAGCGGCAGGATGATTTTGAAGCAACCATCATCGTCGGCACCTTGATGTCGGGCGAAGGCGAGCATGGCAGGGAAATCGTTCCACTGGTCGACCGTAGGCTTGAGGCGTAATACTTGTTGGCCGACGGGGCCGTCGTAGTCAGAATCGATCGGAAACTCCCCCGGCTCTATTTCGCTCAATTCGGAGCTCACAGCATGGCTCCTGGGTGAGGTGACAGTAGGGTCGGGAAGGAACGATAACCCTTCTGGGAGAGTGGGATGAGGCGATTGGACTGGTGTTGAAGGAAGGCTGTAGTTCTGAATCGGGGGATGAAGATCTATGACTGGTGCGAGTTCGATGATGGAACTGGTGAGGGTAGGGGTAGGACCCTGGTCTTCTGGAAGTTGGGGCTCTTGAGAGACGCGAAGGACTGCGGGAGCAACTGTAGAGCTAGGTGTAGGAGTAACCGTAGGAGCAACTACAGGAGCAACTGTAGAAGCAACTAGAGAAGCGACTGCAGAAGCGACTGTAGGGGTGACCACAGGAGAGACTGTATGAGGGACGAAAGGCGGCACCACAGGTGTAACTGTACGACGGACCACAGGACGAACCACAGGAGTGACTGTATGAGGGACAAAGGGTGGAAGCACAGGAGAAACTGTGGGAGGAATCGCAGGAAGAACCGTAGGAGGAACCACAGTGGGAACTGTGAGAGGAATCGTAGGAAGAACCGTAGGAGGAACCACAGTGGGAACTGTGAGAGGAATCGTAGGAAGAGCCGTTGGAGGTATTACAGGAGAGACCGCAGGAGAAACCTTAGGAGTGGCTGCATGCCGGGCATCGGCGTGGAACAAGAGGGGCGCAGGCGGTTCCTGAGGGCTTGAGGCTAGGATAGGCGCCTCGAGCGATGCCGACTGGAACTCCATGGGGAACCAAAGAGCCCCTCTGGGGACCACCGGGACGGGGCCCTGTTGCGATAGGCCAGCGCCGTGCAATTGCGCAGTCGACGATGGCCGGGCAGTGTGGTTTCGCGCAGAGCTGCCGTGAAGGCGAAGGCGAAGGCGACGGGCGCACGAGCTGGAAGAGACGGCGCACAAGCGACGACGGCAGCGGAAGACGGAGCACGGGATCAATGGTCCGAGACGGCGGGACGGAAGGGTGACAAGGGTGATTCGGAGATGCGCAAGAGTCCCAGAGGAGGATTGCGCCTGAGCATGCGCGGGGCAGGCAGCGCAGTGGCGACTTGGCGACCAGACGTCTGAAGGCGGGGCAAATGACGACTCTTCAGTGGTTGAAGCGACGGTCGACTCTTCTTCAGCGGGTTCTCTCTCTGCCCGTGTGTGTGTGTGTGTGTGTGTGTTTGGACCGTTTGCTGTTGGATAGTTGGAGTGTTGGAGAGGGATGAAAACCAGGTTGGAGAGCGAGGCGCTAGACAGATCCGAGGTGCGTCAGTACGGTATGTAGCATGTCAATCCGTCAAGTCCCGTTCAGGGAAGGAAAGGTTCTTTTTCTCGGGATGGAAGACGAAGGAGCGACCAGTGTGCGTGGCGCCACCCAGTTCAGGACAACTCGGGTACCAGGCGCACACGGTTCTTGCGGTCGCAGATTTACGCAGGGCAGGTGAGTGTGTGAGGTGGGGGAAGGTGGCTCGAGTTTGGTGGGCTTGGTGCTTGTCAGGGGGGTACGTACCTTCCTGCCAATGAGCCTCAGCCTGCGGGGATCCCTGGCTAGCGCCGGCAATGGGAGGGGAAAAAGGTTAAAAAAGAATGAAAAAAGAATGAAAAAAGAATGAAAAAAGGGAAATGGAACATCCAGGCTTGGAAGGGGGCGGGAGATTGACGAGCCGCAAGGTGGGACGCAGAGTCGATCCCGAAGCAAGCCCAGGGGTAAGAGGACACAGCGTTATCAGATCCAAGGGGGGTACAGCTGGGTTGCACTTGCACTTGCATGTGACTATCTTGGGTTGAAGTTGAGCTGGCAATTCTAGCGATGCGGAACCGGGAGCAGAGGCCGAACAGGCGAGTCAGTTTTCCTGCTGTATATTTCCCTCAAGTGGAGGCGGCGGGTGTCGCGCGGCGAACCCATCCTTTTTGTAAGGTTAGCCGTTATCCTACAGGGAAGCCTCTCAAGGGACGTATCCGTGTGACAGTACGGTACCTGACCCAAGGGATGGGATGGTAACACAAAGCTCCCTTCACGCCCTGGAAGAGTGGACACTGCAGCAAGCTGCCAAGCCTCCATGTATTGTTAACAACCGGGACAGATTAGGTAGGCAGTGGCTGTACTCGCTGTGCTATTGGTGCCCTGGTTCTTGTACACCGATGACTGTTCACTGGCTATTGTTCGCTGTGCCACCATGTTTCTGTGATTCAGAGTGAATCACACGGCCAACAGAGCATCTCTTCCATTCTGGAAGACATCCTCGAACAAACTAGAAATGCAGTCCTTGTTACTTGGGTCTCCGATGCTCAAAGGTCCGTTGGGATTCTCCATTGTTGCCATTGTTGTCCTCTCTTTATTCGATTGCGCCCCGATTGGCTGTCCAACTAACACGCCGGCCTATGCGTCATGCAGGCTCCCGTCGACATGTGTCAGCGCTAATGCCAGTGTTTGGCACACATGGATCCGAGTGGTTTGTCTCGCTTTCGCACTCCCAACTTGCTCTGATTTTCCGACTATGATGATGGCGACTTAGTCCTTGGGGGTGGAAGTGTCTGATAACATGGTGATTGTCTGGAAGCGGCAAACACGAGATCAGTTAGTGGATGGGCACTGCGCAGGAGCTTGCAATTTGCTCACTGGGATGGCAAGAGGAGAAAATTCTTGATGCAAAATGTGCTGCTCTAGCTGTCATTTGCTAAGGCATAAACCAAACCGATTTCCATTTGCCAAAGTGCAGAGCAGCGAATGGCAAGCGTAGCCCGAAGAAGGTGCTCGTCTCTCAACCATCGAGTCTACTCAACTCTCGATGGCGTTGGAGACGGATACTGATTATATCTGAGGTAGAGATGAGGGGTGGTGGCACGTGGGTCACGGGAAGACAGTATGCATCCAGCTTGAACTCGCCGCCTTTGCAGATAGCCAGCTGGCCAGAGCTGACCAACAAAACAAGACCTGTCGTGCCGTCGCCAGACAGCCGAAACTCGATGACAAGAAACAACCAAAGATCCTTGGCGACAGGGTCATCTTAAAGGGGTTCTAGGTAATAGTGATCGTTTAGCTTACATGCTTCAACTGCTAGAGCCAAGTCCTCTGCATCTATTATGATGGGCTTGACCTGGTTGAAGTCTAAGAGCTATGAAGCGGTCTTCCGGCGATGGAAGTTTTCCAAGTTGTCGCTTGGTGGTCTCGTCTAGGAGTTTAATAAGAGAGCAGTAGCTTCAGCTGCGCTCATACTTAGAAATAATTTTGTAATACTTCCCAAGACAAACTCGACGTCTCTTGCAAATGTATGTGCAGCCAAATGCATGATGGCGTAGACAAATCCCTTGCCTGAAGCCATTATTGAGATGTTGAGTTGCAGTTCGACCAGCTGGTTCAGATGACGTCTGGCTTGAAATCCTGCCAGGCTGTTTGAAAAACCGGCCGCGCTCGGAGTAGTAATGAATGACTTGGCCTTGTGGATGAATATAGTTTTGGTATGGACCCTGGCCGTTCTGTTTATTCGAGCTGGGGCTTCTGACAACGGTTTTCTCTTGGAAGACCTGCATCGCACAGGGCTTGGCTTGGCCCTGCATAGATAAATGGTTCTACTGGTGGCTCAAGATGTATTGCATAGTGAGGGGCGATCTGAGTAGAGCTTGCATCGTATGACCATATGGATAGATGTCACAAGCCACCTTGGCGCTGATCTTCCCAAGGGAAGCTTGGTTCTGGAACGTGACAACGGCCAGACTGTTTATTTTCTGCAACTGTGCGTTCCATCCTCTTCGGGATCCCTGTGTCATCCATTAGGACGCAAGGCAGACGTGAAATTTCGGGTAGCAAAACGATGGTTGGCCTTGAAGTCATCTCGGTTAGCGAGGAGGAACTTCATCATCTCGGACAATATCGAACCCATGTCTTACCAAAGGAGTATAGGAAGACGTCAAGAACATGAGTGAAATTGGGAGAAGCTACCTCCAAAATTATGTCCACTCAACTGAGCCTGGTGGTCTCCGTCGAAGGTGGAGAGAAAGGATACGCAAAGGCTCTGCTCGAATTGCTTGAACATTTGTCGCATTGTGACTGTACCTGCACTCGACCATTGCGCCAACGTTGGCATACATGGCTATAAGTTGTTAGCTTTGACCTTGCTTTCGCGAACCAGGATTGCACTCACTCTGACACCATGTCTTCACGTTCGGCTTTGACTTCTTCAAGTCAGGGTCGCCTTTGAAAAAGGCGAAAACTTCAGCAAACTCGTCGTATGAGAAGCGGATCGACAGGTACCTCTGGATACTAGCCAGCTCCATCTGGCTATGGAACTGCTCGTCACTTCGATTTCGCGAAATGATATGCTGTTAGAAGTTCTTCAATTGTATCTAACCTCTCAAGGAGGGATATGGCGGGAGAAGGAAATTATCGATAACCTCGCACTCATCGGTAGAAACATATTCCAAAACTCAATTGACCAAATCACCCAGCTGTCGGCCCTCTGAACTTGCTTGCACGCTTTTGGTATGACAAAAATCACATCTTACACGATGCAAGAGGGCCTATAATCTTTGCATCACGACCACTGATGACGTTGAGCCATTCAACAGTGATATTGAGTTTTCATCTTCCACACCTGTCAGATAGGAAGCACACTGAGCTTGGTGTCCATCATATTGACCGTTCATGCACTTCTATCCAAGAGGCACGCCCAAATCCTAGGCGTTCAAGATACCACTCAAGGTGGCAGCGCAACCTGGTCTCATCACAGGCGCACCCACAAAAGTGGATTCTGAGTCTCTCTCTTTCTACCATTTATCAGATCGAGACGGGAATGCCGTGTTCCAGCATGAATCCCGCTTCCTACGTACTGCGGTCCGCCTTGTGGAACTGGCGTTGGCGACTGGGTACCAATAGCTCTGCACTGTCTGCAGTTACAGGTTCGTTGTGGGTTTTTCTTGCATAACGACTCCATAAGAGGGTATTCGTAACTGCGTAACAATTCTCCAAGAGTATATATCTGTTGGACCATTTTATTCCTACATCGGAACGAGCACTTGGTCCAAGCATCACAACAGCTCGTCGTCCCGTAATATTTTCGCGTTACGAGTGCAGTTGAATCCTTCGGGCTCCATGCGGTACGTAAAATCAGCCCACATCGGGATTCAGCCCTACGGGTGGCTTCTCAACCCCGAGTGCATGTAGGTTAGTATAAACAGCAACGACGTCAATTGTACCATCTGCATGAGTTTTGTTGATCGGGTCGTTTCTGCTGCTCAATTGTACCAGATATTTACGCATTAGTTGTGATTGATTGCTTCGACATCCCAATGGCAGACTTGGAAGCCCCGCGGAGGATTTTGTTGCTCGTGACCACGGGCGGCTTCACCCACGCTGGTAATGTCCCCTCCCTCCCTCAACACCAAAAGAGAACCCCCCCAAAAATATCGCGAACTAACACGGCACCCAACCAGCCCCCGTGCTCGAAATCGGCGCCGTCCTCGCCTCCCGCGGCCATGAGATCCAGTTCGCGACCAACGCAGGCCAAGAGGGCTGGACATCCGGATATCCCTTCATCGAAACGGTGCACACCACCGGCCCCGCGGCGCCCGAGGATGAGATGGAGGCGCACTACGACCGGATGCGCGTGTGGCGGCCCGAGCACGGCTTCGCGCCCATGATGAAGTCCAAGTACCTGTTCGACCGGTTCTGGGCGGATGCGTACCGCAAGCTGAAGGAGTTGTGCGCCGACGAGACGACCCGGCCGGGCATCATCGTCGCCGACTTCTTCGCCGAGCACGCGGCCCGCGACATGCTGCACCAGTTCAACGTCCAGGTGGCGTGCGTGTGGCCGCAGATGCCCTACGGCATGGCGCCCTGCTCGTACCATCCAGGCCAGCCGGGCTTCCAGCTCGAGATGACCGTCACGTCGGAGCACGCGTCGCTGGCCTCGCGCTTCCGCAACGAGCTCGTCCTCGCCTGCGCCCTGCCCGAGCTTCTGTACTACATCTGGTTCACCAAGCGCATGCGCAAGGCCGCCGGCGTCGAGTACAAGCTGCCCATCCAGACCAAGCCCGACTACCTCGTCCTCGTCAACTCCTTCTTCGGCTTGGAGGCCCCCAAGGAGCTGCCGCCGCTGATGGCCGCCGTCGGACCTATCCTCGCCGACGCCTTCCCTCCGCTCGACGACGACCTGTCAGCGTTCCTTGAGTCGCACGACAAGACCATCTACCTCTCGCTTGGCACGCACATCTGTCTCCCCGCCAACGACATCGACAGCATCATCACCGGCCTCCTACGCGCCCTCGACGCCGGCCACATCAACGGCGTCATCTGGGCCGTGCCGCGCCGGCCCCGGGCCAACTTCGACCCCGCAAAGACCTTCCCCCGGACCGATGGCTCGACCGTCTCCGTTGCCGACCTCCTCGGCGACGAGCACCCGGACTTCCGGCTGCCCGTCTTCGCCCCGCAGCGCGCCGTCCTCGCGCACGTCAACACGGTACTCTTCCTCACCCATGGCGGGGGCTCCAGCGCCAACGAGGCCCTCTTCCACGGCGTGCCTGTCTTCGTCGTCGGCTACTTCTTCGACCAGCTGTGCAACAGCGCGCGCCTCATCCAGGCCGGCGTCGGCCTGTCCCTCGACAAGGGGGAGCTCACGCCAGGCCCCATCGCCGAGACCATTGCCGCCATCCGCAAAGACGCCGACGGCAGCATCGCCCGGAACGTGCGCCGCATTCAGCGCATCGCCCACATCGCGTCCAGGAGGAAGTACCTCGCCGCTGACCTGATCGAAGAGGTCATGGCCGACCAGGAGCTCCGATTCCAGGCCGGCGTTGAGAAAAGGCCAATGCACCTTCAGACCGCCGACGTGCGCATGCCGTTGTGGAAGGCCCGGAACTGGGACATGTGGCTTATTACCCTGACTGCCCTCGCGGCTGGTGGCCTGGCAGGTAGATGGATGCTGAGAGGCGGGTGGAAGCGGTTGCCAGCAGTATTATGTTACTCGGTTGGCATTGTCAAGGGTTATAGTCTCATATGATTTGACAAGCGGTTACAAGGGTGAAAGTAAAATAATCATCGCCAAGGGCCTTTGGACGAGCCCTTTGACGGGCCCTTGAACGGGCCTCGCGCAGATGCCTTCCGGCAGGTCACAAATCAAGTTTCACAGCGCCTCAGATACATCCCCCCTCGAAACGGGACAAATGGTCTTTTAGTCGTACAGAACATGTATTATAAAAACTCATTATCAGTCCTTCCCACAAGAGAAATGACCTCGAGAGCATTGAAAACGTTCCCTCGTCTCCTTCTGTACGTCTATTATCATTTCATCACAACCCACGCGCCATGAGTGAAAGCAAACCTCTCCTCGCTTTTTGCAATGCGCAAGGCTGGATGCAGCCCCCCTTGCCCATGGTCGGGCATATAAGACATGTTGCCCCCCAAATATATCATCAGACCCATGCATCAACGGAACCGTGTCCAACGCCGCGCCATGCGCAGCACTGCGTACCCAACAATGCAATGCTCTCATCCCTGCCACAACCAGTCGTCACCCAAATGTTGAACAAAACAATCACACTCCCCTGCCCTACCTCGATGAACCTAAGGCAGAAAACGCGAGACGTAGGGCGGGTTGGTTGTACGAGACCAAGATAGCTCCGAGTCAAGTGGGTATCAAAGGTAGTCCTCTCCCTGCAACGCAAATACCTAGGCCCAGCGACTTGCGGTGAGAGACGGCACAAGTGTCAAGGCTCCCGGACGAACCCTTGACACAAAGAAAAAGAAGTTATGAGAAATCGTCGGATGCTCCTGGGTTCGCTAGCCGATCCACCCGATGGACAACCTCCTTCGTTTCACGTGCCAGTTCGAAGGAAATGGGTGGCAGCGTCTGAGCCCACATGCGCCATTCGTTAGAATTGGTGCTGATGCCAATGTTGGCCATGTCCTCGCCACGATCGCCGGCTTCAAGAAGTCGCGCTCGGCAGCTGCCCAGCCGGACCACCATGTCACCGTAGCCGTTCGACTGGACCTCGGTGATGATCTTGCCCACGATGATGGAGATGGAGCCGATTTGCGCATTAATCTCTTGGATGTTGGCATCGCCACGCACGCTGCCCACCAGGTTTTGAATATCAGATACTAGTACAGCATTCTGATCCTCAACGTAGATCTTGCATCATGTTAGTGCGTCTGATCGTAGTCATCACCACCCCTCCACGGACTCACTTTGAGATCCTCGGCGGCGTGGGCATCCTGCTGGTGAGCTCCGGGTCCATTGATGCTGAGAGCGCTCGGGACGGCAGCAGGATAGCCCATTCCGTTGGTCATGCCGTTCGACTTGGACATAGATCGATTCCGGGAGTACGGGTCCGTGGATTCTCGGGGGGAGTTCACAGGGCTATAGGCCGATGAGTCTGCGCTTGCTCGGATACCTCCTAGGCCTTGGAATGGTGGGGGCAGGGGAAGCGTACCCTGGGAAATAGACACCTGGTCTGTGTTTTGGGGAGAAAAGAATCCAGTCGACTCCACGGGAGTTATGGTTCCTTCGTTCTCATCGTCGTCCAACTCTTCGGCGGGTGTAGCCCGGATCTTCGCCATTCGCAGGAGGTCCACAATGGCCACGGAAAGGTGCGACGCGGCGGCGTCAAGCAGCGAAACCGGGGATATTCCGGCGCCGGCTGCAAAGTTCTTGGATGCCGTAATTAAGTTGTTCGCCGTCGCTGAGACCTTGGTTCGGAGCTGCTTCTGCTGTTGGCCGGCCTCCTCATCGTGGACTTGGGCAACGTCGATATCCTTGGTGATGCGGCGGACGCCGACAACTACCGATTTCATGGCGTCAATCACCGACTCCGGGTCCTCGGTCCGGGCCTTCTGTAGTAGCTCGTCAATCGCGATTTGGAACTTGGTAACGTGGACATCCTTAACGAGGCCTCGGTCGTCAGCGAATCCCTTTTCCCGGACATATTTAGCAGCGTCATGCTCGATCCCGACTCCCATGGAGGAGGCGCGCATGTTTCTCAGTTGCGTCTTGGTGCGAGCATAGCGATTCCTCCACTCTCGAACCTCATGCTCAAGCTGCTCAACGTTTTTCTCGAGCTCAGCCTGTCGTTCGTATGTGGAGCCGCTTTGCTGTGAGAGCATTCTCATTTCGCGCAAGAATTCTTCAGCTTCTCGCCGAACCTCTTCCGTTACTTGCTGTTGCTCTGCTAGGGAGTTTCGGAGGTCTTCATTCTCCCGCTGGAGTTCTGAGTCTCCACCGGCCGATGGCATGTTCCGGGACCCTTGTTGAGCCGCAGCAACCTGATCTTGGAGCTGCCGAGTCTCGGCGACATGATCATCCCGTACCCTTTGTAGCTCTTGTTCCATCGACTCATTCAAGTTTTGAGCCTTAGCTAATTTGTTCTCGAGGTCGAGCCGTACGTCAGTCCATCCCTGCTTCTCGAGGTTTGCCGCAGTAGACCGTGCCCGCTCTGCATCCAAGGCAACATTCATCTCTTCCTCCTTCTTCTTCATCACATCTTCCATACCATCAAGCTTTCCCCGCAGGTCTTCTAGCTGTGCCTGATACTCTTCAATGAGCTTCTTATCAGCCTAAAATATGTTAGCGATCGAGTACCCCAGCAACAGTCGGAGACACGAACTTCTGAGGCGACGCCGCTACCGGCACTTCGCTTGCTTTCGCGGTTGCTCGTGACCTGTTCCAAGGCAAAGGAGTCGCCTTCATCGTCCTCTTCTAGCATGGTGCTCTTGTTCGGCACGATGGTGTTGTTCTGGTTGAGCTGCTTCGGGGTTGGTCGTCCATAATCGCCGTTAGGTATTCCTGGAGATGCTGGCATTCCGTAAGCATCTGATGGCGGAGGTCCTCTCATAGAGGGTGCGTCGGAGGGCCGTCTCATGCGGCTTTGACCCCTTGGGGGGAACCCATTACCATTGGCATTGCCGTTGACAGGAGTGCCAGTCCGGCTGATCGGGCCACCGCGGATCGACATGGGGCTTCCTTGACGTTGGAGGTCGCCTCCGACAAATCGGGGAAAGCGGCGTTCAAGTTCGTGAAAGACATCTGCAGCAAGGTCTCGAAATCGTGGTGGTCCGAGGGAGGAGAGCCTCTGGCGGGCCTGGTTTCGCTTCGGGTGAAAGTTCTTTTCGGGGAGTAGAAAGGTGGGAACGGCGTTGGGGGCATTGGGGGGGGCCCTTGCGGCGGCCTGCCTTCGGATCAACTCGTCAAAGACGTCGGTACTGAGCTCATAAAACTGAACCGATGAGAGCCGCAGCAGCTTGTCGCGAGCCTTATTCGGTTGGTGCTTGTGATTCGGATCGCGGGTGTTGAGGAAGGCTCGCAAGGCGACGTAGTGTTCGCTGAGGATGGATTCGTCTAGGTCCGCGCGCACGCTGTTGCGACCGCTGTCGCTCCTGGCGTACATGTTGGTGCCCTGGCTGGACCGGGCGATGGAGGCGGGCGGCGAGGGACCGCCATTGCTCCTAGGCCCCGAGGGGAAGCCGTTCATGCTCATGTTGATGTTGGAGCCGCCCGAGTTCGGGGGCGAGGCGAGGTTGGAGCGGCCGTTGGGGTAGGCGCCGTCGTCGGCAGCTTGGTACTTGGAGACGGAGAACTCGCTACCGCCTAAAGAGATGGGGGACAACGGCGCATTGCGGCTTGCACTGATGCTCATGATGGTAGAAAGAAGTCCAAGTCAAGACGTCGCACGGCAGGAAAACGGAGGGAGACGGAGCAGAGCCAGTCGCTTGTCTCATAAGGGCGCCACGCGGGACCGCACGAAATGCAGGTGTGTCGTCCCAGGAATCGGCGCCGGGTTCCCCCACACGATTGGTGTCCCTTCAGGGGCGTGATGCCAAGAGGTCTCCGGGCGGCCGAGTGTATTTCAGGGTAGTCCGTCAGTCTGAACCACAACAATAGGCGATAATAAGTGGCAGTAAAGAAATCCCGGCTGTCTTCGTCAAAGTCGGGCGGCAGTGACGGAGGCGAGAACGGACGGGGAGAACTGGAGAGACGGGACTGGGGGAAGGGGGGATGAGGTCCGATCAGTCTGGCGGCCTGTCGCGGATGGTGGCACAAAAGGAAGGCGACTCTGGACTCTGCGACTTGTGCGACTCCAGGGCTCTACGGATGAACCCTGCGAAAGGGGAGGGATGGATGGATGGATGGATGGATGGTGGATGGATGGTTGCTCGGGTCCAAAAGGGGGTTGGTTGGGGCTGGGCCGGATGCGGGTGGGTGGTGTGTGAAAGCGTGTGTATGAATCCCTGGTTTTGGCTTCACTTTCGTACTGTGTGGCAGCGTGCTGCGTTCAGCGTGTGCGAAAGCGTCGAGCGTCAAATTGTCTCGGTCCAGATCCAGCAAAGTCGGGACCAGCATCCAGTGCGAGCGCCTCTGGGCGGATCAGATCTCGACGGACGGGAAATGAGCTATTGGTCGGTTACCAAGATGGCATGCCCCCCCCTGTTAGCAAATGATATCGACAATCGAACTTGCAATTTCTCGAATCCACCGACCGGTCGATGGACTATTCTGGAGTCCTGCCGATGACGAGGCCGACAACGAGGACAAAACGGAACCGTCTTGCGAGAACCGTCTGCGAGAACCGCGATCGAGGTGGACAATTCAGGCACAGCAAAGGCGCGAAGCGTGGCGGTAAGCCAGTCACCTGCTAGAGCAGCCAGATGATGGATGGATACAGAGCAGCTGAGAGTGGTTGCAGCAAGACGATGAATGGCTGGCTGGGTTGCGGTTAGAGATGCGGATGCAAGGGACAGAGCCCAGGTTTGTCCCCCTCCTGTAGCGAGGGCAGGTGGGTGTGCAAGTGGATTGGTGTGCATAGTGAGTGTGCAGTGAGTGTGTGGCCTGTTGCTTCGCTGTATCCAATCTCGATACTGCTCCGAGCCCCCTTCCCGGGATACCTACACGCGATAGATGAGGTACCTACCAAGCCTGTCGAAGCACTAATAAGGTTGGTCTTGGAGCCAGTCTGGCTGGCGCCTTCCCCCTGAAGCCGGCAGCCTCTGCGCGGTCTCCAGCGTCCTGACAGCATCCCCTCCCAGGGGATGATTAATAGGTACCTCACCTAGCGATTCATTGGCTGCAGTGTTGGCTGCACTTTGTACTTTGCAGCCAACTCTCTTCGACATGTTTTCAACCTACCACAGATAGGTGCAACTAGGTTTTATAGCCGTCACCTAGATGTGTATGCATAAGTAAGAAACGGTCTCTCCCGTCTGGGATCATGTTCAAGTAAACTCAACCTGCACTTCTCAGATGAGGTCAAGTATACGCATGGTTAGCGGTCTTCCGGTAGTGATTGTGGAGTGTGATCCCCCCAGCACACCGCCACCAGCGATTCGCCAGCGCATACCCGCTCTGCCCAGTTGCCAGGGTCTAGCGGCATCCAGTGAGGCGCTGGGGAGGGGCCGCGCTGGACAGGGGCCGCAACTCGGGATTGGCCCCACCGGCAGCATAAGGAGGCAGCCACCAGAGCCCACTGAAGCCACTGAAGCCGTTGTCACCAAACTTGGGGGGTCATCCATCATCCATCATCCATCACCCATCATGGGAGCAGACCGGCCTTGCGCTGTCAGGAGCGCCCCTTCCACTAGTGGCGTCGGACAAATTTGCGTGGCTCTCGATTGCGTGGCATGGGGAGGTGGCAGCGAATGTCCAGTCGCCGTGCGGAGTCGTCTCTGCTGGGTTCTCGGCACCTTTCTAGGTCTCCCCAGCCGTCAGCTCTCCCCTGGACTAGGACGTGACCAGGAGGTTGCTTGTCGACTCAAGGTCTCTCAGTGGCTGGGAGAGAGGCAAGCCACAATGCGCAACTCGCTTCCATATCGGTCTGGAATCAGGAGAGCACGCGACTTTCATGTCACCACCAAAGGTAGCCTCGAACTCCTGTTGGCCAATGTTTCTTCCTCCTCCTTAGGGACAGATGATCAAACTCATGAAATGGTCAGCCAAAGAGAAGCAGGGACTCTTCTATCCGGCAACCGTAGTTGCGAAGTAGCACGAAGAGCTAGGTGCGTACGTAATTTACCAACAACCCATTTCCTTTTCCACTACCGAGGAGGCGCAGTCTTGATGCAATCCGTATCTTCAAGGCCTCTCCCCATTCGTGCTCTGTCATCCTAGTTAACCACTTTCCCACTATGATCGACGTTGTGCTTCTCGACCGGCGCTTCCGCATTCACAATACGCACGTGCTATTCATAGTTTGTTCAGATCCCTAGCACCATCATGTTCCAACAAGGAACAAGAATGCACACAATAACTTCCCCTTTCGGAGTCTCAGTAACTGCCGCTCCTTTGTCCTTTGAAAGTCTCTCTGCTGTTGCTCTGTGGCTGGCCAGCCAACTTCTTTCCTGCCCACCGCCAATCAGTCTAGACCTGGCAAGTGTTTGCGCATGGACATCCCAGCCAACTGAGTCGGACAACACCACATGGAACACATTCAGACGACGGATGATTGTGATGGTAGCAGCGGCCTCCTAATTTCCACACCAGAGCAGTTGTGGGTAATGTGCCTCCGCTTCAGAGGGAAGAAAAACACTACACACCACAAACCATCAACTAACGTTCTGTCTTCAATGACATGAGGACATAGATTACAAATGTCATGGACTACTTTAGAAGAACATTTGCATCTTTTAGTATAGTTTTGTTAATAATCCAGTTATTACTTAAGCAGGTAGTCTTTGGAGGAGCGAATGGGTCCGGAGGCTCGGTAACTGTCTTCTCAATATGGAGTAAACAGTACGGATAACGATCACCCATTATAAGCTTGGGCCGACGCTATCCTCGGCTCGTCGATCAATACTATCAATCTAATATACTGTGAGGTGCTCATCTCTAATGTAGCGTGGCGATCAGCTTGGCGATAAGGCTCTACTAGGCTGGACTTGCAAAGAGATGAGAGACCAGGTTCAACGATGCCATATCCTACGCCTGGGAAATCATGATTGTGTCGTTGGGTGAAGAGTCGTATGGTCTAGTTGTGGTGCCTATTCAACGACAGCCCAATGACTTTGCCCTGAATACACGCCACCCTAGCAAGAGAATAGATTCCCGTCCCCTGAGCTGTTTGGGTAGCACCAAAGAGGCACAGCACATTCTGTCGAGCAAAGCGGCAAACATAGATCACAAGAGCAGGCACCATCTGCCGATGGAGGTAAGGATCCATTTTGGATCACCCAACGCCAAAATGATTGAGATCTGGCAAGGCTTATCCGAGACATGCATGCCCAGCGTGGTGATCCTTGGAGCATAATGCTGTCCTGGAGCTCGGGCTTAGCATCGTGAAAGAAGGTCGGCATCAATATCGACCTTTTGCTCGCAGTGCGAGATCACTCTCCAGCAGCGTTGTGACCTGCTTCACGGACAACTCATAAACATGCCGTTAAAAGCGCATGTGGAAGCTGCCTGCAGGGCACAGTGGGTTTGGCCCAGCTCTCTACTATCTGACCTGTTGGAACTGCCATGTCCCAAAACTCAATCTCAGGTCGAATGTTTCGCCTGCTTGTGCAGACGGCAAGACAGGACAGCTTTGCGTGATTCTCTAAAACCAAGCCACGGTCCACGTTGCTGGTAGGTTGGGCCACCTCTCTTGCCAGGCCGCCAAAACATCTGGCACTCGCTCATCGAAGGTGGCCCGGCTGGTGGCACTGCCATTGTCAAAGCTTGTCGAGCCTACAGCGTCCCGCTCCTCTGCTGCCACGGCATTGAGTGAGTTGGCAAGATCTAAGATGCCTTGCCCGCCAACGGCAGCTTCCTCGTGGTTATCTTTGATCTCGACGTTGATAACGTGCACTGGTATGTTGAGTGGCGATCCCCGGTTGAGCAGGTCGTCAATGACAGCATCCCAGCACCGCTCCTCACAGGTGATGACTACGTCAACTAGGCCGCCCTCAGTTCCTTCGCTACCGCGGTCTTTGGAGTGTTGAAGGCGAGGCACTCCGACTTGCCAATCTTGCCACCGCTCCGGCCCCCATTTGACGCCACGGTTTCTGCCCAGCATGTTCAAGATCCCGTTGTTCTTGTACAGGCGATAGTCTTTGGCCTCAAGCTCTTTGTACATGCTATCGTACGAAGTTTTGTTGAAATGATATACGTTGGGTTGGGTGATGGTCGGACCAGGCAAACGCACGAGAGACCCGGTCCCGAACGAGATCACAGGGTACTTTGCCAACGAGAGCTGGAGATGGGCCTCCATGGATCTTTTGGTGGTTAGTTTGTAGCAACGGATCACTGAACCGATGCGAGACGAACCTGTTGTTGTTACTCGCGCATACAGTGCAGAATTTGAGTTTGTATCCGTCAGTTTGGCCTGCTGCATCATCCTGACCTTGGGCCGCCGAGCTTCCATTCGAAACCTCCATATTGTTTGGAACGCTAGCCGTGTGGTAAAGCTGGGTCACGAGAGAAAGGAAGGCTCTGTCGCATCCTTTGCACGAGGATGCCAAGATGTCTTGGTGTGCTGTACTCGGTCACGTTAGCAAAGCGATCGATTGACTAGTCAAGCAAAGCTAAGAAGGACGAGTGATCTTCAATCAGGATAAAGTTGCGTATGATGTGTCTCAACAAAGAAATTCAGACAGCTCCAATAATTAATCTCATCATAGAAGAAAAGAAAAAGGACGCGAGGCGCGCAAAGAACTTACCGTATGTCAGGTGTTGAGCCAGCGTCTGTGTGATCAGGTCATCTCGCTATTTGTTGGGTGCCCGGGTCACGCAGAGTTTGCTCCTTACCGAAGGATTGGTTAAGGATTATTGTGAAGGAAGGTTGGTGAAAAGTAGCTCGAAGCTGTGGGTGAAGTTCTGTCCGCCGCTTAAAGCTCGGCACCCGCCGCAACCTGCTTATGTCATGTGGGATCAAATGATTACCTAATGGGCGAATCTGCGCTGCTTATGTCAGTCATCCCCACCGGACTGAGATTCTACTTCGCTTGATCAGGACGACACAACAGCTTGATTCGCGATGGCGATCTGGGCTTTTGGCATGCATGATGGGCGTATCGCCTGGACAGATTGCGAGATGTTGGGTGAGCCTGTTCTCCTATCTCGGCGGTACGTAACTGAACATTAGCTCATGTGCCATTTAGTTGACTGATGTGTCCTAACTCTCTGCGTGAACAACGAATTTGTTTCGCTGTTGATGTGCCTCCCGACTAGCCCTCAACATCTGCACCCGTAATATTTCGGATTTAATTGCTCACTGGTTTGCAGCAGACGTATCCGAATATTTTCAACACAGGCAGGAGAGTTCTTTGATTCTGAATATTTGAGAAGGAAGGCCTCGCATGAACAGTAGTCTCTGCCTTGGGGCACGTAGCGGTACTCTGGTGTCATTGTACAAACTAACCAGGATCAGACTCCCTACACTGCTTGTAATTGGCCGGCTAGCGCCCGCATAACCTGAAACGAATCGATGGATTAGGTGAGCCCAATCAAGATTCCCTGCGAGGCACCCACTCATTCCCGTTTGCTGTAACCAAAAATAGACGTCAAGGGGAGCGTGATTGCTGGCTCAGGCTTTGTCGGGTCATTGTTGACCATGGCCTCGGGAAAGGAACG
The DNA here is from genome assembly GCA_020744375.1 of Dactylonectria estremocensis. Lineage (NCBI taxonomy): Eukaryota > Fungi > Ascomycota > Sordariomycetes > Hypocreales > Nectriaceae > Dactylonectria > Dactylonectria estremocensis. The sequence continues at coordinate 1,963,249 of JAGMUU010000004.1, forward strand.
TTGTACAATGGGCATTGGGTACGTGCATGAGACCAACTTTCGAGGCCCGACATGGGGGATGGGATGAACTCTTGCCAGGCTTGAGGCTGGTACGGATCATCAAAGACTCGGCAGAGGCGCACACGAGACGAGGCCCTGGGAGAGGTGCCCGCGGGGTCATCAAGAGACGGCTTGCCGGTGCGGTGCTGCGCCGTGTTGCCCACCGCTTGATTGATGAGTTGCAAGGGAGTTAATATTGCTATTTCATCATCTGTGACAACCCTGTTGAACAATTGCGCTATTCTGGCTTGGCTGGGCCTCCATTGTGCACACAAAATTGTCTCGTGCCTTGACAAGTACCAGAGGGTCACGGCATCTTGCGGAACGGGAGACAAGCCCCGATGATGGGTGGCTGCTGTTCCTACTGTGGGTTCCTTCAGTGCTTTTGAGTTGACAAGCCGTCTGCATGAAGAGGGATGCCATGCGACAAGGAGACGCTCGTGATCGACCTGAGGACCAGTTGCTTTATTTAGCGGCGTTGACGCATCTACTCGTTCAGGCCGCCACGGGTTTCAGCGTCCTGCGCGCCATACCGATTGCTAATTTCCAAGCATGCCGAAAGCGATTCCACGGCGGCGATCCGGCCCCGGAGATTGCTTTCATCGTCACTTTCGAAGCAGGCTTGAACACCCTGTTCGTCTCCCGGCCAGAATAGCCCGACGTGAGGGCCCGACATGAGATGAGCAGGGCCTTTCGTCCCAGGTCGAGGATCCAACTAGGCGGGTGGGGATTCAAGGCGATCCCCGTTTGCATGGAGTACGAATTCATCACACACGACATCCGTACTCATCGCGCACCAAGATAGGTAGGTAATTAGGAAGCTGACAATTGTAGAAGCGAGTAAACAGTGAGAGGTGAACTAGAGTCCTAGACAGTGAACCGGGGTTGCATCTCCTTCCTGGATGAGCTTGGGATTGTCTTTGTCATTGCTGTTGGTGCTGCAACAAACCAATTATGGCTGTGCCGATACCTGCGTGGGCGGGAGCACGACTGAGGTTGAGCGGGCGGCTGTAACCAGCCAACTGGAACTGATCGACTGATGAGACACACAGAGAGAGAATGTTCTGGTTGCAGTGTGAGTAGCACCCAAGTACCATTTCTGGTCTCATCCTCATCCACCGCACCGCACCGCACTGCACCGCAGCCCACCGAGGGTATGGAGCACTCATCGACCCCTCACTCTGACAGTTCAAGGAGGCCCAGGTAGGGTACCAAGTCAACCCTAACATCAGCAATAAACAGCCGGCCGCCCGGAAACAAGGTGTAATATTTCCCGGTGCTGTGCGCCACCCTCTGCACGCAATCTATTAACCCCTGAGAAAAACAAGCACAGGTGTATTCGTAGAGTAGCAACTAGAATAGCCTTCGTCCCAAGGTCACGACGACAAGACGACGGGGACAGGGACGCACAGCCTCCAATCCCGTCGTAGGGTTGACGTACCGGGACCGACTTACAGGCGCTGACTCGCTGGCTCTGCGGCGCCAACCAGTAGGATCAGTGCGCGACGCGCTTGCTTTCAGTGGTGTGTTGCGCTATAGCCTGTAGCCTACAGTGCCGTCGCCTCAGCAGCGGGTGCGCTGGGCCCTGACGCCTGAGCCTGACCTGGGTTTGGGGCTTTTGAGACCTGGGCCTTGGGGCTTTGGGGGCGCAAAGGCGGGCAAGCCTGCTGAACGACGGCCCCTCGACTCTCCACTGCGACTGCGACTTGCCCTCCACTAGCTTCGCCTCACCTCTTCCCACTCTCCAGAGTCTACTCCACCCTCGTCTCTGCCTACTACCTACAACCCAGCTCACTCTTCGACTTCACCAACAAACGCTCTGCTGCTCGCCCTCCGCAGCGCCTGCGTTCCTGTCGCCTCCGCGTCGCCTGCCTCATTGCCTTTTCTTCTCTACGCTCCTTTGCCACCCTCTCTCCTGCCGTCGTCGCTTGTTCCGCGACGCTTCTTGTGCTTGTCGCCTGACGACTGGTCGTCTCGCATTGCATTAGGGCTTGGCTCATCCCACCCTCCTCCTGGCGCCCGCCGACCGACTCCTCTCTTGGTGACTTAGCGTCGTGGCTGACTTGACGTCTGCTGTCCCTCTACTTCGATCCAACCTTGCGTCTCCCAAACTCGAACCCTTGGCGTTGCGGTCGCCTCGTCCATCTCGCTCCGTCCTTGTCTCGATTCCACCGTAGGTCTCGTCTTCGCCGTGCCACCGCGGCCCCGGGCGAGCCGCATACTCCCATTGCCTGGCGGCCGTGTGCGCGAGATCGCACGACCGTCGCCCCATTCGCCTTGCGAGGCATGACGACGACGGCAGTGATGTCGACGACTTCAGTTCCAGCAACCCCTCCCGCCGCGGCTGCTCCTTCTTCCTCGCCGAACCCTAACCACCCCGCCTTGCCGCCGCTGATCACCTCTCCCGCCTCGCGCCGAAGCACCCTGTCGCGCCCCATGTCGTACGCCTCCAAAAACCGACTGTCCCAGTACTCGACGGGCTCCGCGCCCTCGAAGTCGCGGCCAACTTCACACCTGTTTCCCGTCTATCCCTCGAGCCTCTCATACACGCTGGTGCGGGACTTTGCCTACCCAGCCACGCACCACTTGCACTATGGCCCACCTCCGGAGCCTTCACGGCCGCCCTCGGGCATGACGACCCCCGCAAGCGAGCATCGCAGGCTTTCAGATCCTTCCATTTCGTGGGAACAGAAGATGCCATGGGACTCGTGGGCTCCCGACGGCTATAATCGTGGACACGATATTGCCCCGATTCATTTCGGTGACGGACCCCCATACAGCGAGGATGAGGATTTGCAGAGTCCTGTTGTGGCTACGCGCCACCGATCGCACAAGTCCACCTCTGCCGCAATGGGGTCTGGCCGTGGAAGATCCAGCCGCAATATGGATGGCCAGACAGCGGGAGCGACACAATCAGCAAACTACGACAACGAGCGGGGCTTTTACGTGGGGACCAGTGGAGATGGCAGTGAGCGGTACTATGTGAACCATGGTGGCGAAGCGAATGGCCCTGGCGGAGAGTATGTCACTTACCCCCCTGACCAGGCAAGACACAGTCGCGCATACCACGTCGCCCAGCAGCCCAATCCCGCTGAGGGCATTGAATACTATCAAACCGGATCGGATGCTTCCAGCCCCCCATCATCTCCAGGCTGTAATGACGAGGATCAATCTCGCTACTCACGCGATTATCAGTTCACCATCACATCCCCAGACGAGGAGTTTCACGGGAAGGCTGTTGCTTTGTTTGACTTTGAGCGGGAGAATGAGAATGAGCTACCCTTAAAGGAGGGCCAAATTATCTGGGTTTCGTACCGACACGGCCAGGGCTGGTTGGTAGCGGAAGACCCAAAGACGGAGGAGAGCGGACTGGTCCCCGAGGAGTATGTCCGACTGCTTCGAGACATTGAGGGAGGAATGAACAGCCTGACTGGTCATCTCGGAGAAGGATCCGGTTCCCCAAATGATGTGGGCACGCCTACCCAAGCGGAGCATAGTGGTCAATATGGCCATACTCCAACGTCGAGCAACGCAACTAACGGGTACCACCAGCCGATCGTGTCCATGTTCTCGACTTCGAGCAAAGATCTTGACCTGTACCCGACTCAGCAGCTCGGCCTCCACTCTCAAGCCCCACCTCAAGTCATTCACTATCACGGACAACGAGGAGGGAGCCAGGCAAATACGCCCACCATCTCCCAGCACCATGATGCGGGGGTGCGGAGAGAGAGTCAAGATGCAAAGCGGACGGACGCGAACACAACACCAGTCCAAGAAAAGCCAAGTGTCGCTATCGGGGAAGGGAAGGTTGATGAGGAGGTGGCCATGGATGGGGACCGATGACCCCATCTGGAGATTTGACGAAAGACGTATCATGCTTGAAGATTCTCATGACTTGACGTATCCCACTAAAGGGATATGGGTGGATATACCAATAATTCCGGACGGGCTCGATGGAAGACGACATGCCCGCGGCGGCGAAAGCAACAGATGGGAATTCTAAACTTGATTGGCCTACCAAACCGGACTGGCTGGGTCGACACTGTCGTGGGGAACATTTGTGAAGGACTCGCACCGAAAAAGACAAACCCTTGGGTGACATCAAGAATAGGGGCATACTTGATGGGATAGAGAACGAACAGTGGAGAGAGACACCAATGCCAGCCATCGTGGCATAATAAGGAAGAGTGATTTAAGATAGAACGGGTTGATGACGAATAGGAGAATGCGATGCGTGATGGGGTATAAGAGCTTGATGAGCCGAGAGGAGAATAGCGTGTTTGGATTTATATAGGTGAAGAGAGGATACTGTGCGAAGTTCGTTGCGCAGGTAGAGTTGAGCCCCATCAAGTGCTGTTCGTTGATGACGTTGGCCAAGGTCGATTTTGTTTTGTTGTGATGATGTTTCTCTTGTCCTTGAGCTTGTGCCACTGCCGAAGCCGCCCTTGAAGCTCCTTGTCGCAACTAGGGCTCAGCGAATGCCACTGCTACAACAGCCATCTACAACCACCTATTGCACCAATCCGATCAAAAGACCCAGTTCGCAAGTACATGGCCTCCAAGCCTACATACTTTCGAACATCAATCGAAAACCTGTCTGATCTAGATTTCACATCTTATATGCACACCTGGGGTATCCAAGTTAGACTTGCGGGAGGCTGACTGAGCAGGGAATGGAGAAGCTGGGGAACGGGAACGAGTAAGCATGCTTGGCCGAGACATTTGCTACGTAACGTACATGAACTCTTCCGTATCCCACTTTCGATTACCAATCTGTCTTTCAAGACATGGACTAGGTACAGAGCTAGAATCCATCCCCGCTCTCAAGCTTGCTCTCCCATAATTACCTACCTACCCAGTTTATATCCGGGTTTCCGAGTCGGCAGCGATCGGGGCAAGTGCGGCCCGCAAAGGGACTCCGGAAAGTCACGTGTCGGTGGTAACGTCATTCCTCGCGACGATTCGGAGCGCCGAGCTACGAAATAACTAAGCTCCAGCACGCCTGCATATCTGCGACCAGCTCCCTCGATCATCCCCGCCACAACAACGTCGTCCCGCTGGTCAATTAGTTCAATCGACCTCTAGACAAGTGTCCTAAATTCGGAAATATGTTCTCCAGATCTGCAGCCCGCGCGGTTCAGCCGCTCAAGAAGGTATGTCGAGTATCTCGCCATGGACTTTTGTTTCGTTCCCTTCCGTCAAACCACCCATGGAAGGGATGGTTACACAGCCATTACCACCTCATAGCCTCTCGCGGGATCTCCTGGATCGCATTATAGTCGCTAACTCGGCGTTCAGCACGTCCGCCGCTATGCTACTGAGGCTGGCGCTGCGGGCGGTTCCAATACGCTGCTGTTCGCGGCTGGTGCCGCCGGTCTGGCTGGTGCCGGCTACTGGTACTTCAGCGGATCGCCTGCGGTTGTCCCCGAGGTCAAGAAGGTGGTCGCCGCTGAGCCCAAGAAGGCTTTTCTTGGTGGTGAACAGGGCTGGGTCTCTCTCAAGGTCTCCGAGGTTGAGGTCGTCAACCACAACACCAAGCGCATCCGCTTCGAGCTCCCCGAGAAGGATCAGGTCTCCGGCCTGCCCGTCACCAGCGCTGTCCTAACCAAGTTCAAGGCTGAGGGTGCTGAGAAGGCTACCCTCCGACCCTACACCCCTACCAGCGATGAGGGTTTGTCTCACAGGCGTCTCGTTTAGAATGCTTCTAACATTGCTTCACAGATGAGCAGGGCTTCGTTGACCTCGTCGTCAAGAAGTACCCCAACGGCCCCATGAGCTCTCACATCCACAGTCTGGTCCCCGGCCAAAGCCTTGACATCAAGGGCCCTCTGCCCAAGTACGAGTGGACCGCCAACAAGCATGAGCAGGTCGCTCTCGTTGCCGGCGGCTCTGGCATCACCCCCATGTATCAGCTCCTCCGCGGTATCTTCAAGAACCCCGATGACAAGACCAAGGTCACCCTCATCTTCGGCAACGTCACCGAGGAGGATATTCTTCTCAAGAGCAAGTTCGACGAGCTCGAGAACACCTACCCCCAACGCTTCCGTGCTTTCTACGTCCTGGACAAGCCCCCGACCAATTGGGCTGGTAACAGCGGCTTCATCAGCAAGGAGCTCCTGAAGACTGTCCTCCCCGAGCCCAAGAGCGAAAACATTAAGGTCTTCGTGTGCGGTCCTCCAGGTCTGATGAACGCCGTCTCGGGCAACAAGGTCAGCCCCAAGGACCAGGGCGAGCTGACCGGTGCTCTCAAGGATCTCGGCTACTCAGCCGAGCAGGTGTACAAGTTCTAAAAAGGTGCCTATGTTTGTCTTGAAGAGCGCGATGATAGAAGCTGTGTATGATTTGCTCATAGATCGTAGATAGATGAGCCGAGAAAGGCATCAGAGAAATGACATGAGAAGGCTTTGTTAAGCCCGGCTTTATGGCATGTCCCGTGTCGGTGATGCTATTGGTGCAAGGGATTGTAGCCATCCCTATTTCTCCGATAGTGCCTAACCGCAGTCTATTTCTGGCGTAGTGGTGGCACATCCCTTGACCACAGTGGCAGCGGTTTCCGTCTTGGGATACAAGCCCCCGTACACGTTCTTCGATTCATGACGAGACGCCGTTGTGTCCAACTGGGTGAGAGTAAAACAGCTGCGAGATGGACTCGAAAGTGTGCAGTGAATCACTCACTACCAGCACTGTCGATCAGCAGGGACAGATATGGGCTAAGCGGGAGCAAGGCTGATTGAGGCGACTTCTCAGCATGACTGATTGCAGAGAACAAGACAAGCTCAGATTCAGCAATGAATAGATGCCGTGATTTTGGAAACCCAAAGGTCGAGTCTCGGAATGCCGCACACACACGCACTAGCTACCGAGCCGCTGTGGCTGCTCTTGCTACGTCCAATGCATTGAGGTGCTCGCTTCTATCCCTAGTTGGTATTTGAAGTTTTGGTGGCGCATTCGTCGATGCCGGTTGATTGGTCTCCGCCCGCGAGATGTGACATGGATCTTGAGACTGGCGTTTGGGACCTCAAGGCACGACCGCCACGAATGACAAGGGGTTGCGAGAAACAGAGAGAAACTTGGGTGAGACGCGAGAATTCTCGGGTTGGCTGAAAACTCGAGAAAATATTTCCCGAATGTCCAGGATTTGATAATATCACCGGTCATATTATCCGCTTACACCCCAACTACAGTATGTACCTTCAATACGCTTGGCCTCTTATTCTTCCTGACCGATGAGCCTGCATCTACACTAAGATAAACGACCCGCCGCCTCAAACCGTCCCAGGTCCCAGCTTCTCAGCCGCAGCCCTTCATTATTAGCGCCTAACCCCTTCTTCTTCGACGCCTCCGATTTCAGCCAGCAAGGCAGATTTTGGCAGGCTTCCTCCTCCAGATTGGACAGGGACGCGCTCTGTGCCCTGAAGCTAGCGGGTTCTAGTGCTTCACTTTCTGTCTTTCTCGCCCCCCTCGCCTCGGGCCGTGCGCTGGCAATGATGGTTAAGACGGTTGGCGTTGCAGTAGTGATGTGGCTAGAGAGGTAGTTCCCGTTGTCTTTCTTTCCTCTTTGGATCCCTTTCTTCTTGTTATTGCTCCTATTCTGCTTCTTCCTCTTCTTCTTCAAATTTGTGCTGTTCTTTATCACGTCCATCTTTGGTAGAAGCAAGGTCAATCGTTCTTTGCTCACTGCTTGTGTGTAAGGTGAAGGTTTATACGAGAGCAACTTTGAAAACACACCGACACCAACACCGAGATCCACGACGTTTAAAACACCAAGAACAACAGCATCGCCATGGCTCAAATCAACGCCGTCCGCGCCCAGGGAAAGGAGCACTTCCCTCCATACCCTCACGGCTTCACCGTCCTCCGCATCTTCCAGCTCGTCTTCAGCATCATCATCCTGGGCGTTGTCTCCTACACCGTCTACGTCCTGGCCTTCTCGGGCAACTGCCTGATGCTATTCACTGTATGTTCGCCCCCTGGTTGCCATCGCTGAAATTCTATTCTTGACGGAATGAAACAAAGTATTCTAACACCAGCTTTCATTTTCCATAGACTGTCGTCACCTTTATCGCCTCCCTGTACATGGTCATCGCCAACCAGAGCGCGCACCAGCTCTACAACTACTGGGCCGTCCTGTCTCTGGATATTTTCCTCGTTATATTCTGGCTCATCTCGTTTGCCCTCCTCGCGTCCCAGACAGCCTATCTCTGGGCCGTAGGCGGTTCCTACTGCGACTACTACTCGTGCTACTACGGCAGTTTGTCTGGCAGCGCACTGATTTACGGAGCCATCCTCGCTACTGCTTGTGGACTGGGCGCACTTGAGTTGTAAGATACACGAGTCCTTGTTCTCTTGCTCGACTAACACAGAGCCCTCTCTTGCAGCTTGTTCTTCTTCATCTCCCTCATCATCCACAGCGTCGCCGTGTGCCGGCACCGGCGCTCCGGGCTCCACTGCAATCCCGCACCAGCCGGCACCGGCGCCGTCGCAGTCGCGGTCCCGGTCCAGATGCAAACCCAGCACCCGCACGGCATGATTAACTACCAAGGCCCACCGCAGTTCGGCGCTCCGATGGGACAGAACCCGGGCCTCAACACGCAATCCGTGTACAACCCGGCCCTGCCTCCCCAAGGCTACCCTCCCCAGGGCTACCCTCCTCAGCAGCAACTCGGTGAAAAACCAATGTCTCCCGCAGTCCCCCATGGCCAGCAGCAGTTCTATACCCAGCCTCCTCCTCTGGTTCCCCAGACCACTGGAGGCTCATCGGTTCACCAGCCTCCTGTTCACCACTCACCCCCTCCGATGCCCCAGGGCACCTATCAGCCTCCCCATAGCCAGCCTACTCCGCCTCCCGCACCCCAGGCTCCAACCTACCAGCTTCCCTAGTGAGTCTATCGAGGCTCAATTTGGGATTAATAGTTAGCAGGGGATTCTTGTTATGGATAATAGAGGATCTAATTCGGTCGTGTATTGGTTTTACTTGCTTTTGGGGATATTAGAGTTAAGTAATGAAGGAAATGAACTAGTGCACTGCTTATTTGAATGTCATGAGAGAGAAATGCAACATGTATGGATTTATCTACAGCATTCTTCATATAAATCCGACCGAGACATGTGTCCTGTAACAAATCCAAATAGTCTTACGCCGGGTGAATGATATCTCACCATTCATTGCCGGATCTATCCAATTATCCCGCCCACCACTTCAGTACCATGCTACTCAAGGCTCTGAATAGCATTGCCGATACAGCTGTCAATGATGCCAGCCCACTTCAAGCCGTTGACATAGTCCTTTGCATCAATGCTCTCCACCAACCCAGGGAAAACAGCTGGTTACATGTTAGCCGGGTTCGAGCCAAGTTTTAAATCTTGAACAATCACTTACCCCCTGAATAGCCTGTCCAGAGACCAGGAGCAAAGACGACATGCTTAAACCAGCTTCGTCCATCCAAGCCACCCTCATACAGGAAGGCCCTCTCCAGGAACTTGTACTGCTTGTTAACTTTGGCAATAGTGAGTCCAAGCTGAATCCGTTTGACAATGTTCCACCATGGGATACCAGTCTCAAGCTGGAGACTGGCACTGGCAGCTAGATCATCAAGTTCGCCCGCCTTGACACGCAGAACACTGAGCGATTCCCTGATGCCGTTGAGACGCTCTTTGAAGGCGTCCTCGCTTCCCAGTACAGTATCAGACGTGACACTGCCACGGAGGGTAAAAACCTCGTCGTCGCTGAGCGACTCAGAGGCAGGCTCAAACTTCAACTCCACCTGATCCAGGTAGCCCAGTAAAGCACCAGCATACTCGGTGGCGCTGAAGGGTATGACAACGGTGTCGGTCAATTTCGCGATCGTCAAGCCCAGGATCTGAGCCATCGTCTTGTGATACTCGAATCCAGGGTCGCCAAACTCGCTCATCCAGTAGAAGCTGTCATAATTGCTGTGGTAGTGGTAGACAGCGCTGTGGGCATCGTCCTTGAAGCCCATGTCGATGCAGGGAATTCCAGCAAAATCTTGGAAAGCGGTGAAATCGCTACCGCTACCCATTGTAGCAATCTTGCCATCCCAAAGATCGCCAACAGTTTGCCCTTTGATAGTCTGATTAGGGGATGGGACCACAGCTGTAACGTCCCGTAGAATTTGGTTCAGAAGAGGTGCCGCAGACGCACGGAATCGAGGCCCGCCAACGCCAACGTCGACGTTGACATAGGCCACATTGGCATCCGAAAGCCACGGCAGGTACTCTTCGACCCATTCCGTGCTACCAATCAGCGAGTATTCCTCACCATCCCAACTAGCAAAGACAATGGTTCGGAAAGGCTTCCACCCTGCCTCAATAGCCTTGCCGACTCCACGAATCACCTCGTTTAGGACCGCCGAACCACTGTTCGGGTCTGACGCACCGCCGACAATCCATGCATCTCGATGATTTCCGACGACAACGACTTCATTGGGCACGGTTCCGTTGACAATGCCAATTACATCCCAAAGGGGAGTGGTGACATACTTTTGCTCATTGAAGAGGTTAACCACAACATTGTCAGGTGTTGGTCCGATATTGTATTTGACGCCTTTGTAAGCCAGCCCAAGGTTTTTGTTCCAGTATTCGTTGAAGTCAGAGACTTTGGGGCCGTGGCCATTGAGAGCTTTGAGAATGGGGAGCGCATCGGCATAGGAGATGGGGATGGAAGGGATTGATGGGGTTGCATCTTCCACAGGGACTCGAGGTGCGCCAGGCTTGGATGGGTACCCGGGTGTAGTTCTAGACAAGTCAGTTGACAGTCACCGACATGCGAATAATGGAATCGTACGGGTCACCTGGGCGGATGCTCAAAAATTCAGCGCTGCCACGCTGGACGGCACTGGGATTCCTCGCCGGGCCTTGGGGATAAGGCTTGTACCCGTTCTCTTCAGTTCTCTCGCCATCATCACCAGGATCGCTGTAAATCAAGATTCCGATCATGCCCAACTCCTGCGCACGTTTTACCTTGAGTCCACGGAAAATTCCGCCGTACCTGGAAATGGCGATTTTGCCTTTGAGGTCGATTTCAGCGTGGACTAGATCCTCAAAGTCCTTGTAAGTGCCATAGTTGACGTAGATAAAGGGTGCCGTAACGTTGCCACTAGCCGAGTATCCATGGAAGATTGGGACTCGGTCCGCAACAGAAGTAGTAGGGTCCTCTTTGATGATGTCTTCCTCGAGAGATGCCCTGAAAGCCACCTTCCAATCGCCGGCCTCCTTGCCTTTTTCCAGAACCGAGACACTTGCGTCAACGGGGTAGTTGATGTAGACATCATAAGGGACGATTTGAGAGGCAACCCCCCACTCTTCCCACCGGTCCTTTGTCCACTCCGCCTGGGGACCAGTTAGTTTCACGTCCTGCATTGGGTTTATTTGTCGTACCTGAGAGAAGTTTGTGCCAGCAAGGTGTACACCGGATGTGTAGTATCGGCTCCATTCCTCGGCCTTTTCAGGGGATGGGGTGTCGAAGAGGATAGACTGCACTTCCTCAGGACTCAAGCCCTTGCGGGGTGCTGTGTAGTGGCCGTGTTGACCATGGCGGTGCTGAAGTGGCCAGATGAAGACTGCGTGAAAGATAAATGACGTAAAGGCATAAATGAGGATGGCGCTAGAGGCTATGGTAAAGAAGCGGCGGGACGTCTGATGCGGATACCTCCGTTGGGGAGACCCGACGCGGACAGTTTGTATGAGAGGCGTACGCTCGTTAGCCATTTTCTCAGGCAAGGAATTGCTGCAGAGGGAAAGTCAGTGCATAAGCTAGACTGAGGTGCTAGTAATGTGAGATTCGTGATGCCTCATCCGGCATCGGGCTGGGGAAGGACAACAAAGTCGATGGCAAGGGCTTTTAGGCAAGTGAAGCAGACTCACGACAAGCTCATAGTAAGAGTATGTTGCGAGATGGGCTATCTCGAGAAAAGACCTAGCGACCCAGTCATCCAGAGGCAATCTCGTGAGATTTACTGTCAGCGGATGATAGTCGTAGACCGAAAGTGGTGAGCTTGATAGCTGTGGAAGAGGAGTCGACGTTGAAGTCAAGGCGTGATGGCATTGGCGATGACGTTTTGTATGGAATGGGGCTTATCTACCAATCATCAACGCCTCCACATCGCACCTGCCCGTTTTGCGCCGATGCACCCTGCAAGCCGCTTTCTCGGCCGGTGCTTAAAGTGGGACCATTGCGCCACGATGCACCAGCCACAACCCTCACTGAATGCAAATCTACCTGCGCCTCAGCTTGTGCAATGATCAAGCACAAGAGTTCAGTCACCCACTTAGCTAGCGATCGACGTGCATAAACCAAGCGCTGATCCGTGCAGCTAGGTGTGCAAGGCTTGCAGCCATCCCCACCACCTCAAAGGCCCCGTGCCTAGTCTGAGGGACGGGCAAATCAGTCAGCATCCGTCAGTGGTCGGGATTGATGTCGTACTCCAGGGTCTTGTCCTTGGTGAGGACGGAATCGTCACATTGGAGGGGTCCGGATTGGTCTAACAAACCCGTCGTTTCCGGGCCCGGGAGTCCATCGTCCATTCGTTCTGGCGACCGAAACCAATCGCGTCCACCCCACCACCTGGTTCGCGGTGGATGGTGGAGGAAGATGGAGGCGATGGAGGAGGCGGCCCGGGGGGGGGGTTCGCTAGACAGTTCCCGGAGCGAGTGTGGGATGCCGCGATGCAACTGGGATTAATCAGACAAAAATGGCCCACCCATCTTGAGGCAATGATCCATCTCGACTCCTCGAGGCAAGATTACACCGGTGCAACAGAGGAGGAGCTCCGCTGTCGGCCGAGCTGCAATGCAAAGCGATTGCAAACGCCTGCCCCCCGGTTGTCAGTTGACTCGTCCTGCAGGACAGGCAAGGGACAGGGACACGGATGAGCAACGATGCATACATACAACCTAGTACAAACAACCCCGATGCCTTGTACAAGTAAACGGCCTGCAGCAATGTGAGCATGACTCTTCCTTGTCCCCTCGTCTCTTGTCTCACTCGCACACCCGTCACCAACGAGCGGATGGGCCAGAGTTGGTGAGCCCAAGACTCAAATCCGAGACATGGCAGCCGATGTCCGGAATGCGGAGGACGGAATGTGAGCGGGATACCGGTGCCCGTGACCGCTAATCCCCGCCACAGCGCGTGAACCTGGGCCGAGGAGCAGGCCTCATTCTGCCCTGTTCTCCAATGATACGCCCTAATGCACTTCCTTGCCCGGTGCAAACGCCCTTTGACTGAACACCTTGACACCCCTTGCTCGGTAAAAAAGTTCTTTTCACCGTGTTCGCCCCCTCATCGTCAACTTCCTCGAACCCCTGCAATGTCTCACAAAACTACCATGAATACTGAGTACAAATGCTTATGGCCTGCAACACACAACGGGCTAGGTAATCATGGGGGTCATGCAGATGGCTTGGATCGGGGTGGATCTGCTCTCCAAATACGGAGTAACTCACCCATTCTTCTGCACATGGTGCATTCTGCGCGGCACAAACTGCAAGAATCCACTGCAAAAGCCCACTTGAGCGCTGGCCCAGCCTACGCTACCCAAGTCCAACCAACCGCCACAGTGGATTAATAACTTCCTTCTCTCTTCTCACTCTCACTCGCTCTCTCCTTCCCGTCAGACTTCTCTTTCAACCTCCATCTCCCCTCAGCCTTGTTTCTCTGTCTTGACTCTTCTTCCTTCACACATTCGTCGGCTTCAGTCGTCTCGTGTTGAGACGCCCTAATATTGTTCATCCACCAACATCATTATCGTTCGGATAGATGCTTGCTCTCATCGATTAGAAAATTGGATTTTTCTTCGCCCTCCTGCTACGCCTCGTGCCCCACTCACTCCCAGCGTTCCGCAAATCGAGCCGACACCATGACCACCAAAGCATCATTGCGTGCAAAGCCTAAGCTGCCGGCTGAGCAGCTGGCGATTCTGGGTAAGGAAGATGCAACTCCATTGCTATGCTCGAGCCATCGCCGTCCAAGTGGTAGTAGGTTGGCCGTGGAGGACGGTTGTGTCATGACAACTCCCCTCCACACCCTTCATTCACGTCGCAACTCAACAGGCCATATTCGCCCAAAAACCACAGTCCCTTGTCTGAACTTTGCTCTGCCTTCATCTCTACCATTCTGCCTGTGCCTGCTTGTCTGCTCGCTGTCTGTCTCAAACGTGGATGATCCTGTTCCCTGTGACTGACACGCTCCCACGTGCCAATTTTCACTCTGAGCAGGCAGAACTCATGACAACATGACTACATTAAAGACAGCAACAGCAGCAGCACACACACACACACACACACACACACATCCGCTTTGAAACAATAGACTGTGGTCAACAGGTATCTTCACACTGTTTGAGGCCCACCGCTAACATGCGTCGCAGCTGTCGTCAGAGTCGCTGAGCCCATGGCTTACACATCCGTATTCCCATATCTACCCGACATGATCAAGAGTTTCGGCATCCCGCAGAATGACGTTGCCAAATGGGCTGGTATCACTTCAGGAGTCTTCTCCATTTCCCAAAGCATCACCGCCGTCGGCTGGGGCAAAGCCTCCGACACATACGGCCGCAAACCCAGCATCATCACTGGCTTGCTCACTACCATGGTTTGCTTTGTAGTTTGGGGCATGTCTACCAGCTTACCCATGGCCATCGCCGTCCGAGCAATTCAGGGCGGCAGCAACGGAAATGGTATGTTGGGCATCAATGGTTCATTCAATCCACGCTAACCCATCGTCAAGTTGGAATCATCAGAACTATGGTTGCGGAGATGGTAACTGAGAAGGAACTTCAACCGAGGGCCTTCTCAATCATGCCTCTGGTCTGGAGCGTCGGTTCTGTCATTGGTCCGATCTTCGGAGGTTTCTTTGCAGAGCCTGCAAAGCAGTATCCCGCCCTCTTCGGTAACATTGAATACTTCAAGCGGTTCCCGTTTGTGCTCCCCAACTTAGTCTTGACCATCTTCTTCCTCCTCTCTGTTACCTGCGCCATGCTATTCCTACATGTAAGCCATCTCTCAGTTGCTTCTCCAATTGATCCAAGTCCCTGACACTGTCCAGGAAACCCTCCCAAGCAAAAAGGGCAAGCATGACTGGGGCCTACTTGTCGGTCAACGTCTCACCCGAGCCCTCAAGCGCAAACCAGCTGCTGTGTCTTCCCGCCGACTCTCATTCGTCGATGGAGAGGCCACTGCTCCTCTTCTCCCCAACAAGGTTGTGTTGAAGAAGCATACCCAGGAACCCGTTCCGCACGGCTTGATGGATGTCTTTACCTACCAGACCGTCATCAACCTGCTTGCCTACTCGTTCCTAGCCTTCCATTCTGTTGCGTATGACCAGATCATCACAGTCTTTCTGAATTACCCAGTCGTCGAGAAGACCCCCGAGAACTTCAAGCCTCCATTCTACTTTTCTGGTGGATTCGGTCTTTCGTCTGGCGAGATTGGTACCATGTTCACCCTGTACGGAATTGTCTGTGCCTTCATTCAATTTATCGTCTACCCCCCTCTAGTTACCCGTTACGGTGTCCTACGGTGCTTCAGGGTTTGCAGTAAGTCTTAATTCCATTCCGTGCTGGTGACTTTCGGACATTGACAGTATTAGGCCTGATTACGCCGATTGCATACTTTCTAACCCCCTACTGCGTACTCTTTGAGACCTCCCAGGCCCGACTGGCCGCCCTACTCTGCGTTATGTTCGTCAAGGGTGCTGCCATCATTGTCGGCTTCCCCTCTACTACCATCCTTCTCACCAACTCGTGCAGCTCCCTGAGCGTCCTCGGCACCCTCAACGGGTTTGCCACCACATTCAGTGGTATTGGTCGAGCCATAGGACCCGCGTCTGCTGGCGCAGTGTTTACCTGGGGAGCTGGCCATGGTTACGCCGTCGCATCTTGGTTTTATCTGACGGCATTTGCTATCGCAGGAGCCATTCCAGTCTTCCTCATTGTTGAGGGCGATGGCCCCACAGCGTCGGCGGAGAGCAGCGATGCTGAAGACAGCGATTCATCAGCCTCAGGTACGCTCCTGTTGGATGGCTCCGTTGTCCTAGATGACTCAGAAACCGAAGATGAGGGGCTTCCATCTCAGGGGTACGGCACTATGAAGAGTGGGAGGGTATAATGAATGGACACCGAGAGGATAGATGCGCGCTTTTGTATTGGATGGTTCATGGTCGACGACTCATGACACGAAGCTGCTGATGTTGTCGAGATTCGACATTGCATGGGTACATGAGGCGTTGGATACTACATAGACTGACGTGATTGCTGTAATAGTGTGATGCGGACAAAGTAAATCAAGGCAAGAGGGAGGTAATAAAAGTATTTTGTATTTCCAATCGACATCATAATGGCATTTATAATTTGCACGTCCGTGATTGATGATGCTAATGTTGTATCCAGTTTTCGTCCGTGAGATACAAGTCCCATATATTCCCTTCATACATGGATCATCCCGCCCTTACAAAGAAAAGAGCACAGCTTAATGACACTGAAATGGTCATGAACAAGGGGAAATGCACCGCCCTCATATGTGTAATATATCCCGGGTAAGAAAACTCGAGCCATCTCTCCCCGAGATTGCAACTCGCAAACTCGTTTCCCAACGCCGTCGCAATGCCAGTCAAACCTGCTTCTGCCGTTCCATTCGTACAAAGGGGACAAGTATGGGTATATGCATTGGTATCCGACTGGAACCATGCATGGTGTTTTCCCCTGGTATGCGCCTAATGTTTTTTTAGTGTTGCGGGAGGAACGATTGCTTTCTTCCCGACGATTCATGCCTCGTGGTTGACATGAGACTAAGCCCGGCCACGCTTCAATGGCTAGGAGTCTTGGGGCGGACGATGCTCTTGTTGGATCGTCCACTGCGCAGTGACTTAAACGTATGGCGAGCCGCCACCCCTGGCAACGCGGATGAAGAAGCCCTCCCGCTCTTGCCACTGCCACTCTTCATGGCTTGGGTGGTGGTGTTGATGTTGATGTGGATGTGGGTGATAATGTTGCTGATGTTGTTGCTGCTGCTGCTGCTGCTGTTGTTGTTGCTGCTGCTGCTGTGGGTGCTGCTGTTGCGGGTGGTATTGCTGCTGATGCTGGCGCTGGTGCGGGTGCTGGAGCTGCTGGCGTTGTAGAGGCTCAGCAGGATAGTAGTCGTCCCTATGCCTCTCATCGCGGCCGTCCCGTCCGCGCCAGGGGCTGTTTCCACGAGACCTCCGCTCCTCATCCACGGCACTGTTTTCGCGCTCGTGCTCATGCGTATGCTCTTCATGCTCGCGAAACTGCTCCAGATCCGCTTCCATTTCCCCAAGTCGCAGATACCCTCGACCAACCCAGGCATCAATGGTATTGGCAATTTGACGGAACCCCTCGGTATGTCCGCCTTCCTTGCCAGCCTTGAGCCCGCAAGTCACGAAGAGGAAGCTGTGGATCATCTCGTGCAAAAACGTGGAAATGAGCAACCTGCGATTGTACTTGGTGTCCTTTAGGATGGGCGAAGACAGCACGATGAGCGTCTCAAATTCCCCTTCCCTAGATCGTCGCAGTGCCGTTGTGCCGACAATGTGCGCCTCGTACTGCGCGCTGGCAGGGTGGCTCCAGTCCCAGGCGACGCGGCCGGTCAGTTTGCTAGCGAAGAAGAGCTCGTTAGCGGCCAAGAAGATGCTGCGCAAGGCGTCGTTGTCGAGCGGCCAGTCCAGCGGGCTACCATGCGGATTCGGCTTGGGGTTAATTAAAACCTTTAGAATGCGGCCATGTTGCGAATCTGGGCACCGGCGCCGACGGTGGAGGCCAGCGACATGATCGCGGACCAGGCGAGCAGCTTCAAGGTCACTAAGGAGGGAGGGATCGTCGTCATCTCGGCCCAGACTGGCGAGTGAATTTTGAGTGGTGTCGGAGGAAATGGAAAGCCCCGACTGCGTGCGTTCCATGTTACAAGCTCCGGGACCGGGGGCGCCAGGACCGGGTGGTGAGAGGACGGGGCCATTTTCGGCGGAGGGGCCGGGGCCGGGGCCGAAGCTCAGTGGAGATCTAGGAGCAGGTTCAGGAGTAGGAGAACACTCTCGAATAACGAAGAAGGTGGTGATGTTCCTTTCATGGTCGGGGTGGAGAAGGGGTGGAGGTGCAGCCTCAATTCTGTGATCGTAGTCGTGGTAGTCGTGGTGGTATGGGTCCGGACCCTCATCTAAAGGATGATTGAAGCCATCATCCAGACCGGGGCCATAATGAGGGAGTGCGCCAATTCGAGGGTTTCCATGGCGAATATCATTGCCGTAAGCATAATCCCGTCGGCTTGGGGCCGATCTGCATCCATCGGTGCCTAATTCGCTTGCATCAAACTTGGTGCGTTTGTAGTCGGAGGTGTCGCCACCATCGCCACCATCTGAATGGCTCACTCTCCGCTTAGAGCCCATGTAGTAAGGCTCGCGGCCGACAGTGGCCCCGTATGAACGACCTCCATCATCCACCCAAGGAGAGGCCATGGGACATTCTCAATCGGTGTGAACGTCAACAGTAACGTCCACGGAGCAGATGATTGAGAGAAGAGGGTCCCATATATGCCCTAGTCGTCGACAATGTGACCTTGTGGCTGGGGTGGATTTGATCGAGAATAGAGCCGGAGAGGGGCGATCTCCTGGCAAGATCACGCGACAAGCGTGCGCGGGGATTCTCTTGCACAATGGACCCGATCTCGAATGCGAAGTCCGTGGGCGACGGTGGCTGAATGCGGTGTGCGATGCGGAATCGACGATGTGCTGAGCAAGGTGTCGGTGAAGCCTGGGAGTACGCGGTTGGACGGAGTGGCGGGTAGGTGCTGCGGGTGAGGTAAGGAGAGCACAGAGCTCGGCAGACAGAGGTGGACAGTGGAAGAATCCAGCAAAGATGGAGAAATCCAAGCGAGATAATTGATATTAAGAAAGGGAGAAGATGGAAGGCCGAAGGGCGAAATCGAGTTGGGAAGGAGAAGGGAAACAAAGTTTCACCGGGAGTTCGACTTGCGGTCGGCGCTCGAGACGTGGATTTAATAACAGACGTTTGTTCGCCGTCACTGGGGGTCAAAGGTCGATCCACCGCTGTCCGTCTTTTTCGCTGGGATTCAGCTTCGGAAGAGGCGTCACGAACTTGCGGCAGAGACGGACTAGACTCAACGTAACAAAGCAAAAGCTGCAAGGCCGGGTGCGGCATCTCCAGTCCAAATAGTTCCGTGCCAGGCCGCCCAGAGAGACCGGGGAGCAAGACAGCCCCGGCCAGGGAGCCGCCAGTCGTTGGACTCGTGGATCTCTCTGACAATTGGGCTATCCCATGGCATGGCATGTAAATCGGTCCAAGGTCCTGGCATGTCAAAATTCCATCCAACTCGTCGGTTGGGCTCGGGGCCCTGTCGAAGAGGGGAGGGGGCCAGAAACTCCACCCCCTAGTAGGTCCAGTTTCCCAGCCGGCTTGTTGCACGTCCCAGTGGAAGAGGGACGCCTCTCCCTCCAGAGGGCCATGCCATAATGCCATGCGTGCTGCGGTACGCCGCCATGCGCTGCCAAATCACCGCTGGGGAATCCTTGCAGGAGCGCGGCCAAGGCGAGGGCGATAGCCACCGGCACGCAGCACGACACGAGACGACACCTCCCTGGCGCAGCATCGATCGCCGCCTCACTTTGCACCACCTGCAATGCAAGCCGACTCGTTTCGGGGAGGCGAGTCTGCGAGTCTGGGCGATGTTGCTTGACGCTTGATGGAGGGGGGCTATTGCTTGAAGCTGATGCTGATGCTGATGCTGATGCTGGTGCCGCCGCTGCTGCAGCCAGCCTGAATAGCCCGCTGGCAGATGGCTAGTCTGCTGATTGCTGATGGTGCCGCTGCTGAACAGCCTAGACTCGTACCGTTGGCTGCCACGCTCCAACCCAACGCTCGACCGGTCGATGCGATGGGGACGACTGCTCTCTCACCGATGGAAGGGAGATGCTATAGGCCGCCTGCCGTGACGGCTTGCGCACCCAAGACATCGACTGCCTCAGGCCCTCACCCCCATCACCAAGCGGTGAGTGTGAAGGAGGGCTTGCAACAACAGCGCATCCGCGCCGTCGCCAATTGCACGAACGCAAGGAGGCCCCAACAAGGGAAACCAGAAGAACCTCAAGCAAGGCGAGTCACCACCAGGAAGATGTGGAGAGCTTGTACATGGGCACGTAGCAGTACAGCGGAGAGGCTGAAATGCCCAGTCCGTCCATCCGCGCCCGAATAATGGAACACTGCCTTGGAAGCCATCGATTCTGTCCATCCATGGTCTCATCGCAGAGATGCCCATGAACCAACGCATCCAGGGATTCCCCCTCGACCTCGCCAATCCAGGGCAACGGAGGCGAGAAATGGTGGTGCCGATCTTTGGTCATTTTGGTTTCTGGTTCAACTTGCCCGGCCGCAACACCCCATCACGTCTCGCGGATCCCAGGGAATCCCATGATAAACGGCTGCTTCTCTTTCTTCATTCTTCATTCTTTACCATGGCTCTTCCTTCGATGACTCCTCCCCCACCCCAACGCCCTAGCATGGATAGCATGGGAGCTAGCCAACCAATGCGGCCCCGCCAGCCGTCCAACTCGTCCGTGAGGCGAAATCCTCTAGCGGGTGGCTGACAGCGCAGCCATCTCCACTGCAAATCCACATCCCCTTCATGCCGTCCATCACAACCCATTTGAGACTTGGATTTAGATGGATTTCTTTCGGGGTTCCTGTTCAAGTTTGACCATGGCTATGCCATTCAATGCTATGATTCCCCTTCTCAGCTTCATTGCTTTTCCATTTGTAGAGATATATCGTGAGCAGGCACAAGAGTCCAAGTCTTACCCAAGCCCAGCCCAACATGGCCTCAGGGAGATTACCCCAACAAATACTGCACCCAGGTACCTCTAGATATCTCGAACACTTTGCGGGTACTTCATAGGCGAGAGTTTGTTGATTTTTAGATACTAGGTATGTGGATAAAAGAGATAGCCAATTTCGCTCCCAATACATCACTCAACTCGTGACCATTCAATTTGCAGCGCAGTCTCGCCTCGTTGTCGAAGCTACTGATTTCTTTATCTCGGCTGGCTGATCTCCAAGCCAGAGCAGTCAATCAATCAAACTCCAGGCCCACTACGTCCATTGGCTAGTACATGTCCTATTCGGGCGCTGATTGGTCGCCCTGTATTTCGTCCACGACGAACCACCCACCAACAACGACGCAGGTGTCGGCCTCGTCTCTCCACTGACAGCTGTTCGTCTTCTCTGTACTGACACGAAGGCCCTGACAGCCCTCGAGGTCTAGCTGCGAATAGTCGACGACGATCCCGTGGTGCAGAAAACCTACCTGTCACGAGGCAAGGCAATAAAAGTGAAGCCGGATTTCTTGCCATCTTCCACTAGTTTTGTTGCTCTGCATGGAAATCTGATGCGACGCTTAGGTGTGGAACACGCCAACCAAGACCGGAGCAGATGCAGATGCAGCCGTAAATGGGGAACGGGATGACAGATGCAAACGCACACTGCATCACATCGAGTGACTCAAACGCATTGCTTGTGACGTGACACGCCCGGCGACCAGAGCCCTGTCAAGCAAGCCCCACGATGAGAGCCCGAGAGACAGCCTGCGAGCCTGAGAACCCCAAAGACAGACGAGTCGAAGATAGACACAACAGCGACAACGAGCCGAGCGAGGGCAGGGCAGCCACACACAAAGCAAAACAGGTCAAATCTCCAACCAGCGACCTCGTCTTATCACAAGATTATGCGCAGACCGAATCAAGAAGGACGAACAGCTGACCGCAGCACATCCCATCCGCATCCGTCCATCTCCGTGTCCTGGAAATCTACCCATCCAGCCGAATAGATCCATCCACATAGATAGATCCATCATCCATCCACTGAACCGCCAATTCTTGGCCAGCGCAGCCAGCGCAGCCAACAACTCGCCTTGCACGGCCACATCTAGCAGCATGCAAGCACCCTGCCATACTCGACGCACCACGCCCGTCGTCTCCAATCTATGTGGCTCCGTCGCCATCCACGACTCCAACGCTGCTCGCCACGTCCTACATCTTGCCCTCCAACCTTGAGCAGAGGGACTGAGGGGCATCCTTGGAGGGGCGACAAAGACGAAGGCGCCTCACTTTCATTGCCGATCTCTCTTCCAGTCCGCCTCTTGCTCCTATGGCGGTCGAGTTAACGTTTGCCATCTAGGATCTTGCTTGCACTAATAATTAGTTCATAATTAATTGTCCTGTGAATCATATCCTGTATTGCAAAAAGACTTCCATTTTGTTGCTCCTTTCCCATTTTATGTTCCTTGAAACCGCTGATCCCATTTTGTTCCCAATATCTTTTCCGCGCCTGCCTGCAGCGCCTCTGCATGATCGTCGTCGTCTTCATCGTTGTCACCACCCGTCGTCCATCACGGTGGTGTCCACTCCGAATTCATTCAGGAACCGTGCCTCGTCAGCCTGTCGCTCCAGCGCCTCACGCATCCTCTCCTCGAATTGGCGTTGTCGCTCATCCGGTGCCACATTGGGGTCTTCTACCTCAAAATCGTCCGGCATGAATAGTGGATCTCCCGTGAAGCTGACCATTCCTAGTTTCTCCCCCGTCCAGAGAAGAATGTTATCCTCGTTAGGTCTCTCGCGACCATGTCTTGACTTGGTTGAAAGAATCTTGCGGGCCAGATCGTCGGACCCAGGCATTGACGCAAAGAGAGACTGGCGCATCTTCGCATGGCTGTGCCCAATCTTTAGCCGTCGACATTCGGTGTGCCCGTCCCTCTCGAACCACTTGATGAGCCCTGCCCCGTCCGAAAAGGCAATCTTTGTCCCGTGGTTGGCTACCGACAGGATAATGGACGACGCCGCCTTGTATCGGTTCATCATCGTCGAATTTTGCACCAGCGCGCCGTCATTCGAATGGCTTGTAGAGCTCAGCCCGTAAAGCTCAAGAGATCCCTTCGTCTTGTACTCCCCGCCTGCGATCAACGCACGGCCATCCCCTGCTGTCTTGCATTGCTCAACTCTCTCGGCAGAAAGCTCCCCGCGACGGCGTCCCTCGTAATCTGCACCGGAGAAAGGATAAGGAAGCGCCGCAAGACTTGAAAGCCTTGATCCCGAGTAGATTGAGCCCACGATCTTCGGGAACTTTCGCCGATCGTAGTGCAGAATATTGGAAAATCGTCCCGCCACGAAAATGTCGTCTGACACCATCTGCTCATCGCCCGAGCGAGGCAAGTGGAGAATGCTGATCGGCGTCGGCTGAGACAGCGAGGCGTACGGTGGCAATGGTTTTGGATCGAATATCGCCTTGAACGGGCTCTCCTCTCGCTGCCTGGCCACATCAACTCGATCTACAACCTCGCGCTTCGCATTTGCGCGCGCCCTAAAGTCGTGCAGATGGATTCCCAATGAGGTACCCACCGTCAATGGTAAGCCGTCGTGAGTCTGTGACAGAGTGGTAATGGACCATTCAAACGACTGACGGCTGACGACTTCAAGCCGATTGAGGTCGACCTCGATAAGATCTAAATATAGATGAGTGAGTACAACGATAGCCGTGGTATGACAGATGGCAGTGATAGTTGCAGAGACTTACGACCTTGAACAGCAAAGAAAGCACGGTGGCCATTGTTGTCCACACTGACGCATTCCGTCACTCCGGTGTCAATCCTCTTAGACCGCTGGTTGTTGTCATTGCCCCTCCTGTCGTTGAACAAGATCTCGGATGCGCTGGTTCCGACGATACCTCCTCGTTTTCCCCTGCTACCATTGACGTCCCACAGGCATACAGAGCCGTCGTCTAGTGGAGAGACAGCCAACATGGTGCCAAGACCGTCGTCTCCGTTGTTGGGATTGTAAAGGGCCATCCCCCGAACCTCGATAAGCTGCCTCGACCTTCTCTCTTTCACAAGCGGAGCCTCTAACCAGTTGACACATGTCGGTCCCTGACGCTGGATATACTCATCGTACCACGAGATACGCTCACTAGGGAACGATGGGTCCCAATTGGCCAGGTCCTGCAAGTATTGCAAGTGCTTTCGATGTTGACGAAGCGTCTGGCCTTGCATCGGAGTTGGGAGGCCATGAACTCCCTGTGTGGAGTCTAAACCTTCGTTCTGAGGCGATTGCGGGCCGCGCCGGCTTGAGCTGACTGAGACGGACGCAACGAAGCGGCGACGGTTCTGTAGGAACTGGTACCACGGAGAGCGATCGAAGCAATGGCGCTTCCATAGCTCATGGTCTAGGCAAACATCGCGGAGCTTACGAGAGACGAGCTGCAGAGTGGGCACGTGGTGAGGCTCGAGATCTTGGGAGCTCTGCCATCAGCGGAGCTATTCGAGGCGGGGCACGGCGGGTAAGTCAGGGGAGGTACTCACAGGACACGATCTGGAGCAGGATTTCGTCTGGAAGCTCATCCCAGCGTTGAGGCCGCTTCAATTGCCCGGGCTCAGCCATCACGCTCGCCGATTATGGTCGGACAAGAAGCGGAAAAGAGCAGCGGGAACGGGAACGGGAACGGGAACGGGAACGGGAATGAGAACGAGAGGGGCACCCGTCAGGAGACCTTGATGGAAGGTTCCAACCTCCAGGGTCAGCTGCAGACAGGACGGGACGGGGAGCTGGGGCCTGGCCGGGGTTATTGCGATAAGCGACGGCACGGGGAGGGTTTAAGCGACGCTATGCCACCCGTTGGCGCTGGCGCTGGTGTTTGGCGCGATTGTGCTACGCTGGGCTCGATTGTGGGCTGATCATTGAGAGTACAGAGAACTAGTAGATGTCGGCCTAGATGGGCTTGCGATTGTCAGCAAGTCAATGATCAGGAAGGAGATGGAGTGTCGTGCTGCAGCCATGCTCTAGAGGCCGTGCTCGAGAGGCCACGCTGGACACCTCCTCACCTGAGAAGCGTCCGGTTCCCCGCTGATTGCAGCCGACCCAGGTAGTCAGGTAGCCTGGTAGCCAGGCAACCAGGTCAAGCCTGCGGTTGGCTGAAGGGTGGCGGGACGGATGAGACGGTTCAATCAAGTCTCAGGCTTCTCAGCCGAGACTCACCTGGTTCTCGAAAGAGCCACATGCTGTGATCAACCAACAGCCCATGCCGCCATGCGCTTGGGCCTGCTCTCCCGTCACGTCCCCACGGCCTGTTGGTCGCTCCAAGTCACGTTTCTTGCGCCACCGTGGCTCAACATGTTCTGATCCCAACTGTTGCCAGCTGTCACGAGGGGGACCGGTGCTGCCTGGTGTTGTAGCTGTTCTCGGTCCAGTCACCTCGGCAAGTGTTCACGGCCCGGGGCTTTGAGGTGTGTACAAGGTGAGACTTGGCTGGCCGGGCAGTTGCCAGCCGTTGCCAGTTTTCAAGCACACCATCACGACCGGGCAGCGTTCACTGAAAGACCGAAGGCACAAACTCCTTTTCTTGATGCCTCAGTCACCTCGTTCTCACTCTGGTCCATTTGTGCCCAATCGATGGCATGGATTGACATGCCACGCTAACATCTTTGCTACCACCAATGCACCCATGCCGAGCACATTCAAGTAAACAGCACATTCGAATCTAGCCATTGACCCAAGCCTTAGCCATAAACACAGAAATAATCGCACCTCAGGCCACATCATCTCAGTGTACTTCATCATAGGTTTTAGCTACGTAAGGATGCAAGCCTAGACCGATGCATCACCAGGGAGTAACCTAGCCCGGGGTTTTACATCCCGGTCGACCCAGCTAACCTATACCTTTTAAGCCAATGATGCCAGAAAGGTCCAACTCGTCGATTGGAGCAATGCTCGCCCGGACTCTCTTGTCTATGGGATTCCGCCTAACGTGCAAACCCATGGGGCATGCTCTGTTCAGCAATAAAACCATACAGGGGAGTTAGAAACGGTCTGGAGTCACGTTAGACCTCCAGTCAACACACAATAGAGTTGTTTCGTAGTTCACAGTAAGCATTTCGTTTGCAACTAGCAACTCTAAAAGGAGAAAAATATGAACAGAGGGAGCATTGCGGTTCGCTGGCTTTCAGCATCTATGACTCGACCGGCATCCACCTGTGTACTACCCTCTGTATCTTGAGATGTGTCAAGGCCTGGCAACAATTCTTTCGAAATGAAGCTGCAAATGATAGGTAGAATGGCAATCAAATGTGCCTCTATTTCCCAAGGGCCTTATTTCCTGCGATTCTATTGACCTTGGAGTTTCATGGCCCGTGTGTTGTTTTACATGCTAGCTCCTTATGGTCTTTCCTGTTGCTCATCCCCTTATTTGTCCCCTGGTTTAACCCCTTATGCTTCACATTATAACCCTTGATCTTGCCGCAGAGTTGTGTCGCGCCTGGTCGTTTAGGTTGTAGTAGTGGCAAAGGATCTGGCAGCGGTCTGCTCGATGAATCCTTCGTCAGGATTGTAGCCGTCGTTACAGGCGCGGGTACGGTAAGTGACGAAGACACGGGGATTGTGCAAGATAAAGCGGCTGAGGTGCGTGCTATTCGTTGAGTAATTCTACTGATTTTCGTTTCCTAATAGCTGAAGGCCTCGAACGCGACCTTCATACAAGAGATCTTGGTGGTCAGGGATTTCGCTCACCGCGGCCACACGATTGTCGACGGAATATGCCTTTCGTCTCGCTTTGACTTCAGCGGCAACGACCTCCATTTGCTCGGGAGAGAGATCGAAGTCGCCAACGGGAGATTCAATCAGTGGGTTGTGTGTACACAGTCCGCGATATGAGAACTCCTCTCGAGGCCAGGGACAATAGGATCCTATACCATTACCCTTAGCTAGTAACAGCATAGGCTAGAATGAGAAATTGAAGGCTGTCTCAGTTGCTACGAACAGGACACGACACCTTGGGACCTTGGCGGGAGAAGGAATGGTGCCTAGATAAGTAACTCTTTGTGGATGATGGTGCAGACTTGAGAATGCTACACGAACGGACCTTGAAACGCAGTTCTGACTTGTGTAATTGTATGAGACCAAGCGTGCTGGAACACCATGGGTAGTTTCAGTGCCGGAGTCGATGTAGAGGAGGAGAACAGCGCCGACCTTTTCAGGAATGAAGGCATAAATGGTCCAACATCCGCGGCCATCTGTGGGGGGACTGCGAAAAGGTTTGACGGGCAGGGGGGACTCTCTGCCTGAATTATGTCGAAAAGGCCAGGGCAGAAGGAGGGAGGGCAGAGGAGTTCATATCGGAGACAATGGCCTGGTCGTTGAAGATTTGAGTAAATAGCCCATTGTTGCTGACAGGGGCATCGAGACACGCCCTGGTGATCTCACCAGAAGTTTGAGGACGGTGGCAACTGGGGAAGGTATTTTGTTTGTGCTGGTTCTGGTGCTGAAGAGGAAGTGGAAGAGGAGATGAGGGGTCGAGATCCTCGAGAGATTTTCGACAAGCCCAAGCCCAAGCTTATCCTCAGGCGGCAAGCGCGAGTGTCTTGTAAGCAACTTATCTAGGTAGGTAGCTGACCTTAGGGCAAGCACAGGCGCCCTCGCTTGCATAATGTGTAGAAGGAGGATGGGGAAGAAGCAGCGTAAGAAGGTAAAATAAGAGGGGATAAATAAGGAGATGAACAGGGAGATAAATAAGGAGATAAAGAAGGGAACAAGCAAAAGAAAAGAATATCAACAGCCAATATGTAAAATAATATACTGGTTAGAAGATTCCAAGAAAATCAAAGCCGTACGAGACAAATCCAATAGAGAAAAAATGCACATGGGGGATAATAATAGGTTATTGTCAAGGACTAATGGTGGCGAGCATGAAAAAGTAAGACAAAATGGCTTCAGTTGTAAGGCACACCATTGTCGTTTGACCAGCTGTGGTCATATTGGGACTACTGATGAACCATCGACCTGGAAACTGGGTGGCTCAGGCATGTTTTCTACGACGCGTGTAAAATGTACACACCACGCTGAGCCCCCAGCTGTCACTGAAGCAGCAGATGCCAACAAAAACAAGCACTGGTTCCCTGCACGTGATACCCCGTCCGGTCTCCTTTACCCTCTCTTTAAAAATCCCCTGCTCGGGCCACAACACCAAAACTTAACCACCTTCAATCCACCACAACTCCCCGAGAGAGGTCCTCACGAGAGGTCTATCGATACCCTGCCTCTTGGGCTTTGCCTCCCACATCGCAAACAGTGGCTTTGATTCTTCCTACTTCACTTCCCCTCCACCAACTTTCTCTCAAGCGTTTCTCAACTCCGTTTCGCCTCGATTCGTACCAAGAGTACCACAGCACGCAACGTCCACACTCGGCCGCGTGCCTCTGCACAAATGCCTAACATGGATCCCCATTCTGAGAATGTAAGTTTCGCGAACTCTTGTTAATAGACGCGTCGAACCAACTCTTCCAGTCACTTCCTTTGTCTGGAAGTGGGTGCCTAGGCCGAGAACTGCGAATTGCACGCCAGAAGACCGTCTCGACTGCCTCATCTAAGTCGGACCCTTTCACATCTACCGACTTCGGTAATGGTATTCAACTCGAGGATTTATCTTACCTCAAAGTCCAAATGCCTCGAAGTGGAAGCCCTGACCCTTTGAGCCTTGTGTCGGAGCGCCCTCATCGACTCGCGTCTGGCGCCCGTAACCCCTTGACTGGTCACAAGTGCAGTGCCTCTCTTGACTATGACAAGGCCGTTTCCGAATGGGAAACAGTTGTCCCAGATGATGATTTTGAAGACGGCCCTCAATTCCCAGCCCAATCCCTCCGACGCCGCAAGAATTTCGATTTCGTCTTCCATGCTCATGAAATCATTGATCCCAGCACCAAGCAGCAAAGCAGTCTGATCAAACATGGAAAGCCCACGACGCTTGTACTTCCACGCGTGCTTCCGGAGCTGCCAACAAGACAGTCACCAAAACTCGCCTCTCGTGTCCACTCTTTCCACTCCACCTCGAGCTTCTATAGCGATCTGGATGAGGCTGGCGAGCCTTCCGAGAAGAATGAGAAGCTGTTGCTGGAAGTTTCGAAGAGACAACCTTGCCAACAGTGGCCCACCACTCAGGCAGATCTCATGAGATCGACCTCCAAGACATCTACCAGTACCAACGACGACCCGTTCAAGTACGATAGAGATCCTTATTCGAGCTTTCTTCAGGCATCTGCAACTGAAGACAAGGATGTCAGAAATGCACAGCCCTGTGCCGAAGCACACTCGCGACCGAACGAGCACCTCCCGCCGTCTACACAGAGAGGCGCCAGTGTGGCCTCATTCTACAATGCCGCAGCTATTCGATCGACCTAGAATGTCGCCGAAGACATCAAAGTTCCAGTCATTCGAGGGGCAAAGAAAGCACCCTCCCCAGAGCCGGGGCCCTCCCGCCAGCCCACTGCTGGGATCGCAACTCTGCTTCGCCCCCGACCCGAAACGGACACAGAAGCTGATTGGCAAACCGTCATTACAGAACCACACTTTGATTCGATGCAGCAGGAGTTCCATGACAGCATCGGAAAGGGCACAGGAAGCAGTCTTGCCGATGTCTCAGACGTTGCAGAGCTTGAGTACGGGTCTACTGATAGAATCGTCCAGCATCCTCGCATGGGGGCTATGCCACGCTCGTACGTGCTTCGAAACGAGAGACAGAGAAACATGCCGATCCTTGTTCCAAAAATCGGCCCCCTGGACGGTATGGCTTTCCCTCAGAACACCACTCGCAAGTTTCCGCAGGCTCCAACACGAACTCCAGGGGGGATATCTCGCTTCTCGAACCCATTTCGTCGGGATGGTTCTAATCAGAGACCTGCTCGCGAGAGTATTCTCCTCGGCATGGAGTCTAGACGGGATAGTTACCAGACTCTTGATTCCGACACCAATCCCCCAGATGAGCACCTCGAGGAAAACTACACCCCTGCTGGTAACACTGGGAATAATGGAGGATTCAGATGGTCCCGTATTCGGGAAAACCTTGGACGAGATCTCCCAAAGACTCCTCTGACCATTTTTGACCAACCACTCTACAGGTTTGGATTGAAGGAGGCGAGCGGATCCAAACAGTCGTCCCATGTTCCGCATGACGAATTTTTGGCCACCCTTCCCCGACTTCACTTTCCATTGATCAGCTTGCCAGAAGCAGCATTGTTGCAGCATTTCCGCCGGGAACGAGGAGAAGAAGACCATACGAATCTCGGTATCTCATTTGTTTCCAGAGATAGATCAAACACTGCGACCACCTTCGAATCTTCGATACTTCCTCCGACGCCGGCCCCTATCGGACTTCATTTCTCGACTGGTTCTCCAGGCAACAGCATTGCCAGACCAGCTCAAGTGCATCACACTCGCCGGATGAACGGGACACCTCGACGCCGCGATTGTAAGTATGAAGGGCTCCAAAGAGGTGAACTTGCTAACATTGCTCTAGCAAGCGAGAGAATTGCCGACATGCTTGTTTCATCATCGGCCATCTTCAATACGCCCCCTCCGACTGAACCCCGGACACCCACGAACAGCAACTGGTACAGACGCCGCAATCGAGACCCCGCCCCGATCTTCTGCGAAGGGTTGCCACGAGCCCGCGGGTTCTCTTCAAGCACTCTGGAGAGAAGAGCAAGAATGCGGGACAGTTACCTCCCTAATGAGGGAAGTCTGTTTACTCCATCCGAAATGGATGTCATCGAGTCTACCCGAGAGGACATCATAACTCGTCGACAACTCTCTGGCACGAACTTCAATGGAGAGAAGAAGGTTTTTGTGGGGATCATGCTCTTGACACTTTTCTTCCCATTTATTGGGATCCTCGCTCTTTGGGGAAAATTTGATCCGGCAATTTCGTGGTACACACATGGCGAGGTGCAGTGCCTGGTCAAAAGCCAGAGATATTTGCTGAAACGGCAACTCCTAGCCGAAGCAGTCATCTACCTGGTATTTGTTACCTTTTTGGCTGTCTTCTTCTCTGTTGGAGTCTAGAACGACATGTCTTTGTTGAATCTGGAATCGCAGCTGAGATCGATATTCGAGGATTTGCCACAGAAACGGCGAAGATTGACGCACACGGGGAAGATTGATCGCCGGTATTAAGATCACATGTATTTTGAATGAGAACCCGAATTGGCCACTTGAACACCGCGGTTTTTGATTAAGTGAACTTCATCTGGGACGTTGCGTAGGTAGTCGTTAAAGGACATCCCATCGTCTGAGGTTCCAAAAACCCAATTAACAACACTATTCATGTGCATGCTGCACTCTTGCTTCGTCGTTTCAATAGCCCCTCGATAAAGACGGCCTCACATGTCACATGTAACATATTATCCATTACTTCTTGTTGCCGCCGGAGCTTCCACTGGAGTTTCCACTCGGGGCAGTATAGGTGGAACCACCATTGCCGTTGTTGCGGTATGTACTGCCATTTGGGTTGGAGTAGTAGTAGGACCCATCACTAGAACAACATGAGTAGCCATCAACGGAGAAATCCAATCTACTTGAAAGACGAAGTATGTGACATACCTGTTGGAGTAATGGTAAGAGTTCGAGTTGGATGCACTGGAACCGTAGTCTCGGGCACAGTAGTGGTTTCCCTGTACACGGATCAGTTAGAATAGACCAGTCTGGGGGGCGAGACAATACCTGGCTGTTGGTGCCGCTGCTCTTGTAGGTGTACTGGTCAGGCATGGTGATGTTGATGCGATGCTTTCTTGCTTAGAATTGTCTGTGACAACGAGGTGTAGAAGGGAGGTTGGACTTGAAGCGTGGTGAAGCGGGGGATGGCAGATAAGTTGGGCTGACCGCTTGTCTTTCGGCTTCGTCTCGAGCCCCGGCATGGGCCCCACGAGCTGATAAGGTGGCTTGAAACTCAATCACATAAGGGTCTGTAACGATCGCGCAACCACCAAGAAGCAGAAGGGTTTCGTGAATGGGGAAAACTCACGGCAATGAATTCGGCACTCATGGGTGTTTGAAGTGAACAATAGCCCTCTGGGGAGAGTAGTGGCAATAATTCCTCTATTCTGACAAAGGAACGGCTACACAGTTCAACGCGTCTGCAGCATGGTCGTGACGTTGTTGTTCATTCCCATCTCGCACGGTGGCAGGGGACGTAAGACGAAACCCAAAATGCCAAGAAGGAAAGGGGTCGTCATTTCCCCGCATGGCGGTAGTTGTAGCTTTAGGTATTTTGCCAGATTAAAAATAACGGCGACTACGTCCTCCCTCGTGGATCTAAGTTTCTCGAAAGGCTTCCCGTCGCCGTTGTTGGCTTCACACTCACCAAGCGATGGCTTCTTTTAAAAAGAGCAGAGAAATGATATTACATGGAGTCAATAATAAATAGGACAGCATCCTATCACTTTAACGCGGTAAAGGCACACTTACGCTAGTAGCAGGGATTCGAACCAAGCAGAGGGTGAAAAGAATGAAGTACTTAAGTAAGTACCCACCCATTTCTACCTACCTAGGTATGATGCAAAGTCGCAGCTACTTATGGATCTACATCACAGTACTTAGCACTCTGAGTGATTGCGTAGGGCAGTCAAGTCTACTTGCGTACCGTTGATCTCCCGGAGTACTGTGGGTATGGATATCTTAAAATGTGCCTTTACCTCACTTAAAGGGATACCTTTTTCTTGTCTTCAATTGGGCTGTTTGGGAGAAATTCAATGCTGCGTTAGGTGTGGATGTGGCCATTACAGTGTTGAGAAGGCTTTTGGTGTGCCATGTTTACTGTCCCCACCTGCTTGTCACAAAAGCATTGGTAGAGCTAAAGATCATTTGTCATACAGCTGTGAATGATGGGCTAATTATGATGTCATCGTCACCCCTCGCAGTATGCTCACAAGCAAAAACGGCGAAACAATGAGGGGATATTGCAACATGGGAAATGGTGCTGATTATAAATCGTCAAGAGCTACTCAATAGAAGAAAAGGAAGCAATTGAGCATATTTTATAATATTGTGCCTCCTCAAACCTGATAATTAATTGCCTGTTGGATCCTTCAGCACCTAGCACCACCCAGCATAAGTTCGCGACAATGACGGCCAAAGTATTCCTGTAAGCCTATGCACCCAAGTTATTGCACGTGGAGACGACTGACGAGTTTGTAGGACTGGTGCTACCGGTATTACACCTCCAGCTACCAATCTGCCTCGTTACTGATCGTGTCAAGGCTTCATCGGCGGTGCTGTCCTCGCTCAGCTACATGACGATCACCCAGACTACGACCTCACACTCTTCGTGCGCAACGAGGAGCGCGGCAGGCCGATTGCCGCGAAGTATCCGAACGTCTCGTTTGTATACGGCAACCTTGACGACTCTGCCGTCATTGAAAAGGCCGCCGCCGAGGCCGACATTGTCATTCGTTAGTCAGGCGTGCCATCTCGCGATGTGCCAAGTTGACATTGCTGTTTAGACACTGCCAATTCCGCCGATGATGCTCCGTCTGCCAAGGCAATTGCCAAGGGCATCGCTGCTGGACACACGGCCGAAAAGCCTGGATACTGGATTCATCTGTCGGGCACTGGAATATTGACTTGGTACGATAGTGAGCACAAGCGCTTTGGCGAGGCCCCGGTGCCAGAGGAGACGTACAACGATCTCGAGGGTATAGATCGCCTACTCAACCTACCCGACAACGCTCCTCATCGAGATATCGACAAAATTGTCCAGGCGGCCAGCTCTGATGCAGTCAAAATTCTCATCGTTGGCCCTCCTACGATCTACGGGACTGGTCGTGGGCTCGTCAACAGCCGTAGCGTCCAGGTCCCCAACCTAGCTCGCGCAACGTTCCAATTCGGATACGCTCCCATCGTCGGCAGCGGTAAGACGGAGTGGGACAATGTACACATCGATGACCTCGCCAAACTCTTCGTCAAGTTCGTCGAGGCCTCGCAAGACCCGTCCAAGCGTGACAACCCGGAAGTCTTTGGCCGCAAAGGCTACTACTTCGCCCGGCAAAGTTCCCACAAGTGGTCCGACGTCGCCACGTGGATCGCGGAGGAGGCGAGCCGGCGCGGATACGCTCCGGGGCTGACCACTAAGTCGGTCCCGCAGGAGGATGTGACCGGGACGGGGCTGGTCTCGGCGGCGACGTGGGGAGCAAACTCGAAGGGAGAAGCGGAGCGAGCGAAGAAGTACCTCGGATGGGAGCCTGCTGCGATAGATTTGAAGGAGACTATTGCTGAAGTCGTAGAGCTTGAAGCCAAAGCTCTGGGGTTGACTCCCAAGGGTGCCAAGTCTTGAGAGCCTCTAGGTTTGGCCTGTTGCGGGGATCATGGCTCGAATGACTTCCTGAGGGAGCATTCGATAAAGTATGGGCGAAAACGAAAGTCAACTAATTATCTGACTTTTTGAAGCATTATGGAACCTTCATTGCCTGATTGATCATGAAGTGTTGGTCCGTTCACATGCGAGACTGCTACCAACATCCGAGACCAGTGACCTCGAGAAACTCATCTCGTGGTGAAGGCGAGTGTTTGTGTAACAACTGACTAGCCAAAGAATCACGAATCATACAGCAACTTCGACGATCAATTGAAAACTCAGTGCGAGCCTACATAATGACACACGGGGACAAGGGTATTGGCTAGACGGGCAGCGCCGTCCTCCAAGGGTTGCCCTCCGAAGGCGGCAACGGCGGGCACCCAACCAACATAGTGCCGAGTCGGCATTGCCGTCGCCGTTAACCGGGTCTTTTCTTAGGTTGTTAGGCGGGGAGAAAATTCGTTCAACGGGTTCTCGAGTCAGGACGGGCTTTCCGTTGCCACGGCCGAGGGGAGAAGTGTGGTGTTGAGGCGCCTGGCTAGGTGGAATCTTTTTTTTGGTCACTCAGGCTTGACAATGTCTTGTGTCCGTGATATGTTGGGGAGGTACACAATGCCCGCTGATCAGCATCCCTTGCGCATTGTCAGTGGCATGTCCTGGAGGGACTGGACTGTTCCGAGGCCCAGTCACGAGTCTCAGGGCTTCAACCTCAGCACCAGCCACACGAATGCACAAAATCCATTCGGCATCAGAAAATGGGTCTGACCTGAGGAACGAGGTACCCATGACGGCAACAGTAAAGTGGCAGGCAGCAATGCAACATTGGTCGCTCAAAATCAACCCAAGCCAATACGGCGACAAGATCCCGTCAGGCTTAGAATTGGCGCGACTCCCATTTCTCACTCGCATCCCGAGGACGGTCGCCCCGGCGCACGCCCCAATTCAAGCCCGACGTCGCCATGACAAGGGAAAAAGAACTGGAGCCGCGAGGAGTCTTGAAAAAACTCAGGCGAGGGGCGATACCCAGAGAGGCTTAGTGGAGGGGATCGGTAGCAGCCCCACTCTTGCTGACCCCACTTGGCAGAAAAAGTTCAGTTCACAGGTCCCCCGAAATTTATTCTCAGGCCTTCACAAAATCTGGTTGGGAGAATTTCTTTCTCTGAACCCCACGTTCCTCTTTCCTTCCTCATCCTTCCCTTCCACCAAAAGCCACGCAAAAATCCAAGATGGCGGACGAACTGTATGACGGTGCCATTGGCATTGATTTGGGTGAGTCTTGACAATATCCTACGCCTTCGATTTCCTTTACTTGATGCCGCTCGCGAGCGCCGGCCTCGTCGCCGTCGTCAAACGGCACCGAGGAGGGGAAATTTGCGAAGAGAGAAAAAAAAATCATCAAACCATCAAACCACACGCCACAACCATCAACACTTTCTAACCACGACCTGCAACAGGTACTACCTACTCCTGCGTTGCTATCTACGAGGGTACCAATGTCGAGATCATCGCCAACGAGCAGGGTTCTTTCACCACTCCTTCTTTCGTTTCCTTCACCGAAAAGGAGCGTCTGATTGGTGAGGCTGCCAAAAACAATGCTGCCATGAACCCCCGAAACACCGTCTTCGATGCCAAGTGAGTTTTCCGCTGTTGCGCCCGATATCCCGGATGGCCTCAGTTTCTGACTGTGATTTTTTTGGTCTGTAGGCGTCTCATCGGTCGCCGCTTCGATGACCCCACCGTCAAGAAGGATATCGAGTCTTGGCCCTTCAAGATTATCGATGATGGTGGCAACCCCCGCATCGAGGTCGACTACCTCGGCGAGAAGAAGACCTTCTCTGCCCAGGAGATTTCCTCCATGGTTCTCGTCAAGGTAAGACTTCTCAACGCACAATACAAAACGCACCGCCTGCAATCCCACCATCCCACCAGCCCACTTCCATTCCCCCCGCCCCCGCACTAGCGAGAAGCTAAGCAGACTCTGACCCCCGTCACAGATGAAGGAGATTGCCGAGACCAAGCTCGGCAAGAAGGTCGAGAAGGCCGTCATCACTGTCCCTGCCTACTTCAACGACAACCAGCGACAGGCCACCAAGGATGCCGGTTCCATTGCCGGTCTCAACGTCCTCCGTATCATCAACGAGCCCACTGCTGCCGCTATCGCCTATGGTCTCGGTGCTGGTAAGTCCGAGAAGGAGCGCAACGTCCTGATCTATGATCTGGGTGGTGGTACTTTCGATGTCTCTCTCCTCAACATCCAGGGTGGTGTCTTCACTGTCAAGGCCACCGCTGGTGACACCCACTTGGGTGGTCAGGATTTCGACACCAACCTCCTTGATCACTGCAAGAAGGAGTTCTCTCGCAAGACGAAGAAGGACCTCTCCGGAGATGCCCGTGCCCTCCGCCGTCTCCGAACTGCTTGCGAGCGTGCCAAGCGTACCCTCTCCAGCGGTGCTCAGGCCACCATTGAGATCGACTCTCTCTTCGATGGCGAGGACTTCACCATGTCCATCACCCGTGCTCGTTTCGAGGACCTCAACGCCAAGGCCTTCTCCGGCACCATCGAGCCCGTTGCTCAGGTTCTCAAGGACGCCGCCATGGCCAAGAGCGGTGTTGACGAGATTGTCCTGGTTGGTGGTTCCACCCGTATCCCCAAGATCCAGAAGCTTCTGTCCGAGTTTTTCGACGGCAAGAAGCTCGAGAAGTCCATCAACCCCGATGAGGCTGTTGCCTACGGTGCCGCCGTCCAGGCCGGTATCCTCTCCGGAAAGGCCACCTCCGCCGAGACCGCCGACCTCCTCCTCCTCGATGTCGTTCCCCTGTCTCTGGGTGTCGCCATGGAGGGCAACATCTTTGCCCCCGTCGTCCCCCGTGGACAGACTGTGCCTACAATCAAGAAGGCATGTACATTTCTTTTTTTTCTAACAGTTTCATTTTCTGCGATTTTCTTTCATGTTAGCCCCATGCTTCACCTTATGTTCACCTTATGTTCCATTGTGGAATACTTTGTGGAACATATTAGGGAGCACCTTATGTTCCATCTTATGTTCTGTCTCCCCATTCCGTTCTTGCCTGGGGCTTCCCCCCCCCCCCCGATTCTTCTTCGATTTTCCCCCCGATTTTTCTAGCTCTCTTCAACTTGATCAGCATCTTCGACACTTACTAACGCCGTCTTAATAGCGAACGTTCACTACTGTCGCAGACAACCAGCAGACAGTTCAGTTCCCTGTCTTCCAGGGTGAGCGTGTTAACTGCGAGGACAACACCTCCCTGGGTGAATTCACCCTTGCTCCTATCCCCCCTATGAGGGCTGGTGAGGCCGTCCTTGAGGTTGTCTTCGAGGTCGATGTCAACGGTATCCTCAAGGTCACCGCCACCGAGAAGACCTCCGGCCGCTCTGCCAACATCACCATTGCCAACTCTGTCGGCAAGCTCTCCACCGGTGAGATCGAGAAGATGATTAGCGGTATGTCCCTCTACACAAAGGTCTATGAATGATTTCAACTAACTGGAAATAGATGCCGAGGCCTTCAAGACCAACGATGAGGCTTTCAGCAAGCGATTCGAGGCTAAGCAGCAACTCGAGTCCTACATCGGCCGTGTCGAGGAGATTGTCTCTGACCCCACTCTGTCCCTCAAGCTCAAGCGCGGCCAGAAGGAGAAGATCGAGAGCAGCATCAGCGAGGCTATGGCTACTCTTGAGCTCACCGATGCTTCCGCTGAGGACCTCAGGAAGCAGGAGCTGGCCATCAAGCGGCTGGTTACCAAGGCCATGTCCTCCCGATAAATATATTCAGGGCTTGGCCATGTAGGTTAGGGGACGACGGGCGGCAAAGTTGAGGCGCCCCGGGTCGCGGGCCGCCGCGGCTCGTTAGGCCTAGAGGATGGGATGAGGCCAACGGCTGAGGTGATTTCTTTTTTCGATCTACGGTAATTCGGACAAGGAAGTACCGAGGCATGAAAAGTTCTGCATGTTTGTGTGTTCATGACTCCTCGACAGTGACGCCGACCTACGCTGGGCCGTCATGCAAGTATGAGCGATGAATGGATAGTGGGCAAATGGACACGGGCTCGCTGGGCCAGAGCCCTATGAGTGGGACGACGGCCTGTGAATTTAAGCATAGACTCGGTAGAATGGAAAATACGGAATGAAGCCTTTTTTACCAAACGGTAGTTCTCCCAACTAGGTCGATTCGTGGTGATGGCATAGATGGTGATGATGATGCTAAGTGCGAAACGTTGAATAGACTGAGTGGACAGTGCACACAGTCACAGTTAAGGCTGCAGTCCTCACTTGAGATCCTGCTAATTTGGGTAAGTCTAGGTTACTCCTCCACCCATCGGAGGGGCTGTCGTTGATGGATTGGGTGAGGGCGAGGACCCGAGCCTGCAATAAGTAGCGACAGAGCCCTCGATTGCGAAGATGAGAAAACTCCCTCCTCCTTCATCGTATGTCGTTCGCGGACTGGACGTAACCACGAGAACTTGTTGCATCCCTCACCCGAGTCCTCAAATCAGATTACCTATCTATCCCTGGAGACTCTCCATTTGGGCAACTGCATTGCTTCCATCACTCCCCACCGCAGACCGTTCATCTTCTCCCTCATCCGACTGTAAGCCCGAGCTTTCGTTTGCCAGACCCGGACGTGGTTTTCCCTCGAGTGTCTTGGTCACCTTCTTTGGAATATGGCTTTCTCAGTGCAACCCGTTCTTCCTGTAGAATGGTAGTTCCCGGTAGTGGTGTATCACGCAAGAAACGTCGTTAAGTTCTGACCTGCGCTCTTGGTGGAGAATCACCTCCCCAGAATCTGGCGACAGCAGTGGAATCCCATTCCCGATTTTCGGCTGCGATTTTAGCCAATGCCGTCTGCTCCAGATCGTACCAGGATCGTACGCCAAGGCCTTTTGAGATATCTAGTTTCCATTGCGGCATTCTTGCGTTTATCCTGTCTAGAGTTGACGCAGGCTGATATGAAGATGACGCCCGAGGTCAGCTAACAAATACGGAACAATCAAAACAGGGGATGACTCACAACATTGTAGTTATGTCCGTCAAGCAAACAAGTGGAGCAGCTTCCCAGAGCTCCTGTAGAAAGTCAACAAATCGCTACTGCAACTTCCTGATGAGAATGAGATACTGTATTTGAAGCATGAGTGAAAGGTTGGGCCTGAGACTTCTGCTCACGCACGTCGCGGTCGCAAGGCAGATGGCGATACATCCCAACTTTCTAAGACAGAGTTAGAAAATCACAGACTGCGGTAAAAACGGGGGACACCTACGGCGGTAGCAAAAATGATTTTGTTGCTGCCCTGCTCATCAAAAGCCCACTTGTCAACAAGGAGCTCGGGGGGCAGGAGGAGAGGTTCCTGCGAGCCTCTGGCAGCATTTATAGAGGACCCCGCGACGGTAGAGCCAGGAACAGGAGCCGAAAAGACAGCGGAAAGTGGGAAAGAACTAAAGTGAAGAAAAAGTGTGAGAAAGGAATGGATGGGAGATTCCTTGTAGCGGCGAGAAGCATTTGTATTCTTGCGCTCGAGCTGCGGAGTACCTAGGTAAGGTACCTAGAGTACCTACCTAGGTACCTACCTTACCTTACCTCACCTACCTAGGTAGGTAGGTAGGTAGGTATGTAGTGATTTACACTCGCCGGCCGGTTGTTTGTTAATCCTTCCATTAGTCGTTTGTTGCCTTCTTTCACTCTCGCCTCACCCTTTCCATTGGTCTCGGGGCATCGTTGCAGCTCCTGGTAGCTGCCCATCGGCTGTTTGATGTGTTAATTTGAGCCAGCTTTCTACCGTTATTATGGCCTCGATGCTTTCGGGACCTTCCGCTAGGTAGGTACGCAGATATAATAACCTCTCCTCCCCTCCCCTTTGTCTTCCTTCCCTTCTCACACTTCTGGTTTTGTTGGTAAGTTTCGCCCCCTTTGCTGCTGTGGGCATTATTCCTTGCCCTTACTCCGTCCTCGAGGATGTTGACTTGCCCTATCGTGTCAGTTCTCTTCTTTCTGTGCTGCCGCCGCTTTTGTCTCTCGCCGCCGCTGCTGCTACCTTCTCTCTGGAAGCACGATTCTAACCCTCAACCAGAGGTACATGCACACTTCGCGGTCCACTGACACACCGCATGGCCTGCTAACATGCCTCCATTATCAGAAGCTCTCCCCGCCGCCCTTCCACACATACAATGAGCAATTTTGTGGACTTTGCACGGAATTCCAAGCTGGTGAAGCACAAACCCGGACGCCAGAGACGCAAGGAACGACTCGTTATCCGAATTCGATCGGGTGAGACCCGAGAAGACAGCAAGTCCGCATCGTCTACAAAGGATGTTATCGACACCAGTGAAGCTGGGAAAGAATGGGACGCGAAGGAGCTTGATGTTTCTAGGGTCTATAGGTAAGGGTTCCCTTTATCGTGGTCTACCTCCATTTCCTGACATCACTGTAGGAGC
This sequence comes from Dactylonectria estremocensis, assembly GCA_020744375.1. NCBI lineage: Eukaryota > Fungi > Ascomycota > Sordariomycetes > Hypocreales > Nectriaceae > Dactylonectria > Dactylonectria estremocensis. Next base: position 2,003,929 of record JAGMUU010000004.1, read on the forward strand.
GAGATATTTATTGTTGTTGGCGAATATTCCTCAAGTTTCCTTGAAATCGATGAGACTGCAAAGACCAACGGGATGATGAACAGGAGGCCAACTAAGAAGCAGAAAAGGGTGCAGCGGGGTCCGAATCCCGACGTCAGGGAGACAACTAATGATGCATATATTGTTACCAGGAAAGTGGCCGATCAGATATCGTGGTTGTATCGGCTGCACAAAAAAAAAAAAAAGGGAACTCTGCAAAGTGCTGCCACTAAACGCGGACATTAGTCACAGAGTGTTCTTCTACCACGAATGGGTGACGGACATCGAGAGTGCTCAACACGCTATACGGACGCGGAACTGGTGCAGTAGCATTAATGAATTCTGTGTACGATATATGGAGGAACATTTGGATGACTTCCAAGACAACAAAAGAGCGGGAGGACGTACCCACAAGCGTGTCTCGACCCTACCAGTCGCCTTCAGCACCCCTGCAAAAGTATATTGCCAGTTTCCAGACCACCGGTTCCAAGTTTTACTTGGGGCAGGTGATCGCTCGCACAGAGGAGGCGCTTGGGTCTAGTGATGTGCCCAAGTGCGAGGACATGAAGGATCAGCTGGCCATCGTTTGAACCTTTGTGGAAGCTGTCGACAAGCCTGACCTGGACTTTGCAACGGAGACAAGTAATGCCTGCAAGGTAAGAAGGGCTATACATGTTGTACAGTGAGAATGGGAATTGATAAATACACAGAAACTCTGGCCGCAGCGTGAAGGTGTGGAAGTTGGGACCATCAACGCGGATATTCTCTCGCGCCTATCGGATGGTCTCAGAAACAAGGCACTGCCAGACGGGGTCATTGAAGAAAGCTACTATCGGGCCTTCATCACAGACTTCTGCGTCATACATGCTGGGAAATTGGGAGGCGACGTGGTGCAAAGAGACGAAGACATTCGGCTGGCGTATCGTCTCGTCAGCGCTAGGTTAACAGTTGGAGCCGAATTCGGCATGACGACCTCTGCGAGTATAGATCTTACCGAATACTCGTGAGCTCCAGGTGTTGGGCATCGTCTCAATGTTCCAGGTCAGGATAGGGGACAAGGGATAGGTGATTGAGTAAGAGGACAAGTAGGAGACTTGACCCTTCAGCTTGCCTGTGTACCGTCTACAGGGGACTCAAGGAGAGCGAGGGAAGTTAAGAGGCCAAGGATGATATTTCAAAATTCAGCTTAATTGAGAATCAAGGTAATGACGGTGACGTTTTTATATTGCCAATACATACACTATTCACGGGGACCATGAAGGAGAGTGAGGATGCGGACGAGGATTTGTGTTGCTCTTTGAGTTTAATGCACCCAGGGAGGGCATCCAAGGTAGCCAAGAGGCAGAAGAAAGACACTGCACACCATGAGCACGTTAACTTGCTCTGTGTCTTTTGGGGAGAACTATCCCCGGCAGTAGCAATCCTCAAGACCGTCGACATCTCGCTCTTTCAAGTGAGCGACGCTACAGATGCTGCCAGTTGCGGGCGGGGCAGCTCATGCGAAGGCTGCTGGAGATGAGGATAAGAGAATTGGGGAGGAGTATTTGGATAGTCAAAGATGATCTACTGCAACAACGGGACTCACTTTCGAAACACCATATTCGGAGTAGTGGTCGCGAGATATGAGACAAGAATGGAATACGGCCCGCAACCCGCAACGTGGGCAGGTTCAAGCCAGTCAGGCATGAGTCGTGGATTCAAAAATAATAATTCGATGATGAAGAAGACCATGGTGGGGACGGATGCGTTGGGTGAGGGAGGTGACAGTACGACTGGCGGGGTGCTATGTTGTCGTCAAAGGAAGGCAGCCGCATGAAGGATGAGGAGCATGCAGGATGAGGCGCATGAATCACGAGAAGCATGAAGAACAAGATAGAAGGACGAGTTTAGGGATAAGAGGCCTAATGGTGGTCACGTGAGATCGCAGGTGCATCGCACCTCAGGCATCACCACTGAAATGACAAGCTGCCATGTTGAATCCCCGAGTGCTGAGCAGAAAATCACGATGCCGGGCAACGGCACAAAGCTCAACCTCCTCGACCTCCCGGTCGACATCCTCAGCATCATCCTGCAGCCGCTAGTGACCAGTCCAACGCCGATCCAGGTTTGCCCGTGCGCAGCATCACCCATCAACCCCTTGGCGGTGCTGCTCACGCATCCAGCCCTGCACGCCATCGCAGCGCCACTGCTGTTCACGGCCAACGAATTTGTGTTGGACGGGACAGGGCCACACGCGCAGCACGTGCGGCGGCGCCTAGCGGAGGCGGAGGCGGCAGAGGAAGCAGAAGCAGGCCAAGATGCCATGGCGCCGGCGTCTTCGCTGCTCACGACAAGGGATGCGCGGCTCAGGATGGCCAACTTGCTGGTGCGGTTCGATCGGCTGCGGGGGTGGGTGCATGATGGACTGGTGCCGATGCTGATGGACATGGTGGTGCAGGGGGCGTTGGAGCATCTGACGGTGTGGGTGCGGAGTCCGCCCGAAGGCCGGCACCCGCAGGTTCAGCCAGTCCGGAGGAGCAGGGCGGCTGGGAATGGAGGAGGAGGCAATGGTGCTGAAGACCTCGCCATGTTCACGCGGCCGCCGCTCGAGGGCCTGCTCCGGGTGCTGGCGGACCCGTTCCTCCGGACGGCACGGCTGTGGGTCGACTCGCGGCGGCACGTGCGGGCGTGGTGCCGATTCCACGCTGGCGGACCGGGTGGCATCGGATGTGGAGCCGGAGCCGGGGCCGAAACGGCGGGCGCGCACCGGGAAGCAAGCCGGGAGGAGGCTCGTCCCGCGACGGTAGGTGGTTGGGGCCAACAGGAGGATGAGGATATGGTCTTGGAGATTGACTGGCGTCTGATTCTCCGGGTGGTGGACCCCGAGAGGAAAGACGTCGCGCTCGTGGGGGACGGAAGGAGTGGACGACGGCGATGATGGAGCTGGTTACGGATGGATGATGGAGTTGGTTACGAATGAATGACGTCTAGTTCCTCAGATCATGGACGCACATGTATTGAAAGCCACTGCTCATTTGTGTGTGGGCAATGGAGTTTGGTGTGTCTCAGTGGACGGACGATGACATCGGCCAGACACGGCACTGGCAAAAAGGAGTACCGGACACAGAAACATGTGCTGCATCACTTGTGCGAGATGTGAACCACCTCGAGCCGCGAGGTGTGAGCGCTCGGCCCTTGAATCATGCCGCACGACTTATGTGTGTGTGTGTGCGTGTGTGTGTATGTGTGTGTGCGCGCGCGTTTGCAGTGTACGTCTAGAAAGTTGGAGGGTGCAGCGTGGGATGGAAACTTGGCTGGCCTAGTTGCCATTATCCGTTGGTGTTTGTCCAAATCATCCAACGTTGCGACACAAACCCTCGGCTCATTGGACGTGCCATGCTCGGAGGTAGCTACTAACCAGCACGGCGACTGCATCTCGCCGCCGGAGTGTCGTTGCAATTCTCTTCCACTCTTTTTCAGCCCTTCTTTCTTCGCCGAGTGCGTTATGCTAGAGTTTTGCACAGCTAGAGTCGCTGAAATGTCGCGGATATCTCGGTGTCCCTTTGATCCACAATCCCGGGCCGAGAATCATGTTGTCGCAAACGTCACCTTTGCGTAGAGCAACCCCGTGATTCTGAATCTCGTGTCTCTCTATTCAAGCTTAAATTTCCCTGTCATCATACGCCCGAGACAGTTTTCCTCATTGCAGCCTGTGCTCGCCGTAGGGAATTATCACCGACCGGACATCGCTCGGAGCCGCGGCGCAAACTCCGGGGGTCTTGTCTCACCTACCAAACACCAACTCATGGATAATGCGGTTCTGCTAGGCCCCTAGAAGGTAGATTAGACGCGGGATGCAAAAATCTGGAGCTTCCGTTCGTCCACTGCGGCGCTAGCAAACGGGAGTGTGACGTTGGGGCTTTTCGCAACAAGGGGCCTCCTCTGGTCTCGCCTTTGCCCTTGTGACGACATCCAGCGCTTGTCTTCGCTGATCGACCACCAAAAAAAAAGTCCCGACCTGTGATGTGCGAGCCACATGCCACGTCCCCTGGGTGCTATCAAACGCGACCCCCATTCCCAACGCCCAATTCCACACCAGACTTTGCGCCTCTGGAAGATCCCAATCAATTAGAAACCATCGAGGCGAATGCAGACAAAAAGAAACACCTTGTCCTAACTCTGCCCCCCCGCCCTTTCGGACTTCCCCCCCGCTCAGTGTGCAGCCAGCTCGGCGTCGACTCCGCCGAGATACAGCACCGAGAGCATGGTACATATCTCGTCGCTTCGGTCGTCTCCCGAGATAAAAAAATAAAATAAAATAAAAATTGAAGAAGAAAAAAACCCTCCCGTGAAAGACGCTGCACTAGTGTTAACCTGCGCCCGTCGATTGGAGCGCATGGTTCCGCTTTGTGCAACTCCCACCGCTTCCTCTCTTCCTTTCTGTTTCCCCCGTCTTCTTAGTGGGAAAAAAGAACCCCTGTCGTGAGACACGACATGTCTGGCACACATATGGCAACGCGACGCAGTTGCGTGCATCAAGGTCGGCAGCCACCGATGGATTGTTCTGGGCCACCCTCGTCTCTTCCGTCTCTCTCTTCTCGGCCAACTCCGTCTGCTCTACTCCGTAGATCTTGATCATCAGTCTTGTGCACACGCGACGCCATGACCCATCATGTGCTGTAACCCTCGCTGGCAGGTTTCCGCGGGTACCTGTGCCGCCCACGTTTCCAGGGCCCGGTTCCCTCTAGCCGGTGCACTATTTTGTACCGAGCATAGTCGCGGCATCTCTATCATCTACACCTCCTATCCGTACATGCTAATGTAATGAGTACGGAGTAGTTGCATTGTCGTGCAGTTGCGTGCCCGCGTGCCTATGCTAAGGGTTTTCGAACATACCCGCTCTTAACCGGCGTTGCACATTGCCTCATCAAGAATGAGTGTGTGTGTGTGTGTGTGTGTTTGAGTATCGGCGTGCATACACTTGAACGCGTGGGTTGCACAAAAATCAAGGCATCTCCAAATCTGCTTGAGGAAAGGACTGAGTCTCGTCATTGCTATGGAAAATCCAGACCTAATATGCCATGCTGTACATCTCAGAACAATATGCAAGCCTAGTAAGCCGTCTAGTAGCTCCCCACGGAGCCAACACTAGACCAAGCACCAGAATTCATTCCCCCTCCTCCTCTTTCTCCCCCCGCCATCGTCTTTGGCGCGTTTCCCGTCAGTCTCGTCTTCCCTCATCGAGCGCTTCCGTAATTGTCATCAAACTCGAAAACCTCCTCCCGTCCGTTCCTTTGCCCACGCCGATAATCTCTCCAACCTCGACCCACCCACTCCCATACTACTACAGGATCCAGACTAAAGCAGCCCACCTCAATCCTAATCCCGTGGCCTTATTCTTCTTGTTTCGCTGTTATTTCCCTTCAGCCGGGGCTAGAGCCTGTCGCTCTTCAGCCCACCCTCCGGCGCTTGGGGTCCCACGTTTTCACGAGGGGGTGTCTTGGTGTTTTGCCCATGATCTGATGACCATGGGGGGTTTTCTCATCCCCCCCTTCCGATTCCATATCCGGTCCTAAGGACGTTCATCGTACTTTTTTTTTTGCGTGTGCTTTTCGTGGCTCCAGCTTGCGGCTTGCTGTCTTTCAAGCAAAGCAGAGTGAACGCCAGTACATCAAATGTTCAAGGCAGTGAGAAAAGACCAATGAAACCAGACATCGCCGTGTCTCCGTAGTTCGCTTTTAATCGCCTTGTCCCTTGTCGCTGGCCCAAGTTGCAGGAGAGGGCGCATCAACCTAAGAGTGGAAGATGTCGTGGAAGTCGTCCTTGTGCTCATCGGGGTGCTCGCCCCAGTGGACGGGACCAAGCTTAAGCACGCGGTAACCGTTGGCACTGCCGCTGTCGCTCGACAATCGTCGAGGAACGGCAGCAACCTGCTCAGAACCAGAGGGGATGTTCTGAGCGCGGTTGTGGGAGCGGACCGCTTGCTTCTTGGGGTATGAAGCAGAGGTGGCGGGAGCCAGAGAGAGGAAAGACGACTTGTGGGGGGCCGTGAGGGGGAGGAACTTCTGGGGAGGAAGGCCAGACATGATGATGGATGAGTTGTGTTGTTGTTGTGGGCGGTTGCGGATAGAGAGCAGAGGTAGTATTGAGAAGCGGCAAGTTGCGCAAGTTGCGGTGCGGGCTTGAAGATGAAGCTGAGGTGGGCAGAACAGCTGGATCGGTGTAGAGACAAAAGAGGCGAGGCCTTGTGTTTGAGTGAATAGAAGAGGAGAGGAAAAAAAGATGGTAGATGATGGAGGGAATCGACCTCTTTATGCTCGGGCTTGGATGGCGATATACAACCCTGTTGTTTTGGGGTGTGTCAGTCTCACTGGCACTGGTACATCCGCCTCCGCCTCTACCACTGTATCCCACATGATGCATTCCAACCCCGGCGTCCCGTGTCCGCAATTTCTCGAGAAGTTAGGCCCCGGGAGCCTATCTTTGGACACATGCGAAACTGGGTCGCAGATTGATGATGACACCTCTGTCGCCCATTGGCACCTCGAACAGCGTCTAGCCTGTGACAGGGACGCATCGAGTCCGTGGGCTCTCGGCCGGCCGATCCATTCCAGCTCAGGCGGCATGGCATGGCTCCCAAGGTTCGGCATAGCTCCCAAGGTTCGGCATGGCTCTCAAGCGCCGGCATGGCTCGGTCTCTTTCCCGCTTTCTTGCGGCCTGCCAAGGGCGACGCCATTGATCACCAGCTTTCGCTAGCTCAGCTCAGGCGACCGGATTTGCTTTGCCGCCGCCGTTCTCATGGGAACAGGACGGGGGAAGACAGGGCATCGTCGCTCATAGCTACAGCTGGTGGTCCTTGCAAGTGCCCTTTGCAGCGCGCCCGCCCGTCCTGCCAGACAATTCAAGTCTCGGCCATCTCGGTCTTTGCTGGCACAATCGTCAACTCTTTGCTGAAGGTGGCGGACTTGGCGGCACCGGGTGGGCACCCGGTCGACCTGCAATTGGCCCCGGCATTAGGCCACCAAAACAGCAACCTTACGCGCAATTCGCTGTCACTGTCGCTGGTGCCCAAGCACACATCCTCATTCGCTCTTCCAACCACCAAAATTCTGCAATCTAGACAATCGCTTTGGATCTCCTTCGCCTGCGCACGTGGGGGTCCTGGGGAGGAAGCGGCCCGGGCATGCACTTTGCAGGGTTGCTGCGACTCCTGCGAGCTGCGAGATGCAGCGCCATGGCCAGTGAACAGCACGCGCGCACATATGTGTCGTAATCGTCGTTGCGTAGCAGCCGTGCCTTGCCATGACTGCAGAGTGCAGACTATCCATCAGCTTCCAGATCCATGGCCCCAGGGGCACGCGAGAGCTGCTGACACACCCATCCATCGAGCTCCACTTGAGCCTCAGCCATGGTAGCATTGGGAAGCTTTGGGCTGGCTTGGATGGACCATCATCAACCGTCGCCGCTGGCCTCATTGGGCTGTCCCCGAGCCCGGGCAAGGGAATATTTCGGAAGCGGAGGGAGAAGGGTTGGTCTGGGCGTCTTGCAGAATGCGGGGAACCGCCGCTATTCAGACTTGGCTCCCGCCCACCCGTCTCTTTGGAGGGATGCTAGGCGGTTGCTAGCCAACCCAGTGTCGCCTCCCTCTGGTACTTCCGCACCCGGCCGTCTAGACTCGTGCAGCAATTCCAAGATGTGGCAATTCTTGCTCGCGCCAATCCCCCACAACTGCCAGTCTGCCACGAGGCTATGTGCTTGACAACACCGAGTGCACCGAGGCTAGCCGGGGGATGGCCTTTCATTTGTGGACCGCTTATGTATAACCCCTGTCAGACGATTTATGTATGCTGCCTGCTGCATCCTGCCGGCTCCCGGCTTTTGTGTGACCGGACTATGTCCCGGTGGATGTGGCCTTGTGCGTTCTCGACCTCTTCCTGACCAGCTGAGATGAGAAAAGGCCAACACCTCGGCAGTCATTTCCGCCGTGTCTCGTGTGAAGCATGTCAGATGGTGGCAAAGCTCGGGGGGTAGGAATTGCCCGTACCACGGCTGCCGTCATGCCATCTTAAATCATTCAATGTCTCTTTTTCTTCCACACCAATGCGTCACGCAAGCCATCGAAAAACTTCCATCCGGCCGAGACCGCCGAGGACTATAGTGGACGGGATGGAAATGCAGCCAACAGGGCAAATAAACTGGCAATCTTGCTCTGTTGGTCGATCGGTCGGTTGGTTGGTTGGTAGATGTTTGGATGGGTTGCATCTGTAAGTCTCCAAGAGTCCCGTCTACTTTTGGCTCCTCCCCGACACTTGCTTATCGATCTGAGGTCGCAATCACCATGTGATTCTCATGGTCAGCTCTTGACTCTGCCACGTGATGAGGGCCTGACCGAAACCAAGCACACCGAGGTGAAGCTCCAGTGAGCCCGTTTCACCGCCGAGGTGTGTCTCAATCGAGACCCCCGGCTCCGATGCAGTTCGCCGACATTTTTCGACTGACGGGTCGGGTCTTCTTCCTCTGGTTGTTCCTCTGGTTGTTCCTCATCAGCTGGGCAGACCTTCCTCCCGGGGGGAGGGAAAAAAACACTGATGACGCCCATTGGGAAATACAAAACGAGCAAATGACAATCACTAAATCTTCAAGTCAATTAGGCTTTGAGCTTACTCCCAAACACACAGAGCAAGTTGACGCTTTATGGGGTGCAGTGTGTTTCTTCCACTCCTTGACCCTTAACTGGGTTGTTCACCCGATTCTTCCCTCGGTCTTGCCTTAATTGTCAGCCAGAACGTCATCGTTCTGCAGAAGGAGTTGGTATAGTCTCCGTCGGAATTCTGGTGCGACATCATCCCGGCTTAGCTGTCCACACCCATCTTTTTCATCCTTCTTGAAGGGAAGACGGAATCACCAACATGCGGGGTTCTCGCTTGTCACCCTTTCACCGGCACGGAAGGCATTCCGAGTCGTTTGTTCTTCGCTCCCAACGACTGCGACATACGCGGCATGCAGAAAATTGACGTAGCCTCTGGTTTGCTGCCGGAGCTGCTACTGGAGCAGGGCCATTTACCCAATTGTTCAGTTAAAATGGCAGGGAATATGCAAGGAACTTTACACCAAGGCTCGGACTGGGACATCCCAGCTGCCCTAGACTCTCCGCTCCCTGTATCGCAGCCATGCTCTGTTGGTGATTCGAATGACGAGGTGCAGGCGATTGTAATCCCTCACACCGTAACTTTTGCATGCCCGCGATGCTGATCCAAGCACCTTCCAGTCCCTCCCCTGGATGCATCTTAACCACACGGCCCCTTCCACACTCGGACATCTGTTTGGTCAATCCCTGACAGTGATGACACAAAAATTGCGGATTTTGCCAACTGAGCCTCGGGTAAGTCGGCCCAGACTTTTTCCTTATCATGAGATGACTTGGTGTACATAGAAGAAAACGCCTTTGTCTCTCGAGGTCGACAGATGACGTTGGTCTAGGCTTCGAGAACCCGACTAGGATACTAAGCTTCTGAGCCTTACCAGGGGCAGGTGGGGTCAAGCGACTGGCTGATGCAAGGGCGGCGCTTAGGAATCCCGATGATTGGTTGGACCGCGCATGCGTCTACCCTCCATCACATCCCGCCAGTCGACATGGCGTCAAAGGGAGTCGGTTGTACGACGAGTTATCAACTCAGGGCTTAAGGTGCAGCCTAAACGACGTAAACGCACAGTTTTGGGCCTCTGATCAGAGTTGAGGGCGCTTAAAGGGGAGCTTGAGTCGTTCGCTGTCTTTCTTGCTCTCCTCGGCTGAGCCCACGAATGCGCGGGTGTTGTCCAATGCTTGACCCATGGGCCGCGGCGGGTGTAAAGATGCCTTGATGGTATGCCAATGGGCCGGATGCTTGTAACAAGGCGCTTGGCACCCAGAATCAAGTCAATAACTTGGTCATCCTGCGGCCGAACCCCCGCTTACACGCACTCAGCCGCACCCAACAGCTTGGTCGAATCACCTCAAGGCCGGTTCGGTCTGGGGGCCAGGGGTAAGAGCAGAGACCGCGTCAGGAACTTCCGGGTCGAAAGGGTGTGCGCGACGAGACGCCAAGGGGACGGGGAAAGGTTTTTCTGCAACCTCTCAGGGCCACCAATGGTGGAGAATCGCGCCAGTTCGGGGGGACGCAGTGCAGTACCTTGACAAAGGGCAGTTGGTATCAACTGGGACAGTTGGTGGGAAGCAAGATTCTCCTGCCTCAGCTACATCTCTAGCTTTCTCCGCTACATCAAGACGAACAAGACTTGGAGGACACCGCAACTGGGGCCACTCATGCATGCATGCAGCTTGTTGGTTCTCCCATGAAAATCTTGCTCAGGGTGTCTTTCGTTAACCCTGAACAGATTGGCAGCTCGTATTGCTGTCCCAGGTGAAGAACGGGGCGGACGCGGCAGCAATCACTTGACTGATGCGGCATGTGCCAAGGCCCTCGGATGGGCAGATTGAGACCCGATGCAGGATGCAAGGCGATGGTTCAGTGCGGCCAACAGAAGGACCGCAGTCAACCTGGGGCGAGGCGGTCATGATCAGCTGGGAGGAACATCACAGTGTGTGCCAAGCCAGTGAGAGTAATCTCTCATGAGTGCCGGTTGCGGCAGCACTTAGGTCGCATAACGGCCGCATGAAAATTGCTCGACGGGAGGACCCTCGGGTCGCAGATAGAGAGGCCGTCACCCTTGTGCTGTTGTAGTGATGATAGGTGAGGAGGTCGAATGATCCAATTATTCCGCAGCCCAGCTCTGGGTGTGCTCAGTTTCAGCGGGGCAACTGCACCTGATTCTGCTTCAAGCGTATGTCCGAAGGCCATGCAGAGTCGAAAACCATGCAGATTTTCAATTGAAAGGCCTGAGGGTGTGGTGCTGTGACAACTCGATGCGTATGTGGTTGTTGGGTTGTTGCCCGAAATGAGGTAGACATGGTTTGAAGAGGCCACGGCCCAAAACTTGAAGGGGCTCAACAACCAACTTACATGGAACAGTGGAACCTCAATTAGCCGCAGTGGCAGCCGCAAGGAAAGTAGCCGCAGTAGTAGCCGCACGATCGGCGTAGAGAGTGAGTCGGCCGAAGGATGAACCGAACCAGACAATCGTTGGAGTCGCCAAGACTCGCAGCTGCCCCTGAAAGACAGCTATATAGTCTGTTGGTTGATCGAGCGGCCGTTGGAGCGGCCTTGCAAGCTCAATGATGAGGCGATAAATCCTATGGCGTTTCGGGCGCATCACTTCAAGTCGGGTGTGAGCAAACGGGAGATACAGATAGGCACAGCCGCGCGTGCAATCACCGGACAAGGGATCTGACGCCCCACAGTAAGACGCTGCCGCAAATGCGCACTGTGCACCAGCCAACTAGTAAGGTCACACAGTAATACCAACACTGTCGATCATCACTGCCAGGCAGGTTAGGTCCGCGGGAGAGACCCAGGCGCACCCCGGCTGTGCTTGCCTTCTTTGAGGCGGCCAAGTCTCTTGGCCACCTGCCTTTCAAGGCTTCAAACTCCTGCCAATCCTCAACTTCCACCCTGAGGCTAAGGCACCAACTACCTTACTACTTACTACCTTGCCACTACCTTGCCACTACCTGGTCAATGGCTTTGATGATTTCAATCCCGTCATTACAATATCCAAGCCATGGAGCTCGAGCGTCGAAATGCGGCTACTACGAGCTGTTGGCCGCAAGCTGCAGGCCACAAGATCCCCACATCAAGCCTCTGCCGAGACGAGACGCTACAGCTCGGTGTAGATTCGAGGGCCGCGCGGATGGAAGACCAACTGGGCCACGAAACGGGCCTTCGTCTCTCTCGCTGTCCAATTTCTCAGCTCATGGCTTGCCGCGATGTATTGGCGGTATCGCATCTTGTCCTGTCTTCCCTTCAATGTTTCCAAACCAACTCGGTCCGACGTGCATACCCACAGCAGCTTGATGTTGATTGATGCCAGACGTCAGTCGGCAACTAAACCTCTTCCGGATGGTTGGCACAAGGCACAGCATCGCACCGCATGGCATGGCATAGGATAGCACGGTCTGAGCAGTTCAACCACGTGTGTCAAGGTGCACATTAGCGCGGAGACGCCGTTGTGCAGCGTGGCAGCCCTGGTTCGAGGCTGTTTCCACATGCAGGTGGAGGAACAACCTGGACAAAGGCACACACAATTCTACCGCGGGTAGGGCAAGCCAACATGTACGATGCCGCCGGCAAGGCGCTCGCAGCTGGCTGAGACGCTTCTCGCCAGATCCGCTATCGATACTGCCGATATCAGGCGCAGCAGACGGCTGATGTCCCTAGGTCCCGGCCTTGACAAACTGTGTTGGTCCTACGAGCATACTCACGGTGTGCTCCCGGCGGCGCTCGCGCATAAGTTGGACCAAGTGTCAACATGGATACGAGTTCGAGTAAGTCCCCAACACTCACAGCGAGAAACCTCGGCAAGATTCAAGTCCTCCTTTGTACTCGTCGTTTAGGGAAGGAGAGCCGTTCGTTTACGTGACGGGAAGATCCCTACACATACCAACAAGAAGAGCTGCCCCTCAAGCAATGCTCGCAGCGGGAACAGTTGGTGGTTGCCGTCTGCCACTCGGCTGTTGAGCTTCCGCCTCCCCTTGTGCCAACGCCAGTTCCTGATAAACCCGCTGCCGCTAAACGGCCCTATGCCTCTTGGCTATCCTACAAGGGGCTTAATTGACTTGGTTCGCGGATCATGTGCAACATCCGCCGTCTCCACTAGGCGTCTAAAGCCCCTAGCATCTTGATCGGGGGAAGAAGCGCAAGGTTGGTGATGGGGCCCGCGAAAACATGCCCGCCAACATAACTATCGGAAAAAGTTTTTTTTTGCTTAAGGTGCCGGAGGTCAAATCGGAATACTGCCTTGGTACATTTGGGGGGGCCCATCGGACAACCCGCATCACACCGCGGCGTCATGACACATGCTGTACAACGGTGCTGACGGTGCGGTCTCAATCGAGTTTCGCAGACGGGGAGCATGGTGCTGGAGGGTGGGTGGAAGAAAGCGCAGGGGATTAGGTTGTTGGTGTGACAAGAGGAACGAAAGGTGATGAAATCCCGCCATGATCCATAAGGAAGCCAACGCAGCTTCTCTCGATGACCAGCGAAACACGATTGTCACAAATACCACCATCTTGAAGATAGATAAATCTACGGGCAGGTAATGAGAGGGGAGGCGGACGGGCGGACGGGGTTCCGACGAATGTCATCTAAACATCATCACCACACGTCTTGCAGCAGCCTATTCGGCATGGCGACCAGTCGAGATCGATCGAGCTGCGGCTGCGAGACTGAAGCCTTCCACTTCGAGTGTTTGGTGGAGGGTGATGGAAACGGCGTGTGCCCTTAAGCATACTGACAAGACACCAAATGGAGATGATCAAGAGACGAGGCGAGCCCAACTTAATCCCCGTGCCGCGCCTCCAATGGCACCTCAACCAAGGGTCATAATGTTCCTGATGGTGCGTTGCTCGCGCATGGGACACCCCCATCATTCATACGCATCCATACACATTCAGTAATTGTTGGGCCATGCGCTGTTGAGGGCATCACAGCAGTACCGCACCGCATCCAACATGGCACCAAACATGGCATCCAACATCACACATTACCCTCGCCAAATCGTCCATCTTGCGTGGTTCGGGCTGCGGGTCACAATTTTGAGACGCACGAGAGTGGCTCACCTTCATCCCCTCCCTCCCGGTGTGATGCAAGAGAACATGTCGATGCACAGGGCCCCGTCTTTCAATCCCACATCCGCATCCACATCCGCATCTGCGTCCAGTGTCCACGTCGACATCGTCCATCCCCCCCAATCTGGCTCAACACAGCTAGTTGACACCTGCCCACAAACGCACACTGCGCGGGCTGCATGATTTCCCAACCCCGGTGCAGCCGCGTCTGCAATTGGCCTCTCCCCACCAGTCACCGACTCTCAGTGTGGACTGATGAGCCTTTGACGTAAGGCGGCCCCCCCGGGCAGACTGCCAACAGCACGGTGCCTCCCGCCTACCCCATCTGGAGCTCTGGAGCCTGGTAGTTATATCTCCTCTCAAAGCCTTCACTGCCCCTCCATCACCCTTCCTCCATCCCCTTTTGTGGTCTTTGCGGGGGCAGACGGCCGACAAAGAGGATGCGACTAACACCACACTCCCGCTTCCAACACACACGCCCCCCCTCCCCTAACCAACCCTAACTAGTTACCAGTCCTAACTAACCAACCCTCCTACCTAACCAACCCAGCTCCTGGTCTCTCAACCACGGGAAAAACGAACACAACCAACACTCTCTGGCCCCTTGTTCTGTGGTCCTCTCGGCTGTTATTTCGACTTTGGCCTCGTGGGCTCTCCTAGGCATCTGTGCTCCAAGTGTCATGGACGGCAGACATCCTCGCTCAAGGACAACGGATGCCACTCGCTCGGGCCTGTATCACCGAGTATATAAGGACCGACGACTTCTGCTCTCTTGCCGACAATCACCACTCACCCTCACAAGAGCAAAAGCATCCTATCCAGCATCCAACACGGACTTGAAGACACCACCAGCTCTTACCACCGACTTCGCAGACTGGCTCGGAGACTGACTCGAAGTGATTCCCTTCAATAACACCACAACTATCTCAAGCCATACCATCCCTACTCAAGCTTGGTTTCTCCCGCGCCTGCTCCTTTAAGGCCACGATACCCTGCCACACACTTCTTCCTTCCTCACGAAACACCAGGACCTCCCGTCGGGACGTGTACAACCCAGGTACCCTTACGCAAACCCTTCGGATACCAGCTTGTGTCGAGCTATCAGCGCTGCGTCAACTCCCCGGCTGTTCGACTTAACGGTTCCTCCCGCTTAAGTGGACCTCCACTCACCTGTTCTCCAGACAGCTGGTCACTTGACACTTCAAGAACCGCATTCTTGAGAGTACTTAACATCAGTCTCACTACTCTCAGTCTCCAATTCTCGTCCATTCTCCAAGGAACACAAGCCGCTGCCCACCATGTGCTATTGGAAAACGACACAGATTTGGTCGGAGTGCGGCTGCAGATTGGAATCTCTGACGCCCAAGCCCGGTTCCAACTGCAGATGCCAAGTCGTTGTCATGGACCAAGGAATTCAGCCATGGGTTGGTTATTGCAATCGTCCTCAGTGTCCAGCCCCTGCTCCGGCGCCTCAGTAGGTCGGTCTTCATATACCCCTCCTTGTTGCCCAAACTGGACTTTAGCTAACCCTTTCGTGTGGTACAGACAGCCTCTACACCCTCGAACTAGGCACCCGAAACTATAGATCTCGTCAGCCTCGCGGCAGTGACAACAAAGACGTTCCGGCTCCTCTCACGAGTCCCAGATGCACCTTCGATAGGACAGAGAGAAGTTAGCTTCACGGCCTGGTCTTCAGCTTGAGGCTTTTTTCTTCAACTCTCATTCCACCACTTGTTAGATCCTTAGATGGACCGTTGTCTCCCAGCATTGCTTGGGCATGCTGCCCGAACTAGGGTTGGGACCGACAATGACTCGCAAGAGATGGCAATTTTCGGGGCTCAACAAGACTCCCTTCACAATCGATTCCGATATTTTTTTGTTTCCGTTTTCTAAATTTTCCTTCTTTTTCTATTATTATTTCCTTCTGTCTTTTGGATTTATCCTTTGATTCTAGGTGAGGTCATGACCGGGGCTCTGGATGTCACCGAGTTGGCAGGCTGTTGATTGACGATTGTTGGTACGTGTACCCGGAGTGGTGGACCAGCGGCAGGGGAGGACGAGCTGGAGGAACATCAAGTGGGGGTAGGGGGGTGCGGATATGGGGCTTAGGATTCAAGGGAGCAGCTTGACAGCAGGGCCCTGCGCTTGCTGCGATTGAGGCTCGATGCATGGATTGTGGTTTACTTGATACTGATTTTGACGTTGAAATCTATTACCTTCATTTTTGACCAGTTTTGGTTCTTATTTTTTGCTCTCAATCGAGTTATTTTGACATTTTTTTTGGCCGCGCCCTCTCTTGGGGGCGGCTTGCTCTCGGCTTGCAGGTTCGTGCAGTGAAGTTGCTTTAGCCCTGAAGGGGGGTGCTGGGGCGCTGGAGCACTGCAGCACTGCACAGCACTGCACTGCACTGGCCAGGCCCACACAGGCTGAAGGTGCCCTGGCCGCATGCTGCAACCTGCCAGACCCAGTGGCATCGATTGAATCCATCCGACGCCACGGCCACAACCAACACGACCAGGTCCAGCAGCAGCCCCAACCCAACACAGCAACCACCAACAATGAGAGGGAGAAAGACGACTCACTCGTCACAGCCCCATCCGCCATCCTGCCACAGAGACAACGCCAGCCTTCACAGCCCCATCCGCCTTCCTGCCACAGGAACAAGACAACGCCACAGCCTTAAAATCTGCCTTGCTGTTGTTGCGGGGTGCGGTAAAGAATGCTTGACTGAAATGCTTGACTGAAATGCTTGACAGAAAACGACTGACAGAAATGACTTTGCCTGCCGACAAACAGCCGCTCGGCAGATGAACGTTGGCGCGTGGGGGGAGGGGGGAGGACAAGCGGGCCATGTGGCGGCCGGCCGTCAATCATCTGTTCTAGTCCCCAAGGGTCACACGCTTGGTTCGTGAGAGGGCATTTCGATGATGACGAAGAGAATGCACAAAGACGCAAACAGGCAAACTCCAGCAGAAAGGTCAACCATCTGCTCGGAGCCGGTTCATTGTGGTGCAGACTCGGCACGAACAAGAAGCAAAAGTAACCTCCGAACATACGGGAGCACAGCAGACACGGCGCACAAGGTGCAACGTACAACGCACAGCGCACAGCACCTACCTGAAGAAGCTCACACATGCACAAGGTACAGCCAGGGCATGCGCGCAATACTGACGGAACGTAGCGTGCTGAGTAGGTACTCACTGGGCTGACTCATACGCACACACAGACACAGACTCTGGCAATATCTCTCTCTTCCTAGGTACCTACGTCTTCTTCTCCTCTCGCGACAAACCAAAACGCCGCTCGCCTCTCATCGACTCCAAGCCACTCACGCCTGCTGTGTGAGTTTAAGCGCCGGCACCCGCATTGGCGGCGCCTTTTTTCTCTCTCTTCTTTGATTTCTCCTCCCCCTGTCCCTGCTGGCGTGACAGTCCCCGGTCGTGGACGCTGGGAAAGCGGGGCACGATCCCCTCCTGGTCGTTCTTTCTTTTCCTCGCTAGTGCAGTCAGTGCACATGGATCTTTCCGTCAGTCCCGCATAGGGCGAGAATGTGCGGAAAATGGCCTTGTTGGTGAAGCTGCGGCCGGGAATTCGGGTATTGGAGATGAGAAGAGCTTGTCAGACACCCTGGCTCGTTGGGTCGACATTTCTCATCCTCGAGTTAGTGTAGCGTAAGTTATTATTTCTTTTGTTTTACATTTACGGTCCCTTCCCTTCCCCCCATCTGCACCGAACCTGTTTTGCGCCACGCAGGGCTTCTCGCATCCATGTCGTATCATGTGATGCCATCAATCGGTTGCGCTGGTCCATGGGTCCGGGGGAGGGTGGGAGGGGAGGGGCAAGGATCTGAGATGAGATGGAAAATCCAAGGGTTTCTAGTCAACTTTAGTCAACCCGTCGCTTTTCTTGGAATTCCATTTGTTTACCTTGATGTCGAAAAGATGCAAGCTGGGGGAGAGTGAGAAACTCAGACAAGGAGGCAGAGATGCGATGTTACCTGCATATTCACCCTCTCCCCTCAACGGTGTGACTTGTGCTGACGTAGGCGGACCAAAGGAGCCCGAGAGGGGGGGGGAACCGCCTGAGAACTTCTGCTCGGGTTGGGCTTCGACCTCGCCAAGTTGCGAGCGAACGACCAACAGAACGCAACCTTCCATCCAACCCTCCAACTCATCCAACCCTTTTCTTCGGGTATCAAAAATGTGGCGTGCCAGAACCAAAAGAAGTTTCTAGTTTTATTCCCGTGTCCATGGGACATGCCTGAATAGGTAGGTAGGTCGGTGTACAAACCCGCTGGTGGTTTGACAAGGCTGCCTCACTCAATACCCGGATATTGTGACACCCTCGGTTGGCCCGTATGGTCACCGCGAGAAGTAGCCTTTTCCCCCATTCAACAGAGACAGATAGAGTGCCCACTCAGCTCGTCATTCATGCCCCGCCCGGCCTCGTTGCCTGTTCGCATCGCGGATCCTGCCCGCATCCTTTCACTGTTGGCAAAGGTCACGAGCGAGCACCATGACTGTTGGGCAACAGATCTAACAATTACACGCCCTAGACCATATTCCCGGCCCTTTTTTTTCTTTTTATCGTTCAGATGCCTGCCGCTAAACCTTGTGCTCCCCGAGGAAGCCTGTCATACTCTCTGATTTCCCACGTCACAAACCCGGTTGGTCGCCACGCCCTTGCACGCTCCAACCCCAAGCTTCCAACCCCCGTCCCATCATCATCCCCTCGCTCTAAAGACGAAAAGCACCACACATTAGTGACCGCCATTGATAGTAGTTTAATTTGATCTACATAGAAGAATCCATAAATTAGTCCCTAAGATATACGGCGAAGGTATAATTAAAACAATATAAATACCACTTTTCCCATAAACCACACTCTCAAGACACAGAGCAACTCGATGCTTCATAGTCTGCGACGTTTTTCTTCCACTGATCATCCCCCCATGGGTCGCTGTGGCTGGACCATCATTGCCTTCGTCTGGATTATAACCGTCGAGCTGGACGCAGGTGCGATGAGTTGCAATCACACGAGGATTGTGCAAAATGAAGCGGGCGAGGTGCTTGCCGTTCGACGCCGAGTTTCAGCGGTGCTCGTTCCCGAATAATTGCAAGCCTCGAGTGTATCCTTGGTAAGATAGGTCTTGGCGGTTCTTGGCGAGAGGGGCGGCGCAGAGCCGGCGGAAGTCTTCGTCCCGTGAGGGGTATGGGTCGGAGGATGGCTTGACCGAGAATGACCCACGGGGGGGCATGGCAGATGGATGTGTCGATCACGATGTAAAGAAGGTACTGCTTGCGGAGCGTGAAGTTTGGAGTTGTGCGAAGAAGGAAAGGGTTGATGGCTTTGCTACCATCTCCCATACCCAAACGGCCCTCTCCCAGGGCATTCTGTAGGCCCACCCGATAACTTGCCCTCTCTTACCCTGTTGCCAGAAAGACTCCGCAAGGATGACATGTGAGGCCCTCGCCAAGTTCAAGCCCGTTTCACCTGCACTTGCGTTGAGCAGGAGCACTGTTGGGATGGAATGGTATTGGTCGAGACCGTTATAGTCGCCGTTGGACAGACGTGGCTGAAAGATAGAAACCTTTCGAAAGGGCACAGCGTATGATGGGTATCTGTGGCAGAGGGGGTGGTTCGGTTCGGGGACCCATCATGCATCGAAGAAAGACATTGTACATGACAAGTGTACGTTAAATGGATCGGTACAAGCTAGATCTTCCCATGGGTTGACTATTGGTGTCCCCAACGAGTGTACGTGGTTCAACGGTCGGACTGCGATACTAAGCTGGGACTCCTCATTCCTGGCATCGTAAGACTCGTCGAGGATCAGAATTGCAATGTTCCGATCAAGTTCGCTATATAAGGCGGAATGGTAGAGGTGTCCGGCAACGCCAAAAGACACTCAGTACAGCACGAGGTGTCGACTCATCGCGGCGGTAGAGGGGCGTGGTAGCGGCGACCGCTGCGCATGCTCTTACCCAGGTGTTGTAGAGCATCCACGACATTGTCATCGTAGTCGTCCATGGTTTGGGTGGATAAGTGAAAATGTGTTGTCAAATATGAGAAAAAGCTAAAAATAAATTAAAAATAATTAACAATAAATGATGTGATCAGACAACAAAGCAGTCTTGAGGTGCTCTGTGCCGGGAGTGTTTTGTTTGCTCCGTCATATGATTTACATGCACACTTGATCGAACTTTTACTTCTCCTCAGTGTAAGTTGGCCCCTCCCTCAGCTCCTTCTTCAATGACTCAAATACTTCAAGAGTAGAATTCAGCCACTTCAAACTACTTTGGAAGGAGTGTGAAGCCCCCCGGAGGGTTGGGAGAAGCTGGGTCTCATCGGGGGCGTCATGCTGGATCTGGTTCCAACTGGCCTTATAGCCATATGATACGCCTTTTAGACCGCTTTATCTCGCTGCGAAACGTCTTCTTCTGAGTTTTCAGTATAAAGGCGCACTTTGCGTAGTCCTTGCCTTGCAGACATTGGATGCCTCGGTTGCAGTCTCCAGGTCGGGTTTATCAGCAGCTTCGATGAAGGTTCGAACGATTTCCTGCTGGGGCTTGATCCCATCCCACTCCGGCGTACCAACAGATACGATCGCTTTCTCCGTGCGAGGGCCAATGTCCCTCAAGTAGGATTTGGAACTGATATTGACCTGATCCATGGTTGCGGACTGCGGAGCGTCTGTGTAGCTCTTGCTTGGGTTTGGGGTTGTAGAAGAATGACGGAAAGAGATCCTGATGATGGAGGTGTGTCGGTGGACCGTGGGTGTTGATGCGCCTCTTGCGTAGGCTTGGTTTTGTGCTTCTTGCTGAAGAAATAGTGTGAGAAGGGAAGAGTTTGGGAGATTCCTTTTAAGGGCAGCGAAACGCGTTTATGTTTCTTTTCCTTGAGCGGCGAAGTAGTGATTCACACTCGCCGGCCAGGCATTCAACAATCCTTCCACTGGTCATTTGTTGCCTGTTTTCACTTTCGCTTTCATCTCACCTTTTCCATTGACCTAGGGGCATTTCTGTAGCTGTTTCCAACTGCTCATCAGCTATTTGGTCCGCTCATTCGAGCCATCTTTCTATCGTTCTTGCAGCCTCGGTGTTTCCACAAGTCCCTGAAGCATTGCGTACAGTGTTCCTCCCCCTTCTTATTTTTCGCCAAGGCGGCGGTTGCGAGCTTGTTCACACAGAGGAGAGGTAGTAATGCGGTCAAGTTTGCATATAAATCATATGACGGAGCAAACAGACCACTCTCTCCTCTACGTGCTGGGCCGCTTCTAATTGCTTCATGCACATGAAGTGAATCACAGCTTCTAACCAGTGCACAGATCCTTCAACCTTCCCTTCAGCCTTCATTTTCCCAACTCTTCACATCCTCAACTCTCCACACCCTCTCACTTCTTCACATCCCAAAAATCCACGGTACGTGTACAACCAGTCTCGAAGCTATGTCTCCTAATCTCTTTCCAGCTGCCATTCCAATCCACTTCAACCCTTTCCACCTCGCGCAAAGGTGGGTACACAGTCAGCAACAATGCCGCAGCAAGGGGCAGCGTGGTCACTCGACCACTTGCCACCTGAGATGCTCTACCGTATTGGAGCATTTTCTGACAAGAAAAGCATCGATTCGATTTCGAAAACCTCCAAGCACCTCCGAGCCATATTTTGTTCCTACCATTTCAAATCTGTGCAGTTTCAGGATACACAAATCCACCTTTCACGCACCTTGCGGGCATTCTGTGGAGGTCTTGGTCGTCCCGTTGTAGCCAACACACGGAATTGCATCAAGTGGGTTTTGCATCTTCGGGTTATTGAGTGCTTCAACTAATAGGAATAGACGCGCCACCTTTACTCTCGTCTCTCTCAGCACCTCGTCAGTCAAAGGAGATTGGGATACGGGATCACCTATCCGTTATCTGGACGATAAGCTGCCTCTGCGTATAGTCAGATCCATTAAACTAATGCCCAACGTCCGCGTTCTTGCCCTCAATCTTCACGCCTTGTCTTTTAGTCAGGTGCAGCAACTCCATTCTAGCCTTTGGAATGCCGCAAAGTGGCAAATTACCAGCCTGAAAGTATTTGCAGTGGAGGGTCTCTCAGGCTGCATAATCAAGCAGTGCGACCCCGAGCAACTTCGACGACTGCATGTCGATTTTACCCATCAATCGCCAAAATACTCAGAGATAGTCGAACACTACCCAAAACTCGAAGTACTACACCTTCGCAGGGTTTCTGGCGATGCACTGGGTTGTGAAACCATTGGAAGCATCCCCAAGAGTATCAAATGGTTGGGGCTTTCTATGGGGCGCTCGGTACAGTTTTCAACAGGAGAAAATAACGTGTTCGATGGCCTTGTAAGCATTACCCACGAGTTTCATTGCTGCTTTATCTTCAACCCATGAACGACGTGCAAAAGGCGACTAACTAAAAGACAGGAAGAAAAACTGAGAGACGCCCTCCAGGAATTACCGCAGCTTGAACGCCTTGCCTTCAAACTGTACCCGAGACATATCAAGCCAATAATCCGCATTATGAACGATGCGAATGGGTACTCGGCCTCAGGTAGATCTGTGAAGGCCCATGAGTTCGCCAGGTGGTACACTGATTTGATCTGGCGCTTCGGTCTTCAATTGCCGAAGCTTCAGCAGCTATATATCTTAACTGAGTACCCTATTGCCTACAGAGGAACCAGGTCAGTAGGTCATACTCGATTAGTCGTTGAGCCTCTGGATCTGCAGGGAGAGTGTCACCGGTCTACGTTCCCAGTTGGCGTTTTTGATGAAGCTTAGCCTGTATGCTTGTTTCTGCTTCTTTTGCTACGAGGGGGTTTGAGGATGAACTTCGGAGTAGCCCATGCGTTTTGATGAGGCTTAACCTGCATTCTTGCTTCGATTACTTGCTTCTGCTTCTTTTGCGACCAGGGAGTTTGAGGATGGGATTCGGAGTAGCACAATTCTCTCCAAACATCACCGCCAAGAACGCTGCGCAGGTGTCGGTATTAACTGAACAGAGACGGCGCAACGTGGTCAATGTATCAAAATCATGGGGACGCAAATAAATACTGCTTCGTAAACTCGAGTATTAATGATACACATACACGTGCTGGGCTTGGAATCATTGGGCGAGGCAGAACGTCGACGTGCCAGATCAAGGCGTGTGGATGGGATGGCTCATGAGTGGTCAGTCCCAGTAGCATCGATCCAGCAGCCACCCGTTGCATCAACAAACATGTCCTAGTTGGCAATTAATCCCATGACTTACCAATGACGAAATGATCAGAGACCTCTTCATCCTCATTCAACCTTGCGTGGCCAACATCTCCCCATGTTTCTCCACTTGGGGAGGCCGAGGCGAAGCCGTCCTGGCTTGCTCCCTGTAGATGGCCGCAGACGGGGCCGCACAGCCACCATGGCCCAAAACCCGCTACCTTTGATCTCGCAACTAATGACCAACACTCATCCTGATTCCCGAGACCACCCCCTCCTTGAATGAAAGAGCCACAGCCAGCACCCAGAAATCCTATTTGTTGGTGTTGGATCCTCCTACGTGGGAGTTGGGAAATTTGCCCCCCCTCTAGCTTCACAAGACTCGTATCAAATGGATCCATATCTACGGCCTGATTACCTCGGTGAGGTAGTTTCGCGAATACTCACCCAACAGTCAACACTGCCCTATGCCGCAACTGCCGCAACTGGCCTGCCAGCTCATCTTCAGCTCTCTGCCCAGCCTGCTCCTTTGTTTCACATGACACGCAGTTACACGCCCCTCCGGGGGAAGAAAGACACCACACACTACCATACCACTTCAACTAAACTAACCGGCCCGCTCCACAAGTAAATAATAACTAAATTATAAGACAAATCGCACCTAAATAAGGTTAAGATTCTACTGAAGTAGGTCTAAGTATTAATAATCTATATTCCATGATTATACAAGGATAGAGGGTAAGTTAATGGTATGTAGTATGTAATGTGTGGTGTTTTTCTTCCCCCTGTAGACGCCCTCAACAGGGATGTCACCGCCAGCTAGATCAGTACTATAAATTACGCCAAGGGATTGTCACCATCCAACAAACTTCACAAGGGATCACTTCACAATGGAACATAGCCTCCAACGGCTTCCTTTCGCAAAATAGGCCAATTCCTTCCAGGGTTCTGCAAATGCTGCTCTATCCGCTCCACTAGGCCTGCAGTCTTGATTCCAATCTGGATCTCATCTCCCTATATTCATTTCAATCCCCAACCCCCCCCACTGCCTCCTTCGCCGTCCTCGTCGATATTGTACACGTCAGCTATTACAATGCCCCTGTCTCCTTTCCTTGCGCTGCTGGCCCCTTCACCTCACTTGCACGATCTGAAACGGACTGATTCCTTTTCTTCTTTTTTTTTCTGTGCGTTTTCTTCTTTGCCATATTTGCCAACCTCGTTTTCGGGTCTATGATGCTTCCCTCCCACCAATAAAAAAAGAGCCATAAAAACTAATGACAACCCGTGTCACGTATGCATTATTCAATCAAATTTAATCATTTTTGGGCGAATTAGGAGAACTAGGCAGTGAGTTAGTTTGGGGTGCTTAAAGTGTCAACTCGATTGAAGACTTACTACTGGTTTCCAGACGTTCCCGGACCAGGGGTCCGAGGAGAGAAAGAAGGCGACGTAGGCGAGTAGCTCGGGCTGGTGGGCGAGTGCTGCTGGCCAGGACTCCTCTGCGGAAAGCCTGGGCTCGTGGGAGAGTAGGCTTCGGGAGACGTCGGAGACCATGTAGGGGATGCCGGCGAGTATGAAGGAGAGGTCGCATGGAGGTTGGGCGACGCGGGGCTGTAGCTGGGACTGGCCGGGGAGTAGCTGGGAGACGTGGGCGAGTTGAACTGCTGAGCCGGCGATGTCGGCGAGTAATGTCGAGGAGACGAAGGCGACGCAGGCGAGTAGCTAGGCGACGTTGGGCTGTAGTTGGGGGACGCTGGGCTCGTAGGCCGCATCATCGGCGACGTAGGCGAAAACGACGGAGACGAAGGGCTGAACGAAGGCGATGTAGCATATCTGGGCATTCCGCCATCGATCATTGGCGAAGTAGGAGAGTAGCCTGTATTCGGAGATGTAGGAGAGTATCCTCCTCCCATGCCAGGACCGAAAGGTGAAGTGGGCGAGGTGCTGAACGGGCTGGCACCACCGGTACGGTACGGGCTCATCGAGCCTGGTCCATATCCGCCGCCATTGTACTCCGTGACAAAGCCAGCCGGAGTATCGGATCCGGCGCCCTGGATAGGCGAGAAGTTTCCAGCCGCGGGCGAGCTGAGGCTGAGGTAGCCCGAGTCGGCCATGGGAGATCCGGTGTCGTAAGGAGTAGCAGCTCCTTCACCCTGACCATCCTTGACAGGCATGCCAGGCATCAGACCCATGCGGGAGTTGTCGGAGATGACCGTCTCGAGCATCTTGGGGTCCAGCAGCACGTCAAAGTTGCCGGTTCCCATCGGGGCCATCTGGCCAAGCATGACGTTCTCAGAGATACCTCGGCAATCGTCAAGTTCACCTGTTGCAGCAGCCTCAAGCAGAATTTCAACAGTCTCTTCGAAGGAACAACGCATCAGTGCACCAGTGTCCGCACGGTTGATACCGTGTCGGGTAACAGCCGAGATGGATCCACGATAGGTCATCACGTCAACGAGTAGCGCAATGTGACGATGGTTGACGTACGAACCATCAAACGCCAAGACGTTGGTCAACTCCTTCACCAAGGCGGAACGAGCGGCTTCGATACCGAATACCTCGACGACCTGCCAAAGGTCGTTGGTGTAGGTGCGGGTCGGGTCGACACCGTTTACAGCCAAGACCTCTCGCAGAGCGGAACCACTGGTATCCAGGTACCATTGTGTGCATCGTGGGTCGTCCTTGATGGCAAGCAGTGCGCCCTCAGGACTCTCAACCATCCGGGTTCCCTTGGTCAAGAATGCACGTTCAACGCCTGGCACACCACGAAGGGTCAGAGTGTCTAGAAGATGGGCCTCGAGGCGCTTCAGCATCACGTCGTCTTCCATCTTGCCGTCACCATCGTCGTCCTTGTCACCGGCTGAGATGGTTCGGATACGAATCACCTGTTGATCGGCGTTGTTGTCACTGAAGATGATTGACAAGTCGGTAGGGTATTCCTCCTTGATGCGTTGCGCAACGTCATCAATCTTAATCTCCTTATCCAGCAACTTCTGTCGATCCAAGGTAATACGAAGCAACCACCTTGACTGCTGATCAATAGTGTCCTGGGTATCATCAGGGATCAAGAAGTAGGACTCGACCATATCCACGTCCGCCTCGATGTTAGTTGCCTGAATGTCGGGATCGTAGTAAATCTCAGTGACAGAGGTCACGGAACGCAGGTTGGTGTATTCAACCAAACTTCGCAGTTTCTTCGCCTGTTCCTGCTTTGCGAGTTTCGCGCCCAGGTACACGGCCATGCTGGGTGTCTTAATGTTCTTTGCCAAGTTGAGAATTTCCTTGAGACGAGGTAC
This sequence comes from Dactylonectria estremocensis, assembly GCA_020744375.1. Taxonomy (NCBI): domain Eukaryota; kingdom Fungi; phylum Ascomycota; class Sordariomycetes; order Hypocreales; family Nectriaceae; genus Dactylonectria; species Dactylonectria estremocensis. The sequence continues at coordinate 2,030,151 of JAGMUU010000004.1, forward strand.
ACCCAGGGTGACGTTCTTGGAGGACACACCAGCGAAATGGAAGGTGTTCAAAGTCATCTGGGTCGCGGGTTCTCCAATGGACTGAGCAGCCAGGACACCAACCATCTCACCCGGACTAACAAAGGCTCGGTCCCATCTATTGAGGAGTTCGCCCAGAATGTGGTCAAATGCAAGCTTGTTCAAACGATGATCCTTGACAATCTCCTTGAATGACAGCCGGGACCGTACCAGCGCCTTCCAGAGAATCGTGGCGTTGGCGTCGGCTTGCAGGGAGATTGGATCAGTTCCACGAACAATCTTCATCTTGTTCAGCATCTCTTGAATGGAAACAACGACATCCGACGGTCGCAGGTTGCTACGATCGTTGGCCTTGACATTGAAAACACGCTTTGCTGACTCGATGACACGACCAATGTGAAGAGGTAGTTGCATCATCTCCTCCGTCATCTTGGCTTTGTTGACGCCTCGAACCACCTGACGGTCCTTGAGCAATGCATCCCATTCAGCGTCAAGGAGAGCCATTGAGGGCTTGTCTCCGGTCAACTCATTGCCGTACTCGTACTCGTTCTTGAACCAGTCTGGAGGGTTGGCAAGATCCAGTCGGTACTTCTTCTCGAACGCAGCATCCGACATGTTGAGAATTCCAAGCTTCTGTTTCTCAATGCACATAGCATCAAGACCATCTTCGCCGTAAAGGAATTGTACAATATCTCCCAAAGAGTTTCGAACGGTTCCATCGTATCGCGCACTCAGGTCCTCAAGGGCCTTGACCAGTCGACGTTGGATGTAACCAGTTTCGGCAGTCTTGACTGCGGTATCGATGAGACCTTCTCGACCAGCCATGGCGTGGAAGAAGAACTCGGAGGGGGTAAGACCACGGAGATAAGAGTTCTCGACGAAACCTCGGGCTTCGGGAGAGTAATCGTCCTTGGTGAAGTGAGGGAGCGTACGGTACTTGAAACCAAAGGGAATACGCTTTCCCTCGACAATCTGCTGACCAACAAGGGCGGTCATCTGAGAAATGTTGATGGACGAACCCTTGGAACCTGAAGAGGCCATGGTGACAGCGTTGTTCGAATCCTTGAGACTCTTCTGGGTAGTCGTACCAGCCTTATCACGAGCCTGGTTAAGGGCCATGGAGACCTTGTTCTCAAAGGTAGCTCGGACGTTCATACCAGGCAGGGCCTCCAGCTCGTTCGCCGTAGCTTGTGCAGTCAACCTCGCTACCTCGGCCTTCTCTTCATCAATATGCACCTGGACCTTTTCAATGGTCGCCTTGTCAGGAATGGTGTCACCAATACCGATACTGTGACCGGTTTGCAGGAGCCAGTACGTCACAACTTGCTGAACACCGTTCAGGAACGCCATCGCGCCCTCGGGCCCAAGCTCGTTGTAACTGACGTGGACAATACCTCCAGCGGCGGCACCGACAAACTTCTTGGTGAGAAGACCGTACATGAGAGTACCAGACTGGATGAGAAGACCCTCGTCCTTAATCGGGTTGTCTTCTTTGCTGTCTGGGGCGTTGTGCAAGCTCACTACCTTCGGGATGACCATGCTGATAATTTGCTTGCCAGTCCATCTGGGCTGAGGTTTCAAAATGGCTGGCTGAGGAATGATACCATCCCAGTTAGGAAGCCACAACATCTGGTTCATCACTTGTTCCTTGGTCAGGAAAGTGTCTCGTCGGCAGAGCTTGTATACACCAGCCAGCGAGTCCTGGACGATACCCATCAGGGGGCCGTTCTTCTGGGGAGACACAATGTTCAGCGGCACCAGACAGAGCTCTCTGACTTCAGCACGGGTCTCTTCGCTTTGGGGAACGTGCAAGTTCATCTCGTCACCATCGAAATCGGCGTTGTAGGGAGAAGTGACAGAGAGGTTCAGGCGGAAAGTAGAATAGGGCATGACGCGGACGCGATGACCCATCATAGACTCCTTGTGGAGTGAAGGCTGACGGTTGAAAATGATATAGTCACCGTCGATCAGATGACGTTCAACCTTCCATCCGTATTCAAGAGAAATCTGAGCAGCGCGTCGGTGATGTCGCAAATCGATTCGAGTGCCATCAGAACGGATAACGTACTTGGCTCCGGGGTGCTCGTTCGGTCCGTTTTCGACAAGTTGATGCAGCCTGCCAATGTTGTAGGGCGTCACAGTCTCCGGATACGTCAAAGTCCTTGCAATACTGCGGGGAACTCCGACTTCGTGAAGTGAAAGATTGGCATCACCAGTGATGACAGTACGAGCAGAGAAATCGACTCGCTTTCCCATCAAATTGCCTCGAAGACGTCCTTCCTTGCCCTTTAGACGAGCTCGGATAGCCTTCACAGGACGTCCACTCTTTTGCAGAGCACGCGGCTGACCCGCAATGTCATTGTCCATGTAGGTTGCCACATGGTACTGCAGAAGCTCCTCAAAGTCTCTCGCGATATGTTGAGGCGATCCCTCGCGGATTGCTTGCTTAACATTACCGTTGGCACGGATAATGTCACCCAGTTTGTAAGTCAAATCATCTTCATTTCGCATGCCAGTACTAGTGCCATCCATGGAGATACTTGGTCGAACAGGAGGGGGAGGGACTGGAAGAACGGTCAAGACCATCCACTCGGGACGAGCGTAATCGGAGTTGAGGCCCATGTTGACGAGATCCTCCTCCGTGATTCTTCGAAGAATGGCGTGAGCCATCTCTGGGGTGATGGGGGTCGTCTCTCGTCGCTTAACACCGTCCTCTTGGGGAACATCGAAAGCGGCCTTAAGCTGCAGAGCTGCTTGTCGGACGTTGGGCTGCACATTGCCACAGCCGCCGTGGTTCTCGACTGCAGGAAGCTTCAATCCCGGGGCGAATTCCTCTTTGTTCTTATCGTTCCTATCTTCGTTGTCGCAACGGTTCTTCTTCTTGCACACTTCCCAAACACGGTGGAAGCGAACCTTGGGGTCTCGGGTATTGATGGCCGCAGCGAATTCGACGTCGCTCTGAGATTATCAGGTTAGCATCCAATAGGCAAGAAACCTTAATGGAGTGAGTAGACCAACTTTATCGGCCAGCACTTTGCTGCAGTTGTGGCAGACAATCTCCAAAATCTTCTTGACCTTCTTGATGAAACCTGGATGATACACGGGCTTCGCGAGCTCGATGTGTCCGAAATGACCGGGACACTCGCCCATCGCCTGGTTACAGGTCTTGCATCGAAATTGCCGATCGATTGAGCCAAGGAGAGGGTCGTTTAGGCCACCGTCGCGTGGTTTGACCTTGTTCTCTTCCATGGTCTCAGGGTAGAGAATGTGGCAAACACTCATATTTTTTATCTCCTCGGGGGACATCAAGCCGAACTGAATCTCCTCCACTGTCTTGAGCGGAGCGCTCGAGTGGGTAAAGTAGAGATTCGCCATGGTCGCGGTTGTGATTGATTATGCCGGGAACGGAAAAGGAGCGAAAAATGAGAACTGAGGTCAGGACGCGCGCGAACACGCAACGAGGCGCGAAAAGTCGATGTCAGGAAGAAATAAATGCGACAACCCGAATTCTCTATCGCGCAAAGTCGCTAAAACGATGGCAGATGCCGTAAAACGTGAATGATGGATAGCGCTGAGCGGCAACGCCTGTCCTGGCCGCCGGCCCAGGAGATCCTCGGGCTGGTCTCCCCCGTCGCCGCCACCTCGAAAGTCGCGAAAGGTCGGAAGTCGCGCTGGACTCTATCGTCGATCGGTCGTGAATGTGTCTCGAGACGTTGCGCGCGATGCCCGACGCGCGCGATGATGATATTGTGCTGAGGGCAAAGTTTTGACGTGGTTGAGGCGAGAGGGTCGGAGGAAGCCTGAAAGAATCTGGACTTGAGGCGGCTGGCGGACGCAGCGATGGGGCTAAGCCTGTTTCGGACACGGAGACCTCCCTGAAGCTACATAAGACTGGCCTCAGGCACAAAGTTCTTGAGGTATCGGGGACAATTTGGGCACGCTCTCACGTGCTGACTAAAGTGAAAAATCAACGGATTCCAGGCGCATAAGCCTCCAATCTCGCGCTGATTATTCTGCCCACCCCTTGTCTGTCGTCACGCGAGGCAAGTACCGGTACTTGACAATCTGAGAATCTCCGACCCACTGGAGCTGGATGGACGGCTGGATAACACGCCGATGACTCAAACCCTGGCACCTTGGACGGAATGTCTGCCAATGAACTTCATCCTTTTGGTCCCTCTGTCTTGTGGCTTGTACAGCAGCGATTGCAGACGAAACAAAGGCGCATTGTCGCATGGCATTGCAACTCCTTTGTCATTCATCAAGCTGAGCAGCCACGTCAGGCCAGTCGCGTCTTGCTCTTGGAGGGCGCTAACTAAACACGTTATCTAACTCGATACAGCTTAACCCGAGAGATTCTTTGTGCTTCATCGCTTTCTACTTCTTGCTCCCTTGCCTGCGGCCTTCTTGACTGGCAGCTTCTCGACCGCCCCATCCAAATCGCCTTGACCCTCGCCAGGACTCCTACGTCTCATGGTTCCGGTAGATACCGCTATGAACTCGTCCTCGCTGTCGCTCTCGCCAAGGTTGAAAAGAATCGGCATCCGGAAACCGTCTCCCTCGTCCAGAGTCTTCGACGGATCGAGAGTCAAGACATCAACATCCTCATCCTCTGCATCAAGCCGCCGCCGGTGGATCTCTTCTTGCGCATATATATCAAACTCGTCTTCCCGCTCAATGTACTCGACATTCTCCTCGACCTCTGCAAAGTCTGGCGCCAATGCCGACCACTTCTGCGGGCTGATGACCGACCAGATATATATGCGCCCCGTCTCCAGGCCGCATGCAACCAAAAGAGCACGAGCTGGGTGCCACTCTATCACTCCCTGCTCCTCCTTCGGGTCCTTGAGCATGCACACAAGACTGCCATGATTCCGTTCCCAAACATACAGCTCGTGATTGTTATACGTCGAGGCTGCCACGTATTCTCCCGTTGCGCTAAATGTGACGTGGTTCCAAGACAACTTGTTGACCACATCTTGAAACTTATGCTCCAATGGTAATTGCAGTGTGTCGAGGTCGAGATCCTCGGTCGTAAGGTTGGGTATTCGAAAAGTTCGAATAATTCTGTCTTGTGAGTTCACTAGCAGCTCCCGACCCGAACCCGTCGTCCGCATCGTAGTGATGGCTCCTGAGCATATCTTGTCGGAATAGATGATCTCGTAAGACTTTGCGTCGATAATGTTGAGCCTCCCTTTATTTGTTCCAGCAAGTATGTGGTCCCCGGTGACACTCCAGATTATGGATGTTGTCATTTGCTTCGCGTCTTCTTTCGCATGCTTTTCTTTCAATGCCGCGTCTCCATCCGTATTTGGTCGTTTTGGGGCGGAAGGGAGTATATGCTTCACATCGACCGGCTCTGTCATGTCGACAACGACCGGCTGCTCTTCGAAGAGCGCGGCGACAAGTTGCAGGCTACTGCACGTTAGCACATGTGTATCTGGCGGATTCCAAACCCGACTCACTGGTTCCAAGGATGGAGCTCTGCCATGTACACGGGGGCACGAAAGCGCACCTCGCGCAGCCTGGTACCGTCCTGGAGATCCCAGAGAATGGCTTTCCAGCCTTGGCAGGTTGACAACAAGTATCGGCCGCATCTTGACCAGCTCAGGAACGTGATGCTCTTATTATGACCTCTCAGCTTCCTCGCGACGCCCATGGTATCAAGATCCCACACCACAACAGTGCCGTCAACTCGACCAGAGGCTAGGTAGTCGCCCTTGCGATTGAAGCGGAGCATCGTCGCATGCCCGGATCGGATCGTATTGGTGATATTTTCAGGATAGTCCTGAAGCAGGTAGTCGTCCGACAGCAGGAGATTCATGGTGAAGCGGCGCTCGGCGCTGATTTCGTAGCTATCGTTCAGGTTCGTCGCGTTCCATGAGGAATGGAGGGGGTGTTGCGGCAAGACTCTAAAGGCAGGACGGACTCCAAAAATATCCGTCACAGCCGCGTTGGAACCGGAGTCGCAATCTGCAAGGCTGACCTCCAACAAAGGATGGCCCATTAAACTAGCCGAACACCTGGGTGTACAAGTAAAGCATCACCTGGTCCGAGCGTTTACCCTCCCCTCTCAACCACGATGAGCTGCACTAACGATTCTCACCCTCTACTTCTCAAACATAGTGGCACAACATCCCCGCGCAGATATTCGTTTTCTTCAGCTAGACGGTCATTTGCAGACTCGCAAACATGGCAAACTCCAAGTGAGCTTCCTCGCCGTGAATTTTTCTCAATTGTCGTTACGCTTGTGTCTAATCCCTCTCAAGATTTGAGTATGTCCGTGACTTCGAGATGCCGGATCCGCTACTTTCCAACACCTGGATCGTGGTGCGAGTCGATGGGCGAGCTTTCACAAAGTAACTTATATCCAAACTCTGCCTCTCCCCTGACGCGAATTTTGCTCTGACTGAGCAAAGGATGTGTGCCAAGTACAACTTCGAGAAGCCAAATGACCGCCGCGCCTTGGATCTCATGAATACGGCAGCCAAAGCCGTTGTCACTGATATGCCCGAGATCACAATTGCCTATGGCGTCAGTGATGAATTCAGGTCATTACCCCATTTTCTGATCCAGATCTAGTATTAACTTTTTTGCAGCTTTGTTTTTCATAAATCCTGTGTTCTATTCGAGAGGCGAGAAAGGTAGCATGCCGCGAGCTGCGTGTAAATCAGTGACTAATACCTTGGCAGCAAGCTCGTCAGCACCGTTGTTTCTACATTCACCTCCAACTATGTCTACTCGTGGTCAGCGCATTTCCCCGATAGTCCGCTTTCATTTCCGCTTCCTACTTTTGATGGACGAGCTGTGTGTTACCCTAGCGTGCAGAATCTCCGCGACTACTTGAGCTGGAGACAAGTTGATTGTAAGACAAAACTCCCCCTTCACTAACGACACATACTCACGGGCAAATAAAGGTCACATCAACAACCTCTACAACACCACCTTTTGGTCATTGGTTCAGCTTGGCGGGCTTGACAACAAGGAAGCTGAAAAGACGCTCGCGGTAAGTGCCTTGAGTCACCTACCTAGAATCATACTCATACTAGTGACAGGGTACGGTGGCTGCGGACAAGAACGAGATTCTCTTCTCGCGATTCGCTATCAACTATAACAACGAGCCCGAGATTTTTAAGAAGGGAAGCGTCATATTCCGCGACGTATGTATTCCCCTTTTCTCGTCCAGTATAGTGCTGACAGTCTGCAGTACGAGCTCGTAGATCCCGACAGCCACAATGTTGCGTCAACCATCGATTCACAGGCGATGCCTGTAACGCAGTCGAAGACTCAAAAGGAGAATGACAAGAAGCGCAGGGCCAAGGCTCGAATTCTGGTGGAGCATATGGACATCATTAAGGATGACTTCTGGGACAGGAGGCCGTGGATTCTCTCCAACAAGCCTGGCAAGATCCCAAAAGAGACATGAACATCCATCCAAGGGGGTATCATTGAGAACTATCAACCCAAACGCCATCAGTATTCTTTCGCTATGCAGATGCGACCCGCCATGTATTGTCTCCAGTCTATTATTTCTTCGACTCCTTGCTTGCTTTTCTCCGTTTTTCTTCTTTCCTCGCTCGCCGCCGGCGCTTCTCGCCGTCCGCGTCGCTCGATTCGGTGGATGACTTCGCTGACTTCTTTGACTTCTTTGACACCTTGCGGTCTTTTTGAGTGGCTTTCTTGCGGGCTCGCTCTTGTTTCCGCTTTTGCTTCGCCGCTTTCCGCTCTTCCTTGGTTTCTTTTCGGGGTTTGGGTTCGGACGTCTTCGTGGGTTCTTGGTCTGAGCTGTCGTCTTCAGACGACTCCGTGCTTGACGAGTCTTTGATTTCCAATCGGCTGAGAGTTCCCTCAAGAAACCCGCCTCGCACGAACGATGTGTACACGGAGTATCTCCCCAGGTTCTTGTCGATGGTATTCAACTTTCCCGTCTTGAGAGTTTGCACCACCTTTCCGTCTTTGGAAGTGTCGAGTCCTTTCAGCTGCTCGTCGAATGCATTCATCCACCATTGGTCGCTCGTGAAGTGCTGTTTTTGGCCCAATCCTTTGGTATTATCCTTGCGCGACAGCAACAAGGGTTTCGCGAGGCCAATCGAGTCGTCGGTCTTGTGCAGAGAGTGACCGGTTCCCCGCCAGCCCTGGGCGGAGAGGAGGGCGTGGGCATTCATTTTAACGAGCTATTCTTGGTTGCAACTTTGGCTCGACACCCAGGAGTGTGGAGTTTTGGAGATGTTGCCAAACGAAGGGGTACAAAACTGATGAGCGCGAAAGACAAGTTGAGAAGCCTGAGTTGGGGCCGTTCAAGTCGCATTGATTTTTTTAGCGGGGCTGGGCTTATCGTCCACTTACATTCCTTATCGTCACATCACGGCTACCCTAGAGCCGTGGGCCCCCAAAGCCGTCAACACCCATTCGCACATAGCCATTCTGTCCAAGTAATAAATAAGCTTAGTCTCGTGTTGAGGTGGATTTTTTCTCTGTTCGACACCGTTGTTGTTTGATATACTTCTTGAACCTGCATTGAGGTTTCGGGGCGCCAGAATCAACCCTCATGCTTTTAAGACTTACGTTAATTGGAACGAATGAAAACGAGCCGCTGAACTGGACAGACCAGTTCAACGTCAGTAGGGTCTTCAAAATCAAGAACTCAAAGGACATGACCTTTCATCCGAGAAGTGACACAACTGGCATTACTAATTGTCGAGGGGAATCTGACCAAAACTAACGCGCCTCCTCTGACCCTGATAACGGCGAACATCGATTCCTAAGTCAATTATTAACGGTGGGAAGCCTGCTCGAAATAAAAAAAAACCCACAGTGAGAAGCATGCGTGTATGGTTGGTTAACTAATATTGCATCTCACTCTCAGGGACTCTCAAGGGCCTTACTACAAATGCCGCCCAGTACTGTGAAGACTTGGCAAGGCTGTTTCTTTAACACGTTGACCAGCATGATATTTTGTTTGAAGAACTATTCAGAGGCGAGACTTGGAGAGATGGTGGTGTCTTCAATCTGTGCGAGTCACTGCCAAGAGAAACAAATCGCAATCACTTGCAAAGAAGGGCGCAATACAAATTGGAATGTGCAGGTACTGTAAAATGCTTCTGCACTTGAGGTATGGTTCATCTGATTGTTACACACATGACATATCTGAATGAGAAAACCTAGTTGGTAGCAGGGGATAACTCAATCCATATAATGATGTGTAAATCCGAGTATGTGTAGTAGTTTATGACGATGGCATGAACTCTTTCCTCATCCGGACATTGCGAATCAGCTTTCTCTCTTACTCTTTCATTCACCCACTGGTAATTGAACGAGATGAAGTTCCAGCAACCTGGTCAATTTTATTTGTAGACCTATTGGCCCATCCAGTATGTAAATGCTTGCATCAAGTTTCTCGCGTAGGTTAAGCAGGTTTCATGGATTTTCAGTGCTCTACGCCTTGGCTTGCATTTGCATGGGCACCCTAGCTAGACTTGAGGATCCTGAGGAGCTCCAGAAGCTTGTCTATTAAGCTTCCCCACGAACTGGGTCTTTGTTCGAAAACGGCCTAGGAATGGTATGAATAAACACTAACGAAGTAGATCCATTCCATCCAACAAATTATTCGTCGAATATCGAAACTACCTCGCCTGGATGGAAGGAGGGAGATGGATCACCATGATCGTCTGCACTTGCGTTTCTGATTCAGCACGGAGCTACAGGTGAGCACGTGATGGTCGGTGCCTGGGAGGATCAGGAGAACCACCAACGAGGCTCGACGTATCAAATTGGACACATAACATCTAAATGTTGGGTCACAAAATATCGCACGATTGAAGCCGTAATTGAACTTTTCAGACCTTCCAAGGCACTGCCGGTATTGAACATCGAGCTGTTGTACAGGGACACAACGTATGAGGTAAGTGACTCGAGCTTCCTGTCCCACAGTGGGCGGCATGACGTAGGGCGTCTCATAGCTTCCATGAGCTCTACCACTGACAACCATTCCCACAGCTCATCCCACAACTAACCGCCGAACCTGAGATCCTCACCCCGAAACATCAGACCGTCGAATACGTGGTGCATCAAGCTCTGGCGAGCGGGCAGTGCATCATGGCGCCGCTCTGTGCCGATCCGCGGCAGATTGTCATCAGCCTTAACCCCGCCCGTCGAAAGGCGCTCTACAAGCTCGTCCATGAGATCACTTCATACATGATCGCTCAATTGGAGACCCCCGAGAATGAGCTTGGTCCTGTAGCTCTGGGAACTCCTCGCGACGACGGCGAGGGATCCAAGACGAATGACGATGAATTTAGGAACCGCGAACAGCAGGTCCGGAATAGAGCCCCCCACCAGGCACAGAAGATCCAGAAAGCAGCCATGAAGCACATGTCTGATTGGAAGCGTGAGCTTATGCCCAAGCTCGAGGAGATTGCGCGTGTCCCCGACGATTCGAAGATCCTAGGCGAGAGACAAAAGCGCCTCGACGCTATTCAGAAGAGCAATCTGGACACACCTGAGGAGGGCGAGAATCTCATCAGCTTTGGCGAAGTTAAAATCGACAAATCGCAGGATGTCATATCGCTCCAGGCTCTGTACCATCCGATCCCAACGAGATTGACAACTATTCCGCAACAAGATAGGAGGGAGGCTATTGTTTGCATCCTACTTCTCCTGCTTTCAACGGGAAAGTATTCTGCTTATTCGCGAACTCTGGCGCTTTACCTTGCATCTGCTTTAGAAGTTCCTCAGGCCTTCGTTGTCAAACAGGAGATCGAGATCGCCAAGTCGCTCCTTGAGTCATCCATGGCCGATGATAAACAGAAAGAAGCAATGTCAGCCGAGGCCGAAGCTGAGAAGCGTCGCCACGACAACAAATTCAACCGGTTCTGGAAAGTAGGTTTGGCATCTGTAGCAGGTGCCGCTGTCATTGGTGTCACCGGCGGTTTGGCCGCCCCTTTGGTTGCTGGCGCTATCGGCGGTGTCCTTGGCGGAGTAGGACTGGGAGGTGTGGCCAGCTTCCTAGGTATCTTCTGGATGAATGGGGCTCTTGTCGGAGCTCTTTTTGGCGCATATGGAGCCAAGATGACTGTGAGTTCTTTTACCTGTAGGCGCTATTTGAAGATTTGCTGAAACTGTGATAGGGTGAGATGATGGACGAGTACGCCAAAGAGGTTGAGGACTTTCGATTCATTCCGCTCAAGGATGAATGGGGACAGCAGTTTCAGGCCCAAGGGCAGAAAGCAGAACAAGACCATCGCCTCCGTGTGACCATCGGAATCAACGGCTGGCTCAACACAGAAGATGACATTACGAAACCGTGGCGAGTCCTCAACGATGATGCCGAGGTGTTTGCACTTCGTTACGAGTTGAAGTCTCTTATGGCTCTTGGAAGTGCGCTGCGTGCTCTCGTTGAATCATTCGCTTGGAACACTATCAAGATGGAAATTCTTAAGCGCACTGTTCTGGCCACCCTTCTCGCAGCTCTCTGGCCTGTTCAGGTGCTCGCTGCAGCATCTAACGTTGACAACCCGTTCAATCGCGCTCACAACCGCTCGAGAAAGGCTGGCAGGCTTCTTGCCGATGCCCTCATCAACAAGGTCCAGGGCGAGCGCCCTGTTACCCTCGTGGGCTACTCACTCGGTGCCACAGCTATTCACGCCTGCTTGCAGTCACTCGCTCAGCGACATGCCTTTGGCCTCATCGATAGTGTTGTCATCATCGGTGCGCCTGCCCCATCTACCCCAACTCACTGGCGCACGCTACGCACCGTCGTTTCGGGAAAGATCTTCAACGTCTACTCCGAGAACGACATGGTGCTTGGGTTTCTGTACCGCGCTCACAGCCTTTCCGCGGGTGTTGCTGGCTTGCAAGCCGTAAATAACGTCGAGGGAGTGGAGAACCTGAACTTGAGTGAGACTGTCAGTGGCCACTTGCGATATCCTGACTTGATAGGCGAGATCCTGTGCAAGTGTGGCTTCGTCGGAATCAAGGCCGGCGCCGAGATCGAAAAGGATGAGCTCATCAAGATGAAGGAGCATCAGGTCGATGAGAGCCTGATTGACTTTGATGCAGCCCCGTCGAAAGATGTAGAGGCAAAGCGGTCGCCAAGCCAGGCACAACTGACAGATGATCTCCGTGGTCTCAACATCTCTCCCCCTGGCCTCGTCTCGCCATCAGTGCCTCCGCCTACGGAGGAAAAGAGCAAGGACCCGGATGCCGAGAAGCCACCACTGCCTCAGCGCCTGAGTGGCGAGGGCATTGACTCGCCCTCAGTGCTACCCCGAAGCTCTACAGCCGCTTCGGGCAATGACCAGACCCTTTTCTCACGTCTTGCCGAAAGGGAGGCCGAAAACGTGGAGGAGAAGGCTCCTCTTCCAAAGCGTCCGACTGAGCGTGCCGCCCAGAAGGCGCCAGCGTCGCAGATTCCGCCGCGTTCATTGACGCCGGAAACAAACGTGACCGATGATGAAGAGTACGGGGGAATCGTCATGGTCAGCTATGATAGCAGTGACGAGGATGGGCCTGTCCATAAACGCCAGTAGGATAGTCATGGATAAACAGGAGCCGTGATTGTATATTGAGTGATGCTGGGACATGCTTTATAGAAGCACCATTGGTACGAACAATAAATCAAATGATACGGCGAGAGAAACGACGTGTGCCATTCATGCCAATTTTTTTGTCTAGGCTCGAGAACATCAGTAGACGCTGAGTCTCCAGAAGTGAAGTTCATATACAGTAACATTAAGAATATTGTTGACTTATGAGTTTTCATGCTCATAGACTGATTCTTTGAACTCTAGGGTTTTATCTACAGGGGTTTATGCTTTAATTTTGTGATAACCGGACTTTTATCAGTTACTTCATTCTGCACTGCTCGATGGGCGTCTTTGATATATATGGTGCTCTCTTCCCCAGCCTAGCAATGGTACTTCTCATCACGTCGGGCTAAAAGTGCAGCAGATATCTTTGATTTCAAGCAACAGCGCTTTCGCAACTATCTAGGTAGACATTTCAAACCCCTCAGATAACGAGGGATAGATGGGGGACAGGTGGTGGTGGTGGTGGTATAGTGGTAGTAGTGGTAGAGGCGGCAATGTGATGCAACCACTCGCTCACCCCCGACGAAGGTAATGGAAGATAGGGAACACAGAAATATGACGGGAAAACGGTCAAGAGCTACAACTGATCCGAAAACACCTCCTCTTTTTGCTCAGGATAAAAGGAAAAAAAATACAGGCATAAAAACCCAGAAGGAGCTTTCCAAGGCTCCTCGCTTCCCCCCCCCTTCGCCCCCCCTTTCCCCTTCTCCTGGACTGCCAAGTGCTCGCGTGACTTTTTCTTCTTCCCGGTTCTAGTGGTATCATATGTGTCAAAGGAAGAAAAAGGGACGAAATAAAAACAGAAGCGACGGTTTGTATTAGGTGTGGGTGGGCGTGGATGGGTATCAGAGCCCTGCCATATTAATGGCGAGTGTAAAAGCGGCGAGTTGCGTAAAAATGTCCGAAAAAAGAAATCAGGATTGTTGACTGGCCTCCATTAGGAGCCTCGATGGGTATTCGTTCAGCGACGGGCGTTGGCGGCAGCAGTGGCTGCTTGAGGGCCTCCATTTGTCTCCATGTTGCCCGTCAACTCGGCCACACGAGCCTTGATACGAGCGACGCGAGACTCGATGGCTAGGACACTAGTTAGCATTTGCGGACACCGTGGAAAATCTGTCAAGTCGACTTACTCTCCTCTCCGCTGGTGTCATCTTCACCATCGGCAGTCTTGTGAGATGGCACTCGGGGTTGCTCATCGGTCTGGCGAGTAGCCGCTCTCTCAGCAGCGTTCTTACGAATCTGTGCCCAGCGGTCTTGCACACCTGGGCTGGCGCTCTGACTCAGCTTCTCCTCAGGCGCCGCGGGCGACAGGTTGGAGGAGGGCTGACGTGCCATGCGGCCAATGGGGGGTGGAACGGCATCATCCTCTCCGTCAGTATCGGGTGCGAATGCGGGCTGATCCTCGAGGGGACCCTGGCTAAACTGAGAGGGCTTGGTAGCCTCACCCACATTCTCGACGATTGGCTCCTCCAGAATGGGTTCGGGCTGCTCAGCAGGCGGGGGAGCGATGGGCTCAGGCGTCTCAGCAGGAGTAGGCACCTGGTGAACAGGGGGTTCAGGCGTGGCCTGGTCCTTTCGCAACATGCCGTTGATGTCGGCAGCTGCGTTATCAGGCAGCTTGGAGCTTCGGTTCTTGCGGAACAGCTTGCGGAAACCTCGGCCCTCCTTGACCTCCTTTTGTAGCTTCTTCTGCTGTTTCTTGCTCTCAGGGCTGATGGGTTCGGGAGTCGCGACATTGTCCCGAGTAACTTCATCAAAGATGTCATCCTTTGGGGGCGGAACAGGGCTGGGAGGGTTGACATGGCTGGCAGGGCTCACGGGGCTGACAGGCTGCTCCACAACCTCGGGAACTGGAGCAGGTTCTTCTCCTTTCTCCACTGGAGGGAGAGGCTTCCGTGCAGTCTCTTTCTTGACAAGGGGAGAGGCAGGAGGGGACTGGAGAGCAGGGGACTGGATAGCGGGAGATTGGATGGCGGGAGATATAACAGCGGGGGATTGAACAACAGGAGACTGGACGGGAGGAGGTGCCGTTTCCTTAGCAGGGACTTCCGGAGCCCGATCGTGTCCATTTACACCTCCATTCACCTGGGTTTGGTCGACAAGGCGTTCCGAGGGGACTGGAGACATGGTCATACCACGACCCGCGTTGTTGTTGGACATGTAAACGTCCTTGATAGTGCCCTTGTCGTACTTGCTGACCCATTTGAGAGCCGACGAAGCCTCGCCAATGATGGCTGGCTGCAGCGTGAGAACACTGTTGGTCTTCTCCGCGATCAGCTCTGCATCTGAGCGTCCCCTGCGTTGAGTAAGTTGCTGCGAAGCAGCCATCTTCTTGTCATGAAGTTCCTGGGCCCGGAGCTGGGCAGCCTTGGCCTGAATTCTGGCATGGGTGTCTGGGCCGATGCTGGCCTTGCTACCGGCATTGTTTCCCATTTCAAGGGCCGATTTTCCGGCCGACTTTCGTCGACCTAGACCCTTTCCGCGCCTTGTCCAAGAGAATAAGCCCTTCTTCTCTGCAATGTAGGCACCCTCTTCGGGTTCTGGAGCAGCGCCTGCAATCATTTCCTCCATCACCAACCATCGGCCGGTAGGAATCTTTGTCTCAACAATTGTGCATCGACCAAACGCCGATTTGCGCTCTGAGGTTTCTTCAGGAGCCAGACTGGTCATCCATACCCACCAGAAAGCATCATCAAGAAAGAACGAGGTGATGCTTGCCAACTCGCCGGGTTCTAGGGTACGATCGGATTCAAGCCTCGGTCGGTGGGATTGAGAGCTTCGCTGTCTGGGTTGCATTTCGATTGGTGGAAGGACCTTGTCTGGAGGGAGAAGAAGGTTAGGTCTGGAGGCCGAATTCTCATCAATGAATCCTGATGAGAGGAAATCAGCCCAGGATGGAGTAGTTGGCCGGCCCAGCCCGTTTCCAGATGCTGGAGTTCTCCTCAAACCCTGAGGCTGTCGATGGGTAATGGCGCTTTCGTCTTCGTCATCGTCCTCTTCCAAAGTAGTCGTAAATCCGATGTCTTCGAAACGTGACCAGGAAGCGTCGCGCAGGCTCGTGGAATGCTTAGAACTCGAAACCTGGGACTGGTTGGCTGCAGAGACGGCCTTCAAGACTCGCCGACACTCATCGGTCAGTGCCTGGATAGGGTCTTGATACTCGGAAAACTCTTGGAGGGCTCGGTCCTCGTCGCGATACTGGAAGTGGTTGGCTCGGCGCAACAGGGCGAATGGCGTAGGGGAGACGGTGTCAACGATCATGACAACCTTGTTCGTGGGCGTCATCATCAACTCGGGTCGCTGGGGTGGATACTCGGTCTCCTGGACGAGCTTCTGAAGAGACATTGGTAGCATTGTAATACCGCTGACGTTCACCTCGGGGGACAGAGATCGAAGGTACGCGAAGAACATATGGCTCGTGGCATCAGCAGCACTGAAAGCAAATGGTAAGCATGTGGGGGTACAGGCGCCGTTTGAGACATTGAACTCACCTAAGCCAGGAGTTGTAGCCTCCCTCAAAGCCCTTCTTGGTGTCCTTGTGTTCAAAAGCCCACCAAGCAGCCATTCGAGACAGCTTGCGGCCACCGAGGCCATTGGTCTTGCCGTGGGCGGCAATTGCTGCCATGAGATCGAAAAAGTCAAAGATGATGCGCTGGCGGGCACCGTTCTCAACGCTAATAGGGATGAATGTCTTGAAAGAGTCTCGGGCCATGTGCGAGTCTAAGACAGATCAGCCACACCGTCGAGACAGGGGGACTGGGCAATTTGCGATTTGACATACCGATTTCTCCAACCTTGAAGAGCTCGTAGGCGTCCCAGCCAACAATGCCACCCTGAAGACGACTCCAACACCATTTTGCGACGCCTGAAACGACCTGCGGGCCAAGTTAGTATCGCGTCGCGCATCGCTTGGAAAAAAAAGAAAAAAGGACGTACCATGGGCTCGGTCATGCGCAGCTCCTGGAGCAGGTGCTCGCCACGAAGGTTCTGGTGAGACTCGAAGAAGTGACGGACGAAGGTGCGCACAGCGCTGGGATCGGAGGTTGGTCGGAATGGCAGAAGGAGAAAGGGGTGGGCGAGAGCTAACGGGAGACACGGAGAATTAGCATGCTGTAGTTAGAGACGCATTGGAAGACAGCATGGAGGCACAGATGCACAGAATCCGGGGGCGACATACCTCGCGCCTTGAGCTCCTCAGTGCAACATCGTATCAGCTCGTGAACTTCCTCAGGCTCGACCGACGTCCGCGCATAGGCATCGGTCCATCGGGGCTGGAGCGGCTGCGAGTCGGAGTCCTTGCCCTTCTTCTTGGACTTGGAGTCCTTGCCCTTGAGGCGGGAGAAGAGGCCGGCCATGATGGTCGACGGGGGCGGTAGGCGTGACGGAGACGGATGAGACGCGGTGTAGGTTGGCGTTATGCGACGGTAAGTGGACGAGAGTAGGGGCGAGTTGGGCCTGAGGAGGATTGATGCTGCGAACCCCCCCTTTTCAGGTCGGCTTCAAAACGCAGGCGGGAAAGCTGAAGGAAAAAGAAAAGGTGCTGTTCCGCCGGAAGAAGTAGAGGTCAGAGGTCAGGGGCTCTTTTTTTTCTCTAGCTGGTCGCGGGGTGGTGCCGTCACCAAATAGGTTGCGTGGTAGTCGGGACGAGGAACGATGGCGCCAGGCGACGTGTAAGTCGAGAATAGGTATCGGGCGTAGACGTGGCGGCGTAGGCGTCGTGGATCTGGGCTTGAGCTCGAGCAGCGTGGGCGTTGACGCTGCTTGGACGAGGCCTCGGACGCGCGAGTCGAGAGTCGAGAATCGAGAATCGGTATCCGAAGAAAACGAAAACTTGCGAGGGGTAGGGGGACCAGAAATGGCCGCCCAAAAGAAAAGGTATATCCTCGGGAAAATGAGAGAAGGAAAAGAAGAAAGACTAGAAGGACAAAGGCCAATCGAAGGACCAAGAGGGAGAAAGAGAGAGGTGATGATGGGATGAGGGATTGGGGTTGGGATTGGGATTAGGATGGTGGACGGGGAGCGGCTTCAGGGGCGACGGGGATGCGCGACCCAGGGCCTGGGACGGTACGTACAGCACTAAGATTGGGCCCGAGCTGGGATTAAAAGGCATGGGACATGGGCCCTTTCTTTTTGGGAGGGGGGGAGTGGAGGGGTGATGTGATGGGTGTGAAAGTGAGAGAATCTATGTGCGATCTGTGGTTGGAGAGGATATTATGAGAGATGGGAAAGAGATGTTGTCTTTGCTTGTCCTCGTGTTTGGCTGGGGTGCTGGTTGTGGGTGGGCGATATAGTGTCTGGAGGTATGATGATGATGTTTACTCCTGAGTCTAGAATATCAGATGCAATTTAGAAGTCAGTTCCCAAGCCCCGTTTACCCATCGCACTCTCTTACTCTCTTAAGATAGCGCTGTCCTCTCTTTCCTTATTTCAGAGCCAACCATTCACTAGATAGATCATATTAGCAAGACACCTACATACAAAGTAGAAGCCTGTCTGTAGCAAGGGGAGGGGTAGATAGACGGGCTTTTCTTCTGGCGTCTCATCATATTTCTTCTTCTTCTACAAAAGGTGTGAGGCTGAGAGTGGCATGGAGCGAGCTACAACACAAACAACAACCCGTCTTCATCGTCCGCCATCCACATCCACATTTGGTCATGGTTTAAGAAGAAGCGTCGCCGCGCCACCCCACAAGCCCGCAAGCCTTGTCCAAGGGTCCTGGAAGCAGCCTAGCCTTCAGGGACTGGTGGAGGAGGGGCGGGATGTAGATTGGGGGAGAGAGTCTCACTCAGAGCCTCTGTACTCCGTAATAAAGGCCCTGAATGCCCTGAGAAGCACCATGACTGGACCATGGAACAGGCGTCTAACTGGGAGAAGGAGGGAGCTAATGGCGGCGGCAGGTTCGGGTGGGCCGCCAGTTAGAGGGGCACCGTCCCAAGCCAGCCGTACTCTGTCTAGTCGGTCCCTGATGTCCTGAAATTTAATTGCGTGGGCGGCTCGCGGGCGCGCGGTCGTTGTAATTTTGATTCCAAGGGACCCCCCCATCCCCCCTCATGGCCCATGAGAATTGATTTGCTTTTGAGCCCGGCTCCTGGTTCCTGGCTCCTGGCTCATGCGGGGACTGGGATTGGCCCTGGGCCCAGGCCTGGCGAGACAAGGACGCTGTCGATCAGTGCTGTCACACCTGGCTTTTGGGGGGACGGGACGGAGAGACAGCGTCTCTCGGCTGCTTTGCCTTCTTTTTCACCCTCTCTGTATTTCTCTCTGTTTCTCCCTCAAGTCCCATCAAAGACGACGTAACTACACACAGTCACAACTCCTCCACCAGCATCATGGATAGGGGACACGCCGGCATCGGGATCCGCGACCACGGTCCCGAATAAGGTGTCACCTTGGCACCATGGTTGGACGCCGTCACTTTACTACGGGAGAAGAGGGAGCTAGGGACGTGCTGCGTATTGAAAAAGGCACCGCCAAAAAGGAATCGACCCCAACAGCCCCAGGTCCTCGTCGTTCCTGATCCGGCAGTGCGTGCTGTGGGTTGTCGTCATGAGCCGCCCGTTTTTAGATGTCTCTTTGCCCTCTCAGCTGATAACCGAAATCGCGAACAGAGCTCACTCATGGATGATTAAGTACGTGCGGAGTACAACAGCACCATGACATGGGACGTGTGCGGTTGGCCTCAATCAACTGCCCACGCCCAAGCTTCAACCATGCCTTCTCCATTGCCAGTGGCCCGACCGCCCTGACGCCATCCATGTTTCGCAAGGTGCCGAGTAGACAAGTCCACGGGCTCTCGCCAGCCTGTCGTCCGCTTGCCCATCATCCATGCTTTTCTCTTCAACCTCTACGTAGTAGGCTCGTCTCGCTCGCCCGCACGACAGAACGCGCCCCCCCCAATAGTCCGTCTTGACCGCGCCAGAGGCCCAATTGGCCCCAATTAACCCCCTGCCAATATCGCTTCTCTTGTTATCACCTCTTACATCACTTTCTGCCCCTTCCCGAGCTGATCAAGTGACGTGGGACGATGAAGACGGCCGGTGCGATGGAGGTTGTGCACGTAGCACGGCTGTCAGAACGCGTCGTCGCCTCGAGACCTTTGGTACGGCAAGTATATTCCCACACCCCTTTTTGGGGTCAGTCTCACATGGTGTCTCTTCTCCATTGTCCTAAGTCCTCTCGAGGCACAACTGGTGTTGGTTTCTACCTCGGACAGTTTTATGACAGGCTCCGGCTATGCCATGATCTTGCGTACTAGGATACCCCGTGTCCTAGGATGAACCTCTGCGTGCTCGTGGCTGGTGGAGATGGTGAGGGGCCGTGGGATACGGATGAGATGGAACCATTCCCTCGAACACCGCTATTTTTGCCAACCGATGCCCAAGTATAGAATCCAACTTTGATTTTGGTCCTTCGGCATCTCTCCCTGGTCCGTCCAATGATGCTCGCTCAATGTCCCTACCTCGTGGGGTGACAGGCAAAGAAAGAGAAAAAAAAAGCCCGCTGCGAGTGTGCTGGCATGGCCAACGCATCCCTCCCCCCAACTCAGGGAGCCGGATGCTCAGCGGCACTATAACTGGCTACTGAGGTGCATTGGTTTTTTTGTTCCCTGGCGAGGCTTCCTTCATCGAGGGTGGGTGATGAGCTGGCACAAGCTGTGGTCGCCTCGCCGCCAACCTCAGCCGGCAGTGCTCGTTTTAATGTGTCCGGCCAGCGAATCAGCTGCACTACAAAAAAAAAAGCGAAACAATTCCCACATGCTCATCGCCATGCCGGTTGTTGGCGCCATCTGTCGGGATCGAGATGCAGGTCATCTAGAGCGAGCTGGAGGGCCTGGGACGACGAAAGCAAAGACCGCCTCCAGAGACCGTTATTTCTGAGGTGCCTCACTAGCCTGACGGCCCCAAAGCAGTCGTCTCCAATGACTTCGTCCCAACTACACGTCGCCGCCTAGACGCTCGATCCATGATCCTTGTCCTAGTCTAGCACTGACACTCAAGCACTGAACCCGCGAGTTCCAGGGCTCCACCGCCTTCATGCTTCATGCACCTGCCGGGGCTGCATGCAGTTTCCATCCATCTCTGTCCCGCGTTTACGGACGTCCTGCCGGGGCTGTGTCAGGACGTGAAACGCCCTGTCCATGATGTAAGTTGTGGCTCTCGTTGGTCCACGTCGTTGCTCGCTGCACGAGTCGATACATGTAGTTAGCGATGCAGTATTGAGCAGAAGCGAACCGGCTGGATGTATTAAGCTACCAGATTGATAAATTTGGTCTAACCTCCATACCATCCATCTTTGGAGGAGGGGGAGGGGTCGCATCGCAGACGAAACGGACTGGGCAGGCGAGTGGGCTTGCTGAATCCCGCTCTCCAGACCTCATCTTAGATCTTTCATGCGCTCCGCTGCCGTGAGGCTGAAGGACTCGTATCATGCCACCCGTCATTGCAGCTAAACCCTTCGGAACGGCCTTCCAGAAGCAATTTTCGGAATTGATCGCTCCAAATAGTGGAGATAGACTACGAATCTCCTCGACACGGACTCTCTGTCGACCTCGCATCATGGACATTAATGCCGACCTGGCATAGCTATTCCACTGCTCATTGTCACCAGCCGCTGATCTCCGGACCGTGAGCTCTACGAAAGCTTTGTTCCTCTTGGGTAGGTACGAAAGTAACGATGTGACCCACAGTGGCGATCATGATCTTACAGCTAACCAAGAGACACGCGAAGAACCGACTCCCGAGACCTAGTATTTATCCTTTCCCGTCCTAATATTGCCTAAGTGTACACAGACTCCCGAAACAGACCCTGCGCTGGTCAACCAGCCGAACACCCAAGGCCCGTTCATGTGTCTTTCATCCAATCCGAGGATACGACGCCACTGTATAATACATCCCTGCCTAAGAAACACACTGGCGCCATGAGGTTGTGACATAATCGTTCAATCCTGCTTCTTGGGCGTCTCGGACTGAGACTCGGCCTCAGCCTCAGCCAGCCTCAATGCCTCTTCCAGCGCCTCCTCGTCGTCCTCAAACTCGTCTTCCTTGTCCTCGGCTTTCTTTACCTCGGACTTGGTCTCCTTTGCCTCGGGCTTGGCCTCCTTTTTGTCTGACTTGGTCTCTTCAACAGCTTTGGCCTCTTCAACCACAGCCTTTGTTGAGTTGTCAGGCAACAAGGCCCAATCAATCTCTCCGTCGGCGCCATACCGATCGATCAGCCACTCATTGGCCAGCTTGAAATGATGGCAGTCGAAGAAGCCTCGCGAGGCGCTCAGGGGACTGGGATGCACACTCTGAAGAACCAAGTGACGCCCTCGGTCAATTTTCTGCACTCGCTTGCCAGCAGGCGTACCCCAAGCCATGTACGCAACACCTCGTGTTCGCTTCTGTGCCGTGAGATCGATCACCTTTTGAGTGAATCTCTCCCAGCCTCGATTGGAATGCGAGTTGGCTTCATGTGCTCGTACAGTGAGGCAAGTATTGATCATGAGAACGCCACGATCCGCCCAGGGAGTAAGGAGCCCACCCTTGTTGGGCGGTGGTACGAACGATGGGTAATCCTTCTTTAATGCAATATACATGTTCTTCAAAGAAGGGGGAGCCGGAGCTGGGGGCCTCACAGAAAAGGCGAGACCGTGGGCTTGGTTGACGTTGTGGTATGGGTCCTGGCCAACAATAACGACCTTGACGTTGTGGAACGGGGTGTGACGGGACCTGACATTAGCTAGGTCAGTACAAGTTTGACTCGCAGGTGACAGCATCTGATTGTCCTACCATGAGTAGACATCCTCCTTGGGAGGGAACCACTTCCGACCAGCTGAGGACTCTCGGTTCAAGAACCTCTTCAGATCCAGAAACTCTTTGGTGGTAACATCATCCTTGAGGTGGGCCAGCCAGCTCTCGTCCAGAGTGTCGATTTCTAGCTTCAGGAGGTCCTTTTGCTCCTCGGTGAGACTAGCAACCCACTTGGCCTTGTCGAACTTGACCACTGGAGTAGCCGGAGCGGCCGGCTTGGGGGCCGCCCCGAAAAAGGATGCGATGCTGCCATTGGCCTTGGGCTTCTTTGCGTCGCCGCCGTTCGCAGCGGAGGCGGCCTTGCGCTTGAGGGTTGACATTGCGAGAAGCCGATGGTGGAGACGGCTAAGGGGCGGTGGTCGATGCTCGAAGAGACCTCGGATCCGGAGAGTGACTCTGAAAATTTGGACTCGTAGGAAAGAAATCGTGGGTAATCGATTGGGGACAGTGGACCCGAAATTGATGTAACAAAGAGATGCTGGGAGAAGATGTGTAGGCGGAAGAGGGCCGGGGCGGCGTTTTGACGAGCTGACTTTGGATTTTTGTCTCAGCCACAGCGACGTCGGGATTAGCTTGGAGGAGCTGGGTGTGACGAGACGCGTGCAAGGACGCGGTCGAGTTGCAGCCATTAACGCGCAGCCCGTGACTTTCGCGTTCACGGGCCACGAATTCCAGGGGCAGCTGTTGGGGTTGAGGCGCTGGAAAAAGCACTGTGGCTTATGGCTTACAGGCAGCCATGTCGCTACGGCCGGCCGCGTGAGGCTTGCAACGTCCTAGCGAAGAACCTCTGCCCACTGATGAGACGAGGTGTAGTTGCAGCTCCGCTTGTGGGGCGGGGGAGGGAACTTTGGTGTTAGTGGTGATCGATAGTTGCCTGGCGATGCTGGGAAACTCGAATTGAGGCTTGATGACTACAAAGCTCGATGAATGGAAATGTGGAGCTAGCAGACAAGTCGTCATTCTTCATCATCAAGGTTATCTAACAGAGTGATGCTAGGCGTGCATACAACGTGTCGGCGCCAACCTAGGTCGTGAATCTTCGCCAGGTGGTTCACCAAATGCATGGGACATTCCTGTTGGCTGCGTTTATGTATCCGGCGAATCTATGTTAATCCTAATATGGTGTTTCAGCTGAAGTGCAGTGGTCTGTTACTGATTTACTCACCTGTTGCACCTGACAATTCAACCAAAGACAAACCGCTTCTAACGACCGTTCTTTCCGCAAAGTCAGGCAATCACAAGCTGGCCACCTAGATACTTGATGCAGCCTAATGTAAGTAAAACCACGTTCAGTAGTACCACTAGTTCAAACACTGTACTGGAAATGCGATCGGATAACTAACAATCTTTTTTTATATAGAATGATATTGAAACGTACGCTATCTATCTTACAAATACAGATAACAACCTACGTCTGGAAGGTTGGAACGAGAGAGTTGTTGCTTCTTCTTTGTCAGCCGATTGGCGGGATCACGTATCGACGCTAAGCCACTTCGGGCGGCGGCGGCGTCGGACACATTACCTCGTAAGCTTCAAGTGGACAGCTAGCTTCCAAGTTGCCACTGGAGATTGCAGCTTAACCCATCACCCACGAAATCAACACCACAACGGCAGTATCGTTAATCTCGGAGAATCGCCATGCCCAGTGCTGTTACCGATTTATTAGGCACATAGTCATTGCCCAAGATGCGGCAGTCACTCGTCTGGGTGCTCCGTAAGTTGATCCCCCCCACCACAACACACACGCGACAACCGACAGCGACTGACCACATGTAGTGCTTTGGCAGGCAAGCTCCGGACTCTGTACGAACGCGAAGTACTACCAAGAAACCTATACCGAGAAGCCTCCCTTTCAAAGAGGTGGTCATAATAAGCATGTCGCTTCCCCCAAGACGGACGTTGTGGTGGACCAGAACCACCACAGTGGTCCCCAACCCGGTATGACGATAGTTCTAACACCTCGGTGCGGAGAAAAAGCTGACTGTTTCTAGGCGCTGAATTCGTTGACGCTGCCATGATCGAGCTCGGAAAGACCCCCCATTCATCGCATCAACGTCACAAACGACCATCGGGCCTGGTTGGGACCATCATGCGGTACATCCTTAAGGCAATCCCTCAAGGCCCGGCAACTGCGCCATCACAGTCCCACGAGGCCAACATCAGTGGCCCTCTCTTAGAGGCTGTCCAGCTTCTTGAGCAGGCAGCACGACAGAACAACTCGGACGCGCTCTACCTCCTTGCTCAGATGAACTTCTTCGGCAACTATAGCCACCCCAAGAACCTTGGTGCCGCCTTCAACTACTATCAACAACTTGCTGCGGTCCATGGCAACTCAACAGCACAGTACATGATGGGGGTCTACTACTCGACTGGCATTGGAGAGGTGGTACCCCGCGACCAGGCCAAGGCGCTCCTCCACTATACTTTTGCTGCTATACAAGGGGACATCCGAGCTGAGATGGCGACTGCATTCCGTCATAATGGTGGAATTGGGACGACTAAGAATTGCGAGACCGCCGTTAAATACTACAAGAGCGTCGCGGACAAAGTCATTGCGTGGTACCGAGCTGGCCCTCCGGGAGGTAGGTCTTGGGTCCACCAGGCGTGGCGTATCTCGGATGAAAATGGGGGCATCTATGGCGAAGGAGCAAGCGCTTCTAGCGCCGGTATGAATGCTCTGAAGGCGAGCCCTGCTTCTGATGCCAACGCCGCCATTGACGACGTCATTGAGTACTTGGACCTCATGTCCCAGAAGGGAGACTCTAAGGCATCTTACAACCTGGGAAGAATATTTTACGAAGGTCAACGCGGCCTCGATCGAAACATCCCCCAGGCCCGGAAGTACTTCTTCGTGGTGGCGTCACGATACTGGAGACAGGACGGGCGCGTACTGGAGAACTACAAGCAAGGCATCGAGTCGATCGCTTCTAAGGCAGCCGGCTACCTCGGTCGGATGTACTTGAGAGGCGACGGTGTCAGCCAGAACTTTGAGCGGGCCACTTTGTGGTTCAAGCGTGGCATCCATCACGGAGATGCTCAGTCCCAGCATGGACTTGGCTTGATAAACCTTCATGGCTACGGCCAAAAGGAGAACGTCAAATATGCTATGGAATTATTTAAGAAGTCAGCCGACCAAGATTATGCCCCAGCTCTTGTTCAGATGGGGCAACTGTATCTTGACCAAGGAGGCCAAGAGGACGTCAGGGTCGCGAACAACTATTTCGAACTGGCAAGTCGACACAGCAACATTGAGGCCCATTACTACATTGGTGAAATGATACACCACGGCGTTGGTAGGGAAAAGCTCTGCGGCGCGTCACTGAGTTACTACAAGAGCGTTGCTGAGAAGGCCGAGCCCCTGGTCTCATCCTGGGGCGATGCCAACGACGCATATGAGAGCGGTGATTACGAGCTTGCATTCCTCGAATATCTAATGGCGGCTGAGCAAGGATACGAAAAGGCCCAGACCAATGTCGCATACATGCTCGACTCTGTTCAGTCTCGGTTGCCTATTACCTCTTGGCTTCGGAAGCCCACCGAACGCAACACTCTCCTAGAGAATCCGTTGCTTGCGCTCATCTACTGGACACGGTCATCGAGACAATCCAACGTCGATTCGCTCGTCAAGATGGGAGATTACTACTACTATGGCGTGGGGGCTAAGCAGGACATCTCGAGAGCTGTTCAGTGCTACACTGGAGCGTCAGACTACGCTCAGAGTGCGCAGGCTCTGTTCAATCTTGGGTGGTTGCATGAGAACGGCATTGGGCTGGTGCAGGATTTCCACCTCGCTAAGAGGTATTACGATCATGCCTTGGAGGTGAATGAAGAAGCATATCTCCCTGTCACGCTGAGTCTCCTCAAACTTCGACTTAGAAGCGCGTGGAACACCCTGACGCATGGACCTATTCATTCCATCCAGGACGAGCCGAGTAAGTGATTTAGTACAACCTCATTATAGGCCTTTTACTGACGAAACTAGAACCGAAAAAAGACCGGTCTTTCTCCGAGTGGGTTGCAAACTTCCTTCGGGATGATGCTGTCCAATACGAGGGTGGATATTTTGATGGAGACGGCCGGTACGATGACACGCTTGGGAATCCCGATGTTTTGGATGAGGATGATGGAGTAGTCGAGAGCTTCCTGATTATCGGAACGACTCTTTTCCTCGTCGTGCTGCTCTGGTGGCGACAGCGTTTGCAACAGGCACACGTGCAAGAGGAGGATGATCGAAGACGAGAGCAAGGGCTCCCACCGAACCCGGCCCGCGACAATTTGCCCGCGGAAGGATTTGCTGAGTGGGCTGCGGGAGGAGCAGGTCTGCTGTAAGGACTGTCACGAGAGCTGCTGTAGGGGCTATTGTAAGATGATCGATCGAGAAAAGGTGGGCGTTTTCGTTTTCATTCGCAAGGAAGCATTAGAGCGATGGCGTCTTTGGATTCTACTGATAAGATCCGTACGAAGTAGCATAGTTGATATGATGTTCCATAGTGAGTCAGGGTGGCGATGTCTATAAGCGATGGTATTGCTATGCCTACCTGATCGAAGCCGTTTTACTCTGCGTATACATATGTGACAAGTATGGGGGCATGAGAGGAGGAGAGGAGGCAAGTACTGGCATGTGAAATCAGGCGCTTGCAAACCCATGAATCCCAGCAGAACACGGGGCACAGAGGAGATGTTGGTCGGCATCCGCAACGTCGGGACGGTGACTTCGAGACATTCCGGGCATCAAATTGAGGCCGCTAGGGGCTGGTATTTGGATAGACTGTAGGGTGTAAATGGCTGAGGCTCGGAACACTAGAAGTGAGTAGTGCTTAGCATTGTGAGGGGAGAGTTGACGACGTGTTGGGTATTGGGTGCTGATTATGAATGCCAATCGTCGTGAGATGCAGCAGACATTTGGTGGAGGAAGATATGCCCATGATCTTACGTCGATACTTCCTATGGATAGCAGGGGGACACTTGAACTTCGGCTGAAACATCCCATACGTATACTCGACTCCTTGATCATACACGGTCACTTTGAGCATTCACGGTGGGGGGACTTACACCAGACTACATTAGCAGGAGGAAATGTTAAGATAAACCCCCGAGTCAGGGCGTGAACTCGGCCTGTGTTACCCTAATATTGTCCCTAATGAGCTCCTGACTCTCACTAGTATTTAAATCGAAAGGTTTTTCCTTATTTTACTACCTCTCTTTGAAGAGGGAAGTGAAATAGAGGACGGCTTACCATCTATTTACAGCAATGTGCTCTGCCTGCCGGGCTGCTATAACCGCCCTGGAAGGTCCACTCCGCTCTGGCATTCCCCAGCCGCCGAGGGTCCTTCTGAAACACCACAGGCTGAGGCGCAACACAACCTGCCGCAGGAAGGCACTTGCCAATCCCAGCGCTTCTTCAAGTGTCGCCGACTCGCAGCTCCTCCCTGGAAAGGATTGGCCTTTGTCAATATTTCATCTTGTATACTATTGAATTCCCGACTGCTTCTTGCTGCGCCTCAATACTCTCGGGAGTGTGTGCCGTTTTTTCTTTGTTTGCGACTCTCCCTGTTCCGTCGGTTGTCCAGTGTAATACGAAGTACTGGACCAGTGGGCTCCCTCCAAAGGCTATCATAGCATTTAACATTCACCCCTGCCACCTTCGCTTGCGCTTAACTTGTTGGACGACAACAATCAATCTCCCTCCAACACACAAACATCATGGCGACCTTTGCGAAATGGGCGCTGCAGCGTCGAGCTGACGATGACGATGAAGACACCGACTGGGGAAACGTCAACGAGGATGGATATTACACCCCTTGGTGGTATAGCGAGGTAAGTCGCCACGCAAACAACCCTGTTGCTGTGATGTTGGGCGCTGATTGCGACAGACGGGTGTCATCGTCAAATGGACCGTCTTCATCACCATCGTCGTCGTTTTCATGGCCTGGATCATCGGAGGGTACTTGCACGCCAAATCAAGAATTAAGAAGGGGCTGCCACTTCTCGCATATCATAGGGTAAAGCTGCACTTCCACTCTCCCCCACCCGCCTCTCGCGCGGGTCCCATGACAACCAACTGACGCCTACGATAGTGTCTTGTGAGCAGACGAGTGCGCGCCCAACACGACCCGAGTTACCAGTACCCCATGCCCATGTACTACGCACCACAACCAGCACCAAACCGCTACCCGACGTACAATATGCCGCCCCCAGTATATGACCCGTCCCGCCCTCCTGTCTACGAGCCGCCTGCGGGAGCCACCAAGATCGATCCGATTCAAACTAGGCACTCGTATCAACCGCCCCCAGGACCTCCTCCGGCCTCAGACTCCAGATAGGGGAACGTAGAGCAATGGGCAAGGTGGAAGACGAACCGTCATTATGGTGTACGATTGAATCGCTGGTAGACACTGGATTGATGGCTTCGCGGGCAGGATGGACAAAACTAGGGTCCGTCAAGTCCGGATGGTGAGCAACTTCGGGAAGTAGATAGCTAAAAGGGACTGACTGTCTCTCTAAGGTACTTTGAATAATATTGCTGGGCTGCATGAATAAACAGATCCGGAACTCCAACTCCTGCTCGGGTATATGTATATGTAGTAAAACAACCGAAGTCTAGTCCATGTCCATTGCATCGGGGTCAACATCGGCCCCTGGCAGTGCGCTAGATGTAACATGTGTATTGTTGATGGGAGCACTTGCGGCATCAATACTCTGAGCCTCCCTCTTCAGGCGCTGCTCCTCCCTCGTGCGACGGCGGGACTCGATGATGGCTTTGCGGACGCTGTCCTTTCCTTCGGGCACCGTCAGCGACTTGGGGTCGCTGTAGAGCACAATCTCCCTGCCAGCAGCCTCACCCTCCTTGTTAGCCATGATTGAGGGAGGGATGCGGGTTGCACGCAGGTGCTTCTCGATGTCGGGGAGGAAGACGAGCTTGCCATCGTCGGACTCGCTGTCGGAGGATAGCTCGTCGTCGATGTTGTAGATGTACACCTTGTGCTTCGAATCATCCAGCTGCATCGTGTCGTCGGGTATTGCGGTGGTCACTCGCGATGCGGAGGCCGAGGTGTTGTTGTTGTTGTTGTTGTTGTTGTTGTTGTTGCTGCTTGACGGTGTCTCGACGGGGACGTAGAGCTTGTTGCCGCCCTGCTCTATCGGGGATGCATCAGCCTTGCGTCATAGAAACGGGGGATAGGAGTGGCAAAGGGAGATGGAATGCCTACCAATGTTCAGCAGACTCAGTCTCTTAGAAAGACGTTCATTCTCCTGGGCGCCGGCCTTTCTCTTGCGCCGAGGCGGCCTCTCTAGGCGGTCGCCAGCCTCTACGGCGGCATCAGCAGCACCAGCAGCGACACCGGGAGCTCCCGGCGACACGGCCGAGGGCGATTGCGCTCCGTGCAGCATCATCTGGGCCGATGAAATTCCCCCACCACAACGTAAAAATCCCCCTTCACATACAATACCGAAGAAAAATACCCACCGAGTTCTGGGCGAGGCTCTGCGTGATCGGCGAATTGGATAAGTGAGTGATGCGGCTGACGAAATTGACTATCGGATCTAGGTAGTCAAGTTGGAACCGGATGTGGGCGAGGACGTGCAGCAGTCGTCGCAGCAGCAGCTCGGCCGGGCGCGGGTTGTCGCACTGCTGCAGCGGCGTCGGCGGGCCTTTTGTATTCTTGACTCATTCTTGTAGAACTTTCTACGCTGCTCCTGCTCCGCCGCTACTACAACTGCAACTGCAGCCGCAACGACAACCTCATCTCCCCCACAATCACAACCATAATCGCCACCAACGTACCCACGCGATCCTACTGCGACCTTCCACGCACCGGCTTCTCGTCGACCATTTCTCTCTGCACCGCCGAGCCTTTTCGAGTTCCCGTGCGACAATGGCCGAGCTCGAGTGGCCCGCTGCGCGCGTGCGCAAGACCTTCCTCGAGTACTTCGAGCAGAGGGGCCACACCATAGGTACGAACACCACTTCGACGGTGCGGGCACACCACCCTGCGCCTCCGAACGGCCTCCTCGATGCCTTTAACCTCGCCTGCCGTGTCTCTTTTCGCCATGCCGACTTTTTCTACTCCCAATCAGCGCTGACGCCTTATCGTTGCAGTCCCCTCCTCCTCCGTCGTCCCTCACAATGACCCCACCTTGCTTTTCACCAATGCGGGCATGAACCAGTTCAAGCCCATCTTCCTCGGCACCATTGGCAAGACCGATCCCATGGCTGGTCTCAAGGCCGCCGTCGACAGTCAAAAGTGCATTCGTGCCGGCGGCAAGCACAACGATCTTGACGATGTCGGCAAGGACAGCTACCACCACACCTTCTTCGAGATGCTGGGCAACTGGTCCTTCGGTGACTACTTCAAGAAGGAGGCTATCCAGATGTCGTGGGAACTTCTCACCAAAGTCTACGGCCTCGATCCAGATCGTCTCTACGTCACATACTTTGAGGGCGACGCGGCAATGGGCCTGGAGCCCGATCTGGAGGCCAAGGACCTTTGGCTGTCAGTCGGCGTCCCTGAGGACCACATCCTGCCGGGCAACATGAAGGACAACTTCTGGGAGATGGGTGATCAAGGTCCTTGTGGTCCTTGTAGTGAGATTCACTACGACAAGATTGGCGGACGAAATGCTTCCAGCCTCGTCAACATGGATGACCCCATGGTCGTTGAGGTATGGAACAACGTTTTTATGCAATTCGATCGCCAGGCGGACAAGAGCCTCAAGTCGCTGCCCGCCAAGCACATTGACACTGGTATGGGCTACGAGCGATTGGTATCTGCCCTCCAAAACGCCATTTCCAACTACGCCACCGACTGCTTCACTCCCATTTTCAATCAGATCCAGGACGTCACCGGCGCCCGCCCCTACACAGACAAGTATGGCAAGGACGATGTCGACGGAATTGATACCGCTTACCGAGTCGTCGCTGACCACATCCGAACGCTGTCATTCTCTATTGCTGATGGTGCCGTCCCCAACAACGATGGCCGAGGCTACGTTATCCGACGAGTTCTGCGACGAGGTGTTCGATATGCCAGGAAATACTTCAACGCCGATATTGGCTCCTTCTTTTCCAAAATTCTCCCGGCGTTGGTTGGACAGATGGGCGAGCAGTTCCCTGAGCTGGTCAAGAGCCAACAGGACATCAAGGAGATTCTTGATGAGGAGGAGGTTGCTTTCGCGCGCACCCTGGATCGCGGCGAAGCCCAGTTTGAGCGATACGCCGCCCAGGCGATCAAGGACAACGCAAAGAAGCTTGATGGTGATGTTGTATGGCGATTGTATGATACCTTTGGCTTCCCGGTCGATCTGACCCGATTGATGGCGGAGGAACGAGACCTCGACATCAACGACGAAGAGGTTGAGGCCGCCAAGATAAAGGCCCGCGAGGCTAGCAAAGCTGTCAAGGAGTCGGTCCAGACTTTCTCTAAGCTCAATGTCCACCAGATTGCCGAGCTGGACCAGCAGCTCCAGATTGCCCGAACCAACGACGACGCCAAGTTTTCCAAGGGTGACAGCAAGGGCAAGGTGCAGCTGATCTACGACGGCAAGGGCTTCCACAAGTCGACCAAGGACCTCCCTGAGAAGACTGCCCTCGGACTCCTCCTGGACAACACCAACTTCTACGCCGAGTCCGGAGGTCAAGTGGCTGACACTGGACGACTTGTCATCGACGATGTTGTTGAATTCAAGGTGATGGATGTCCAGAACTTTGGTGGATACATCCTTCACAGTGGATACATTGAGTATGGCGTTGTGTCGTCTGGAGACGAGGTTATCTGCGAGTATGATGAGCTCCGCCGATCGCCCATCCGCAACAACCATTCTGGCACACATATCTTGAACCATTCCCTACGGGAGGTCCTGGGTGATGAGGTCAACCAGAAGGGTTCTCTCGTGGATAACGACAAGCTTCGGTTTGATTTCTCACACAAGACTGGCGTCAAGATTGACGAGCTGAAGAAGATCGAGGCCATGTCCAACAAGTATATCCAAGACAGCGCCAAGATCTATGCCAAGGACGTTGACCTAGACCTCGCACGCCAGATTGAGGGATGCCGTGCCGTCTTTGGGGAGACGTACCCCAACCCCGTCCGTGTTGTCTCTATCGGCAAGGACATCGACACTATGCTCGCCGATCCCAAGAACGTTGAGTGGCGCAAGTACAGTGTTGAATTTTGCGGCGGTACTCACGTGGAGCACACCGGCCTGATCAAAGATCTCATCATTGTCGAGGAGAGCGGCATCGCCAAGGGCATCC
This sequence comes from Dactylonectria estremocensis, assembly GCA_020744375.1. Taxonomy (NCBI): domain Eukaryota; kingdom Fungi; phylum Ascomycota; class Sordariomycetes; order Hypocreales; family Nectriaceae; genus Dactylonectria; species Dactylonectria estremocensis. The sequence continues at coordinate 2,062,799 of JAGMUU010000004.1, forward strand.
GCCGTATCATCGCCTACACCGGCGAGGCCGCACACCGTGTTCAGCGCGAGGCTGACGCGTTCGCCAGCAAGCTCGACGCCCTCGAGAAGCTGCCCTTTGGACCCGAGAAGGAGGCCCAACTCAAGGCTGTGTCCCAGGATCTTAGCCAGCTCGTCATCTCCACCCTCACCAAGGAGGAGTTCAACAAGTCCTTTCAGAAGATCTCCGCATCGGTTGTCGCTGAGCAGAAGAAGCGCCAAAAGGCCGAGTCCAAGACCGCCCTCGACGCGGTCCTGAAGCACTTCGAGACCAACGAGGATTCAAAGTGGTTCGTTGGCCGCTTGCCCATTGGTGCCAACCCCAAGGCTCTGGCCGAAGTGGTCAAGCACTTCCAGAGCAAGAACAAGGAAAAGACCGTCTATATGTTTGGCGGTAGCAAGGAGGAGGGTGCCGTCGTGCACGGCGTCTACGTCGGAACTGTAAGTCTTGATTCATAACGGCCATTCTAAACGCATTCCAGTGCTAACTTATTCTCTAGCACCTCGCCTCTCAGGGTGTCACCGCCGAGCACTGGGCTGCGTCCGTGTCCGAGGTCATTGGCGGCAAGTCTGGTGGCAGGGAGCCCTCGCGACAGGGCCAGGGCACCAAGCCTGAAAACATCGACGATGGTGTTGAGACGGCGACAAAGTGGCTCAGCGAGAAGCTGAAGCTGTAGAGGGGATGTTTGGAGCAAAGTTTCCAGTTGTGTTGATACTCTGTGCTTTGTATTCTTGGGAATGAGGTTATGTAGCTCAGCAATATGCTAGGAGCCCGGTCAGACAAATGCATGGGAAAATTTATAGACGTTATGTGAAATGGTGTCATGTTAGTTTTGAACGGCCGTTGAAGCGGCGGCGTTCGCTGGTGGTTCCATAGCGGGGTATATTCTTTTCCGACATCTACATGTGTTTCCCTCTGTCCCTTTCTATTGTTACACTGTTACTAGAACACTGGCGTTGCGGTAGTGCGAGATCAGGGGGTTCTCGCCGCTGCGCGTCTCTGTATCCTCGACGTACGCCCACTTGCGCATAAAGTCGCCGTGGGACATGACCCTCGTCAATTTGCCTGTGATGGCACGGTACATGGCCTCGGTAATGTGGAAGTCGGTGGGGAAGAGGATATCAAAGTAGCCCTGGTGGACCTAGAGCACGGACGGGCGTGTTAGTTACAGCTGGATATGCTTAGAGAGCCTATGCTGCTTACCAGGGGAGTCGTCACCGGTACCATTCGCCGTTGGTACCGAGTCTGGACGACGGGGGCGTTGAGGCCCTTGACGGCTTGGGGCAGCCAGTCGAAATCCGAGGTGACAAGACGGTGAGCCGGAAAGTACTTCTCGAGGACGTCAAAGAACTGCATGAGGCGGGTGGGGATAAACTCTGGGTCCGAGAGGTTCGCGGCGAAGGGCATCTTGGTAGAAAGATATCGCAGGGCGGCGTTCGTGGGATAGGGCTTGGGATAGTTGCCCCCCGTAGCGGCGTGGCGGACGCGGAAGTAGCGGGCGGCGATGGGATCGAGCTCGTGGACGTAAAACTCATAAAAGTCGCCGTCGCCGTCGATGAGGACGTGGCCTTGGAGTGGCTCCTCGGTGGCGACGTCGTAGCGGATACCGTCGTGGGAGAAGTTGTCAAAGACCTCCATGGCAAGGAAGAAGCACGGCGAGGGCACGACCTGGTCCCAGTCGAAGACGGAGCGGTTGATGATGTCGACCTTGTCGGCGTGGCCGCGCGAGGCGGCCGTCGAGCGCAGGTGGCTGTTCTGCAGGGCGGCGAGCGACGACGAGATCTCGATGATGTTGTACTTTGTGCGGGCGTAGACCTGCGGGTCGATCTCGCGGATGTAGTCGAGCACGTTGAGCATGAGGGTGCCGCGGCCGGCGCCCATCTCGTAGATGAGCAGGTCGTGGTAGGGGTACGTCGTCAGCCGGTAGTTGGCGACGAGGTATCGGGCGATGGCCTCGCCGTAGTACGGGCGGAAGAGCTCCGTCGGCGTGTGCCACAGCTGGCGCGTCGGGTTCTCGCCCTCGCCGTCGTCTAGGGCATCTTCGAACTCGGTGTAGCGCTTGCCCAGGATGCCCTGGAACTCGATCTCGTCGCGAATCGTCGGGAAGTCGAAGGGCTCGCCGGGGCTGAAGATGACGGCCTGCTTGGAGAAGTAGCCGTAGTGGGGGTTGTATAAACTGTCTGCAAATTGGATGGTGCGTTAGAAAACCGGCCTTGTCTTTGGGTATTTGAAGAACAATGGGAGGGGCTTGCCGTCAATAAAGTCCCGGAGCAGCATCTTGACCTTGCGAGGCCGCTCGGTACGCTGCTTTAGCTCCTGCATGGTGATGTATGGATACTCTGCAAACTCGGCAGACCGATCCTGGGGGAGGATGTTCGTGCGCTGCTGCCATCGACTCTCGTTTGTCTTCATGCCACGGTCGCGCGAGGGCCGGGCGACGTATGAGCGGCTCTGGCAGGTCCTCCCTTGAGCCTGGGCCTGAGCAGCTGCTGCGGCGACGGGGACCTTGCGCAGGTCATTGCGCAGGTGCGGCAGCTGACCCTGGCAGCCGCGTGGGCGGTGGCGGAAGAGCTGGCGGAAGAGTTGGGCCACAATGGGGGAGTCCATGCTATGCTGGCGAGGCGGCTGGCGGCATCATGAGGGCTCTTTTTGGTGTTGAGGGCCCGAATGCCAGCAACAAGGACATGGAAAGAGCGGACAATGGCCCGAGCTCTCAACCCCGGGTTTACCTCGGGTGAAGCGGCAGTTTAGTAACGCAGGCAAGATCAATCGCTGGAGCCGCTGGAATCCCGGGCGCTAATCATACGAGACATTTCCTTTTTGGGCGCTTCAGGGCTTCTTCTACCCGTCGCTAGTTGTAGCATATCAGCTCAATTCTGCTCACTTGCCAGATGCTCTATGAACCATAGAGTTATATCAATAGACCAGTAGGGAGAGGAACCAGGGGTGAGGATACCAGACATGAATAAGACAAACTGTGGTGATCAGACGACTAATCAGAACAAGTCTGGATTTGCTCCAAGACTGGCCTCATTGACAACCTCAGAATTCCCAGCTCGTGCGCCAAAACCATCCCACTTACACATGAACAACCAAGAGATGGAAGAAACCCACTGCATACCATACACCATTTTTCTCTACGTATATACAAGACAGACAGTGTCTAGAGCCCTTCAAGCTACTTCCTCGCTCTTATTCACATCTCCCTGGTTGTGTGTTTTAACCCCACCATTCAAATATGACGACATGCTCCGTGCACGGCCGTTTCTCGACTCTCGCGCAGAACTTCAAGTCTCGCCTCCCACCAAAATCACATAGGCCGGTGACAATGGGCTGGCCTTGATTCGACACCGTATTTCGAGTGTTTATAGCTGATCAGGCCTGGATCTTGGCAATGTCCTTGAGCAACCACCCTAAGGCCTACGGCTCCGCCGCTATCGCCCTTGCATTCACAACCGGCGTGCTACTGACGCTAGGCTTCAAGGACTTTTATCCTGACCTCGAGCGTCGCTACCAGCGCAAGCGGCGCTCGTCAGGGGACCGGTCAGGGGGTCTTCATCGCGGGAGTGTCGTCTCGGGAAACATTGTCACGCTCGAAGACCACGAATCGGAGTTTGCAGACGATAAGGCTCACAATGCGCCGGCCGAGGGCATCGAGGGCTGCATCGGGAACACGCCCCTCATCAAGATCCAGTCGCTGTCCCAGGCGACTGGCCGCACCATCCTAGCCAAGGCCGAGTTCCTCAATGGCGCGGGCAACAGCCCCAAGGACCGCGTCGCCCTCAACATGATCCGCGAGGCCGAAGCCGCGGGCCTGCTGGTGCCGCATCGTGGCGACACCATCTACGAAGGTACCGTGGGCAGCACGGGCATCTCGCTGGCGACGCTGGCCCGCGCAAAGGGCTACCGCGCGCACATCGTCATGCCCGACGACATGGCTATGGAGAAGTCGGACCTGCTGCTGCAGCTCGGCGCCGCCGTCGAGCGCGTTACCGTGGCGCCCATCACCAGCCCGGACCACTTCGTCAACCGAGCCCGCCGCTACGCCGCCGAGCACGCCGCCAAGCACCGCGACGGCAGCCGGGGCTTCTTTGCGAACCAGTTTGAGGCCGACGCCAACTGGCAGGCCCACTTGAAGACCACCGGCCCGGAGATCTGGAGGCAGACAGCCGGCGACCTGCAGGCCTTTGTCGCTGGCGCAGGAACCGGCGGCACCATGTCCGGCGTCGCCAAGTACCTCAAGGAAGAGCAGAAGCTCTCCGCCGTCCAGATTGTCCTCGCCGACCCGCAGGGCAGCGGCCTCTACAACAAGGTCCGCCACGGCGTCATGTACTCGCCAACGGAGCGCGAGGGAACACGACGTCGCCAACAAGTCGACACCATGGTAGAGGGCATTGGAATCACGCGCCTCACACAAAATTTCGAGGCGGGCCGCGAACTCATCGATGACGCCGTCAAGGTGACGGACGACCAGGCATGCCGCATGGCCCGCTGGCTTGTCGAGCACGACGGCATCTTCGTCGGCAGCAGCAGCTCCGTCAACTGCGTCGCCGCCATCGCCACAGCCATGACCCTGCCACCGGGGAGCCGCGTCGTTACCATTCTGTGCGATTCGGGGTCACGTCACCTCAGTAAATTCTGGAAGCACATCAAAGAGATGGATCGCGAGGGCGAGAATGAGGCGTCTGACTTATTTTCTGAGCTAGGGATACCCAACACATCATGAGAGATCATGAGATTGAAAAAAAGAAACAAAGAGTAAAAAATATACAATTAGAAAGCAAGCGCAGAACTAGTGACACGTCTCCCAGAGAGCACCCTGTGGACGTCTACTCATCCTTCAAGCTACTGCAGTCACCGAGGATCTCCGGATTTGTTTATGCTGGACAGGACGAATGAAAAATCTTGACATGACAATAGGAGAAAGGTATCGCGCGCCCGTAGTCTTCGTTCTTGGTACAAGTTAAGTCGCCACTCCGTTTCCCATAAACTCCGGAATCCCCCTAGAATATCGCATCGTAGCCCCACGCAAGCCCTGCAGCGCGAAATGAACGCCGTCGCCATCAAATCTCGTCAAGAGAACTAGTATAATAAGTCAGTTATTGTTGTTTTGCAGTCAGGGGATGATAAGAGGTGCATTGACATACCTTCCACCGGTGTCCACAGTTCATACACTCGCAGAACGTCGTCATCGGTTCATCAGCAGCACGCGTCTGTGCCTGCGTATAGCTGACCATCTTCTTCCTGCAGCGGCCGCATTCCAAGCTTTCGCTGATACTCTTCTGTTCCTGAGGCACCTGCGCCTTCAGCATATTCTCCTTTTCCAGCTCAATCTCCTTTTTGCGTTGGTCCTCGCTCTTCAGGTCCTCATCCGTCATGTTGACGAACCTCTCTGCTGACACCTCCCCGGACATGACGCGGCGGCCCAGCTCCTTGTTGGACTTGTTCTTCAGGTTGGCGAACAGCGATCGGATCTTCTTCTTGTATTCCGGTCCCTCCCCCTTATACAAGGAGAAGGCGGCATGCTCGACAGCAACAGCCTTGGCGATGACATCGGATTCGAGCGCCGTGGATCGGAATGCGAGGCCATTGTACACGAGTCCTATACATTGATTGCGAACGTTGGAGTCGGTCCGCTTAATATCCACGTTGTCGGTGTCGAACTTGCGTTTCTCGGGATCGCCCTTAAAGGTCCTCTTGGCGCCACCGGACGACGAAGGAGGGGCGGGGGATGAGGTCGGAGCTGGTGCCGGGGAGCCCTTCTTGGCTTTGTTGAGTTTGGAGTTCTTTTGTTGCTCAACAAGCTTCTTCCACTTAATGACGAGCTCAGCCGCAGCACGTGCGATGTCCTTGTTGGCATTTGATCGAAGCTTTCCAACGTATACACCAGCACGAGTAGCCTATGCAAGAAAATCCAATGTCAGTACGGTTATAGGAGACTCCAAGAGTTGTGTGAGAAGAGCGCGGGTGTTTGCGCGGGTTGCGCCTGGAGAGTCTCAATCGCGACATTCGTCATCGAAATATCATGAGTTTGCGCGCACGCGAGCGACGGCGACATCAAGGGACGGAGACCCGTAGGGATGGAAGGGAGTCCTCTTATCCCCCCAGCGCAACCCATAAAAGCGCAAGCAACCGGTAGCATGGCATCGTGACGTACCCTCAGCATCTCCTCAGTAGGGTGGGCATCCTTCTTCAGGGTTTCGAGCAGCTTGATGGCGTTCTCTGGCGGCTCGTTTGCAGCCACACACTTCGTCAACGCCTTAACGCGCGCCTCGAGCTCGCGTTGATCCATGGGGGGTGGTCGAATAGCAGCGACGGGGGAACAGGCAGGAGCGGTCCAAGAGCAGAAAATCGCACGAAGGAAGATAAGAAATGAGAACAAGAAATCTATTTGATTGTCGAGGCGCACCACTTCTTTGGGGGGGGGTTTGCGAAGCAGCCGACCGACCATGGCAGCAGGACAGCACGTGAGCGGGTTCTACCGGTATTTAGCCGGTACCAGGCATCGCCTGCTAGCCTGCCCCAGATTGCTCAAACGACAAGGACGATGGCGGGGTGTGGACCGTGACGTGGTTTGCAAGAGCTGTCAGAGTTCAAGGTTATTGTCTTACCAGAGTAATCGGGCAGGTGGGCAAAAAAGAACGAGCAAACCGAGACTTCATTCTAAATTCACTTTAGTCCCTAAGGACCTACGCATTAGACAGTAAAACTGCTAAAAAAAAATTGACCACATAGAAGTTGGTGAAGCTGTCGATAGAGATCTGCGACCGACAATAGACATGATGTCAGTGCTCTCGCTGACATCGTGGAATTCGTGAAAGACGCAAAAAGGAAGATTGAAGGACCGAGCGTGGTTTGAACACGCGGCCTGAAGATCTGCAATCTCCCGCTCTACCACTGAGCTATCGATCCTATTTGATATAAGAGCTGCTTTTGAGACAGTTCTTAAGCTGCCGGAAAGGGAGGCTGGAATGCCAAAAGAAACATCAAAAAGTGAGGACCGAGCGTGGTTCGAACACGCGGCCTGAAGATCTGCAATCTCCCGCTCTACCACTGAGCTATCGATCCTGTTTTGGATGGGAGGTTCACCTTTCAGAGGGGTTATCCCTTTGACCGACGCAAGGCAGCACTTGCGCTAGTAGAAGGGGGTCAGACCAACCAAAATGGCGCAAATGAAAGGTACATCTACCCCCACCTATCTTAGGCGGTGATATAGGTACCAACCATTTTCATTGTTACAAAGGGCTACATCACACTGCTTACACCGGTACCGCGTTTTGTATATGACCGGCCGGCTGGTTGTAAGCAGCAGCGATAAACGAAATAGAAAGCAGCTTGACGGGCTCGTCACCAAAATAACGCTGTATCGGCCGTGACTGCATTTGGTCTCCTGTCGGCTTCTTCCTCTTGCAGCCGCTTCTTTCATTGCCTGTGAATAAAGTTGTTAAGAATATGACGAAGGCGTTATCCTTCCACACGATCTAATTAGCCTAATGGAAGATAAATTAGTAGGGAAATACGGCGCAATTATGGTAAGAGTTAGGCCCTTAGAAGAGCTGTGGGACATTATCGCAGATAAGGCCATTATGTGATAGGACCTAGGTCAGCCACGTGACGAGAGCTCGCAGAGCACTCGCCAAGTGAACGCTTGCATACACGCCAATACCTACCTTCCGGACACTTGTGCAACACCCTGACAGACCAACCCTTACAATTATGTCTCCCTGACTGACTTTATTATCTGGTGCAGGGACAGCTCTTAGCTTATTGAAAGGAATGCTGCCTTTAGCTGTGTTATCTGCAGCTTTGAGCTCGACGAGGGATTCGTGTCAACTAACACTGTGGTGTGTAAACGATGAAATGGAGACGATGTGATGTGCAATATCGTTTGATGCTGCTCTGCTAGATTTCACTCTTTGCAACACAAAATTTTACGTTTCAATGAAGTTCGCATTGAGACTCATGTTCACTGGCGATCGATGACAGCTTGAGCGGTCTTTGGCTTTGGGGGGAAATTGGACCTGAGTTTTGGCTTATCCCTTTGAGCGATGTAAGGCAACACCTTGGCTTGCGATTGTCATTTATATAAAAAGTCACATAGAACCAGCCATTGAAGACCATTGGAAGGTTTCTAAGCCTGAGGACTGGGAAGCAGACCACCCAGTGACTAAGGTCATGAGTTGTAATCGCTTTGAACACATATTTCGGCATCTTCGTCTCTTTAACTTCACAACAATCGATAAAGGCCCTGATATGACCTTCTACGGTCAAACCTATAGCCGGGTCAACACATGGTCTGACCACATATAGCATGCGTCTATCAACCTCTTCAACCCGGGCACATCTCTCGCTGTAGATGAGTGCATGGTACGCTTCCTCGGCCGGTCTCGTGATACAACAACCGTCCCTCACAAACCTACGCCAACGGGCTTCAAAGTGTGGACTGTGGCCCAACAGGGCTATTTCCTGCGGTGGATTTGGCACAGGCCGGGCCGGAAGTTTGGGCCCGTAGGGGTCCGACCGGCTCGACGGCCGCGGCAAGGGACACAGCTACGGCGGAGCCGGAGGCAGATACAACAGAGGAAGACGCTTTATCTAAACCCGACCCAAGCCGTAGTTGTTGCCTTGGTAAACCAGCTGCCGGCTTCCAGATACCATGTATTTCTCGATAACCTTTTCTCTTCCAACGACTTCTTTCTTCAGCTACGGCAGCTAGGCCACGCAGCCACAGCCACAGCCCGCCGTAACGCCGGCTTACATGTGTTAAGCGCACGACCAGAAATCCTTCACGGCATGATCAACAACCGCTGGTAATTGTTGTTTAGATTATTCCATATTGATTCAACTTCTAGGGGATATTATCCAACCCTTTCATGATGATGCCTTAGCCCGTTTCCCCTTGCCCCGACCTGTTCTAACCGGAACATCATCTACTTGATCAGCATCATCCTCGATATCCTGATTGACATCATCTACAACATCTCTCCTTGTCGCCCGCTTCCGCTTCCCAGCTCCAGTGTCAGTATTACCTGTACTCGCCCCTTCTCCTGTGACATTCACTCTCAGTCTATTTACCGCCGCCGCCATTCGCTTGCTTCCTTGAGCCTTCTGACGAGGGGCTGATGCCTCCTTTGCGCCAACACCCACGCTGCCACCAAAGAACCTCGTGATATTACTTTGCGTTCCTTCCCTGTCACGAGTGTTCATGTCCTTGATTACGGGTACCAGGACCTCATCTGTCCGCTCCTTGCTCCATCCAATTGTCGCCATCAGGAACTGCCGCAAGCCTTCAACATCCGGCACGCCCCATTGGAATTGCTCGGCGCTATCATCGACATCGGGATTGAGATACGCGTCAAAGACAGCTGGGCTGGGGAATCCAGGTGGGAGAAAGAGTTTGGTGGCCTGAGACTTGCGAAATTTCTTTCGGAAGAGGGACGAGTCGTCAGCTGCCTTAGGCCGACTTTGAGACTGCACCGCCTGCCACCATTCGCGGAAGTTTTCGAGTCCAGACTTGCCAGGAAACTCAGAGAGAATTTCAACCGCGGTTACTGGACCGACGCCCGGTAGGCCTTCGGTGTAATCGGATCCGAGTAGCTGAGCCAGCGAAATGAGCTGTTCACGAGAGAGAGATAATTCTTTCTCTAAGTCAGCACCCAGGTAGCACTCAACAAATTTGTTGCTGTTAAACATGTTCTTGTACACTCGAGTTCCGCCAAAGAGAAATGTGTCAGAGTCGTCAGTCACGATTCCGTCAACAAGTCCCAGTTTAACCAGCTCCGCACACTGTGCTTCGGCTTCCATGGGGGCAGTAACATAGGGGATGCCAAACAGTCGTAGAAGAGCTTGGCATTCCGTAATCATGACTTGGGTAACTTCGTCGGCATCTCGACGGTCCTTCTTTTGCTGATTCCGAAGAGCCTTTAGTTCATTCTCATATTCCTCCCTGTTTTGTGCCGCAGACTTGTTGTTCAGCTCACTGGCAAACCGAGCATGCTCCTCAGCCTCCTCGGCCATTTGCGCCATGAGCTCTTCATCTCCAGGGTCGCTAAACTCGTCATACTCGACATCGTCAAATTCATCATCATCGATACCAGTCTCATGTTCTCTGGGTCCAATAATAGGGACTTCTAATGTGGCAACATCTTCGAATAGTGGCAGCGGGCTGTTGGGTGCGTTCTCCGCGGGCGCTTCGGCTGGGATAACGTCTTCAAACTCCGGCTCGGGGGAGGCAGTGACCTGCTTTTTCGTTTGCGACACTTTCGTGCTGTCGCCAGGAATAGCATGGGCCAGGACCTCCTCAAATTCAGGTTTTGGCGACGCCAATGCCTTGGCATCTTGTTCAGTCTCTAGTGGAGAACTTTGGGGAACCTCTGAAGCCGCAGGCTCAGCAGTATCGGCTTCAGCTTGGTCAACATCGATGGCAATGAAACCACTGTTGGCAGGGTTTTCTGGAGACGGTGGTATTTCGATGACTTCGATGTCACTTTCATCATCTGACGAGGAATCGATCTCAATTAGTCGATCCTTCATTTCCCGACGCCGAAGTCTCTCGTCTTCCTCGGCAGCAAGTTTATCTGCGGCGTTCATTTTTTTCTCTGCTTCTTGTTGCTTCTTCAATGACTCTCGGATGTCACCTTCGTCGGCCAGCCAAGGGGGAAGGGGTTTTGGGCCATCTTCGTTTTGAAGTTCCTTTTCGAAACCGCCAGCCATGTCATCGTCCAGGTCCTTGGGATCTTGTATCTCGGGTCCCTTTGCGTCTCCCTCCTTCCGAGATGTCTTCTTTGCGAAAATTGAAGATCCCCAATCAAGTTTGGGGAAAGGCAACGGACCATCAAAGGGATTTTTCTTGTTCTCCATCACCGGTGCAGGCTGTGTCATCTTCATTCGCCTAGCCCTCGCCATGATAGTTTGCATGTCTTCTTCGCTATCACTGCCGGCAGCATCTTCCTGCTCCTCCCGCTCTTGACGTCTTGTCACGGCCGCGTTTGCTCGGTTGTTGACAATGTGTGCGATCATGGATCCTCCGCTTGTATTGATTGGCCTTGGGCCTTCTACTGACTTCTGCGTCCACTTTGGCGCCTCCATTGGGACATCCTCGAATTCTTGTTCGGCATCTTCCTCTCTGTTGACCCCGTGCTGGTTTTGCAAAGACAGAGCGATGGCGAAGTTGAGATCGTCTTCTTCCTCTGGGTGAAGTCCCGCTTCGGGATGAGCGCCAAGCAAGTCATCCACGTCTCCAACGTTGTCGCCGACGAATAATGAATCTTCTTCGTTAGGAACAGGTTCCCGTTGATGGTTTTCATGTATCGTGTGCCCTGCCGTAGAATACGGGGCTGTCCGGGTTTCAGTTGGTGTGAACTGCGTCGGCTTTGGCAGTCGGTTCAAGCCCTCGATGGGAACGTCCTCGAAATCATCGTCATCCTCGTCATCCTGTTCCTCCTTCGATTGATACTGGACTTGGATTGCATCAACATCGATGGGCTTGTGTGCTTCGCCAACGTCTTTCTCCTTGCTCACCACGCCCAAAGCCCAACCTCCCTCAGCACCTTCATTCTTGACTAGGATATACTCTCGGTTCCTTTCACCGGCCACTCGTGCATTAACACCGAGAGTTAGGTCGAGCCCTGTCATGCCGACTTCAGACATGAGTCGCTGGGTCAGATGGTTTCTCTCTTTGACTCTCTCGATTTGGAATCTCGAAAAAGCCATTCGATCGGGAAACATGTCGTCCAGTTGCTCCTTACTCAGGCCCATTCTCAGTCGGCTCCTCAATCTCGCGGCGTTGAGAATATTGTATCGGTCTGGAGGGGGCAGGCTCTTGAAGAATTCGCCGTCAAAGTCGATCTTGCTAAAATCATAGAGGTTGACATCCTCGCCGTCGTGAAACTGCCGAGCGTACTCTTCCAACTCTTCCACGCTCATGATTCGCGGGTCATCCGGTTTTCCCATTGCTGCAATACCGCCTCCATTTAGTTCGGGCAAATGGTAGGCATCTTGCTTGTGGAATTTCCTGTTCTGTAACATTTCTTTCTCTGTCATTCTCACTTCATCGACGTAGACAAGCTGGCTAACATCCGGGATCTCTTCTTCGAATTCCGCCTCTCTGGCGGAGATATCGCGATCCTTTTCCCTTCGCTTCTTGTCCTGTTCCTCCTCGGCGATGCGTTGCATCTGGACCGCGAGCAGCTTGCCCGCTGTCCTTACAGCATCTTCTCTTCGACCCTCGCGTCTGCGCTTGCGGCCCAGGATGGTCTGTCGCTTGAGAACGGGGGCACCTCCATCAAATACGAAGACTGGCTGAATGCCAAACCAAAGGAGTTTGCAGATACGACGGAAGAAGCCAACGACGTGGGAGTTGCGCAGAGCGTTCCCTTCCTTGTCGCGCACGGCTTTGAGGAATTGGTAAATCCAGATAGATGCGTCGACAGCGAGACGCTTGCGGTTCAGGGTCGCGAGGTTCGTCGGCCGCGCGCATGGCTGGATGACGGTCCAAAGGCCGTTGACACCCATCGCGATCGGTTAGGAAGCGTTCGAGTTTAGGTGTTGGTCGAGGCGCACCGCCTGGAAACTCAAGGGATCGGCCCTTGACTCGGACTTCCCTTAATCATTGTATGGTACAGGTTGGCCAAGCGAATCTCCCGGGCCACGATGTCACAAATGAAGAAAGTGAAGCCGTGTGGGTGAAGAAACAAAGTCGCAAGCTGTCTTCCAAAATTCACGGTCTAAGAAGTCACGAATGTTCACGCCAACGCCCGCCATAACGTCAGCGGGGGCCTATCGCCGCTAATCCATTGGCCCACGAAGCAACCCTCCACTACCAGAACATCTCCGAATCATCCCCCCACAACGTTTGCGACCTCGAACTTCTCCACGCTCTTTGCTCACTCGCTCTCATACTCAGCATCTTTCGCGATGGATCCAGACGAGGCCCGAGAATACTTGGCAAGCATTCTGAACAAGAGCCTCCGGGTTCTCACGACGGATGGCCGCCTGTTCTGGGGATCCTTCAAGTGCACTGATCCGGTATGTCTAGGCTGTCTACTCCTGGTTTTGATTACGCGTTTCACAATCGTCGAGCATTGCTTATCAGATCAAATGTAAGGACAAAAACATCATCCTTGCAAACACGTACGAGTACAGACAACCTTCTCCCAAGCAGCGCGCTGAAGCTGCAGAAACGGCTGGTGGCGAGACAGTTACCCTAGACATGACTTCTCGATATCTTGGACTAGTAGTTATCCCTGGAAAATACATAGTCAAGATCGAAGTGGAGGAATTCGCTAGCCAGATGAGGAACGGAATTTTCACATGAGCAATCGAAGGAAGAGAATTAGAAAAATAAAATATCGTACAGAAGAAAAACTACCGAGAGAAAGATTCAAATAGCGTTTTAGAAACCATCCGTCCCAAGGACATCGTCAACGCCTCATACGACCGAGGTCGAAATTACCATATCAAAAACGTATCTTCACATTACCATCCACTCACTACCATCCTCTCACATTACCCCGAATTCTTCATCTTCTGCGCTGCGTAATTCTGCAACCCAACGGTGACCATACTACGCGGCGACAATTTCCTGGGTGCGTCCACGGGACTCGCCGTTCAGGCCGCCATCACTGCCGAGAATAGAATCACGAACATCATCTTCTTCCTCATCACTTTCAAGCTCAGCATCCCGGCCGACCCATGAGCTGCTGTCGTTGAGAGGTACGTCCTGTCCAGATAGGTCGTGGCCCTCGCTTCGGGCGCGGATGTAGTTCCGACGTCGCTGAGATAGTGTGCGCGCCCGGGTCGAAAGCTTGGACGAGACTACAGCGTTGGAGCTGACCCAGTTGGTGAGAGCATCTTCGCAATCCTGAATAATGGCCTTGCTAGCCTCATATCCGTCGTATGCTTGGCGTGTCTCGCCTGGAGTGACCGGAGTGTCGTCAATCAGCTCGAGAAGGTGTTTGCCATAGCCAGCGATGATGGCAACCTTCTCGCAATGCTCACGCAGGGCGTCGAACTGATAGGTATACGCGGCCTTGACCTTCTCGCGCGTGATGTTGGAGAGCTGGGCCTCAGCAACGAGCGACTCAGCCTCCGCGCGCACAAGTTCTTGCTCAAGGACGACAATCTTGGGAGAGTTGGGCTCCTTGTATTTCAACTGAGCGATCTGGTCGGTAATCTTTTGTTTGCCTGCATTGAGATTAGCGTTGCGGCGTGCCGCATTGAGTTTGCAGAGTCTTACGGTCTCGGCTGGGCTGGACAGAGGCCTCAATGTTTCGAATGCTCTTCATAGTGATTCGGTACTGGTCATATCGGTCGACATATTGGTCTTCGAGCTCGCCGATTTCGTAGATGAGGACACCTAGCTTGTCGGTGACGTCAGAGACATCTTCGTCACCAGTCTCACCCCAAATGGATAGTTGTTGCTGTTGAACATGTCAATCGCGAAATATTGTCGGGAAATCATGGGCAAACATACTGCAACCTCCATGCGCTCTCGGGCGACAGTTTCTAGGCTTCGCATAACGTTCTTTTCCATCTTGACTAGTTGCGAAAGCTTTTTGGCCAGGTCAGGGCCAAAGGCACCGCCGGCTTTGCCGCGAAGGGCATGTCCTGAAATTTGATCGCGCGTTAGATTCATGGTGTCATATTGTAGAGGCGTCGATCCAAGGCGGAGGCCTTAGCCTAAGTGTATTGGGAACGGGGTGCGCACCAAAGCTGCCTTTGAAGAGACGACCCGACTTGGTGGACGACGGAGGTGGCGGGGGTTCTGGTTGCGACGTTAGTCCCATAATTTCCATGGGATACATGAGAGAAGGCATACCTGGAGCTGGGAGGCTGTGGGCGCCCGGGTCTGGCGCATAGAGTACGTGCGATGCATGATGTTGATGGTGATGCGGCAAGCCGGCGACTGCGATCTGGGTAGCGGTGGAGCAGGGAGGCTTCGAGGCGGATAGGCAGGGAATAGATAGTGGAGATAGACAAGAGCTGCAGGAGGAAGAACCAGGGGCAGATGGCAAGAAAGAGTCGACGCAAGATGGGCCGATGGGGATCGTTTTATGGGAAGGCCGAGAGGTTCGGGGTGATGTTGCGGAGAATAAGATCGTCACGTTTGGAGGCAGCACGTTGTTGGCGACGTCATCTAGGCCCCACTTCGTCAAAGTGGGTGGTGCGCTCATCAAGGCGCGCCAGTACAGACGGTGCACCTGAGTTTATGCCGTGGTACCTGGTATGCCTGCAATAGGGCCTGTAAGCACAAGTACACATACATGCCCCATGGATGGCGTGTCTTAGGTCCCGCCTACGGGGTTGGGCATCGTCCCGCGATTTCTGGCCAACTGATTCTCCCTGCCTGGGAATCTGGCACGTCTCACCTGAGTACGCTGGCCATCCCGGATGCGGCTCGTAGGCTACGAAGCTTCGAGCTGATGCAGCGCTAGCTTGAGACTAAGACGAACAATGACGGAATCGAAGTCTGTTGTCAAGGTGTTTGGGTGACCCGCCTAGAGAGAGAAACACCACGCACTACTTTGCCCTTATCAAACCCATCCTATCCCATTTGCTCCTTGATAGAATAAGCGATAACTAAATCATGGAATAAATTAACCCTAAAGGAGGTAAATGGTCTACTAAAGTATTCCATAAGATGCATAATTTATATCCTCATATGTCTTCGAGAGAGCACAGCTAAGAATACATAAAAATGGACAAACGACCTCAACTGAGCCACACAGAAACACATATCATGTAGACTAAGGAGACCGAATTCCTACCAGCTCTTCATCCAGCCAAATGAGGAAAAGCGAACCGTTGGTAACATGCAACCCTGAAACCCGTCAGTGCCGAGGAATTCACAGTCTTTGAATCCCGTCATTTTTCTAAAGGACCTGACAAAAAGCGGGCTTCGCTATAATGAGAGGTAGAATACTAGTACCATAAGGAAATCACATTCAACAAAACCGCACCTGAACCAGTAGAACCGTAAAAATAAAACACCCAGGTCGGTTCTGAGCTTCCAAATTCAATCATTTCAAATCCAAGATTGAATGCCGTGCGCGTTTCTTATTGTACGTTCTGTATCTTAGATGCTGTGGTACTGGGGAAGGAACATGGAAGGCTCTGGTGTGTCCAAAGCGGAAAAGCGTGCGCAGTGTCATCGAGGCTAAACTCGGTTGGTAACGCGCCCCCTGCTACGCTGTGGCACTGTGCAGACTCCTCAACGCGTGTCCATCACTCACGCATTCACTCACCCGCTCACTCAATTCATCAGACACTGAGTGCGACACACGAACGACAGTTACATGCATCGCAATTTGGTGCACCGCAAGCCTGTCGCATCGATTCTTTTTGGGTAGTGCCCATCGACTCTGACAACTGTCGCGTCCCTCTACCCCAAGGCTGTGCTCTCTCCCCGCCGAAAGATTCTGGCTGTCGCGAACGCGTTTTCGGACAGCCCAGACAACCCTTCCACCTCCTTCCAGGCTTCTAGACTTCAAGCATTTCCTGTTTGTGAGGCAAGTCCATAGTCTCCACGCTGCCCGCCTTGACGCTGGCCTCAAACACTCCCTTTGCAGAATGGTGGAAGCGGCTACGGGAGAAGGAGAGGGGCAATCCTGAAAACCTTGTTGACCCGTCCTCGGCATCAACCATGATGGTGGACATCGACTTGACCCTTGGGTCCTCCAGCGACTCCGAGGGCTTTCCAAACGGAAACTTCACTGGCCAGCCAGAGTCCCCAACAGCCGCGGCCGGCATTTTCCAGAATCGATTTGATTCTTTGCCTCGCCCATTCACCAACCTTAGCCATCGCAGCACCACCCTCGGGGCCCCTATCAGCCCTCCTCCCCTCAACGGAAGACCCAACGGCAGCAACATCGCCCAGCCTCAGATCCCTATCCCCCCATCAGTGCATGTCCCTATCCCGGCACTCAGACCGCCTCCAGCCTCGGCCACGGCGGCTTTTACTCCCGACGTTACCTGCGACATGGCGAGGCTGTCGGGAGTCGGCGTGAGCACTGGCTCTCAGCAAGTCACGCCGCCCCTGGAGCTCCATCCTGTCAAAGTCCACCAGCCTGCCCAAGATGCTGCTCCCAAGATGCTCCAAACTCCTAGAAAATCTGATTGGAGTGTTCGTCGCATCGTGGACTCGTTGAGAACTTTTCAGCAAGACATCAAGAATGGCCATGCGCAGTTGGCTACTTATATTATCGACTCAACCGAGGCCACTGAGCGTCGTGTTCATACAGGAACCGATCTTTTTGCTAGTCTCAACACAAAACCTGTGTTGGAAAAACCTGCCGAAAGCATGAGAGTGAAGTTCAAGGTACATACCTAGATCCCGTCGTTGCTCTAAACATGTTGCTAACGTCAGATCAGCAACACAGACAGCATAGTAAAGTCAAGAAAGACGGCCGTGAGGAGCGATATGGCGTTGTGTGCATCCAGACTGACGAGGAGCGTGTTCCTCGGTATCGATTCCACCATGTGGAAATTAAAAAGAACATGCTGACTCCAAACACGATGCTGACCTTTGTTCCCCACTTGAGGGACCTGGAAAGTTCGGAGGAATCCAAGTACAATGTCTGGCTTCAGGAGCTGGAAGATATTGATCGAAAATCCGGCTTCAAGCCAATGAGTCGCGAAGACAAGGTGTCTCTTACTGTTCGATCAGAATATGCTTCAACAGTCTCCCTCTATCTTGAGGGCTGGTTAGAGAAGCTGGCAATTCCTGGCTGCAACAAGTCGACTTTGATACGATACATGGCTAGCCAAGAGCCGGATGATGCTATTACGCCTCGCCAGAAGACAGACATATTGAACACGCATCGCGAAGTCGATACGGCGACCTCGGAAGCCAAGAAGACAGCCGAAATGTTCACCGAAGCCTTCCAGCTCGTGTTTCACAAGGACCAACCTCACCTGAAGCAGATTCAGCTGCGCGATGTACTCCTGCTTGATGAGTCAGTTGACAGCATCATGGATTCCAAACCAACTGCCAAAGACAACTCTAGTTCTCAGAATGAGAATGAGGACGAACTGGCAGAGTACAACTTGGGAACATACTGCATTCTAGGTTGTCTTATTTGCTACAGCCACTCATGTGAACATGGCGAATATGATGCCCAGAATTGCAAGCGAACATTCTCCATCATTTCCCGTCTTTCGGATACTTTGAAACGAAGAAGACGTGTCTCAGTGGACGCCAATGGGACTGCCAACGGGACTGCCGACAGGACTGCCAACGGGACTGCCAACGGGACTGCCAACGGGACTGCCAACGGGACCGTCAACGGGACCGTCAACGGGACCGCCAATGGAATCGTCAATGGAACTGTCAACGGGATTGTCAATGGGACCGCCAATGCGACCGCCAACGGCCATGCTGAATTTTTGAGAGCCTGCAAACGCAATTGTTACCGCAAACCCCCGCTCATGGATGCTAGGTACCCCCCATGGTCAGACGATGAGCATATCGTCTTGCGATCAATTCTTGTCACTGCAAAGGGTAGCAAAGTGAAGCGAGACCCGTTGTGCCTGGTCGCCGACTTCCTCGACCGCGATTGTTGCGACGTTTTCCGCGAGTACAAGTCGATGCAAATCTCGCTACCAGAACCCCAGCCCGCCATCAAGCAGCAAATCAGAACTGTTTCGTGGTATGATCGGTTTAAGAAGACGCTCATTGGCGACTGGCAAGACCACATTGTGAGCCATGAGCACCAGAGACGAGAGTTGTTTGAGCCGTGCTCCCATGATGGACCATGCACTCTTGAAAGCTGTACATGCGTCCAGCAAGGGGTCCTCTGCGAGAAGTTCTGCGGTTGTTCAGTGGAGACGTGTGCATACAAGTTCACCGGATGTGCATGCCATTCGCAAGGCAAGACTTGCTTCTCAAAGCAAAAGGATCGACCTTGCATCTGCGTTCAGCTGAACCGCGAGTGCGACCCGGAGATTTGCGGCACTTGCGGTGCCTTGGAACGGGCCGACCCCGAGAACACGGAAGATGAAGCCCTACATTCGACTGGTTGCCAGAATTGTTCCTTGCAGCGAGGTGCACCCAAGGCCCTACTTTTGGGCCAGAGCCAGCTGGAGGGTGTAGGATATGGCCTTTACACGGCCCAAGACATCGCCCAAGACGACTTCATCATCGAGTATGTTGGCGAACTTATCAGCCACGACGAAGGTGTTCGAAGAGAAGCAAGACGAGGAGATGTCTTTGACGAGGAGTCTAACATCTCGTATGTGTTTACTCTCCTGGAGAATGAGGGTATTTGGGTCGATGCGGCTATATACGGCAACTTGAGTCGATACATCAACCATGCTTCAGAGAGCGACAAGCGTGGATGCAACATCACGCCTCGAATCCTCTACGTCAATGGCGAATACCGAATCAAGTTCACGGCGATGCGGGATATCGAAGCTGGCGAAGAACTGTTCTTCAACTACGGCGAGAACTTTCCCAACCTGACGAAGAAGCTCCTCGACCATAAGGCGGGAGGAAAATCAGAGCAGGTGAAGAAGAAAGTGCGTCGGCCACGCGCTGACAATACCGAGGGAGTCGCTAGGAAAGCACCCAAAGCGGACAAGAAGAAGCCTGGAAAGACCAAGGCGATACCACGAGCTGTTCCGACTCGGGGTCTTGAAGAAGACGACAAGTCATTCCTCAATGGGAGCATCTTGGAGACATTGAAACCAGACCGCAAGCGCAAGCGAGGGATGCGAGACGACTCTGAAGAGGAGGAATACCACCCAACCGGCACAGACGCAACTGCCTCTTATGATGAGTCGCAGTCGCCGGGAACGATTGATTCAGACGCGCCGTTGGCAAAAGCTCCGACAAGACTTCGCAAGCGAGCACGCCAGCCACAACTACCGAAGGCCGCAACCTCTGAGCCAGGAAGTGCTCGTGTGGAACAAAAGCCTCGGGGCAAACGCGGCGGGGCCAGACCCGGGAGCGGCAGGCCTAGAAAGTATCCGCGCTTGGGGCGAAAACCTGCTGCCGCCACACTCGAGGCCACTCCTACTCCTGCGGCCCCCATACTTGAACAGCCAAAGACGGATGCCCTTCCAGAAGCTGAGGTTGCGGTATTCGAGCTGGCACCAGTGGTGGTGGCCCCTCTACAGCCGCTACAACTGTTTCGAGGCAGGGTAGAAGAAATCGACGACAGTGAAGATGCTGCGGATGAATCTATGCAACGGTCGATTGGAAACCAATATGAGGAGGAGGAGGAGGAGGATGTGATGGTTCGACAGCGCGGAGTGAGACACCGACGATTACCGATAAAGCTTAGGGAGGAGGATCAGTGGGGTGGAGCTACGAGCCAATGAGGGCTGATAATGGGACTGTAAGATAGAATCACTGAGAGATGACTTGTTGGGTCGTTTTGCAGCAAATGTAGGCGACACTGGTGGTGGACATTGGGCAAGGCACTGCATTGGTGGTTGGGTTTCGTTGAGCAGCTTCCAAAATGTGTGCATACTCGATTGATTTTCGAAGAGATTCGTTGGCTGGTTCGTGACTCGTGAGTGACGTGATGTTTAGAGTTGACAATCGGGGTCAGAGTCTGGGGCGATGATGAACGGTGATAATTGGTGTTGAAGTGTGTCCAATTTGCACAAGGTAGTGTGTCCTGTCTCTTCACATGCCATTTGAATATATTTCATAACTTACACAAGGGCAGGGGCTAATTCCAAGGAGGAGGCCGGTTGGCCCGGGAGGTACCGATCCGTAGTTGGCCAAGGGGCCTCAGTCCTCAGCCCCACTCGTCAGGATCCCCGCCACCTAATGGCCAGTGGAGACGGCCCGGCCATCTCCCCCCAGCCACAGTGGGCGATGACGTTGTCGATTCGATTCGACAAAGACGGAAACAGCTTTCTGCCACGAAACACACGACAGCTCGACCAGGCAACTGACCACCTTTTCCTTCCGCTTCCAACACGTAGCTGCTCAACCTACTTCTACCTTGCCGAACTTGCAGGATACAAAACCAGCATCTCCCCTCGAACTGCGTCTCGTTCGCATCAACTGCATCCACTGCACCTCGATACTTTTTGTGTCTTTTTTACGCTTGCTACTTCCACGCTTCGTCGTTGTTTCACAATCACAATCAATCAACATGACGCTCTACTACACCCTCGTGCGTCGCGTCCCCCCTCTGCCCGCCTCTGCTACGTTCCAAGTGCTAACAGTACGATAAAAATAGGTCTTCATTTTGCTCATGTTCGAGATGGGGCTCTTCATGCTTCTGATCGTCCCGCTGCCCTTCAACGTCAAGCGCAAGATCTTCACGTGCGCACCACCCCTCCCCCGCTCAACCGACGTCACAGCTAACCCGGTGGGAATAGCTTCATCTCGGAGAACCCAGTCGTCGCCAAGATCCAGTACTGGATGAAGATTACCTTCATCTTCATTCTCATTCTCTTTGTCGACAGCGTCAATCGCGTTTATCGCGTCCAGCTTGAGCTCGCCGCCGCCACCGAACAGGCTAAGAAGGGAGGGTACGTCATAGCTCTCGAGCTCTCTCCCCACTCGCGACAATTTTGTCAAACATAACAGCCCGCTAACGTGTAACCTCGTCTCACAGTGCCGGTGTCATGGGCCACGAGCGTCTCGAAGTGCAGGCTCGCAAGTTCTACTCTCAGCGCAACATGTACCTTTGCGGGTTCACCCTCTTCCTCTCCCTGATCCTGAACCGCACCTACGTCATGATCATCGAGGTTTTGCACCTCGAGGACAAGATCCGCGATTACGAGAGCACCAGCAACAAGGATGTCAAGGATAGCGAGCAGGTCGCCGCTCTCAAGAAGGAGCTCAAGCTCAAGGATCTTGACCTCCAGACCCTCAAGAAGCAGAGCTCGCAGCTCCATCAGAGCTACGGTGAGCTTAGCGAAAAGTACTCCATCAGCCAGGAGGATGGTGAGGGTAAAAAGGCCAAATAAACAATGTGTCAATAGGACATTGTCACGACCGAAAGCCAAGATTCAAGAACGAAAGCTGAGCGTGGAAAAATGTTGGAGCTGGCCCATCTGTCCTCGTGCAAAGCGGGAACGGCATGGGGGCGAGAAGCAGCAGGAAGACCCCTAGGTGCAGAAGGATGGTTGTTGCAGGGAGAAGAATAAAATGGAGGAGTACGACCTAAGCGGAAGGCATCGCGCAGTTTCGTAACAGCATATCAAGTCGATCTACAATGGCGTCGGGCAAAGTATGTTAGTGAGGTATTGTATGTATTTGACTCTGAACCTGGGTTGAATACACTTTATTTCTTGCTCTTGTTTCTCCAAGATGCTGATGACTCCTTGGCTCGTATCCTAACCCCCGGTAGAAGAAAACACCATGTACCAAGTGGCTCCTCTACGAAACCCAACCCCTTCGATTTTCTATCCCTTTGAACTGACATAACCTCCCAGTGAGGCCACTGTAAAGATCTCTGGTCAATGAGAGTAGCTAAATCATAACCCAAATCTAAGCTAAAAATCGATAAATATTCTGCTTAATTAGTCCATACCATTTATAAGTCATGCCCTAAATCACCTATGGAGACAGAGAGTAAGTTGATGCGTCGCGGTGGGTGGGTTTTACCCGCCCCTCCTGGAGCCTGCCAAGTTGATATGTCCTTGCTAGTACAATTTAATACTTGTCATTAAATACCTAATAGTAACCTAAGTCATACTTTTCTGGAAACAAAATGCCGTTTGCCGCTTCCAACACCTCCTGTTCGGTATCGTCTCTCGCCTCATCCTCATCCCACGGTAGGAGGCCCATCGCACGCAGGCCTTCGACACCGCCAGCTTCGCCAACCTCCTGGACGCCCGAGCTGCCGGTGCGAGAGTGCTCGCCAAAGACGCCGCCAAAGTCCGGGCTCGGGTGGCCGAGCAGAAAGGCTTTGCGCTGGCGGGCGAGGTACAGGGCGTTTGTTTGCGTCAGCGGGCACGCCGGCAGATACATGATGGTGGTGCAGGGGAGGTCCGGGCGGCGGAGGCGGTCCAGGGCGTAGACGGCGTCGCAGTGCCACACGAGATAGTCGCCCGGCTCGAGGCGAGGGATGTGCACCATGCTGCGGGCGAGCTGCAGATGCGGGTGCAGCGCGGTGTTGAGCTCCTGCGGGTACGATGGCAGCGCTCCCTGGATGACGGACGACGTGGGCTGCTCGAGCCGCCAGTTCTCGGGGGAGAGGAAGCCCGGTCGGGAGGGCGAGGCGTCGATGGGGGCGAAGAATGGGCGGAGGAGCAGGTAGGCCGTGGAGAGTCGGATCATGGGACAGAGCAGCAGCGTTCCCTCGCCGACGGGGAGATCGCTGAGCGAGAGCCAGCCCTGGAACATGCGGAACAGGGCGCATACGCCATCGCCGTTGTACAGGTCGCTCGACACCTTGAGCCGCGTGCTGCTGTCCCAGGGGTCCCAGTTCTCCCAGTCGCCGTCCCAGATGCGCTGGTACGTGAGCCCTTGGCCGTAGCCGTCCGACTCCCAGCGCTCGACACTGCCGCCGTCGACGTAGACGCTGAGCGAGCAGGCCTCGTCGTCCGGACTTCGGATGCGGAGCCGGTCGGCGTAGCTGACGGGGAAGTTGGGCGTGACAAGGGCGGCCGGGTCGGATGAGCGCCACAGGTTCATGAGGAAGCGCTGGGCGTAGAGGACGTTGTCATGGGCTCGAGCCTTGATCTGCGCTGGCGACCAGTAGACTCCGTACAAATGGGGATCGTGTGTGGGCAGACGACGAGCGCGGGGATCCTCGTTGAGGTACGAATCAGTTGCCGTGTTCCATTGCACAGCCGTGTCCCTCGGGATGACGCCTCGAATTACAGCAACGCCTCGCTCCTTCAGCTGGGATACAAAGTCTTGGGTCCTGGGTGCGTGGTGGAGGTCTGCAAAGGCAATCGAGGGGAATATGTCGGGGCCGGCACTTGCAACGACCTCAATTTCGGACTGCAGCTTGACGAGCAGCCGTTTCCACGACGCGGCGATTTGCGTTTCCTTGCCTGCAATCAGACCTTGCTTCACTCTTGCGAACCGTAGGGGTAGAGGCGTGGGCTCTGTCGTCTCGGCAAACATACTTCTCGTTGGACCATGGCTGCTGTGATCCGAAGGAGACATGACGGGCGTGGCTGTGCGAATGGAGGAAGCAAAATGGGAAGATGTTCTACCAACACTCAAGAGTGCTGTTCTCTCTTACAAACGACGTGTGCACGATAAGGAATTGATTACAGCCTGGCGGTGAAGGCTTCTCATCATGTCGAAAGCGGGGATGACGGCGTTAAGAATGTGTGGGTGTGTGTTGTTGCCTTGAACCTGGCTCTCTGCCACCCTGAATAACTCATGCGATGGCACCGGAATAGCTGGCGTTTTACAAGTTGTTATCGTGACGTCTTCTCGACCTGGCCATAAGCAATCATCCAGGCGGTAATTCTTCGGTCAGAGTGCCTATTCTTCGGATCTTTTGCCGCTATCGCGGGCCGTCGAGCCGGGGTCGGCACCCGCTGCGCTTCTCCGTCGCATTGGGGATTTTGAGGCTGTTGATGTCGCTCCCATTGGCCTGGCCGTGTTGTGCATATTGTTTGAAGATCAGATGCTCCACGGTGGCATCCTGTCTGGGGTCCATGACACATGTCCTCGTGACGTGCGTGGTTGGCTCGGAAAGCATTCAAGCCTTCATTCGCTTTGATCGTCTGAGGGTGGTTGTCTCCGGCGTAATACCCTCCGTGTTGCTTGGGTCAGCATCAGGTTTCCGCTTAGATGAGGAAGCCTTGGTAATCTTTTTCTTTCTCGCCTCCTCCTTAGGTTGCTTTGGTTCTTTGGGCTCCTTTGACGACGACGACACCTTGTTCACCAGCCTTGCCTTCTCGGGTTTCGTTGCCTGGTCTGGCTGTTTCATGAGCACGTAGGCAACCTTTTCGATATCTGTTGCAGACACACCAAGCCTCTTAGACAAGTCCTGAGCGCTGTCACGCAAGACACGGTACTCCTTTGCGTTGTACTTGATGGGGCTCTTCTGTCCATTGCAACACAACCAGTAGAATGCTTCATCCGAAAAGAAGATAGCGTGCTTGGGATCATGGACGGTTAACAGCAGAGACGCCGTGGCAGGACCGATGCCTCTGAGTTTTGTCAATATATCGAGAGCGGCTTGAGCGTCGGCGTCTTTCTGGTAGCCATCCAGTGCCTCTTGGATGATGCCCTTGGTGACGGCTGGATCATTGGATGTAACGAGCTTCATCAATGTTGGCCGGAACTTCCCATGGCGCCTAGAGATGTATTAGATCAACCATATGCAAGCCTGGGATATGGGACGATGCATTGTCCCGCCCCACCTGTCCAGGATGTGGATAGGAAGCCAAGGAGTCGGGTCATCATGAACCCGATGACAATGGATCGTGGAGATGGGGGAATGGCTGGGGTAGTTGGTTTCCAATGGGTGTAGTCTTACAATTTCCACTCAACCAGCACCTTGACGTCATCAAGGTTCATTGAGCGCTGCCGTTTGCCTGCGGAAAACATTTGCAATGCCTCGTCATAACGATAACTGTCCAGCTCCTGCAGCGTCTTCTGACCATCCTTGGCTACGTAGCGTCGTCGTTAGCAAACCGGACGAGGAGGAATGTGTTGTTTTACGTATAACATACTGCCTTTTGACTCCGAGATAGATTTGATGAGATCGGGATACTGGCTGAGGAGGTTCTCAAACTCGTCCTTGGTGATCTTGTCTACCTGGGCGACGCTCGTCGTCGAAGCCATATCGCGCTGATCACGGTGTGCCTAGTATCGTAACAGTACAGATCTAGATAGCTAGGGCCTTATTGACTGATGACTTGGCACAGCAATAGACCCTGAACCAGGATAAGGGAACGCAGACAAACGATACGCGCTTAGCCTGCGCTCAGTTCTCGCTGGGGTTCCGCGAACGAGGATCAATCTGCAAGAGGGCGACTAGGAAGACGGTGCGGGCCCAATCGAGTGAACAAATCGATTGATAGTATCCTCCAATTTGGGTTTGATAATGAGATTGAGAAGTTGAGGTATTGTGGGGGGGATGAGGAAGGATGTAAGGTTAAGAAGTTGGGTTTAGTCGGGTCGATTGCGACGCGCCGCTACGAATCACGCGGCACGCGATCGGCCGGGTCTCATCCACTACCAATTGAAAGGAAACCACAAAACATGTTTCAGTTGGAATCATCCTTCTATGAGGGGAAAAAATACTAGGGGACTTTGTTCAACAAATACGGAATGCTACAAATCAACACGATGCAAATGGCCGACCGGTAATTGAGAGAAAACGTGGCGCACTGCCCAAACTCGTCTTAATAGCTACCCACGATGCCTCGTCCTTCGTCGTCCCGATGCAAGATGTGAAGCTCAGGGTGTGTTAGCTCGAGATTTTGAGATTGCCATGCGCGAATTAATTGACCAACACATCAAAGTGCTCTGGTCCTCACACACGGGGGACTGAGAAAGGTAGGTAGAAAATCGACGACTCTTGCGCGATGTATGGTTTGCATGAGTGATCGGCCAAGGCTAATAGTTTCGGAGGGCTTGTCGCTCCATAGTTCCCACTTTCCCCTCAGTCTAAATCAGTCTCGAATCAATGCCAGGGTGTGCAACTACTGCCACACCATAGTCGCATCATCTCGTGGATATCCACGGATCCACAAGGCATGCATTACTCAAAAGCGGGACGATCGTGAATATCGAGGGAAGAACATCGCTCTCCCCAGAAACAGAAACATGACTGGTAGAACATCCTTCCACATGTGTCAATGATGCGAGATGGTCTCCATTAAGCAGCGCGGAAGTAAAAGGTAACCACAGAAACCCGGTTATCATTGTGGGACATCAACACCGAGTCGCTGGATTGTGTCAAACACTTTCAGTGGGTATAAAAGCTTAGCTACAGAATATCAATGAGCTGGGAAATGTTCTGTTACACTGCGAGTTGGCTTGCGTCCTGAAATGTGAAAATATGTTCTAAAAAGACATCTGAAGAAAACAGTACGTACCGAAAGGTTCAGAGTTCCGAATACATGGTTCTGAGACATGTGCACAGTAAAGACACCTCTCACACTGTACTCATGTTCATCACTTCACTAACACACATCTTTTCTAGTACATGTTTCTAAGAATGAAGCGTAGCGCACTTTATTATCTTTCGGCGCCGTTGGTATTTGATTTCTGAAGAGAGACATCTCCCCACAGGAAGGAATAATGTCTGGATTTAAGTGAGAATGAATTTACAAGGAGCACCACATACCTAGTCGACGAGACCTGGATCATCCGCTGAGGGTATCTGTCACGTCTAATGGGAGTTGCTGCAGTTTTCGGCAACGCATTTCCGGACTTGAACAATCATATCGTCATGCACCCAGATATGAACATGAAATGACTACGAGGTGTCGTAAGATATATATCAGAAACACCAAGACATAGAATAGAGTGAGTTGATTCTTTATGGGGTGCAGTGTTTTTCCGCCTCCCCCTTACCATCAACCCGATCCTGAAGCAAAAAAGACGCCAGCGTCTGCGCAATCGCACTGTGTGGCTCTAAAAAAAGACCCTGGGCCCCACCGATCCGGCCCGACGAATGGCAGCCCGTCCGTTTTCCGTTTTCTCTAGCCCAACCGCCTAATCGCTGAAAGATCATCCTCAGACGTTCAGAAATCTGACCGCAGGAAAAAAAAAGATCCCACACACTATTACCACCTCTTCCTCTCCTCAAATCGCAACCATGGGTAACGTACGGGACTTGATGATCCTCTGCAGATGCCAGTGTGCTGACTGGGCTTCTCTAGGGTGCCAAGGCTCAGCAGAAGCGTGATCGCGCGCAGAAGGAAGGAAAGGTTGCCAAGTCGCAGCTGAAGGTGGTGAGTTTCCTGTCCCCCTCCCGGCCTCTCTCTGAGTGTGTTGCATGCTAACGATACCGCGTAGAACAAGCAGGCCTGCGACATCCAGTGCCAGATCTGCAAGTCGACCTTCCTCAAGACGACCAAGGCCCCCGCGTTCGTGCTCCTTCTATCCCAGTCCTCCGACAGTTGCGTATCATTTACTAACACTGCATCTTGTCCCGCAGTCTGACTGAGCACGCCCAAAACAAGCATAGCAAAACCCTCGAGGAGTGTTTCCCGACGTTCCAGCAGTAGATTCGTCTACTGTCAAGACTTCAGCGAAGGAATGATGGCGACGATGGCGTAGTGCGGGAGCGGGAGCATTCAGCGAGGCGTCCTTGTGCAAGACATTGGTGGTAGACGTTGAGGGTTGATGTTGACGGGCTCATGACGGATGATTTGCACGGTTCTTTTTCCTTATTTAGGGAGTTATTTAGATCTGTCTCCAGGTCCTAAACCTCTACAGCAAGCATGATAGACATGTCTCTTTTTACAATCAGTGCGCCTCCACCGCTGCCGTCGGCGGCACCGCAACGGGTGCTCCGACGGACGCATTCGCCTGGCTCCTGGCCTGGGCCTGCTCCTCGCGGATGGCGGCGAGGATGTCGGGATACCAGCGCTCGCCGACGTCCGGGTGGCTCTTGACGCGGTTGCGCAGCGTGGCCTCGCCGAGCGTCTTTGCGACGCCGCCAGCGCGGAAGGTGAACTCGACGTCGTCGACGCGGCCGCCGTTGGCGTCAATGATGCGCTGCCGCTGCTCCCGGACTCCCGCCGGGACGCGGCCGACGCCGATCGTCTCGAGGTCCTCGAACTCGGCGTCTCCCTTGACGCCCTGGAAGAAGGGGATCGAGAAGCGCGCGCCTGTGCCGGCGGCCGGCGACAAGACGCGATGCGTCGTCGACACGCACACGCCCTGTGTCAGCGCCTCCAGGCCCTGGCCGATGGCCACGACGAG
Source organism: Dactylonectria estremocensis (assembly GCA_020744375.1). Taxonomy (NCBI): domain Eukaryota; kingdom Fungi; phylum Ascomycota; class Sordariomycetes; order Hypocreales; family Nectriaceae; genus Dactylonectria; species Dactylonectria estremocensis. The sequence continues at coordinate 2,091,633 of JAGMUU010000004.1, forward strand.
CGTCCCGTCGATAGGCGGGCAGTCGATCCACTCGCCCTTGACGTTCTGCACCTGCAGCCCGCGATGCTGCGTCGCCTGGAGCAGGTAGCTCGTCAGCATCGAGTCCTTATGCGGGCCCACGCCCTGGCCCTGCGCGGCCCCGTCCTTGCCCAGCTGCTGCAGATCCGGGTAGCGCACGATCTTGAGCTTGTGCTGCTGGTCGGCGTCAAAGTACTTGTCGAAGGCGTCCCGCGGCAGCTCGATGGCCTCGGCGATGAGCGACGTGAAGGCGATGGAGATGCCGCCCATCCGGTCCATGTACTCGGTGTAGGTGTTGCGGAACCCGGGCAGGGACTCCTCTGCCGGCCACTGGTTCGGCGCCAGCAGGTTGTGGTGCAGCGGCGATCCCGGCCTGGGGATGGGATGCTCCGTCGACAGGTCGACCTGCTCGCGGTGATCAATCTCTCCAGCCGTGATCTCGGCTGAAAGCTTCGAGTATCCCAGGAACGACTTGGCATTCTTCATTTCAATCTTGAGTCTGGTTGAGAGAGTTAGCAAGCAAGGTATATAACAGCAGTCCCAAGTGCCGGAGGAGAGGAGCGGCCTTACTTTTCTTCTTCCGGGATGTCGAAGAACTCCTTGCCCAGCGTAATAACTCGTTGGAACAGCTCTTCTGAGATGCCCACGTTCTTCAGATAGAGAAACCCAACCTCCATTAACGCATGGCGAAGCTCTTTGAGGAATTCCGGTTTTGTAGCCGGATCGCTGGCAGCAGCCAGGTCTAGGACCGGAACTGACGTAAAGGACATTGTAGCCGCGAAAGGGTTAGTGAGAGAGCACGGAAGAGAGGCAAAAGTTGAAGCACACTATGATGAAAATAGTCTCTCTTGTGGATTGTAAATCTGGTATCGTCTCTTTTTGCATAAAATAAGTAACAAGACAAAGGCTATCAAAGATAATCTGTCACTTCATGGAGCAATGGCGCAATTGGTTCCACCCATCCACGCGCCCTAACTTGTCATCCAGACACCCCGCATCGCAACAACCGACGTATGCCGGGTGGCGTCTCGATGCCCTCCAAGCCGGGATCCCACGCCGGGATCCCACTTCGGCCGATTTCGGTAATGATGCTACATCTCGAGCTGTTGGCGTCTTCAGTGCTTCAACAGAGCCCGTCTGTATTCCCAACCAGCCTGGGACTGCCATGTGGAGCATCTGCCACTAGCACAGTTCATCTAAACAGACCTTGGGGCTATTATGTCTATCGTCTAGTTTGCTCACGATGAAGCTGCCAGAGGTTTCGTCGCAAGAAGGCCAGTCACCTTGTAGAACATGTCCTCGATAGGGGGAGCGGCAAATGCAGGAGCAGCGTCAAAGATGTCAGCCAGATGCTGCTGATGCACCACCCTCGGATGCACATCATCATCCTCCATCTCGATGTCCTCTTCGAATGCGTGCTGCTCTGTGTCTTCTTCCCCTTCACTCCCCATGTCCTCGTCCTCATCCTCGTCGATGAGGACGCCATTGTCAAGAGCACCGGCATCCTCAAGACGCAGGTCCTCGAGGGGCTGAACAGTTGCAAGAGAGGAGGCATCAGAGCCCTCAGCAACAACCCAGACCTGGGCAGCATCGTCCAGAGCGATGAAACCGCTCGTATCCGGCGAAGACACCAAGCTGATAATTTTTTGAGGGGTGCTGCGCACCAGGAGAGGCTCGGATTCCTCCGGCTCAAAAACTCCCAAAGTAGAGCCTTCATCGGACGGCAGTGCCACCGCAAAATGTCCAGAGGTATGGTCCACAGCAAGCTGCAGCAGGTCGTTGGAACCTGTGCCTTTGGGAATCACGACGCCATATCGCAGCTCGTCGCTTACAACATCGTAGACACGCAGCTCGTCGGACAGGACAATAACGAAAGGAGACAGGGCGCGAACGGATCGCAGTTGTCCCTTCCATTGGCCTTCCAGAGTCTTGACGATTTCTCCAGACGCAGCGTCGACAACGTAGACAGCTCCGGAGCCGACGATTCCGAAAGCAACGAACAATGTTGAGCCGTCTTCAGAGAAGGTGAGGCTTCCTTGAGGCTCATATCCAGCAGTGGGCTCTGGAAGATCTACAGTACCTTCTTGAGGTTGACCTTCACCCACTGCAATGACTTGGGAGCAGCTCCAAGTAAAAACCTCTCGTCCATCTGCTCCCTTGACAACGACACCGTTCTGGGACCGGGTCTTGGGTCGCCACAACCGGACTAGGCCATCTGTTCCAACCGTTGCAAAGCATGTCGACACGGGGTTTGATGCCAGGTCCAGAACAGCCTCATTGCGGGTCGTAGCGTGAGGGGCATTGATCCTAGAAACAAGGGCAATCTGGTCATCGCCCTGCCGAGCCTCCCAGAACTTCAAGTAGACCTCACGACGTTCCTGAATGAACTGATCCTTCAGGTCACTGAGGACGTTGTCCACATCTCGAGATGATGGCTCCCAAGTATCCACACTGGCGAGCCACTCTCCATCCGCCGAAAAGGCCAAATGGGTGATGAGTGGCTCATCAATCAGGTTTCCTTTGTTAGTAATGTTGACATCCGTGGGTTGCGTACGCGCCAGAGCCTGTCTCGACACACTTCGGAAGGTTTCGAGGTCGAAAGTCTGCAACAGCGGAGCCGAAAAATGCCCTGATGAGCTGGCCTGGGTGCTATTGCCCACGCAGACATGCAGTCTTGAATGATCCGTCGGTCGGATAGCAGCCGGGATGGGTCTTCGCACGGAGTCCGGCGCTGTCCAGGTACGTTGGACAACTAAATCTTTGTGAGAGGAGACGTGGACCGCAGCAGATTGAATGCCGGCAATGTATGCAGTAGGCTTCATCTCGGCGGTAGATAGGATCATTGTCGAGTTGTCATCCAGATGGATGACATACGAAGAACCGGTGGCTGAAACAACGATGTTCTCCACGCTGCCTGAAAGATGGGGTAGGAAATCTTTCCTTGAGGTATCCAACTGCCAAAGCACTAGAGAATTCTCAGAGCCTCCGGAAATCATGTAGTGGCCTACCAATAGTTAGTATCAATGTAAAGCTTGGAAGCTGTAGCACATACCATCGCGAGACCACTTCAGAGCATGCACGGCCTTTCTGTGCCAGTGATACTTCTGAGCCTGGATCGTCTCCTTGTCGGAACCAGACTTTCCGAGAGCCAAGCTTCTAGCAAGGACGTCGTTATAAAGATAGATGGAACCACGAGCACCACCGACGATGATGTCAACGACCGGTGCCGGCTCTGATCGAGCCTTCTTGCTTGTTGTTGCTGGCCTTGCGTGTACTCGAATATCAAGGGCTGTGACGAGATCGGGGACATCGAAAGAGTAGAGCTCGAACTCAAGCCCCGCCAAACTGTCGGGGTTTTGGTGCAATGGGACGCCCACAAAAATGTGGTCATTGATGGCTCCGACGAGGACTTGGTCATCGTCACTCAGCTCCAGCAGCTGCAGGCCGTTGCCCGCCTTCTTCATGGTCATGATAACTTTGGGTTCGGAGGTCGACTGTGTTTTTCCTTCGTAGGCAACCACTTCCATGCGGTTTGACTTTTCGGATTCGGTGATCAAGAGAACCTCCTCCGTCGTCTTGGAGATCTTGGTAGTCAAGACAACCAACGCCTTGGCTGTTCCGGACCGTGTTTGGAAAGACTCGGGAATCTTGGAGCTGGTCCAGTCGACATGGAACACACGGCCGTCCGAGCATGCCACCCAAACGAAATGGGGGTTCTGCTTTGAGAGTCGCGTGGCGACGATGGTTGCCGAAGCCGACGCCTTCTGTGCAGAAGACTCGACAACAGTTATGGGGATTCGGCGCACTAATAAGGAGTCCACTGCCGAGTAGATTTGGATCGAGGTGTTGTAAGCCAGGATGAGGTACCTGATATATGTCAGAATATCACCTTGTATTCTTGCTGAGAGCACTCACTGGTCATCCTCAGTTAGGATAGGATCAATGTCGAGCATTCGTCCACCCATGGGCTTTGACACACGCCAGCCAGCCTCAGCATTATCGAACTGTGGAATCACCTCCAACGCACGATCGCCGGTGGTCTGGAGAGCAGAAGACAATCCATTTTGCTCGGACTGTGCGCCATTCAAGGGGTTCAGCAGATCAGCGACTGATTTGCGCCCATTGGCCTTGTTCTCTTTCCGTTCAGCCCGTAACCGTTTCGATCTTGAATCTGCTTCGGCAAGCTCCCTCTTGCGCTTCTTGGTCTGATCATCTTTCGTCCGGGTGCTTTTGCTGCCTGCCATTTTCGAAACGCCCCTAGGCACAGTCGACAGTGTTTCGAGAATTTGGGGGGGCGCAGCGACCAAATCGTGTTCCGTATCGTTGATCGAGGACGATGGAGGCGGCCGGTGCTCGAAGTCGCAGAAATTTTGGTCCCGCTTTGGTAAACTTTTTTGTTGCCGATAAGATAAGCTGCTGTCGCGTAAACTTCGGGTGGGAGAATTTATTTTCAACACCGAGGAGACTCGCCTCCACCAAGCTCTCTTTGAGACAACCAGCTACTCTTTGTCGCGAACCGTCTTGCGAATCTCAGAAACCCCGCGTGATCTCCATTCGTTGCCAAGATGATTATCCCCATCCGTTGCTTCTCTTGTGGAAAGGTACGCGCGTCGCCCGCAATGCGCTGGACAAGCGACATCCTTACTAATCAATGTCTAGGTCACCGGCGACCTTTGGGAGCGTTACCTCCAGTTGATCGCGGATCCTCGAAAGACGGATGGGTAAGATAGCATCGCGCGTGGCTGCTCACACAAGGGACTGACATAGATGTCTAGCGATGCTATGGACGAGCTTGGTCTCAAGCGCTATTGCTGCCGCCGCATGATCATGACCCACGTCGACCTTATCGAGAAGCTCCTCAAGTATGTCGACACCGCGCGAGCGTCGCTAGGGGAGCCGCTGCTAATATCCACGCAGGTACACGCCCGATGGCCGAAACGAGAAGAAGCAGCGATTGAACGAGACCGAGTAGAGCATCCATGGGAGGGAGCGACAACAGGTCATGCATGGTCAGGCGTTTATGGGAAATCTAACAAGTGTCTCGCGGGTTGGCGTATGGAGGAATTCGCATTGAATAAAGTCTTGATATAGAGCACACGAACGCTTATTTCGGCTGCAAATCCGTACCAGCGCGTCTACGGGTTGAAGAGTGCAACTGTGATCCTTGATGCCGCTTTTTGGCCTTCTACGGATGGCGCGAATCCACGGTTGTATCAAGTCAAGACAGATGGAGCTCTGGTCGTTTGAGATGCTTGGATCTCTCAGTAGAGGCCAGCTGACGTGTCAAAGGCAACTTTAGGTAGTTGACTTGTTTGCGCCGACTTGGCCTCTCATGTGAACAACCATTGACGCGTCGACCGGGCTGGACAAGAAGAGCGGTGGGCAGTCGATGCCACCGCAACAAAATGAGCAATTGCGAGGCGTGTTTAGACCAGGTAGAGCCAACAAGCTTTTCTCAATTGATGCCAAATACATTCCCATGGAAGGTCAGGGGGGGGCGACTCTCGCAAGACTCGCATAGCCCGAACCTCACCTGACCATAAGACCATAGCCTCCGAAGCAAACTCTACACTAGCGTCGATGGCGTTGGCCTGGCCTGTGTGCACATTTCGGAATTCAAGCGAAAAGCAAGCGACCTGGTGGTTCGAGTTGGTTCTGGTCTGCAGACCAACAAGTACTACGTACTGACCATGCCTGAGGGGTCATTTCGGTGACCCAAGCTGTCGGGATGGCCTCGGTATTGCTAGGCAGCCATATCGACTGATTTTGACCTTTCGGCATCTCCAAAGTGACTCTTTTGCAGGAGAGCCGAGGCGGCCCGGTGGACTTTTGGGTGTCATCCGTGGACATGTCTCGCTGCGAGTCGACATGGTGAATGGCAGGGGAGCCAACGCAATCCTAGGCCCAAGACATTCTTCTCTCAAGCGGTCAGCAAAAGGTGGCATCCACTTCTTGGGATCTTAGCATTCACCATGCAGTCACAATGATGAGCCAGAGATCATATTGTCTCATCCCTGTGGATATTGAGGCTCAAGTAAATAAGTCGGCCAATGAGCCGCGGCGTTACCTTTGAGGCCTTCATGAAGGTCACCAAGACAGCCACCGACCAGTCCTCAACCTAATCCACCCACCGACTCAGGACGCCGGAGAGACGGAGAGACGGAGAGCTACGACGCGGCTTGTTGATGCGGGTGTTCACTTACGAAGCTGCGCCATTTCTGTTGGGTCGAAGAAAAGCCGTGGTGACAGGGGCGTATGGGGGTCGATGGAGATGGAGATGGATGTTGGACCAACGCGGCAGCAAGCATTCAGACGCCGCAACCAACAAGCCATCGGGATCATACCGGCGACCAAAGCGGAGAGACAAGAGACAAAGACAAAGCAAAGCAACGCCCGCGTCGAAGGTCCAAGAGCAGGAATTGACGCGAAGATGATCAGACGAGTTACTCAATGCGGGCATTACCCGCGTCCGCAGCCACGCAGGACGTTGCATTGCGGCCTATCCAACGCCATGTTTCTTGCTAGAGCCAACATCGAAACGAAATGGACCACTGAAGAAAGGCCCGAGTCACCCCAAAATGCACGGCGTAGTCGGCATGCGAGAATGGCGCGCCAAACGGCCAGGATCGTTTAGCCTTCCTCCAGGCGCCGGCGCCTATGCAATGCAGGTTGAGTTCAGCCCTTTGGAGTCTGGTCTGCGCCGTTCATTGATAACGCGCAGAGGGGGTCCACCGCAACGTCTCGAAAGGGATGCTTCGAACTTTGACGGTGCTGTTCTGATGCATTTCCGGCTATTCTTTCCTAGTCACCTAGGGTAAGCCATATCGCAGGGCATGCCGAATGCACCGAAATGTTGGACGATTGGACAATGTTCGGGACCTGGGGAACGCTCCGTTCAGGTGGAGCCCCGGGATCCGCCCGGAATAAGGGTGTCCGACCACGAGACCTTCAATGTCTCAACGCCCCGGTACAATCTTGGCAAAGAAAAATCGAGAAAAGTTTAGCTAATTTCGAAAGAGTAAAGAGTTCGACTACGATAAACACCTGGGAGCCACCACGGGGGCCCTAGGTCCCGATTAGTCTCCAGGCGAGAGAGGAAGCCCATCCCCGCGCCAGTGGTCTGGGATGGGATCGCTGGAGCGGTTCCGACAATCTGTCTAGCGCTGTGATATACTGAAACGAGGCAGCAGGCATTAGGACCATCACCCCGCTAAAATGGTCGCTGGGACGAGAATCCCTGGGGATAAGATGGCCACGGGTTTGGGAACTGGGAGGGATATAGGGCTACGGCCGTGAGAGGCGTTGTGCCATCAGATGACGAGAACGAAAAGTAAGGCTCGGTGGCTTCGCCGGTAGTTCTCTGTTGACTTGCACATTCGCGATTCCGTGAAAAGCGGAATTACGTAGCAATGTGTTGTAACTCGGTCTTGGTATGGGCCAAGAGTCCACAAATTGTGTCGTCTTGAGAGATGGCCCGATCGATTACATTAAGCCACAATGAAGACTCTTGGGGGCAGGGTTACGTATGTCTGGATGAGTTGCTCAGGCTGATGCCTCTTGTCTCGCAGATCGATGCGCAAGCCAATCAGCCGGCTACCTATGCTGCAAGTCTCATTGCTGTCCAATGTGCGAATGCTGTGGCCAAGAAAACCAAAGCTCAGTCATCTTGGCTCATCGTCACCAGGCACACCGATGTTGACATATTTACGTAAAATAACAAACAAGAGACGAGGCTCTGGCGTTCACTGGTGACAATAGCGGGAAAGAGATCAGATGCCCAGATGGCGGGTGGGCAGAAAAAGAAGTTCTGTCACCGAGAGTCTGAGACCCTGACAGGGACCACAACACGGATTGGCGATGGGAGCCCCACTCTCCCGTCCGGTCTGGTGGAGATGACTGGGTTTGTTTTAGTGTCTCTCAAGCCGCCAGGACCAGACTGCCGGGTTCAACCAGAGCGGGCGCTCACTGGCCGGTTCTCATGACGGCCGACGCACTCACGGCAGCCCCCCCAGCACAGATCCTTTCCAGGAAGGCGCAAGGCGTTGGCGGGCTTTTGGCTCTAGAGAGTCTCGAGTCGAGGGGAGTCCCAAGCAGACGGGATCCTGGGATGGGCTGTGGGATGGGACCTGCGCCGGCTCGCTTGGGGTCCTTGAGTCGGGGAAGAGGCTTGGAGGCTTGGAGCTGACAAGGGAGAGAGGGGGAACGGCGGCCTCTACCAGCGGCCGCGGCGGTCGCGGCGGGCTGATTGCCAAAATATCCTTTGTTGATGTGAGTAAGGTCCAGGGCCGACTCGGGGCCAGCTTCAGATTCAGGTAATACCGGACGAGGCATTGCTGCGCACGTATGGACTACGGGTTTACACCGACCAACAAGTTACAACCAACAACGCCCACAGCAATATCCGAGGGCAAGGAGTGACGGTGAGGGACGGACTTGACAAAACAGGGCCGACAGCCTGGTTGAGCAAATCGGTCACAGATAGCGGGCTGGGCCGACAGAAGAAATCCGACATGTCTGGTATTTGTCAAGTCGTCTCACTTGTCCGTGATGCCGGTGGAGGGTACGGATGCCCCTCCATTGGCCAGCGAACGCCTCCCAGATGGACGTTGACGTTGGCAGACGGGACCGAGTTGCGCCAAAGAGTCATCGCGGTGCATCTTGGTGCACCGCGCACAGGCTGACGGGTTCAGGCTGAAAGGGCACCGTACAGAGCAAGCACCAGTGCGCCTGCGCCAGAGACGCAACAAACATCACATTTTCCATGGGACTGGGCTGAAGCATCACAGGCCGAAAAGGCCGTCGCATTGGCAAGCGGAACTGCGAGGGCTTCGATCCGTTGGTGGAAGCGAGGGCATCCCCCCCTCCTGGACCTCCCCCACCCGGTTTAAGCGCCGACGCCTGTCCGCTTTGGACGCAGCCCCACGGGTTGGGATGCTAGGGGGGTACCCTAGCAGAGGGGATGGTGGCCTGGACAGAGAGTCGATGGAGAAGTTGCTTTCCCCATATCCTCCCATCACTTGACGCCCAGCCGGGCTGTGATTGGGCTGATGCAAGGCCCGGCGCGTGGGAGACCGGAAGGGAGGTTCCAGGTTAACGCGTAGCCTGCAGAGCCTGACCATTCTGGACGATGGGGGAGGGTTTGAATGGGAGGATTTGAATGGGAGGATTCGAATGGGAGGATTGATGACGGGACAAGGATCCCGGGAGGGCGTGAGAGAAGCGCAAGCAGAGGAAAAGTCAGAAACGAACGGTAAGGAGTCTTGGACGGCAAAGAGTCGGGGGGTCAGGGTCGGGAGCGGTGGGTGTGAGACGGGAATGAGAATGCTGGCAGGGTGTGGGTCGTTGTGCAATCTCATCTTGACTCTTCGAGTCGCATTCCCACCATCCCATCCCATCCCCCTCTCGTCTTATACGTACGGCGACGCTCCAAACCACGATCCATCCATCCACCCAAGCCGTGAAGGAGGGTCTGTTCCTTTCGGTGTGCTGTAGCCTTCGTATTCGCCGGCTTCTGTGATTCAGGTTGATCAGATATTCCAAATCCCATTGAATCGTCCCTCCTTGGGCATTGACTCGAATGCTTTCGCAATGCCATCCAATTTGCTTCGGGGCATATATCGTGGGGGCCAAAACGGCGACAATCGTGGCCAAACGTCCGGATTGCATTGACCACACCCTATCCCGCCCAGTAAAGACAAGTCCAGTAATGTACCGAGCAGGTTGGCAAGAAACTGGTCCTCTACTTACAATAGCAAAAGACGATCTCTCAATTCATAGAGAATGCCACCCGATAGCAGAGAAGCAGGAAATCAAGCAGGCACACGCCTGAAGCCTGAAAGGGCTGGTTAGCCGCTCCATCTATCGCCTCCATCCACTCGTTCTCCCACATCGTCACCCACACGCAAGCCTCGTTCATGTCATCTCTGGCTCGCCCGACCACCGCGATTCGAGGCCCGCCAATGAGGACTCTGGGAAGCTCAGCTTTCTGCTCTCTGTCCAAAGTAAAAAAGATACAGCCAAAAGCCCTTTTGTGCTGCCCGCTGCATTGCCGTCCTCAACCCGGGCTGTCAGCCAACAAGAAGCTCCGATCAATGGCCAGCGTGCTGCCGGCATCGCGGGAGTGGCACGCCAGCAGGTGTAAGATTGATGCGGCCCTCGACGAGCATTGTGCCCTTCATCAACCATGCAAGCTATTTTGCTTCCCCGGCTCATGCTCATCGGTCCCATTCGCCATCCCACCCTTCTCTTGGGTTGAATTTTGCATCGCCCTTTCTAGGTCGGGCGAGCTGCGTCTGTTCCATGATCCATCTGCCCTCCACCCACCTGGTCCACCGTTCCAAGTTCCCAACTGCACAACGCACACCTCGGGCCCTGTGTGGTGCCTCGCTGGACCTGTCACACGTCGAGCCTTAGCCGCAGAGCCCCTCCTTGGCTTTTGGTTAGTTGCAGCCCGCTCTGCATTGCGTCTACTGATCGTGGGCACCCACTTTTGGCTGTCTGTGGCTGTCTTTGGCTTTGCTTTGGCTTTGAGACTGTGCGCGTGTGTCTGTGTCTTGTCCCTCTTTTGTCATTGTCTCAGTATCTTGCCTCTGTCTCTGTCGTCGCCTTGCTCTGTTATCCCACGCCCCCCAAACGTCTTCCAACGCCCTCATCATCACCACCCACACCCACCATCCACTCACTCCCACTAACTAACTTGCGGTCCCAACGTTCAATCCCGCGTCCCGCAGGATTCATCAGGTCCCTGCCAGATTCACGCCGCATCGTTCCCATTGCCGTCTCGCGATCCCAACGCGGTGCCCTGGTCGTCTCCATTCTGTGTTGCTCGATTCTGTTTCCTCCTTCCAAACTCGTCTTAAATAACAATAATAATAAACAACGCCATAACGCAACAACAACGCAGCAGTATCGTTGATAACAAAGGCGGTCGGCTTCCCTCGTCCAATCCGTCCCTCCCCAGCGCTTCTTTAGGGCCCGCCCGCGCCAGTTCTCGCGCGCCCCCGACAAGCGCAGGTCGCAGTTGACCACACGCCGTGTTGAGGGCGCAGTACGTACTGAGGTAGCTACGTACAGTACCTGAAGCTACTGGACGGAGTGCTGGAGCGCCATCCCATCCACCTGGTGTTGATGATCCATGGGTCGTGCAAAGACGACAAACAGCCAGAGGTACCAGCTGCTACCCTTCCCCGCGTTCTATGCAGTGGCTCCAATAACAGAGGATACGACGATACGTAAGGACTCCAGGAGCACGCACTCTAGGCACGGACTGCGCCGGACTGTACCGGACTCCTGCAGAGGTTGACAAGGGATCATTCACACTTCCCAGTACACACAGGCTGTTCTGCAGACTGTACCAACTGCAGTCTGTACAAAGTACGGTACTGTACAGGAAGACTCCCCACAGTCTTTTGGTGGCATCCGTCTTGGTGCGACTCTACCTGCATTAGGACAGGCTAAGGACAGGCTTAGGTACTCCGTCCGTCCTTTTCTTCGACAGGGGGCCGCTTGCTCGCCCAACCCCTGGTCAGCCTGCGTCTGCCTCGCTTCAACCGCGCCGCCGCTTCTCAGTCAACTCTTGGTTCCATCGCTCAATCGCTGACTCTTTAAACCTGCCGCCCTCCATCTTCTCGTCCAACACCCGCGACTGCGACTTGGAGCCTCCTAGGTAGCTGTCCCTGTTGGAAGCTTTGCTGTGCTCCCTCTCAAGGCCGGTCCTTCCATCGCCTCTCTCTTGTCTAATAAGACAGCTCCCCAATTCCTCGTCCCCTCCACCCCTCGAGCCGCTGCCACTACCACTACCGCCAGACCTGGGCCCGCGCAAAACTCCCACACCACCCACCTGGCCTCGCCAAAAGCGGCCTGCATCACCATCGCCATCGCCGTCGCTCACTTAAGTCGTCCTGGGTGGCGCCTGTCGATAGTCTCAAACTCCTTCCCCAGTTCCGCCTTGTCGGCTCTGCATCCGAGGCATCGCAAGGCATTCTTGCCATCCTTCGTGTGACGACCTACGACTCGAGCCCCCCGCCTACGACTACTTCGATCCATTCGACAGCGACCGTCGCCGCTCGATACATCACCTCGCAGCTCCCGCAATGGCCCTCGAAGCTCCCTTGAGGTCATCCACTGGAAACCTTCAGTTCCGTTTTCCCCTTCACAGCAGAGACATGTCTACCTCGTCAGACATGGACAGCTTCCGCTCCCCCTTCAGGGTTGTGTATGTTATCTCTCCATACCATTGCCCAAGCTATAGCTAACCAAGCTCCCCAGCTCCTCCCCTCCCCCAGCTACCGACTCCGCCTCACTCCGACCTAGCTCCGCAAATCGAATATCGGCCAACACAATTCACCTCATGAGCCCCAGCGACATTGTTGGCCCATCCCCAGTTACGTCCAACGGAACCGAAACGACGGAAATCGAGGACGATGTCTCGGAAGACGTGCACCAAGAAAGCGCAAACGGCCGCACCGGTCGTCGCTCCGAGGTACACCTACTTGCCCAGGCCGCGACCATGTCTATCGTTATTAACCTCAATTGCAGTTTATGATGCTGTCCACCAACCTACCAGAGATTGTGCGCCAGCCTAGCAGCGAGGAAGCCATATCTGTCATCCATGCTCCTGAGAGCTTTGCCGCTTGGGTGTGTCACGGCCTCGTTTTGGCGGTATAAACCACTTGGCTAACTCGACTAGGTCTCTTCTGACCCCATCACCAAGCACAATGAACCCGGTCAATCATCATCACCAAAGGCAGATGCGACCACTTTGGATGCTCTGAATGGCACACCAGAAAAGGTCCGTTGTATGCCGTTTGTGTTTGCCTACCCGCGGACTAATCCCCCCTCAGGTGTCAGGACAGCCAGCACGCATTTCTACTGATGTCAATCCCGTGCGCTACAACCTGGACAGTGCCACACCCCGTGCCCAGGACCTACAGTCGATGCTGGACGATGGTGGTCGGATCCGATCGAGCAGCACCAGCAGTCTTGAGAGTAGGTTCGCTCCAGGTCATGGAAAACGTCGGTGCTAACTAGTGGCTAGAAATCGATGAGCAGACCGAGGCCGAGGGAGACGATGAGGACTACGAGTCTGAGATTATCACAATGCCCCAACAGGAAGACGAGGTCTCTGCCTTGCGAAGCGCCCTCCAGGAATGCTGGACTCTTTGCAATACACTGGCCAATTTGAGCTCGATTCATCGTGCTCGAGTCTTCAATAATTCCGGAATTCCCGATGCCCATGAAAAGGCCTGGAAAACATGCTGGAAGCTGTGCCAGCGGCTCTATGATAATCGAGACGAAGATACGACTTCGTTTAATGTCAGGGTGAATCTCGACCTCTGTCGTGATTTCTGCCAAGCCCTCTTTGATGTCCGCGAACGGAATGATCCAACGGCAGACTCTGTCCTGCGTGTCAGTTTCGAGCTGAACAACCAGTAAGTGCCGCGCCGCCTCAAGCACCATGTCGCGTAGAGTGCTGTATTCATGCTAACACTCCCGAAGCCTCTACAGCGCCCAAGACAGTCGCAACCTTCCTGAGCAGTTTAGAGAACGCACTTTAGACTTTTACATCACCTTGTGTCATCGGCTTATGAAGCAACGCAGCGACTTTGTTGACGAAACCGACCAACTACTGCGGGCATGCTGGGCCCTCGCGGAGATGCTGTTCAACATTCGACAGAACAAGCGAGACGGCAGGCCGCCAGACGAGGAGCTCCTAGGCTCGGCGGTTCAGGCCTGCTGGGATCTTTGCGACATATTCAGGGACGGCTGGACACAAGTTCGACCAGAAAGGCATACCCCACGCCCGAGCCAAATGGGCTTCCTGCCCAATCAAGCCATTGATCAGAGTGGCCGCCAGAGCCAGGCCTCGAACCGATCCTCGATACATTCCAAGCGTGAGAGCGTCAAGAGCGGTCGCCAGGAGGAAAAGCCTAGAAAGCCGCCGCCAGTTCCCGAGACCCCTGTGACCGAGTTTGAGGACACACCCATCTCCCCTCAGAGTCACTCGCCACAGATGCCCAACATCCTCGTTCTGGGCACTCCCAGCGAGAACAATCGAGCCGGACGATGGTCCAGTAACGCATCCAACTTGTCGGGCTATTCAAAGGGCAGTGCCAGGACGTCGAGTACGGCCACCACGACGGCCACAGCCGAGGATGCAAACGTGATGAGAGCAAAGGTCCTTGTGCTCCGGGCTGCAATGAACCTCGGGTTCAACCGTGATGCCATCGTCGACCCCAAGTCTGCTGCGTCAGCTCTCCAACACTTTGTTCAGGATCTACCGACTGGGTCTTTCGGCGCCCAGATGGCTCATGCCACACTACTATCTCAATACAAAAACTCCGTTCTCATGGACACAATCATCCCGCGACACCACTCTTTACCGATCCGGGGCAAGCGCGTCACCGCCCAGGAAATGGGAAAGAGCATCCACACCATGATCAAGAGTTCACAGAGGTACTCTTACCTCCGTGAGCTCTTCCGCTTTGTTTTCCAGTTCCCACTCGAAGAGGTGGAGACACGCCGAAATGTCAGCATCGTGGTCTAAGAGTGACTTCGTCTCTCAGACCCAAGCTGGCCAGACGGATTCTTGCTTTTCTACTTTTTTCCCTATATGGATATCGCATGTTTATCCACTGATTTAATGTTCACCTCCCATATCTCCTTTCTAGATTTGGGCGCGATGGGTGGGAGGCCTGGCTTTGATTTGACACGTATCATACGAGAACAAATGACACAACACATGAAGAGAGCGAAGGAGATTTTTTGAAACATTTAAAGAGATTTTGAGCGGCGGTCTATTCGTTTCTAAATGCACTAGATACCCTGTTGGAAGGATCAGGCGCCACATAGGCAGAGCACCAAAGGAAGAGGTCGACGACGAGGTCTCGAAGGGGGATGCCGAGGATTGGTGAGAGGGAACCATTCTATAGTCACTCACTGGTGAACAACTCTTTTTTTTCTGTGGGATGGAACAGATCACACACAGGTGAGCTGTGTAGGGGAGAGAGCACAGATGCTCGATTGGGAGGATCATTATCCAATTCGCTCAAGATAAATTTTATCCCTATGGCCTAATCACTCCCGAGTTTCCAGTCTTTATCCTTGATTGTTCCTTGTTCTTGAATGCACCGACGGTGTACCTTATCCTTGCCCATCCCTTGAGTCCCAAAATCCAAATTCTCCCTGCCTGTCCCTTGAGTCCCAAGTTCCAATTCGCCTTGCCTGTCCCCTGGTTCCTAAGTTCCAAATGCTCCCTGCCTATCCCTAATTCCCAAATTCGCTAACCCTTGTTCCCGAATTCCAGTCTCCCTGCCTGTCTGCCGCTTGTTCCCATATTCCCATGCACCGTACCTTGTTCTTGACTGTCATTTCATTCCTTGTTCAAGCACTGCAACCTTTCCATCAAATCGCAAACCCAAATCGACTATCCACCTGAGAGCAAACGAGAGCAAACGACAGAGCAAAATGTGGGATTGGAGAAAAAGCCCCCCAAAAGAGATCTCTGTGTAGCAACGCGCAGTTTGTCGAGCAGCCTGGTTTGGGGCCCCTTTAGGGAAGAGTGTAGCCCTGCCTGGTCGCTTCATCGTGAATGTGTTCTTGAGCACAAAAATTGATCTCTTCAAATCAACGTTCAGTTTGATGGGTCTCTGGGGGTCTGGGGCACCTTCTTCTTAAAAGGCTTGTTTGTGTCTGGCAGGAAAATGTCCAACACCGTCTCAGGGTCGGCCTTGGAATAGTCACCAATGCAGACTTGAATCCCATCTTTCGTCCACCTTTCGTAGCGCGAGAGCTTCCGTCCGTCTTGGTCGACCTCGTAGTCCTGGGGGTCACTGTGAAGGAAGAGATCGTATCCGGTGTTGTCATTCTTCTCTTGGTGGCCCGCCCCGGTCTGGGCGACTGGGTCGTCCTCCGCAGCTGCTGGCGAGGCTGGGGCCTGGCTCTCGGGGTCGAAGGGCGGGGAGGCTCGCTGCACCATGTTGTGGTTATGGGCATTGTTCGCCGCGGCGCGGGGGGTGTTTGGGACTTGGGCGACGGTGCCTGACTCACCTGGAGTCCGCTGGATGTTCGCGTCGAAGATGTACTGCCCTGAGCCCTGGTGTTGCTGCGTGTAGAACTGGCCTTGGTGGGGCGGGATGTGGTTATGGTGTTGCTGAGGTGTGTTGAAAGCCTGGGGAGTAGCGTACTGGTTCCAGTCGTGGGCCTGGTTGGTCTGTTGTTCCACGGCAGCTTGCTGAACCTGGCCTTGTTGTCCCTGCTGGTGGTTGTCAACTTGACCAGGCTGCACAGTGTCGTAAAGCTCGGGAGATACAATCCCGTTCCAGTCTTGGGCCTGGTTGGTCTGTTGTTCCACGGTAACTTGCTGAACCTGGACTTGTTGTCCCTGCTGGTATTCGTCAACCTGACCTGGTTGGGGTGTATTGTTCGGCTGGGGGGATGCGTATTGGTTCCAGTGTTGCGCGTAATTGGCCTGTTGCTCCACAATTTGCTGCATCGGGGCCTGTTGTCGATTCTGAGGTTCTTCAACCTGTCTGTTCTGCTGGGCTTGTGCGTAGTAGTTCATCATGGCTTGCTGGTGGTTGGCTGGAGAGACTTCGTTGGGGGGGGAGAGAAGATCTCCCGGTTGGTTGGCCACGTACTGGTTGAAGTGATGAACCGCCTGGCGGATCTGGCCCTGTTGAGCGACTTGAGCGGCAGGGAACTGCTGCGAGACAATATTCTGCGATGGCGATACCATGGGGACGTTGGACTGGGCGTTCTGAGTGCCGTGGACAGGCAGTTGGTTGGCCTGGTTGCTGTAACTCTGCTGTGCTCCAGCGGAATGAGTCTGAACATTGGGGATGCCACCAAAGTTGAGAAGGTCCGGGTTGTTGATTGCCCAGGCGTTGTTTGTGTGGTAAATACGCGTTGGAACCTGAGCCTGCTGCTGCTGTTGAATTTGCTGCTCACCCGCGTAGACCGGGGCATTTTCGGGTAGGACAAAAGAGAATTGCGTTGTCTCGGCCTTCGGGGTCAGCTGGGGGTGGTTCTGGGGCGACGAGGGCTGAGGAGGGGCGTTCGATTGCTTCTGTTTCAAGTCGGGGTAGAGGATTGCATGGAACTTCCGAGGGCCTAGCTTGGATTGCACTGGAACTTGTGCTTGGGACTGAGCCACGGGTTCAGGATACTGAGATCCGTTCCAACCCATGTCGTGCAGCCCAGGGGCGACGCCTTGAGGCGTCACTGGGAGTCCGACGCCAAATCCCTCTCCTGCTTGGCCCTCTCCGAAGCGCGAGTACGTCTGGGGGACGTGGGTAGTCTGGTTCTCTTCGAGCCCTGCGAACGGGTGGTTGACAAAGGGGTTATTGGCTTGGTTGGCGCCTCGGTTGGCTTCAATGGAACAGTTGTCGTCGACAGTCCTGGAAGAGGGGTGTGAACTGGGGTCCGGGAAGAAGGAGGAAGAGAAGAAGCAAAAGGGTTATCAAACCTGTCATCGTCCTGCTTTCGCTTCCGGTTGTTCTTGTTCAAGGTCGTATTAATGAGAACGGTCCTAGTTGAAGGCATTGTAAGTTCAAGGTTTCAGGTTGTAGTCAAGAGACCAGAGGAGTCTGTGTGAGTTAGGCCACTTACCCGTAGTTGGATGCCTTTCCGTACTTATTCTTCACATAGCGGAGTTGGTTTGGGGTAAGAGGCTTCCCAAAACTCGCCTGGTAGGCTTCGCTGATGGCGGGTCCTTTCTTCTCTTCGATGAGCATCGCGAGGATGAAGCGAATTTCATCCGCCTTGTAGACAGTCTGACCAGTCATATTGTCTAGCAAAAGGAGGGGGAGATCGCGGTAGACTTTGGTGATGCTCAACGTGCAATCAGGGTGCCGCAGTGTTGGTAGAGGAGCTCGTGGTGGGCGTTGGTGGTGTTCAACGCACGACCAGGGCGTGAGGTTGAGAGGAGGAGGTTGTGATAGACTTCCGCAATGTTCAGCGCGCGAATATAGTGCGGCAAGGTTGATAAAGGAAAGCTAAGAAGCCTCGGTGTCGTGCAACGAAGTGGTGTGGCAAGGTAATGCACCGTCAACCAAGAAGTGTGCAGAGGGGTGGTGGTGAGGTGGAGCTATAAAGGTAAGGTGGAGGGTGAAGTCGAGAGAGAAGTCGAGGTAGGAAAAGTAGGAACCAGTTGCTCCAGCCACTAGGCAGCCTCCAAACACCTGTGCTCAGCTCGGCACCCTCAGTGCAAGCCGAAAGGGGCTCGGTGAACGGTAGGCCAAGTTACCACAGCAGGTCGACAACTCGGCGATAGCGACAGTGAACAGGGTAGAGTGTGCAAAGTAGAAGACCAAGAAAGGCGAAAAATAACAAAGAAATGGAAGAGACAGCTCCGTATTCTACTAACAGCGGTGAATAGTCGTCTGAACAACCGCAGTCAGTCCGCAAAACACTGAACCAAAGCCAGCGGTTTTGGGAGAGGGTGATGGAGGCAAGTTTGGTTCAGGAGGCGGGAGCAGTGCATAAATAACAGCCTCGGCACCTCGCTGTAAAATCGAACGGTGAATCAAGGCCGGCTCTTGAATGACAGAAGTCGTAGATGAGGCAGTTGGCCGCCAGCTGGCAGCGAGGAGAGGCTGACCACAAGTGAATGGAGGATGTGGATGTTGACGGCTACCCCCGCAGCTGTATTGTCTGCGGCAACGAGAGGGGCTTGTGGTTCTAGAATGAGACTCTGTGTTGTGATTATGCGGGTAGTTAAAGAACAACAGGTCAGGAATAATAGGACTCGAGTTGAGCAAGCGGTGGGCATGGGACGTGACTTGTCCGACCTTTGTATTGTTGTCTCTACAGCTCGTGATATGCATGACTCCTCGCGTCTAATTGTCCTTGCTGCCACCATTTCCACTGCACCTCTACCTATCTCATTTGTCAAAAGTCGTCTCGTATCTAATTGTCTAATTGTCTAGTAGTTTTCAGTCGTTATCTCTACGCCCGTCTCCACCGCACGGGGTGATTTGCCTCGCGCTCACAACACTTCGTCACTGACAACCTCCAAGGGTGACCCGCCGCGCGAGAAAACGCCCAGCCAGCACTTGACCTGCCCGGCGTCATCATCCTCGACCCAGTCGTCCTGCCCGGTGAGCTCGTCCTCCTCCTCGCAGAACAGGGGCGTCTCCAGGTCCAGCATGGCCTGCTTGAAGGCTTCGAGGAGACGTAGCGTCGTGGCGTCGCGCTTGGGTACCATGACAACAGCGCGCGACTCGGATCCCAGAGCGAGGTGATCGCAGATAGCAGAAGCGAGGAGCGCTGGATGGTCGTCGTCGTACATGGGGTCGGCTGCCAGCACAATCTAAAGGATTGGAGTCAGAGAAAATACTCACATCACCATGTAAAAGATGGTTTGCAGGTGTCAACAGATGACCGCATAGACGTACCTTGAACTGATACAGTTCTCCAAACAGCGCCTGGTCAATTTCATCCTCGTTGCCTCCCCAGGTCAGAGGCCCAACTCTCAGCGAACCACCACGAGATTCAATCAAGCTCGCATTCTTCGAAGCGTTGTCCCTTAGGTTTGACACGATATTTGGCAGATCGCTCAACGCCACGGAAACCTTCCACAGCGCAGCCGCTGCAAGTCCCAGCAGGCCGGTTCCGGATCCCAGCTCAAGAACATCCGGAGGAGTTTGTCCCAGAGTCTCGTCAAACAGCCGGAACAGCGACGTCTCTGCCAGCTTAGGCAGATGTCGGGAAAGAACGTAGGAAGAGCCCCAGGTCTTGAAGCCCAGCGAGTCGCCCGTCAGCGCCGGCTCTCTGATGGTGAGTTCAAATCCCTCAGCTGCAGCAGTCTCTCCGTCAAAGGGCCATCGCCGAATGACTTCACTCATGGCTGTGCGACCACACCTCTCAGACATTCGCTTGCTAGCTTGCGTCCAGAGGGCCTCCTTCTCATCGTCGTCCTCGATCCATGCGAGCTGGCTCTTGATGATGGACGATAGATAGCGGGTGACCTCGCCCTTTCGCTGGCTGGCGAGGGACTCTTGCTCGGAGATGATGTCGGAGCGACGACGCTTGTGGCCCCAGACTGGTGGGCTGAGTTCGAGGCTCTGGAGAACTTCGACCAGGTCTAGGTAGCTGGGACGCTGCCACATTTGAGGAAAGTCCTCAACGGCGAGAACCATTGTGAGTGAATGAGATGCTGGGGGGACTTGCAGAAAGAGGATGTTTGAAGTTATAATTTGAAGAACAAACCCTCGAGGTTTGAGATAAGGTAGCAAGTAAGAAAGGGCCGTCGATGGGTTTCGTCAACTGTGCTCACAGAAGAGCAACGTTTAAGCACTCATCTCAGGTGGCGACGAGGCGAACTGTGTAAGATGGCGTTGTCTTATCACTTACTCGCCCACTGTGCAGTAGTCTCCAGCCAAGGCGGGAATCACACAGCTCGTAGTACGAAGTGGTATTAGTCGTATGGGGAACAGCAAATCCGGGGGAGCAGGCGGAGAAGAGAGGACCCTTGAAATAAGTTGTGTCCTTGAACATAAATCGCGGGTTGCGACTTGTCGGTGTGGTTTTCAAGTCGAGGCTAAGAAAAAATTCCCCCAGTTTTCGTGGGCCCCATTCGCACTAACTAATCAGACATCAAAGTGGCAACTCGCGGGAAGCGGTCCGGGAGGTGAGAAAAAATTCGTCCCGATAACGGGCTAATCAATATGCATTTACCTAAAGAAGTGATGCGATTCAAGGTGGTGGTCTGTCTGACAGGGTGACAGGGAGGAAAGCTGCACCTTTTTTTCTCGGAGTCTCCAGCCACACACAGCAGGCGGGCTGGCACGTGGAGGCGCACCGCCACAGGCACGGGCTGCAGGTGTGCGCAGGTGCGCGTTTGCGCAGGTTCGGCCGGCGATCGCCGCGGCTCCCCCACGTGGCCGGTAAGGAACCAGGCCCCAGCTGCAACCCCCCCCCCAACCCCAACCCCTCGCTGCCTTCCCGATTGGCCGGCCTTAAACAGCCCCTCTGTCAGAAAAATTCCCTGTCCATCATCGTCATCAAGGTCAATCACGGGACCGACGATGTGATGCTTCGACTCCTCTGCTCACCCAACGATGCTAAATTCCTCTCTGGATGCAGCGAGTTCCTGCACCTGGTCACCAATGACGGTTTTCACGCGCGCACGCACGCAATAGGTCATCTTGGCGGGGATCTCCGTGACTTGCCAAGGTTTCTGCAAGTCGACGTCAGCAGGCGTCAGTCGGTGGCTTGATCAGTTGGTTCCTGTCATGTCGCTTGGCACAAATCCCCAACAAATTGCACACGGGTTGTTGTACATTTGCGGCCGGCTGTTTCGGTCGTTGTAACGCATAGGAACAGTTTTGAGACACTGAAACTTTGACTCGAGGTCTGCAAGCTTCCGGATCGGCAGCCCCATAGAATCTATATTTATCGAATATCAACTTCGTCTAATCTGCTATGCTACAAGGGTCCACACAAACCCAAAGCTTCAATCCCACTTCGAACCATTCCATTGCTCACATCGATGAACTCAAAGACGGACAAAAAGACTCATCGCAAGTTTTGCTTTGCCGTTGCAGTATGCCCCACACTTGCGACACACTATCAAAGACCACAAACGTCAACCCACGGCCTCGTCGTGCGTGCTGAAAATGTCACTTGATGAATGTGGGCTACTTGTTTCTGATTTTCGGTCACTGAGGTTGGGATCCTGGCTCTGTGTCGGGGCAAACCTTGTGCCTGAGTGTACGAAATTACTTTTGGACGCCCTACCTAAACGCAGAATAGAGGGGGGGCTGTGATAAAGCGAGCAAAAAAAACAAACAACACCACATCACAAAGACCTAATATTGTAGCTGGCACTCGCCCTCCACACAGGCACAAACGCCAATGACCTTCTCAGTCGCACTTATTCCAACAAGAACCATTGCAAATACCCGCTGGATTGTTGCTCCCACCACAACCAAATTCAATACCACTACCCTGTACCAAACCTAACGCCGAACTCGGCCCCAGTTCACTCTCTGGCCCGCGGGTGGGTCTAACCGACTTCCCAGGCTGGCAAGCTGTTGCTACCCCCTGAACCACCTCACCGGCCAACTCTCATTGTAGGTACCCACCAGGTAGATTAAAATCGTCGTCACATGCGTCTCACCTCGTCGTCAGCTCTTGTTCTGGCACAGAGGGAACCGTTGCGTTTCATTGTTTCACTCAAGCTCCCGTATAAGTTATTTGTTCATTCGTACATTCAAATTCACATTTGTGTATGTCCCTGACCTTGGCTGCCTTGGCTGGCCATGTAGCTATTGTGGTATCAAAACGAGCAATTCAAATCAAACGAGCTCTGGTAACCATCCACAGAAGCTCTCATCCTGTAACATGCAAATACCGTTTCCCCTGATGCAAATGCGAATTCAAAGCAAGGTTCATGATGCTGTTGCGCCCTCCGGGAGAATAACCTTCCCCCACCCACATTACCGCCGTCGTTTAGACCTTGTTTGGAGGGCACTCTTGGTAAATCTCCATCTTCATAATCTTCAGACGGTCCCTCATGTCCTTGAGTCGTCCGAGTCTCTCCTTTGGAGGGTTGCTCAGTGCCGAAATTTCATAATGCAACGTCTCGTACTTTTCGTAAACCACCTTGAATGTCTGTGCCTTGCTCACCAATTCTTCCGACAGTCGAGAGATGGCAGCTCGCTTTGGCGCCGACTGCTTGACATCTACCTCCATCTTGCGCTTCTTGGTCGCTTGTGGGGCCCGAGGCGCTTCGTTTTCGAGATCGGATGCGTTCGTGGGCGGGGAAGAAGCGAGGGGCGAGGACTTTGTAGGCGACGTATTCTTGCTTTTGTGCGAAGAAGTAGTGGTGGCAGTGCTGCGCGAGTTTTGGCTGGCATCCGATGGGCGGTGCTTCAATCGCGAAGCTGGCAGCGGCTGCTTGGGCTTGATGCGCTTCGACAAAGGTGTTCCGGAGCTCGAGCTAGAATCATCGTCCTCGCGAGGCCGCTTCGTCGTCTGTTGCTTGATGGGCTCTCTGATCGGTGGTCGGGGTTTGGCAATCACCGTATCCTTCGTCTTGGTAGTAGCGGCAGGCTTTGGCTTGACGACAACAGCAGGAGCCTCATCCCCTGACGAGTCCGAGTTCACAATGATCTCCTTGGAAAGGATTCGTCCTCCGTTGGCCTTGCTTGCCGCCGGGCGAGCCTTGGTGGGTGATGTCTTCGTGACAGGTGTCTTCGGCTTTGAGTTGCCGAGAAGTCGCTTGACCTGCGCCTCTTGACCGCTGATCTTCTTCGGCTTGGAAGGCAGAGGGTTAGAGGCCGATCTTGACATGTTCTCTGCCCCAGTTCTTGGCCGGTCTCCATCCAATGAGCCAGTCTCTTCACGCGACGACGGGCTGCCATCGGCCTTCTGCACCTTGATCTTGGGTGGAGGCTGAGAAGGGCCCTTGGCCAGGTTGGCCTGGAGTTTGCTCAAACACTTGCCCTTGCCTCGCTCCTCCTTGTGCAACAACTTCTGCCACTCCGGCTCAGAGGCTGACAATCGCTGCTTGTCGTACTGTCGAACCGCATTGTCGATCGCCTTTTGTCGCAGCTCTTGAGAATCATAGTCGTAATTCCAAACGTCAAGCTCCTTCCAGTAAGTCTTCTTCATTGCCCACTTCTTGGTATCAGGGAGGTTGTCCGCCACCTTCTCCAGAGTCGTCCGCATGTCCTCTTTCTTGCCGGTCCACTTCTTGGTCAGGTACTCGAGAGAGCGATCCTGCACAGCGAGTTCGTGAACAAAAATGAGTCTCTGTTCCTTGGCGCGTTCCACATGTTGCTGCGAGGCGGAGAGGGTGGGAGTCGCGGACGGGGAGCCGAGCGAGATGTGACCTGGGGAGGCGGGCATCGATCGTGGGGTCGAGCTGTAGCCAGGCAGTAGCTTGCCCTTGGCTTTGGGAGCACCCTTCTTTGTCGTTGGCAGTTTGCCGACCACGCGAGCCCTACAACATCAATTGTCAGTACAATGAGATCAAGCTGGGAAGCAGGTAAGACCGACTTCTCTCGACCAGCTGCGAGAGCGGCAAACTCATTCTGGAGATTTTCCCGATCCGAGTCGAGTCCGGATGGTGTGCTGCTCTTGCTTGTTTTTCCAGCCTTGGGCCGAACATCCGCATCCTTGTCTGCCTTAGGACCGGCCTTGACCAGGGTACTCAATTCGGGTTTCTTGAACAGTGACCCGGTGCGTGGGAGTCTGACGGCTCTTCGAGTAGAATCGAATGGTTTCGTTAGGTAGATGTCGTAGGGATGCGAATCGGTGGGAGGAGAAATGGCGTGCGAGTTGGAGCCGTAAGTGAAGGTCTAGAGCGAAACATGGAGATTAGCAACTGTTCGGCCCGGGAGTGCTGGACTACATGCGGGATACAGGCAAGGCGGTGCCCCAGGCACAATACTGCAGCTGGCAAAGGAGGCGATAGAATCAAAACGGTTGACTTACTGGAGTGGAGCCAAGGGTGAGGTTGAGACCATCACCATTCTGGACGCACTTGATCATGTCCTCTATGACATTGTCGCTGAGCGTCAGAGCGAAGGCCTGCTGCGGCACCTCGGAACTATTGCTAGGGGGGCCCTCCAACTGCCACCCGGCTTCGGGAACCTTGAGCGAGTTCATGCTGGAGGTTGTCACGAGCCTAGGAAGGCCGTGGAGTGGGAAATGACGCGGTTATGGAGTATCGATCGGCGAGGCGCGGAAGGATGCCGGAAGCTGTGAATGTGATGGACAAGGTTGCAGAAATTCGAAGGGGTTTTCTTTCTTGGAAATGTGACGAGGGAGCGTTTTTGAAAGGAGGCGTTTTCGGAGAGAGATTTCTATGGTCGGGCTCGAGGTGAGGGCGTTGTCACATTGTCATCCAAAGGTGAGCCGAAAGTGAGGCCGCTGTTTGTGAAGGCTGCTGGTTGGCTGGAGGTGGAGCGCTCAAGGCAAACGAGGGCCCTTCCAATAAAGGAGGACAAAGGTGCAGAATAGAGGTCGTGGCGTTCTCCAGCAGCAATGATGCACACAACAATCAAAGACCACAACAGCACCTTGCGAGAGGCAACTCTCTTGGACGACGAGAGGAGGAGAGGAGGGAAAGTTGGAGGAGCGGAGACAATGGGGGAACGGGAGCGGCAGCGGCGAGAAGATGAGGAGGGTGTACGGAAGGAGGTACGGCCACGGGTGGGAGTGGGAGTGCCAGTAGCACCGCACTGCCAAACAAGGAAGCAGGCCGGGGGCCCCCAATGACCCAGCACAGCACAGCACAGCACAGCACAGCACAGCACAGCGCAGCAGCACAGCGCACCGTAGGTAGAGTGCAGTATGGGCTGGCCCCGCTGGGTACAGCGCAGCACACAGCACGCTGTACGCAGCACCACACCAGTACACCAGCACCAGACCCAGCACAACCCAGCACAAACGTACCAGTCCCCAGCACTAGCGCCAGGTGAGAGACACACCCGCCTCAGACGGCCAAGCCTGGGAAGGCTCGAGGTACAGACTACGGTAGACTGCGGATGGCCATCCGGGGTGGGCGATACCTCACCAGGTACTTGGGCTCCAGTGGATGACGCCGCTGTGCTTACAGCGCCTACAGCAACCCACAGCGCAACGTCGGGGCACCCGTCCAGCAGGCTGCACTGCCCACAGCGGATGACTGCACCGCCTTCCAGGGCACCGGGATCCCGGCTTGGCTTGTACCGGTTTGGGTACCCTCAACTGCGCTAGCACCCACTGGGCCCGTGGCGTCTGTGGTGGGCGTGGAGCGTGGTGGTGCGTGTGTGCGTGTGCGGGAGTCCAGAAGGGAGGTCTCTCCCCAGGTTGCCCTGAAGTATCCGGATGGGGCATCGACAGGGATTACAGTGGACTACGGGGCCGCCACAGCGACTTAGCGGGTGCTGGAGATACAGAATGGCTACCTCTGACTTCCTCAGCGGATACCTCCGGGGTACGTACCTGGGGAGGCCCCACGACGACATTCTGGTGCATGCATGCGAGGCGTTGTGCTAGTTGAGTAGCACCACCAAAGGGTTCCTCCCGTGCCGTCCACCGGCCTCTTTCTTGTTCGGTTGTAGCCTTTGTCATGGCGGCTTCTTTCAGGTAGGTGGGTGAAGTTTCGTTGAGAGTCGGACAGCACGACAAAAGCAACAAGGACCGCTAGAGATACCGTTTGCAACGAAAAGAAAAAAAAAAGCACAAGGCTTTTTTAATCCTTCGCCCTTACCAAGTTGTAATTACCCCTTGTTCCTGTCACCATCCTCCGTCATAATTGGACGCCCGTCTCGAGTCCAGGGGATCGAAACGATATGACGGGCTGGATCCAGCGGGCAGGTTGAGCTACCCTTTTAGCGAGTGAACGACGGCTGGACTCATCCCCGTCACCTATCATCCAGAGCACATTGCGCGCCCAGCGAGACAGCAAGGGCCGAGACTGGAGTCGCCAGCGGATCTGTCACCCGGAACGTGGTTTGGCTCGCTCTGTGCGGGTGGGAGGTGGTCGTCTCAATTGCTCAAGTAGCCCCTGGCAGTCGCGGTTGGGTACATGTCCTCTGCAACGATAAGTGAGTTCTTTCCAGCAGCCTTGGCCCGACGGTATGCATTGCCATCCTACGATGTACTTTTCTTTACTTTCTCGCCTCGTTCGTTATACCCGCTTCGGTCGGGCGAAGACGGACAGGGCGATCGATGGGCGCGGAGATGTACACAGATCGGGGCAGACGACATGAGACAAGTCGAGACAAGTCGAGACGACGCTCTGGGCACAAGACGACGCTCTGGGCACAAGACCTCATCTCTCAGCTCTCTCTCTCGCCCTCTCTCGCCGCCCTTGGACGGAGCCTTCAAAGTGTGCTTGTCCTTGGTAATGAACCTGAAGACGACGCTACACCGGAAAGCGAGGTTTGCCATGCCTGTAATGGCGATAGCGCGTCCCGACACCCCAGCACCCTAGCTTCTAGCACAGCATCCAGCACCCCCGGCACCGCTCCCAGTCGGCCGGCAACGGGTGCATGTTGCCCTTCCCACTGTGGAGCGCTTGACACTATTTCCAGCTCGACCCAATTCTCCTTGCGATGGAACCTCTTTGTATTGTTAAGCAGAGCGCAGCTTCCAGGTCATTCATCATGGCCGGATGCCTTGGCTCTTGGTGTCGGACAGGGTATGCCAGAGATGAGGTCGGGGATGAGCCCAATGTGAGGCTCATTAGGCAGAGCACTTACAGAGTGGCAACTGCTACAATGCCACATGGCGCTCGAGCGAGTACCTCAATTAACAGCGGATGCAGATGGAGAATCACAGGGAAGCTGGATGGGGACATTTTCTTCTCCACACCCGCATCCCACGTCGACGTACCACGAAGTACATGCCGAGTCTATCATGTACGAAGCGGAGTCTAGAGCTCACTATTTGTGTACCTCCATCGACCTGTATTCGTACTTACTCGCACGTAGTACCGAGCTGAAGGGCAGCACACTCTGGACGACGGTCGGTAGGGCAAGCAGGGAGACAAGCAATCGCCATAAGCGCCGAATAACTCGCAGCCAACTCTCTGCAACGAATCCCTACAAAGGGTCCCTCTTAAGCGACACATCACAGGCCGTGCTGACCTAGGGGTTCTGCGCCATGTATTGACAGAATCGTTGGCGGCACGGGCATTGTCAGATCAGGATGGCTCACTATGCGACCATTGTGACGACGGGTTTCCCGATGGCCGCTTCTGATTGGAAAAGCGGCCCCGTCGGTGGCTCTCGCCCGCTTGCAGGTCTCCCAATTCCCACGCCCCAAACCGGGAACCGCTGCTTTTTCCGCGGGGAGCACAGGCTGACTTGTGCTCTGTGCTTCAGCTGTTGGAACGGATGAGCCTGAGACGGGCAAGACGGGGTGCTGGGCAATTGGCTTGGCTTCCAGGCCCCTCCTCCAAGACCCCCATCTGCATAACCTGTAAAATTGAGTTATGCACAAGGCACTGCTCTGCGTTTCCACTCCAACGGCGGCTCATCCGACAACCTGGTCAACGAGTCAAACCCGTTTCAAGGGCAATTACCATCCACACGCGACGAGACCCTTCTGTATTGAATGGAGAGGTAACTGGAAGCTCAGTCAATGCCTGCACAGTAAGGTTGGGAATATGTTTTATAAGGTTGTAAAGCGGATGGCCTTGCCTCCCTTCGTCGATGCCTTACGGTGTGTAATCTAATGCGCAGCGTGCATGCGTAGTTTATCTGTGTTTGTTTGCGTTCCTGCAACCCGCCATGCTTCGTATGTATTTTCTCACTCTCACCTCACCCACAAGCACCCAATGCCGCAACCATCAGTAGATGCTCTGAGCCTTATCCAGCCCTACAAGGCCGCTGACTACAGACAAACAGCCCACGACACTCACTTCTGATCATCTATTCGACAACGCTCTGCCCGAACGGCTCCAGCCCTGGATTGTGAGACATGCCCGAGCTTAGTCATGCGCCTCCTGCACTTTTCCGTCAGCGACTTGCATCCCAGATGTCGATCATCCGCAACTGCTTTGGTCGGGACCTTGCAGATGGTTTTTGTCGTCGACGCCGTGGCTGATTTCCTGCTCCTGACTACAGACGTGTCGCACAAGCGGCCGCCACGACCGAGTTGCCGTGGATGACTCCGCCTCGATCGCGTTTCCTCTACACAGCTGGTATTCATGTCATGGGCACCGTACACCATCGAACCATGCTCGGGCCAATCGAAGCCGTTTTCGTATTTCCGAGACAGCGAGCGACGGCATCCCTTGCGCTGATCATCACTCCGAAGCTCGACGCAGTGTGACCCTTGATATGGCTTCGCATGGACAGACCAACGCACTCGACAATTCTCTTTTTAGACTTGTCCAACAAGGTTGGTTGAGTGTCGCTTGGTCCATGCATTCTCCAACGCAAAATGCTAGGCAGGCAGACAGGATGCCTGGGCGCTGCATTGCCGTATGTGAAGCGGCCCATGAATGGCTTTACCTCTAACCGTCATTTGGCCACCCCCACAAAATTCGGACAGGTCTGATGGAAGTCTTCGCTCGCTGTGTTGCAATTGAAGGCCATCATTGCTACGTACGCAAATTGAAAGTCCAAAGCGTAGCCAGAAGGTGTATTGCATCTGGTGGTATGCGTGCGCGTACAGCAGCAGACAGGGTGGTCGGCGGACTGCAGGTCAAGGTTCCCCTGTAACAAGATCGAGTCCCAGGCTTCAACATGCTGCCTGACTGACTACGTGGATGGGACGGTGCCGCCTTGCACCAATATCCAGATTGCGTAGTGGACTAAGGACTCTGCCAACACTGGGATCTGCCTCAGATTTGGCTTTGCTGTTAGTCGAGCATTTCAAGGCGGTTTTCGAGCTCAATTGGCAACGGTTCCCAACGCCCCTAGGCTAGCAATGTTGGAAGACCCA
Source organism: Dactylonectria estremocensis (assembly GCA_020744375.1). Lineage (NCBI taxonomy): Eukaryota > Fungi > Ascomycota > Sordariomycetes > Hypocreales > Nectriaceae > Dactylonectria > Dactylonectria estremocensis. The sequence goes on from JAGMUU010000004.1 coordinate 2,121,039, forward strand.
TCCTTAACGGCTTTTAATTAGGTTGGGATGGCGTCGTCATCAGCATCATCAACTTAACATTAACTGGTCCCTTAGCTTCATTTGACAACTCCTCAGGCCAGGACAATTGAAGAAGCTCAAAATATGATGGCGCTGGGTCAATCATTTGGATTAAATTGTGAACTCATCTCAAAAGCAATAGTTTGGAGCTGAACACAGCGACCCCGCCCTGTTTCGGAATCGGACTTGCATCCATCCTTTATTGAACCAGCGCACTTGGGAAGACACATCAGTGCCCAGCGTCATGCTAGCACAACGGCTTTCCTCAACAAAGGCATAGAATGCCTTTGGGCGAGACAAGAACAGAATTACAACGGAGAGAAAACGGAGGGGCAGGCCAGCCACGATGCGGGCACGCCTGACAGCTCAAGGTCGATGAAACGTACGAACAAAACGTCCTACTCGTGTCATGGGACGAGCCGGCAGCCGCAAGCAACGACAGCGAGCGCGACAACGAACGCGGATGCTTGGACAGGTTTGTCTCCGGGACAGCTTGGCCCTGGTCGCGTGGGAGGCGGCTGACCCCTGGTCGCGACAGGACAAGCACATGGGAGGGACCTGGGGCGGATGAGGATGGACCAGCTCCCCCCCCCCCCCAAGCTCAACCGCCAGACCTGCGCCATCGCACACGCCAGCGATGCAGGACGCCGAGGGACGGACACACAACTCAACTCCTCACTCGGCTCGCTGACATCACCGACATTCGGCTCGGCAGCCCAGCCAGTGAGTCCAGCGCAGTTTCTGGCGGCCCAACAAGTGAGTGAGTGGCCTCCTCACTCGCTTCCAACAGACCAGCGCAGAAACGTTCCGCGGGGTGCAACGGAGCTCCGGCATCTCTGCGACTTTTTCTCGGAGGCGAACAACCGAATCAACGATGCACACCGGGATAATAATTCCGCTTGGTTTTGTCTCCTCTTTTGGAGACTGCCTCTCCTCAATGGTTATACGGACACAAGGCCGCCGGGTTGCCTTCAGCACGCAACACAATGGTGGTGGTAGGCAGTCTCAATTACATGAGAGCCAGCCCTCTGCCTTCAGCACTCTGAACCCTCAAGGATACCTACCTACTGAGGTGTCGCCAATTCTGGTTCGGCACGGTGGACCCATGGTCAGCTGTCGCCTGGCCGTCACAATTGTGACTCTGTGAGGTGTATGATATTGTACTTTGATCGAATACAGGTGCTGGTGCGGATAATTGGATACTCTTCTGCTGCGATTCTCCGCCATCCCGCTCCCATCCCACGTCAGTTGCCTCCACGCCCACGCCGAAGCCCAACCTGGCGTCAGGTGACACCGGCGGTTTTTCTGGGCCTGGCAAGGGCCCGCCTTTGGCAAGACATGCGCTTCAATACAGGCACTGATGACTCCTGTTCGATGATGCTATGGGCTCAATAGGCGAGCTTCGTCTGGCTCTGTGCGGTCCGAGCCTAATCCACTGATGTTGAGCAGACCGCCTTGAAGAATGAATCACCGCCTCGAATCACCGCCTCGAATCACCGCTCTCTCTCTCTCTTCTCTCTGACTACTACGTGCCACGTACTGTAAAGTGCATCATGCTCCGCAAGTGACCGCGTAGACTGTCATGTCCAATCCGGGGAATCCTCCAGTGCCGACATCCATAGCCAAGTCAAGCGTCGGCAAGCACCAGCGGAGGGTTTGCCGATAGAGGTACTCAACAAGTACTGTATGTACAGCGCAGTGTCGGAGAGCCTTGCATATCTATGTGTTGGATTCGCTCTACCAGCCAGGGCACCAAACAGCTCCGACCGACTGTGCAGTTGCGACAGTACGGGCGACGAACACCGTCCAAGGGAGTCACCGAGACACGCGGTGGACCTGCACGAGCTACCTTGGACAGGCTAGGCACATCTGCATGTACGACGATTCTGGGTAGGCACTTAGGCACCTTGCAGGTGCAGGAGGAAATGCTTGGATGCTTGGATGCGTCCATTCGCCCAATCTGAGGCGCGGTGACATTTGACAGAAAGGCGGGCTTGGCAAAGGAAAGGTCAGCCGGGGCCTCGTACTGGCGGGCATCCTGCGCCTCGTGCCTTGGCCCTTTGTGCATTCGAACCGTCCATGTCTTTGGCGCTGCCGACAATGGGACGAGGCTCGATGTGGTGTCTTTTACGTCCAGGGCGGTTTGGACGAGGCATCCAAAGGCAATCAATTACGATTGACCGAGATCATCGTCGAGGGACAAAGTACAAACCAACGAATGGGCAAACTCGCTGGCCCAGCAGCTTCGAGCATGATTCACATGGACTTTCACCAGAAGACCCGCCTTGCCTTGCCTAAACTTCAGGGTCCAGGATCTCTGCGACCTACGGATGGGGTCGTCCCCCGGCCAGCCCAATTAGGCCAAAATTGACGGCTTCCATTGCCCAGTCCCGCCGGGCTCCGCGATCTCAGGAACCGCCTGTGGTCGACGAATGTTTGACTGTGCAGGTACAAACTGTAGTAGACATGCTTTCCAGCGACAGGTTGGTCTCAGGCCAGAATGACCACGGCGACGCCATCGGGGCGTCGAAGTCTGTGCCAATAATTGGCTCTCGCAGTGTCTCTGTCTCTTCAAGTGCATGGCGGATCGGCTCGAATTGAAGGGTCGTACTGCGCGGGTCCCCCAGGCCGTGCGTCACAGTGTACACGGCAAGGTTACTCTACTTATACGGGAGATGTGCTCTACAAAACCATCATGATGATGGCAGTGAGCCAAACGCCAAAGAGATGACGGCATCAAGCTCTCAGCGAGCCCAAGGTGCCGCAAACGCTACCGCCCCTCTCGCCCATTATCACCATCAATTTACATTCCTACGAGCCCGGCCCGCCGTTCGATATGCGTGGATCTTCCCCGTTCTTCAGGCAACGGGGCGTGGCCAACGCCCACCCACACCATCATGGGTGCGTGTAGTGTTCCGTTTGAGTGCGGGAACGCCAGCCCCATCTGCGCCTCAAAATGTTTCTACCCGGACCGCACTGATGTAGGTACATGCGCCATAGGGCTGTTAGGGGAGAGGAATGTCATGCTCGATACGACCGCACGTCCAATGAGTATGAGCGTCTGGACACGAGGGACCTTTGGGTTGCGATAGGATCAAGGCACGAGTTGACAACAACGCAAGTACCGAGTGAGGCAGTACGAGAACGCTGATGGGGTGGCTGAAGAAGTTGGGAACGCGGGTACAAGATCCATTTTACCAAACTCTCGCTGCCGCAACATGAGGCGACCTCGGACGCAAAAGAGGCAGAGGTGGGAGCCAAGGCGCGCGTTGGTAGGCTGGTTCACTTGTGGCTGGCTTAATGGCTCAAGCGGAACTTGTGCTCAGGCAATGTCTCGCCACCGAGGATCTGGACAAAATGATATTCTGGGCTCGACCTACCAAGTAGGCCCGGACTCATTTCGTCAACAACTCATCGACTGCCTGGATGCGTCATCTTTTCTCATCTGGTTCCGATAACAGGATATGCCATTATACGAATTGCATCGTTGTCGTGAACTACAACGATGCTGGGTGCTCTTCTGAGAATACAAATGGGACAATTGATATTGCTCGGTAGGTATGTGACGTAGGCCGCCACCGGAAAGGTTGGATGAATGAGAGAATACAGCTATGTTACAAGCTACTTGACGCCGCCCCAACGAAGACTGCCAAGACTCTACACATCTCATCCTTGTAAGATGTATCTGAGACGGCAGCTGAAGGCGCATTGCGCCTGGTCCCACTGCCACTCCTAATGATTCCCCCAGGGAAATACTACGTATCTATGTCATCGAGCATGGAGGACCAGGGCCGATGGCGCGGGCGGCGGGAAAGCTTCGTTGGAAATCGGCAAACGGATTTTGGAGATGGGCGAGAAGCCTATCCACACACACTTGACACTCACACACACTCACACTCACTCACACTCACTCACACGCATGTTCCGAACCATCGCGAACACGCACCACTCTCGCGTGGCCGATCGGGGTACCAGCGGAAAGTGTACTAGGATGGCCCAAGGACGGCACCATAGAACGGACCATGCGAGGAAAATCATTCCCTAGTGATCCGGATGGGCGGTAAAGGACCCTCGGGCTTTGCAGTACAGACACACGGCTTAGGACGGAGTTAGACACCGAGAAAATCCGGTGCCGTCTTTTGAAGCTGTGCGTACTGTGCGAGCAGGTCCGTGGTTATCAAGTCCCTATCGAGTGAGAGAGGGTGGGATTGAGGCTATTTACGAGGCCGAGTTCGATCGGTGCTGACCAAGTCCTCTAGCTGCATGCTCAACACGGAGCACGCGGGACCAACCACCGACTTGAACCACAGACGGAGGCGTCGGCAAAGGCCCGAATTCGACTTGCAAAGGACCTCATGCCGTGCTGGAATGTTCCGTTCTGCCACTTGAGCAAAAGACCGCATCTTCTGTTCTCGCTGTCACGTCGCATCTCACCCATCTCAGGTCAGCTGAGCTTGGGCAAGCCCATCGCGGGTCTTGGGAGGTTTCGTTGCCGCCGCTCCCCCCACGGCTTTGCTGCTCGGCAAGTGTGTGTCACTTTTTTGTCACTTCCTCGAGTTCCCACCCCCATGAACAAACCTGGTAGAGAGCGAGAGGGAGAGGGCGGGATATGTTTCTTCTCCGTCGTCCCATCCATCCGTTCTCTCCGTCATCCGGATAGGCCCGCTGCAAGCCATGCCAATGCGGCATGGCGGGCTGCAATCGCGAATGGCTGCAGCGCCCGGTTCCGTCAGTCGGCCTGCGTTGGCCCAACGTGCGACTGAACTGCAGGTTGTTGTCACCATCCGTTGCGGAAGATGGCTGGGGGTCCAGTAGGGTGCAATGGATTTCGGAGTGCCTACCGGACCTTGGAGGTGGCTGCTTCCCATTGCGTTTGTCGCTGACGAGTTCGCCACGCTCGACGTCCGGATCCCCCAGCCACGAGCCGGCCCTACTTAATTTTTTATAATGAGATGAGCCTTGAGAATGGATCACTGTCGTGGGGTTGAGAAGATCGTACGTCCGTATTGGGTGAGGAGAAGGTTGGTTGTCCGAGCAGCACCGACCAAGGCGCTACAACAATAACAACAACCTGCCGTGTGCCCGCCGTGAACACCAACAACATGGCCCTCCCAGCGGTCCTGGCTCAAGCTTTCAGGTGCCCGTTTTGGCCCTCGGTCCCTGTGCTTAAATGAGTGACTTGAGAGGGCGTCCGTTCGGGTCCCAGGAAGATGCATCCCGGTCCAGAAACCAGCTCGGTGGGTGGGTGGAGGCGCGTGGGCGACGGGGGTGAATGGGTTGTGAAGTGTGACATGGAGAGTTACGAGGGGCCATCCATGTCCAAGAAGGACGACTAGCGCCGGGTCCATTGGCACCGGTGCAAGACGACCGCATGGGCGCAATTGAAGCCGTCGTCAAATGGTGGATGAGGCCGAACCAAAAAGTGTGCCATCTAAACCGCCTATAGTGCCTCACACTTGTCACTTCTTCGTACATGAGTCGGGGAACATGCACAGGACATGGTTGTTCGCTGGCACCCACAGACCCGTCGAGCCACCTGATTGAAGCACCCGAACTGCACCTTTTGCGTTCTGGGCTTTTAAACATCCTATTCGGTAGGTAAATCATGCCTAGGTGGGAAACAAGCAGCTTCCGAGGTGGGGAGGCAGCGTTCCTGGAACCAAACTCATTGAGACGGGGTTGTGATGATTGGAGGTATTCTCCGCCCGGCGGTTCGTGGCGGTTTTTTATGGCTTGATGAACGATGGACAAAACGGCAACCGGGTCGTCAATTCAATTCCTCCCTCACCGGTCGTCAGAGAGCATCTGCTAGCTGCAATGCATTCTCGTCTCGTCGCTCGTACCATATCGCACTGTCATCATATTTGCCTGCCTCGGTTGAGGTTATTTCCCGCCCACGTACGTCCTCCCACTCTTTCGCGACCCCTCTCTCCCAATCATCCTTGTTCCGGGCCTTGCGTTTTTGTGCCTCTCTTTCTGCTGGTCATCCGGCATCTTCAAGCCACCCCCAGGACCACCCGCCACCAACTATTTTTCCCTGCTTCTCCTCCGCCCCGCGAGAGGCGTTCTGGGCTCACGCCAGAAAGCGGGGTGTTTTAGCATCTCTGCTACGGCCAGAAAAGGGCTGGCTGGTTTCCTAATAATCGATCGATTGCTCTCATCGTCGGGAAGTGAAGCGCCGCTGGTGGGAAACTTGTCGACGGACCACGGGTCTCGCTACGAGACGGACCCCTCTCCACCTAGGTTGCGGTCGAGGAGAAGGGCTGGATGACGGGGTAGTTCACAGCTGCATTTCTCCGGGCGTTCAACAACCCCAAGCAATAATTACCAAGCCAAGCAAAAAGGCGTATGTACATCATCCGTACTTGGGATGCCCAATGGGCCTCTCGGGGTGGCCCAGTCACACATGTGACATCTGTGTGATACGCCCACCTCTCGGGCTGAGCCAGGGAAATCGGGCAGAAGGGGGATTGATTGAACGCAGCCTTGGCGCGCCTTCTTGTCTCACAGTGCGTGGCGTAATGGGTGATGTGATGGGAGCGACAAATCCGAAGCCCGCAGCAGAAAGACGCTTTTATTTGCCAGTAACGATGGGCGATGGGCGAGGCAATACGGACAGACCGCATCGGTGTCTCAGAGCAATACATGTCGCTGTGTCTCAGGAACGGATGCGACGCCAGGCGAGCGGCCGAGGCGTCTGTTTGGTTGCATTCTGTCATCATGGTTGGCCCGCATCCAGAGGTTTCTGCCATCGCCGGGAATGTGTAATGGCAATCACCATGCAAATGGTCTGCGTCGCAACCGGTGAGACAGATCACACACGGCGAGCCGGATGATGATGTCGTCGACAACGGAGGATAAAACGCAGGGAGGGCGAAGATGGGAATTAATCGGGCGAGTGGCCCATTGTAGGTTAAATCGTGAACTTGGCGCACTGGCAAGCTATAGTACACAGTCCTTGCTCTCTTGCTTCTCGTACACGGGGGTTTATGTTGACGGGCGGCATGGCACAATTTTGCAGCCTTGGGTGCCATGCCTTGATCCGTCCTATTTTTCCCAAGGGCGAGACCCGTAGCTCACAGCTTGCACTTCCAGTTCCAAGGCCAAATGTCGTACCAGATGTCTGCGAGCTCCTTCTCCCACCCCTATTGCGTTTTGAACAGTAGAATGGCGCAGTGGCCGAGGTAGAAGTAGATGAAGTGCTTCGTCTCTGCGACGGGGAGTTGCTACATGTCAGCGGCAAACCACAAGAATGACGACAGAGGAGGATGAGGCTCGGCCATACCGTGAGTCACGAAGCTACCGAAATTTCGGCCAACGATGCAGTGCCAAGTAGGGCCCTTTCGCTCGTCAAACTGGAGAGAAGGAAAAAGACATGGTCAGCTAGATGGGCAGAGGACGTGTTTGGGAAAGGGGGGTGCCACGAACTGTCCGCTTGATGTGCTGCGCAATGTCCTGCAAGTACATGTGAGCCTAATGGTCCCTTCGGCAAAGCTTCTTGGTGATGTAACCTTCTCAATGGTGAACTTGGCCATGGCCTCCTGAGCTGCAGCCTTGTCAGCCTAATTCCTTTGCCTCGCACGACACGGCGCAAGGTGACGTCGTCATGTGTGCCCGAAAAAAACATACCAACTTCGATCGACTCTTGCTGCAGGTCGTCCGTCTGTTCCCGTCAGCGATCGAGCTTGGCGCATCTTTTGGTGGTGCGGCTCACCATGTCGGCGGACTTGACTTGAGCTGGAGCTTAAGCATTAGCTGTCTTGTCCTACAGTCGCCATTGCCATCGAGGGCGGATGTTCCTCCCACCTTCGAGCTTCTCCCGCGGGCCGGGCTGTTCGGGGCCTTGCTTGTCGGACATGGTGGGCGCGTGGACGGGGTTTGGCGGTTTGAGTAATGAGTCCTGCGCGCGTGTCTGGTCAGCCTGGTGCGTCAGGTGGTGCGAAGGCGAGGCGGGCTGCGAAAGAGGGCCGTGGGACGGGTTTGGATGGCCCGCCTCGCCCCCTTTTCTGCACGCCTTGTTTCGCGACGGGGTTGTACGTACAGGCGGGCGGTGCCTGGGGATCGGGGGATCGCGTTCGTGTTTCTTGCCAGGTATCGGAGAGGTTGAAAGCGGTGCGCGACAACTTAGGGGCGGCTTGGTGTTGAGGTTGAAGCCTTTGACAAAGGGCTTATAAAAAGTGGCAGTGGTGTCGAGTCGCGTGGTTGTTGGTGTTTGTTTGAGGACTGGTGAGACGTGCGCAATCAGCGACGTGCGCAAACAGCGCCGCGCCGGCACTTGCCAAAGTTTGACATGCGCGCAAAGGGGGGCGGCTGAACGCCAAAAAACCCCCCAAAAAGACTCCCCGCGGTACCCTAGACCCGCATCTTCACCTTGAGGATGGCAAACTCAGGCCTGCCACATGTTGTCATCATGACAGGATGCCATTTATCAATTAATTGTACGTGATTCAATTTCGTCTTCTTCTTCCTTTCTTTCTTCCATTGGCTTGGGGCGCGTCATCGGAAGGTGTGGCGAATATCTGAGTTGCAGCTTCACACTCAGTAACACGATCGTCCAAAGCACAATCTTGTAAACAGCACGGAATTCATGGCCATACAAGTCATATCAACACCGTAAACAAATTTAATTTATCGACAGCTGCAACCTTATTTATCATCGACAAGCACGATAAAACTGCGGCACGCAATCGACATTTACCATACTGCAACATCACCCACATACGAACCACACCAAAACTTGGAAACAACGAATGAGCCACCATGGCCTATATGCGGGTCATTAGGTTCCTGTGATTTTTTTTCACATGGCTGATATCCATCACCCTATGAACCTGCTAACCCGCGATGCCGTTCTTCACACTCAATACTGCGTTCCTGGATGTTAACTCCACCCCCCCTGATCCAGGGTGTCAAAGGAGTGATGAACATGCAAGGCTCAATCGGAGTCTCGCGAAGTAATAGAATCGGAGCGCTTGACTTTCTGGAGCGGAGACCGCACACCGCTGGTTATCCGAAATCTCGCAAGGATTGATTGACCAGGGTGTAGCCCAGGGTCATCATGCGCGGTTGGCATACGTACGTAGACACAACGAACACGAGGGAATACGGAGACTAAAAGGGGGTTTGGGACAAAGAACAATCGAAAGAAAGAAGAAGGTGAAGGCAGTGCAACTGTCTTGGCATCACAGCCATGAAGGTCAATTCGACTTCACCGGCAAATAAACACAACCAGAAGCGTAGTCACCCATGACCCATCCAGTTTGAAGATGCATATGGCACCAAATTATCTGAACCAAAAACGATTGACGTACTAGGAGAGTTTTAAGCTCAACAAGCGAACACGACTTGGCTAGGGGAGTCATACGGCTGGACGGTATGGAGTTTAGAGCGGCAAGAGAGACAGACCGTGTGGTTTTCTCTTTGATACTCTATTTCGACATTGATATCATGAAAAAACCCAAATCGTGAGCTTCAACACCTTAAAGCGGCTTCGAGGACTGGACTGTATCATACCACGACTGTGTGATTTGGCCAGGTTCTGGAGTCGGGAGTCACTCTCTGGCCCAACAAGCCGTATGTAATAGATGGCATGGGAAGACACCATCCATTTAATTACAGCTCCGAGAATCTAGCCAGATATCTGCCAGTTATGATGGTTTGGCCAGCCTCCATTTGCCTGCTACATATAGATTCGGTAGACAAACTTTCGTCTCAAATCGAGAATCTAGGGCCATTTAATTTCCATGATTGCTTGCCGCTGTATTGATTTATATCGGAACGGCAATGTCTAACGCACCTGACTTATCTCTCAGCATGTATTTGAACTTACTGGAAACTTAACCCGTTTGGTTTAGGTGAAGTCATCACATGTACTGACCAGTGAGATCGAGGAATTATACCAGGCGAAGTACACTAGGAACATGGACGAGCGTCATTATCTCCGGGAAATCCGCCAAATTCCTTATCTAGATGAAACTAAGGTTGCTTTTCGACTTTTCTAGAAACCCAATCGACGAGCCGTGAACCACATTGGGGACATTGGCTATGCCGCCTCGGATCTCGGGACAGTTTCACTCACCCAGGTGGCAAGCGAGCGCATGTTCAATTACCATGTTTTCTAGGCGCGATGATCATATCTGCCATGTTTGTGACAATTCATCACCTATATGAGAAAGCCTTTTTTGGACTTCCATTACTCAGTTCATGTGTTTCGAACTCGATCTTGGGAGTTCAGGACTCGGCGACACATAACCAAACTTGCCACACCTGCATGATGATAGAGGATAAAAGGCCACGTGAGTTGTTATAAAACCACCTGTTGTCTCGAATTGAGAGTGCATGGCCGGGAAACTCATGCCACGAGCTCGCATCTTGGAGGGAGCTGGACTGTTGCGTCATTTCACCTCCATTCCCCAGAATCTCGTGCATCTGAGCGTGATTTGAGTCATCATACAGAGCCCTTAAGTGAGTACTAAACCTTCAATATATTTAGTCAAAGAAGGAAGTCATAATTTTATTAGTTGATTAGTAGTGTTGATGTTGATGTTGGTGCAATTGGCACACCGTTGTCGCAACCTCTATCTCATCACATCAAATGACCTGCATCAATTCGCGTTGTTCCTCAATGTCAGCTATCATGAGTTTCAACATGTGAATTTCCTTTTTGTTTTCGAGAGTTCCCCTATGAGAGGCACAATGACAATAAAACCCCCTGTAACTACCAAAGAGTAGAGTTACACTCGGGATGACAGTTTCGTCGCGGAACGGAACGGAACTAATCGTAAGACCCGCAGGTGAGTCTCGAGCCTTCCATCATTCCATAGGCATCATGGAGAGTTGATTATGAAAGAGAGGTGATTGAAATGAGGAGCGACACAGTGTCATGCAAGTTGTGCCATGATAATTGGAGTTGCGCCTAACATCCGTAGTTTAGGTTAGTACTCAATGTGAATCAGGTACGTAGTAATCAGTCATCAAAATACTAGCTGGTATATTGACTCTTGATTGAAGCGTTGGGTGAAAACATAGTTTCGCCTTGAACGTGGATTCGAAAGAGTTATGTATGCCATCGCACTTGGATCGCGATGCACTTAGGACACAACTGAGATGGGAGCTAAAACTGTCACGAGTTGCGTGTTGCATCACTCGATCCTGGACTCATCCTTCTACCAGGACGGCTCACTCATATATAATTGACCCTACCCTCTTGACAGGAATTTTTAGCATCACTGACTTGATGGGGCACATGGAAAGTCGTTATTGCTCGAGAGTTGAAGAACGAAGGTTGCTGAGAGACGATAGAAAACGTCTAGGGTTCCACCTCGAATGCAACGACGATGTTGGACCCAGACGCACGGACCATTTTGTTATTGTGCCCCACCCTTAACGATAAAGAATGGAAGGAAACTTTTTTTTTTTTCTTCCTTCTTCCTCTCCCTCCATAAGAAGCGCTCGCGTCGAGGATGCAACCACCTCTCTATCTCCCACGGTGAACCATTCGCCTTAATTGGGAGTCGTCATCTTCACTATGGCCTCCTCCAGAATCTTTGTCAAGGGCTTGCCACCCAACATTACTGAGGCTGACTTTCGGAAACATTTCTCCGCCAAGGGTCGCGAGATTACCGATGTCAAGCTGATTCCTCAGCGCCGCATCGGCTACGTGGGCTACAAGACGCCCGATGATGCCACCAAGGCAGTCAAGTACTTTAACAAGTCTTACATTCGGATGTCCAAGATTGCTGTCGAGACAGCGAAGCCCGTGAGTGACCGACGCCCCTGACCCCATGTCTTGATTGACCTGTTGCTAATGGAATGTCAGATCTCAGATCCCGCCTTGACGAGAGGTCACAACCCTCCGCATTCCAACTCTGGAGTGGCAGGCAACGCCTCGAGGGGTTGGGATCAACCAGCTGAGAATGAGTCCACCTCGAACAAACGGAAGCGAGATGAGCCGGACACCTCCGACCCTAAGCTACGCGAGTTTCTTCAGGTGATGAAGAGAGGCCGTGAGGGTGCGATGGATGATATGGGCGATGCAAACTACACTGGAGCTCTGCCCACTGTCCCCGCTGCCGCTGTTCCCGAGGAGGAGAGTGACGACGAGTACGAACAGATACCAGCCCCTAAACAAAAGCAGCGGAGGATAGATCCATCAGAGAAGCCCCAGGCGTCGGTCTCCCAGCCAGCTCAGTTGATGGACATAGACGCACCCTCCAGCAATCAGGAGCCAGCCTCTGATCCCGCTGCTGAGTTCTCGGAGGCGAAACAGGCTGATCTGGAACAGAAGGGGTTCGGCGAGACTGATGACGACTGGCTACGATCACGCACAAACCGACTGCTGGATCTCGTTGATCCTGACGATCTGGAACGAGTCATCTTACCAGACAACACCACCGTCACTACCCCTGCCCCCGCTCAAACGAAGGTGGGGGATGTCGACAACACTGTCTTACCGAGCCCACCATCGTCAGATGATGTGGTGGTTGGCCAGGTTTCCGAGGAGGCGAGTGACCCAACCAGTGACGACCCCCTGGAGGCAATTCGCCGAACGTCTCGGCTCTTCGTGCGGAACCTGTCGTACAGCACCACAGAAACTGATCTACGTGAGAGCTTTGAGAAGTTTGGAACACTCCAAGAGGTACGTGACAACTTTTTTCTTGTGAATTTGCGGTGGAAAAGGCGACGTGATGAACCTCAGATAGGGACAGCTTATACTACGGTATTTGATGAGAACCTTGAGACGAATATTTTAGTAGATGCTTCGATGACCTGAATTGTTGCCTCATTTTTCGGATTGTGTTATTGATTTCTCTCTGGAATTCACAACGGCTAACAATGCTAGGTCCATCTGCCCGTCAATAGCTCAGGGACGAGCAAGGGGTTCGCCCTGATCCTCTTCGAGGACCCATCGCAGGCGGTTGAAGCATTCCAAGCCATGGACGGGGCAACGTTTCAGGGCCGAATTATCCACATCATTCCTGCCAGCGCGAAGAGAGACACTGGCTTGGACGAGTTTGCAATCTCCAAGTTGCCCCTGAAGAGGCAAAACATCATCAAGAAGAGGGCCGAGGCCGCTGCCAGTACCTTCAACTGGAATGCGCTCTTCATGAACCAGGATGCTGTCAACGCCTCAGTCGCCGAGCGTCTTGGTGTTTCAAAATCTGAACTCCTTGATCCCACTTCCGCCGATGCTGCCGTCAAACAGGCTGTCGCAGAGACGAGCGTCATCCAAGAGACGAAAGTGTATTTCGCCGCTAATGGTGTGGACTTGGAGGCCTTCAAGTCCCACAAGCGGGGCGACACGGCCATCTTGGTCAAGAACTTTCCCTATGGGACGACGATCGACGAGCTCAGGAAACTCTTCGAGGAGTCTGGGCCAGTGCTGAGAGTGCTCATGCCGCCAAGTGGAACAATCGCCATTGTCCACTTCGTGCAGCCCAACCACGCCAAAGCCGCTTTTGGAAAGCTGGCATATCGCCGGATCAAAGATAGCGTCCTCTTTTTGGAGAAGGCGCCAAGGGACTTGTTCACCGGCGGCCCTATGGAGCACGCCGTGGCGCTAAAAGATAGGCCGACGACAGTTCAAAAGCTAAGTGTCAACGAATTGCTGTCACGCGGCGATAAGACGGAGGAAGATGTGGAAACGACTTCACTGTTTGTCCGAAATTTAAACTTCACTACGACGACGATTAAGTTGGCAGAAACTTTCGATTCTCTCGACGGCTTCGTGTCGGCTAGAGTTAAGACCAAGATGGACCCTAAGAAACCAGGCCAAACACTGAGCATGGGCTTCGGCTTTGTCGAGTTCCGCACCAAGGAACAAGCCCAAGCTGCACTCAAGGTGATGGACGGCCATGTCTTGGAGGCTCATACACTCGCCGTCAAGGCGTCTCACAAGGGCCACGACGCGGCCGAGGAGAGGCGACGTGAGGACAAGGCGAAGAAAGCGGCTGGGCAGAGGACCAAGCTCATTATCAAGAACTTGCCTTTCCAGACGACCAAGAAGGACATCCGATCGCTGTTCGGAACGTATGGCCAGCTGAGATCTGTGCGGCTTCCCAAAAAGGCAGACTATACCCCAAGGGGTTTTGCATTTGCAGAGTTTGTCACTCCCCGGGAAGCGGAGAACGCGCTAAATGCGCTTCGGGACACCCATCTTCTCGGACGTAAGCTGGTTTTGGACTTTGCAGCAGCAGAGGCAGTTGATGCCGAGGAGGAGATCGCAAAGATGCAGAGGAAAGTAGGGGGTCAAGTCAATAAGGTAGCCCTTCAACAATTGACTGGGAAGGGGAGGACAAGGATCAATATTGGAAACGAGGATGAACTCGATGGTTGAGAGTCGAGGAACGAAGACTATTTCCCCATAATCGTCGACTCAGCCAGGCGAGAGCTCGGAAAGGCAAGGTTGAATGAATGCCCTCGCCGTCGTGCCCTCGTCATGCCCTCGCCCCGGGGGGTGCGTCTCCCTAGGAAGGGATCGAATTCCGCTGGATGGATGTATAGATGGGCTGACGGTCGCCTTTCAGCGAACCTGAACATGAACCCCTCGGCACCAGGGAGCCGCCACCCGTGGGCTAGATATTCGTTAAAGAATTCAGCATACAGACGGGAGTCGCAAGATGATCCATGTGTCTGATTTCAATCTCGTCCACATACCGGGCACCCATCGATCGATGCCACTTCTGCGAGGCGTTGTTCTCCGCACGCCCCCTCTTTGGTGACAAGACCCCTTGGTGATGAGACCATTCGGAGGCGGGCCACCCTCCCTTGCATACTAACGCCCTCAAGCCCTCGACACAAACCTCAAGCTGCCATGTGCCAGTGGCTGCTGTCATTGCTCGCAATTGGTCGCCACACCCCTCGTCGATATCCCTATGCACGATGCCTGCTGAGTTCCCCGCTGTTTGAGCGCCCTTCCCACCCTTCCCACCTCTCTCCCACCCTCCCCCCATGTACCCTCCATGTCTTGGGATGGATGGATGGATGGATCTCTAGATTTTGGGTTGAGGAGGGGCATCCATCGACCCTCTGTTCGGCGAACACGCTCCGCAGACTATCTATACTCTCTCCCAGGTCTTGGATTTATACGCTCCAGTACTTCCCCTGAAGACCTCTTCGTTCCAGTGACGAGCCGCCTTTCATCAGGCATACATCTATCCCACCATTCCACGTCTTGAATTCCTTTCAGCATTTCTCATCTTCTCTGACTTGCTTCTGCTTCTTACATCCATTCGTAGGGCAGCGAAAGGCATATCCGCTGGCTCGAGCTTGTTCTTCTGAGCACCTTTGCCGGCATTCCTTTACCCACAACCCATCCGCTGCCATGTCCTCATCAATCTATCACCCGCGGCCGGTGCTGTCGTCACAGAGATACTCGCCTTCTCCGGAATACCTGGACTCACGGAGAGGCAGCACATACGGCGCTGGTCGACTGCCGCTCCGAGAGAACAACGGTAATGCGCAGTCACACAACTTCAATGGTATGGTCTCATGCTACCAAAACTCGGTTGGCCTGTCGCCGTCCATGCCGTCCATGCAATCTATACCTTCGATGTCATCTATGCCGTCCAACATCCCCGCCCCCATGGTTCCCTCGCAATCGTTCGACTGCCTGTACCGTGTCCCGACACCTCGCAACCAGCCTCGCTTCCAGCGCAGAACCCGTAATGGCGTGAATCCTCTTTACTACTGGCCAGCCTTTCGCCAGTACCGCAACAGACAAGCTCACAAGGACACCCAAAAAGATAAGGGAGGTGTCTGGAGAAGACCGGAGCTCGAAGATGCCTTCGTTGACTGTAAGAACTCATCACTTCTACCGCCGCACAGGAGAGCAAGCTGACGATGAGCACCTAGCTGTGCTGCTCATGCCCCACATGGGCCGACGCAAGTTCTCCATGGGAGGCAAGCTTCACGGTCGCAATATGCTCATCAGCGAGTACATCTTCGTCATCTGTGTTGCGATTCTGGGTAGCAAGGAAATCTTCCGCATCGACAACAGCAACGACAGTATCGAGCAGATGGGACGGAAGCAAGTATCCAGCCACATGCAGGTTGTGAAGAAGTTCTTTGAGGATTTGCGCTGCTGTGAGTCCAAGCCTCCCTACTTTTGAGTGGTAGCTCAAATGTGCCTACTAACGCCGTCATGTCAGTTCACTTCCTCTTCCCCGCCGAGGAGAAAAAGGAGCCCGGTTCCACCAACTCGGACGATTACTACGACGAAGAGGAACAAGAGTCGTTCAAGTCTAACCCTGTCCTGACCGCACTGGCCGAGGGCCGAGTGCCAGATGTTAAGCCAAACTACGAGTATTTCTCCCAGCTCTTAGCACTCCAGTCTTTGATTTCGGTGCGCCCAAAGACGTGCGAAGTCTTTGTGTCATCTTCTGACGTCAAGATGCGGGACGAGATCGCCTACGACGCCAACGACAACCCACTGGACCAGGAGTCGTTCCCTCACCTGAACAAGTACAGCAATTGCGACGATAGCCCTAATGTTCTTGGCAAGGATGTGCTGCTCCACGAGTACACGCGGTCCCTGGATCGATCGACGTCGGCCTGTGTCAAGACGGTTACTCGTCGATGGCAGAAGGATGCGCCCGATATGTATGAGACACTAGATCTGCCTGCGCGAGACGAGGACTGCCTCCTGCTCGAGATGTGTGCCACCCTGGAGCTGCACGAGCACGCCAAGTTCCCGTCGGGCTCAGAGCTTACGGGCTTTGTTGAGGTGGCGATTACGCAGCCCAACCTCCAGAACCACCGATGGAAGTGTGTCACACGACTGACCCGCCCTGCAGAGCTGCACAGCGAGGACGTGAAGCCCTGCGTGTATACCAATGAGACGGGCATCCACCGTCGAGGATGCAGCGACTCCAAGGCAGACTGTGACTGCCACACGCGGCCGCGGCAGGACATCCACGTCCCCTTTCCTGCGGTTGAGTGGGCCAGCATCCTGAGCATGGCGGTCCAGTATCCAGACGTAGAGCACCAGCGCAAGAAAGAGAAGCGGTCCAAGCACGACGGCGACCGCAAGAAGAGCGACCTGGAGCGAAGCAGCAGCAAGCGTAAGAGATCCGACGACGACGGCGATGCTGCGTCTTGGGCTCGTCGCGAACCGACGGGCAGCGACCTGATCTGCAAGGTGGCCATGTATCAGGAGCTTTGGTCATGCGCCCCCGACTCGTCGCGATGGACCCGGCAGGGCATCGTCTTTTGGCGTTTCAACACGACCAACCAATGGTACAAGTACAACCCGGTGCTGAAGCCGGCGGGCACGACGTGGCGGTGGCTGACCATCAACGACCCCATGTCGCGATACCACCAGCAGAAGGCGCTCGTCTACCCGTCGGCCATGGTGTCGAGGGACTCGGTAATGTCGCCCACGCCTTCGGTCAACCAGCACATGACGGCCGTCATGAATGAGACGTTTAGCTCTGCCTGGGACAGCAACGTGAGTTTGGCACAGGCACAGGTGCCGACGGGGCCGCCAGCGAACAACGGGCTCACTTTGTTCGAGTCCTTCTCCAACGGGCTCGCTACTCCTCCGCCTACAGCGGGCCTGCATCCGTCCTACCCAACCAGCTTTGATCATCACATGCCCCAGACGCAGACCACAGGCGTTGGCTACTTGCCCGCCACTTGTAGCACAGCGAGCGCCGACTCGCATGCTGGCACGGGGCACAATCAGGCAGCGGCCGCGGCCTACTTTGACGGGCCAACGGCGCTGGCAGATCTCAAGCCTGTGATGCCAGCTGTCGGCTCCTTCACCGCTGCCACCTCGTCCCTGGACTTGTCGAACCCGCTCGTATACGACAATTCTGAGTGCGATACGGGCCTGCAGGGCTGGGAACTCCAGTCGCTCGACGCCTGGCCCGGCGATGCTTCAGCGGGCACGGACTGGGCATCCCAGACGACAAAGGTTGATCCTGGTGACCAGTCCACCATGTGGACACCGACACAATGGGCCCAGATGACTGCCAACGCAGGTGCCGGGACAGACCGCGATGGCAGCCCACGGCCGATGAAGCGGCGGCGAGGAGAGACGATCGATGGTCATGTGCCGGTCACTGTAGCAACAGGAGGTTGGTGAAAACAGGCACCAGAAGCAGAAGGATAGATGATGGCATCACAGGGCCTGGGTAACGCATTTTGGACACGCTAACGTCACGGATCTCACAAGAGTTCACGATGCTTTTCGTTTGGGGTGGCGTTTGGATAATAATGGGGTTTTCCGCTTGCAGAAGAATACCATAGTGGTTATAGACATGAAAAGGCATTTGTTTGGCAGTTAGGTAGCAGAACTAATTGAGCTGTGTTTACATCCACGACTGCATTTCCGCCGTTGAGTCAGTCCTGTTGGGACAGGTGAAGCATGGCCCGATGGTTCGTCAACGATACCAGGTGAGATGTCTCTCACAGAATGATGGCACTCTGCTCACGCTATGTGAGACGACAGTAAGGACATGCGCTACCGAAGAACGAGGATCGACTAGAATCTCAGAAGGGCGTGAAGAAATTCGATGTCTCTTCATCAGGGCTCTACCATTCTTGATTCACTTCAAAGAGGGAGTTCCACCTCTTCGCGACTTTGATAAAGAAAAAAAGTCAAGGAGAAACTGACACAGGATCTATTTCCACTAGAAAAGCAAAATAGGGGTGATCTGTCGGGATTTGTCAGAGACATGGTGATTCGGGTGGCTGAGACATGGGCGCTTGAGATAGAGGGTGGGTGCAGCCTTTGGGAATTTGTTTCTTTGTGTTTTTCCTCTTCTTTTTTTTCTCTTAGGCGCCTTGCTACTGTGCGATGCAACCTTGTTACCTTATTCTTTCTTTGAGCTGAAAATTGCCTTTCTTCTATTCTGGGTGCATCTGGGTGGCCAGGACGGACGAGGCAATATTGAGGTGGACGAAGGGTGCGGATATTGATGGAGGGAGGTGAAGCTAGGGTTAGACCTCAGGGAGGGGTGGAGAGAGAGATGTTTGAGGGCTGCGAATTGGATATCTCGGACGACAGTTGTCAAGGAGTTGAACGAAGGAGAATTCTGCTCAATGCGTTGATTAAAAGAAGGGAAACAGTGGTCAAGGAATGTGATGCAGTGAGAGAATAGAAGGGGACGTGGTGAATGTGGTCTGCAACTATCACTACACACGCACGCGCCATGCAGCCCCTTGCAAAAAATGACAGGGCATGACAGAAGGAATGGATAAGTGTCTGGGTTGACGATTGACGAAGGGATCTCCGATTTCAAGCCGCGCACAGATGGTAGCACAGATGGTTGCACTGATGGATGGTCGAGCACAGATGGCTGGACATGGATGGTTGCACAGGTGAGAGCACACAGAAGCGGAGGAACCAAGAAGGAAAAAAGCTACCAAGGGAAATTGTTTGCTCTGGCGGTGATCCCATGTCGGTTCGTTTGGGTATGGCAGGGATCTTCTTGAGTTAGTCAGTCACAGAAACGGTTTTGCAAATCCCGTCGCATGTTTGATTCACGAAGAGCTTAGAGGGCCAAAATGTTTGGAGTAAATAGAGGGAGGGCAGTTCTCCCACAAGATATGTTTGAACCCCCCCCCTCACCCAGTTGATTTTCGCCATTACTATTTTTTCCAGGTCTCCTGTCTATCATCTCCACCGGAATAATTTCACTTCTCTCATTTCTTCTGCGTCGGGCGCTTGGCCAAACCAGTCGGGCGCTACAAGATTAATGCGGTCGCCGGCCATGTCGAGACAATGGCACCACGACATGGGCCGCGTGGGACGACGGCCGAGAAAAAGAAGCCGACTGAATCAAGGCACGACCGACCACAACGATTAGAGCGGGTAGCACCAGCGGACGATGAGCTGTGTCGGCCATGGGCCTCGACAACGAAGGCCCCGAATGAGCCCACAAGGGCCGCCCTCGTATCAGGCCGGGCGGAGCGACGAAGAAGACTTGAGACGGGAGACTAGAAACTCGAACAGATTGAATGGCCGCGGAGCTCTATAACTATTTTTCGCGAAAGGCTTCCAGCCCCCCTGATCCTTGCCGTTCCGTATCCCTGGGGCCATCGCCGAGGAGGCGTCTCAGCCAATTGGCCGCCAGCCACTTGGGCGCGCTTGCGACAGAAGAGAAAGCGGAGAGATTGGGCGACGGGCGTCTAATCAATCAATGCCTTCGCTAAAAGCACTGGGCCCTGCAGAGCGCTAACCGGCCGTCCGTAGCCAATCCTCGCGCCCAGCATGTCCTAGTCTGGTGCAACGCGAACATACCCTAACGTTGCGAACAGTAGTAGTCTATCTTTGCGTCCATGGATAGCATCGATTTCCTTTCGCCAGGGGTGGTCTCGTGGCCCAAGCATGGATCTGCTGAGGCTCTGCAAACTCTTGTGAGCCACAGCCCCAAGATAAACCCGATCGGACATGGAGAAATAGAACCGACATCGCTCGTCCACTCAGGCGGCTATGGCCCTCGCTGCCTCGAAACGCCCTCAACCCCAACCCCGGAACATGGAATCCATCCCATATCGCCCCTGCCAGCACGGACGGGGGGCCTTTGGCCTTTGCTACCTCGGCCTTGCTACCTTACAACTCGGCCTTGCTACACCTGAAGGCCGAGACCCTCGTCCACTTTGTGCGACGCGGCTCCCTGGGGCCTGTCGAGGGCTGCTGGATCCGCACCGAGTGGTTGCGAGCGTCTCCCGGCAGCGCTTCCCCAGACAAGCGAGGGTCTCGTCGACTGCTTTCTTTAGCCTTTTCACTTGCCGCGGCTTTGGTCATGCCCATACCCATGCGATGGCTATTCCGATGCCCGTATCATGATCCGTCCCATGTCCCATGTTCCATGTCCTATGTCCCCTTGCTCATGCAAAGGCACGCACCGGGGGGCCGTCCATGCGAGCGCCCATCTCCCGCGTCTGGTGCCGTGTGGTTGTCGTCCATGTGCCGTCCAAGGCCCGTTTCCTCGACCACTGCCAGCCTGGCCAACGATAGGCCACCGGTCTCTCACCATGGACCATGATATCTACCCACCGAAGCCCCCTCCTCCGCCGTTTCTCAGAGCCAAGTGTTTCGTTACCATACGAATGTGTTTCGATCGGGTGCCTGCCGTGCTTGCTTGATTGCGTCGTCGTTACCAGTCCCCCTTGTTCGCTTGAATGCACGCCTCTCGTGCGCCCTCCTCATCAACCCGCTCGTCCTCCCATCTCATCTTGGCTTCCCGCTCCTGAGTCGCACTCTCGGCCATTCTTCCGCCTCGACGAACCCCCGGTTCACCCTTTCACACGTCACTCTATCCTCATCCGTGACTCACTAGCATGGACATGGTCTAAGAGAGGTTCACAAATTTTTTCTTTCTTTCCCTTTTCGTCTTTCAGCCTTCTATTCTGCTGTGCTCTTCCCCTTTTCTGGCCTTCAATATTTTATTTCCTTTACTCTTTCCTTGTGTTGCAGTTTCTCCTTTGAGGCTCAGCGGGACTGACCAAATAACCACCATAAACCGACGCTGGACGTTGATCAATTACAATCCTCTTCGACACTGTGAAATCGATTCACACAAACATCAGCTCGGACTTGGATCAAACTCACCTCGGAAAAATACAACCTAAGGCATCACAAACAAAGTCCTTGAAATTCACTTGGGTTTATTGAGCTATTGATTCACTGATCCATTGCCATTTTTATTGTTCATCATTCAATAAAGGCCCTTGTTAGTGGCTGCAACAATTGCTAGCTTCTAGTTGCCGCAACTCGTCACTGCTCAATTGGTCACCAGCTGCCAAAGACTGGCCAAAGAACCATCCTCACTGTTCAACTGCCAGCCAGCTGCCAGACACCTGCCAAAGAAAGAAACTCATCACTATTTTCCAAAACAAAATAACGGCCGCTCGCCCACTTTCTGGCAACCAAATCACCTGCCCGCTTTCGTGACGGATGCTGCACTTTCTTTCTCTCCCTGCACATAAAGGAACACCTTCATTCTCCCCACGGGACTTACCAGAATCGTACTCCTTCCGCTCCTGAATCCAGAACCTCCTTCACAGCTTCTGCACGAAAGAATCTGTATCCCCCAACTTCAACCTTCCCTCCCACAACATAACCTACTGCCAACACAAGGCACCATGAAGATCCCTTCGAAATCTGCCGCCGCCCTCGTGGCCACCACCTTTGTCTCCATGGCACCGTCTGTTACCGCCCACTCCTGGGTCGAGTATGCCAAGAAGCTCGCAAGAAACGGCACCATGGTCGGCGACATTGGATATCCTCGAGGATACGTCCCGCGAAACTCTACCGATCCAGCCTACTCTGACTCGCTGCCCCAGAACATTCTCCCGGTGTCTGGCCAGTCTTACTACTCGGGCAACGAGATCATTAACAAGTACCAGTTGGAGGAGGACCCAGAGTACCCGATGCTGGAAGCCGCCGCTGGTGACTACGTCGCCATCATGCATCTGGAGAACGGCCACACCACCCTCCCTGAGAATCAGCCCAAGAAGCCCCTGAACCGCGGTACCATCTACTTCTATGGCACTACCAAGCCCAAAGATGAAGAGAAACTGTTCGACGTTCATCTGCTCTGGGACACCCAAGGCACTGGCGGTGATGGCCGTGGCAAGCTGCTCGCCACGCGCAACTACGACGATGGCCAGTGCTATCAGACCAACGGAGGCGTCATCAGCACCGAGCGCGCCAGTAAATTCGCCGCCCAGGGCGCCATCCATGAACAGGAATTGGCTTGCCAGTCCGATATCAGGCTACCCGACAACCTCTCTGAGGGAGACATCTACACCATCTACTGGTACTGGGATTGGCCCGACCTGAACTCTGACGCCATTGATATTAATGCTACCACTGACGGCAAGTTCCCCTGGGCGGGCACTTTCATGCGAGGAGACCAGGACCCCAACGGTTTCACTATGGCTGCCATCGCTCGCAATGAGAGCTACTCCAGTGTCATCGACATCAAGATCACCGGCTCTAGCGCGGATTCTTATTCCGCCAAGGGCTCCGGCTCCGGCTCCGGCTCGAAGATTCTGGATTATGTTCCCGACCAGAATATCTACTCGGTTGGCATCAAGGCGCAGATGGAAACCAACTTCCAGATCATTGTCGACGATGACAACAGTACTCCTTCTGCAACCACCCAAATTACCACACCTTCCGCTACTGCGCCGGCAGATGGAGGCTCGAACGGTGGCGCCGCGACGGTGACCATCACTCAGACCGTCCGCCCCCCTGCTTCAGTGACAACCGTTTATGTCACGATGCCTGCCGATGCTGCTACCGAAGAACCCACTAGCACCACAACAACAACAAAGACTCTCATGGTCACTCGGTCAGTGACCTCAGGTGCTCTTGAGTCGGTAGCTACGCCGTCAACATCTACCGTCACAAAAGTCCTTACTACCCATATCAACGCCGGCTCGTCTTCTCAGTCAACTTCGACGTACGTTTTGACCATGACGACTCATATCAACACCCCAGACTCTCCCGCTCAGACCACCTCAACGGTCTTCAAGACCTTGACCACTCACATCTCACATTCCTCGGCAACGCAAGTAACGTATCCGGGAGGCCAGTTTCGAGAGACACCCGTCTCTGCCGAAAGTTCGACAACGTCCACTAGCTCAGATGGGGCCATAGTACCGACCCCCTTCATGCGTCGACGTGGAAACTGGGCCTTTGGTGCCTTTTAAGGAAAAGCTTCTCTGGTCTAGTCCTTGAGACAAAGGGGCTGGGGTCTTGAACGGACTGCATCTGCCTCCTTTCATGACACTCCCATATTCCAAAGTTATCCGAATTTTCTCTTTCTTCTTTTTATTATTATATTTCGGTACATACATGGCGCAGCCGCTATCTCCATTGCTGGATGCTAGGCGGGAACTGGGAAGGAAAAGTACCAGCACACAGCACAAGGTGCAGGGCGGGACAGGCATGGGGCGGTGGACAGCATATACGGTGTTGGATACATAGATACCATTTGTTTAACTCGACCACGGCAACCACTCTTGCTTGATGCAACAGCGGCCGTGCGCAATCTCGCTTCTTCTTCTTCTTCTTCTTTTTTTGTTGATTTGATTTGGTTCATGGGATGAATGAAGGATACACGGACTCGGGAATCTCCAAGGGTAGACAGGGCAGGCAGACATTTCCAAAGCTTGCCTTTGAGAACCTCAAATTCAAAACACGTTGCTTTTGAAAACTATGCCTTGAATTATTGTATAGGTGATGACGATTGGGCGGCCCTTTTCCATGTTACCCCGACTCACGTAACCCCGACATGAGGTGTTTGTTGGCACTGAGGGAAGCAAACGCAGAGATTATGTGCGAAGAGGATTGTCCAGAGTTAGCTGTAGAACGGTACACATGTGAGAAAACCGCCGACAACCGGGCGATCGAGTTGTATCCCGACGGGTATCTATGTATGACGGTTCCTGGTGCTCGTGCCGTTCGGCTTCGCATTCTTGCACACCCAGCTCCCCATTTTTGTGATCCTTACTGCTCTGTTACATAGTGATGTGGCTAGAAGGACCGACGGGATGTATCGTCCCTCTCTACATCTCACCACTCTGGGCAATGACGACGTCCATGTTGGGCACGTCCTTACCACGATAGCCAGTCTTGGTGGCCTCCATCTTCTTGACAACGTCCATGCCGTCGACGACCTTGCCGAAGACGACATGCTTGTTGTCGAGGAAGGGCGTGGGGACGGTGGTGATGAAGAACTGGGAGCCGTTTGTGTTGGGGCCGGCGTTCTGTGGTGGATGTTAGAAGCGTTTCTGTGTAGCAGACAGGATACAAGATGCGACGGGAGAGAGGACATACCGCCATAGAGAGCAAACCGGGCTGGTCGTGTTTCAGCGTAAAGTTCTCGTCTTCGAACGCCTTGAAGCCCCAGATGCAGGTCGATCCGGTTCCGTCGCCGTTGAGGAAATCACCACCCTGGCACATGAAGTTGGGGATCTAAATAAACACGGTGTTTTAGCATTTGCTAACTCAACCGTAGGGGAAGTGGGGAGGGACGCACTATGCGGTGGAACTTGGAGCCCTTGTAGCCCTGAGGCCGGCTGGCGGAGTTCTTGGACTCGCCGGTGCAGAACTGGCGGAAGTTCTCTGCCGTCTTGGGGACGACATCTTTGAAGAGCTCAAAGGTGATGCGGCCAAGAGGTTCGCCTGGGTGTAAGTCGAGACAAAGTCAGCGGGCATGTCAATGATGGAGAGTAAGTGAGAGAGGGAGGAGAATCATGATGTATGGGCAATTGACTTGTGTCGAGTGCCATTGTTGCCATCACGATCTCGTACGGAGGTTCACTTTGCCATGGCTATCAACCATCTACTAGGATGGGAATAGCTTCAAGACGCGGAAGAACCCCGGCGGAGGGAGTGAACGACATGGGCACAAGGGCGAGCGGAAGGACTTACCTCCGAGGGTGATGTCGAAGAAGACGCTGCAACAGCGCAAAGCCACGCACACGAATCAGTCCACACACACTTTGCTTGACTCGACGGCATCAAGCCCGTTCACAGACGATGGCGGGAGTAGCACCGCCACCAAAGGCCCCTCCCCGAAAGCGGGCCTGACGGACACGGTACCCCGGGCCCGAAAAAAAAGGCACGAGAGAAGTTCCAGGGAGGGGCGAGAGGAAGTTTGAGAGGGGAGTGTGTAGGGGACTCACAGCGGGTTCCCGGAGTCGGGGAGTTGCGTAGGCGGCATTGTTCAGATTGCTCAGGGGCTGTTCCGGGGAAGACGGCAAGGAATAGGCTCTGTAAGTTACGTGCTGGTGAGGTGCTGCAATAGGGACTGGACGCAGCAGGAGGAGGGCTCGAGGAACGACTGTTGAGCGTGGATTCCCGCGCATCTACTGACCGTCCCTGGGCGTCTTTCTCTTAGGATGGGGCTATTTTGTGGAGAGGAGCCAATGCGCGTTCTTTTTGACGGGACAAAGCTAAGCTAATCCTAGCCCCGTTGTTGCAAGTGTTCGAAACGTGGGGCAAAATGCACTCTTTTTTGTTGCATTCAGCCGACTTTGTTCCATCCGTTTCGCTCGCTCCCCCCACAGCCTTGACTGACGGTGAATGAGTGAGCCGATGGGCCAGTGACCCCGGCTCACTGAGGCATTACTTACACCTACAGGGCCCTTTGGCACGCTCAACAGGCCTGGTGTCTGAAAGATGATTGTGTAGATGGCATTGCGGCTGGGGTGGGTGGCAAATACTCCTATTTCCCTTCTCAGCAACGAGGTGGTGGTGAATGGGAGGCCTCGTTGATAGCAACCAGGGAAACACGATCCTTATCTCCCGTCTTTGCTGCTGCTTCACGCCAAGAAACGCAGAAACTCGTCTCTTCAGCGCCCACTCGACTTCTTTTGGGGCTTGGATCCTGGCTCTTACTTCTGGGCCCGGGGACGTCTGGGGCGCTTGAAAAGGGCGGGGAGAGGGGGGCCAAGCGAGTTGGTACGGTAGTAGGCGGGCGACGGAATTGGGAAGCGATGCAACGCCATCGGACGCGGGGAAGCGAAAGGACGGGGTTGAAGAACGGGGGCGAACGAGAAAACCGCGGACGGGATAGTGCGATACCGTTCTGCGCTTGGTGTTGGGCGAAGCTATTCCGTTCAAAGGTGCTAGCTAGCTTACCTCGGGGTGGCCGCTACGCATGCACAATAATTCCCTCTGGGGAGTTGTTTCTTAGCCTGCGCCTCTCTCTCCCAATTTGCATGTTTGGTTGTGACGAGGCTAGGCAGCACGAACTGCATTGGGAAGGCCGTTCGTTTGCTGGTCTTGCCGAGCAGGACTCTTGGCCTGCGTGCGTGTCTGTGGACAGGACGTGTGTGTGTGTTGTGTGGATGGATGTGTGCATGCATAAGCTTGAGAGGCTTGGAGACAAACTCCAAAGGGTTGGATTTGACGAGCTCTGGTGCTTGATAAGAGAATGCATGTAATCCAGAGAAACACCATACCTCGTCTTCTGCGATTACCCGTCGGAGTATCTGCAAGGACTTTGCAAAGGTCTCTCGCTCTCTCCGCACTTCTTAACCCCGTGCACAGACCACACGGGAAGCTCTTCCCGCTAATGATTGCGGTGTGAGTGAGACGGAGCTGAAGAGTTCCGACGGCCGCTCATTATGATCAGCAAGATCCAATTGCTCATGGCAGTGTTAGTGAGGCATCCTGGGACTTGGGTGTAAATACTACGGGACGCACATCCCTCCGTGACCCCTCCATCTCTTCAATCTACCAAACCGGTAGATTCATATTGCATCAGTCTGCGCCTTGGTGACGAGGTGCGTTCCCGTGATGGCCACGGTGATAGGGCCCGGACATGATCCATCTGGGCGCGTATGGCCGTCCAGATGCAGGCCAAGATGGACTAGCATTCAAAACACAACAAAGTTTGGATTTCAAAGCATCTACTGGTCCTCTACTCCGTACAGGCCCGGGTAAGGGTGTCTAAGTTCCTACGACGTCGCACCGGTGTCTCTCCAACACGACACGAGCTTTCTTCGCTGAGGAAAGGTGTGCATAGCCCCATCGATCTGAGGCAAGTCAAGCGGAGGTTTGTTTGCTGCGATCCATTGCCCGTCGACTCGGCCATCCGTGGTGTTTTGGGCGGGCCTGTCCACTTACGTACGCTTTGCACTGCCGAATGTTGACGACGACCAAGGCCGGTATCTGGTGCCAGCTCACACCTTGGCAGGCCCCTCCCCTTGATGATTCCTCAGCTTACGTCCGTCATCATCCCTTGATTTTATTTTCAATACCAAGAACCCGGCCTTGGAAACACAGCCTGCGACACCCGGCATAAAGTGTATCTTTTTTCCATTGATATTTTTTCCCCGGCCCACATTATGAGCGATCATCTTTTCATTCTCACCACAAGGTACAAACGGGGTGCAACGTGGGGCCGAGTCGCCGGGAGTGCTGGGATGGGAAATCTCACCGCGTCATAGCGCGCGAGAAACTCGACCAGGACGAAAGACGATCTTCTGCAACTGCCGGAATCGGCGGGGAGTCAGGCGATGGAGGGGTTACCTGACGATGGGGGAGAGAAAAGACGAAGAACCGTCCAGCGGCAGCAACGGGAACAACGGGGGCCATGAGGCACTTATGTCTCCGTCGCAGCCGAGAGAGCCGCGTCTTCCGTCGTCTCGCGGTGAAGGCATTCTCAGTTTGATGCTGGGAGCTGAGGCATGAGCAAGCGAATGAAATAAGCCACCTTCCACAACCATGTGTGCTTCGCCCATTGATTGCTCACGAAAGAAATGCTCCGTTGGCATTACTTGTCGCGACTTGCAACTGCTTTGGGATTGCTCCTCGTAGGGGGCGTCCCGTTTCGTAGTAGTTCTGTTGACGAACACCTTTTGATACAAAGGGGCTTGCAAGCTGGGCCAATCATGGAGCCGAACCGTCATGACCACGGCTTCAAACAAGATGCTGGACCGACAAGTGAATGCGCCCCAATGGCGGCAGTATCACGCCAAAACAAGGCCGGGCAGGGAACATCAATAAGAGATGGATATCGACAGCCAGCGAACTAGAACGTGCTGTGCAATGTTCCCGAAAGCGACGAGCCATCATCGCTGTGAATACCTGAATCAGCCGTGCGCCTTTACTACACCCACTCACTCGCATGGCACACACACCCACAAGCCAGAATCGACGCTAAGGGGCCGTGCGAAAGAGCCAATGGATGCACTGGGCTGGACCTTTGGATTTTTGGGCCATTGTTCTGGCCTGTCTCCACTGCATCTGAGCTCAGATTTGACAGTTTTTGGAGTGCAAGCGTTACATGCATGCATGGGGGAAGTAACTTCGTACCTTACACAGGCGCCATCCACAAGTCGGGTAGGTTACCTTAGGTGCGAGGTGTCTTTCGAGGTTGACGAGAATCGATTCGCTCATGCTACTGCTGTCAAGGAGCATCCTTGGCGGACTATCGCAAACTCAGGAACGTCGTACGAAAGCATCTACGGCAGGGGGCCGCTAATGTTAATTGAGTTGCAGTTCATCCGTTGTAATTCTGAGCCGCTGGTTCGACAGGTACTGTTACAGGTCATTTTGGCAACGGGAACGTACAGCCGCAGTGTTTCATCGTGCGCGGCACGACAGGTCGCGGCGGGCCACTTTGACGGCGGCAGCTATAAACCCCCCACTGCAATAATGGAATAAACAAAGTGTCTTGCGTAAAGATGCGACGTGCAGCTCCCTTTGAGTTGCTTGAATCTCACCGGGCAAGCCTGAACGGAACTGGCATTATTTTCCCCTGGGATCCTGAGACGGGCTGGGCCCTGGGGCGAGTGAGACGATGGATTCCATCCCATACAGGACGGATGCAGATGCAGATGCCATGCGGTGTAAGCTGCTTGCGTGCGTACGTACTGTAGTACGAGGTCTGCGGAACACGGGCCGCCTAGCGAGACTGTTGCACAAGACGTGTTGCAAGTAGACAAACTGGATCAAGGGCGCAGGTCAGCGGGACGCCCAGCTTCGCCTTGCTAGCCCAGGGCAATGTCGTATCCTGCAATTGACAGCACTGATGAGACGCAGAGTGGATGCTCGCCATCGACATCGTCATCAGGGATCCGAACCCCGGCCGGACGGTCCCAGAAGCAAGGAGCGCATTGCTCAATAGTCCATCCATCATCCCTCCAATACAACAACCCATTCGCCTTGCTGCAGTCCTGGCCCGGCCCCTCGGTGAATGCCCTTTTTATCTGGAGCATTGAAGACAGCTACGGGGTGCAAGCCCATATATATTGCCCCAGTTGTGAGAGAGCCTGTGCTCGACACGGCAACTCCCTTCGACCTGATGCTCACCTCGGGAAGACCGCCGTCGTGCATTGATACCGACAGAGTGGTGAGAGTTTTGGGACCGTCACAGACCATGCGAACGCAACCACCGCAGGGAGTCCCCGTGACACTCATCCACAAGGTTTGCGGAAGCTTTCGTCAACGGCAGCCGACCCGGAGTTTTGGAGCGTTCTGGGCGCGGACCTGCGGGCGGGTTGAAAGTCATCAGGCGACAGTTTTGCCATGCCTCAACTGTAGAAGGTTTTGGAGACGGGTGGCGCGCGCCGGACCCTGAGCGGACAAAGATTGTCTCGCATCATCTGAGATGTTTTCACATGTCTTGCGTAGGCCCGTGACAATTCTCTGCGGGCGCGGTGAAGCTCGAGAAAAAGGCAATGGGATTTCGACAGTCGCCGCGCGGGCCGGGCGGGACTGAGACAGGTTGGCCGGCATTAAGTGGGCCAGTTGGCCAGCGTGATGTACGGAAGACGGCGCCGAGGAGGCCAAGGATGCGTCCGTTGCGTGTTAAAGGGAAAGGCCCCGCTTGTTTCGCTCGTCCCGACGGCTCTTAAGATGCTACGATTCATTGGGTTTGCGGCAGTCACAGAACAGCTACGGCCTGATCGGGGACATGGGGATGGAATCTTTGTACTGGATTGGGGGTCATCATGCCCACACTTTGGTGGTGAGCGAGGGATGACGGCATCTTCCCACTCTAGATACTGGTGTTGACCCTGGACCGTTGTAGGTCATCGACCCTGCAAAGATCGCCGTCAAACGGCTCCACCCCCCCTCCAAGCGGTCGCTGCGCCACGAGTGTCAGCGGCAGCGCAGCAAGCCGAAGCCAGCGTAGGGGCTAACGATTTGTATCCGGGACAAAATAGAGGACCGATGCTGGAGAGCTCCGTCTGGCTGCAGCGGGAGGTTCTTTCGGATCATGTTAAGAAGAAGTCTAAATGCGGCACCATCCAGCGAGCATAGTGAGATAGCAGCTCGTTGTGCCGTGGTTCCCGAATGCTCGAATGAAGACGAGCTACTGTTGAAAATGACATATATATCTACGGCTTCCTACGCACAGCGTACGACTAGATCTAGACCGTACATCCCACGGCGCTCTCCCTGTTATCGGACGAGCTGGTCTAAGCGCAGATACGAACGCCGTGACAAGCCCCTGCCCGTGTGAGTCCCTTCTTAGTGCGCTATCGAAATCCAAGCGCCCTGGACCGACTGGAGAAAAGTAAGAGCGCCTATTACAAGACGAAAAACCGAGGGGAACGATCTGAAAGCCAAAATCCACTCTGAATCAGTCTCCTGTTTGCACAGGGCCAACCGGCAGCAAGATCGCGACGGACGCTACGACGACCGTTCGTCTCGCAAGACAGGGGCAGTCCGTTTTCCCTTGGCTCTCGAGGAGCCTTCTCAGCTCAAACCCGATCCGTTACCCACCTCACCCTTACGCTTAAATCGCTCCCTGGTCGTCGCCCATCGGCCATTGTCGACCGCGTTCATCAAGCAAGCAATCAAGGAACGACACCAGCCCAACAAATCGAAAGCTCCAACGGCACAGCAGCAAAAGTAATAAAAAAGCTCGAGTCTCAGTGCGGCAGGCCATTCAGCCAACCACGGCCGCCCGCGTGCCAGCCCCTCCTCCCAAGAAGTCCAGCTGGCAACTGGGGTCCCAGGAACTTCGCTCCCCCTCTTCCCGTCTCAAAGCAGCGATCCCCGCCCCCTGTTGGTCGCTGGTTGTGGCCTCTTGAGCGACTTTACAGGGCATCGCTCGCATACCATACCTGACAAGCCTCTGGGGCACGTCAGAAGCGCCTCTGTTATGGTAGCTTAGATTTACAGGGCGGTTCAGCGCATTCGATCAAGTGCATTCAGCGCATTCAGAGCCCTGCGGCAAGGCCTAGGTGGCCCTGGCTCTTGGGTTTCTCCCCCCCTAGACTGCACGCGGTCTAGTGGCGTCCAGCCACAGGTACCCATGCACAGTGCCTCCCACGGCCCCTCCGTCTCTTGGCTCTCTTCAGTTGCTTCCAGGCTTGGCCTCTGGCTCTCCACTCGCACTCTTGCGCTCGTCCACTGGCCACTCACCAGCCGCCTCTACCATCCCGGCCCGGTCTCGCCCCATTCCTCTCTTTCCCTCTTTTCACCTGCCCACTCGCACTTTCCCACGCGAGTCGTCGCTGGTCGCCCTTCCTCCCATTGCCTTGGCCTCGCTCACTCCCACTCCACCTGCACTCCGCCTCCGCCGTCACCCCATATCCAGACCTAGACCCATCCCATCCCCGTCCATCCTCTTCCATCCTTTCCTATCCATCCAGGCCATCCAGCATCCTACGGCACGACTTCTCTCCCTCGCTTCTTCTCTCCCCGCCGGACCTGACGGAGCAGGATCGTGTGAATAGTTCCAGAGGGATATCGTCGCTGAAAGTAGATCGGAACCTACATCTGCATCGGTTCCGCATTTCCGCCCGCCAACCGCTCCAACCCGGGCTCGTTTGCCTCTCCCGTGCATCTTTGCTTGTCGACAATCCATGGTACCCGCACGGTAACCCCCGAGTCAATTCGAGCCCGCCTCCCATAGCTCAAATCCTGTTCGAGCCGACGTACGATCGTAAAAATGGCCGTCGTTAACCAGTTGGTCGATGAGGCTGCTCGTCTCGTTGCCAGAGCAGCCGCCGAATCTTCGACAACCGCCTCAAACACCGCCAGTGCTGCATCCGCCACCAACAGCGACAGCGGCAACAACAAAGACAACAACAATGGCTCTAGCTCGCCTTTGCTGTTCTTCGTGGCGTTGGGTTTTGGCGTCGTCTTCACAAACCTCTGGTGAGACTCCGGCGCTGCATGCTTTTACTTTCCAACCGTGCATGCATGGTTCGAGGTAAAATAATTGGACGCTTTCTAACATGTCTCAAGGATTATCGTCGGTGTAAAGTACTGCTTCCGATATAACGCTCGGAACCGTCAGCTCCGAATGAACGAAGATGGCGAGCCCATAACTCTGGAGAACATGCCCCGCCCTCATCGCCGCCGCCGCGAGAAGAAGCTCATGACCATGGACGAGGTCAACGACAAGTTCCCCATGATGAAGTACAAGGCCTGGGTTTCAGACCGCGCCAAGGAAGGCCTGCCAACGGCTGGTGGAGTCTCCGTACCGCCGAGTCGTGCCAATAGTATTCGAGACGCCGACGGTATCGTACCTGACTTTTCGATCAAGGAGCGTGACTCAACCGACGAGCGCCCCACGACGAGTGCCGCAACGCCCGCAAAAACGGAAGGAGATACATCGGAAATCGAGAAGACGAAGGACGCATCGAACCAACCTACTGAGTCTGGCCAGACTTCCGGAACTCAGACAGAACCCCTCAATAAGGACAACGCACTCCACCGTGTCTCGAGCGAGGAGACCGACGATGACGAACACATCGACGGCGCACTGCCCCCCGAGTGCTTGGAAGCCCCTGGTGACTCATGTGCTATTTGCATAGACACCCTGGAGGACGATGATGACGTTCGTGGATTGACTTGTGGCCATGCATTCCACGCTGTTTGCGTGGACCCCTGGTTGACTAGCCGCCGCGCCTGCTGCCCACTTTGCAAGGCGGACTACTACGTTCCTAAACCTCGTCCTGTACCCGAAGGCGGCGATGCTGCTGCTGCCAACAACGCCAACTTTGATAACCGTACCAACTCTCGTCTCAACCTCCCCGCTGGCCTGCGTAACGCCTGGTTCCGATCTTCTCGACAATCACGATACGGGCAGTCGAGAGTTCGTGGAACGGATGACGCTCGTCAAACCCAACCGCGCCGAGCTGTCCGTCAAACCACTGGGGAGGAGGCTGTGAGGCCCGCTCAAGGGACTGAGCAACAGCGTACGACGGAGGTTGCTGAGACATCCAACGGTGGCATGTTGAGCTCCGTGCGAGGCGCCTTCAGCTTCGGTAGGAGACGGAATGAGGTCTCACTCACCACTCCGGTGACTGTCGACACAGTCACGCCCTCACAGCTAGAGTCAGGAAACCGCCCTGCTGTTGCTGCTCAATGATCGGGACCTGGTTTTAGTTTGCCAATGCAAGGCGGGGAAATCCTACGTCGTATTTGGTCTAGATCCTCATGCTCATTCAAATCTTTACGACACACTACATCCTTAGTGATGGCTTTCTCTCCTTGTCTAATCGTGAACATTGGGCACCACCATCATGAATCTTCGCACTATACACTGGGATCGAACTCTCGCATTATGAAACGGCATATCTTTTTTTTGGCCTTTGGTTTCCACCCGCATCACGTACGCGCTCGAAGGAGATGGAGGAGAGAGGAATGAATGGGACGTTTTCGAACAAGGTAAGGCTGATACTATGTATATTTTAGCTGGGGTACGCAGGAAACTCAGCCTCCTCGTGCGCTAAGAAGGATGAAAGTATAGCGCGGGGGGGTTCTGGGACGCCTTGTTTACTTATATGAAGGGTGGCTTTTGTAACTGCATTTGGGCTGGAAAATTCGGGATTCAGCTGGAAACGGAGTGAGCGGGGAGTTTGATGATTCTGGGCCTGTTTGATAGTTGGATGGCGCAATGAAATATCTGTTCTCTCCAATTGTTTCAGTTTGATCCGTGACGTTGATTCGTATGTATCGTGCTTGACTGCATGCTACCTACCCCCGTGATTATACACCCTGAGAGAACATTTTATCTTGCGTACGTATCGCATAACTCCAATTTGGGAGATACTACAAGAATGATCCCTTGGAGAACCTCCCGCCAAAGTTCGCTGCCTTGGTCATTAACTCCTTCCTTTGCGCTGTCCCGATCTTTCCACCCAACGCCATATCCTTTTCCCTGTCAAACGCTCTCTTGCTCGGGTCATCCTCTTCCTCAACCTTCTCGCCAGCCTTCTCCCTCCGACCTTGGTGCTCGTCGTAGAGACTCTTGCCCCGCTGTGCCTCGATGTTGGCCGCGATCCGCCGTTGCCGTTCCTCTTCCTTCTTAGACTTTGTGGTGTCAGCGGCTGCCTCCTTGGTCTTGTCTTCGCGACCCAGAACAGAGTCCTGAAGGCGCTTGAGTTTCTCTTCCGGCGTCTCAGTCCAGATGGAAGACACTGTGGATGGGCCAGAGGAGGCAGGCTTGGAGGCGAACTTGCGGTTGCGCATGCGCGTTGGGTCGCGCTCTGAGTAGCCGGAGGAGGTCGGGGGCGCAAGCATCCACTCGTCGCGTTCAGGTCGAGCTTCTGCGACGGGCAACTGAGGGCCTACAACACGTTTGTTTGCATTCGAGGCGCCGGGGAGCGCGGGGCCATAGTCATCTTCTGAATCAGACGAAGATTCCGCATCGTCTTCAGGTTGGGCTGAGCGGTTCGCGGGAGGTAGGGCCGGCCCCACGTTCCGTTTGGACGGCGCCGGGCCACTGTCTGAGTCGGAGCCAGAATCGAGGTTGATCTCATCCTTGTTATTGCGAGGCGGTAGTGACGGGCCGACATCGGGATTTGTGGTTGCAGGTGCGCTGGGGCCGTATTCATCGTCGGAATCGTCGAGGTCGATTTCGTCCTCGTTTTTGGATGGAGACTCGCTGCGTCGGAGTTTGCTCGGGGGTGACGTCTCAGACTCGGGCGCCCGCTTCCGCTTTGATAAATGAGATGGGAACTGGGGTCCAATTGAAGACATGATGGGCGATCAGTCACAGAGTCGTCCCGTCTGGAAGAGCGCTTCTAGAAGCGAAACTGTGCTTCTGGCGGGATATGGTTGGAGCAGTTCGCAGTGGGGACAGGCGTTTGCGACGGTCTAAAGACGTCACCGCACAGGGAAATCGCAAGGTTGGGTTAAGTCGGAGAATCCTCGGCCCGCCCCGTTCGTGGCTGCTGCGCCCTCCAAGGCAGCCGGGATGGGTGCAGACGAACCACCAAGCTCGACCCAGCTCTCAAGACGCGAACAAGTCGTCGATTTCGGAATTTTCGGATGTCTTGAGCAGATTCTGTGAAGCAGAGAGGCAATCCCCCCGAAGCTCTTCTACCTTTCCTCCCTTCAAGACCCCTACGGGCTTAACGAGACGCCACGCGAACCTGTCGTGGTGCGGCCGCGAACGAGAGCTCCATACACAGTCGCCTTATCGCAAGCACAAGCTTCCAGTGATCCTTAGCTGCGCCTGGTCATGACCCCGACGCGGTAGTGATTGCGCATGCAGTGATGGAAGCCACGGCGCAATGGATCCAGAAGACTTGTCTCTCACAGGGGACGCGGGCTCCGACGATGGCGACACGATAAAGGATGTCCTGGAGGGGGCTGGTGATGGCTCAATGAGCTCGCACGACAGCTCGGCCAGTGACCATCCAACACCCGTACAGCTAGGTAACGGCTCCGTGACGAACCGATTCCGCGAGATCATCCAACAACAGCATCATGACGGCTCAGATGTGAGCTCCTTGGCCGGTAGCGATGTGCATGGTTTACCAAAGAGGGCCGGCAGTCCCATTGACTCGGTCCTGTCGGGCCCAGATGATTCGCCTTCAATTCAGGTAACATGAGGCACTTCTTCGCCGCCCCCTACACTTCTGACCAGCCGCAGGGCTCCTTCATATCATCTCCTGGGAGCAGTCTACTCCCTTCGGTCGCCTCACGCCCTGGCCTGAGTAGCCCCACGCCCTCCTTCCGCCCCTTCGACCGTCGATTCCAATCCCGCATCTCCTCCCCGGGCATCCACACACCTCGCTCGGCCTCTCCGGCCTTCCTCAACACCCATAGCCGTGGTGTATCACTTAGTTCGCAATTTATGCTCGACCAGGCCGATACCGACACTCCGTCGCCGCCATGGGAAGTGGTTCGGTGGACACGCCTTCGGAAGCTCAATGGGCAAGCCTTCTCAGAGGTAGGGAAGCGCAATTTTGGTTCACCGACGTGCTTGGCGGTGTCGGCGACGATTGTGATAGGAACTTCGAAGGGAATCATATTAATCTTTGACTACAACCAAAACCTCAAAATGATCATTGGGCCCGGAACAAAAGGTAAGCTTGAAGTGGTGTCGTGGAGTCGCAGCCAGAGCTGACCATTGGAAGCTGTTGAATGCGGCCCAATCACTGCGATCGCCATATCCGCCGACCACTCGACGATCGCTGGAGGCCATGCGAATGGCTACATCTTTACCTGGGACACGGGCCGAGCGTCGAGACCATTCTTAACGATACCACACCTCGACCCTTCGCAACTCAAGAACCGAATTTCAGACGGCCATGTTCCCGATGTATCAATTACTCACCTCGGGTTCCTCGGGACTCGACACACTGCTTTGGTTTCAGCCGATGATAGGGGAATGGCATTCTCTCACCTCGCGACGAGGGGCACCGGCTCACTAGGACGAAGTGTCAAGACGCACCGTATTCTCGGCCGATACCCCGATGCGCCAACGCCTGCAGGCAAGACAGTGAAGCCCAGCACCGTCCTCGCGTTTGCACCACTGCCGCTGGGAAATGTTGAGCGCTCAACCGATGGCCTTGGCTTGACAGCTATGCTGACCCCCTACCTCCTGGTAATTGTGTCAACTACGCCAGTTGCCCAGACCCAGCACAAGTCTGCGCGACCAAAGGATGTGCCCGCCCACAGCGCCATGACTGGTTGTTTGGCATGGTTTCCTGCGGTACAGCTCAAGGTTCCGGATCCTCATACGGGGAGCGACATCTCAAAGGTGAAACTGGCGTATTGTTGGTCAAATGTCCTAACAGTATTGGACGTCGACGAAATTCCTCGCGAGGACAAAGACTCAGCACCATCGTTCAGGTTCAAGGCGCGAAACAGATGGAAGTGCGAGGAGGCTATTGTTGCTGTCCAATGGCTGAGTCGCTCGGTCCTCGCCGTTCTAACTATTTCACAGAGGCTAATTGTCCTCGAAGACAGAACCATGCGCATGACGGAGGGTTTCGACCTTTTACAAAAATATATATACCACACCGACTTATTTTCGAAGCAACTTCACTCCCTCGTGGAACAGCTAGACGAGAATGATGCGTCTATGCACGGAGTTGTAGCGGATGCTTTCTACATGAGTTTCAAAGCCTACAAGGGGAGGATATTCATCCTCGGCTTCAACGAGGTCTCCATCGGCGCACTGTCAAATTGGGCAGACCGATTGATTGCCATGATGGAGAATGGCGACTACATTGGAGCTATCCGGCTAGCGACTTCCTATTACACGGGCGATGCTGACAAGCTCACTGTCGGTTTACCAGAAGATACCACCCTCCGCCACGCGATGGTTCGTGACAAGATTATGGAAATCATCGGCGCCTCACTAAAGTACGCCTTTGGTCAACGCCAAAACAACTTGTCCAATGCCGACGATGATCACATGAAGCAGTTGGCAGAGACGTGCTTCGGGGCATGCCAAAGCATCGACAATACTGACTTCCTTTTTGAGGACATGTATGAGTGGTACGAGGATGCCGACATTAGCGGAATCTTCCTCGAAAGCCTCGAGCCCTACATCCTTGAAAAGACCATATCAATGGTGCCTCCCACGGTGGTCAAGGACATGGTGTCACACTACGTGTCTCAGGGATGGGAGAGCAGACTTGAGGAGATGATCTGCCATATGGAGACTGCTACGCTGGATCTGGACCAGATCACTCTGCTATGTAAGCAACACAGCTTATATGATGCGCTCATATATGTCTGGAACCAGGCTTTGAACGACTACATCACGCCTATGATCGACTTGCTCTCCCTTCTGATTCCCCTAATGGCAAACGGTGATTTTGTGGCTGGCAACATGGCAGACGACTTTTTCAGCATCAGTGCGCTGAAGATCTTCCCCTATCTATCCTACACCCTGACTGGAAGAATCTATCCGAACGGTGAAATTTTGAGCGACGAGGTAGCCATTAAGGCAAAGGCCGAGATCTATTGGTTTCTCTTCTCGGGGAAAACCATCGCTTGGCCCAAAAACAGTGGTGACGAGTTCGTCATCATGCCCGGCGCCGAGTCTCAGCCTGCGTTCCCATATCTACGCCTGATTCTCAAATTCGACGCACCGAGCTTTCTGAGCGCTCTGAACGAGGCCTTTGAGGACCCGTTCCTCAACGATTCCCCCGACCAGCAACACGTCAATGGCGGAGCACGAGGTGAATTGCCCGAGGAGCAGATATTTGGCCTTGCCATCAATCGCCAGTACATCTTGTCTATCCTGCTTGATGTGATGAACGCCAATGAATTTGCCGCTGAGGACACTATCTACCTCGACATGTTCATTGCGCGAAATCTGCCAAAATTCCCTCAGTATCTTCTCTTTTCTGGCACCACACTGTCTAAAGTCCTCACTGGGCTTTGCAACTACCCTGGGATTGATCTTGCAGAGGACGCTCAGCTTAGTGCCGAGTACCTCCTCTCCGTCTATCAACCGTCTGATATGCCAGCCTTGATGCCGCTGTTCAAAAATGCAGGTTTCTACCGCATCTTGAAGCGCATCTACAAAGCCGACAAACAGTATGGAAAGCTAGTACAGTCTTACTTTGACGATCCAGAGGAGCAGGAGATGGTGTTTGAGTGCATCGCCAGTTGTTTACGCCCGCATGCCGGATTGAGCAATCGCCAGCTTCGTGAGGTGTTGGATATTGCTAGGGAACATGCTCGTGACTTGCTTGAGCTCGACGCTGAGCAGGCAGCTCGTATTTTCGCCTCGCAAGAAAAGGCGTTTCATCAGCTCATTCTCGACTCGGCAGAGGACGCGCCAGATTTGCAGCATGCGTACCTGAAGACGTTGCTAGAGCCAGCGGAGTCCTCGCTCGAGGATAAGCGAGTGGCCGAGAGAGATCTAGTCGAGCGCTATGTTCAGCTCATGTGTGAGTTTGAACCAGCACACGTCTCTGACTACGTGGGATTGGTGCAATCAACTGATCTTAGGCTTGAGAAGCTCATTCCTACGATGGAGGAGAAGGGAGTCATTGATGCCGCAGTCGTCTTGATGGCTCGAGAGGGTCAGATTAAAGATGCAATGGACCGCCTAGTCAAGCACCTTGGCACACTAGAGTCGGCCTTGCGAGGTCTTCTAATAGGTGCGGAGGAGCATGATCATGCATTGGACCTGCAATTCGCAGCCGAGGATCTGCTCCAGGCTCTTCAGAAGTATGTCCACGTGGGCATCTGGCTTTGTCAAGGACAGACGAAGTCGTCCAAGAGAACGAATGTGGTGCAGAAGAAGCAAAAGTCTGCAGTCGAGACGTTGTCGCCCGACGAAACGCTCTGGTTGAGCTTGATCGAGGCCTGTGTCCAAATCACACGAGAGCTCTCTCCGGAAATTGTTTCCGCCATTGACCGCGCCAACAACGCAGAAGATTTGGACGAGGAGAAGCTCCTTGCTTTGTTGCGGTCCCTCGTTCAGCACACCTTCACGGCACTTCTCACAACAACGTCTAGTCAAATGTCGGGGCAGACGGGGACGCGTCTACTCACAAACGCTGGAGCAAATATGTCATTCCTCCGTGTGCTACGGGCATTCCTGACACACGCTGCTGCCTCGTCGCCAAACCTTGCGGACCTTCGGGGAGTGCTGGCCTCGATTTTTTCGGCGTATGCGTACGAAGAGTCGATCTTGCGCCTGTCAAACAAGCTTTTGGAACGCAGCCTGTTCGTCAATGTCAAGCAATCAGTTGAGCTGCGACAGCGAGGATGGCGTCCCCGAGGGTCCACTTGCGAGGCATGCAGTCGTCGGGTCTGGGGTCCTGGTGTGGCTGGCGGCTCAGTGTTTGAGGCATGGGAAGATAAGCAAGCCATTGAGGACAAGAGGCGAAAGGAAAGAAAGGCCGACAATGCGGAGCGTGCTAAGGGCAGTGACGGAGAGTCCGACATGAAGGCTAAGGGGAAGGGAGTGGACACTCGACCATCTAGCATGCTGATCGAGCCGACCGATGGCGCCGGCAGTAACGACAAGGGCAAACCCCTCGGGCCGCTGGTCGTGCTGGCGTGCCGACACATCTATCACCAGAGCTGTCTGGATGCGCTGCAGGCGCGACAAGAGAATGGGGCAACGGGTCGTGAGAGAGATTACAGATGCCCTATCGATGGGTGAACGGGAGAGAGAAACTCCTGTACACAACGTATGATTTACAGAGAGGAGATTATTAATGATGATGATTTTTCTTTGCATATATAGAAAGATACATGTGACAGGACTCTAGAGAAGGAATCGGGCGAATGTTGGTGCAGTGAATTCTCGTCGGGTTTGGGAGGCTCTGAATAGGGCGAGGTTGAGAAGGATCGAAGTAATGGTAATAATCTCTCAATGAATAGCAGGAGATGTATCATCATTAGTGATCAATACCAAAGAGCTGTGATGAAGAATATTCGCTTGGGTAGATGAAGCATGTTCGGAAAAAGAGGTTCAAAACGAGAGAGATTCGCGTTTAGAGCACCCACGAACAGTACATGCACTGTAAAATAGGTGTCGGGAGCGGCAATAATTAAG
Organism: Dactylonectria estremocensis; assembly: GCA_020744375.1. Lineage (NCBI taxonomy): Eukaryota > Fungi > Ascomycota > Sordariomycetes > Hypocreales > Nectriaceae > Dactylonectria > Dactylonectria estremocensis. The sequence goes on from JAGMUU010000004.1 coordinate 2,162,279, forward strand.
GTTGTAACGCGCTAAACGCGGCATTCGATTCTCGGTCAGCCCGCCATGATGCACATGAATCTTGGCTTCTTGGCTCTCCATCGCCGCAACTCTCTCTCTCTCTATATATACTGCAACTTACGACACGCACACGCCTGCGCTGCCATGTCGGTCACCTCAGACGACGAGGACGAGATCCTCTCTGACAATCAATCCGTCAGCTCCTCGGGCGAAGACTCGCCACCGCGGCCGCCGTCGCAGAACTTCTTCGCGCCGCCCTTCTACGGACGACCGCCTACGCCGCTACCTCCGTCGCCTTCGCTAACTTCCCTCCTGCGACCATCGCGGCCGACGACTCCTGATGCCTCCGACGATGATGCCCTCGCGCCTGTGCCTCGTGCGGCGCCGAAAGTCCCGACGTACGAGTACTACGGCTTCGTTCTGTACCTCTTCAGCAACCTGACCTTCCTCGTCTACCTGCTCTGGGGCTACCTCCCGTCGCCCTTCCTGCGCGCCCTGGGCATAAATTACTATCCAAACCGCTGGTGGGCGCTCGCCACACCTGCTTTTATCGTCATGACGGTGTTTTACATCTACGTTGCACTGGCGGCGTACAACACGGAGATCCTCACGCTGCCGCTCGCGAGCGTCGAGACAATTGTCGACGGCGCGGGCCACCTGGCCGAGATCGACGCCAAGGGCCGCATGCGCGGGAGTCGCAACCGCGAGCGCAAGGTCGAAGGCAACGGGAGGCTGCGGTGGCGCGAGATCTGGAGCGAAGGCACGGACGCCGTCATGGACATTCCCCTGGCGGGAGTGTGCGAGGTACTCTACGGAGAGGGCAGGGGGGACTACGAGGACACAGAGGAGGACTCATAATGAATGAAACGGTACATACGGCTAAAGGGGCGCTGCAGGAGCATGGCGTTTGAAGAATGATTATGGACATGGGGGATGAGCAAAAGACCAGGCATAGACATTCAGACATGACCTTGATGTGTCGAGACGCTTTGGTTTAGAACTAATTTACAAAATCACTATGAACCTGAGCTCACCTCGGAGATGCAAAAGGAGACCGGTTGTTAGGCCTTTCCATGGATAATCACGCTAAAATTAAATCCCCTGCTGAAGGTTAATGGCTACATTTAACTGGCTTTGAAGTATTTAATACGAGGCGGATTTTGGAACCATTGCTTCGATAAGCACTTGAGAGTAAGTGCTTCACGTAAAGCATGGTCTGTGAGAGTTGTGCTTATTAGCTGAGAAGACAAGTCGAATTGTAACGGGTATCCCTCCACATGAACAGTGACGATGGTGGTGACTTGATTGAGACCGTTGAATTAGATTTAATGATTATCTTAAATATTTGCTTCAGGCGACTTGCCATTCATTGCCCTGCTTGCTACAACAGTGTAGAATGTTGGGTGGGAGAGAAGTACACCAACCCGTTTCTCTCTCCAGTAACTTTGGCCGCCTGTGAATGATTGAATTTCAGATGTCTTTGCTGCTTCTTAATCTATCCATCACATTGACTTTCATGAAAAGTGGTACGATCAAGATATCATCGCGAGTTCTTGCAGCTCGAAGTGCTTTTTGGCGGAGATAATTATGTTCAGGCGGCACATTTGAAGTTCAGCGCGATCCACACCAAGGACTATGACGTGAATCCATTCCTTTTCATACTCACCTTAGATCGCCCATCAGATAATTCCTTGTTTGTTACGTCCTGTTAGATCAGTTGCTGCATCAGTCACAGTCGTTTTGGATGCCGGCGAGACATCACGTCGCTGGACGTGAGCCGACATGTACGACTACCGAATCCCATGTGGCATTTTCAGTATTGAATGAACTTTATGTATGAATCATGCTATTTGCCATCGCAATTTGAAGCATTACTATATACGGATGCTGAATGAATAAATATGTACGGGTGCAATAGCAATAAATCTCTCCCTCCCCTCCTGACCTGGTCTAGCCAGCATCAGGAAACTAACAGACGCAGCTCATAAGGCTCCTTTCCTAAGAGCGACGGTGACGGGCGCGACGGGAGCGACGCGAGAGCTTGCAAGGAGATTTCTGGGTAGCCGTTGCTGCCGCTGACGAAGAGGTCGCGGTGACTAGAACAGCAGAGCTCTCGATGGGAGTAGCAGTGACTTGAGCCACCGAGGTTGCCTGAGCCACCGAAGTTGTCTCGACGACCGAAGGCACTTCGGCGACGGAGGTTGCTACAACAGCGGCCGAGGTGGCGGGTGCAGTGGAAACGGCCTCGGAGGCAACCTGGGAAACGACCTTGGAAACCAGGGTAGTAGCATCAGCAGCAGACGTAGGGGCCGCGACGGAAGTTGTCACGGCAGTGGGAGCAGCGGCAGCAGTCGAGGTGGCTGCTGTGGGAGCGGCGGCGGCTGAGCTAGCAGCTGAAGAAGCAGCACCTGAAGAGCCACCTTTGTGATGTGTTAGTCTATACGTCCTTACTCCATCATGTACACATGTATATATGTATATGGCTACTCACCAGAAGAGGCACCACCGGGTCCAGAAACAGAGGTGGTAATGTCGCCGTCCTCAATGTAGACGCCTGAAAAGTAAAAGTCCTCGGTCTCATCGGCATCACCGTTGGCCAACTCCAAGACACCAACATGCCAGTCGGCGCCGTTGCTGCTGGTGTCGGCCGTGACGGGAGCAACGACCTGCTTGAGGTCACTGGCTCCAGTGGAGTGCCAGAGACCGACGGTGCTGGCATCAAAGTCGATCTCGTAGGCCATGTTGTGCCAAACATCGGCCTCCCAGTCCACCTCCCACTCCGAGGTGCCGCCCACGAGCCATCGGAGGCTGTTGTCCTCACCAGTGGCGCCCGAGTTGGCGCCGCTCTTGAGCTCTGTGAAGTGAGACTCGAAGAAGGCGATCTGGTGCTCACGGGTCAAAGAGGGAGCGTTCTCATCAGAACGCTTGATGCTGAAGTGGTAAAACACCTTGCCGGCGGCGATAGCGGCGCTCGTCTGCGGGATCAACTCGGTGCGACGCATCGTCTGGCCGTTCCAGTAGGCCGTGTCGGTCAGGGTGATCTTGGCGCCCTGAGATGAGCCGGCATCGTCCGGGTTGCCAAAGGAGGCCGCGAGGTTGACGTACTCAGTGACTTCGCCGTCGCCGTGGATGTAGTACTGGTACGGGCCGACCTGGTTGGACCAGCTCCAGCTCCCCAGGTCCGTGGAAGACTCGAGATCGTTGAAGCGGCCATCCCAGAGGAGGTCGGCAGCGGCGAGGCCGGCAAGGGAAGCGAAAGCGGCAAAGGTCTTCATCGTGGAAAGAGAGAGTGAGTGAGTGAGTGGTAAGAGCGAGAGAAGAAACGAATGCAAGAGAGAGTAAAGATCGACTACGAGTTCAGACCAGCTGCGTTGAAACCAGAAGAGAAGAGAAGGACAGACGTGAGAACCTGGTTCTAGACGAAGGGGCCGTCGGTTGGCTCTTTATATGAGTTGCGACTAGGGAGGTGAAGCATCGTGCCCCATTGCAACCTTTGCGGCGCAAGGCTTAAGCTCTGCACTTACATGGTTAATACAAAACGGAGTCCATTGCCGGAAAGAAAAAAGCAGGGGACTCTTTGAGTCTTTTCGGCTCTTGCTCCAGTCGGATGGTTCGGTGCCAGGCGTAAATGCCCGGTTGGGGAAAGCTTGACAGGGTACCAGGTAACTTAACGATGGCTTGACGAGGGTTGACGAGGGTTGACGAGGGTTGATGAGCGCTCGGTTAGAGATTGACGCATCTAATTTACGAGCGAGGCTTCTGGATGGGCGGAGAAACGCGATTCCATGCGCCAGGGGGGTCGACCTGGCGAGTTGAAGCTGAAACGCCGTTACAGATGGGTGGGCCCAGATGCGGTTGCGTGGGTTGAATTTCCGTCCGGTCCGTCCAACAGTGAGAGATGGTAATCCGTTTCTCAATGAGTATTCAGTGGGATTTTTCTGGCTTAAAAGTACGTATGCTTTCCGGCATGACCGAAGTGATGGGGGATTCGATTGGGTTGCTGCCAGTATATGTCAGGTTCAATTGCGTCTTTGGCTGATAGGCTAACCCATGTCGTCGAGGCCATCTCCGAGTTTTAAAGTCACCCCGCAGTGTGCACAGGTTGTTGGACAGAATGCTGGGCAAGACGTTGGACAAAATGCTAAACAAGTCGCGGAATCTGTGGATACCGCAGGCAAGACTCAGTTGACATGGCAGAGATTCGCAACAATAGCATTCGTTGATGCCACGGATTCAGGCGAAATCACGCTTGTCGAGAGCCTCACCAAACCAACCCGCACATGATCCTCAAGCCTGTCATTGTTCGAAACCAAGGGATCTACCCAATGTTTCCTCCGAGGCAGGGTTTACAAAACATTATCCGCCCACTTGTGGTGTCACTTTGAGATGGTTGGAGAAACACACCACCCGTCTGTGTTACAGATAATACACGATGCTGACCCCACCAAGTTCATGCCACCGATCGAAGATGAATCAACAAAGCCGATAAAAAATACACCAACAGGTACGGGTAAGACATCTCACAATTGACTCGCTGGAAAGCCACAAGTCATCTACGGGTCTGCGTCAGACGTTCAACGAAGAAATGAATGAATCGCCCCGACCAAATGCAAAACCTTGGGGCAGCCTCAAGTCTGTCAACCTGTGCTGAAACCCAGGCGTTCCCGGTACGTACTTCTCTCCTCCAATAAGGTGGTTTCCAGGCTTTCCTCGCAGCCGTAGTATTGCAAGCCATATCAAAGCTCGGGATGATTCCATGTTCCTGTCTTAAACACAGTGCCAGGCATTAAACTCAGACATGATTCTTACTATCCGAGTAGTCTTTCCCATCAGCATAGCTGCCTCACCCGTCTCTCGAAATTGAGCTCGTCGTCACCGTTGCCATTCTTTATTACATACTGGGTATATTATCACACCAATCTCATTGGTTTCCTCACACATCCCTCCAATTGACATTACCACCCACTATCTCAAGTGAGACAGCTCAAAGAACAAACAAGTCATCATCATCAGCCTCATCGTATTGCCCGCCCGCCTCATGCTGGTCGTCGGTGATGGGACTGATGGATATCTCGAACCGGAGAACCTTTGTGGAGCTTCCATGGCTCCGTCGAATCTGCAGGATTTTCTCGCGAAAATGGTGCTTGACTTCCTCAAACAGCTCCTCCTCACCCAGTGGGACCTCGTTTTCAAATCTCTTCCCGGGTGTGTGTAGAACAAATAGCAGGCCTCGAAAGCTTCCCCCTAGATGAAGCTCGTTGACGACCTCCTTGAGCGACTTCTCCTGGAATGTGCCGTTGGGCACCCAGCCCCTGCTCACACTTTGTGACACGTCGACGCTGTACCTGACGCTGACTCTTGGTAGTATCTGTCGCGCTCCCTTTTCTTCGGGTTCTTGGACAGCCGGAGAGTTTGATGTGGGCCTCGAGGTTGAACCGCTGCTTCTTACCATGGGTAATGGGGCGTTGCCCGTAACTGTTGGTAAATGAGGGTGGCTCTCGTCTCTGGGAAATGAGGCTTGTGGCGCGATGTCCACTGTACTTTGCGGTGGTTGTTCAGAAGCCCTTTGCAACGGTTCTCCAGTGCTGCTTTTAGACGGAGGGATTGGTCTCGCATCCGCAATTGCACCCCGCGAAGTGTCCGAGTCGACAGCTGAGACAGATCTGACAGACGCATTAGACAGTTCGGAGTCTATCGCCTCCAGGCACGCAATCCCAGTAATGAACCCTTCGTTATGTGGTCGGTTCCGGCGACGGGAGGGTGTCACTGGAGATGAAGCAACGTTGAACGATGCACCGGCGGCAGTGCTATCAGGATGATGCGTGTCCGCTTTTTCTGAGGCGTCGTGGCTCAATCGAGTTCGTTTCGCTTGGGGTGCTGCCTCTTCGCCTTCGTAAGGAGCAGGACGCTTATCTAGTTTGGTGCCCTTTCTTCGATTAGCAAAAATCATCAAGGGAAAGCAAAGGCGAAACAAACACGTTCGGTGGCAAGAGGAACGTCCGGTTCCGGACTATGAGGACCGTCAAATGGGTCATCCATCACACCCATCGTAGGAATCGGTGCCTGGGCATGAGTTTCCCTGTTCTCCGTTGAAATCGGCCGCAATGTTTGCGTCATGTACTGATGCGGTTCGGGCGTAGAAGTTGAAGCAGCATCCCTAGTCGATGTGAGTAGTTGGCTCAGCGCATTCTGTTCGTGATTGATATACCAGGCAGACTTGTCGGGCTTTATGTCTTCGAAGTCAGCGTGACCCCACTCCAACGTGTCGAGGTCAATCGCGTCCTCGACGCTGTGACCTCTCGGACGATGGTTGACATGACCTTGTGGTTGAGGCACTGCTGTATCTGAGCTCTGCTGGTTGACAGGACTCCATGGCGCGTGGTCTCTTATTTGATGGGTCGAGCTAGATAGCCCTGAGGGTTGGTGGTCGGCCATGGGTTGATGGCTCCCTTTCCATTTGTGCTGTTGGTTGATCTTGAAGAAGAGTTGGATGAGAACGCGTCGAATCCTGGTGTGGGTTGGGTCAGTGCTGGACCTGAGGTGGGAAGAATATATATGTTTTCCTACCGCCGGGGTTCTTTTGAGTACTGTAGCTTGCCATGATTGGACGCTTCAGGGTCGTCGGGCCAGTAGTATGCCCCCTTTCCATCCTGGTCCAAGAATTGCGAAGCCATCTCCAACAGACCGTCTTGGTGAGGTCGATACTTCCACCTCATGAGCTCCGAGCCGGGGATGCCTTGGCTGGACTTGAAGTTGAATGCGTACGACCGTGTGACATTGTAGAACAGAATGTCTCGCCGCTCGCGGGCATGGCCGTAGTCGAGCTCTTGGCGGAGCTCCTTGATGCTAGGGATCTTGCTCACCTTCATTCTGGTGAAGGAAAGATATCTCGAAGGCCCCGACTGACGAGAGCCGCTTGGTTCAGCTGGGCTCATGCTGTGTTCTTTGATATGGATCGATCAATCATGGAAGGAGGTATGTGTGAGTGACGACGTCGACGCAATAAGGTCGCGGGCGAGTGTGATCGATGTAGGAGCCAGGCAAGTACCAAAGAACAGCGGAAAGCACCTATGAGAAAACAATGAGGGAGCATGAAAGACCCTCAAAATGACGGCTTCAGATAATATGCAGTCCCAGCCAATAGATGGTAACTAGCAAAAAAATTCTGACGTTGGGGGCCTTGGGCAATCTGGAGAAAAGGGGTGTGTAGGAGGCCTACATGCCCTGTCGACTCGACGCAGCTGAGAGCAAGGATTAGAGAATTCGAAAGTGAGGCGGACGGCTAGTTGCAGTGCGGATTTATGCTCTGAATTCCTTTGTCTGGTAGCCGGCAATGGTAACCCAAAAGACGTGATGGTGAGAGCCTCATGACCACATCACGATATTGTCACTTCACCTCCAATCACTCGCGATTTTTTTTCCTGTTGATATCATGAATGAAGCGTGTATTCCAATACCTCTACACCCGTGGATGGGTGCCTACAAGGCGTTCTGGTGCGCGCCAGCACTCGATTTGCAACCAACAGCTCATGCAGTTCCCTTTTAGGCGCTGGGGCTCCGCCCGGCCAGAGTCGAGTAGCCAGCCTCCCCCCACACGAAACCAGCTATGCCTCTTCAATGCAGGCCGCAGGGTCACCATGAGCTAGGTTGTTTGCTATGATCTTGCTTGCAGAGAAATGAGGGCTGACATAGTCAAGGGTTGGATTTCGTTTCTCGGAATCGCCGCTGCTGCACGTCAGGCTGATCCACTGGGCCATGCCAATCTGCTCCGTGACCCTGCGCCAACTTTGCTCCGTTTCATCATAGGATTTGCGTCCTTGTAGCTACGGGCTCGGGTTTCTTCTCGTTAGCGAGACGTAGTTGTCCTGTTGGCTCAGCGCTGAAGTGGTGGGTGGGTGGTAATGGCTACAACCCCATGAAGACACAACCCCAAGAAACCAGATTCAAACCCGTGCCACCAGGTCAAGAATTGTTGACAAGGATTGAGACGAAAAAGCCTGACCCTGTGCTCCTTTATCTCCACGCCGCTTCAACAAAAACTCGCCAAGTTGGCTGCAGTCCTGTCTGTGCTGGGCCCCTCCCTCACAGCCCCTTCATCCTTCATCGTCTGGGACACAAGGAGAAAAAGGAAATAGTTTTCTCATAGATATGGCGTAGTTTCCTCTGTATGTGTATGTCTCCACGGATCCTAAAATAGACATTCAGTTCTCTCGTCTTCTCTTAGTGTCGGTTGTTGGCCCAGTCCGCGGCCCGCCTAGGGGCATCACGCAATATCACTGCACCGCCTAGCAAAGAAGGAGCAAAGTAGCATCGCCTCAGAAAGGATTAGATGACTCTATTCGCTCATACTGAGTTTGGTCGGAAAGAACGATGTCTTTTTTGTGGCCTCCGCGGCGTCTCGATAGGACCATTCCCTGCCGTGCCCATATACAAAATTGCCTACCAAGAACTCCCTTCTGAGCAGCCAGGTGCGAGTTCAAAGTCGTTCATAGCAGAAGCACGATAAATTACTTTCGTTTCTCTTCATTCCATTGCAATCTTGACCCGTCTTATCGCAACACTGAACATTAGCCACACCTACGCCCGGACACTCACCCTGGTTGTCCCAACACACACACCCCTTTTTACTATTTGCCTTGCCATACATTTGCCTGAGAATTATGAGCGTGGTTCGCCAGCATGGGGACTATAAATACGTCAGTAAATGCCTCACTTGTATTTCTTGCACTTCTTGTTCCCCATGCATCCTGGTCCATAGGATCCCATCCATCGGATCCCATCCCATCAGATCCCATCCCATCGGATCCTACCCCACCGTCTCTGCGCATCTGTATCATGGAATCTAACTCGCCGGACCATGATCAGGACGATGCATTTGCTTCGAAAGCCGGGCTCGTTCCACATATCACCGAATTGCGCGAAGAGCTTGGCAGTGAAGTCGGCACTGATCTCGCTCGCAGAATCGCTGAATACCCTTTCGGGTTTAAATCTGACCGGGGCAAAAAGGGCATCAGCCTCACGAGATGGAAAGACTTCCATCACCAGGCAGGTCTTCGTAAGATGGCCGAGGATTTCCTGGAGCGGGATGGCAACGGTCCCCTTTTCTGGCCTGACGATCGTGCCTCTCCACACTATCGGAAGCTTCAATACTCTAGGCATCGTGATCAGTAAGTTCCTTCTGTTCCCCAATTGTCCGCCTATAAGTTCTCTAACAATCTTTGCTTCTAGAATAAGAAACTCCCTTACGATGCTGTTTTGGAAACTTAACGTGCAGTACTATAAGAATCCCCGAGAAGAGGTCACTCCAAACCCTCGTCCACGGGGTGTCGCTCAGCATGACGTTGCAACTCAACATCAAGGCCAGAGCCACGAGAGTTCTGTGGGTTCGGAACAGGTGCCACCTTCTGGTGCTGTCTTCATGCCCATTGTCCCCGAAACTAATGGATCGTTCGTTCAATGCCTCGCAAACTAGGTCGCCAACACTCATTAACTACTTGTTAGGGCCGAAATTCCTTCGCCTGTTGCCACCCCACGACCTGCCTCTCCCCTGTTCCACGAATACATTGAAGAACCGGTCGGCGATATTCATATTCAGGATACGCGAGGAGAATCCCACACGTCGGGGAAAGAGTTACCGGGCCAACCTGTTGTACCCATGGCATCCATGACGGATGGTCTAGACGATGAAACCTCGAGACCAAATGAATCCGCCACTGCTGAACAGGTGAGTCTCACGATCCCACTTAGTTCGTTCATTCAGAGCGATGTTGACGAGTCCCAGGGTCAGCGGAAGGGCAAAGGTCCAGCTTCACATTTCGACCTCGGCCAGGATACTCGCCCAGTCAAGCGAAGAAGGCAAGGGCATAACAACACTGTCAAATTCCTTGAAAATACGGCTGGTGACTTTGCACATAACCTTCGAACTGATTCCATGGCTGGGTCATCTCACTCCCCTTCCCGATCTCGGAGACCACCAACCCGGTACGATGACAACTTTTATGTTGGAGAAAAAGCTCTCCAGATGATGGACTCTCCCGCATCCTCCAGTACAGATGATGGATGTGATTGTGCCAATATCAAGAATACAAAGGAGGAGATGCAAACACTGTCTCGCCTCCCGACTCCTCTACCTGCTCCAAGACAAACTACCTTAGAGACGGTAGGGAGCGCAGCCGGAGATACACCGTTTGAAGACCTCAAGCCAAGTGGTCTCCCACGAGATTGGCGTCTCTCGGCCTCACCGGCTCCCTTAACCTTAGGTGATGATCCGATTGTGCAGAACATGTTCATGCCCGAACATGGTGTCGAGCCAGTTCAAGTGCCAGTCCCCGACTGTGCACAAGGATCAGATCCAGGATTTAACTCCAATCGACTTCCTAAGATGGATCCTACTCGTGAGGGTGCACGTGGGAATGTGCCTGGAAGCGCCCTTGGAGGCGAATTCAATCATGATCACAAAGCCAATCTGCTTCCACCTGTAAATCTCATTTACGTCATGCAATTTTCACGATCAGATTTCGCGTCGTTCTTCCCACGGAGTGCATTTTCTGAGCTATCACTGCAAGAACTCATGGATAATCTGCCTCACAGGGGAGATTTCTCACGCTTCGCAGCTTGTTTGGAAACTGGAGGGAAAAGGTATCACCACAAAGACAATATTGGCGAAGAAACATCCTTTCAGCGCATGAAAACTTGGTTCCAAGAGACCATTCAAGAAACCCAAGTCAAAAGCAGGGGAGAAAGTTTCTTGCGCGTCAAGATAACCATCGTGCCAATCGGGTAAATCACCCCCCTTCCTAAGGAACTTTCTGTGGGTTGTTGATGAGGTTGACATAAAATGCTCTGGTCATCTGTTTGAGGTACCTCGTGTTCTGTTTCTTTCTTCAAGCAAACGAGTCATACATCTTTAATTGAGTGGTTGTTGTTCTTTTTTAGAAGAAGAAGAAAGGAGAAAGGAATACAATGCGAACGGAGCAGTTATATAATCTCAATATATGTGTATTTTTTTTAATTAAAGATATATGTAAAAAATGTTTAAAAAGGTGTAACTGAGGCTCGAGGCGCTAGAGCCCGTTTCAATTGATCCAGTGACCGCAGCAGCCAATTGACCGCTACGGCAATAGATCAAGCAGTAATCGCAGTAACCACAATACGCCGTGCCACACATCGCTATAGATAACCCAGCGAGAACCCGGTGAACCTCCCACGAGAACCCAGCGAACGCACCCGCATTACAAAAGATTTCATTTCTATCTAAGCAATATACTTATGAAAGGATTATAGATTATTATTTATAAAATAGAAGAAAAAAAGCAGTATATTTTATTCTTCTTCTTTCAATTTTTAAGACCCAACTTTCACTTTAATCTTGGCGAATTTAGGACACTGTTGATTAATTGCATAGCAGCATAACTGACTATTGATAATTGTAAGTATATATCAAGCCACTACGGATGTATCCCATCTTCTCCGCAACGGAAAAAATAATACAAAAACCATGCGCTGCTTCAAGCATACTCATTCACTCACTGTGCTATTCGAGGTACAAGGTCCTTCGTGCCCCTCTTTTGGATAAGCGCCACGTCATTATCGCTAGATTCATGCTCAGCTTCTAAACCACTGAAATACAGTGACAAGTTGACGTAATGTATAGGGTGGCTACCTGCCCAACATGCTTGACTGGCCAAGACCCATCACTAAGATGAGTTATTCATTGAGATTTGAGCCACTTTGTAATTAACTGAATTGTCAAGTGGGATTGGCAACAACCTCCACTTTGAGACAATACTTCTGAATTCTATCGCTCTCAACATCAACCCAATACTCCCTGCGACGCTTCACGTACTGAGCATAAACAAGGACGCAGCTCTCATGAAGTTAACTTAACTGTTATGTAAATCGCGCTCCATTCACGAATAAATAATGTACCTATCCTACTATGACATGACGCCCGCCCATTCAGAAAACCCTAGGCAGCAAACATGCTGCATAACTCCCAGTCTCCGCTCGCAACCTGCCTCCAGGAACTCGACACAGTCGCTTCAACAGTCTGCATGCTCGTTTTGCCTCTTCCCTTGTCGATTTGTCGGAACAAAGTGCACCGGTAGGCCAGTGCAACGCCCATCAGGTCGATCTCAACAACCTGGGGATCGTGCATCTTGTATGCGAGCCACTCATTGCAATGCTTGAGTTCGTCTTCCAGTGGTGGGTCCGATTCTTTGGACCGCACCTTCGGGTCGTCGAAGAGGAAGCGGTTCGACATGATGGCGTCCTTGGCGATGTATTTGAGAGCGCTCTTGGGCTTGTCACAAAGAGCGCGCCAGAGCAACGTCTCCATCTCCTTGGCGGCGGCATGATTGCGGCCCTTGATTGTGTTGAGAGGGGGTTCTTCGCCGTCGTCACTTTCCTCGTCATCGTGCTTGGGGGCTCCCTTGTTGGTGAAGAAGTCCGACTTCAGTCCAGGTACCAGGTCCTCCTTGCCGCGAGTCGCAAGTTGCCTGTTGCCGTTCCGCTCGCCAGATTGACTGCTTCTACTGTTGAGGCCGTGCGGAGATGGGTCGGTGGTAACCCCGAGCATGGAAGGCATGGTGATGGTATTGGTTCGAGTTTCCAGAGAAGTATTGGTGGTTTTCGTTGGTGATGGAGTTGCGGTGTTGCAGTGACTTCAGAGGGAAAGAATCAACTAAAGATGGGATAAATAACATGACAGGGACGAGCCTTTAAAGTAAACAGAAAAGAGCAGCTCACAGGCAAGTTTTCACCGAAAGGGCATGATGCTGCTGCCAGAAATCCTGATTGTTGGATATCTGGGATGGTGTCGTGACGTCAGTCTGTACTCCGCCGTTCGTGTGGGATGGAGATGACGACGATCAACATGATCGATCAGGGCCTGGGATATTCTTCGAAACACGATCCATGATTGGGCAGAGCAGGCTGAAGGAAGCTGCAAATAGAAGCACGGCGGGTTTCTTCAACTGTTCTCTACCGTCAATATTCTTTAGTGATGCTGCGATGCCGTTTTTCATGCCTTCTTGGAGTCGCGAACTGTTTTAGTGGTTGTGGTGCTATCGTCGCCCAGTAGCTGTCTGCTACCCGCTGTCAGTTAGCGGTGTCTCCCCCCACACCCCACTACCCGGTGTCGTTGCACACTTTTTGAGAGTGTGACACCAGACAGTTTGTCGGCAAGCGTCTCCACCAAAATTTCTGTCTCAGAGACTTTGGCGACTTTTTTTTCGCATCGCTCCAACCATTGTTTTCAACCCTCAGCGCAGACTCACGACCACTCGCCTCAGCGCCGCGATAGCAATGGACATTCTCAAGGTCCTCTCGAGAGGTACCAAAAAGTCCGGCAAGGGAACCCAAGCCGGGAAAGCTGGCACCACGAAACTACCCTCGGCCGGAACAAGCACAAACCCTCAACTCTTTCACGACGAAGTCCGCGGCCAGAAGAGGAAGCGCAACCGTGATGAACCCGCGGCCCAGGCCCCCGTCGAATTGCCCGAAGTCGACTTCTTTGCGCCGAAGCCCGAGCCTGTTGCCAAGACGCTCCCCGACCAGGACAAGGCCCAGCGAGCTCAAAGTCCTCCCCGAAAGGCCCCAAAGCTCTTGAACGAAGACGAGTGCCGCCAGCTCCTACGCTCGCATCGGCTCAAAATCACTCTACTATCCAAGCCCGAAGACCAGTCGAGGGTGAAGAAGCCCAAGAAGAAGAAGAAGACCCAGGCTGTTCTGGAGCCCGCAAAGGATGTCAAGAAGCAATTGTTCCCTCAGCCGCTAAACTCGTTCGGCGAGCTGCGTAATGCTTATGGGATCTCTCGCCAGGTGGCTGAAAATCTTGTCTCCCAGAGCTACCGCGTACCAACGGAGGTCCAGATGGGCAGCTTACCGCTCCTTTTGCGCCCAGAAATTGCATTGAAGGATGAGGGCGGCTTGGATGGAGGTGTCGATTTCCTTGCAGTTGCGCCGACGGGAAGTGGAAAGACCATCAGCTTTCTCATTCCTGCCATCAACAACATCATGCGCAGGCGTGAGAGCGAGAACTTGGACAACATTCATGAAATCGAGGTAATTGTTGTGGCACCTACCCGAGAGCTCGTCCACCAAATTGCCAATGAGGGCAAGAAGATTGCCGAAGGAACGGGGCTCAAGATTGTCGCTATGAAGAAGGGCATGAATATCTCAGCTGAACAGCAAGAGCTCGCCGAGGAGAACTCTGAGGACGAAAACGACGACGCTTCTGAGTCTGATGAAGAGCAGCAAGCCGGCGAGAAGAAGCCAAAGTCCATCATCAAAGCTGATATTCTTATCACGACGCCTCTTCTGTTGCTCAACTTCCTCACCGCTGGGCCCGCGAGTACACAGAAGGTGTTGCCAACTGTTCGTGACCTGATTCTTGACGAGGCCGACGTTTTGCTCGATCCTCTCTTCCGAGACCAGATGCTGGGTGTCTGGACGGCATGCACCAACTCCGACTTGCGGCTTTCCTTCTGGTCAGCGACCATGGGATCCAACATTGAGACCATAGTCACGGAGAAGCTGGCTTCGCGAGCGCAGTCCTTGGACATTACGCCGAAACCGTTGATCCGGTTAGTCGTGGGCCTGAAGGATACTGCGGTGCCAAACATCACCCACAAGCTCATTTACACGGGATCGGAGCAAGGAAAATTGCTTGGACTTCGGCAGCTATTGCATCCGACATCAAGCGATGACTCCGGTCCACCACTAAGGCCCCCCTTTCTCGTTTTCACTCAGACTATTGACCGAGCTACTGCTCTCAACGAAGAGCTCAAGTATGATATTCCCCTGGAGGCTGGCGGATCAACGAGGATCGCCGCGCTCCACAGCGGTCTACCAGATTCAGCCCGTGCGACGATCATGCGCAAGTTCCGCGCTGGAGAAATCTGGGTGTTGATCACCACGGACGTGCTGGCTCGTGGCGTGGACTTTGCTGGCGTCAACGGAGTGGTCAATTACGATGTGCCCGGCTCTAGTGCCGCATACGTGCATAGGGCAGGTCGAACTGGCCGTGCTGGCCGTGAGGGTGGCATTGCGGTGACCTTCTACACCAAGGAGGATATCCCATTTGTCAAGACGGTCGCGAACGTCATTGCGGCTAGCGAGAAGCAGGCGGGCAAGACGGGAGAGAATACCAGCGTGAAGAAGTGGCTTTTGGATGCATTGCCCAACGTAGCCAAGGCGGACAGGAAGAAGCTCAAGGAACGCGGAGTGGAAGCTCGCCGTAGCGGCACCAAGGCCAAGATTACGTCCAAGAGTGGCTACGAGAGACGCAAGGAGAACAACCGGCTAGGGGCCATCGAGAGTAGCAAGAAGAGGAAGACACAGCAGAACGACGACGACAGCAGTGACGGAGAGGAGTGGGCAGGATTAGACTGAGAGGCAAGTGACCCGTGGATAGAACGGAGAGACTAGACGCCGGAAGGGAGAGAGGTTGGATTACCACCCAACCCGCCCTTGCGATTATCATCAGCCGAAAAGTTTTGAAAGGCATCTTTGCCCTTGTCGACCAAAGAATTGACACGGTTTGCCCAGATGCGGCAGACGACTACCAACTGAAATGACTCGCTACCTACTCTACTTGGCAAACCAATTTCGTGCATGCACCGACAGACCTTGGCGCAATGACAACTTGGTGAATGAAGTCTTGGGTGATATTACCCACCGCTGTCCAATGCTTGGGCTGGAGCATGAGTGGTTATCAGGGGAAATTGCCAGCACATCACAACTGCATCTACCTTGCTCAACCTCGTCAGCCTAGCTCAACATACGCTTCACGCCTCGGTGAGCTCACTCACCTGCACACGCAAGCACAGTAAGCTGCTTGCTTGGCTCTGATAGACTCTGCTTGGCTTCTTGACGGTCTCTCTTGGCCGACCTGACCCCACCAACTAGCCTGAAGTGTTGTCTATGCGACCCCTGCTCATTTCCGAGCGTGGGCGAATCACACCATCCATCACGGGCCATCTCTCAACTTCCAACTGCCCAAGCGCAAGGGTGGCTGGGGAGCAGCCATGTCACCAAGCCGACTTGCATTTGCGTGAGAAAGTGGCAAAGAAATGCGCGCTTTTGACTTAAAAAGACTCAACAGATGACGGGGGGTGGACCAGGGAGGGACCAGCGACACATTGCACCAGCCTTGACAAGATATCTACTTGGGCTAAGGATGAGCTGAAACGCGGCATCAAGAGACGGTGCCCCGAGAAGACACCATAAGACGACGCCAGAAAGAAGAGGCCGAGGCGTTCTTCCTGCGCAGTAACAAGGACCCTTTGTTGACTGACGGCTTATAATTAGTACCTGACGATCCTGATTATCCGCATTCTCCTCCAAAGGAACACAATGGTGGCTCAGCACGGCCTGACTTCCGGATGGATGTCATTGTGCCAATTGGGGTCCCTTCTAGCGGCTAGACTTATTGACCGCGTTTCCGATTTGCAGGGTGCCTCATCCTTTCATCCTTTGTCGGCACACAAATCCCGTACGTGGTATGCGTAGCTGATAGCACACACACGTGGTTCTTGCGAATGGCTTCTCGTCAGCTGCCAGGTCGACTCGGGATCGACTGGCGGCAGATGGTCCAGCGCAAATTGGGCACATGAGAGAAGAGATTTTGGCGTGCGTACCAAACCTCTTGGCTAGAAACACTAAGACGGAGCCGTTGAGAACGAGTGAGACTGCGCCATCGCGCCAGCGTGTGGCTGGTCGACTAAAAGTCCATGGCCAGCCCTGATCAGCTCTGCAAAAGCCCTGATCCTGTTGGGCTCCTTCAAGGGCAAAGGGTCTTCCTTCAGCCAGGATAGTGCTGGCGTCTGTGTCTCTCTCCACCACGCACACAGCTAACCAACCTATCCACACACACGCTCCTATCAACCAATCCACCGCAGGCACACATGCCCGTCTCTGCTTTAAGGTTAAAGAAACAAGGCCCTGTTATTGGTGCGTTGGCCCAATATCCTGTCCTGAAACACGCGCTTTTCCTTGTATGCCTTAACCGCCAGGGTTGAGGCATACCGACCCCTGGACGTCCGCCAGGAACAACGTTGAGATCTCCCGCTTAAGCCCATCTCAGCCTGGCACCGCAAAGCTTGGCAGCGCCGGCGGCTCAAGCCCTTTTGTCTTTCGTCTGGCTCTTCCAGGGCTCTCTTCCGAAGTTCCAGGGGGTCATGGCATATCGCTGGGCGAGTGAGGGTCGTGGGTCGAGAATTTGCCCAGCCCTCTCGTGCGTGCCTTAATTAATCCCCCCCATGCCCTGTCATCAAGAAGGGGGGTTCCCCAGACTCTCTTGTTTCCTCAACAGACGGAGATTTTCCATTTCTGCATCTTCAGTCCTTCTCGGTACGAAACATATTCAGTCGCCAGTTTCGACTCTGTCCACTCCTTTGTTCGCTTTGCTCTTTGACGATCGACTGGATTCGCTCGTTCTCTTCGATTGTCTATTGCTCAAAATTCTCACACGCACATACATACGCACACACACACACACCTGTCGACAAAGACTACTCATTCTTTTATAGGAGAAGTCCATAAAAAGGACCTTTACGGATCAACCGGATTTCAGTCTGTTCCGACAACAAGAAATCATGAAGTACACGTCTGTCATCGTACTAGCCTCTACTGGCCTGGCCTCGGCCTTGACCCAGCAATGCACCGGCACTGCCGCGGATGAGGGAGGCAACTGGTTCTGTGGCGCTGTAGAGCAGATTCTCTATGAGGGATTCTCTGGAAGCGGCACCTACAAGGCTGTCACCAACATGGGCTCCAGCGGCGAGTGCACCACCGAGGATGTGCCTTACAGCGGCCCCCTTGCTCCCCTTGATGAGGATGTAAGTGGTTTACGATCCATTGAGCACCGGAAGCCATGCTAACCTGATCTCCAAGCTCTCCATCCACATCCGTGGCCCTGCCAACATCAAGCAAGTGGCTGTCTACAACCTCGCCTCGGAGAAGAAGAAGCGTGATGTCGCTCCCTCTCCTCACGTCCACGCTCGTCGCCACGGCCACGAGCACTTCCACAAGCAGCGCAAGAACAAGCGTGCTGAGTGGATTACGGCCACCATTGACGGCAAGGTTGTCTCCTGGGAGAACAACTACTTTGGCCCAGCCACGGCCGTTGCTCCAGTTGAGGCTGCCGTGACTGAGGCGGCTGTCTCTGTTCCCGTTGTTGAAGCTGCTGCTTCGGAGCCCACGACTTCCACGACTTCCACGGCTGCGGCTGCTAAGTCTTCTTCCAAGTCGAAGAACAAGTCTAGCTCCAGTTCCAGCTCTTCTGGAAGCGACTGGGAGCGCACTTCTTACTACAACGCCGAGCAGCAGGTCACTGACAACCTCGTCTTCCTCGGAAACTACGGCGGCGAGGGCTCTGGAGTCTTCGACACGTAAGTTTCAACAGCATACTCATGTGATCTAGATAAAACTGTTACTGACTTGTCTTGCCAGTGTCTGGGGTAACTCTCTCTCCTACTTGAACGCCAACGGTGACGGAGGCTCCGACTCTCCCCAGATCCTCAAGGACACACTCATTCCCTCCAACAAGGAGTTTGCCATCTTCAGCGGCGAGAAGTGCGACGGAACCTGCGGTTACTCTCGTGCCCCTGATGTTGCCTACAGTACGCGCCCCCCTGAAACAGTGCTCCCTTCTATAAGAGTTTGCTAATGTTGTCTCGCGTACAGAGGGCTTCGCTGGTGCCAACAAGATCTTCCTGTTCGAATTCAAGATGCCCCTCGACGGCAACCGCGACTTCAACGGCGACATGCCCGCCATCTGGGCCCTCAACGCTCGCATCCCTCGCACCGCCCAGTACAGCTCTTGCAGCTGCTGGACCAGCGGCTGCGGCGAGGCCGACATCTACGAGGTGCTGGCCTCGGGCGACACCAAGTGCAAGAGCACCTTCCACCTCAAGAACGGTGCCGGCAGCTCCGACTACTTCGACCGCCCTACTGACGCCTTCATCAAGGTCGCCACCTACTTCGACGAGTCGACCGCCAGCGTCGTCATCAAGCAGCTGTCCGACGACTTCGACTTCAGCGCCGGCCTCAGCGACGCCACCGTCCAGTCTTGGGTCTCTGGCTTCGCAGAGAGCTCTGCCGGCAGCAGCTTGTTCCAGCTGTCGGCCTAGATGCCAAGACTTGTTCTTTGAGGAGGGGGCGGGGGAGCACTTGAAATGAGTTGAGATGATTGATTTTGTATATATACCATTCTTGCATATGCCGTTTCGCGGCACGGTTCGCTTTAGACATGACTTTTCGATACCTTCAATACCAAGCTTTCATGATTTGAACGGATAACATCGGGGCCAAGTAGCCATGTGATGAAGATAGATGATTCGTCAATGTCATTTAGCGTGAAAACTATGTTCAGAATCTCAATGCTGAGCTTGTCTATCAATACATATTCCCATCTAGGGTATAGACACGTTACAATACTATACAAGTCCTTGTCATCATACATCATCGTCGTGCTGACTGATTTGCTTCCAAGTCACACACGCTCGCTCGCTTTAACTAGAGGCGTCGGTCTTTTGGTCCACGTTGTCTGCGGTGGCATCAACGGTGGAATCGGTCAACTTCCTGGCATCCTCAGTTGCCGATAGTCCCACGACGTTCTTCAGTGTGCCGAAACTCAGGCAATCGCTGATGCGGCTTGCGCCAGAGAAAAGCATCACCATTCTCTCAACGCCGCATCCCCAGCCACCGGTGGGTGGCAGGCCGTAGTCCAAGGCCTTGACGAAGCTCTGGTCGAGAGGTGCGCTCTCTTCCTCGTCATCCTCGACGAGTTGGGTCTCTTCCTCAGACGCCGTAGGGTCAACTTCCGGCGCAACAATGGCAATGCCACCTTCTGAGGTGTTGATGAGGTTACGGTGGTCAAGCAGCTTCTGCTTCTGAGCCTCGGGATCGTTCTCCTCTTCGTACATATTGGCTAGTTCACGGCCGCCGATAAAGAGCTCTGCGCGGGCCGAGACTAGCTGGTAGGTGTGCGGGCAGAGGAAGCTCTTCGCCAGCGGTGACATGCAGGCAGGGTGGTTCATGATGTAAATAGGCTGTTCGAAAGACATGGGCTCGATGTAGATGGCCGCAAGCCGATCGAGAAGCTTAGGTAGTGAGCTGGGTACCTCGCCGGGGATTTTGATGCCGGCAAGCTTGAGGATGACCAAGAGCTCTGCCAGAGCACCGTCGGTAGAGAGTTTCGGTAGGCGAAGCCCAAGTGCTTCCTCAAGCGCAGGGACGAACTCAACACGCTTGTATGGACCGACAAATTTCTCAACCTCAATTGGTGGTAGAGACGTGAGTTGAGTAGAGATGAGCTTCTGGGAATGCTCAGCCATGCTGGACAACAGCTCCTCAGTCTCCTGGAATAGGTCGTTCAAGTTGCTATAGGCACTGTAGAACTCGCACATGGTGAACTCCGGGTTGTGAGTCCCGTCGATGCCTTCGTTGCGGAATGCGGGGCCAATCTCGAAAACCTTGTCCACGCCTCCAATGACAAGTCGCTTGAGCCATAACTCGGGTGCGATACGGAGAGCAATATCCCGATCTTTGAACTCAGTGGCTCGAGTGACAAAGGGACGGGCGACAGCACCGCCAGCGTTCTCGGCCAGGATCGGGGTTTGAAACTCCAAGAACTTCTTGGAATGGAAGTGGTCGCGCATGTGCTTGGTAATCTCGGATCGCAACCTCAAGACGTCCACGGCTTCACGGTTCACCAGCATGTCAACATGGCGCTCTTGCATGCGAGTCTTGGGGTCGGTGAGCTTCTCAGGAATCTGTTCCATGGCCGGAGAGAGTAGCTCGGGGAGAGCAGTCGCGGCAATTGTGAGCTGGCCAGCTTTGGTACGAGTTGGGACGCCAGTAATCGCTGCCAGATTGTAAGCATCTGGGGAACGGATGTGAACATTGGGATCATACATATGTGGTCGCCCACTTCTATCAAGCTCCTAAACAAGGCGAATTTGTGGCTTCTCGTTTCCTGATCCTTCATACACTTGCTCTTGTTGACCATGACCTGCAGACGCTCGAATTCGTTCACGATGTCGAGGAAAAGCAGATATTTTCCGGCGGCGCGCTTCGACCGCACACGACCATAGACAGTGACATCCTCCATTTCATTATGCTCCGCAGCATCAAACGCCTCTATGAACTCGGGCACAGAGTACCGCTGACGAGTGTGCTCCAGGCGAGGATGGCTCTCAGGGTAGAGTGGATCCTCACTCTGTTGCTCCTCCCACAGCATTGTCCGACGCTGCTTCTTAAAGGGAGAGAGCTCCTCAGCCCTGCCCTCTGGAGCATATTTTGAGTGGTATCGACAGACAGTAGAGGTCGAGAGGGACCTCCTGAAAGCGACACCTTGCTCGCACCATTCTCCCCTCGTCACGGAGCCATTTTGGCCGAGAAAGTGTGAACGTCGGACAATTCCGGGTACTCTCGGAGAAGATTGTATTAGAGGCCGGCCGGCCAGGCGAAGGTACTGTACAGACATCATTACACCTGTCAATTGGGTTAGCTCTGTGGTCATGACCCAAGACTTGAAGCAAAGGATTGGTGTTGGAGAAAGATCAGATATTGGCAGTGTATTTCAACCACAGCGAGCTGTGTCAATCGCAGCGGTTCTGAAGCGAGATATGCAATTCATCATGATGTGTTGTTTGGGAAGGGTAGACCGAGAAGAGTTTGTACTTACAATCATAATAGCAGCATGGAACTTTCGCTCCATGTGTGGGAAGAGAAGAGAGCAAGATTTACAGCTTCGGCGAGAACTTTTTATCCACGCCTAGTATCACCGTGGTTTTCCCGGCCGATCCACCAGCCACAGGCAGCTTTCCAGCCACAGGCCACGCCAATAGCGTGAGGCTTCGCAACGCCCCAAGTGAGGCGTCCAGCTCCTGGAGCTCACCAACCACCAGCCAAGGCTGAAATTTGTTCCAACGCGACAACACCTGGCGCATCTCCACCAAAACCCGCGACTCTCCGCGCTGGATCTCTCAATTGGCTCCGACCTACTTCGTCACGTTGCGACACCTTTTGCACAATCACCATGGCCCAACAGCCCCTTTCCTCGTCGGCACAGCCTACCGACATTTACGGAGGAGGTTTGCCAGCTCCCTGCGCATCGTCCCCCATAAGCTTGCGTGCTAACGTTTTGATCGTATAGATGAGGTCTCAGCGCTTGTCCTCGACCCCGGTTACTGCAACACGCGAGCTGGCTTCGCCGGCGAAGATGTCCCCAAGTCCATCCTCCCGTCCTTCTACGGCCATGTCACGAGCGAGCCGTCAACGGACCTCTTCGGCGACGAATGTTTGATACCACGTGCCGACTACGAGGTCCGCAACTACATGAACCGAGACAGCGTGGTGGAAGACTGGGATGTCGCGTCTAGGATCTGGGAGAACATGCTGGTGAAGCGATTGCAGCCTGAGCGCCAGACACAGCCCTCCAAAAATGGATTGAACGACGACCCCAAGGACCAGGATCAAGATGGCGAGGGAGATGTTGCCATGGATGATGCGGCCGAGGCGGCTGAGAAGCCCCTTCAGGAGAGCCCTCTTCTGATGACG
Source organism: Dactylonectria estremocensis (assembly GCA_020744375.1). Classification (NCBI taxonomy): domain Eukaryota; kingdom Fungi; phylum Ascomycota; class Sordariomycetes; order Hypocreales; family Nectriaceae; genus Dactylonectria; species Dactylonectria estremocensis. Next base: position 2,184,845 of record JAGMUU010000004.1, read on the forward strand.
GAGGCGCCGTGGAACACGCCTAAGTCGCGAGAGAAGGCCATTGAAATCATCATGGAGAACTGGGGATGCCCGGCCTTTTGGATAAGCCGCACACCCGTATTGGCCGCTTTTGCTGCTGGCAAGGCTACTTCCCTTGTCATTGATGTTGGTGGCGCCAACACTTCCGTAACGGCAATTCACGATGGCATGGTGCTTAAGCGATCCATCCAGAAGTCTCCCGTCGGCGGTCTGTGGCTGTCATCTCAAATTCGAAGCCTGTGGGATTCCTCTGAGCCCAAGATCGACCTGACTCCGACCTTCATGATCGAGAACAAGACCCCCGTCGATGCGCTAGCGGCCCCTCAAGTTCGCTTGCGTCATTTCCCTTACCAGATCAACGACTCCTTCCGAGCCTACGAAGAAGAGCGTGTTCTGACCGAGTTTAAGGAGTCCGTGGTGGAGGTGTGGCGAGGCCCTGGTCGATACGGCGTTCCTGGAAACGAGGAGTACGTCAAGACGCAACCCGGTCGCGTGTTTGAGATGCCCGATGGTTACAACCAGATGTGGCGCGAGCAGCGCTTCCGAGTGACTGAGGGCATGTGGGATGAGACTGCAGGATACAATTTGCCCGAGCCGGACCGTCTCACCAAGGCCCAGACGATCCCCGAGTTGATCCGCTCTGCCCTCAACGCAGTCGACGTAGACCTACGCGGCAACTTGCTTGCCAACGTCGTTGTTACTGGCAGCACCAGCTTGATCAACGGCTTCAACGACCGTCTCAACAACGAGCTCACGGCCATGTACCCCGGCCTCAAGATCAAAATTCACGCAGCAGGTCTGTCAAGCGAGAGACGCTTCGGTGCCTGGATCGGCGGCAGTATCCTCGCCAGCTTGGGTACGTTCCACCAGATGTGGATCTCGCGCAAGGAGTACGAAGAGAATGGACCTAACGTGGTCGAGAAGCGGTGCAAGTAGGGCCTCTAAAGAATGTTTCTTGGAGGAGGACTTCCGGCGTACGGAGTTGGGGAGAGGGTGCCATTTTTGAGCCGGAATACGGCAAACCCTGGCTCCAAAAAGAGTTCGATTTAGATTTGATAGGATCAATGTATGGCAGCAATTCACAAACTTTAACGCCTCGTCCCTGTGAAATATTATGGTCCTCGTAAACTCGAATGCCGTATAGTATCCAACGCTCTCATAAGTTTAAGGTATCACCCAACTTAGCAGTATCAGCTTCCCGGAGCAGTCTTCTCCGCGTTGGTTTCCCTCTCTACTCGTCTGATCTTGACCCATGACCCAAGTTCGCTCCAGATGCTTTGCTTTTCAGCTGGTGATAGCGTAGCAGCTAAGCCGCTCGTGCTGCTTGCCACGAAAACTCTGGCACCCTCCCATTCGCCGTCGACGACGCCCATATTTTCAGTAGCATCTTGCCAACCATATTTGAAGGCTTTGCCAATGGGACGCCCGTGGCGGACGCGCCATACGCTCTCCCAAATGCTCTTGCCGACAACGCAAACGGATTCGGGACGCCACTTCCGGGCCTTTTCTTCAAGAAGTTCAACGCCTTCATCCATCTCTTGCTTGCTCAACTCAGACCCGTTACGACTGGGACGAGCCACGATGTTGGTAAGGCCGAGAGAGTAGAGCTCGGGCATCTGGCGATCTTCGGTTGGTTTGCAAAGCCGTGGGGTTACACCACTTGAGAAGAGCAACTTCCAGAATAGGTTTGAAGGATGAGCATAGGCATGGCCGGTGCGCGCCGTTTGAACGCCCGGATTTAGACCAATGAAAAGGACGAGAAGATCCTCAGCAATGGCATCTGGGAGGAGAGGCAGATGGGCATAGGTGGAAGGCGGCGCGTAGCCGGAGGCTGTCCGCGCTCTCTTCTTTTTCGTCTTGTTGGCCTTGCCATCATTGTCAGCATCTTGTTGCGGCCTCTTACTAGAGAACGCAGAAGATGAGGTGAGATTGAAGCGCGGCGACCTTCGCGTAGGGACAGGTGTGGCAGAGTCAGGGGCCAGTCCAGACTCGGACGACTTGAAGACAAAGTCGCTGAGTTGAAGACGCCCATTGAAGGTTGCGGGTCGGGGCGAAGATTGTGGTTGATCTTGGCCGTTTTCGTCATCAGATTGGCCTACATGGCTGCCCTCCTCCTTGTGCTTCGACGCCATTTCTGATAGATATCGGATGGTCAGCGTGCAGGATGGAAGTTCACGATGAAGGTGGCGAGTCCTCGCGTCTGGACTTGGGCGGCTGACTGTTGTTTAAGTCACCACTTTAAATCATCAACCGTGTGCTCTCTCTCTTTCTCTCTCACTTCATCGAGATACTAGCACACCGTTGTCGAGGAGTTCTGCCTGCCTGAAGCCTGGACGTTATCACAGATGCTTCGAGCTAGAACATCCTGGAAGATCGAAGATGCGCGATGTCTTCAGGCTACAGTCAGCAATTGTGCGGTCTAGATGCTGCTATTTTCAGCCCCTCGCCAGCTTTCGTGAGGCTAGACAATTGTCAGCCTCTGCCACAGCCACACTGGATGGCTGAATGCCCCACCTGCTGAGTGGTAGGGACCCCTGAACGGCAGTGCGTGCTCGGGATTGAGATGGTGGACTGCCGCTGGATACGAGGAAGTTTGCAAGAGGACAGTCCTGCAAGGACACGAAGGCACGAAGTTAATTGTTGATTGCTTCATCAGCTTCGGAGCGGTAGGTAAAGTATCCAATTGCGTTACCAATTCCTCAAACATTGCGCATCTACGGGTAACCAGACCAACTGTCAGTGTCTCCGTGACTTTTGGTCTTACATTTCACCGCAAGTAGACGAATGGGAGGCGGCAGCGTCACGGCATGGGACGCTAGGGCACTTCAGTGGGCTTACGGCTCGCACCTTGTTGAGGCCATGGTTGTGACGCTGGCGCATCAGCGGTCGTACAAGGCGTGCTAAGAGGCGAGCTTTCCCAGTTGTTGAGCATCTGGTTGTCTCATATCAGAGAGCATGTTTGGTGTTCAGTCGGCGCTTAATTGGCAAGCTTTTGAGGAAGAATGAAGAAAGCAGCGTTTGGCGGTAGGTAGTGGGGGAGGAGGATTTGAGAGTTAGGTGGGTTGGAACGCACCTTAGTAGGCTGGCGGGTGGTGGCGGGGAAGGAGCTTTAGGTAAGGTGTTGCTTGCTGGGCGGGCTGCATCCGTACGCTATGAAGACAAGACCGGTCAGGGTAGGTGCAGCTGGGCGTCATGCCTTCCCAGTTCCCACTCCCCGTCCCTGACGACCAGAAGAGAACTGGGGCTTTTCGTATTTATTAAGCCCGCTTCCGCCATCGCCAACTGTCCACCCCTTCTTCTCTCTCATACATATCATACCCTTCATCGTCATCACCAATTTGGGCCCGTGAAGCTTCTTTGGTCTTTCACCCCTCCTCAATTGGTTTTTTGGTAGCTTACTCCCAAGAACAACCCCGCCAGCTCTTTGCTATCCTCCCTCGCCGTTGCTCACCGTAACTACATCAATACTACGTGCCCGACACCGCCATCATGGTAGCCGTTGAGCCCTCAGCCGAGTCCCTTGCTCAGCTCAAGGATAAGTACACACAGGCTGGCCAAGACCATGTCTTCACCTTCTACGACTCCCTTTCCGCCGACGAGCGAGGCGCCCTCTACAACCAGCTCTCCGGCTTCGACCCCGCCCGCATCAACGAAATCACAAAGCTCGCCTTGAACCCTCCCAAGGCCGATGATACCCCCGATACCCTCGAGCCCCTCCCCGAATCTGCCACCGCCAGCATCCTCGACTCTGATGCCAAGGACATCGAGAAATGGTACAAGTCGGGTCTCGACCTCATTTCCAAGCAGCAGGTCGGTGTTGTTCTCATGGCCGGTGGCCAGGGCACCCGGCTCGGTAGCTCTGCCCCTAAGGGCTGCTACGATATCGGACTTCCCTCCAAGAAGTCTCTCTTCCAGATCCAGGGCGAGCGAATTCGCAAAGTTCAAGAGCTCGCCGGCTCTGATGCCGTTGTTCCCTGGTATGTCATGACCAGTGGCCCAACCCGCGGCCCCACCGAGAAGTTTTTCGAGGAGAACAACTACTTTGGCTTGAAGAAGGAGAATGTCCAGATCTTTGAGCAGGGTGTCTTGCCTTGTATTTCCAACGACGGCAAGATCTTGCTCGAGAGCAAGGGCAGGGTTGCCGTCGCTCCCGATGGCAACGGTGGCATTTACCAGGCTCTCGTCGTCTCAGGCGTCCTCGAGGACATGCGCAAGCGTGGAATCCAGCACATCCATGCCTATTGTGTCGACAACTGCCTTGTCAAGGTTGCCGACCCCGTATTCATCGGCTTCTCCGCCGCTCAAAATGTCGACATCACAACGAAGGTTGTCCGCAAGCGCAACGCCACTGAGTCTGTTGGCCTGATCCTTTCCAAGAACGGCAAGCCCGACGTTGTTGAGTACTCTGAGATCGACAAGGCCACAGCTGAGGAGATCGACCCTAAGCAGGCCGGTGTCCTTCGATTCCGTGCTGCTAACATTGTGAACCACTACTACTCCTTCCGTTTCCTTGACTCCATCCCCCTGTGGGCTCACAAGCTGCCCCACCACGTCGCCCGCAAGAAGATTCCCGCCGCCGACCTTGAGACTGGCGAGACAGTTAAGCCCGAGAAGCCCAACGGCATCAAGCTCGAGCAATTCGTTTTTGACGTCTTCCCCATGCTGTCCATCGACAAGTTTGCTTGCTTTGAGGTCAAGCGTGAGGATGAGTTCTCACCTCTGAAGAACGCCCGCGGCACTGGTGAGGACGACCCCGATACCAGCAAACTTGATATCATGACGCAAGGAAAGCGTTGGGTTGAGGCCGCTGGCGCTATTGTAGTTGGTGATAAGGCCGCCGAGGGGGTTGAGGTGTCTCCCCTGTTTAGCTACGTAAGTCGGCACCACTACGATGAAACGAGCCTCATACTGACTGAATATAGGGTGGTGAAGGTATCAAGAACTTCGAGGGCAAGGAAATCACTGCGCCCGCTGTGTTGGAGCGGGAATAGAATAACCTCCAGCCACCGGCGGTAGGAAGCTTTGAAGATGGCCAACAGTTCAAGGTCTTAAGCATAGGCCAACCGGCTGCTCCAGATCCTCGCAAACGGCTCACGGACATGTCGAAAGAAACAGTGTCTCGCTTTTTCCAATCATTTGGCATTGTGGTTTTTCTATTGGCTATCCGAAGCGACTCGACATCGCTTAAACACACTCAAAAAGACCCTGAAAAGCATAGACGGAACAATCTATGTAACTTTGATGGTTTTGAAGCAGGTGGAGTAAAGGAACAGGATTTGAGTAGCGTAAAAGAAATGATTTCTGGAACTACCATTCCTTCATAGTCATTGCGTCACTAAGGAGGGACTAAATTGACCGTCATGGGGCAGATCTAGCGACAACCATAGGATATGTATGGCTCACTACGAACCAAAGCACAGAAATGTTAGATAAAAATGAACAAATGAGCGATGGCAATTAGGTTTTAACAAAAATTTACAGCTTCGACTTGTCGCTGTGTTTGGTTGTATTGGTGTCCTGATCATCTATGTCATGTCTAAATATATCTATCGTAGATTCTAGAGGTGTTGAATTTATGCGTTCGGATCGCAGAAATCATTCGTGCTCAGAGATGAACTTTTCGGCCTCGAGGGCGGCCATGCATCCGGTACCTGGAAGAAGAAGATCATGAATGTTAGTCACGTCTGATTTTAAAAGTGCACCTCGGCAAGAGAGACAACAAGTGGGAAGAGGAGAATAGGGACTCACCAGCGCTGGTAATGGCCTGTCGGTATCGCTTATCCTGGACGTCACCAGCAGCAAAGACACCCTCGATGCTGGTGGTGGTGGTGCCGGGCACGGTCTTGATGTAGCCATCCTCGTCCATGTCGAGCTTACCCTTGACGAGGGAGGTGGCGGGGTCGTGGCCGATGGCGTAGAAGAGGCCGGAGGCCTCGACGGTCTCCTCGGCGCCGGTCTTGAGGTCCTTGATGACGAGGTGGCTCATGAGGCCGTCGGTGCCCTTGATCTCGGTGGCAGCGGAGCTGAAGCGGACGGTAACCTTGGGGTGCTTCAGCAGGCGGGTGGCCATGATGTTGCTGGCGCGGAGGACATCTCGGCGGACAAGAACAGTAACGTGGCTGGCGTACTTTGTAAGGAAGGTGGCCTCCTCGGCGGCCGAGTCGCCGCCGCCGATGACGAAGAGGGGCTTGTTGCGGAAGATGGGGACGGCGCCATCACAGACGGCGCAGGCAGAGACGCCGCTGGACCAATACGTCTCCTCGCCGGGGAGGTTCAGGCGGCGGGCCGAGGCGCCGGTCGCGATGATGATGGAGTCGGCGGTGTGGGTCTCGTCGGGGTTGAACTCGGTCGTGTACTTGAAGGGGCGGGATGAGAAGTCAACGGTGGCGACGGTGTCGGTGATGACCTCGGTACCGAAGCGCTCAGACTGCGCCTTCATGTTATCCTGGAGGGGGAGGGTTAGCTGTCGGTTGATTCTGGTATCTGGATAAGAATTCAAGGGCATACCATCAGGTCGGCACCCATGATGCCCTTAGGGAAGCCGGGGAAGTTCTCGACATCGGTGGTAGTGGTCAATTGACCGCCGGCGGCAATGCCGTTGGCCATGAAGCCCTCATAGAGAACGGCTGTTAGGCGCGGTCAGTGTGATGTCGTCGAAGGGCCGCCGAAGGGCATGGGACTGAGACGTACGCTTCAGCTCGGCGCGAGCCAAGTAGATGGCGGCGGTGTGGGCAGCAGGCCCAGAGCCAACAACTATTCCGTGTCAGTTCCGTCTACTCGTAAAGATTGTAACATCGCCATAACGATTCCTCTCGGCGAGGTAGAGCCAGACCGATGGAGGGGTAGCGAGAGGCGGGGAGGAGAGGCAGGGGCAAATCTGGCAACGTACTGACAACCTTGCTGTGCATTTTCCTGGCGCCGATCTCAGCGGTCGGTCTGGTGGTTTTCTGGAATGTAGTAGAGGCAGCAGCAATGGATAGCCCAACGCTTGAACGGAGGGTCCGTCGGAAAGTTGAAGAGAACAGTTTGGCGGCTTTTCGGGGGGGTGCGAAGGAGGATGTGTGGATGGGGGAGAAATATATATGTATAAAAAAACGCCGAGCTGGGGAGCCACTTTGTCAGGACAAGCACGTTTTGACGCAGGTATGCTGCACTACGTCGTATGCACGCACACCACACTACACCCACTCACCTTAGCTCGATCAACGCCAAAAAGTCCACGCCTCACGACACAAGACAAGACGACGGAATTGGATGGATGGATATGGATCTGGTATGGACCCTCAACTGCGACGGCGGGGTATTATCGGAGAGAGTAGTGCATGCCGCTTGGGTCGGTAGGGGCTGTAATTGTAATTCTAGCGCCGCCGGGACCTGACAAAGACGGATTGCCACAGGGCGGTATACACAGTGTTAAAAGGTGCGATTGATTACGGCCTAGGTAGCCCAAGTCGGCGGGTCGGGATTCCCTCTTCTTCGGGGGAGAGCGATTTCGGCTTTGCTATCCTGCTCCCTGTTTCGTCGCTCGTGTTGGGTCTGCAGACTGCCGGGCCAAGAAAAAAAACTGATGTGACGGGGCTCCGGCCGGGTGGAGGCAACTTTGCAAGGGCGAGCAAGCCAGCGGAGACCGACGACAGGCGAACGGAGTTGTGCGCTTCGGCCGTGATTGGACGTACGATTTATAAGCTGGTGCAGGTGCAGACCGCAGCGAAAAGGCAAGAAGCAGCCTGCCGAGGTGGGCGCGGGAATGGACGCGGAAGTGGACGCGGGGGCCGGAGGTGGGCGTTGAAGGGGATTTGCGGATCGCGAATTGCAGAACAGTGGAGTTGGTGTTGTTCGGTATTTGGAATTAACAGCCCAAGTGGACGATGGTTGAATGATGGCATAAATCGAGGCGTGTAAGGCAGGCATGGGTGTCCTGACTAATCACGCAGCCGCAGCCGCGAGCAAGCTTGCAGGCCAACAGGGTCGTCATGCACCGGATTAGGCTTCATGACGACTTTGATTAGTCTATCCGTGCCATGTGAGGCGAATGGGATTGCATTGTAGGTGGGCAGGGGTGTTGACAAATAATTAGACAAGGGGTTTTAAGCAGTTGTTTAGACAAAGGGACACAGTGAGAAGGGGCGAAAGAGAGGGATAAGGACGAGGAGCATGGAGACCGAGATATGTTGAAACACCCCCAAACACCTCCAGAATAACAGGATGTGCAATTGTTACATGGCTCGGTACCTATATATATATATATATATATATGCATATATATGTGGCTCCGTAACTCTTGGTGCCAGGTAAATCCAATTATGCCCGGCTCTATCATCGTATCTGCTTGTCGCGATACTATCACCAGACTCCTCCATAGCCCTTAAGCAGTATCATCACCGCTGTCTTTCATCCGCTCCTACACTCTCGTCTCTTTTTCCAAACCTCGCCCCCAGCGACCCAATATCGCGTTTGAAAAACTTGCCAAAGTTGCGCAGGTTCTCGTTGATGGTGGCCTTTTCCATACCGCTCGGCCCCGCGGCCACGCTGCCCTGCGAGATGTCCCGGGCCGCGCTCAGCAGCTTCTCGCCCAGCGATCCGGCGTCGAATCTCGGGCCGCCGGACGATCCCGTCAGCGAAAGTGCCGCCGCTGTCGGGTTCATCATGGCATTGCCGCCGCCGCTCGCGCCGCCCATGCCGCCCAGCCCGGACGACGTCATCAGCGGGCCCAGCAGCGCCGAGCTCGCCACCAGCTTGTCGTTGGGCGTGCCGTCGCGGTGGATGCCAAACAGCTCTATCAGGTGCGCCTGGTCCATCTTGCGCACGCCCTTGAGGTCCAGCATCTTCTTAAAGTTGGTGTCAGACCGGTCCGCGATATGGATCAGATACGCTTGCACCAGGCCTTCAGGAGGCGACGGCCGCACTTGGAGCGTCTTCAGCAGCGGGTCCAGTCGGTTCATGCAGTGCTGAACCCTTCGCACGAAGCTCGACGGTGGCGTATCCTGCGATGATAATGATGCGTGGTGTAGCAACAGCTTCTCGAATGCCTTGGTGAGTACGTACTTGTCTAGGAGCATCTGTAGTTGACTTCGTTAGCTCTCGCTTTTGCCCTGCTAATAGCCCTCCATCGCAACCACACTTGCACACCATAGAGAACGTACCTGCTCGGCTCCGACCTCAGATATAGGTCGACACTGCACGATGCTGTTGATGTAGCCCGTCGCAAGGTGCTCTACGAGGTTGTCGCAAAATGCCCTCGCATACTGCTGCTTCGTGATAACTCCCAGCACTTCCTCAACCTTGGCATCCACGTGCTTCACAAGCTCTCCCACGTATGAGCTCTGGTCCACCACGCTCTCCATTGTGCTCCAGTTTGTGTTCTTCATCTCTCGCCACACGCCCTCACACTCGACCTCCACCATCCGCACCAGCGCAAGCACCGATGCGCTCGCCACGCCCAGAAACGCGTCCGACTGCGACGAAAGGTCGACCTTGGGCACGAGCTCACTGTCGATGCGCTTCTTGATGCTCTCCTCTAGCTGGTTTGTGTTGGTGTGCCAGAAATCCGCAGTGTTGAGAACCAGCACCACATTTTGGATAGTCGGGCCCTGCGCTCCCCCACTCTGCAGCGTGTATAAAAGTACCTGCTGTGCGTACTCGTCCAAGTATTTGGCCAGCGTCTTCGACAAGTCCAGTAGACGTTCGCTCGTAGACAATTTCGCACATTGCGAAAGAGTAAGTTTGTAAAAGTGGAAGAGCTCGATGGCGGACGTAATGACCGCCTGTGGTGAGAATTCTTCGTCTGGAGGGATGAGAGGTTGGGTTCTGTACTTGGGTATCATGGTCGCAAGCTGCCTGTCCTGTGAGTCGACCCAGAGGCTCAGGTATGGTTCAAACGCAACTGAGATGAGTCCGTGGAAGCTGTGCGTCTTCTCCTCCACCGAGCTGAGCGTGTCGATGCTCGCCCGTGAAGACGTCGCGAACCGCTTCTCAAGGCTCTGCTCAAAGTCGAGCGTCTCTTGCAGGCAGCTAAGCAGCAGGTTGACGTCAATCTTGGGGCCCTCCGTCCGCCGCATGCTCCTCTCCAAGATGCCCTTGAAGTCGTCCCTCGTCCCGTCGCAGAATGCCGTTGCCAGAGTCTCGTTGGCTCTCCAGTGTGGCGGAAATATCATCGAGTGCTCGTCGTCGTGGGTCTTCATCATCCGCTTGAACCACGCGTACCGCCTGCCGATATTGTCCAGGCTGCCAGCCTCATCATTGCCCCGAAAGACCTGCCGGTACTCACGCAGCTCGGTATTGACATACCACGTCATGAGCCGCGCTTTGGCCGAGTCGCCCAGGGAGTCCATGACGAGACATGCTTCTACGAGTGTGCCTCTGCGGAGGCCGACCTCACCCTTGGCAAAGGCCATCTCGAAGTCTTCGCAGACCTGCTCCAGAAGCTCCCGCTGCAGCTCCGAGACACCCCGACTCAGCGTGGCAATCTGCTCAATGCTCCGGTAGCTGTTGAAGTGCTTCATTAGCTGCAGGACGGCCTGCAGAAGCCCCGCGCACTCCCGGTACTGCCGCGTCTTGGCCAAGCCCCTGAGTTGCTCGTAAGCCGTGGTCAGCATCTGGAGCCGCTTGAGCGCCGTCATGCTGAGCGTGAGGTTCTTTTTAGTCCCGTCGAGTCGCTTTATGTCGGCCGTCATGGAGGTGATGTTCTGTTCCGTTTCGATGGCGCGCGACCGCACCGTCTCGATCTTGCGGAAGAGCTGGGCGAGTTCGACCTGCGCTGACTGCATGCGCTCGAGGCTGGAGTCGGGCCCGTAGGCCTGGGCGGTCTCGAGGGCGGAAATATCGGTAGAGATAGCATTCTGGTGACTCTGGAGTGTCTTGGACACCCTGCTGATGGATGAGACGGCCGACGGGTGGGAGAAGAGGAGGTTGAGGTGGTCGATAGGGTCATAGTCGGCTGCCGAGCGAGTGTTGGACATGAGCCGGGTCAGGGGAAGCAACAACAGACGATGGGGACTAACCTGCGTCCAGGGCGGACGTCTCAGCCAAGCTCCCATTCATCGCGAGACGATAACCTCCGAAAGTGCAGTTTCTGGAGCTTCAATCGGAACCGTCGCTGACTTAGGCTTTGATGATCGAAGCTCGTCGCCCCCAGCATGTGTCAACTGTCATGATGCCTTAAAAGTGGAGCCTTTTCTGAGTGTCATTTCTTAGCACGGGGGGCTGAGTGAATAGGTAGGTACCCACCCCTGAACATGTACGGAGTACGAAGTAGAAGTTACGAAAGATGCATCATGAGAATCGCTGACTGAAAAGGGAATGGAAATCGCAGTGTTCCATTCAATTTTGCGTCCTGCCTCTGAAGCGGAAAGCCCTTCGCCTCAGAAGTTGACAACATATGCCCAGTATTCTCACTCAATCAAAGCGACTTGATATAAATACTTTGTATTCGCTCACGTTAACAGTTGCCACAAAAACCCATGTCGCTTCGCCTCATGCTTTTCTCTGGCAATACTGATCTACTCGGCTTCCGCTGCTCTGTCAATATCCAAGCTCTCCTTCTCCTTGGCTGGTGCATCCTTGCCCTTCTTCTTCATGGAGAATCGCCAGGTGCCCATTCGTCCCTCCTTCGTCTCCTTACTACGAGAGCGTGTCGCCCCCAACGAAGGACTGCTGGTCATGCTATCTACGCTGCGGCCTAGGTGGGTAACATCTTCACCCAGATCGTCCAAGTCGCCGATACTGGAGCGATGTTCTGCAGATAGGTTCTTCTCTGAGTAGGTTGCACTACCCGGTCCCTTCTTAAAGAGTCCCGAGTCCTTGCCCAACCTCGAGGACAAACTGAACTTGCTTGAGCTTCCCTTGCGGAATAGTTTCTTAACAACGTTCTCAGGGTCTTTGTAGCTTGAGTGAGTCATGTCTGTGGTCGAGTTGGAGGCTGTTGTGTCAAGGTTCAAGGACTCGTGGGACTCCGAAACTGATACTAGAGTGTGAACAGAATGTCCGTCTCGGGATATCCGGGATTCTAGGGGCGGCTCGTCAAGACTGTTAGGGAGCTCAATAGAGGGAGTTACAACCTCCTTGAATTTCCTGTCCTCCTTGGACTTGTCACGATGCCGATCCTTCTCTTTGCCCTTTGATTTCGCCTTTTCAGGGCTCGAGTCCTTTTCCCTGTCCTTGCCGAAAATGTGAGCCATGAAGGTCGGTGCAGCAGGATTGAGACGTTGGCTTATGGAAGCTCTGTGACTTGGAGGACGTGAACCGATGACACCAACCTGACTAGGTGATGTTTGAGGGTCGAACATGTCATCATCGTCCAGGATCTCGTCTTCGGCGGAAGCTAGTGTCGTTTCCAGGGCTGAGGGAGATCCATGAATCGATGGGCGACGGGATGGGTTTCGGGATTGCCATCGTCCTTCGTTTGGAGGGGACCAGAGGCGATTCTGTGAGAGCATCGAAATCTCTCCTGGAGCTCCCCAAATGGAACCGCTATCGGTTGAGGGCCGCGGGAGATCGGATGAGGAAATTGACGCAGGACGAGAATTCACCGTGTCTCTCTCGGGGAGCAGAGCACCGGCGGAGCTCGTGAAGGGGTTCAATCGGCGAGCAGAAAATGATTTGGAGGGTGGCATCACACTTGTGCGCGTCCCTTCCACTGTCGAGTGGCGGTTCATCCACGAAAAACTCAGGCGACGCTTGTTACCGAAAAACTCGTGCTCATCCGTTCCGCGGGGGAACGACTGGCTCTGTCCTGCCTTGAGAGTGCCGATAGGTATGCCTCCGTCGTCGGGGATCTTGGGTGCCCGATTGCGCTGGAAAGTAGATAAAAGGCTGGTGAGTCGATGACCTGTTGCTGCGGGTGCCGCTGGTGATGTGTTAAGTTGAACCGCATGTATCTCAGCATCAGTATACTGTGGGAACGGCAGGTTTTGCGAGGAGCCTTGCGGGCTTGAGAAGAGACTGAGCGAGTGTCCTGACGAGGCTGACGACTGAGGTTCATTATCTCTGGCAGTGATCGCTTCTGGCAAAAATGAGCTTTGTTGTGGCCCTGGGTCGGGTACCTCATAGGCTTCATCAAAGATGCCCGACGGAAGCAGGGTATGTGCAGTTGGACTCATAGGTCCACCAGCGGCTCTCATATCAGCTTCTGTCTGGTGGTCATCAACACCATCTGCAGCCAGGTCCATGAAAGGCCCCGGCGCAAACCTAGAACGAATATCGGATCGAATCAGACCTGATGATGCCGTAAAGGGATTTTCCGGCATCGCGAGTTGAGGTGGCCCCGGGGAGAGGTTGATGTTGGAAAGGGAATTGCTGTTGCCGCTATGCCGCCTATTGGGCTGGATCGAGGGCTCGAACTCTCGGGGAGCTTGAGCAACTTGAGCTTCTGCCTGGTTATAATATACCAGGCCAGATTCTTGTTGTATGGCCAGCTGTTCCCCAAGAACGCGAATATGCTGGTCCAAATGGACGCCCTTCTTAGTTTCGGCGACCAGTTGGTTGTGCAACTCCTTACGCCTTGCTTCCCACTCTCGCCGAATCTGCAAGTCTTCTTCTTTCCACTGTTCATCGTCTCCGCCAGGGAGCTGCTCGCGAGCGGCTTTAAGGTCCTGGAGTTGTTTTCCTTTCTCCTTCAACTCCGCCTCCAACTCAGCACACTTTTCTTGAAGGTCGTGGTTGATCTCGTCGAGCTTGTCAACGTCACAATCGCGCTTCTGCTCCAACTCGGTCTTTTGAGACTCGAATCCGGCCCGATCCTTCTTCATGCGCTCTATGTCATTCTCAAGTTTAGCAATGTTGGCTCGGACCTTTGATTTCTTAGTCTCCTTGTCCTTCAGTTGCTGCTCCTTCTTGTTGCGCTCCTTTTCGGCGGCACGCATCTGTTCCATGGTGCTGCGGACAGAAGCCTTGAGTTGCGTCGTTTGCTCCTCCTTTTCCTTGAGAGCCTGTCTTTTGCGATCCTTCTCCCTCTTAAGTTCTTCCTCCTGCTGCTGAAATTCGGCCTCGTCCTTGCCACATTGTGATAACGTGTCATCGATCTCCTTTCGAATACCTTCGAATTTTTTGTTCAACTCTTCCAAGGACATTTCTGGGCCATCAGCGGCTGGAGGCTTGATCAGGGGATGCTCGGTGCTCGCCACAGACGGCGAATGCTGTCTTCGATTTATCGTATTTCGGCGTTGGCTAGTGACAGCCGCTGTGATATCTGATGCAGGCACGGTATTGCCATCGAGTACGGGCGCCGCCTCGACAGACGGTACAGAAGGCCTGTGCGAGTCGGGGTCGTCGTTGTCATCGTCAGGCTTGTTGCGAGGATGATCGTTGTTGGTAAAGCTCGTGGGCAATCTCGAATTACCAAGTTGTGGTTTTCCGTCCTTCCCAAAAGTTCGCAAGCGGACGACCGGGCTCCCTGCCTGGAAGTTGTTGGGGCCAACGGCAACAACGCGGATGTTGTAGAAGTGGTCCGGTTTCAATCCAGTGACGGTGATAGCAACTTCGTTGCCGGGCGAGTCACCCACTATGACATGCATTGTTAGCGTCGCACTCGGATAATCCGGCCGCTCAAGGCCGCAGAAGGCGAGTGTTCGGTAACTAACCATGGACGCCATTGACTTGTATGGAGTATTTTTGCACAGGACGATTGTTAAGGGGTCGGGACCAGCTGAGAGTGGCCGCATCAGCTCGAATGCCAGCAAGCGAGACGTCGGGCGATTCTGGAACATCGACTCCGAGGATACCGATCAGGTCGGGGACAGGCTTCCATAGCGTCTGCCATGAGCGGTGCAGCAGCCTACCAGAGAGATCGCGGTCAGCGGAACGAATGCGAGGAGAGGGGGAGCAGTGATCAAACTCACCAGACGACGGCGCCAAGCGTCAAGACCATCTTGAAGTTATGGACGAGCAGGACATGGGGCCGGAGGTCAAGCAATGTGTCCAGGCGAGCTGAGGACAAGGGCATGTGCAGCAGCAATCGGCGAGGGTCGAGGAGAAGTGTGAGGCCGCAGACGACAGCATAGACGAGGGCCTTCTGGTAGCTCGAGTGCAGGCTATAGACCCACCAGAATCCGAGGACGCTGAGGATGAGAGAGGTTAAGACGGGCAACTCCCATGACATGTTCTCAGCGCGATCCCGGCCTGGTAGAAAATGCTTCAAGACGGACGGACCCAGGCGTCGTGTCGTGTGGGATGAGTGACGGTTGGCAGAGGGCAAAAAAAAGGCGTGGAGCGCGACCTTCGCACACTGGAACGATGTTTCCCCAGTAAATCTCGGGAGTCGATTGGCGGGCGATTGGGGAGGAGGAGCCGGGTTTCAGTGGCAGACTAGGCAATGAGCACTGTGTAAGACGCTGTAAAGCCGGCACAGGTGCGCTGAACGGGTCACTGGAACTACCAAGCCGTGCTGTATGCACTGTGTACCACTCATTCTGCGGCATGACATCCACTGCTATTCGTTCCTTGGAGCGCTGATCGCATCACGCTGGCGCTCTGACAACCACTGAATTGGTTGACCAGGACGTGCGCAGCATTGCGTGCGCTGTCAGGTCATTCCCGACTCCAACGTTGCCTGTAAGCGAAGTCCGTACATGCTGCTAGGTTTTCAGGCAATGTGGGGAAAGCCGGGACGAGAACAAAAGAAGCTCGAAGCTTGCATCTGAAAGGGCGCATTTGAATGGCTTGAGGCGCACCCGGGATAGTGCGTGCAAGTGGGAGGCGTCAGCAGTGATGATGCTGTTTGCGGCGACCTCACACCGAAGCAGCGTTTCCGTGAGGCGTACCGCGGCTTTAGAGTTGAGCAGCGATGTACAACTACGTATTCGTGACGACGGCGACCCATGGAACCGGGGACTTCTGGAGAAGAGGCGTTGCATTCACAGATTGATTCCCGGGAAGATGCATTCTCTTCAAGCATTTGGGTTTTCGCCGCAGGCCTTTTCGCATGATTCCCGAACATAACTCGAGCATCGTCTAGTACCCACTGCCGCGTCAAAGCGTACATAGTAAAACACAATAATCACCACGGACTCAGACAGAGGGAAAACAGTAAAAACCGCCTTTGTGTCGTTCTGAAAGAAAAGTAAAATGGAACGTGGATACTCGATCAGACCGGTTTGGTTACTTGGTTTGCGTGGGTAGATCCTAGGAATGATCATGTGAATGGCTACATAAATGAAATAGTTGAGCTCATAGGGTTTTTAAGCGTACCGCTTGCACTATGAAACTTTTCTAGATGATCCATGGCTGTCTCTTCACCCAAACGGGATAACTACTGGTAACTCGCCTCCTCAGTCTTCACGGCAATTGCCATGCATGCCGGAGAAATATCCCGTCACACCATCAACCACCAACAAAGCATGCGAGATGCCATCCGTCCTCCGTTCCGCCAGAGCCGGGCCTTGCCTCACCATAGCGTCAGCTCCACGCTTCTCTACGTCCATTCGAGACCTTGCGCTTGGCTTGTCCGGCTTGGAATTCGCCGTGGTGCCTCGTCTTGATCAACGACACACAGAACCGGCACCCAAAGCCAACATAAGACTATGCCCAAGATCTGAGACGTCAATGGCATAACGCCACAACCACAGGCCACCTGAGTCGCATGAGGCTGGTTATGGATGATTCAGGGTCCCATGAGCAACCTCAACGGCGACCGCAACCATAGCCACGGATGAAAGAGAAGAGCCAATGGCTGGCACACACACACACTGACACATACAATCACAGGCAAGATCATCACTCTCCGCCTATCTCTTGATGTCAGGACTGATATAGCCGGGCGCCGCCGCCGAAAAGAGAAGTTCCTGGACCATGACCCAAGGAGGCCAAGGCCATGACATCAAGACGCTTCGGCAGCTGACTGGATTTTCAGAGCTAAGCTAGGTTCCGATTTCCGAAGGAGAGAGGAGCCGCGAAAGGATGACGGTCAGAAGCACATGATACACTATGAGCCGCGGCTAGTCGACAGACACCCATGTATCGGCACCTCTCTTCAGGGACTAGTGGGCGCCTCCAGGTCTTGGATCTCAAGTGCAGTTTGCTGTGTGGAAGTTGAGGGCTTTTTTAAAGATTTTTTCTCAGCATATGTTGATGAGAGTAATTTCCACGGCGCAAAAGAGATTGACGGTAATCGCAAGACGGAAAGGGCACGAGGGTGCTCTTAGAGCATTATCTTGCAGATTAACAGGTTCACACATCAGCAATGGATGCCAGGCGGTTGTGTCACGATGAAAAAGACGATGGGCCAACAAAGGTCCGACTTCCAAATGGGGACCCTAGTCGGGTCAGGACTTAGCACTGCGGAGAAGAGATGCGATGATGCGACTGATCTTCCCTGTTTACTACGTAGTACGTAGTAGTTACCAAGGTTGCCTAACTGGCTGGCCTGTGAGTTGACGGGATTGTCGGGCATCTGTCTGGGTTGTCCACTTGTCAATGTCATGCGTTGTTGAATGATCCATGTCAGTCGCCTCTTGGTTTTGTCTCAATGTTGGGCGAGTAGACGGCACGTCCCCCTCCCAAGTCCCAACCCGCTATCCCTAGCCCACTATGTGCCCCCAGCCAAGCCCGCCGTCCGCTGCCCACCGCCCGCCAAAACAGCCCTGTAGGTGCGTCTCCATTGCAAGATGCACATGCAAATGCTCCATAGAACCCAGCTAATTAACAGCCGCCCCTCGCTTCCTCTTACACCGTACACCGTCAGTCTTACGCATCGTTTCCTCGTTCTGCCCGGCGACTGGCTGCTTCTTTCTGTCATTTTTTTCTTCTCTTCCTCAGTGGCCAACAGTAAAGAGGGGGAAACAAAACACCCGCGCTGTCCTTTTCCCGAGACTGCAGCATCTATCCCGCGCTGCTTCTCACCCTGTCGGGTTGTCTCTCGGTGGCAGATCGCCTCCCCAGACGCTCCCCAACAATCCATCGCCTCTCACGCTCGCTCTTCTCTCCCACTGGCTTGCTCGTTCCCAACTGCTCGACTAGCCCGCTTACCCCCAGCCTTCTGCGTCGGCTGATATTTTCTCCCGGGCTGCACTTCTCGTTACTTACTTACCTTGCTTATATTTATTCCGGCTGGGTTGCTAGTCTTTGTAACCGTTGCTGCCTTTTGTCGTCAGCGAAGTTGTGCTCATTGCCGTTGAGTTGCTACAACATCAACTTCCAGCTCGGCCCTCTTTAAGCTTTCCGCCCTGCCGCCGTCCTTCCGCGGTGCCGTCGTCATCGACCTCTTCCCACCACATCACATCCCTCCTCCTTCACCAACCCTTCGCCAACTCGCGGCTGCGCGAAAATGCAATACGTGCGAAATCTGAGCGATTCGGTCTCGACAGCATGGAACTCCATTAACCCAGCCACCTTGAGTGGCGCCATCGATGTCATCGTTGTCGAGCAGGACGATGGCTCCCTCGCCTGCTCACCCTTCCACGTCCGCTTCGGCAAGTTCTCGCTCTTGCGACCCTCGGACAAAAAGGTCGAATTCCACATCAATGGCTCCAAGCAGAACTATTCCATGAAGCTCGGCGAGGGCGGCGAGGCCTTCTTCGTCTTTGAAACCACCGACAACATTCCACAATCCCTCCAGACTTCTCCCCTCGTATCCCCCGCTTCCAGCCCGGCGAGCAGTCCGCCGCTCGATCCCGAGCAATCCCCGGCCGGTCTGCAGGAACCCGAGCTCCTCGATCTTGACGGAGAGTCGCAGCGGCCTCGTCGCCCGCCGGCGGCCGTACTATACACCCAGCGCGATGAGAATGGTATGTCTGCTTCCCTCGATGGAAAAGAGGAACTCAAGCTGACATTATCCTAGGAATGATTACCCCCGTCTCCCACTCTCCTGGCCAGGTGAGCTCCCGACCGACTTCCGGTGACTGGGGCTCCTCGAACATACAACGACCACATAGCGATGATGTCCTCCGACGTTCCGCCCGGGCCCAACACCGTGACGGCGAGGGTTCTGCCGAGAGCCCAGATGCTTCTGAGAGGTCACACAGTCCTCCACCACTCGCCACCAGCGCGGCAATTGAGCGTGCCATTGCTCTTTCCCGGGAGCTGTCCGTTGCCAATATCCCGAGCGAGGTGAACGAGAACGGAGATCTCATGCTGGATATGTCAAATTTCAAAGCCAACGATGAGGATGTTCTCCGAGCGGAAATTCTTGCCCGAAAGATCCTTTCCGAAGAGCTCGACGGCAACTACGACATTGGTGCTCTGTTTGGCTTCGACGAGCAGGGTAATATTTGGATCTACAGCAGCGAGAACGCCAAGCAAGCCGCCATGAACAAAACGATCGAGTCGTCTTTGCAGTCCCACCGACAAACTGTAGCGGCAGATGCTGTTTCAGACCCTGGCTACCAAAGCGACGGTAGCGATGTCACTACAATGCCGCTTCTGCCCTCGCACCGCCGATCCGAATCGGATGCTGGTCCTATGGATATGCAGACGCCTCCTCGGACTCCTCCGGGCTCGTCGGGTCACGCAGGAGACCCTAACAGGAACTACGCCAAAACCCTTCGGCTGACCAGTCAACAGCTCAAGGATCTGAATCTAAAACCCGGCGAGAACAACATGAGCTTCACTGTTAATCGAGCAACCTGCTCGGCGAAAATGTTTCTTTGGAAACATGAGACGCCTGTCGTCATTTCTGATATTGACGGGACTATCACCAAATCAGACGCGTTAGGTCATGTATTGAACATGATCGGGCGCGATTGGACCCATTCAGGCATCGCCAAGCTCTACTGCGACATCATTGCCAATGGCTACAACATCATGTACCTCACAAGTCGATCCGTCGGTCAGTCGGATAACACGAGAGCGTATCTTGCCAACATCGTTCAGGAAGGTTGCAAAATGCCTCCCGGGCCAACAATTCTCTCTCCAGATCGAACCATGGCGGCTTTGAGACGCGAGGTCTACCTTCGCAAACCACATGTATTCAAGATGGCTACCCTCCGAGACATACGCAATCTCTATGGGCCGGAGCGGACATGCTTTTATGCTGGATTCGGCAACCGACTCACAGACCAGATCTCGTATCGAACTGTGGATGTCCCCAGGAACCGCATCTTCACCATCAACACTAATTCCGAAGTCTCCCTAGATCTTTTGAGTCTTAACAAGCTCAAGATGAGCTACGTCAACATCAACGAGGTTGTGGATCACTACTTCCCCCCTGTCAGCACTTTAGTTACAGGTGGTGGCGAGGAATATACTGACTTTAAGTACTGGAGAGATGACCCTCTCGCCATGGCCGACTTCTCTGCGAGCGAGAGTGATGAGGACGAAGATGAGGATGATGAAGAGAATGACGAAGACGGCCCAGTCAGCGTCTATGACGATGAGGAGGAAGACCAAGACGAGGAGGTTGATGATGCGCTTGCCGACAGCTACATTTCTCGTGCCTCCATGGACGAGTTCGTCGAGGCGGAGAGTGTACTCAGCGGCAGCGCCGATGAGGAGCGGATGATTGCATCTATGAGACAAGAACTCGAAGACGCATATCACGAGGAAGTTGGCGATGCCCTGGAGTACCAAGAAGGGCCTGACGGAGTCGCCAAAAACGAGAATGAACAACAAATCGCCGAGTTTGAAAGCAGCGCTAGACCTATCGGAGCCATGACAAGACGCAAGTCAGCCATTGTCGAGGACCTCTCCGCCGAACGCATCACGGGTGTTAGTCGCCTCTCTGTCGAAAAACCAAGGCAAGCATAGAGCTAAGAAAGAATGAGTAGAGTGCCACCGTCACACCATAAAGGCTTTTAGAGGATTTATCGATAGCCTGGGGTCCGACATACAAACTGAGATTCAACAACTCGCATCAAGAAGGCTGACTTGGTAGTCAGGGGACGAGCAAGGGGGGTTGTGTTTCATGATATCAGGGGCATACACACATAGCGTGGCGTTGGGATTACCATTGCATTTGTAATGATCATGGCTTGATGTACGGATACAGACAGTAAAAGTATTGGCATCTATCATCAGACTCAGGTATCAGACTTTGGGGGCTTTCTTCAACAGAGCATCCAAGGTAGTTATTATGCCGATCTGGGGTTTCTAGCATTCTCATGCGTCCGCATGCCATACATATATAGAAAGTTGAACCACACGGGAATTTTAGAAAACTATACTGTAGACTTTATTATTCCGTCTATTCCAAAGATCTGCAGAACTATCCAAAAATCTATCAAGATTTTTCTACGCCGGTATCCCCATTATTTTTCGTTACTGCTTGTTCAGATAGTTGACTCGAATCTCCACGGCTCTCCTGTGAGCATCGAGCTCCTCGACCTTGGCCAGCTGCATGACAGCAGTGCCAACGTTCTTCAAGCCCTCGGCAGTCAGGTTCGCGCTAGTGATGTGCTTCTGGAAGGAGCCCAGGTTGACGCCAGAATATTGCTTCGCAAAGCCATAGGTAGCTAAGAAAGCGTCATGTTAGCATTTGTCAACGGAGTCTGCTTCTGCTCGCGGGTGGCTTACGCAATGAGTGGTTAACACCAGCAGAGTAGTCTCCGACACTCTCAGGGGTCCACTGCCCAACAAAGACACTGCCGGCGTTCATGACCTGGTCCACTACCTTCACAGCATCATTGACCTGTAGAATAAGGTGCTCAGGGGCATATTCGTTGCTGATGCGCATCGCCTCGTCAATGTCCTTGACCAAGACGGTAACAGAGTGAGCGATAGAGCCACGAACGATGTCAACACGGGGTAGGGCCATGGCCTGGTTGTGAACCTCGTCCTCGATGGCCTGAAGCTGCTCCTCGTTCAGCCCAACTGCGAGAAGGATCACCTGGCTATCAACACCGTGCTCGGCTTGGGAGAGCAGATCTGAGGCAACAAAAGCAGGGTTCGCATCCTCGTCAGCGATGACGAGAACTTCTGAAGGACCAGCAGGCATGTCGATGCCACAACCAGCATTGGTATCATTGCTGACGTGCATCTTAGCGGCTGTCACGAACTGGTTACCAGGGCCCAAAATCTTGTCAACCTTGGTGATACTCTCCGTGCCATAAGCCATGGCAGCAACGGCTTGAGCACCCCCTGCGAGCACAATGCTCTCAGCGCCGACCTTGTGAGCCACGTAGACGATCTCGGGAGTGATTCTACCGTCAGCTCTTGGAGGCGAGGCAAAAACAATCTTCCTGCAACCAGCTACCATGGCAGGTACACCCAACATCAGAGCAGTACTGGGCAAAACAGCTGTTCCACCGGGGATGTACAGGCCAACTCTCTCAATAGGTCTTGAGAAGCGGCTGCACAGCACGCCTGGCATAGTCTCGACCTGGAGAGGCTTCTCATCGTTTTGTGCAGCGTGGAACTTGCGAATGTTCTCATATGAAGTATCAATAGCCTCAATTGTCTCTGGGTCCAGGTTCATCAGCTCCTGGGGAAATGGAGCCTTGAGCACAGGGGAGGTCAAAGAAGTCGCCTTCTCGAACTTGTGGGTGTAAGATAGAACGGCCTTGTCACCTCTAGTTCGTACCTCCTCGATAATAGGCTTGATGATCTTTAGGATGGCATCGGGAGACTTTTGCGAGGGCCGCTTGAGCTTCTCCTGCAGCTCAGACGCAGAAGTCTTAGCGGAGTCAATTCTTTCCATGGTGATGCGGCTTTCAGCGGGCTTCTCAACAGGGTCAGGCTTCGCGGGCGCCGCCTCTGTGATCTTGATACCCTCCTTCTCAGCCCATTTTCCCTTTGCGTTGCCCGGTCTCCTCTTAACTTTGAGGCTCTTGGCGTCGAGGTTGGCTTCAATGTCAGCCAGACTAACGCCTGCCCCAACAGCCTTGGTCAAAGCAAAGTAGATCAAGTCGGCGGCTTCGAAAGCAATGTTCTCCTTTGTCTTTCCGTCGCAAAGTTCCTCAGCCTCCTCCATGATCTTTGCTCGGAGGAGTTTCTCGTCAGAGAACAGCCTTGCGGTATACGAACCAGCAGGGGCTGACTCCTTTCTCGACTTCAGGGTCTGCTCGAGTCCCGCGATTCCAGAAAGTTCTCCAAAACATCCAAACTGTTCCAGGTGGCAGAAGCGACCTTTCTGAATGACGACAAATTTCAGGGTGTCGTTGTCGCAGTCGAGGCCAATCTTCAGCAGCTTTTGGGTATCCCCAGAGGTAAGCCCCTTGACCCACAGGCCGCGTTTCCGGCTCTGATACACGCCGGTCTGTGTCTTCAAAGCCTCCAGGATGCTCTCCTCACTTGTATAGGCAAGGCCAAGGGCAATTCCAGAGTCGTCGGTAACCACTGTAGGGATAAGGCCGTCCAATCGGTCAGATTTCCAGTAGGAGGCGATGACCTTGGACAGGAGGAGTTTTTGCGAGTCATCCTTGTTTGTTGTCAAACCCTCCGAGGGCAGAATCGGGATGGCTCTGGCTTTGGAGGCAATCTCAATGAAGTTCTTGAGGGAGGTCCCGGGAGCGGGCTTGAGATAGAGGTTCTTGATTTTCTTGGCCTGGGCTTCCTCAACGAATGTTTCGACATCGCTTGATGATGACTCAAAATCCTTGATCAACAGTCCATGTTCCGAGGCGGCAGAGAGGTCCAGTGTTGACACAGTAGGGATAACCCGTGAGCCAAATCCAGTGTATTCGGAGAGGTTCTCGGCAGCCACAAACGCTTTTTGAACTCCGCCATCGAGAAGGGAGGCGACGTCGTCTGGCGAAGACACACCAGTTACATCCATGTGGACATTGCTGCCAGTGAAGCGACGGGCCGAATCTTTGGGGGCCGTCTCAACAAAGACGGTGCCTAGAAGAGCTACTTCTTGGGGGGTGAGTCCATCGCCAGCAGCCTGCCCCTCAGGACCAGTTACGCTGACCAAGAAAGGGAGAGGGAGAGTCGTCTCCATGCTGGAAGGCTTGTGACAGGTAGATTGAGATTGAGGTCGTGGGCCGCCCAGAATTGGTTGAAATCGTGAGGTCTCAATGACTCAAAGCCAGGTTGCACGCAAAAAAGTTGGTGGTGACGATGAGTCCTGCATCGGCGGCTTGGTGGGGCGCGCATTTTGCCCCTCGCCCCTCCATCGCAGGGAAGGCCAAGTCCCTCCTTCCTGCCATTTCCTGCCGCCGTCGGGTTCCGAATTCTGCCAATCCAACCTCTGCCACTGGTATGGCATTTAAGGTGTGGTCTGTGCGTAGTTGTGCCGACGCCTTCGGATCATCTATATCCCGCTCCATCGCCGCCTCATCAAGGTTCCAGTCTGCGCATGAGGCGGAACTTGAAGTATCAAGCTCTCGAGGTCACTACCCACCAACCTTACAAGAAAAAATATCAAAGAAAGGGCACTAGCTGCGCAAGGCTTTCTCAGCTTACCGGCCCTCGCTCGACGAAATCAACAAATTCAAGGACTCGCGCTTGACCACTGACTTCAAGGAGCGCGCAACTGCGATCCTTCGCGCGCTCACCAACTCGGCCGCTCGCCAAGCCAATCTGCTGCATTGCAGCATCACTGAAGATGGCATCGAGTCAGCCACAGGCGAATGGCATCCCTGCCTCCTCGGCCGGCACGTCTCAGACTGTTCCCAACACCCAGACCTCAACATCAAGTCAACCCGCTGCCGCGTCTCAAAACGCTCCTTCCGCAACGCCCTCCACAACCGCCCCGCGTCCGCGCGATGCCCGACTAATGGAACTCCTCTTGACATCCCAGGGCGTCACGGCCTATGAACAGCGAGTTCCCTTGCTCCTCCTTGACTTTGCGTACCGACACACCTCATCCGTGCTAAGCGACGCGCTTCACCTCTCCGGCGACCCATACATCACACAAGCTGGCGCAAAGCCATCCGCGTCCTCAGGTGCAACTGCAGCCGCTCCAGGTGATGCGGTAGTATCAGCCAACGCCGTCAAGCTCGCCATTGCAGCCCGACTTAGCTATCAGTTTCGTGGGGGAAGTGCGGGTGGCGGCATCAGCAAGGACTACATGCAAGAGTTGGCACGCGACCGGAACAAGATTGCCCTTCCCCGAATCGTGCCCAACGAATGGGGTGTTCGACTACCAAGTGAGCGGTTCGTTCTTAGTGGGACGAGCTGGGGCTTGAAAGAAGGCTGGGATGAAGCGGACGAAGACGAAGACGAGGGAGGTGATGCTATGGAGGGAATTGAAGGTCCCAACCCCGAAGATGTGGGTGGAGATGGCGTGGAAGGCGGCACGGTCGAAGATATGTTTGGAGAAGATGTGGACGAGGAGATGGCGGAGGAGGGCTAGTCGGCCACCGTGCCACAAGGTTTTTCTCGATCGGAGACATCCAGATACCCACATCTACAAAAGGAGGGAGTTGTGAAGCTCTCGCATAGTGCTTTTTGACGGCGTTGTTGGCGTTCACGGTTGCTCGGAATCTTCAGGCGGATTTCTGCCTAGGTATGCAAAGGGCGGGCATTAGAAAAGGCTGATGATAGATCAACCTCCGAGACCTGTCGCAAAGAATGATGGAGATGAAAGTATCTACGTCACACGGAACAACGTAAACTTACGCAGTGGATCACACACATTGCCAATAAGCCGTCGTCAGTCGACCCATCTCTTCTATCAATCAGCTCTTGACTGTCTGGTCGTTTTCATACAGCTCAGTCCAGCACGGCATCTTGAGACCCAAACGCGGCGTCGTAGTTTGCGATTCAACTTACGTCACTTGGACCTATGTGCATAGTGTGCGACAGCAACACAAATACAATACCAAGCATCATTGCATATCATAGATGAAAGACAGGGGGCTTACGTAGTAGGTATGCTCTCACGAGGGTGAGCGCGGTCAAGTGAGCATTTCAACCACAATCAAATGGAAAGGAACGCCGTGGCTTCAACAATTACATAGGTGGTTATGAACGAGCATAATCTACAGGTCACACTTCCGCGGTACCTAGTATGAACAAGGGAAACTTTATGGTACACTAGGCCTGTAAACGGTATCTCATACACTCTATACCCTGGTCTCGACTTTTCGCAAACCTGGTCGGCCCTCTTTACCTTAAAACTTGGGCTTCATGGTGTTGCGGAGTCTCTGGTAGTCGAAGAGACCCTCAATGGTGCCTACAGCGCTGATAGCAATGTCCCGGTCCCAAAGTTTTCGGCTGGCAAAGTCCATAATATCCTTCTCAGAGATGGCATCGATCTGGCGCTCAATCTCGCTAGGAGCCATACGGCGGCCAGTGGTGACCAGCTGTCGGCCAATGTCTTCGGCAACAGCGGTGGTGCCATCGAGAGACAAGAGAATGGAGGCCTTGAGCTGGGCCTTGGCACGCTCGGTCTCAGCACCGCTGACGTTGGTGCAGAGACGCATCCACTCGCGGATAGCGAAGTGGACAAGATCGTCGACACGCTCGGGCTTGTCACTGACGAGGTAGATGCCCCAGAGACTTTGTTCGTTAGCCTTTATCATTAGATTAACGGATCAGGAACGTCTTACCCAGTGTCACTGTAGCTGGTGGAAAAGCTCATGAAGCTGTTGGCGATATCGTGCTTGTGAACCCAGCCACTGAGCTTGCTACCCTGGTGAGGAGCCTGACCAAGGGCCTTGTCGTAGTTGCCGACAATAGCCTGAGCGACGAGAGCAGTGAAGTAGTCGGGCGAACTCCAGCTGACACCCTCGACAGCAAGTGCGATGTTGGCAGTGGGCATGTTATCGTCTCGGACACGGACATCAGAGCCGAAGAAATCAGCCTTCTGCTTGGAGAGCTGGTAGGCCTGGTTCTTGGGGCCAGTCGCGGGGAGGTTGGAGAAGTGCTTCTCGGCGAGGCCAACCAGCTCTTCGTGAGGGATACCACCGGAACCAACAAGAACCATGCGGTCAGCAGTGTAGTTATTCTTGATATAGTTGGTCAGCTCGGTTCGGGTAATGTCGCGGATGTTCTGGCGGGGACCAAGAATGGTGCGACCAAGGCCCTGGTGCTGGAAAGCAGTGGCGTGAAGGTGGTCGAAGACGACCTCTTCAACCTGCTTCTCCACCTCCTCAGACTCTCGCAGGATGACGTCGCGCTCGCGCTCGATGGCGGATTCCTCAAGGAGGGAGTTCTGGAGGATATCGGAGAGAATATCGACGCTCTTGGGGACATCAGCGTTGAAGGCCTTGGCGAAGTAGACGGTGTTCTCGCGCTGCAGTCATGTTAGCCTAGTCCAAACTGGTATCCCTTCATCCGACTGACCGAGGTGTAGGCATTGAGGTGGCCACCCATGTTCTCAATTTCGAGCTCCAATTGCTGCTGGGATCGCTTGGAGGTGCCCTGGAATGGACATTAGCGATGATTTACGGCCCATTGATAGGAATCCAACCTTGAAAGCGAGATGCTCGAGGAAGTGTGCAGTTCCATTGGTCTCGTTGGTCTCGGCCCTTGATCCGGCATCAATCCACACACCGACGGTCGACGTTTGCGCGAAAGGCGAGTGCTCGGTCGCGACCTAGTAAAGACAAGTCAATAGCCGGTCTGAGATGCATATCGAGACCAATTGGTCTCCGCTGGTGGCGCTCACGGTCAATCCATTGGGAAGAGTCGTGGTCTGAGTTTTGCCGACGGTAGAGGGCGTGGCAAAGCCTCGTCGGAGAGGAGCAGCAGCCGACAGGCCGGCACGGTTTCGCAGGCCCTGCGAGAGGTTCAAAGCCAGTCTCCGGGACGCCATGACGGAGGTTTGGAGGGTCGACGCGGGATTGAGTGGTTTGATGAAATCTTTCGATCCTGTTCGGCTAGAAGCTTTACTGAGATAATTTGCGGCCTGAGCATTGAGGCGGAGGGCTTAGTCATTCCGACCAACTCCGAATCAGGGCGAGAAACGGCAAGGAGTATGTCCAATCAGAAGGCTCTATTACTAACCTGTTTTTGGTCCACCGAATCTCCACTCGCCACCATTGACTAGGTTGTTCTCGTCTGCCGCACTACGTAGCCCAACGGAAGCTCGATATGCCCAAACTCACCGGTCTCTTCTAAGCCGCCTGTGAGTTGAGACGACGCACTCTGAAAAGCAAACCCGTCCCTCTCTTCTGTTCATAGACTCCAGTTCTATTGATTAATTCAACCTTTCTTGTCCCAGTTCGACTTTCCATATTCATTCGCAACCATGCCCTCTGACAATTATGACTTCGGCGAAGTCTTTCAGGCTATCTACATCGCGAAACAGAAGCCTCCGCCTTCTCCAATTGCCGCCAATATGAAAGCAATGCTTCAAAGCTATCCACCTTTGGGGCAAGTCACTCCAGTCCAGGGAAAGGACGTTTTGTTGTCCGCAATTCTTGAGGTTCCTGCGGACCGTGCCACAGAAGCATGGGAGGTCTGTGTTTGGCACTCAGTAGATAGATCGGAATGGAGGGAGCTCAGACTCCTCCCCATGGAAAAAAGCCAGACTCCACAGACTCTGCAGTCTCTACCGGATTTCATGGCTCGGTTTTATTTTGCATCATCCTTCGCTTTTGACGCAGCCGCACAGTTTACTCTCAAATTTCGTCATGGCCAGGCAGAAGAATGGAGATGGATTCGTGATGAACAGGGCCTTGATGATGGTTGGATCGTTCAACCCTCTGTTGGCATTACATCGGACACACTAACCGATCTAATTCCCGATTTTAACAAGGATGGGTGGAGGGTTTCGCCTTTTCCAAGCCAGTCTCCCGACACCGTCCTGTGGGCACTCGAGGCAATTATTCCGCCTGCTGAGGGAGACAACTCGGCTTATAGTGACATATCAGTCGGCACTCCATGGGGCTCGTTCTCGAGGTACTATCCACAACAAAACGTTCATCAGCCATGGCGTCTTGTGGCTAACACTGAACAGATGGTTCGCCCTGGTACGCCTGTGGTCCCCGTGGCTAGCCCCTCGTCATGGAAAAGCATCATTTTCTCTAGACAAGGATGGAATCATGTGTTCATTTCTAAGTCTGCAGGGCAAAAACCTCGTTTTTCTAGCACTCAGCGGTATCAGTCATGTCCTGACAGTCTTTCGTCATGGTTCAGACGGTACCCTCTGCGTACATGTAAGTGCATTAATCACGTATACTTAGCTCCTGCTAAAAGCCTAGGCCCGCAACGATGGTCTTTCGGAGGAAAAGTGCATCATACTAGTATCCGAGAGCGATGACTTCGAGTCTGCCGTCGCAGCCGTGATGAAACACGCCCAAACACTCGTCGTTCAGGCAAAACAATCGAGTTTTGGCCAGGATGAAGATGAAGAACTCGAGGCCCTAGCAAGTGACTTCAAGCCAGAGTGGATGGAAAATTGGTATGATGGACTTGGATTCTGTGCGATAAACACCCTTCCAGCTCACTGGCTCGCCTAGCTAATGTCGTTTAGGTACCTGGAATGCACTTGGACAACGCCTCACTGATCAGAAGGTCTTCGACGCCGTCGACAAGTTGGCTGAGCATAACATCAAAGTTTCCAGCCTGATCATTGATGACAACTGGCAGTCGATAGATTACAGAGGGCCGAGCCAATTCCAATATGGATGGAAAGACTTTGAAGCGGAGCCTGTCGCGTTTCCAAAAGGCTTGAAGGCCACTATTTCCCACATCCGAGAAAACCACCCTCATATCCAGCACATCGCAGTCTGGCATGCCCTTCTTGGGTACTGGGGTGGACTTGCTCCAGACGGCAAGATTGCGCAAACTTACAAGACTGTTGAAGTCCAGCGTGAGGACGCAGACCGTCGCAATCTTCCACTAGGTGGCAAGATGACTGTCGTTGCTAAAGAGGACGTTTCCAGATTCTATAACGACTTCTACAGGTTTCTATCGGACTGCGGCATAGATGCAGTGAAAACGGATGCGCAGTTCATGATCGATACGTGGATCGGCGCTTCTGCGCGGCGTGAGCTCATCATTCCCTATCTCAATGCGTGGACGATCTCGACCCTTCGGCATTTCAGCGCCAAGGCAATATCATGCATGTCGCAGATTCCGCAGGCTCTCTTTCATTCTCAGATGCCGACGAACAGGCCTGCAATCCTAGTTCGTAACTCGGACGACTTCTTTCCGGAGATCCCCTCATCTCACCCCTGGCATGTGTGGACAAATGCACACAACAGCATATTCATGGAGCACTTAAATGTGCTTCCTGACTGGGATATGTTCCAAACCGTCCACGAGTATTCCGGGTTCCATGCGGCAGCACGATGTGTCAGCGGAGGTCCAATTTACATCACGGATGTCCCGGGCAAGCATGATATGGATCTTATTGGGCAGATGACTGGCCTCACCCCGAGAGGGAAAACGGTGATATTTAGACCGAGTGTGTTGGGTAAGACGGTCCACCCGTACATGGGGTATGACGATGACTCGCTCTTGAAGGTGGGAAGCTGTCATGGTAAGAGTTCTCAAACTACGGTTGGGGATGGGAGCTGAGCTGATCTTAGCAGTTGCTTCACAAACCGTGATGCCGATTTTAGCCATTTTTAACATTTCTGCACGACCATTGACCGAAATCATCCCCGTTTCCATCTTCCCTGGAACACATGCATCAATTGAGTATGTGGTCCGAGCCCACACAACAGGCAAGGTCTCGCGGCCGGTCAAAGTCGGAACCCCCGATTCCTTGATGACTGGGTCACTTCCAGTTCGGGGCTATGAGATATTCTGCGCATTCCCCTTGACAAGCCTTTCGAGCAAGAAACACGGCACTATTCTGACCTCGAATATGGGTCTTTTGGGTAAGATGGCTGGCCCAGCCTCAATCTTCATGAGCAAAATTGAGCAACTCGAGAATGGTCGAGTTGTTATCGACACCCGGATCAAGGCATTTGGCACTCTAGGTATGGAGTTTTCTTCCGGATGTCAACGTTATATTTAGTTCGTTGACTAATTGACCGCAGGAATATATGTGTCTGCACTGCCATCTATGACGATAAACGGAGACTTCCTAGTCACGATACAAGGGAAGCCGATCCCTGCGCACACTGTAACCATCTCAAAGGCTGACAAGCACGTGGTGGAAATTGACCTCGGGAAGGCGTGGGATAAGATGGAGCTGGAAAGCAGATGGAGTAATGAGATTGAAGTCAAGGTGTACTTTAGCACTTGATGTTCTTAGTGGGACATAATGCAGACTCATCTGATACGGTTGGGCTGGGTTGGAGAGATAGTTGCAGAAGCGGAACGGTGCCACATTTCGAACACCATGGACGAGTATTTTAGTTTGACGAATCGCAGCTCCTTTGAAGGTTCTTAATGTAACTTGATACATTGTGTGTATAAGAGAATAAAACCAGCTTGAGTTTAGTAAATGAACGACCGAAGGTGTGTCTACCTCCACACGGAAACATGAGGACCTGCCATTGGTACAGGGTAGCACCATTTTGACACGCATGGGTGGTGGTTGTGCTGGAAGGAAGGAGAGGAGGGGTAGAAGGGGAAGAAAAAATTGCAACAAGGAAGCAGCGCCCCACACACACGGACGGTAGCTGTTCGCTGCAGGAGAGAGCTGCCCCGCACTGTCCGCCGGCTTGCGCGTGGCAAGCGCCAGGGTCCAGTGTATAAAAAAGTTTTCGGGCGGTCACCACCATTCTTTTCTCTTTTCTTTCTTACGGGAAGAAGCGTACCATCAATTTTAGCAGTCGGTTCAAGGCCACAGCTTGCTCCATCGACTCGTTCCGTCTTCGACCTCACCTTTTCTCTTCGTATCGCCAACATGTCCACCTCCGGCAGCAACCCCCAGGTCTTGGACCACACCACAGCTCTGGATGTGCTGAAGGAGTACCAGACCAAGGATGGCCTCGACCTCCACGAGCTCATGGACACGGCCAAGCACGGCGGTCTGACCTACAACGATTTCCTGCTGCTGCCTGGCTACATCGGTTTTGCCGCCTCGGAGGTGTCGCTTGAGGCCCCTGTCACCAAGCGCATCACCCTCAAGACCCCCTTCGTCTCGTCGCCCATGGACACCGTCACTGAGCACGAGATGGCCATCCACATGGCTCTGCAGGGTGGTCTGGGAGTCATTCACCACAACTGCTCCCCCGAGGCCCAAGCCGACATGGTTCGCAAGGTCAAGCGATACGAGAACGGGTTCATTCTCGACCCAATTGTCATCGACCGCAACACTACCGTTGGCGAGGCAAAACTTCTCAAGGAGAAGTGGGGTTTCGGCGGTTTCCCCGTTACAGGTCAGTACTATCGTATGCTTTGCACATGTGTATATCACATCTTTCCCTTTTGCTATTGTCAGCACCGGTTGCATGATTATAAACCTTTTTTATATAACTTTCGTTCCACTGTATAGACGATCGTCATGAGGATTTTTTTTACTATGACTCTCAACCTTACAAATCACAATTTTTTTTTGGCAGTTAAACACCCCGCACTAGATCAAGGGCTGACTCGAAAACCACAGAGGATGGCAAGCTGGGCTCCAAGCTCTTGGGTATCGTAACCAACCGAGACCTCCAGTTCGAGGAAGACCACGAGCAGACCGTCGCTAAAGTCATGGTTACTGACCTTGTCACTGCCGTTGACGGTGTCACGCTCATCGAGGCCAACAAGATTCTCGCCCAGTCGAAGAAGGGCAAGCTCCCCATCGTTGACAAGGACTTCAACCTCGTCTCGATGATCTCTCGCTCCGACTTGACAAAGAACCAGCACTTCCCCTTTTCCTCCAAGCTCCCCGACAGCAAGCAGCTCCTCTGCGCGGCAGCCATCGGCACCCGCCCCGAGGACAAGCTTCGCTTGAAGCAGCTGGTTGAGGCTGGACTGGATATTGTCATCCTCGACAGCTCCCAGGGCAACAGCATGTACCAGATTGAGATGATAAAGTGGATCAAGGCTGAGCTCCCTGACCTCGATGTCATCGGCGGAAACGTCGTTACCCGAGAGCAGGCTGCCTCCTTGATCGCCGCTGGTGTCGATGGTCTCCGTATCGGTATGGGCAGTGGCTCAGCTTGCATCACTCAGGAGGTCATGGCTGTTGGCCGTCCCCAGGCTGCCGCTGTCTACAGTGTCAGCCGATTCGCTGCTCGATTCGGCGTTCCCTGTATCGCCGACGGTGGTGTCCAGAACGTTGGCCACATCGTCAAGGGTCTCGCTCTCGGCGCATCCACCGTCATGATGGGTGGTCTCCTCGCTGGTACCACTGAGTCTCCTGGTACTTCCTTCGTCTCGCGCGAGGGTAAGCTGGTCAAGGCGTACCGAGGCATGGGTAGCATTGATGCTATGCAGGACAAGAAGGCTGGTAACGGTGGCAAGGATAGCCAGAAGAGCAACGCTGGTACTGCTCGTTACTTCTCTGAGGGTGACAGCGTCCTGGTTGCTCAGGGTGTCTCTGGTGCCGTCGCGCACCGAGGGTAAGTCTCAAACGATGTGTGGTTGAACCACGAACAAAAGGCTAACGAAGATATCAGATCGATCAACAAGTTCCTTCCCTACCTCGCTGCTGGTCTCAAGCACTCTCTCCAGGACAGCGGAATGCGCAGCCTGGTTGAGATGCACAAGGAGGCCGAGGGCAGCAACTTGCGCTTCGAGCTCCGAACCGCCAGCGCGCAGCTGGAGGGCAACGTCAACATGGAGTCTTATGAGAAGAAGCTTTATGCTTAATGATTTGTAACGTATCTGAAAAGAAAGGAATGGGTAAAATACGGAGAGGAAATATTGGGACTTACATTATGGAGTTGTTGGAACGACTGGGCAGAGCCCTTGGACAGTTGCATTGGTCATGGGTTTCTGAGCACGACGGAAGATGACTCGACAACCATAGATCTGAATAGGCGTTTGACGAACCACTAGAAGTGCGGTACGGCGTTTGTTGAAATTTACAGCCCACGGGCATGATGAATTGATGCCAAAAATTTCCTGAAGTGCTGCCGGTTCATGTCGGATTGTCGCGGTCGCTGAGAGTCTCGAGGCGTGCTCTTCGCACTATCCAAAGGTGACTTGCACACGAATAAAGAGGGATATCGTCACATTGATATCTCTTTCATACTGTGACTCGAGTAGTAAGCTAGGGTTATGCAGAGTATGATTTTGGTGATCATTTTCACATGCAAACAAATTGATTGACATTGCCGAGTCTTGAACAACCCTCTGGTCTGATGGGCACGAGAAACCAAGCACTGTGCACGGTGGGTTAAAGGCGACCAAAGACCCTAAACCACAACACTTCGTCAATGATGCGACACCGATGAGACGGAATTCTCTTCTTGTTACATTCTGCTTACAACTCGCATATGCTTTCAACGCCAATGGCTGATCAACTTGCCTTGAAATTATCAATGTGTTTTCACCTGTCATCCCACATCCCGAAGATCCAACAATCAATCAACAGCTAAAGATTGTCCTCGCACAGACCCGTCGATTGGGTGGGACGCCAAGCGCGCGAGTGCCCGCTACGACGCATCTCGGTGCGGTGATGCATAATCCTAGCTCAGTTGAAGTTTAGCTTGGAGAAAAATGTCATGATTATGTACGGATTCGTTTAGTTGGCGTGATATCAATCCGCTGTCAATTTCTTTTCTCGTCTCCCTAATATTCTGACCACAGAGTGTCCCGTTAATCTTGGGCAAACAAGCATTTGAACGCTCGTACATACCCAATGCACAGGATTGAATAAATAAAACAAAGGAAACATGACAATGTCTCAAGTCAAGGGGGTATAATCCAAAAGCGTCCCCGTCCAGCGCACCAATTCCCATACCGTGTTGTTTTGTCTGCACAATCTCTTGTGTCTTGTGTCATCGCCACATTCGTCCTCGGCCTCTGCCGTGTGTACTCGCGACTTAGTGTTGGGCCTGGCCCTGGTGAGGGTTGTACACCTGCTGTTGCTGTTGTTGCGGGGGGTAAGCTCCCTGGGGAGTTCCCTGGTACGAGGGCTGGGGAGACATGTGCTGCTGGGGAGGCACCTGATGTTGCTGTTGCTGCTGTTGTTGAGCTGGAGGCATGTGCATGCCCTCCTTCTGGCTCTGGTAGCCCTGAGTGACGGGGCCCTGGGCGGAACGGGCCTTGACCTCCTTGTCCTGCTGGATAAGAGCGCAGCATCCGCACCAGTAGCTGGCGCAGCAATCGTTCATGCCGCTACCCGCAATGCCGTATCGCTCACGGATCTCTCCGCGCTTCATCATGGCGTAGCTATCGCGACAAGTCAGACAGGGGGGCCCAATTGTGTAAGCCGAGAAAACCGGTAGCATCGGCACTTACATCCATCCGCAGCCAGTGACACACTGAATACCGCAGAAGATCATGCAATCGCTGTTGAAGTTGTCGGCAGTCTGCATAGTCGGGTCGCGCATGCGGTCCGCGGTCTGTCCGAGCACTGCGACGAGCCGTGTTAGCTTCTGGTCAATGGACGCCTCTCCGTCGTCAACAGGGAAACTTACACATGCAAGGCAGAAAGGTGCCGAGCAGACACGTCTCGCAAGGACCACAGCTGCAGAGGCCGTTGGACCACTCCTGGTTCTGCACATTGGGGGCGTACTGCTGAGCCATTGTGATGGTTTTGGAGAGGTTGTTGGATTGGTAAAGGGAAACGAGTGTCGACTTTGACGCGATTTCGAGCGAGTTCGGGAGAGTCGGCGACGTGACAGGCGAATGTGAAATTGAAGAGCGAGAGAGAGTAATCAAGGCAGACTCTTGCAGCCGCCGCCCTGAGGATGTATTTATCTATTAATAAAGAACTTCGGTACCGCCAGCACTGGGATTACCTGTGACGGGTCTGGGTGACACCAGGCCAGGGCCGCCAGGCAGGTCGGCGTTCATTTTACTGAGAGCCGACAGGGACGCTGGCGGAGTCAGGCCGGAGCCGGCCTCCTTCGTGTCATGGGATATCCAGGGGTGTTCTTGCAGCATTGGCGTTCTGCAAGCTCTCCAATGTCTCCATCCTCTCAGTTCAGGCGGGCTGTGCACGACAACAGATCAACGGCTATCGCCAGGAGTCCGGGACGCAGGATGAGCGCCAGAGGTTCAGCCACGCCCTCCAAGTGATGCTAAGACATGCTAGCGTCCTAGGGCTGACCTGGCTGTGGTGGAGGCACTGGATGCCGGCTGTGCCATCTCATTCGCCCGTGCCCCTGATGGATGTCTCGTTTGATATTCAGAGGCTTGCTCTAGGAGCGGCACAATGCGCCTTGAAGAGACAAGGCCCACCACACAAATGGCTTGATGCAACTATCCTCAAGGCTTACGGCAAAGCTGTCTGTGACCTAAGGCTTTGAGGTGCCGAGGGGCCGTGTGCCCAATCCGAGACAGTGGCTGGATTCGATACCTGCATGTGTTTAAATTAGGATTGTGGATCACCTCAACGTCCCTGGGCAAATCAAGGCTGACACGTCGACTTCGTCTGGCCTGACCCAGACACACCCCCTGGATGCATTCATCCCCACACAAGTCCTCGCACTCACTGATAGCAAGCACATCCGAGTCTGCCTGTTGACAGCTGGGGATTGTTGCGCCTTTGCGTGAAGTGCCCAACACGAAGCAGGGGCAGTATACTGGCCAGCGGGGATCTGCTTCGGTCAGCTTATCGCCATCATAAAAATCCCCAGCCGTTAATAATGCACATCTCTATTGCTGCCGACGCCGTTGACGCGGATTTGCAGTGCTACCCGCCGCTGTGCGTCGACTCAGTATCACATAATCCGGCACAACTGTCTTGCCCCCACGTAGCTTTCTCTCCCTCGGCGAGTGGTCATCCCTGTCAAACCCCAGCTTCTCGTAGAATTTCAGCCCGGCAGTGTTGCTCACAAAACACGTGAGCATCACCTTTTCCATCGTGGGAATGTTTTCTGCAACGGCCGTAAGATACCCCATGAGTTGGGTACCAAGACCAGTCCTGTTAGGTTCGTCACGGTTTAGCACACGTCCATTCTTGGGTAGTCACATGCCTTTCCCCCTTCCCCTCGTCCGTCACACACAGCCTCGCCTTGGGACTTTCGTGTTGGTGTGGTTGGATAGTAGGTGAGATATGACGGAAGGGCTTGGGGCAAGGAACGTACAGCGCAACGACTCACCCTTGGAGCTCCGGCTTCAGGTGGATCTCGTAGCAGTACACGACAGGCTCGTGGTTTTCAAACGTTGGCATCAGCGACGTGAAGCCCTTGATAACGCCGTCTGCATCCTTTACCAGGATGTATCGCAGATCCGGCGATCGCATCTCCTTCTTCTTCACAGCCACATGCCATCCAAGCGATGAGTTTCGATAGTCCGCGCCACTGGTCTTGTCGACTAGGTTGAAGCAGGCGTCTAGCTCCTCGTCGCACAGGTCGCCTGGTCCGGACAAGCTCAAGGCGTAGGCTGCTTTGGTGCCAGGATGTGTCCACTGCGGCCAGCTGCTCCTGCTACATGAGTTTGAGACGTCAGATTTTTTGTCTCCCCCAGGATTTGTTTCGCCGCTGTCTAATCTAACCTTGGCTTGACGTATTGGTTGAGGAAGTCCTCGTCGGGTGTTTTGTTGGCCGTCTCAATTGGGGTCATCGGCTTCTGTCGCTGCCGTCTCCCGCTGCGTGTCTTCTCTACTTCTTCAGTACCTGGCGTGGGCCCAATTACAGGCGGCGCTGTATCATCGGTCTCTGACATGGTGTGAATGTTACGAGATTTTGTGATTGGAGGAGGTGAAAATAGATGGGCATTGTCATTCTCAATTGCTCTTTGGCGAGTGACACCATTACACGGGAGAGTATCCGTGCGCCCCACCCACGTCGCTGATGGACGTCAAGTCAGGCCTGCAAATTATCCGAAGCTCTACCGCACAGACGCGAACTTTTGATGCCTCAAGCAAAAGCCATCACGGATCTGCGTTTCAATGAATCTGTCCTCTGTCCAATGAGGAAGCTGGAAGCTCTCGGTGGCATGGTGTCTAGCGTCCGCCTGCTCTCTTTGAGCCGTGGCTATGCCACCCGCAGGGCTGGCTCCCGGCTCAATGCTGCCATGAGCCTCGACCAGGTATGAAAGAAGCACTGGGCCTGTCTGTCAGCTCCATCATGACCGAACTCGTAGAGCTGATGCCATCACCTAGTTTCTACAACGCTCCAAGGTCTTGTCACTTTATCGCACCATTCTCCGCGGTACAAAGCGTATTGCCGACCCAGTGACAAAGGCAGAGTCCCGCAGGTTCGCCCGTGACGAGTTCGAGAGACACCGGAGCGTGTCGGATTCGGTACGTTTTTCTGCACCTTTCTTTGCACAACAGCTGCGGCGGCCCTTAAGGCAACCGTCGTGCTTCCAATCCAGGGCTGACTTTGCAGCAAAGGCTCACGTCAGATATCTCCTGTCAACGGGTAAAACTGAATGGGAGGGGATGGAGAGATATGTCGATGGAATGTAGCATAATAGTTGTACATGACGGGCTTCCCATCGCTGGGTCACTGCCCCAACCTCCAATTCTCTGGGTCCAACCACTCCTCCGTTCAAGGATATGCCTCGCACTATCTGCATGCACACCTCGAGACTTGTCGGTCGTCGCCTGAATGCTCATCCTGCCGCGGTTATGTGTGTTCTTCGTATCGTACAGTGCTAGCTGCGATGCCTCATTGACCCCCAACGTCTGCTTAACTTTGTCGCTGCTTGTGTCGAGGGTTCGCCTTGCAGATGATGTACAAGTATCCGTTGTGTCGCTTGCCGGCCTTGCGTCGAACAACCTAAAGGTTTCATGTTAGCTATGGCTGACGCTTAACCCGTCGTACAAGCCAGCAGAGGCGAGTAGGTTGCCCTCTAACGGCCAATTGCCAGATTGAGAGGTTGAAGTACCTTGCAGTGTTCGCAGCGCTTCTTCACGGAGCTGTGAACCTTCATGCCTCGAGTTTGCTGCATCAAGGCTGTCGGCGCAGCGGCAACGTTGGTGTTGGCGAAAATCGAAGGGACTGCGCCCATTATTGACGCGGGACTTCGAGTCGCAAACGCCCCGAGGGCATTACTCGGCCTGAGTGACCTCACAGAAAGCGAAAGGGTGCGCAGAAAAGACGCCATTGTGAGTTCCGGTGTTGCAATGTTCGAGCCAAGATTGCTGATGATGTTGAGGTTTGCTTGGACCGGCCCATCACCAAGTCACGTGCCCTCCAATACCCAGCTCAATTCCCATACCCTCAATTGCCTGACCCACCAGTGCCATCACCATACAGGTCGGGGACATTTTCCATTGTCACATTCAAAATATTATCACCAGTAGCCTCGTTAACTTGTCATCTCAATTTTAAGCTGAAACTTTGCCTTGAATCCCTAGACCAGATGACTAGTACCTTTCCTGATGCCAAATACAAAAGTTGTTACGCACGAGCTGGGCTGATCCCGTCTGCCTCGGAAGCAATGTTGCTTCCAACCCAACCACCATTAATTTCCGTTCCATCTCCCGGCCTGTCTCTCCAATTCCTATCTCCAGTTTCCTGTTTCCGGTTTTGCAATTGTCTTTCCAGAGTCCAAGCCAAGGAAGTGATCCTTTCCGCAAGTTGTGTCTCTCAATGAAGAGAAACAAGCTTTCCCCAGATGTCTCTCTCAATGAAGAGAAATATCCTTTTCGCCAAACCTCTCCAAAGTTGAGAGAGAAATTATTTTCGCCGACTGTCTCCTAAGGTCAAGAAAGAGAGAGATCCTTCTCAGCAACGGGCCAGCGAATTGATGAACCAACGAACCATGAAGTACTCTCACAAAAAATGCGAATCCGAACTCGCAGCCAGGCGACATGCGCGCCTGAGCACTGGCATTTCAATGCCAATCGGAGAATGCGATACCTTGAGCACAAAAGAAAAGAAAAAGCCGGTGTACATGACGGCCATTGCAAAGCGAGGGGAAGCTGTATGGCGGTCGAAGTGATTTGACTGACAATGGGGAGCTGAGTTCGCCCGTTTCGACCCTGTACAGCGTGCTATGCCCCAACTAAAAGTATGGGAAACAATGGTCTTAAAAGGCCTTGCGGTGGATAGCAGCCTTGATGACAAGGGCAGACTCGAAGCAGAACTGCAGAGAAGCGCGGGGTCGGCCCTGGCCTTCATCGAAATGATTGGGTTTGGCTCTATCCAAGCGAGTATGCTTGAAAGCAGCAAGCATGCCGATTGATTCGGGGTAGTGATCGCCCAACAAATGGGCTGTAACTCGTTCCACATCCGTAACCATCGCAACGTGTATGGCACTTTGCCACTGTCTTTCGGATCCATACACAAGCCATTTGAGGCTTGGAAGTCCCTGGAGACTGTCGTAATGGGCCTTGTTATCTCGAACAAGCGGCATCACAAACTGAGGCTGGAAAAGATGTCCAGCTCGGTCCTCCTGCATTGGTGGTGGTGGGGGGCGAAAGTTGATTCTGGCCCTGATTCGCATGAACTTCGTGAACATGTTCATGGGAGCATCGGCATTAAAATACAAACCATTCCAGGCTGGGAAGAGAGTCAACAGAATGCTCAGGTTCTCCTGCTTCTGCTGGTTTCGCTCGGTATCCATCTCTCCGCGAAGCACACACCCAGCACAAACTCTAGAATAGGGCGGAGCGTCTCGTTGTCCCTGGGTGAAGAACTCTTCAACCATCTCATTGCCGCAAGAAGAACAGAATACCAAGTACTCGCCCATTTGAAATCCGTACCACTCATGCCCGTCCCTGGAAATATTCTCGATGCCAAGGCGTACGGCTTTGAGGGCATCGTACATGCCTTCGCGCACCTCGATTCTGTTGCGTCTGGTTTGGTGCCGCATCTGAGCGTCGTGATGGCGCATAAGGCCACTGAGGAAATTGACCACGGCGAGCGGTTGTAGGGGCAGCTGTGCTAAGTACTGACGAAACGCCTTTCCCTCCTCGAAAAGCAGTTCTAAGCCCATACAGCATGCTTTGTTGTAGGCTTCTAGAAGGATTCGGAAGATGCCTCGCTGAGCGAGGTCGGCTGAAACGCTCGACCAAGTAATACCATGAGTTCCGGCTGCTCTGTCGACGTACGGGATCCCCATGTTGAAATGGGGAAAGAAATCGAACTTCTGAACGGGAGGTTGGTTCTTGGCCTTGCGAATCTGGTTAACCTCGTGAATGAGGTCGAGCAAGCAGATGACGTCTCCGAAATGGATCAGTGGACAATCATATATGCCAATCATGGTTATCTGAGGGCATGATCGCAAGATCACAGCCACGATGCGTCTGTCAACAAGGGGAAGGTTTGTCAGATGCAAGACGTGCGTCTTTTGACTTCTGGCCTCGATGGCGGCCACTATAATTGTGTCAGCATGCAACTCAAGGCTTTGATGAGCAAAGCTAACTCACAGAAGTTTAAAAGGCCCTTGAGGGCGGTTTGAGCGTACGGCTGATACACCATACTCTTAACGGGCACAAAACGCTCCATCTTTTGCCGAATACCGTGGATATGAGGCAGAGACCGAATCATATTGACGGCATCGAGCGTGTAAACAGACGCCAAAAAATTAGACACATTAGTCGTCTGCGCACTGATGGCGAGGGCACTCTGAGGGGGCCCCCAGAATGGAGTCGTTGGTCCGCAAGCATTGTGCACCTGCGTGATGACTTTCGCAACAGACTCCTTGGCCAGTCTCTCGCACCTGCCTGCATGCACAACCTCGTCGTCCGCATCCTGGATGGAGTATTCTGGGTTGAGAGCAAGGAAAACATTGCCTCGTGGCTGGTGGTGGAAAACCTGGGCGGAGAAATCCCAGACAGCCTGTAATATCGAGTCAGGAGCTTGATGTGTCATTTGAAAGGACAACTTACCATGTTGGATGAGCTTTGAGCCCAGGCTTGAGGACAGGCCACCGCAAAGCTCTCGATTGTCTTGTATCCATCTTTAG
The DNA here is from genome assembly GCA_020744375.1 of Dactylonectria estremocensis. Classification (NCBI taxonomy): domain Eukaryota; kingdom Fungi; phylum Ascomycota; class Sordariomycetes; order Hypocreales; family Nectriaceae; genus Dactylonectria; species Dactylonectria estremocensis. The sequence continues at coordinate 2,226,485 of JAGMUU010000004.1, forward strand.
CCAAAAACATACTGATAGCCGCCCCCTGAGGCGCGTTGCCAGAAAACATAGCGAGAAATCCACTGGAAATGCGCTTGGGGATAGGAATGGCATTGTTGCGAGCGAGGTTCACGATGCCATTGTCGGCGTTGGCAGGAGCCGCGTTAACAACATCGGCCGTGAGCTGTCGAGGCGAGTCAGGACCATTCAGGCCATATAACGAACATGGCCAGCTTACAGAAGTGAAAATATCACTATACGAGTACTTGCCGAGGTTTTGACGATAATGACCAGTGGTATACTCGTCCCGAGTGGGACGGTTTAGGTAGAGCTCCGCGGTATGAGTCCACTCGGCCTCGATATCTTCCTGGGTATGCACAGTAGCGTCCGGGTGGTAACCCAAGACCTCGAGTCTCTGTCGAGAGATCTGAGGATCATACGGAGGGTAACCTTAGCCAGAACTAGTCAGCAAGCTCCGGAGGGCTGGAAGGCAGACCTACCACGGCCGTTATCGGGGTCAGGAAGTTGCTTGGGCATCTTCTTGATTTGGCCTAGATCGGGTCTGATTGTCGAGTTAGCTAGCAGCCTCGCTTTAATACTCCTTCTTGCCATGAAGAATGATGAGGTAACTGCGAGGAGAAACACAGCAGGCAGGATGCATATGAGCCTGGTAACGGGGCTGGTGGACAAGGTGCGGTGTGGAAGAGTGTTCAGGAGTGCCACAGAGTAAAGTCGGCCAAAGGGAGCATAGGAAGGGAATGAGGAGAGGAGATCAGGGGGTAGAGGATGAAAGCTGCAAGGGATGCAAGGCTTGAGCAGTAGCCAGTGGTAACGGCCAAGGGTTGTGGTCACATGTTTGAGCCATCTAACCCAGCTAGCCGCATGGCAGGTGCGTTGTAGAGCTTTGTACGACATGTTTGTCCAGGCTTAGAATGACTCGTGTGTTCAACTAGGGGGTTCCCTTGCGATGCTCGCGCAAGCTTGGGGGGTGTGACAAGCATTTTAGGCAGTGTGGAGGTGTAGTAACAGGAGGAGAAGTGGTAAATGGGATGTGAAAGAAACCAAAACTTGCCTTTTGTTGTTTCGAATACTAGTTTGCTAGTAAATTCAGGACTCAATCAGCGATTCGGAGAATGCTGCGAAGCTTGAGGTTGTGTTCTGAATCTCTGAGTTGTGTTCGAAGGTCAGTCCTGCGCCTGTTGTGATCTTGTGGTTAGCACACATCAACACACAGTGAAAACGAGACTCATACAATAGGAAGCTTGTCGTCGATCTGACAATTTTTCTCAGTAAGAGAGTAGGAAGCAGTGTCACTGAGCCCGTGACGAGAGCTTATTTGCTGGACAAGGTCTCAGGGTTCGCGTCGAATGCTTGGTGAGCCAAAATACCACTTTGGCTATGGAGTCCGTTAGGTTCTCGTCTTGCAAGGGAATACCGGGCAAAGTCAAAGCGGAACAGCGCTGTTTTTGTCGACTTGGAGGCTCGACAGCTGGTACTGGGAGGGGATTTTCACAGATGGGTGGTCCAGGGCTAAGTGAACGATGCCCGAGTGAAAGCAGCAAGTGCGAGGACAGAGGCTGCTCTGCAAAACACACCCACGAGAAGAGTTCGAAGCAAGATTTCTCATGAACAGAGAGCTTCTAGTTCGTCCCCAATGGCAAAGCAAGTAGATGCTAGAGTCTGCGTCTCCGCAGGTGTGCTCTCGCCGAGTACTGGGTACTAGCCAGCAGGAGGGGATCTGGGTACGTGATGGAACAGAAGAACGAGGAGAGTAAAATGATACGCAAGGAGAAGAAGCAAGATAAAGCGGAGAAGATAATCAGTTGGGAAGGGACGCGTAGGTTGTTTGTGCTGAGCGTGAAGAGGCTGAAGATGCAGAACGCTTGATGGTTTCTCAACTCGGAGAAGTTGCGTTGGCATAACAAGGTAGGACGAAGAGAAAGAAGGAGATGCAACATACCTTGGATATATAGGTTTGATTTCTGTCTTCGGGAAGATAGAAGCAGGGATGGGTGTGGGAGGTAGAAGGAAGAATCTCGATGAAATCGAGAGAGAGAGAGAGGGCCGCGAGGTGAGGCCAGTGTTTTGGTGTGGAAGAGAAAAGAACGGGAAAAGGTGGAGGAGAGAGTGGGATAATTTATGTGTGCAGCGTTTTCTAGCAATCAGTGCTCTCTGCAGGGCTTAATGCCAGGGAAAACAGTGCTCGGGGCGAAGGACTGCATGCATAGGGCCACAGTTCAACAGCCTGTGGCACCCACGGCCTGGTTCTTTAGGGTCTATTTCATTATTGTCACTGCTGTAAGGCAGTGCATGCTCCATTACAGAGCAGTCTGGAACATCTGGAAGTAGACGTCCTATCCCGTTGCTATGGCTTGGGCCAGACGCGTTGCTACGAGTGATATCAAAACCAGTCCTCTTGGCATTCCCCTTCTTGTGCCTATGGAATAAAGAAATGCCGGTGATTCAGAGTACTCTACGTGCATATGCATGTAATCTTCGAACTTGGTGATGCCGTAAACATGCTGTGGCTTAGGTGTGTCTGTCAGAATAGTTCTCCTGGTCCGCCTGCTCAGCTCCCCTTGATCCAATAGGCCCATTGCACCACCCATCACAGCACCCCAGGCTGCACTCGATCTTCTGCCTCGACATTCTTGAACCATCAAATCGACGGAAGCCAGCAGAAAAACGACTGCATGCAAGTTTCTATCTATGAGGACTAGTTGTGTTATAGAAAACACCTAGGGAAATCTATCTCCCTATCCAGGGCTTTGTTCACCTCCCGAGCCGCGTTCTGGCCATCAGCATCCTTCACGTTATCATTGACGCTCAGGTACCCAAGTTACCCTTGTTAGACAAGTGTTATGTTCGAGGAGACAAAGAGAACAAGTGAACACAGGTCTCTGTATGCGAGATGCGAGGATAGGGTTTCTATTACCTGAGTAGGCTCCTCGATCGCCGATTCGCCACAGACACCTCGCCCCAAAGTCCATCATCACTGACCTTTATTCACTGCAGCAGCCTGAAACATTTCATCTCTACTTCGAAAAAGAATCAAAGAACATATTCTCGATGCACTACTCCCTAGGAATAGCCGCTTGCATCCTCGACAGAAACAGTCCCCGACGCCTCCGAAAGAAGAATCCAGCAGCCGAACCAGAATGCCGCCGCGTCTCGAAGAATCATCACCCTTGGAGCATCAGATCACTCCCCATCAATAAAACTGCTAAATGGGTACTATATCATCGAACTTCATACCCATCATCGACCACACGAAACTCCATCTTGGAGAATAATCAATACCTCCTTTTGGTCATGCCGAAGAGCACCAACGAGCTCCTGAGGACTCGGCGCCGGAGCAACCGGGTAGATTTCATCACACGCCTGTACAGGTATTTCATCTCCGAGGAAGCCAAACGGTAGACTTGAGGGTAGCACAGCAGTTGGGAGAATCCTCGCAAATATCACGAGACCAAGCTCTAGATTTGAAGTTCCATCGACAGCGACTCCATGGATCATCTCCATAACAGACTGCTAATAATTCTCTCCTGAACAGCAAGACCGTCGATCACAAAACTCCCACCAGCTTGGGCAATGCAAGTCTCGAGCAGCCGACCAAGATACACAAGAAAAAAGGCACGCCGCAATGCTGTAGCAAGCCAGAGAAGGAGCATGGCGACTGGGCCGATGTTACGAGCCGCATTTCCCACCTAGCTTTCTAGTAAATCAACTCAGAGGAGAAGGCCATCATGCTAGTAAGCCAGGCGAATAACAAGGACCGAGGGAATAGGCGGAAAGTTTCCATAGTCGTGTAGCAGAGTCGTACAACACGTTGTGCAACCGGGATACCGAATCCTAGCTTTGATGCCCATCCGACTGGCTATGGGCTGTTGCTCTCGACTTGTTCTGACGGACCGACCAGTTCTACCTCGGCCTGAAAACGGAAGCTATAGACGAACGAAACTCTGAGCGCGACTCCTTTGCGGTGAGATTCCGTTGCCTCGAAGACTCCGATACCAAGCCGTGAATTATGCATCAACTCGACCAGAAGAATACAGCGCAAGACAGGCCGCCGCCAAAGTCATTGAAAAAAAAAACCCCTAGTATCTGCTTCAACTCGCCGGAAGCGAGCAAGGAGGTTCCAGCAGTGAGAACAAAGAGAAGAACCTACAAGAGTCTCGAGGACTAGTCCTCGATAAAATCTTGCTCCAAGGAGGGTGGTCTTTGTCTTTGATTATTGCTCGAGCACACCAGGTGGCGAGTATTATTAACTTAGTATCCTCTAGGACGTGAGAAATGAATGGAATGAGACTAAGACATCACAGCCCGTCACCACAAGTTAGCAGAAGCCACCACTAGCAAGAAGAGGAGGGTCTTTGTCACTTTGGTGATAAAGATACCCTTCACAATACTCAGGGTCGGTGCTATAGGTCTAGTAAGGGATTCCAAGAATAACAGAGTGGTCTCCAGCTAACAGAGGAACAAGCATTGCTGTTATCCGAACTAGCATCCAAGGGCAATTGACATGCTGGTTGGTAGAGATGCCGTCGGTGTGCTCTCCTTCCAGCTGTCAGTTGAACAAAGGGAGTAGGGACAGTCGTTGATGGTGGTCAGATATCGAAGAGAACATCCATGACACGGCGGCGAGTGGCAGAGTAGGCAATACCTAGCTGACAGTCACCTAGACGCAGATCATCTACGAGATTTCGATATCAAGGCGTCTTATCACGCAAACACTCGTTTACGCCCACTGCAGCCCGCTGACGACCGGGGTCCTGAATGGCCTTTCCTGTCAACCTCGACGCATTGTCCCCTGGCATCATCTTCCGCCTCGCTGCATCAGAGAAACATGTGACCAGACCCCGGGGACGAGATGAGGCAAGGGTCATGTTCGTGCAGCTCTCTACCACTCTGGGGGAGGATGATTTCGCGGTGAAGTTATACAAAAAAAAAACCCCCATATTAAACTACCTTGGTAACATAAGGCGACGATGCTGACCACTAGCAGCAACAGCAAGACGGACGAATCACAGCCAGACGGCTCTCCGAGTCTCCCGCCGAAACCTGCCCCGACCCTTGCCCCCGACTCACGTCCCGACTCATACCTCCGAAGTGCATCATATCTACATCCTATCACACACGTTCCCCGCATGGAGCTTAACCGCAGTTGACGACACCCATCTCACTAACACGGGGGATGTCTCACCGCAGCGTGACCACGCGTGCAGATGAAAAGATAAAAAATGTCGCTTGTTGGGGTGCTTCCCGGCGCCATCGGACAAGAAGCTAGCTCGGACCGTCAGGCGGATGCATCATCAAAGACATGCCAGCACACCATCTCTACGCAGAGTAGGAGAGGGGGCTGTGGTTCTGCAATGTGATGGATCATGAGTGTTGCTGGTGCCAAAGTTGGACTAGAGCTGGAACGGAACAGGTTGGAGCGTCTTGTAGCGGGCCACATGGGCGGGCACATGCTCACCATGCAAGGAAGCGGGGACTGCATGAACGTTTTGGACAACCCGTTTCGTCATCGCCAAGCTTGGCTCTAAATGGGTGAGTGATGGGACAAGTGACGGACGGCAATGGTGCTGCAAGAGGCGTGTGGCAGCAAGAAGCGCATGGGCGGTGGACCGATCAAGCCTGTGACGGTGTGGTGACCAGAAGTGACCAAAAGTGACCAAAAGTACGCCGTCTTCGGCCTGCGGGAAAAGCCTGGAAAAGCCCACGGTTATGGACGGTTGTACACAGAATCAGGACAACCCTGAATGTGAACGTGAGGTGGGCACGAGATCATCAACTCGTGGCTGAGATGGTGTCGGAAAAGGCTGTGCCTTGGCAGATCTATCATCCATTGTATGTTGCACCTTGGTTGGCGATGCATGATACAATACAGAGTGCGGCACACCAGCCGTGGCACAGACGACATTCTTGGCTCCTCGAGACTCAAGTGACAGGCGATCCAGGACCCGGATTTTCACTTTAACACGTCTCTCAGCAGGGACAGGGAGTTGAGATACGAACTCAGAATGGCCACCAAAGCAGATGTACTTTTACTAATTATTTCGTTCTACGCAGTACACCAGCCTGCTGCCTGATTAGGTACAGAATAGGCACACACCTACAGGACGGCACGACCCATGGCACTACTCATGACTATTGCAGAGCACAGTACTACACTTCACGAACAAGCCCGTCTATGGCATTTCACTGGCGACGGAACATGGCCATGGCAGACAAGCTGCAGGATCGAGATGGCCCTATCAAGGTACCAGACGGGTTGGGAGCGGTAAGACGGGCGACGAAACTGTCCTAGGGTGGGCATGGGCTGATGGAGAGTCGCACAACTGCCTCACACCACTACCGGAAATCGACCAGCATTGAAGCCAGCCAGCAAAAACCACAGAGAGATCAACGCCAGCGGCGGATGCATCAGTCTCAGTCTCGGATAGTCGGAGGGTTACAGTTGCCCCCCCTGTCCCCCCCCTTCCCCTTCAAGGCATCATGGCATATCATTGAACGTCCACATATCCAATCGAAACGCCACTCCCGGGATTAGGCGGCAGCGCCAGAAACAAGAGCCCGCCCCTCCCTCGATATCCAAGTTGGCGATGGAGGCGAATGGGATGATCAAGGCGCAGAAACCACCACCTCCGCCTGGTTGACTAAGAGAGCTGGTCCTAGGATGTCAGGTGACCAAGCCAAGTTGCGGCCGGTGAGAGTTGCCGCTGCGAGAAAGCGTGTGGCCCGACACATGACTGGACGGATGGTTCGGGGTCTACTCCGTAGGCTGGCATGAGACATGCGAGAAGAAGCACCACCCCCACCACATCTTTTTACTATTAGGGTCTTGGTGAAGCATCACGGGTCGGATCACGATGACACACGGCAAGATTGCGATATGACGGGCCAAACGCTCCAGCGTTGCAAAGGAACCGAGGCTGTGAGGTTATGGGATGGCGGTGGACCCTCGACCCTCAGGGCCAGACACAGATGCGCACGGCCGCATTAACCATGAGCATTAACCAGCAAAGAACCAAGGCCTTTCGGCTGTTCGTTGGTCGACTAACTCATCATGATCGTCTTGTGGGTCTCGCGGAGTTTCTGCTTGATGGCGGATTGATCATCGAGAGAGGGACGGACGAACGAGGGCGAAACACACACCGCCCTGGATCATGGATAGACCTGGGTGAATGGAGAGAAAATGGGTGAATGGAAGTAACGAACGCATGAGCATGAGGAGGGGGATTGGAGATTGGCGTCGCCACGGCTGGACCAGGGTCGTCGAGCCATCGAGATGTACAGACAGATGGCATCACGCACCCCGTTGCATCGTAACGCAATCGCAATATCGGATCCCATCTCGGTAACTAACAGCGCCTTCAAGGAGAGAACCGGCGGCACAGTTGGCTGGACGAGGGGCATGGAAGCAAACGAACACAATCCACCCGTATCTCAAAATGGGATAGACGAGAGCCGTCTGTTTGGTTGCATCTTGAAATGAACCGGCAGGGTCCAATTTCAGAAGCCGACGGGGTCGAATTGGGTCGGGTAACTGGGCTGTTGTTAGGGCGCTTGAGTCATCGAAATCCTCAAAATCCTCCCCCAGATAGTCATAGTGCAGCTGGGAGAATAAAAGGATCGTTCTTGGATGGTTGGGCAATGCAAACTGGGTCAAGGGTGCTAGGCGAAGCTGCAATGCGTACGTACAGCTGAAGAAACCTGACACATTCAGATCGGATGAAGCCGCGTCCAGAGAATATGACGACTGCCATCCCAGCATCACGACAACATGCAGTGATGAGGCAAGGCGGAGAGCCTAAGAAACAGTCAGTCCAGCATAGTAATTACAGTACTAATCACAAGTACCCTTTCTTCCTCTGACCCTGCAGGGAGCTCGGGCTGGTCCCACAAGCCACAAGCCGGCGTCAAGCCCAAGCGTGGCCGAAGTGACGGGCATGTGGATCTCGATTGATTGCCCCATCATCCACTGACGGACCGTGTGCGGTGATCACGGTGGTTCACATGTTGGGCAGACAATTTGTTCGTAAAATTTTCATGCCTCTGATTATTTTTGCAACAGCCGCTTGTTGTCGATCCCTCTCCACGGAAAGGCGGTGACGATCCTGCCGTGAAGAACTGTACATTCAGTACTCCGTAGTAGCATTTGTTTGCTAAGGGGGGAAAGCGACGGTGTTGAAAGCAAAGCGCCTCCTCCTCCATCACAGGGGCAGAGGCAATGTATGGCGGCATACGTGTACGGATACGTGCACCTGGGCCGAGAACATGATCCGACAGACCTCCAGTCGGGTTGCAGCAATCGTAGTACAGTCATCGTACAGAAAAGCTCAGTCCATTCCGAGGACAGCACACAGCGGCAAGAAAAAGCATCATGAACACGCACAGGTCGCACGAGGGGTTATGGACCGTTGCCGTTGCCCGTTGCAAGCCGGGCAGCTCCAACGAGTGAGTTCAAGCTGTGGACATGTCTCGGCGCTGATCCCCCGACCGACGGGATATGCATGTTTCACCAACCGGCGTGTGCCTGGGTGATAGGTGGTGGCAGGCGAAAATGTAACTAGATTCGGGATGCCTGAGTCAAGGGTTTAAAGGGACCAAGCCTCTCAAGGAATGATGGGATGCATCAGTACAAATCACCGAGCAGCCAACGAGTAGAGGGGGCTTGGAGGGGCCATGAGAAGAGGCTCTCGCCAAGGCTTTCCCAAGTTCTGTAAGGCGTTGGCAAGCGCTGGGCCAGCTCTAGCTGATCCCGTTGTAACGCCCCGGCTTGTCCTTCTACTTCTAGGCCGGGCCCCATGCTTGACGTGTTCTGCCAGACCCTGTACCGATTTTTTGGCGCTATTCACAAGCTGTACGAAGTATGGACGCCACCACGACGGCGAGTCACCTGGCTAAAGGTGAAGGAGGGAGGGTGTCTTTGGTGTGAGCCACGAGCTACGAGCTGAGGCTCTAGCCTAGGTCCGGCATGGGCCTTGAGCGGCTGACAAGGCAGCGGAAAGCGGGCTTCTTGCTTGCGGCATTCGTTGTGGATGGATGGGTGGTAATAGCGGATGGTTTGGACGAGGTTGAGCTCAGGGTGGTGTGGAATCTGTGGATTGGCTGCGCGCGTGGGATTCATTTTGGTGCGAAGTGGGCGGCCTGCCTAGAAATGCGTCTTGATAGACATGCATTGTGCTCTTTGTGGGCACTTGGAGGCACTTGTAGGGGCCCTTTTTCGTACGGATCTGTACGCGTAGGGATGCCGTGGGCGTGTGAGTGGATGCTGGAGATCCTGAAGGGTTGCAGGTTGAAAGGCCAAGGTTGCGAGTCGTGCCTTTTGCACAGGTTGGAGCAGGGAAAGACATGCAGCCTGCAGAGACACCACACAGGAGGCACCTACAGGCAGAGCTTGCCGCCGATTCTTTGTAAGGTACGGAGTACCTATCCCCATGCTCGTCATTGCATGGTCTTGGTCTTGTGTTCCTGCTGCAGCTCCGACCCTGGTGCATCTCGATGGAAGCGAATAAATAGCATTTGTTAGAGCTCCGAGGTCTCAAGTTTCGCCTCAAGATGCCCCCCCCTCTTGGACCCCCTTCGTCGCGGGCCGGTGATAGTACTCCAACACCAAAACTATGTCCCGCTTGGTACTAAATGAGTTACTGCGGGTGCATCCATACAGTGCCCAACTCGCTGTGCGTATCGACTTACAGCAAGTGATAGGGCAGGCAACGGCCCCGTTTATTACTCTGACGACGTTTTCGCTAGCGCTTCCATGTCGGTACTTGGGAGGGCCGGCGCGCGCACCAGGTCATCATGCCTGCGGGTAGGTTACCTTGAACGTCGTTTTGAGAGTTGCTGAACTAAACCCAAAGAAGGTCATTCACAGTCAGTCAGTGTGGTTTGCTGAGAGTTTGTCTCTCGCTGGCCAGGGAGCTGCAAGGTGAATGGACACAGGACGGCCTAGCTAACTGAGGACTGGATGATGGATCCCCGCGCATCATGATGGAGGGTTGACGGTGGACAATGACTGGACAGGCGAGTATTGGGAGGATGGCGCTTGGAAGCACGGGCAGAGCGTGACCTGATATGACATGACCTGACACCACACATGCGTGCATGGCCTTGTTCCCCAGGTCGTTCCAGCGTCCAAGGTCACTCCGAAACGGTCAGGGCCAGGCCAAGGCACAAACGCAGATTCCCGGTCTGCCAATATATGCAATTGTGCAGCAGACTAGCAGCCAAGCTGCAGAGACACATGGTTTATACGGAGCAAGCAGGACCAGTAGCACACATGCTGCAGCAGTGGCAAGGAGGGTGGTTTCAACGGATGGACACGGCACTCTATCCGATAACTGAGATTACGATGGCAACTTGCGTCTGCTCAGCCCAGGGTCATGGAGAAAAGGGAGCCAAGAGGCAGACACGACCAGACGCAGACACGACCAGACGCAGACCAGATGCAGGCCAAGACCAGCCAACGTCAGCGGCAGAGTGGCGTTTTCAAAGATACGTACGTGTCGAAACTATTCCCCCCCTGGAGATTCTTTTTTGAATTTTGAATTTTTTAAAATGGCGATCCACCGAAACCCGCGGCAAGGTCCAAGGCGGTTGATGAGAGCTGCCGGCACGGATCACTCTTCGGTATCGGAGTGACAGGGGTATGGCATGGCAGGGACCAGGGAGATTATTCCAGTAGTGGCCCATGATCCATGCGCAAGGGCAAGGGACCGAGCAAACCCCGGCTCCGGCTCCAGGGAGAGACGAAGACGGCGAGTGAGAGGCTGAAAAGTACCAGGTGGTTTTTTAGTCTCGCTGGGGGTTTCGAGCCTGGGCAGATTATTGATTATTAGGTGCGACCCAAACAAAAAAATCCCAGGGCAAGCGAGAGGACCGAGGACTGAGGCGGTAAAGAGAGCGAAATCAAGACGACGACGATTTGATGAAGGGCGAAACAGAGGCATCCTGAACCACGGGTGGGTTTTCTCGAGGCGCGCATGGCACTGACACAATTGCTGGGCATTGTGGGGATAGGCGCGGTGCTATTGGAAGGCGGTTGGAGATCGATATTGAACGTGGTTTGACTTGGCCTGTTAACACTGGGTCGACACTGGGTCCCTTGGAACTAAAAAAGAAAGCCGGTGCTCGCAAGTGAGATTTGATATTTGCGAATATTGGCCCCAAGCTCGACCGCCCGTGGGGACGGCGGCCAGCGGGACAGTGGACTGACTCCCCCAGTGGGCCACGATCGCGCCAGCAGGAGTGGTTACATACAGTAGTGCTGTAGTCCCTAATTAGAGCTGGAGTGTTAGTGCTGTAGTAGCAGTAGTAGCAGTAGTAGCAGTAGTAGCAGTAGTAGCAGTAGTAGCAGTAGTGATAGCTCCGTTGAGTCAGCGTGTCTAACGGAGGGGACTCTCTCTATCCAGGCAGAAGATGTGCATAATGGCGGCACTCTGGTGGTGGCTGTAATGTTGGTGATGGTGGTGACAGGTCCCGGAAAGAGGACGCCCGGAGGTTACAGGTTATCGTGGTGGGAAACAACAGAGTCGTAGCGCGCCAGCCTGACGCCAGGCCACGCGCACGGTTGTTTCCACATCTAATACAGCGTTGGAGACCCTAAAGCAGCCAAGTCGGGCAATAATAGGTCGTCCGCTGACACCAATCCCGTCTACCTTACCTCTCACACGGGAATCGTCCGTACAAAGTACACTTCGTTTTACAGGCCAACGTTCTCGGGTACCTTTACCAGCCAGCCAGCCAGCCAGCCCGGGCACCTTACCTACCCAGGCAGCATGGAGATGAGAATCCAGCGGGCGTGGTTCCGCGCCAGGCCCAACAACGATGGTTTGTCAGGGGAAAGGGCTGGAGAAAGGGGGAAGAGAACCAGAGGCGAGAGAGAATGAGAGACACAGAAAGAGGGTTCAGGGATAGGTAGAGACGGACAATACCTCGCAGTGGGGAGCACCGCGTGAAGGCATAGTGGGGAGTTTACACCAGGTACTGCAATTGTCCCAATGTGTTAATTGATATTTGACTTGTTTTATCTTTGCTTTTACAGTTTTGGATGGCAAGTAAACTTGTCCGGGGTCGTAACCGATGGAGTGTAATGGGAGTTGAATTGTCGCCTGTCAACTATCTCGGGCGTCAACCTGGAAGACGGGAAGGGGGTACGTATCAGTGTACTCAACCTGGAACCTGGATGTGGAAGGGACCGCGAGCCACGAGGTAATACGACAGCAACTGATCCAGTCCAGTGGCTACGGTACGAATGTTCAAAGTGTACTCTTGACGTCCCAAGTGCCACCAGATTTCTTGGGCGACGGCGACGTCCTGGTTGGCCAGCGCCAGGTCCCTTGGACGGTCCTGTCTGCAGGGCTATTTTGGAAGCGGCCGGCAGCAAACGCTGGACGGGTCTCTGCAATTTCAGGCCCACTCGCTTAAACGGCGCACGGGCCAGCGCTTTACCCAGCAACAACAGCGACACCGTGAGAGGAAAAGAGAGGCTGAACCAGGCTGGTTTCACCGGAAAGAAGAAGAGGCAAGAGAACTGGAGGGGGGTGTGATCGTGGGCTAGGGCGTGAGTTGACTGTTTCTTTTTGCTTCGGATCGAGGGCGCGATTGACCGTACTTTGGGAACTGTGGGGATGTCGAGTCGGTCAGCTTCCAAACGGCATCTTCCTATCCTGATCACCCGCGATGGCGCATAAGGGCGAGCACTGTCCAAGCAACTGTACCCGGTACCGTCGATAACTGCCATGGTAGGACTCGAGCCCTCAAAATCACAAGGTGGCGTCTACCACGGACCGGTACAGCACAGGGTATCACAAGGGGGGCAAAATAGGAGCACCCTGCCGCGATGGCCTCTCCCACCCCAGCCCGGCCGAGGGTGGCCCCCGGGGGGGGAGGCACTGGGAGCTGTGAGGGCAAGGGCATGCAAGGACTCCATCAGAGTCGAGGTGCACGGCGCGGAACAGTGAATGGGAGATTCGAGCAGAAACTCAACAGTCCGCCGGGTGCTTCGGACGAACAGGAGGCAGTCAAATGCGGCACCCGCAGGAACAGGACAAACAATCAGGCATGGCATCCGATCCATCCTCGTCAGTCAAAACGGGAGGGAGAGGTATGGAGTAGAGGTACAACGGGCAAGACAGGTACCGTAACACAGAGAGTTCTCTTCTTCTCTTTCAAGCCCACATAAACCGACTCGCACAACCACAGTTCCACCAGGGTCCAGCCTAATAAGCCGAAGTTCAAAACCCAAGCTCAAAACCCAACCCCAAGTGCCAAACCAAAGGGCCATGGGCCAAACCGGACGGACAAATAGAGCCCACGGCCCACTGTCGATTCAGTGGCATGGCCCCTGAGAATGATTCGAAGTAGAGTATGCAGTAATTGCTGTGATGATAGTACTGGAGCACGGTAATGAGGCCCATCTCAAAATCCAAACGGGCTCCAAAGCACCCTTGGTGCTTGGCCAACAGCTGGTGAAATAATAAGGTACCTGGCCTTGTCCACTGTCGGCTGTCCACTGTCGGCTGTCTGCTGAACCCACTAAAGCACTAAACGGCCCCCCTCCATCCACCAGACAAACCCACTGAAAGCCCGCCATCCCACCATCCAAAGTTGATCCAACACCACCACACACCCATAAAAGCTCAGGGCTTCTGTACACCCCTCCCCCCCTGGATCCTGGATCGCCCCCCAATCATCCACGCCCTCCTCCGTCTCATCACTCTTCTCTCCCTCCTCCCACTCCCACTCCCACTCCCAGTCGCTCAACTGTGACGCCGCCCGGGAAATAAGTACCCCCAGACTCCCGCAGCTTCCCTCTCCCTTCTTCTCCTCTCTTCCTGCTTCACCCAGCTTTCTCCAGTCTCAGCCGACTCTTCATTCCACGCCTCTTCTGGATCGTCTCCTTTTTCTTTATACCCAACGTCTTTGTTTGTGATACCCAATCCCCTTTGATACCCCGTCCCACCGTCAGAATGGCCGAAGAACAGAAGAAGATCGAGGTCCCCGTCGAGACCAAGCCGGAGCTCGCTCCCGCTCCCGTTGTCGAGCCTGTCGTCGAGACCAAGCCCGAAGAGACGCCCAAGGTCGACGAGACCGTCGCCACTGAGGACAAGCCTGTCGAGGAGTCCAAGCCCGCAGAGACCGCCGAGGAGACTCCCGCAGAGGCCGTCGAGGAGGCCAAGCCCATCGAGGAGGGCCATCTGAGCCACAAGGCCCAGGGCCTGAGCTTCCCCAAGTAAGCTGCCTCGTTCTAGCGCGACACGCGAGTCGCAATACTCGAGCTATGTGTAACTAACAACACACCCAAGGAACCTGATTGCCAGCAAGGAGTTTTTCTTCTTCGGCGTCGAGGCCATCGAGGCCAAGACTCTCGCTGCCTATCTCAAGGCTGAGAAGTCCGTCGAGACTGCCCACAGCAATATCGCCTGGGCCACCGAGACTGGCAAGGGACTTCTTTTCGTTGGTGACAAGAAGACCCCTTCCAGCGTCATCAGCCTGGTAAGCTAGGATCCACCGACGTCAAAAACTACCGAAATGCAGAGCTAACCACCTGTCCCCATAGGCCGATGCCACTGAGCCCGAGACCGACGGCTCCCACAAGTTCCACTTCACCTCCAAGGGCAACAAGCACACCTTCAAGGCTAGCAACCCCTCAGAGCGTGACAACTGGGTCGCTCAGCTGAAGGCCAAGATCGCCGAGGCCAAGGAGCTTGCTGTTACTGTCACAGAGTCCGAGTCCTACAAGGCCACTATTGAGAGCTTCAAGCCCGCTCCTCCCGCCAAGAAGGAGGAGAAGCCTGTCGAGGCCCCCAAAGAGGAGGCCCCTGCCACCGACGAGGTTGTTGCCCCTGTCGTCGCTGAGGAGACTCCCAAGGAGGAGGCCGTCGAGGAGCGCAAGAAGGAGGAGGTCAAGTCCGAGGAGCCCAAGCGCCGATCGGCTAGCCGCAAGCGTGCTTCATTCTTCGGCTTTGGCAAGAAGGAAGAGAAGAAGGAGGAGGTCAAGCCCACTGAGGAGACCCCCGTCGCTGATGAGACCAAGCCTGTCGAGGAGACCCCCGTTGTCGTCGAGGAGACCCCCAAGATTGAAGAGGCCCCTGTTGTCGCTCCCGTCATCGCTCCTGTTGTCGTTGATGACAAGCCCACTGAGGTTGCCCCCATCGCTGAAGATGCTCCCGTCGCTGAGGATAAGCCCGTCGAGTCCCCCAAGGAGAAGCCCACCGCCACCAAACGCAACAGCTTCTTCGGCGGTGTTTTCTCCAAGAAGGAGAAGAAGACCCCTGAGCTCAAGCCCACCGAGCCCGTCGATGCTCCCAAGGAGTCTGAGGCCGCTGAGACTGCTCCCGTGATCCCTCCCGTCGAGGCCACCACTCCCCTCGCCGTCGATGTCACTGCTCCTCCCCCTGCGGAGGCCACTGAGACCCCTGAGGTCGTCGCCACCGAGCCCGTCCCCGAGGTGAAGAAGGACATCAAGGAGAAGCGCAAGTCTTCTCTCCCCTTCGCTTTCGGCAAGCGTGACAAGTCTCCTGCCCCCGCTGAGGGTGAGGAGAAGCCCTCCAAGAGCGCCTTCTCCAAGTTCCGTGCCACCATCAAGGGCAAGAGCGCCGCCAAGGCCGAGGAGAAGCCTGAAGAGAAGGCCGCTGAGGAGCCCGTCAAGGAGGACGTCAAGGAGGAGGACGTCAAGCCCGTCGAAGAGGTCAAGCCCACCGAGGAGGCCCCCAAGACTGAGGAGACCAAGCCCGAGAACGTGGCTGCCACCACTACTCCCGCTGTCACTGCCGCTGCCTAGATGGCTAGCAACCGTTGATCGGCTCGACTGAATGTCGTAAACTATCAACCCAAAAAAATCAACACGCATGAGAAAGGGTTTGGAATGGAAGGATCTGCATTTCTTCACAAGATACCGAGATACCCTGTCAAAGACTGTCTTACTGATACCAATTTCCATATTGCTTTCCGCAACACTGCACACGAAAACAGAAAAAGGTCCGGTGACGGGCCACAAAAACACAAAAACACCCACCACACAGCTGCCAGGCCGTGGTATGCTCGTTCTGCTTTTTACTCATGGTTTTGTCTGATACCCGGATCGGAGATAATTAATACCTAATAATACAACTGCTTGCGTGTTGAACAAAAACTTGTCCGCTTGCAAATGTGACTGTCCCGTATATTGAGAACTGTTTGACGAACGCACATTGATTGATCTCAACAGGATGAGGCCATGGGTATCCCATCGCTGACCACATGGTGAACCCGTCCATCGCCCTTCGTTCGGAGTATTGGCATGAGGAAACACCGTATCGGAGATGCGATGATGACTTACCCTGCAGTGCCCATTATCCAGTCAACAAACCGTCCAACTCGCCAACGGTGCACAGAGGATCCCATGTTTGTAGATGGCGATGTTTGCGTACCTATTTCTTGGAATGATGCGTCAATTTGTAGAGATTTTTCTATGGGCAACGATTTCCGCGTCTTGCAATTGCTTTCTGATTCTCATCACTCAAAAACAAAATATTAATACGTCGCACAAACTAAAGGACGCGTCGCCTTGATGGCGCATTTTACTCCAACGTGTAACAACAGACCTTACAAATTTACTTGCCAATACAGGGAAAATAAATCAGAGAAGCGAATCAAACATGGTAGAAGAGGGTACAGACTGTTGTCGAAGGCGATGGGTCAAGCTGACCATATGGAATCACCACACCACTCCGCGGAAGCCAGATATCAATTGAGAGGATTCAGTAAAGATCCTCTTGTACATGCAAAACGATTTTATGGTTGGTCTCAACAATGCCTGGTCAGCATCATCAAATGCTCCTAGTAGATCGCCATAGTCAAACAACTCGCCATGCTTCCACTTCTTCAATATTCTGTCACGCGGCGAGCTGTTCAGCTGCGTCACCATCATGAAGTCGCCCGAGAGAGGATTAAGGATATGAGGGTAGTTTTAACCCACGGCCAGAATCTATGAATAGGTTTATGGGGGCTGCCATGCCGACGCCGCCATGTGTATTGATAATGTCTTTCGTGTATGTTCTTTCCAATCCAATTGTTCATCCATTTCCAAGTCTGGTTTGCCCACAAACCAGAAACAAGCCCTATAATATGCGTAGTGTATTTGCGTACCCAAATCATCGACGGATGATGCCACTCCTTTTCCACGTCGTGGAAGTTTACCCCATCTTTCCAAAACGCCTAGTTGCCAGCCATCGATCCCATCATGTAGGGGTACCCGATCTAAAATCCAAGGCAGCCGACAAGATGAAAGAATTATAGTTTTAAAAAAAGGGTGGTATCTAAACAAGAATCGAAGAAAACAATAAAACCAAATGCTCTCATTATGGCGCAAAGCTTGAACCGGAGTGCGTAGACAGCGGTGGTCAAGGAATACCGACTACGCCTCGGTCGAAACGGACAAGTTTTTGTACTTGGCAACCAATTCCTCGATCTTGGGAATCAGCTCAGGGATTCGGAATGGCTTCGAAATGACGTCGTCCTGAAGCAGCAAGGTCAGTATGGCGTGCAAAGCAAACGACAGTCAGGAAGACTCACAATACCGGCGGCCTTTGCATTCGCAATCTGCTCAGGCCTTGCGTATGCCGTTACTGCAATGATTGGGATATGCTTGGTAATGGTTCCCTCCTTCTCCAGTTCTCGGATTTTTCGAGCACACGTCACACCATCCATCACAGGCATCTCCAGATCCATCAGGATGACAGAGATGTCCACGCCCTCGGCCTCTTTGCCAAGCCAAAACCTGGACCGTTGAAGTGTTTGGAGAGCTTCCTTGCCGTGATTCGCCACAAAGGTGTTATTTCCGCAGTTTCGAAGTTGGCGTTGCAGTACCTTTTGGTTCACAATATTGTCCTCCACAATCAAAACGTCGTAGAGCTGGGCGGCAGGGTCCTGTGGCATTGTCCGTGATAGCTGACGAGTTGGCTCGGGTCTTGGGAGGGTTGCAGTGGACAGTGATTTTTGTGAGACCTTTAACGGGGTGACGTGCTCGTAATCGACAGGGGGGTTCAAAGAACGTCGAGCTTTGATGTAAAAGCTGAAGCTGCTTCCAACGCCCCTTCGAGAGGAAACCCCGATCTGTCCGCCTTGCATTTCGGTCAGAATTCGGGATATCAATAGCCCCAACCCAGAGCCGCCGTATTGCACATGCGTTCGGGGGGTTGCCTGTTGAAAGCGCTGAAACAACAATCTCACTTCCTCCTCGAGCAGTCCAGGGCCGGTATCCTCCACTGTGCAATGAAGGTCAATCTCCTCGCCGCTTCCCCATTCATCCACTTTCTCGATGTCGACAATAGCTGTTCGTGGATGATCGATCCTGTCAAAGTACGGGAGTCCCTTCTTTGTCATGTCCGCTGCGTCCTTGGATGCACTGAGGCTGACCAAGATCTTTCGCTTCTCTCTGCCCTGAGTAAACTTGATAGCGTTCGTCATCAGATTGATCAGGACCTGTCGTAGCCTTGACGGATCAAGCTTCAGCCATTTGACATCGTGCTTCTCGAAGCTATCGTCAACTTGAAAGTCGAATTCAATATCGTGAGCGATCAATTCCGCCTCAAACATCTTCAAGGCGCGCTGTACCACTCGCACAGGCTGCTCGTCTACTGGAGTCACTGCCAGAAGGTTAGAGTCGAGCTTAGACAGTGTCAAAATATCATCGACGATGCGCTTCTGGTGACTTGCACACAGATTGATGGTATTCGCCGCGTCGAGGCAGTTGTCCAGCAATGTTTCCACCTCTTGCCTATCACCGTGACACTCAAAGGCACTGATGTTGTTCGCAATCTGGTCAGCACATTGCAAAATTGCGGAAAGAGGATTCCGCATCTCGTGGCTTGTAATATCGATAAAGTTTTCTTGCTGGCGTTTGAGCTCCACCGCCTCCTCGCGACGCTCAGTCTGGACCTTCTCGGCCCATTTCTGCGCAGAGATATCAGTGATGCAGCCGAAGATCAACTTGAAACTGCCATCCTGTGTCTTCTCCGGATATGCGCTCATGAGAACCCAGGTGTCAATCGTCTTGTCTCCGCTTTGTTGGCTGCACTTAAAGCGGAATTCAACACATATCGTCACCTTGTCCTTCAGTAGGCGGTTCCATTCAGCCTCTAGGTGGGGCCGATCTTCGTCACGGACGCTATTCATCCAAGTGTCCATAGAGTCCTCTTCTCGGGAATGTCTTGAGATCTGCCACCACATGTCGTTGCAATAGCTGATCTGCCCGGCAAAACTAGCAATGAACATTCCGACGGGAGCAAACTCGGCCATTCGAGTAAACCTGTACTCGCTTTCCACGGCCTCTTGTGTTCGGAGAAAGAGCTGCAACGAGAGTTCCTGCCGGTCTAAGGCAGCCAAACGGGCCGCCTTTTGACCACGTTTAATTTCCTCCTCAAATAGTAGCACAGAGGCCATCGAGTTGGCGAGTTGTCGGGACAGAAGGTGAATGAAGAGCTTGTAGTCCTCGTCGTACGGTCGCCGGGGGTTGACGCCCATGATAATGAATCCGATGACAGTTTCACCTGTCGTGGTTGGGGTGACTGGCAAGACCACCAGGGTTTGTGAAGCATCGCCGAAGCCCCGCCATTGGACTCCCTCAACCAAATTCGAAGGTAGATTGCCAGCCTCTCTCGAGAGCACAATCGGGACACCGCCAGCCGTCATGCACTGCCGCATGTGAGGAGCAAAACCCTCGTCGGAGTATCGCAGGTCGAGATTCGTCAAGGCTGCGTGATGTCCATCGGGAACACCGATAGAACCCTCCAACACCAATTGCGGCGCGTGAGCCATACTGCCGGAGTGCAGAGAAGACGCCTCACTCTCGGTATCATCCTTGACCGAGTAAATCAGTGCGAATGGGACATCGTGTTCATCGTATTCCAAACCCTTTTGAACCTGGGGCCAGAAACCACCAGCAGTTGTAGCTGCAGCCGTCGTCTCCCCGATTTCACGGAGCATGAACATTCTCCTCTCATTAACTCTCCGGCGGGTGTTTTCGAAAGCAGGGTTGTAAAGACCAACCACCTCCCCATCACCGCCGACTAGAGGAACGATGGACCACGAGAAAAAGGCTTCTTCTAGAAAACCGTGTCGGTCAATAAAAAGCTGGTTTTCATGCTTCATTGTCGCCTGGCCACCCTCCCATGCACTCTTAAAGACAGGCTCTACTTCTGTCCATATTTCGGACCAAGCATCCGAGTAGCAGGAACCCATGAGAAATGGATGTTTCTGACCCGCAAGTTCCAGGTAAGCAGCGTTGTATATGCAAACGAACTGGGGCCCCCAGTACATTGCTGCAGGATGGGGACTTCCCATGATCAGGTTAGACATGGCCCGAAGGTCGGCAGACCAGTCCTCAATCGGCCCCAGTTGAGTGGACGCCCAGTCGATAGACCGTGCGAACCTGATGTGTTCGGGAAGACTTTCTGTGATGGGTATCCTTGTCCAATCGAAAATTGATTTCGCGGGCTGTGATTGCAACACTTGGTTAGTGAAATTGTCCGGATGGTGCCGTGTTTCGCCCTGATCCATGACAACGTCGGGGCGTCCTGAGTCTGTACTGCAGTTCCTAGCTGTGCCAAAATAATCCGTGGCATCGGTGATTTCAGTATCGGGTATGGCTGGTATTTCGGGCGAATGCGGTGCCGGTGACACGCTGGCGAAGCTGCCTTGACCGCTAACGAACCGAAACCTCTTCCTCAGAGTCGTAAACGACCAAGTAACGCCAGCATATGCATGGGAGGCCTGACCCGCATCAAGCAGACCTTGGGGTGTGTCAACTTGCATTATCCATGACTTGAAGCGCCCAAAATCGGTAACAGAGCTGACATCTTCCTTGTCCGCCGTAAGTGATTGCAGAACCTCGTGAGCGCCCCGAAGAGAGGCATTGTAGTACAATATGTGGAGACCGGCGCGATTGGCGTTGGCTGGGTTGTCCAGGTCTATGAGAAAGGTAGGTCGTTCATCCTGCTCCAAAAACTCAACCACACCGACGCCCTGGAGCAGTTGCAATCCTGGGGGAAGACTCCTGCTCTCAGGGCTCGACGCATTTCCAGGGATGTCCATCGAGGAGCCCCAACTTCCCGGGGTACTCTCTGACCTAGCCGCAGCAACAGCACTCACACTGGCTCGAGGCATTTTGAGCGTCGTGACGCTCCCGGAAGGGTCCTCGCGCATGCGCGCAAGCAAAGAGGCCGCAACCTCGGCTGTGGGAAAACCTTGGGGTCGATTGACGTGTCTTGAGGTTGTGTGGGAGAAGAACAGGGGAGAAACTGGGCTGTCCAGCTGCGCTCTCGCGGATATTTTCAGACCAGCAGCCGTCGATGGGAGTTCAACTTTGCGGGGTGGCGATGTACCAGTGCGAGCTTTCTTCACCGGCGACCGGTGCATATTGAGTTCACCTCTCGCCCCGCCGGAAGAGCGTTTCGATGAAATTGGAGTCTGCGCAAGGCCTCTCGGACTGGGGGCTGTGTACAAACTTGACTGGTGAATTGCGTTGGTGCTCAACGTCGTCGCGGGCAACAACGTTGGGTGATTGGGAACGGGCACGTGCGATGCCGTATTAGTTTGACTATTGTCGCGCCTCCATGATGGTGCTGGCCGAGTTGAAGGAGGCTCGTAAGTGAGCGAGCTAGAGGGTTCTAAGGCTGCAGTGGTGGTGTTGGTGTTGGTGCTGGTGTTGCTGGTGCTGGTGCTGGTAGCGTTAGTGGCGGTAGTGTTGGCAGCAACCACTTCAACGGCAGCTGCGGCCGGGATAGTGACAGGCAAGTTCGCGGGGCTGGACGACGAGGTGACGATTGCAACGGGATCGGTCGAGTCGGATGCGGCGACGTAAGATTTGGGAGAGGCGGAAGAAGTGCGAGCGTCGTCGGGGTGAGAAGCAGAGCTGTCGTTGCGGAGCTGCTGCATGAAGGCGCCGGGGGCGAGGACGGAGTCGAAGTCCCGGAGGGACTGCGAGTCCTACGCTCCAGGTGGCTCGGGGCGCCTGCGTAGTGGCAAGCAGGAGATCGAGATCGTGATGGGGCGAAGGGGAAAAGGAGCGAGAGGGCGAAACAGTTAGAGGGTGGTGCGTCGGCGCGGGCGGCAGCGTTGTTAATCTTTGTAGTGTATGTAGGCAGGTATGTGTCTGTATGGTTTCTTTTTTTTTCTTTTTTTTCCTCCTTCTTGTATGTTCCAGCGTGTGTAGGTCGACAAATAGCTATGTACAGGTCGTAGATGGATCAGGACCGTCGGTAGACGTAGGCGAGGTGGTGATGGGAGCTACCTGGACGGACCCGAAGAGTGGAATTGGAGGAGGAGCCACGTCCGATACTAAAGAGTCCAGGAACTGGGCGTCCAATCCCGCTCGGCCAGCCAGGGTATCGCTTGGGATGCGCGAAGGCGAGGGGGGTCTTGATTAGTGGACGGGGTGGTGAATGAATTAGACAGGATGAGAGCAGGGTATTTCCAGGCAGGGTGAAGTGAAGATGCTTGGCGGTAGGTATAGTAGACAACTAGGACTTGGCCGCCGACGACAGAACTTGAACAAAATGGATTCCAACAGATTGTACTCAAACCACAAGAACAAATAGACTCGACTCGTCAATCAGGGCCCAGGCACTGGATAACTCGTGGTTAATGGTGGCTGGCAGGCAACACGCCGCAAAGCCCCAGTCGATGGTTGTCGAAAGTGCAACCTCAACTTCGCAACAGTGTTCTGGACTCGGGCGTCGACTGAACGAGTGGCCCGATGTGTCGCAGGGATTTTTGGGGGCCTTGTGGATTGGCTTTTTGGCGCCCGTGGGAGTCGACTGGGTACTGAGGGTGTAGGGGTGGGGGGTGCGATACGGGCACCGAAGAGAAGGTTTGGAGGGCGCTTTGTAAGACGCGTTGTAGAGCCCCGGAAGAGCCGCACGGAACGTCTGTTCCTTGTGGTGTCAGGCCGTAGGCTAATCGTCAACACGCGGAGAAAAGAGGTTCGGTTCGGGTCCGGTCAACAGAGGTATCCAAGGCAAAGGACCGGCCGGAGCCATCGACGTCTCTCGTGTGGCTATCTGCGGGCACCCAAGTCGGGAGGTATGCGTACTCAGTAAAGTGTGTGAGAGTGAAAACGCAAGATTACAAAGACGAGAGGTTTAGGTGGTGGGTTTCCGTCACGGAGCCAGGCGTACGTTCTTCGTAGTCAAAAAGTGTTCTCCGTCAAAAGAATGCTAAAACGGAAGACGCAACGCAGCAGACAAGGACAAGAACTAGCACGGCAAGGAAAAGCCGGGATGGAGAGGAGAGGAGAGGATATGGGTCCAAACGAAAAGAGTCAGCCAAGAGGAAAAGGAGCCAGGTACCTTGAACATGGCAGGGGAAAAGAGGGACAACGGGCCCGCAGTAAGCGAACTGAACGACGGTTCAACGCATCCGTATAAAAATGACATTCATGTCTGACGGAGACTGCTGCGACCACGGGGACGGATAAGGCAAGGCACGCCATGGCAATCTAAGCTCATGGGGATCTAGGTACATAATATGGCACATGCTCCCCTGTCCAAGCAGCTACCTAGAAGAAGCAGTGACACACCCTACACGAACAGCAACACAAGAAGCACGCCGGAGACAACGGGGAAATGGAGATGCGAGGCATGGACACACGGATTTGCTAGTTGATTTGGTGACTAGCACAGATCACATCACCCACAAGGAGGCAACGTTGGAGGAAGCCCATGGTTGATAGCCACAACACCGAGGTCCGTCTGGGGGGGGTCCACGACGGAAGTAGAACTGATGAACCACAGGGGCGAGTCCCTCGTCTCTCTTTCGGCTTGCACGCAGTAAGCGTCAGCTTGTAAGCGAGGGAGAGAGCGAGGACACGCAACCCAAAACCAGAGGAGAGTCAAATGGGCCAAGATTTCGCAAAACAACAGCGATCCCAAAGGGACGCGAATCCGATCGGCAACCCACACATCGATCCAGAACTCTTCCGAGGCCGACCAGGAGCAGCAGAGCGGCTCTCGTGCCAAGGCCCGGGCGCGTGAGACACTTTACTTCTTTGGGGTCCTCCAAGTGGAACGTGCTCCATCGCCTCCAGAATCCAGAACGCATCCAGACTCCACGCTCCACGCTCTCGTGCTCCACACGCGCCGCTTCGCCTGGCCCTTAACTGCTTGGCGGACTGGGGGCAGACAGAGAGGGGCCGTTCTAGACCGTGATGATCGTCATGGTCGTTTCTGGATCTGGGTCTGCCAGTCCCACTGCGTCCGTTTGAGGCGCGGGAAAGACTTGGGCCTTGCGGCGCCGGTAGTGGTCCCCTCCAGGTCACATCGTCCAGGACTGGCGGGATTGCCATGACATGCTATGGGCCAGATGATGCATTCATGGTGCATTCCTATAGGAATCCCTCTTCCCGTGGATATCGACGACGGAAGCCACGAGGCTTGCTTGCTGGTGGCAACTGTTAGTGCACCTCTGCGGCTCTTGACGGTCCAGGAACTCCACGGGTCCGAAGACGGGGAATTGGAGAAGCAGGTGTCTGCACCACCTTTTTTCTTTTACGTACGTAGCAAAGCTACACGCGCTTTCATTGGATTATCCGAGAGATGGACGATGGGTAGTCGTGATTTTTTGCTGATAAATTGGCTGTTTATGCTTCCGGGATCCGAGGCTGCAGCTTGTTCGATGTCGAAGTCTCGGCCCCAACAACCCTGAGGGAGCTAGAGCTCTCTGGACATGCGTATTCGCTCTGCTTCTCTGCTGTTCTGTATGTACCGTGTACTGCGTCCTCACTCAAGTCCTGACCAGACGTAACACTCTGGGTGGTGCACTCGGGCATGGTTGCCAAGACGTGGTAGGCCAGTTGCCCAGCTGTTTCTTGTGCTCCTGCGTCCGCCACCGGTCGCTGCAGAGGTCCATGGGCATCTAGGCCTTTGTAACCGATGGTGTCTGCTGGTTTGGCTCAGGGTTGTGGCTTGACGGGAACTCTCTAGCCAAACAGACAGAAAGCAGGCTCCATGATCGACAAGACACGGGGGCGACGGAGCAGGACAGCGCCTCCAGGTCGGACCGGGGGGGGAGAAAGCTTGTTTGTATCTCTGGCCGTGCCTCTGGAGTCCTGATCGTCGGAGCGGATGGATGCCCAGACGTTGCAATCCCATTTCCCATGTTCCGAATTCACCATCCTGGGCTCAGGACCACGGGACTCACTAATTAACAAGCAACGACTGCAGAGCAGCACCGCCAATGGCTCTCTTCGCCTGGCCTATGTCCAACTCCGAGCGTCCCACCCATGCCATCCGTTCCCTCGACGTTTCTGCGAGAGAGGGGTCAATGCCCGGCCGGGGTTGGCCTCCTCTCCGTGACTGGAACGCCTTGTGCCGCCATGCGTCCGACGCATCGCCGGGCCCTCGTGCCCCTGCCGCTTCATCATCCGGACACACCACACAACCCACTGCTCTTTTTTTTCCTAATGGCCGCTGGGCTCCACAACCAAATCCCACCAAAAAGGGCGCCGCCGGTCAGAGGATAGGCTGACGTAGACGGAGGAGACGTCTTGGTCCAGAGGTTTGATTACGCAGTAGATTGTGAGGCGTCCAGGATGCATGCTTGTGCTCGAGTTGCGCCGTCAGACCGTCAGACCGTCAGACCGTCAGTCTGTAGTCCGTCGTCCACTTCTCCGTCGGCCGAGTTGCACCTCTTCGCCGTGACTAGCCCGTGGCCCAACTCGGGCTTCGCGCCAAAGTGTCCCTGCTCGAGCCCGTCATGTTCCCGAATTCGTGGGACCGCTAGGACCAAGGCGGTGTATGTGAGACCTGGGTGGCTGTTTCGGAGACAGGGAGAGGCTTTTCTCCGGTCGGCTTGCTCCCCCTCCCCGACCCGTTGATCTCTAGACGCTGCCGACCGGCATGTCACTGCGTTCAAAGTCTCACACCCCAGTGTAGGGTAGCAGATTCCCGAATAATGTGTCTCGTGAGGCTGAGGGAAACCCCACGCCCAGCTCTCTAGCACCACGCCGATGATTGAGACATGCATGCACCATATGCTCTGGGCCACGATCCTAATTACACCGACGTCATCAATGAACCGTCTAGAATACATGGGAACGCCATTCCATATAAATGGTGTAGGGTAGGTTGTGTGAGAACTGGGCGGTGAATCGTCTCCGGTAGGTAGCCCACCATATGGCATACTTCTCCCAAATGTTGTTGGAGCCCTTGTGCGTTCCACCGGTATATTTTTATCACAACATGCGGAACATAAAATGCGGAACATGAGATGCCCATGGCCTGCGTAAGGGACATGTTTGGTGCACCCACATGCGTGAGAGGAGAGATCAGCAGTGAGGTAGAGAGTCGGTTTGTGCTGACAGCTGAGTGCCGAGTCCAAGTGCAGCGAGCAACATAGATCCTCAGGTCTGCATCTGCATGTTGGCTCGAGTGCCAGCGCTAACAACGGCAGTTGTCGATTCATCGCTGATCCCATATTGAAGACATTTAGGCCTCAGGGCATCCTCAGTGACATGATTTCGTACGAGACTCGCCTGACGCAGCGGGCGACAGCGGCTAACGGCGTATGAGAGTGGCCGATGGCGTGGGCAGAAGCGGACTTGACAATTTGTGACGGGGCAAACGGGAAGCGCCGAACGGCCGGAGGCTTCGGATACCGGAAGCCACAACGGGCATCTTGTTATTCATGAATCGGCAATAGCATGTTGGATAATATCATACTGCTGTGTAATCTCGCCTCACCTCACCACACCATTGCCTGCTACTCACGATTCGGGGTTGGAGCAAGAGATACCCCTGTTGGAGTGTGCCAATTGTATGCGTCTTTAGATGCATTTGTTGGATGCACTTGGATGCGCTTCCCAGCATTTCACATCGCAAAGCGGCTGTCCAGCGCCCTGATTGGCCGCATCGACACAGGCTCGAACACCGGCCGGGCCAATGGTGCGGCCCCTCTCTTCCGGGGATCCTCCAAGCTCCCCTCCCGGGCGCTTACAGCGCGGTGATGGCACGCCGGCTAAGGCTTCTGATTGGGCTGTGGCAGGATGAGCATGCAAAGGCCATGGATGCTTCGTTGATGACAGAGCTGCCGTTGCAGCTGGTGAGCGGCTGCGCAGAGTCAAAGCTGGCGGGTGTCTGGACGGATCAGCCATTCGCAGAGGCTCGCGGGCGCTCACAGGCCCCATCGACGGGGCCTTCTCACCTCTCACAGCGCTTCTCACAGCGCATTCTCGCCAGGGGTGCCCCATCCCATCACCCGCCCCCATGGACCATCACCCACCAAGCGTATTCTCCGCCCGGCCACATCATGGCCCTTAAACGCCATGCCCGCCCCCAACTGCGACCGCCTAGGACCCGAGCCTCTTTTCATCTTCTTCCTTCCCGAGACGAACTGAACGGCATACCGACGGCAATTGTATAGACCAGCAGCGGCGGCGAACCAACCAGTGCGGCCTCCGACCAAAATACCTTCAACCTGCGCCTCCGACATTCACCGACGAGCCCGCTTGCTTCTCCCCCTCATGCGGACTTGAGCTACAGCTGCTCTACCAGCAGCCGGCGAATAACCAACCACAAAAGTGACGCAAGCTGACGACTCTTGTTGCCACGACGCTTTGATAGCGGCGACGGCAATTGCAGAGTCGACGACAGTTCTACATACTTCATACCTGGGCAGAGCCTGTTGAAAGTGTGAATGAAGACGGCCCAGTAGCCAGCAACATTAGCCCACTCACCCACCCAACCACCTCAACACCAACTCCAACATCACCACCAATACCAACTTCCAACGCCGCAATTATGCCCGTCACCGTCTTCAGTCGCAAACCAAAGGTACCCGGAACCACCAGCTACCACCTCATCTTCCGCAAATGGCCTCGCATCCCCCGACGAGGAACCTGGTGGCTCATGCTCTTTGAGCTCGCCGGCGTCGTCCCAGCCCTCGTCCTCTTTGGGCTCGCCCAGCCCAATCTCTACCGCACCGACATGTGGCAGATTGGCTGGGACCACAGGCTCAACTCCAACCCAGCCAGGATTCTCTACGCCTACGCCAACCACACCCCGCAACCCCATATTGCCTTGGTCTGGACCAGGACGTGAGTTTGTTCCCGTCCGCCAGCGCCACCAAAAGTCGTTGTAACTAACAGTGTGCCCAGTTTCACGGACTTCAATGTTGCCATTTCCGTTCTCTCCCTCTTCATGCTGCTCAGCAAGCTCACGGCCTACATCATGAAGGTGTGGTTCCCCGTCCTCGCCACATTCATCAACACCTGCATGGTCGGCCTCTACATCGTAAGCGTCTACGGCAATGTCGGCCCTGACTACACCGATTCTCGTTATCCCGCTCCCGCCGCCTGGTACTTCCGCAAGGGCTGCGACCTAGCCAAACCATACGGTCACTACAAGTCTTGTAGATTAGCCCAGGGTGCCCTGGTTCCCGCAGTCTATCTGCTGTAAGTTTGGTCTTTATTCGCTAGCTAGAACCAGTGACTAACTCCTCGACAGTGTGGTCTACTTTCTGAATCTTGTCTTTTCCATCTGGGCCATGTTGCCCAACAAGGAGAACGACATCGAGGAAGAGGACGACGAGTTTTCAGCCCCCGAGCCCAAAGAGTCCCGCAACTGGGAGATGCACAGCATGAAATCTCCCATAAACTACAACCCGCAGGCCTTCACGCCCCGCACCGAGGCCTTCCACACGCTCGACCGCCAGCTACCGCTGCGATCCCAACATAATCGATACGGCTGAGGCGGGAACCTAGCGCGGAGACGATGAGACGAGAAAGCTTCAAAAGCAGCCGCCGTGGGACTTGTGGCCCTCTGATAAAGCGCTGAAGGAACTGAATCTGGATATTTTCTTTCGAGTAATTGGGATTGGAGTTTTGGATCCTGCGCATGATATCCCATTGGACCTGTCGGGGCGCCCCAGAGGCACATCGACCCTGCAAGATTTACGTCTTGGGACAACAAATTTGACCTGTACAATTTTTCCCTTTGCTTCTACGCTGCCTAGCTGGCACATCACCTTTTTGTCGTCAGACGGTGGCAGGTCGGGAGTTCATGATGGCCGGTAAAAGAAGCCGGCTGGGGGTTTGATCAACCCCACACCCAGACCTATGAACTTGGTACCTTACACGTACATAATGCACACACTTGAGAACCAACCCCTGCGCTCCCTCGTGCATTGCAGCCGTGAGAACATGTCGCACGCCACACGCTGATGTTCATTGTTTGATTCTTGTTGCTCAATATTCCATGCTATCGTAGACATGGCTCTGAGCAACTCAACCTCACAGCTATCAACAGCCATCGTCGGCTCCACCTCCGCATCTTAGATAGCCGGGCCGGAACCAGAACCGGCACCGGGTCTTTTGCCCCACTGAAGCTGTTTCCCCCATCCAAGACGTCACCCCGCCATCATCCCAGCGGTAACCTTTCATCTCTGGAGGGCGTCTCTTGTCATTTTGCGCTGCCAATTGATCGATTGTCTAATTTTTTCTTGGACTCGCAATCTCTCAGCTTGCCCTTTTGTCCTGCTGACTGTCATGACCCTCGTCCACCGTATCCTCGCTCCGTCGAGCAGAGGGGCACTGCGACATGGGCCCGGCATCGCTCTGATTCTGGCCCGCCGAGCTTCGAACTTGGCGCCTCCCAAGGTGAGTGACGATTGATGTAGCTCTAGATATAATCAGGCGCTGACATGTCAATCTGTAGCTCAAGGACCCTTCCTTGCTAAAACAGAACGTCTGCTATGTCAATGGCGAATGGGTCCCGGCCAAGTCGGGCAAAACATTCAAGGTCAATGGTGAGTGATTCGCGACCATGTATCAGAAGCCGCGATGTTCACGTCTGTCGCAGACCCATCCACGAGTGCTCTCATCGGCACCAGTCCCGAGTTCGACACCAACGACACCCAGTCCGCAATCACCGCAGCTGCCGATGCCTTCCCTGAGTTCCGCGCCAAGACGGGTCGTGAGCGCTCCAAGCTGCTGCGCGCCTGGTATGATCAGATGACTGCCAATGCTGAGGACATCGCCACTCTGATCACCTGGGAGAATGGCAAACCGCTCGCAGATGCCAAGGGAGAGACCACCTACGCCGCCAACTTTCTGGAGTGGTTCAGCGAGGAGGCGCCACGAGTGTACGGCAACACCATCCCTACCTCTGTGCCTGGAAACCGAGTCTGGACCCTCAAGGAGCCGGTTGGGGTGTGTGGATTGATCACACCGTGAGTGGCAACCCCATCTTGAATTGTTGCAAATTGAAACTGACCGGATAATAGCTGGAACTTCCCTGCGGCCATGATTACGAGAAAGATTGGCCCCGCGCTGGCAGCAGGTTGCACCGTGGTCTGCAAGGCTCCCAGCGAGACCCCCTTCACTTCCCTAGCCCTGGCTGAGCTTGCTCATCGGGCGGGCATCCCCAAGGGTGTCGTCAACATTGTGACAGCCAATGAGAACACCCCTGAGCTCGGAGAGTTGCTCACTTCATCGCCTACCATCAAGAAGATCTCATTTACCGGCTCCACTGGCGTTGGCAAGCTCTTGATGAAGCAGTCTTCCAGCACTCTTAAGAAGCTCTCGATGGAGCTTGGCGGAAATGCACCATTCATTGTCTTCGACGACGCTGATGTCGATGCTGCCGTCGACGGGGCCATCGCCTCCAAGTTCCGTTCCTCGGGCCAGACCTGTGTATGCGCAAACCGCATTTATGTGCAGAAGGGTATCTACGATGAGTTTGCCCAGAAGCTTACCGCGAAGGTCCAAGAGTTCCGTGTGGGTAACGGCTTTGAGCAAGGCATCACCCATGGGCCTCTGATTCACGATCGGGCCGTCTCCAAGGCCGAAGCCCACGTTCAGGATGCCGAGCAGAAGGGCGGCAAGGTCACCATCGGCGGTCAGCGAATCGCCGACCTGGGCCCCAACTATTTCGCACCCACAGTCATCCGAGACATGACTCCCGAGATGGACATGGCGTCCCAGGAGACTTTTGGACCTGTTGCCGGTTTGTTCCCCTTTGAGACGGAGGAGGAGGTGGTGAAGATGGCCAACAACACCAACGTGGGTCTTGCTGGATACTTCTTCTCAAGGGACATCGCACGAGTGCACCGCATCGCCGAGAGCCTCGAGGTGGGCATGGTCGGCGTCAACACAGGCTTGATCTCGGATCCTGCAGCACCATTTGGTGGTGTCAAGGAGAGCGGTTTTGGTCGCGAGGGTTCGCTGGACGGCATTGGAGAGTACCAGGTCACGAAGATGGTGACATCTGGAGGAATGGGCAAGCCGTTGCAGGCGTAATGACCGCTCTTAGGCAGTCTTATTCATAAATTAAGCTCGGGAGAGGATAAAACAACATAAACCACAGCATAAACCATAACCAAATTATTGCCTGTGAATAGTTCCATCCTCCTTCTCAGGGAGGTTGGTGGGACAGAAGTGGTCCTCGTTGCCGGCGTTGGAGCCGGCGTCCCTCATCTCGTCGTCGTCGTCGTCGTCGCCGTCGCCGCCGTTCTGGGGAGGGTTGGTGCTGTCGCCGCCGCAGCCGCTAATGCGGCCTCTACGGCCACCGCCTCAACCACCACGACCACGTTTGCTGCCGCCGCCGCGGCCCCCACCGCCAGACACAAATGTGACAGTAAAGTTATTAAAAGTCTGGGTACCTATACATAGTCTATACATAAATTAGTACTGAGGTAGCCCTAGGATTAGTGGTAATGTAGGGTGAAGAGCATAATGATAGTAAGGGAACTAGGGGGTGGGGGCGGATGTAGTACTTAGGTACCAAGGAAGATGGTGATGATGGCGAGGAAAGGAAAAGGAAAGAAAAGAAGAACTAGGATGTGCGCAAAGAAATACCAAACCGAAGCATGGATGGCAGCTGGTTGACAGCTGGCAGCTGGCGGTTGAGAGTTGGGCCCTGGATCATTGGACTGGACAGCTAGTCACGATCATCCCAACTACCCGACGCAGGTTGGTAGGTACTCAACCTTGGAGCATACTATTCACAGTTACACTTCAAAGGGTATTATTAGATTCAATACCTGATCTATGTAAACGGGCATGGTTTGGAGGTTCTGGCCCTGTTACTCGGTAGCCACTCGTTCGCCATCAGATGTTCAGGTAACAAACCGAGACGTCCTAAGTACAGGGCTTCTGCCTCACGCCCAGAACCCAACTCATACGGCTTCATGGGGAACGATTGTAGCTATGAATCTTACTGTCGGTGAACATATCTGTTCTTACGGAAGACCAGTGCCTACTCGAAAATGGTCCATTCTCAGGGGTCACGTCAATCATTAGCTAAGAAGACAGCCTAGCAGTCTAACAGCTGCAAACAATCGCCCATCGTTACTAAAGGAGACCATGGCGGCGGAAGTGACAAGTACCTGTCCACCCTTGTCAGCGTCACTCCTCCAAGATGCAGGTTCGTTCTCAGACGGCGCAGTCACTCGGGTCTTAGCGGTAGAAAAGAAATGCCTTTTCCACTGGGCCATACTTAGCGACCTATGAATCATTGGAAAAGGTCATTCAATTGCCCCAGGTTGTCAATTCCGTGGTGAACAGATGCTCAATATATTTGTCGTGGTGCTGTAGGCGGGGTGCCCAGCTTCACATGCAGTCTCAGTTTGAGCACATTAGTCGCGTGGTCTAGTGGTTCTTGAGGCATCTCGATTTGAATTTGTGGTTGAGCGCCATTGCGTCCAAATGGAGCCAGTCATGCTCTCAAAAGACGTAAAATTATTGCTTGCTGGTTGGCAGATGCCTTTAAAGAATAATATACCTACCCACGCCCGCCCGCCCACCCCGCTCGCCCGCCTGAATCTTCTGCTAGAAGCTGAAAAATATTGGAAAATGTGAACCCAAAAAGATAATTGAAATGATCGCGGCAGGGATCGAACCTGCGACCTTCTCCGTTTCAGATTATTGTAAAGGAGACGCCATGAAACCACTAGGCCACGCGACCTATCTTGTTCTTGACATTTCGCGTTTTATAAGTCATTATAGACTAATGCAATGAAACAACTCAATAAAGTAATTAATATGTTTACTTTGAATTACATTTAACTAGCCTCACTCCCAATCTTTAACTAATGACTTGCAACATACGTAAACTTTATAAAATTGAAAAGAGTTATTACTATTTACATAACCAAGCCTTTGACCACGGCTGCCTTTTTCGCCTACACTCAGCATCTCCCGCCATACCAAATTACAGCATAAGTACGGAGTAAGGGAATGCAATGAATATTGCGCAAATTCAATTGATGTACAGCCCGCGACATGGCTAGATCGTTTAAGAAACGCACATCCAAAGTTTCCCAGCGGAGGAATAGAATTTCTGTCAGTCCGGCTCTTATTCCGGCTGCAGCTGTGGCCGCGGCTGTGACTGCGGTTCCGGTTACGTGTCTGGGTCCAGGATGCCTTTACGGCTTACGCCCTCTCTTCCTCCTCCTCTCGTTCCTCTGCCCCTTGTATTGTTATGGCATCATGATCTTAACTTAACATTCGCTAGGTTAGTCGCGAGCTGCAGTAGCAGAGGAATTAACGTTACGTGGTAGAAGGTTGTGCGGATAGCAATACTCAAGAAAAAGACATCGCCTTAACCTCTAGGCCATGCGACCGATCTTGCTTTTGATGCTGAAATCGTGATTTATAGATCATGATAACCTCACACAGCCGTGGGTTGCAGCAACACCAAGTTTGGCGTACACTTGCAAGCTGATGAGCATGCTCTAACTTGTTTTTGACTAAAGTTTAGTTTTCTATTCTTAAAATTCCGTTTCCAATGTGTGGTGTCGTCTGAATATGGAACAATTTGAGTGAACCGCTGAAGTCGCAAATGTAAAGATCGGGTGGGAGTTGCCTTGCACCATGAACAGCACACAAAGATGAAAAACACTTGAAGGAAGATCCTGTCCCTCTCAATCGATCGAACTGATAGTAAGATGATCAAAAGGAAAAATGCACACATGTGAGTACAGTCAAAACATGCCTTTGGGTCGTCGAGCTTATTTCGGTTAAGTTGATTGTTTTGGTTCTGCTCGGATGGATCATACCGCCGGAGTCTGGTGCATTAGTATCACATGAGACACGTCTTTGCACACATTATCCCAATCCCTGTCTACAAGGTCATCGTTGACGGGTCAATACTAGTGTAAGTGAATAAAGTTAACGTCAATGGCAATCATGAGAGATGATTTAGCTCTGAGCACAACCACAGTAATCACACCCTGATAACTAACCGGCGATTGAGCAGCTGGGAACTATGCATCTGGAATGTCTTTGTTGTTACTCGTTGCTAGTGAGAGGCGTAATGACTTGGCCGTCTCCTGCATTCACACACATTAAGTTGTGAGCATTTATCTGAGAAGAGCCATCGGGTTCTCGACCGCTACACTTCATCTACAAGCAGGCCCATATGCTCAGGTGGTGACTACAGGTTGGCCTCCCGCATAGTGGTTGGGGCTCGGGAAATGTCACTCACACGCCTGGGTCTCATTTTCTCTTGGGAAGACCATAGCAACCTCGGATGAAACAATAATCCAATGCTTCCACTGTATGTTTCGATATGGAAAAATTTGAGTAACGGGAAATTTTCAAGACCTCTCTATTCAACTGTCCATGTTGTGGTGCTCGTGTCTCGGAGACTCAATCTGCAAGTCTGCATGGGGACCAACAAAAGAAAACCCCCAAGCCCGTGACGAACAATTGAGGTCAACGCCAAACACTCTTGCTATGTCACGATTAGATTGTGTTTATTTGACAAGTTGTTTCTGAGCCTTGTTGTTGAGCACAGAAGGACCCCCGCAGCACTGCAGCCAATAAAGGTGGGGTACGTACCCGAGAGGCATGGAACTTGGTGAACTGGCGTCGGAAGCTCACATGCAAGGATTTCGACCTCACTTTCTCGCCCGTCACAATAAATATGGCATTCCCACGAGCCAATGCGCCCGCGCGGCACTGCCTGCGCCTCCTGGCTGCTGAAGGGTGTGTTTTCAATCGCATGGTGCTGTCGTGCAATCCACAAAGCACGACTCGAGCTAAACCTCCAGCTGACTGACTGAATATATAGGCCGTCTCTGCAGAGCATCCCTCGACGAAGCCTCGCGACCGCCCTCCCCGTCCAGGCCTCGGCCCGCCTCTTCAGCTCCTCGACTCCTTTCCTCAAGAAGCGCAAGATCGCCATCCCCACCGACAGCCCCAAGCACCGAGACGCCGTCGCCAGGGCCGATGCCGCTGCAGCACCACCGCCCTCATCATCGGCAGCTCATAAGCAGGGCCAGGCCAACGCCGAGGACCCCCTCGACTTCACGGCCGTGACGTCAGCGTACGCCCCGATCGACGCCCACTTCAAGGCGCAGCTCTCCGGCATGGTCCACGGCGGCCGCTTCAACCCGACCAATCTCGGCGCCCTGCCCGTCTCCGTCAAGGACCCCGGCGCCGAGGCCGCGGCGTCCTTCCCGCTCAGCGAGCTGGCGCAGGTCGTGCCCCGCTCCGGCCGCACCATCTCGCTGCTCGTCCACGAAAAGGACTACATCAAGCCCATCATGTCCGCCGTTCAGTCCAGCCCCGAGTTCAACCAGCAGCCCCAGCGCTCCGAGGACAACGAGCTCGAGCTGCTGCTCAAGATCGAGCTCGAGCGCAAGGACGACGTCGCCCGCCGCATCAAGGAGACCATGCAGGCCTACCGCGAGCGCATCCGCCAGGTGCGTTCCAAGCATGAAAAGACGCTCAAGGACTGGAAGAAGAACGGCACTGTGCTACCGGACCTGATCAAGCGTGCCGAGAAGGAGCTACAGAAGGTGCAAGACAAGAAGATGAAGGAGCTTGACCAGGAGGAAGCTCAGATGATCCGCCAGCTGTAATCAAAGCTGCATTGAGTTATGGTGTCATGTATTTGTACGATCATAAGCCGAAATGTCGAAAAAGAGCCTGCCCAAAGGGCCATGTTCAAAGACCACGAGCGCTGAAAAGGTGGATGGGACGTTGAATATATTACATATCGTGACAAAGTGTACACTGGTTTTTTCCTCTCCAGCCATTTCTCGTTTTCCCGTATATCCCCATCGTCTTAGGCTTGTGCCTTGGGCTTTGCTGCCGGCTTTCCGCCCCTCTTGGCCAACAGCGATGTCAGCTTGTTCTCGAATGTGTTGACGTCGTTGATTGTATAAGTTTCGGCGCGGAGGTGCCACGAGCGGGACAGGCCAACGGGATCCATGGCAAACTTGGGGGTCTCGTGCTGACCCATGACGGCCTTTTCAAGGACGACCTTGCGGACGGCCTCCTCGGCGTCTGTGATGAACGGTTTCGCGGCCTGGCCCTCGCCCTCACCCTCACCCTCAACGGGCAGGGCGGGCTTGTTCTTCTGAAGGTGCTTCTCGGCGGCGGCTCTGGCCTCGGCGTCGGCAAAGTAGCGCATGCCGCCCGCCTCAATCTCTGTAGCGTAGTGACGAGCCTGGAAGGCCTGCGGGGCTCCGACGTGGTCAGCTGTGCCGAGGACGCTGAGGTTCTGCAGAACGGCAGCCGACTTGCCGGCCGAGCTGGTGGGCGCGACTGGCGCATAGTCGGCGAGGGACTCGAGCGTCAGACACGGATCGAACTGGGTGGCCACGCCGAACCTGATGCTGTCGTCAAAGGCCTGCTCGTCGGCGTCCAATCGAGCATCCTCGTTAACGCGAGGTTTGCGCTCCTTGTCCTCACCCTCCTGGCGCCTCCCGCCTCGTCCCCGTCCGCCTCGGCCTCGACCGCCTCGGCCTCCTCGACCTCCTCGAGCACCTCTAGCTCCAAAGCCGCCTCTGGATCCTCTACCGCCGAAGCCGCCACGGCCCCTAAAACCTGAGCCCTCACCACCGAAAGCACCACGGCCTCTGAAAGAAGAACCCTCGCCATAACCGCCACGGCCCCTGAAAGAACCCTCACCACCATAACCACCACGGCCCCTGAAAGAAGAACCCTCGCCACCATAACCACCACGGCCCCCTCTGTAAGAAGGACCGTCACCTTGTTGGCCGCCTCGTGCCCCTCGGCCGCGGAAGCCTCCACGGCCACGGAACGATGTTCTCGGAAGGCTCTTCACATCGAGGACTCTGGGCGCGCCCGCCGGGCCAGAGGTGGCCTGGTCGCCTCGGGCCGGGCTGCGGGATCGGGCGAGGGAATTGATCTCGCTCGCAGCGTTGCGGGATCGGCTGTGGGGAGAGCCGCTCGCGGCATCGCTGGGGCCTTTGCCATCGGCGGCTTGCAATTGCGTCGTGGAGAATTGGCGGATACAGCTTCGGAGAGCATCCGAGGCCTGCTCGAGCTCTGGCCTTGCCCGGCTGCACACCGAACGGAAGGCGTGGCGATGCATTGTTGCTTGGTGTTGTGCGAGGTTGCTGGGCCTGAGTCGGCAGCGTGGGATGTCCAAATTTCTGCCGTTGTTCGATTGAATGACTAAGCCATAATGGCGCATGTCTATTGGCCATTCCACTTACATCCATTCCTCATTTCGCCGACAACTTGGTTCACGATCATATAGATATAGCTTGTCCACAGGTTACAAAATCATTCCAGTCCATAATCGATTTAGGCAATAACATCTCTGTATATCTTGTGGAGCGGAAAAGCTATTTGTTGGGAAACCAACCCAAAGCAAGATCCGCATATTCCCAGCAGTGCAACGCCAGCATGGAGCAGTCTCTGCAGGACGTGGACTGCTTCCCATCATCAGCTTTGAGACCGGAGCTATACATGTACATAGCGCCCCGCAAGGACGCAGCCCTTAGTCCGCCGAGATTCCCCAGGGCGGATGCTGAAGCCATGTGGCGGCGACATGGATCTTGCATGCCGAGTTGACCATTTCTGGTTGTTGGTTCTCAGACAGCTACGTCTGACCACTCGGATCAAGCCAAGGTCGATGCAGACCACCCCAACACGGTTGTCACCCCGTGGGTATGATAAACACATTCCCCATGCTGAATAACCTTGTTTCCTACGCTTGAAATTCCCCCTAGTCGCAATTCGTTTCCCAAAAAATGTACACTCGGGTGGTGTCCAGTTGCATCGCTTCAAACCACGGCGCCCGACTCTTCCTGGGTTGCCCTCGGATCGCCAGCCGTCTCTCGTACAATTAAAAATGTTCCCAGTGAGGGGAGTCGAGAAAAGTTTCTTTGCTCGTGCTTCGTGGCTATACGCCAACCTCGCGGTTATACGCTCTGGGGCTGAACCATGGCCGGCTAGAAAAGGTCAGCGGGAGAGCATTTGGGGGGAATCCAGGAACGGCAACCTACAGGGCTGTTCAACATGTGCTGTCGCTTATTTCGGCTCTTTTTGATATGGCTTTTAAGAGCAGTCGAGTCAAGGGGCTTCAGCAGCTCAAAACTGCACAGAAGCTCGGCAGAAACCGACATGACGGCGCCCCAGTTATCAAATTCGCCGCAGTACTGTATTCGATTAGCAGTGCTTGGAGGAAATGAGGTCAAGGAACGTACATTTGGAGCACTGAAAACAGTGACCAGCACCCTGTCGTTGAAAAACTCATATCCATCCTCAACAACCATATGTGCTCGACAGATGAGATCGAAGTCGTGGACGGCCAAAAAGTCAGTTATGACACGCTTTCCAAAGCAGTAGCTAACTCCTCGCTCATTGGCTTCCCAATCTTGTTCCATGTCTGCAGGGTCTGACCATAGGAGGTCATTGAGCAGGCCGTAGTCGGGCACATCGGTTGGGCGCGCAATGTTTCGGATGTCGTCCATGTGGCTTAGGGCAGGGGAGAGACCTCCGTGGACGCAGAAAATCTTGCCGGCGACGATAGCGGCGATGGGCAATGTGTTGAAGCAGTCTACGAATGTCTTCCAGATCTTGACATTACACCTCCGCTTGCACTCGTCGTAGAATCCATAGACTCGCGTCACGTTAGCACACTCGTGGTTCCCGCGGAGCAGAAAAAAGTTCTCTGGAAATTTAAGCTTGTAGCAAAGGAGGAGCAGGATGGTCTCCAGCGACTGCTTCCCCCGATCAACATAGTCGCCCAGGAAAAGGTAGTTAGACATGGGCGGGAAGCCACACATCTCAAACATTCGAATCAGATCCGTGTACTGCCCGTGGACATCGCCTACGACCTTGACTGGAGCATCCAGCTCCAGCAGGGCGGGTTGGGACAGAAATACCTCTCTCGCACGCTGGCAGATGGCGACGATCTCCGCATTTTTGAGGCAGACACTCTTGGTCACCTTTCCAGCGTAGCCCGCATCTAGCAGGCGCTTGATAAAGTCATCAAGGTCGATATCCTTGATGTCACCCATGGCGATATTCGAGTTGAGCTCGGCTTTGACTTCGGGGGATGACGGCTTGTGAACGGGGTTAATGGTATTCTCCCGCTTCACCAAGATGGATTGACCCGGGTTTTGCATATGGGTGTTGACACCAGCATGGGCGGAGGGGGGTTGGTCGGAGACGTGATCAACCTCTCCTGAAGCCTGCGCGGCGCTCACATCATGGCTGCCGCCCTTGGACGAATGAATCGGCGATGGTGGAGGCTGGTCCTCTTGAATGGCAGAGTCCGAAGTAGAGAGGTCAGTAGGGTTATGCTTGAGCGCCGGCAGGTCGCCTCGGCTTAAGCGGGATGCGCTCGACCTACCGCTCCTCCCAGACCGGACGGAGGCGGCGTCGTTTTTGCTGGGATCGTTCGTGGCATCGCCGTTGGACAGAATGGCCGAGTTCCTCGGGCTGTCAGTCTTGCCGCTGCCAGGGATCTTGGATCGCAGGGAGCGGAAGGATCGCGACGAGTCCTTGGTGTCAGACCGGCTGAAGGACGGGTATGACTGGAGGGGCGCATCGACAGCGCCGGCGGAGCCGGAGCCCTTGGAGCCGGAACCACCGGTCTCTCTGGAATTCTGGTTGCCCATTGTGCGAGATCCCCGCGTCACTGAGTCGCGACGAGTGTCTCAAATGTCGCGTGGTGGCGTGGGAGTGTCGACGAGGCTCGCTGGCCGACCTTTTGCTCAGAACCTCCCAGGAGTCGTTGTTTTTGATGACGGATGATGCAATAGGAAGTTGTTAGGGAGGATGGAACAATCGGCCCAGGACAGCAAAGAAAGAGCCCCAACGGTGAGTCCTTGGAACGTCCGTTTTGTGTGGTTTCGGCCGGTGCCCGGGAGATGCTGACGAAGGGTCGTGGTCGGGAGTCGGAGGGTATGTTTTGCGGCGGTGATGACGTCGTGGGGGAACCTCCTAACAAGGCCGGATGGAGCCACGGCGGATCAAAAGCGCGAGCCGGCGACGGTTCGGAGATAGGACCTGCGAGCGAAACCCCGATTTGAAATCTAGACAAGGTCCACGTCAGCCGAGCTCAGAAGTCGGTATGTCGGGCTGCGATGAAGGTACAGAGCAGGTTTGCGGCGCATTCAAAGTGGTGGAGTGGGCTTGAAAAAAACGAGACGGCTGCGAGGGCGGAAATCAAGAACGATCCAGACAAGCGAGCCCGAGTCGTGACTGTGTCGCAGGGCACATGAGATGGGGGAGGAGACCGTACCTGTGGGAGGGGATAGCGAGATGCAAGAGGAAAAAAAACTCGAAAGCCAAGACAACTTGGAAAGAAACGAGTGTCAATAGTAAGGAGGAGGAACTGGGCGCTGGGCGGTTGTTGCAGAAGGACGTTTGCGCAGGGTTCGTTGGACCAGGGTGCAGAGACAGGCAACGCTGGGCGTCTTGAGTGGTTCGCGGGGCAGATAGGCCGGTTCAAGGGCGGCGAGATGTCGGCGACGGAGATCCGCAAGGGAGACGGGAGAAACGGCGACGGACGACAGACGACAAGAGGTTGGGACAACAATCGACAGCCACAGGCGAAATGTGAGGAACAGACGATGAGGCGAAGCAGTGGGATGAGGCTCGGCTGGTGGAGGTGAAGGACGGGGATTCGGACGATGAGGACACTGACAGGCGAAGAAGGTACAATAGGTAAGGTCAAGGTGTATGCAGGACTACGCAGCGCTAGGTACTGTTCCAGACGGGGCAAAGGCACTGTACTGGCATGACTGGCATGCAGGTGTACCTACCTAGGTAAGGTAGGTGGGTGCTTTGGGTGCTTGGATGCTTGGATGTATGTACCTACCTAGGTAGGTACCAAGCCAACAGTTAGATACTAATGTGGTACTGCACAGTAGTACAGCTCTAGACAGTAGACTGTAGAGAGGCGCATGCACTACTGCCCGTAGCCTGTAGGCACGAAGTACGTAGTAGACCGTCCCGTCGGCTCCAGCACTTTGTGGTACCGCCGGATAAGGTCCAAGGCTCCAGAGCAAGTGTGGCGGGCTACCATCAACGAATTAAGGTTCCACGCCCCTCTTCAGTCTCCTTGGCCGCAGAGTCGCCTAAATATGAGGAGCCGTCGCCTACGAGTCGCTCCGAGGGCATGGGACGAGGTTTGGATGGCGACTATTGGATAGCACGGTAGCGACTATTGGGTGGCGAGGGGGAATGATGATTGGGAGGCGTTTGATTTGGGGTGTCTGGGTGTATGGCCGGGTGTCTAGGTCTAGGTCTGGGTTGGGTTGGTGGTTAAACATGCCCGCACACCGAGAAACCGTTTGGTATAGCTACAGTAGGGTAGCTTATTAGGCATGCGCGATTGTGGCCAAACAGGGACCTGGGTGACCGCGTTGCGGGTTTGTCTAGTGGCTCAATCCGGGGTTGCTTTCTGGTTCACATGGCTCACATGGTGGTCAATGGAGGGGAACCAGGCACCGGAGGTGGCAAGTGGTCTGCAAGACTGCGTCAAGCACTGCGTACGGCACTCGGCGAGACCGCCTGCGCTGCGCTGAGCGGTTAAGTCGGCGTAGGATCGGACAGGGGGGGGATCTCCAAGGCAGCGGATTGGGCAGCGCAGTGATTGGAGGGGAGCAGAGGGACGGTGAAGTGATAAGAAAGGCAAAAGAGATTTATCAGTCAGATACAACAGGACCAAGCCTTCTGTGGCAGCGAGTTTGCAACGAGCTTCTCAAGTCAGTGTGTCGATCAAAAACTCAACCCTTCCGCGTGGTCGGCAACGGGCATGAGACTCGCGGGACACGGGACACGGGACACGGGGACACGGGACATGATGGACTAGACAGGTCCGGGTCTTGGTCCCTTGGATCCGAGAAAGAAAACAGCATCATGAGTGCAAGGCTGGTCCTTGAAGCAAACTGGTCCGAGGAAAAACCAAGACTCATTAGCTCGCGGCGTTTATTTACCATTGCTAATACCGTGCGATTAGACAGTTGCTAGTTTCTCCCCAGTCCCCTCAACACTGAACATGGGCTCTCAGATCCCGGGTCTCTCAATGCCCAACTCCCAAGGGATCCCAGGGTCCCAGGTGAACCAATGCCCAACGGGACCGGGGTTTGAATTAGATTTGTAGACCGAGCCGATGAAAGAAGGGATTGCATCATGGGGGGGAGGGGGCTAGAGCTGAGAGCTGGGAATATGTGAGCTGGATTGATTCTTGTCTTTCTCCCCTCCCCACCCACCACTCTCTCAAACAGTTACTTCGCCGTTACTTCGTAGTCTACTGACTTACCCCAAGATCCAAGGCAAATCCATCACTCATCACCATTCATCACCACTCATCAAACCCACTCATCATCACTCTCTCAGCCCCTCCGCTCATCCATCGGCACCACTACGAAAAAGCAAGCAGCTGCATCAGACGCCCTGTCGGGCCAGCCACTGAGCGGTGCCACACCCCCCGTCGCTCTGCATGCGGCGGATCCCACAGAGGTACGCAAAGCAGGGGTGATGCTGCCGGGGTAGGGAAGCCAACATGCGAGCTGGATGGCACGTGCGAGAAGCTTGATGGCTGTTGCGAGAAGCTTGATCGTGGCGGTGATGCCGCTTTGCTGGGTCCATCTCTCCATCGGTTCTTTCATTCATCGCTCTTCGTATTGTCCAGCGGCAATAAAAGAAAATCAACACAAATGCCTTCACAACATCCCCGATGCCGGCCTCCGAATGACACCATCACATGTGTCCCTTTTCTCTTATTCGAGAGACACAATGAAACACACCTGTCCAACCCAGGCTCAGCCAGGGAAACCAGACGGGAAGGGCCAAAGCTGGCTGCCGTTGCACACGCGGACAAGCCTGTTGACACAGCCCCGTGACTGCCGGGGAGTCTCACCGACGCTGACGCTGACGCTGGGCGCCGCATCCCACGCTCCCCCAGCAAATGGAAACGTGGGGTTTTTTTAACGTCTCTCCATGTCTTGCTCGCTTTGTCTCTCTCTTTATGTCCCTCTACCTATCATGCCTCATACATTTCATGCCATGCAACCCCAATCGCTGCACTCTTTAATACCGAACACAAGCATGAATGACTGGGCAGCCGTGCTCACCACCTAAACGCCCTGTTGGTCCAACACGGCTCGGCACAACACCAAGTCCGCCACCTGCAGCCAGGCCTCAATGTGACAAATGACGCCGACGGTTGGCTGCATGCTGATGTTGCATCTTTTCAAGCCAACGACGAGTATTGTGATTTTTCTCCCAAAATACGCGTCATTGTTTCTTGCTAGCAGCCAACCCTCCCTCTCGTCGTCTTTGTCCTTCCGACTATTGAGTCTATCGTAGAAATAGCTTAAGAAAGCCACATCAAGGAACCTAAACATGGAATAGGCAGGTCAGTGTTGCCATTGACTCGGATTAGCTTGAACTGGCTGTTGACTAGTGCCCTCGTATGTCAACCTAGCTACTTAGTGCATCCGATGTTCGACGACTCTCGTAGTTGGAAGGGTATTCTCAAAGCCTTTCGCTCTTATTCAACCATCAAATGCCTCGTATCAATCACTCCAGGGCACTTCCATGCATGAGTATGCCATGACCACTCACGGGTCGGAGTGGCAAGTCCCAGACCATCCCCGTGCCAAGTCTCAACCAACCGTGTAAAGTCGGGACCGCAT
Organism: Dactylonectria estremocensis; assembly: GCA_020744375.1. Classification (NCBI taxonomy): domain Eukaryota; kingdom Fungi; phylum Ascomycota; class Sordariomycetes; order Hypocreales; family Nectriaceae; genus Dactylonectria; species Dactylonectria estremocensis. Next base: position 2,270,360 of record JAGMUU010000004.1, read on the forward strand.
CTCCTCATTGAGTTTAACGGCCCTTGGCATTGTCTTGTAAAAAGAAATTGGTCCCGAGGTCTATGGTTTGCATTTTGGCAATGTGTTCTACTTCATCGCGTTTCGTTGTCATGTCTTGTAGCACATGCAGTATAGTTTCGGGATGAAATGGAATCCAAGGGTGTCCAACTTGTCAACGTGATTCAACGACATAGGAACTCGCCGACGTATTCCAACATTATAGTAGAAACGGCAAACAAACATCAAGGCTCGATATCGTCTACCTTCCCTGGTTTTCAGGAGTAACTGGATGCTCTCTACCATTTGCCGCTTTGAATGGTTGGCAAAAGATTCATTCACACGACTTCGTTCGTTGTGAGGCCGTGGTGAATTGAAGCGACATCGTTCAAGAGATCCTGCCCTGAAATGCATCCATATTCTTCAAGGCTGAAGTATCTGAATTGTGTTAGGGGCACTTTCACAAGTCGTGTTGCTGTCATCATCATCATACCCCATCTTTGAGGTCTCAGTTGTTGTTTGTCAATGCTGCGTAAAACCGACTTCTCCCTTGGAGGTCGGGACTCCTCCATCCCCCAGAGCCCAAGACTAGCCAGTAGTCTCCTCCCCGGACCAAGTCACGAAGAACAAGACCTAACATCGAGATTTAGATGTCTTACCTTCCCATAGAGATTTCGTGATGATGGGTAACGAGATTCGAAGTCTTGAAACATGCCATTCGTGTGGCATCCCAGCTGCATTTCCAACCCACGTACTAGTCCAGCATGTTCTACACACGACGCGACAAAACAACTGAGTTATCTCACTTCGTAAAGTACTTGAAACACTCTCGCATGATTTTGAGAGGTTTCCTCGGACTTGATTTGGAGACATTTGAGGAGTTAGGCAATGACCAAAGTGCTAATACCTACCCTACAGCAACATCCATCAGCACGCATCACGATGACCAGGAGTCTGGATCAAGAACTGAATTCCAATGAATGGGATGCCATGGGCTTGGGAATAAATCGTAGATAAATGTTAGTCTCTAGAAACTCCTTCTTGGCCGTGCACCTCGTAACGTAGACAACGTGACTTGATCGATGAGCAGAAAGGGCATGCCTTTGGTGTAAAATGTTCAATCATGAAACCTGATGTCCTTGGCGAAGAGGCATTGATTCATGATAATATCAGGTAACACCAAAACAACACCTCGCAGACAAACGAGAAATGGCAATTGGACCTCATGAGTTGCCAGGCTACAGCTTTCGCAATGGTTCATGGAACCAGCTGCTCCTATTTAAGGGCTCCTGTCAAAGAGGAACGCAGAGCAGTCGCTTACTGCGAGGGTCAGAAGATATCACCTCATAGAAGAAATTGCTACAATCTGGGTATATGTGCACTTCAATTGTAGTGTAGGTCGGTTGGCTTGTTTTAATTGGCATTTTCCCTCTCCTCTGAACCTGAGTCGCTTTTTGGTGGTTGGAAAGCTCCGGGTCGGCCGGCCAGCGGCTCTCACCACTCTCGCGTCTCGGCAACCATTTACTGCAAAAGGTCTCCCCTCCCCTCCCCCGCTTACCGATTGAGGTAGCCGATTAGCATGGATGGAAAACAGTGGACAACTCGGGCAGCACGTCAGCGTAAAAGTCGGCGACAGCGCAAACGTCGGCGACTGGTGAGTGAAAGTGCCAGAAATGGCCCCCCGGCTCGTTTCGGGCTTACGTACGCCGTACGTGAGAAAACCGCGGCTCCGCTGTGAGAGGGGGGCATGATGCCGTCAAATGGGGACAAGTTGTGGAGAAGGGCGGGTGCTGCCAGGTGGGTGTGTTGAGGCTACATGATGAGTAGGAGTTTTGTTTTGCGAGGCGGCCGCCACAGATCGGATTGGATCGACGCCGACTGGCTGGCTACCAATGATTGATCCCGTTGAATACAGTGTTAGGTTCAAGAGGAAAGCAAGCATCTACGGCGTGAGAGTGAGAAGAATGAGAGAGACCATGATCAGATAGCTTCAAGTCAGGCCAACCCCGGCATGGCAATCTCCCTGCTTATTCGTCTGCCCTGCGGATCTAGGGCTGTGGTGTTTGCTCCTGGTCGAGGCCTAAACCGATCCGAGCCAGTGCTAAATGCATGCATGGGTGGTCACCAAAGTCCATTCGCAAAGCTCCGTCTTGGTCCAACGTCCTTGTGTGTGCAAGATGCTCTGTGAGAGGACTCTTGGGGGTAGGGAAGGTTAGGGACAGGGGCAACGGCGGTGTTGCAACGCCCCGGAACGGAAGCAAGTCGCGCCGGCAGCCATCGGATCGCATCTTTGCCGTGCTTTGTAGGAGAGGAGGGCTGGGTTGAGATTGGAGAGGCGATCCTAGAATACCTGAAAATACGTACTACGTAGTGAGTGCGTCGGCAATGTAAGTGGTTGATTAGCGGAAAGGCATGTGCCGTGCGCGGCTGCTGGGCTGAGGCAGCATGGGCTTCTAAATTTAGGGCGAATCCGCCCGGGCGGCGCGGGGCTAGCAGGCGAGTTGAGTGGGCTGTGTGAGTTTGTTGCCCATGTTTATCCTTTGTGGCACTCACTTGTTTGTGACTGGGCTGGCTGGCGCTTTTCCTGCTGCGTACGTACTGTGTTCGCTCAGCCCTTCGGAGTCTGCGACGACCCCTCGGGCCAAGGATCCCATCATGTCCTCCGCCGTGGCCGAGGTGGTCCTTGCTTGCCTTCTCCGGCCCGAGTTCACATTTGATCGCAGGGTCCAGAGTCAGTCAGGGTCCCATCACGTCACAGCGTTTGCCTTCAGTTACGAAGCAGTACGTCAGGTCGTATCAGTGACATCAGCAGGAGGAGCAGGAGGAGCAGGAGGAGGAGGGGGACGCGACGACGACTGAGCGACATGGTGGCGGGTTTGACGAGGTTTTGGCTGCTCCAGTGATGGGCGTCCAATGGCCCTCCAATATTGGGTTATCGCTGCTTCAATGTGCATCACTAGACTGTGTGTTATCTGGCTGGGTCCCTTCAGGCTTAGGTAGTGACAGACAGTTCACCGTAAATTGAACACCACCCGATACATGGTTTTGTGCTGTTGCTGACCGTACCTTTTTTTCTTTTCTTTCCTCCTCTTCCTCACCCCCGCTACCCTGGCTGCATGTCAGCACCAGCTCTGCGCATAAGTAATGACAGGACCTAATGGGGTTCTCACCATCCGCCCTTGTGGTTTGTCGGCAGCAGGGCCAAGTGGCCGATCAGACAGAAATCTCAAGGTCGGCGATGTGGGGCTCTTCATGGGTCCTGGGGGCGGGCGTCGTCAGCCCCGAAAGAGGCACGGGCTTGGCAAGGGCTGGGGAATACCTCCAGCCAAGAGTCAGATTTCTGAACATGACATTTAGAGAGAGACGGAGAGAGGTCATGCGGGACTCAGGCTTGGTGGAGGAACCGCGAGAGGTGAAGAGCTGAAAAGCCAAGGCGAACAGTGGTGTGTAGCTCGGTTGATTAAGTTTGGTCGTTTCACAGCACGTACGGAGTAGTCCCGAGATGTCTCTCCAGCAGTCTCTAGCAGTCAGCCTCCAGCCTTAAAGTCAATGGCTTGAGCCTTGATGAGGGGTCGACTGCAAGGGAAAACAAGTGAAACCGTCCATCTTCAGCCGGTCAGCAACCAAACCCACCTCGGCGGCCGGGGACATACATGCAGTCGCTGCGAATACTGGTCGAGTCCCCTGTGCGGGATGGCGATGATCCTCCCAAACGTGTAGTAGACTGTTGATCACTCGCTCACGGCATCCACTGCTGAGCCAATGAATTGATTGTCATGTTGTTGTGCCATGCTGATCGTGATGCTTGATCGTTGGGATGCTCCAGGGCTCCAGCAGCCTGACCCTAGGAATTTTCGGAAGGATGCACTTTGTCTGAGCGGGGACTAGAGGCTGGCGCTATGGCGCTTCAAAGCCCACAGCACGATGTGGCCGTCTTGGGAAAAAAGCTGCGCCAGGCTTAGGCCTAGGCCCTGAATGTGAGAGTGGCTGAGCTAGCGGGCACCTTTTCTTTCCAGCCTGCCTGTGGTTCAAGTCGTTTGCACTGTAGACACCGAGACCAGTGTGTTTGCTAGTGCAATGGGATGACAGTTGCCGGTGCACATTTGCGTTGCCGTTTAGTGCGCACCGTTTCCCTCCAGGACAGTGGAGGACAGGGCTGGGCAGCGCTGAAGGGACTTGACTTAATACGTAAACGCGCAGTAAGTTCTTGGAGATGGAGCAAGCCTTGGAGATGGAGCAAGCCTTGGAGATGGAGCAAGCCTTGGAGATGGAGCAAGCCTTGGACGAGCAAGCCCCCTGGCGCCCCTGTAAGCGGCCAAGGCAGAAAAGGCCCCTAGCTTGGGTTGCTTGGTCGTCGTTCCACCAAAGAACTGCCACACACACGTTCCGCCGCCCACATCCACTCGGGATGCTGCGCCACGGCCAACTCCACGTCAACCTCGCCTGGACCGGACCGGGGCAGGAGCGACAGAAGCTCAGCTGTAGCAGTAGCAGCAGCGCCCAGCATCACCTAACTCAGCACCCCAACTTAGCACTAAGCACCAAAGCACCAAAGCACCAAAGCACCAAAGCACCAGCACCCAGCCCACCATCCCATCCATGCACAAGCAGCTGAATGCGTTTTTATAAATCCACCGCCCTCAGCTCTTGCTGACATCTCTTCTCTCATCCGTTCATCCTTCTTTCCATACATCCATCCTTCCGTCGTTTCTCGTGCGCCGTCGTCGTCTCTCACCTTCCTCTCGACGCCTCGCTCACTAAACAGGCTTTCTCTCCACAGCTCCCACCAACCTTACGTCATCGTCGACTTCTCCGACCGGCCAGTATAAACACCACGCCGGCAACCGTTTTCCCGAAAACCCAATAATAAACAAACTTCCAACCCACAGACACACGCATTCACAATGGGTGTCGGTCGCTTCTTTTGCGTCGCGCTGCCGTTCGCGCTCACCGTCGGCTCCATCATTTTCCTCCTCGTCGGTACCCTCTCCGGTGTCGCCGACAAGTCGCTCTACCTTTTCCGCCTCAACGTCAAGGACCTCACCCTCTCCGAGGCCAACTTCGACACCATCATTGGCAACCTGCAAAACCGCGCCGCCAAGTCAACCAACATCACCGCCTCCGATCTCAACCTGGGCAAGTACTACGACATCTCACTCTGGAACTACTGCGCCACTGCCTTGAAGGGTAGCAAGCGAACATGCGTCGACCCCAAGTTTGACTGGGCCGCCTCTGCTCTCAACACCACCTGGGTCGAGAACTTTGGCTCTGCTGCTGGCGTCGAGGTTGACATTCCCGATGAGGTCGAGAGCGCCATCAAGGCTTTCATCAAGGTTATGAAGTGGACTGAGGTCGCTTTCGTCGCTGCTCTGGTCGCCCTCGCCGTTGAGATCGTCCTCGGCATCTTTGCCAACTGCTCTACCATCATGTCTTGCTGCACCTGGATCGTCGCCGGTATTGCTTCTCTTTTAGTTTGCTGCGCCGCCGGACTGGCAACTGCCACGGCCGCCATTGTCGTCGGTGCTGTCGAGGCTTCTGCTAAGTGGTACGGCGTCCGGGCCAAGATCAACACCACCTTCCTCGCCGCCATCTGGATCGCTGCTGCGTTCGCCATCGGTGCCAGCCTTTTCTGGGTCTTCACTATCTGCTGCTGCAAGCCTGACCACAGCAGTAGACGCAAGAACCGCCGCTCTGACGGCGAGAAGTTGCTTCCCACCAAGGGCTACGCTCCTCTCGGCGGCGACCATGAGATGACCAGCGGCAACTACTACAACCAGAACCAGTCTCAGTCCCAGTATGGTGCTCCTCGCGGCGCGCCCCGAAACGACCTCGCCTACGAGCCCTACTCTCACCGCGCCTAAACACACCAGGCGCTAGAGCCTGAGCTCTCAACGATACGACTGGTGACTTCTTACCCACCTTGACGATTTTGCATTGCAGGCGTTTGGACCCAATTGGAATATTTGTGTGCAGGATGGCAACGGGGAGTGCGATCGGCCCTTTGCGATCATGACGGACATGAAAGTGGAATGCTCTTTTCTTTTTAACAGCACGCAGCAGATGTCGGGTGTAGATCCGGGTTGGGCCATGGATGGGAAGATGCCAGGAACGGCATGATACCTAAACTTGGGGGGATGGAATGATCAAACTTAGCCTTTTTCTTTTTTACTTCACCGTATGATATAAACTCAATCAACCAAAATACTCGAGCCTGAAACTCCCCTCTTGAGTGTATTTTTCGAGTGAGAAGATGATGCTGGGATACCGATTTGCCATTGTGAGCAAAATAGGTTGAGTGAGGGTGCACACCATCCAAGTCACAATTTTTTTTACTCACCACCAAACCCACTCACACCTTGAGCCATGTTTAACCTTCTCACTCTTGAACAAATACCGCCTTGATGAAAGAGAGGCCCAACGTCTAGTCGGCATATATATCCACAGGAATTCTAAGCGAATGGCTTCCTAACCTACGTCCACTCTCACCAACCTGTTATTCATCCCGCGGTCATGGCTGAACCCCAGGAGGTTTGCCCCTCCCCCGCCATCCCACTATATTCATCTCCAACACCCAACTCACATCATGACTAGTTACGCCTCACGAGAGCCTTCTCCCAGTGCCCCATTACGGCCCTGGAATTCTTTGACGCCGGCTCATATTTGCTTGCCGGCGAAGACACTCACCTGGCTGTTTACGACCTGAGCGCCGGCCGCTTCGTCACTCGCGTGCGCGTCTTCGCGGGGCAGCCCATCCATGGCATTCGCGTCTTGAACGGACGCGTGCTCCTCTGGGGCGCCGCCAAGATTGCCGTTATTGTTGGAGATGACGTGGAAGAACTGATCCGAGGAGGAGATGGAGATACGCTGGCGCTGAAGAGGGTCACAGCACCGGACTGGATCTACGATGCCGCCTTGTCGCCGTTCGATCCCGATGCCGCGGCTCTCATCACAGCACACAACGAAGTCATTCCTGTCAGATTTGACACTGCCGATGGCTCGCCTACGCTCGGCGCTGTCGTTTCCCCTTCCCGACCTATGCTCTATGCCGCAAACCTGAAATGGGTCTCGGACGACTGCGTCCTCGTCGCGGGAGGCACTGTCTTTGGCGACATCCTCATGTGGAAGTACCATCTGAAGAGTCAACAGCCAGAGATGCTCTCCGTCTTGGCAGGCCACGAGGGTTCCATCTTTGGCGTGCAAATCTCGGACGAGCTGCCCTGCTTGGATGGCTCGACGATCCGATTACTTGCAAGCTGCAGTGATGACCGGACGGTGAGGATTTGGGACATCACATCTCGACGAGGAAAAACTGTTGGAGGCAACATGCAGCATGAGCTGGTCGCCCCGCGCGAGACAGGTTTCGGATCGACGCCGGGGCTCAGCGATGCCGAAACGGAACGTCCAATCGCAGTCGTCATGGGGCACGCGTCACGGATCTGGGGTGTCAAGTTTGCCCCGTCTACCCCGGGGGATGTACGACCAGTGGAGACTCTTGCCGTGTACTCGTTTGGCGAGGACTCTACCATGCAACGCTGGCGGCTGGACCTGAACGCTTCATCCTCAGGAGACGCGCTCGGCTCGCCAAGGGCCGTCTCCGCCGAGCTCAAGCACCAAGAGACCATCGATGTGCACGATGGCAAGCATCTATGGGCACACGCTCTCACGAGCCTTGGCAACCAGACTGTCATTACCACTGGCGGTGCGGACAGCAAGATTTCTCTCATGACGGAGCCGACCTTCTCATCCTCCAGCGCCGAACACGAGCCAACTCATCAAACTGACGCTCTCGATCTCCAAGAAGTTATCCGGTCCTTTACCAACCCCCGTATTCTCAACCGCGGCCGCGGCCCTGAAATCATTGGGCGGTATGACTTCTTCTCACAGAACGAAGTGCTCGCCACATCCTCACTAGGGCGTCTGATGCTAGGCACTTTCGATAACGGTTTGCAATGGCGAGAGGTCGACCTCGAGGACTCCATTGCAGCAGGAATTCAGTCCTGCTATGTTTTGAAGACCATTGGCGAAAAGGCAGCACTGTTGGGAACAACAAGCGGAAGCTTATATCATTATTCCGAGACTCACGGCATGTCATTTGTCGGAAAGCTCCATGGCAAGGTCGTCAACATCGTACGTCTCGCCGGCTCTGGGGAGGTGCAAGGCATCTCTGTGGAGCTCCTCGTCCACCTCCACGGTACTCCTGATGCACAGTACTTTACGCTGGACTGGCGCACAGGAGCCGTGTTGGAAACGGCCGATATTCGTGGAATGGACCCTCGCTTCGTGGCCATGTCTGCTGCAAAGATCAAGGGTGGCTTGATTGCCATCGGATCCCGACACGGCTGGCTGTCGATTCTGAGACGAGGCGAGGAGGGATTCCGTCCTGTCCTGGACTTTTCGACAAGTAGCAAGGATGCCATCACGGGCATTGTGCCGCTTCCCGGAAGCGATGCAGACGGGACAGCGTCGCCGTACTTTTTGTCTACTAGCCGAGACAGCAAATACAGGATTTACGAAATAGAAAACGCGGACGCCGATGTACGGTTACACCTACGAAACGAAACGGCTCCCCCTTTCGGTTCCATTATCGAAGGCGGGTGGTTTACACGGGATGTCGAACCCGAGCTCATCATGTACGGCTTCAAGAGCAAGAAGCTGATCGTGTGGAATGAAACGCGCCGCGAAGAGATTGCTACTATCGAGTGCGGAGGTTCTCATCGGACATTCACCCTGATGCATAACCCGATAGACCCTCACTATCTCCGTTTCGGATTCACCAGAACATCCAAATTATTCATCTACTCGCAACGGGGGTCGGTGCACCGGCCGATCAAGACGGGGACCCACGGGAGAGAAATACGGGCACTGAGCTGCAATAGCCGATATATTGCTACCGGCTCCGAGGACACAACAATCCGAATCTGGGAGTATAAGAGTGGAAAACAGGGTCAAGGAAGCGAGCGAGAGATGCGGTGTCTGGCGTCGATGAAGTTGCACATCACTGGTATGCAGCAAGTTAAATGGCTCGGCGACGATTATCTCCTGAGTAGTGCGGGCAACGAGGAGTTCTTCGTCTGGCGGGTACGAAGGCTCAAGAACACCACCTATGGGGGTTTGGGTGTGGTGTGTGAGGCAGTCTTTGACGACAAGAGCAAGGATGGGGACCTTCGGATCATGGACTTTGACGCCAGCAAGGTCGGAACCGACGGTAGCATCATCATCACGATGGTGCTCTCGAACTCGGCTTTGAAAACCTATCGGTATACTCCAGACGGGTCCTTTGGGCTCTTGGCCCATATGTCGTACACGGGAGCTTGCCTCACACAGGTGCGCCATCTCGGGGTGAACGAAAACGGTCTCTCGGCGCTTACAGCGTCAACCGACGGCCACCTGGCCACCTGGGAAGCGAGGTTTGACCATGAGAAAAACCCAAGTTATGTCCTAGTGCATGTAGCCCCAGTGCACCAAAACGGTATCAAGAGTCTGGACTTGAAAGCGACACCAGAAGGGTTCTGGGTGCTGACTGGTGGTGACGACAACGGGCTCGGTGTCGCCTCTCTGACGGTGCTGTCGGACGAGGCAGGAATCAAGCGTTACACTGTGTTCAGCAGGGACATCGTCCGGAAAGCTCACGCGGCAGCTATCAACGGGGTAGCATTGATACAACGCGGAAACGCAACGCTGGGAATTAGTGCTAGCAACGACCAGAGGGTCAAGCTATGGCGAATTGATTTGGAGACGATGGAACTGGTTGCCGATGAATACAGCGGTGTGGCGGATCCTGGAGGTCTCGACGTGATGGAGAGCACATCTGACAATGTGGATAATGAGAAGATGAGGGTGATAGTTGGCGGGGTGGGAATCGAAGTCTGGACAGTGTAGTCGACTTGCGATATCATCCCAGACCACGGTCCCTGTAATTCACATGCAATGGCCATGAGACATATTGGAGTAGAGCCGGGCCGTAAATTACGTAGTCGTGGTGCCTATTTCGCAACAGAGGATAGAGTTGAGAGAGCTTGTCAGGCCTCCCCTGACCCTTGCTTTGGCCGAATATTCAATCTTTTTGCAATCCCGCTTGCACTGGAAAGCAGTGTGAGCATGATAAAGTAGTTGGGTTTCATTGGCCCGAGGCTTAGCAGGTGGTTAATCTCGACTCGGTAATTAGCTCATGAAGGCGCGTGGAGGCTTATATCGTCCCTTTTCTTAGGTTCTGGAACCTTCACCAATAGAATATCAGACAGAACAAAGAAGCGGCCCGAAACCGACACCGAGTTTACTATGCACGTACTTCGTACGAAGCAGATGGCCTGGAGATGTCGATGTATGTGAGTTATCTGTCCACTTAATTGTTTCCCCCCGTACAAGCCGACGAGTTCATGTAGTTTCGAAACTTTGTTTGACCGATCTGATACGCAAAAAATCGAGACCATGGGCCTGAGGCGTCAGAGACGAGGAGGATCAGGGCGAGGAGGATCAGGGCGAGGAGGATCAGGATGAGGACGATGACGATTGTCATTGCAAGGATCATGAGGAAATGGAACGGGCGTCTTTCTCCACATACAGGTAGTCAGAGTGCAGGGTCCCGATTCCAACAGGGCACAGGGCGGTACTGCAATAAAAAACAACAAGATTGTAGGGCTGGCCCCATGGAGAACGATAGCAACAAGGCGAAGCTGGTGACTGGCGATGCTTGACGGCATTGTACAGTGTGCAACGTATGTGTTTGCTTAGATGGCCGAGTGGATTATTTGTGTCGCTAGTTTACAACACACCAAGTGTCTGTGGGCGTGAAGATAAGCTCCGTTCGTCGTTGTCTCTGTGGTACCGTATGAAAAATTACTGAGACCAATGTTTGAGATCCAGTAATACCGTGATCTAGTCGTTGTGCCAGATGAGGGATTACGTGGTCGAGTCTCCGTCAACGACACTGGCTTGATGATTATCGTGAAGCGATATTGAGAGACCAAATACCAATCCCAACTGAGCGAAAGCTTGACTCAGATTAATTGCCCCGCCTCCCATCCCACCATCCGTGGGGCACAGGTGGAGCTGGCAGAGTTGTCATCCTTGAGGAGCACTGGAGCTGGGCGACGGGGCGACATGATGAGGACATTGTTTGTAAATGAGGGCATTTGCAAATGAGCGTCGATCCTGGTGGTTCTGATCCATACTAGCTGACTGGCTGACATGATGCTAGAGTGGTTGGTCGCAGAGAGGTGTGCCGACAAGGTGCAACAGAGTCAACAATAGGCGAGCTCTCTGACGGCGATTGTGGCCTGCGATAAGAGCGGAGCGGCGACTTGAGCTCATCTCTGCCCCGATACATGTTACAGAGTGCGTGATGGCACAGTTTGTGCGTTGATACAGAATCAGAGATGAGTGAGGTTTGACATGAGAAGGGGAAAGATGGCTGAGCAAGGGTAACCAGGGGCGGGTGAGCTCATTGAGCCCCACTGGCCTGTTTGTGGCATCTGCCGGCTGCCGGAGAAGGTGCAACGGCCAAGGTACCGCATGGGAGTCCCTGCCTTACAAGGGCTTTGATTGTCCGACACTTGCGGAATCAAGATGATTGAGTGCCCGCTGGCATGTGTGCAGTGCACCTGCCCGGATAGGTTGAGAGGTTTGACCATGATCGATAAATTGGAAGGCATCCCCGTTGCAGTGCCTTCTTCTCTTGACACCGACCTTCAAAACCGTCTCCGTCTCCTTCTCACAGTGCTTGCACTCTGGATCGTCTGCTGCTCATCACTCATTTTGACAGCAACGCATCACCATTGTCCTTCCCATCAACCAACTCGACCGGACTTGACTCCTCTTCTCTCTCCTTCTCTGCCATTCTCGCCTTCTTGCACCAACGTCTTGCACCAACGACCAGCAATCATGATCATGAACTGGATTCTCTTCGTGGCTGCTGCCGCTTCCATGGTAGCTGCTGCTCCCATCACTCCGAATGGCCCTTGCCCTGACGTAAGTTGCTTTTTGTCCCGCAAGGTCTGTTGCAATATCTGACTCTTTCCTCTCTAGTCCAAGGTCGATGCGATTCTCATGGGTGACATGGATCCTTCCGAGTGCTGCTCTTACGGAGTATGCAAGGGCGACGTTGTCGTCTCGGTTGGCAACTAACACATGGTCGATGACGATACCCAGTTGAACCGACTCTATACGACATGACGACTTTACGACCAATATACGAACCCGCCAGAACCAGAGGCCAGGCTGGACTATGAATCACAAGTTGAGACTGCAACCACCTGCGATCAACATCTACCCACCGACATCCAATTCGGTGTTGCAGGATAAATTTGGATGTGTACACGAAACGGAGCCGATCACAAAACAACTGCAACCACACCACGCCTGGCCCCAACATTGACCCCCTTCTTACTCCTTCATCTAAAACGCCCTTTTATGGTTTGAGCTTTGAGCTTTGGGATCTGTCGGCAGTGGGGCCATTCTGCAGCGACCTGGAAACAGGGGTCTGAGCAGCCTGACAAGCCAACTGCGGTCACCCAACTTGACGCACGGCGTGTCAGGTTAATTGGTACTCTCGACACAGGAGCCGCGACATGAGAAGATTGTTGCGATTGGCCCCTCGGTCGACAACGCTTTGGGATATGTGTCTCAAGCGCGCCGATCTCGACTTGAAGCTTCATCTAGATTACACACTCTAACCTTTTTTCTTTTTGGTACTCCGTACATTAAATGTGGATACATGATTTGTCTTGTCCATCAGGAGACAAATGTCAAGAGAGGACGAGACGCAGAGGTCTGAAGTGAAGGTGGATATGAATCAGATACACTCAACTGGAGACACTCTAGAGACAATCTAGAACAATGGCCCATGTATGACCCCATCTTGTGAGCATGTCGTGAGTTGCCAAGAATCCCAAACGACCTGTCTCCCCACTCGCCTAAAAGCGAGCCCTTTACGCCTGGCACATTGCCAATTCATACCACAACCCTGGCTTCTTATTGATATGACCAACGCCAGGCTGCAGGCTCGATGATCGCTAAAAGACGGACCCATGCACAAAAGCCGCCAGCTGACAGACTCTAATACGAGAGGCAGATCCTCAGACCCTCCGATACGTCGATGCCCAATCAAAACGATCGCCATTTCGAGCCTCCAATCCTTGGCATGCACCATTGAACCCGACATGCGGATAAATCCAGCAACCCACCTCTTCTTTCGAAAACCCCCAGCCCTTCATCTAACCGGATAGAGTCGCAGCGGACGTAATCAATTGACCAAACAGTTTCCGGGTAAACGACATCGCCAGGAGAGGAAAGTACGACGATTCAGCTTCGACTAGGAATGCCCAAAAGCAGTCCACCTTCTCCCACCTACATGAAGGCTCGCTTCCGGGTTATCGGACCGCACCCTGCCTGTCGAGCCGGCGGCGTGCCTGGAATGGGCGTTCACCGAATGCTCACATGACCCCCCTCCCCCCCCATTGACGTGTATTCGATTCAACAGTGATTTTCGGGCGGAGATCATGGAAGCCTTTATATTCCACCTGTCTTCTTGCTCCCCTCCTGCGGGGTTGCAATGATATGCCCTTTCTGTTCCCGATGTTCGAATATGTTGCCTCCCTCGGACTCTAGGTGAGTGCGGGCAAGTCCCGAGAGACGTGCTACTCGTGATTGATCAGGAGGAGGTGAAATCATCCCATGGGAACAAGCCCGTTTGGTTATTATCTCGTAGTTTTGGCAGAGCGTTTTGACGACCTTGATAAGTCGAAGTTAGGTAAGTGATGGGTTCCGCCTTGAAGAACGCTCAAGTATACCTCTATTGGAGAGCCAAATTTTCTCTTTAATCTTAGTAACAAATGCCGTCCTTATCCCAGGGCGTGTCAATGGTTCGGAACCTCAAAGTGAAGTAGTCTCCTAAGCACTGCATTTACTGTCTTCTTGACATGGGATTCGCGATGATACGCTGTGGCAACAACCACAACCGCCTGCGAATTTCCGACTCACACTGCAATTGTGTAGTAACCCGAAGTGAAGGTGATCACCCGTCTCTAGTCTTTTGCACGATCTTTTCCAAGATTGATCTCACACACAACTTCCATGCTCCGCGTTCTCAAAGAAGTAAAACCAAAATTGGGATGGGCGTGACAAGGTAGTCCGTGACTCAACAGGCTGCCTGTGGCTGACAACATCAGCCTCACCCGTTTCTATCCACGAGGCGTTGTACTAATGGAGTTACGAAGGCGAAAGTAATGGTTGGGCCAGAGGAAATCCGAATCGCATCCGTGTTATAGTAAGGAATATACTCTTACCTACTGACCGGAACCAATTGCTTCGTCAACTGCCGCCACCTCGAAACGCCTCTTCTGCAAAGCCACCCATCTCCGCCAGCCATTTGTTGCCCTCCCTTATTGATTCCAACCAGTCCCAACCAATCGAGTATCAGGCCTGCTCCGCGTCTTCCGGTCTTCCGGTCGCACAGGACAATCAATGTTGTGCATGTATGTAAGCCCGCCACTGTTGTTGCCTATTGGATGTCAATTGAAGAGGCGTTCGGGTGTCCAGTACAGCGGAGGAATAACCAGGATGCTCACCCGACGTCTCCGACTGTCATCCTTGCGGCCTCGGCAACAATACCTGGACGTGATCCAAATGTGGAAATCCCAGAACCGGAAGGGTCGTTGGAGAAAGTTGTATTCGCACGAATCCCCGATCCAGATAGCCCATCCTTTAATGACAGTCGAGAGAAGCCTCGAAAAGTTAAGCCTAGTTTATGACCTACAGGCGGCGGCTTTCATGGGGGAGTATCGAAATCCTATAATTGTTGCCAAGTCCTTGGCTTCTGAGAGGGACAAGGTAAGCATGAGGGCACAGGCCACAATACGATGCTGGGACTCCAGTCCCGGGGTGTGACCATCATCGTTACCAAGATCACGAGATGGAGATCTAGTGACCAAGATACAAGAAATCTAAGCCCCAACAACAGGGGCCAAGGCTTCATGTAGGTTGGGGCATGAGATGGTTGATTAGCGGCGCACCGCGTCAACACTGACCCCCGCGGTTTTTGAAAGAGACCCTGGGTGACACCTCAAGGTCACGTTGAGACATCTCTGATCCGAATCCTTTACGCTTGTAAGGGAGCCGAGGCCTTGGAAGTAAGTTGCTTAAAATCGCTCATGAGAGAAACAGAATTGCCGTTGCCGCGTATGGCCCGGTTGCGAAGCTCGCAGCTCTTTGCAAGCTACTCTATGCCGCCATGAGATCCCGGCTCCTCTTGCGGTCCTTCGTGAGACCGGCAGCCTCCGCGCCGTTTGGTCGACCGTGGTAGTATCAAAAGAAAGGTAGACTTGTGCAATTGGGCCGGTTGGCGACAAAGATAGTGTCAGTTGGTCCACCAACCCCTCCTCGGCTGCGGCTGCCGTGGTTGGCCTAATGAAGGCGATATATGAAGACGATAAATCGGGTGTCCATGTTTTGGACCCGCTACCACCTTCAATGTTTATTAGCCGTACCAGTCAAGAGTCGTCCCGGCTGCCCCAACATGTTGCTGGTCCACTCGGCAGAATACCGGCGGCTTTGCATTGAAGCCTTGTCCGTGTGTTTAGCCGCAACTTAGTCTGCTTCGTAGGATTGTTGACGACGACATCGAGAGGTCTGACACAGTTGAGTGTGGAAGCGCGGCAAAGTCTTGAGCGTGCAGGCCGTCTCACACCACTGCCCATGTTTTGACAAGGCCAGATTGGATCACAGATCATGTTCGGATCTGCGTCAGCCACGCAAGAAACCTGGACGTCTAACCGTGCCACGACAACGCTAGCCAACAATTGCTCTGAGTTGAGCCAAGGGATGGCGTCTCGAGGGTGTCTGGCGGCGACCGTCGTGATTGGTGCGGGAGTTGAGGTGCGTCGGTCGTACAGGCTCCGAACCAAGTCCATCCACATCGAGGTAACCCCACAATGCCACCAAGTGCAAGCTCCCGGAACCCTGCTTGCTCGTCCCTGACTGGGCATGGGGAACTCAGATTCGCCTGCGACCAAACATATACCAATGGCCGACCGCATGACCCCCAAATTTTGCGCGGCAAGGGCATCATTTAAAGACATCCGGGGGTCCTCGACTCGGCGGGAGGGGATTCTCTTCTTCTTTGATACCTGTCCCTGACCTTGAATCCGCAAACTCACCGACTTCGGCAACACCAAAGCAGGCAACAGGGAGACCAGAACCGCCTCGTCAAATATGAGCCCCTCAGCAACTGATGCCTCCGTGGCCGTGGTCGATGTCAAGTCATCGTTGAAGCCCAACATTGGTGTCTACACCAACCCCAAACATGACCTGTGGGTGACCGCGGCCGAGCCCAGCGCTGAGAGTGTCAGGGCTGGCACCGACCTGAAGAGCGGCGAGGTCTCTGTGGCTATTCGAAGCACCGGAATCTGCGGGTAAGTTGCGAAGATCCCTAAATAACCCCACTTCCAATCGTCATACTTACCATTGCAGTTCCGATGTGCACTTCTGGCACGCCGGTTGCATTGGCCCGATGATTGTAGAAGGCGATCATATCCTGGGTCATGAATCGGCTGGCGAGATTATTGCCGTGCACCCTTCGGTGACCAACCTCAAGGTCGGCGATAGGGTTGCTGTCGAGCCCAACATCCCTTGCGGCACCTGCGAGCCCTGCCTCACTGGCCGATATAACGGTTGCGAAACTGTCGAGTTCCTGTCTACGCCCCCAGTTCCTGGCATGCTGCGACGATACATCAACCACCCTGCTGTCTGGTGCCACAAGATTGGAAACATGTCCTACGAGGACGGCGCGATGCTGGAGCCCCTGAGCGTAGCCCTTGCCGGCATGCAAAGGGCGAACATCTCCCTCGGAGACCCAGTGTTGATCTGTGGTGCGGGCCCGATCGGCTTGATTACCTTGCTCTGCTGCGCCGCTGCTGGCGCTGCCCCCATTGTCATCACTGACATCTCGGAGAGCAGACTGGCGTTTGCCAAGGAGCTATGCCCGCGAGTCATCACCCATAAAGTTGAGAGGCTGTCGGCCGAGGACAGTGCAAAGGCCATTGTAAAGTCGTTTAACGGCGTGGAGCCTAGCATTGTCATGGAGTGCACTGGCGTTGAGAGCAGCATCTCGGCTGCCATCTGGGCGGTCAAGTTTGGTGGAAAGGTATTCGTCATTGGTGTTGGAAAGAATGAGATCAATATCCCATTCATGCGCGCGAGTGTCCGGGAGGTTGATATCCAGTTGCAGTACCGGTACTGCAACACATGGCCCCGAGCCATTCGACTGGTGGAGAGTGGGGTCATCGACCTGTCCAAATTGGTTACTCACCGTTTCAAGTTGGAGGATGCTCTTAAGGCATTTGAGACTTCGGCAAACCCCCAAAGTGGAGCGATCAAAGTCATGATCCAGAGCCTGGAGTAGACTGCGGTGTGAGCAATGCGAATGAACGGTACTTGGCGTAACTTGGCGATTTGAGACACGTGCTTGGGAGTAGACTGATGAAGGCTGCTGGGCCAAGTAGATACAGTGTCTTTTTGTCTGGAATATAGAAATGCGACGAGCATGAATGAATAAGAACCTGTTGCACGTGTCTTGTGAGAAAATACTACCAACCGATTTGGAACACGACAAAACGTCGCGTGCATGTTGACGACACTTGAAGTTCCGGGGAAGGGGAATTGGCCTTAACAACAAGGAAGCAAATTCCAGGGTGACCAGAATTGGGAGTCGATGGGTGATGCGCTTGTCTTTAAGTGAACGGGGTGCCTCCTTCTAATGATCCGAAGCTTACAATCTTAGGTCCGTAGATCCGGAACACCGGGGTTGGCGCGTCCGGTCTTCGGGCGGGCAAGAAGGGGCGATGCTAGTCAGCGGAAGGTGAGGCAAGGGCAGGAGGCACCCGCCGCCGGCCGTAGTAGCTGCCCGTTCGTCCAGGTACTGCCGCGGGTCCAAAAGGGGACTAGCCGCATCTGTGCTTCGGTTCCAACCACCACCTTGCGACTTCTCCCGAGCTTTTTTTCTCCCTCAGACGCCCTCGCCCACGATCACGATCACCTACTACTCCATCAATTGACCGCCCGCCCTCGGTCCCATCACCTCCGGAGCTCCGATATCGAATCCCGCGAGGCCCTTTCACGTCCCACATCCCCCGTCCGCCGCCATGCAGTCCCTCGCCCGACCCATGCTCCGCTCGCCGGCCCTGCGCCTGGCCGCTCGCCGCTTCGAGAGCACCGCCGCCTCCAAGGCCACCGAGGCTGCCAAGGATACCGCGGCCAAGGCGAAGGAGGGACTCTCTCGCGTTACCACTGCCGCCGGCCCTGCTATTGCTGGCGCCGCCAAGGGCCTCCAGAACGCTCTGGGAGCCCTGGCCAAAGTTGGCGGACGAACGGGCCAGGTTATCGGCTTTGTTGAGCGTATGTGTGAAATCGCGTCACAAGAGAGTCGCCGGATGTTACGGCACTAACAAATTGAACAGGACAGGTCCCCTTGGTCGTTTACTACTCCAAGGTTTCTTTGGAAGTTGGCAAGATTATGTTCCACGGCCAGAAGATGAGCCCTCCGTGAGCAGCCCTCCCTCAATTGACGCCAATGGATGGAACAAGCCGCTAACTCATCACCACCAGCTCCGCGGCCACCTTCCAGACCTATTACCAGAACATCCTCCAGTCCATTCAGAACCGGTCCTTCATCCAGTCTTCACAAAACTTGATTCAGCAGGCCCGGAATATCGGTACTCCTCAGCTTGCTGCTGGTGGTGTACTTGCTGCCGAGCTTCTTGGCTTCTTCACTGTTGGCGAGATCATTGGCCGATTTAAGCTGGTTGGATACCGCGGCGAGACCGGCTCGCACCACTAAGCTACTCCCTGCGTTAAGTGGAAGTAGCTGGTAGCTGAGGGAGGAGGTTAGACAAGGTGGACAGACCGTGATGAGTGGGTTATAGACGTGGCCTACCCCCGGCTCGAGTACGCCTGGGAGGGGCCGATTGGAGAGAATATGAGGCTATTATCCTGGGAGATGTAGGAATACCCAATCTCGTTGGGACCTCAATGCTTGTCCTATGCGAGCACCTTTCTTTTTGTAGAACTGTACATCACAATATGCTGCAGTGGGTTTCTGGCCGCTGCGGTCAATTCAAAACTGTCTATTTAATTATCGTGTCTAATGCATCTGGCAGTAAGAGGATACCTGCACTAAGACAATTCAATACCAACGTTTCTGTACTCACGTCTATCACCCTTAGACTTCCGTCTGATTTCACCTTCCTAAGGTGTCACAGATCCACGACATCTCGTTCTATCAATGAGAAGCTAGATTGTCATCCTTCGGTTCAGGTAATACAAGGTAATTGGAGATATTGAGGATGTACAGGAGATTTATGCACAAAGCGGTACAAGTTTTGGATATTGTTTTGATCTTGCCTCCTGCTATATTGATACCCACATCGCTCAGTCATCACAAATACTTTCCAGTATGTTCAACATCTCACCGACCATCTGGATACGGAGTGACACACGCGCGGTCGACGGTCATTGAGCGCTTGCAACCATTGCGCATCCTGGCTGTTGAAAGAGTGTGGTTTCCCTGCTTCTAAAACACGAACACTGAGCCAATATTGAAGGTCAACGAGCCTTGCTTATTTGTCGTTCATCTTAGTTGGGAATATGTAGAAACCTAGCACGAGGCTGCGTAATGTATAAATTTCTTCCTCGAAAGACTTTTCTCTCCGACCATAGTCAGTATCAACCGCTGCACCCATCCCCATCAAAGTGGTTGCCCAGTGTTGAAAGCCAATGCTCTCGTAAAAAAAACGTTGTATCCCTAGGTTTCACCACGACAAACAATTTCTCATTATCATGCATTTTGATCTTTGTGTCAAAGTATAATTGACAAATGACTGGTTTGAGTTCAGTAAACACCGCCTATGTGACAAGAACCGCGTGTCGCCCGGTGTACCAAGGGGGCCAAAGAATCTGTCCCCCTTCCAATCCGCGATTAGTCTTGTGAGGGCTCATTGAAAACATCCTAGCGATTGCCAGTTCAGACCACAAACGAGCGTTATTCACAACGCTCAGGTGATAGATCAGCTGATTGACGCAGAGCGTGTTCGGAGCTGAAGGCCCGAATTAGGCGGTCCCGGTCCCAGTCTCAGGTTTATTATGAGCCGTCGCGTAGGGCCTTTGGCGGTTAAATCCAGAATAGCATCAGCCTGCGCCGCGCACTTGGCCCTCCTCTTAGGTTCGGCGCTTAGCTGCCAGTGTGAGGAGTTTCTAACTTGCACTGCAAGTTCGGCGACTAGAAGTCGCGACGAAGCATCGGTACGATCCGTATCTGGGAACGGCTGATTTTTGCCCCGTGAATAAGATCACACATTCCATTTCGGGCGTCGGGTGGTCGAGTATGGGTGCCCGACCTGCCTTTAAGATAGACGAACTCCAAAAGTCGGAAGGCGACTTTCAGTTAAATGGACGAACGATAGGCACTTGAGTTATCGTGCGTTCTTGCAAGGCTGCACATTAGAAAGACCCAGCGTGACCATCCTCTTGACATGGCTAGATGAGACCATGCACCGATTCCGAGCCGAGACAGCCCGGTCTTGCCATTTCGGTTGCTGGTTACGTTGGCTCTGGCGGGAACAGTTCAAATAGCCTCTCGGTTTGTTGCCAGATGGAACGTTGCGAGGAGGTCAACAACTGTGCAGCTTTATTGAAAGTCGGGTCTTCTGCCCGTCCAAACGTGGCTAAGCTTTTGTTAGCGGCCCTATCATGAAAGCTTGCTTCTTGAACAGAGCACTGGAGAAACTCACATATTGCAGTAGGTGTGATAGCGCAAGACGCAAATTTCCTTCTTGACTTTCTCAGAAAGTTCCTTAACTTGCTCGAGTGTCATTCCCATCTTCTCGATGAGAGGTATCAAGCTCAGGGAATCCAAGCTGTGGGTTAATCCAAGATTAAACCATCTTGCAAGTTCTCGCTCAGTCCTGTCCTCAGACCAGGGGCAGACATATGCCCTGATGACTTCTTCTTTGATGTCGGTAAAGCCGGCTGCTTCCATCATAAGGTACCTCTCATTTGAATTTACTCTTGCGGATCGGTCAAACATATCCATACCGCTATAAAAAAGCGTAGCCCACTCCTCGAAGGCGGACTTGGTTGGTCGTTTATCGTCATCCCATCTTGGTGTCCAATCAATCTCGACGTGCTCCATATGGCCAATACCCGGGGCTAAATGACTACCTAAGAGTTAGAGGACAGTGCCGTTGAGGGGATGTGCGACCTACTCCAGAATCTTTCGATACGTATGAGGCCAGGTATTTGTTTTCAGACTCCCTAACATCATTCTCACATGTATCAAATCACAATTTGTCAACAGAGGACCCCACGTGGGCTGCTCGATGTCGAACTGCTGTGCAATAACACCAATGGGGATGCTGTGGTGGGTTAGCATGTGAGAGGTCTCTTAGCATTGGCAAACGCACAGTTCTGGTTGGATCTGGTTGAGGTCCACGGCCATGATCTGGCTTTCCGTGAAGCACCTGTGAGCCAATTAGCAAGACTGAAGCCAACCAACACTTCGAGCATACCGAGCATACTCCTCAGCCACATTGATTCCCCAGATACCGGTCCCTGTTCCGAGATCCATGACCTTTGGGGCTGGGCGCACAATCGGCGAGCGAAAAGGCTTATTTCCGCGGGCAACCAAGAAAACCTTGTGGAGTATGTCCAATCGATTTAACTCTTCCTATTTGAGACGAGTCAGGATGTTGCGCAGATCTGTAGCTGGATGAGATTATCTCACGTTATCAATGGGCAGTAGATACCCTCCGTGATTTGCGGACGCTGCGAAGTAGCGACCATGTTTATAGCACCAATCGTCCATTATCTTCATCTTCGGTACAGATGTGCTAGTGGGTGATGTCGTTAGCCTGATATGCGATTTACAACAGAGAGGCAAACAGTAGCCCGCACCTGTTCTGAGTGGACATGGCGACCATGAGGTTTCGCACTGAGTGCTGAGAGGTTGGTAAAGTGAAATGGCCGAGAGTTTAGAATGGTGAGGCCTCAGGCTAGCGGCGGAACGGTGAACAGTATCAAAGTGAGACGGGATAAACACAGGGTGAGGTTTGTCACCTAGAAAGAGTTAACGGATCTGCAGATGACAGTACAAAGATATCTAATGCCCTGGGCAAAAGGAATAGAATGAGAAAGCAATGTCGACAAGGGATTGAGTACGAATTGTAAATAGGACACAACAAAAAAGGTCCAGGACGATATAAGAAAGACGACAAAGCCGTTTCTTGAGTATGCTTTCATAGCAACATTCAGTCAACCTGAGTACAACTCGCTAGTCGTCGCAAGGAGCCGAGGCGCAGTGAGAGCCACAGGTCAACAGAATGATTGCTATCCAAGCGGCAAATACAGTCATAGCCGTTACACGATAAAGTCCCCGCCACTTCGTGTCCGAGGAATGGTCGTGTCGGTGGGTAGATAAAGGACAAAAGGGCACAGGAGACAAGGTCACTGGTGATAGGGGCACTCGAGCCTCGAAAAGGCAGCACGCCGTGGAGCACAAGGCGGAACTTACAAAAACAATTCCAGCCCGTTGAAGAGAACGGGGCCTGAGAACAGAGTACGAGGGTCGGAGAGACGACAGCAGGGCCTGAACCTAAGAAGACCTGTAGGATTGGCTGGCAAGCGATGGCAGGGCCTAGGATTCTCGGGAGAGGGGCGGGTTGCGTGCCTGGGGGGGGGGGCGGTTGCGATGTGGGAGTGATCCCGAGAGGAATGAGCGTTGACTTGCTGGCGTACTCGCACCTGTTGGAGCCCTCGGGTGCATGTATGATGGTGCGGGTTAGAGTGAGAGTGCGCGCGTGATGATGTGTGAGTTTGAGGGCGAGTGTGACGGCGGGGAGGACACGCGCAGTAACGGGGTGGAAGGAGGGGTATTTCCCGAGTCGGTTGTTTCGGGGCAGCTGTGGGATGCTGAAGACGCTACAAAGAAGTTGCAGAAGCAAAAAGCCAAACGAGAAGCCGACGATAATAAGGAGGACAGCGCAATAAGAAGGCCACGGGGGAGGAGGATGAAGAGGAGGAAGGTTGGTGATTCTTATTGCCGGCCGGATGGGGACGTAGGAGGTGGGACATTGGGACATGGGACACCAGGACGTGGGACTCTGGGTGTGGCCCATGAATTTTTCCCCTTCCTTATTGCACCCCCGTAGATCGTTGGTCCATTGTTATGATGCGCCCCGACTGCTTAAAGTGCGCCCCTGGGGTCCTGCGACCTGGGGCACTGGGAGTCGCCCAAGAGAGCTACGTAAGGGACACACACATACGTTTGTAGTAGTAGGCATGCTGAGTAGGGCAGGTAGGGAAGTAAGCACGTCCGTTCGGCGTTGGCCTGGGGTGGGAAGGAACGAGGGAGGGAGGGGGGTAGGAACGACCGGTCGATGGGGCAAGCTAAGGAAGGGAAGGTACTGCAAGGTATAAAAAAAAAAGGAAGGGGGCAACCAACTCGTTGCTGGAGGCAAGGTCATACCTACCTCCACTAAAGCTCCCTGTCGAAGGTCTCTATAACGGGCTCAAATCCATATTAGGAGAGAACAGGCGACTTGGGGGAGGCCACTGAACGGAGGCCGCTGCGTTGGAGCAAGGAAATACGCAACGAACTACTTTGCTTGCTTCCACCCTCGACCTCGAGCCTTGACATCCCTAAAACCTATAAATCCCATGTTAGTATGGACGGCCCTTGAAGGCAGGGAAGGCAGGTAGGTACCGATGGCGGGATGGGAGGTACGGAGAATGAACAACCCTGTCCGGGTTGTACTTACAAGAAGCAGGTACATTTTGCACCGCATCTCTCTGTCGGACTTTACCTCGTAGACTGTGCGGCCGCCGTCGCCGTCAAGATCGACATGCGCCGAAGCCGCCACCGGACACAAAACGTACAAGGCCCAAGGTCAGTGCTGCCGGTGTTCAGAAATTCTCGTTGGCTTCCACTCCAGCGGTGGCCGCTTGCCGCTGGGGTCGGGGCCGGCCTGTTGGCCCGCGGGCGGGAGGTGGTGGGGAGGCGCCTGTGTTTCGGGGTTGGGAGTAATCTGTACCCGCAACACAATGCGTCGGTGCCTTGACTTCGACATCCTTCGTAGCGTGTGTGGTGGTGCCGTGGCAGTTAGCGCGGGACAGGGAACATGGGATGATGGGCGATGCATCAATGTGCGATGGGTCAAGGATAGCGGACGTGGATGGGAATGCCATTGAGGCTTGTAGTTGGGCCAAGGGCCACAGCGAGCTTGGCACGATGCGACAGCATGGTCATCACACTGGCACTGGCACATTACTAATTGCACACGCCAAAACAACAGCAATCATCACCTGTTTGCTGTCGCCAATGATCTTCCACACATTGCCCTCAGGATTTCCGTGGTGGCTCCGTGGCGGCCGGGTTCGCGCTGCAATCGACGGCTTAGGCGCTCCTGCTATTGTCATGGATGGACTGAGAGAACAGGAATGCAGAAACGGTCGTTCCATTGAAGATCTATCGGCAGTTACCTGACCAGCTGAGAATATACAGTATCTCAAATGGGCATGTACGGAAAAAGGAAGGCACCCGCTTTACAATGGAAACCCAGGGCTGCAGAAGCATGTCCATATGGGCATGGCTGTGGTTGTAACTATGCTCTTCTCGACACTTACTCTCTGTCTCTCCCTCTTGCTCGCTGTCACTCACATCTGCCCGCTCTTTGCTGTGCTTCCACATCATGCTAGTGCCAGCGTCCGTCAAGGCGGCGGGCGCACCGCCCTAGAGAACGGAGAGCCACGCCATCTGACCTAGTTGACCGACTCCATATAGAGTATTGAAACAGAGCACACCCACAAACCAACCCGATACGACGGGCGGCTTCTGTTTAGTGCCCGCTCGCTGCTGTCGCCGCCGCCGACGCCCCTCCGCCGCTGATGGTGCTCTGCAGGACGCATGGGAGCCAGCCAGTCAAGGGCTTCTGGGCACCGCCAGCGTCAGACAACAGACCTCACCAACAGAGTGTGCGGTCAGGGCCGAGGACCTCACCCCTTCCACCGATCCCGCACTTGGCCTGTCCTGGAGCCCCCACCGAAAGCATGCCCTGCCGCTTCCGCACAAGCCAGTCACTGGTTCCAAAGGCATAGGGCCCCATTTTCTTCCCGTCTCCTACGTTTCGTCCCGTTGCTCCCGTTGGGGTTGGGGTTGGGACAGGAACTTGAAGGAATCTGCCGTTCAAATATCCCATGCACCGTCCTGCACTGACCTTACAGCAGTGCGCTCGCAGTGTCCTCACAGGGAACAGGTGCAACTGGCACACATACACGCTCTACATCCAGGACTACAACTTTGGGTGCTCAGCTTGCCTTTTCTGAACTGCGTGGGTGGTCTTAGAACCTGCTCGACAAGACAGAGCAGGCCCGGACATGAAGGTACATGGTGCTTACCGCATCCCGAGGCCAGGGGAAGACGACGTCTCTCACAACCATGAGTGAAATGGATAACCTCTGACGTGATTTCGTTAGCCATGGTCCCCAAATCCCTCTTCGAAACGGGATGGAGTTCTGCCGTTGATATTTCTATTCTTGTCTTGTTTGAGACTCTTCATCAACGTTGCCTCACTTTCCTCAAGGTTCAATTCCTTGCCGAGGTAGCGTCCTCATTGACCGCTGCGGCGGCCTTGGTCACAGCTTCAACCACAGCCGAGACGATTCGGAAGACCGACAGGGAAATACCTGCATTCGCACGCACACACTCTCAACTCGTCAAAATAATCGCACCAGATCCCAAGCTCAGGGGTGTGTGAGAAGCCCCTCACTCCTCTCCGTGGTCGCTCTACAAGCGCTCACCCTCCTTGTGGCGGCCTGCGCGCTCAATCCGGAGGTTTGGTACAGGAGGGTGCCAGGCCCTCCCCTCTTTGGGACCATACTCTGGAGCTTTGTCGCACTGCTTAGTACATCTTAGAGCCTGCTGCCGCTGTGCCGTGTTGGACCGTTGGTTTGGTCCGAACCAAGGCTCCTGAACAGACTATGACGAGATGGGATTGGCCTCCGCCTGCCATGCCCACTGCTTTGGGGCCTCCTTCTACTCCGTAGTCTCCCCAAGGATCCGACTCGCCTTTGTCAGGATGGCCTGGTCAGCCCTGGCCAGCCCTGGCGACGGATGACTTGAACAGCCAAATGCTTGGATATTCCAGCCCACAACGTTGATAGACAAACAAACGACGGATTGGATGAAGCTACAGTTGGCATCAACTCAAACTACGTACTCTGTACTTCGTACGAATCGACAACCTCACAATCCTCCATTTTAGTGCCATTTCCGCTTGCTACTGCCACCGACGCCAGCACCAGCGCTACCAACAGCCAGCACATCACCAACCCTTAACCCTAGGGTCCCCGCAGATCCACCCGGGCCGCCCTCCTCGATGTCGCCCCCGCTGCCGTCTCCGTGCCGGCCAACAGCCTGACGAATTCCGGGCGTCACGCCCAATCCTTGGCGCTCCCCAAGCTTGGTGCGCCGTCGCCGCCTCTGATACGTCCATTCGGTCGAGCTGGTCCCAACATGTGGCCAAGTAGCCGGGTCTGAAACTCACCTGTCAATGAACAAACTGATAGACAGACATCATCACAAGCACTGGCTGGCAGACTGCAAACGTACGGTATTTACTTGTCAGGGGGATACCTTGCAGGAAGATGACCCATCGTGGGGCTTCCAGCGCGTCGAGCGAAGGAACAAATACTACACAGCCTGTGCTTGTGTCGCAGACCTAGATCACGCCAACAGCTACGCTGATGGCCACTATCAATCATGCTCCCCTCCATCGCTGCTCAGACCTGAACTAGGCTTGAATCAGCTACTTCCCAAGGGTTACTTCTTCGCAGTTCATCCTGCCGTGCAAAGCTTTCGTTCGCCGTGGATCCTTTTCAAAGGTCTCGAGATGGATTCTAAGATGTGGCTGCATCAGGCCACAGTATCGGATACTTGTAACTCACCGTACCCCAATTCTTTTGGCACAGAATCCAATCAACGTCCATGAGCCCACTTTCCGGGGGGGGGGCAGGAACTCCATGGAAGCAGACAACCACTGCACGAAACAAAGACTCTGGGCCTGTTTGTACACTTTCCCCCAACACGTGCAAGTGCGAGCTTGCAAACGAGGGGCCTACATGCATTTTCAGGAATTGGAGATTGCCTCGTAACGGGCGAGATATGTTCTATCAATGCACCCTGATCAAGCATCTCATCGCTACTGATTTCGACAGATGATTGATCTGAGAGATCTCGACCCCTAGGTATCTCAAAAGGTCAACTTTGCCATGGTCCAAGATTTACGCGAACCCCCAACCAAGGCTAGGACGGAGAGCTGATCTAGGTTCCTCTGACTAGGGCGCTGCGATGCCCATGCTCCTTACCTTACGCACCTCATGCATGCATGTTCTCTTGGCGTGGGACCCGACAATGAACTACGTACGACGGAGAATCCCCCATTTATTGTGGGGACGACCCGTCAAGACCTCTTTCAGAGCCACTCACTCTCTGCACCAAAAATGCGTTCCAATTCCCAAGCATTGGTCCAATTTTGGCCAAGTTGGAGCTGTCGGATGCAGCCCGCCAATGTTTGTCCAAGATGTCCGCACCGGTGCCCTTAGCCCAGGCACCTTTATGACCGTGCAGCAGGAGCATGGGTGTATCCTTGGATCACCGAAATCATCGGGTCAATATCACGTTTCCCGAGTACGGAATAGCCCCCTTCATAGGCGTAGGCTCGTACATTCATGGGTTGGACACGAATGCTCTAGACCTCAGCTCCAGACCTCCAGTCCCCGATGCAATAGGGAGGTATGTTACACGGATGATATCTTTGAGCGGGCTGGTCATCCCCGCATGATAATTCTAGTTCCCGACCTCCTGGCTACGGTCATCTGACCACAACCTGACTTGCACCCAGAGATGAGAATCAAAGGGAATGCATTTGCAAGTCCAGAAAATACCTAATCCAAGGCAACCAGGGAATTTCCGTCTAAACTAGCACCACTAGCTTGGGACGATAGTCTCAGATCTCACCTCCTGGAATTGGAGCCGTGGTCAGCCGAACCTGTCGAGATACCACCCCCATCTCGTCGATGCAGAGTACGGAGTACTGAATACCTGAAATGAGGTTTGCGCTGTTTCATCCCTGAACCCTGCCACCTCCAGCGCTATCCAGAGGGCTGGGTCGAAGCCATTCGCTGTAGATCCTGGCCAGAGTTGGACGATAGAAGACTTCTTAAGGGTCCACCTGTGTCGCACACTCTTCGACAAACGCGCCTCAGGGAAATTGATGACCAGTTTCCTCGACACGAGCAGGCACCGGCACATCCATTGCAATCTTGGGACAAGCCTCAAAACCCCCCGACTTTGCGAGCTGGCTACAATTTCTCAACGAAGTTGGTCGGCGCGCAAACTCCACCCTCTCCTCACTTCTGGGACGGTGGGCCCGGCTCCCTGGTCGGCGGGCACATCCATCTCGCCCTGGAACCTCTTGCTAAAACTCGAAGGCGCCAGGGGACGCCGAACCCAGTCTTGCCATTGGGTGGATGCAAGTCTCTATCATGCCCGATGACATGGCTTGACCAGTGCAACCGATCATCTTCCCCGGGCACCGGAAGAGGAGGACTGCTCAACCATCCGAGGGCCAACACGTCAGCGGGAAAAGATGGACAACAACAAGAGGCAACGTTCTCTCGTGATTGGTACCATTCGTGAGTTGTGTGGCTCCCTCACCCTTTTGGGCTGTTTGGGTGTGAGCGCCTGGTGATCTCAATGGCGTGTGGGACCGGGTCAACGCTGTGATGAAGACTCACAGCCGATGATACAGCGCCTCTCGTCCTCTGACTGCCCCCACACTGCCTCTACGAAGTACTTGGGGCCTTTCGTCTCCGGGTTCTTCTCTTCTTCCACTGCCTCGGTCCAGGGGCGATGCAAAGATAGCGACCAGGATGCCGCTTGGCCATGCCAGCGCAACGTCGTCAGCCCACAGCGTGATTGTTGATACGCGACGAGAGAGAAATCAGATGTAGCCATCCCAAGTAACCCCTCAATCCTACAACTGCTAGTACGGGCGTAGCAACCAGGCTGAACCACTCCATCGGGATCAGGTGCGTCAGGCGACCAGTCGGGGTGGAGGGGGGGATAGATGCTGCTTACTCTTGTACATACCCCTCTCTCCCCCCCCCCCCCCGGCTCGCCCTCCCTCTCGGCCGCCTTACTCGCGAACCTACTGGCACGGCGCCAGCTGGTTTCGGTGTGCATTGTAGGCGAACAACTTGTTTTAGGCGAACACGCTTGGTTGGGATTCAGCAAGTATGGATCCGATGACGCGACACGACCAATCGCACCGCTCGCTCGTCTGTTTACCCTTCCATCTGGGCGACACGGGCAGAGAGTGATGGGTGTCAGTCAATGCTGGGTGTCAGTGATGGGTATTAGTGTCCAAGCGCGGTGATATCAGCCTCGCAACCAGCTAACCGGGGGGCTAGCGATTGGCAAACCCTCTATCGCAGACCGCCTCGGACGCCCATGGTTGTGACACAATTGTCTGCAACCTTGTCCGGTTGCGTGGCGTGATGCAGCTTTTCAGCACACGGTTGCAACTGCATCCCTCGAGCCCATGATGTGGCAATTCCGTGTTACAATACCGATGAGGCCCTATATCGTCTTCCATCGACGTTATACACGCTACCTGCAGCGTCCCCTTTCCCGCTTCCGATGGATCTGGCAGCGTTCGAACCCTCGCTTCCCCCGTCTCCGGGACACGTTAGCAACGCCTGGCGGGAAAACCCCCGAGACTGAGACATGACCCTGACCCTGTCAGCTGTGCCGCATTGGTGCCACAACCGTCCCAGACTGTCGGGTCCAACATTTGTGGGGTCCGCGAAATTGCGGTGCCGGCGGCAGTTAGGGGCGGATTCGGGTCGAGTTGTTGATTTCATCGCCGATGGGCTCGAGAAGGCTGGAATGCCATCTCTTGTCGGTGCCATGCTTGGTAAGTGAAATGGGCAGGATGCCATGCGCCATTGGAGGGCACCAAATCCGGTCTCGCATCCGCATACGAAGCACGACGCAACACCTAGCATTGGCACACTACCATACCACGTCTTGGCCGTCCCAATGGAGGACACCAAAACCCACCTGGATTGTGCAAGTGGCTGACAAGGGTAAGCTACGACGGTTACGATTTGCGAGTGCACCTGAGAGGGCACCAAGGATGGCACTAGGAGGGAACGCCGCGCCGCGGACACCTGGCTCTAACAGTGCAGGGATTCCATGCTGATCCTGCTGGGATGTGACACCTCGAGCCAACACTCGGTGGCTGCAGATTCCCAGCCCCCGGGTCGTCCCTACGTCGCATCCGTCGCTGCTCGCAAGGCGAAAGCACGCGGACCAACAGCGTCTCACCAATCTGCACCAGTTCCGCCGGCCTACCGCTGCCTCATGTAAGGGAAGGCCAAAACAGGTCGGAAGCAGGGGGGTAGAGAGGATGAGAGGAAACAACAATAACAAGATGACGATGACTTAACTGGTCTGGGATAAGCTACGAGGTGAGCCAACGTCGGTGACCCGAGCTCGCCTTTTCGTCCCGCGGGTGCGGTGAAGCCTTGCTAAACCAAAACACCCCTCTCACCCCATGCCACGAATGAACGACTACTGTACTTCAACCGACTACCGATGCATCGCCAGGTGTCAACCATCGTGGAGAGTCAAGTGCCAGGCGGTATGAGCAGACCGTACGAGCTCGCAGCAATGATGAGTATTCTTCCTTACTAGTCTTCCTACAATATACAGACGTGGCGATGGAAATACGCCCTCAGTGCGAGAAAATCCCCACCCCTGAACCCCTAATATGATTCAATCTGTTGGCCAGTTCATGCGACGTCGGCGACCCTCCTCCGGGCCACACGCGGCCGGTCGCCGCAGCCCAAACGTTCCTTCCGCACTTGCATCTCAGCAGTATTATGCTGCAGGCCCCCGGCCATCATCTGATGGCGGTCTGGAGTTACACCAGCCCTTACCACTCGTACTCACCCGTGGCCTTGTGGAAGACATATTCCTTGCCGTTGACGGTCAAAACACCATCCTTAAGAGTGCACTTCCTAATGCGGTTGTTAGTAAACAAACAAGACTCGTACGTAGAGATCGGAACATACCACTTGTTCTTGACGCGCTGGACCTTGTCATACATGCAGAGCATGATGTGACCGAGGCCTTCGTCGTCCACCTCGTCCTCGTCTCGGTCCTCATCGGGATCGTCGAGGTCTGAGTTGATGGCGTCCTCGTCATCCTCATCATCCCCTCCATCGTAGGCAGCAGCGTGCTTGCCCTTAGCCTCGGGGCGCGATCTGGCCGCTGTGGCATTCCGAGTCGCCTCCTTCAAGGGAAGCATCAAACCACCACCTTCCATACTCTTGGCTTTTGCGGCAATCTGCTCGTGCAGCATCCGGTCAATCTCCACCCGACCCAGCTCATGGAGGTCTCCAGAAGCGCTTCGCTCCATGAGAACACCTTCAAACTCATCAGCATCACCGGCTCCATCCGTCTGGCCATTGTTGATGTGGGGCTGTCCATTAGCAGCTCGCTGCTGCTGCTGCTGCTGAGCGGCCAGCTGTTGGCGGTACATCTGCTGTTGCTGCTGAGTCATGGCTTGTGGTGGCTGTGGAATCTGGGTCTGTTGTTGTTGACCCTGGGCTTGATGCTGGGGCTGTTGCTGCTGATGGAGAGCGTTGATAGAGCTTGCAGCCCGTTGACCGTATTGGGCTTGAAGCTGTTGAGCAGCCCGATGAGCAGCAACATTCTTGCTATCCATGGGATTGTAGCCCTGGTAAGGCGGCGGCATGGAGCCGTTGGGCAGCCCGGGTTCCTGCTTGATGCCTGGCTCATTTTTGACGAAACTGGCATCTGCCTTCATGCCATTCTGGTTCTGGGGTACTTGCTGACCAACAGTTGGGAGTGATAGCCCCTGGGGTACGTTGAGCTGCGGAGAGAACTGAGCCTGAGTGTGCGCAGGCGGCGCTGACACGGGGGGAGGCGCTGGTTGTGCTGCGGGAGGATCAGGCTTGGGGTCCCAAGGGAACTTGGCCACATCCAACTGTGTCAGTTTGCGCTGCCATCCCTAGTTGTGAAACCGTATCAGTCCGGCTGTTCAAAAAGCAGCACATTCAACGCGAGACAGGAAATGGGAATCGGTTCAAACGGCAAATGAAATGCAGATAGAGTAGGCAGGCAACGGCGAGTAGCGCAAGGCTGACAGCAGGCAGTGCTATGCAAGTGAAGTGGGTGCGAGATGCGGATGGCGAGACACGTGAGGAAAGGGAGGCAGAGGTGTCCAATCAAAACAATGGATGGCAGCGTGGAGTCACAGCACGAGTCGCGCCAGGGTGCTGGGGCTTAAAAGACCCAAATAGTGCTGCGTCGCCCCCTCTCACAACCCGCCCTCTCCCTCAGCGCAAGACCCACCAGCCAACGTCGTCGACGAAGTGACTCGACTGAGTTCACCATCAATCATGCGATGTCAACAGCCGGCGCCATCGTCACTGAATTCTGTGGGCATCCTCGGAAGATGCGCCAGCGGTAGGAGACGCTCCTTTCGCCGTAGCCCTCTCCGCCATCATGGCATGGCATGGCATATCACTGGGTATGCCGGGCCTGGCAAGCTGAGGGGGTGCGACGCAAAGAAACTCAACGAAACACGGCTCTCTTACCTGTCGCAGCTCCTCCAACACTGCCTCTTCGATACCGCTCTCTTCGAAATCAACTCGTGAGCTGTTGATGACCTCGTCGATGATTGCCTGGTAGACATTGCCGACCGCCTGGTTGGACATGTTACCGATTCTTCCCTGGGGTCTCTAGCGAAAGCGTCCTCGTAGGCAGGGTTACTTTCTTGGTCGTTATGCGGATCTGCCGTTTGCCGACGTCGCTGGTGCCTTGCGGAGGAAAGGCCTTGCAATGTGACGTTTCTCGATCCTCAATTCGCGGGCGCGGCAGTTTTTGCGGTCGCGGAGCACAGAAGCGGGCTGGTGCCGTGTCGGGACGATGTGCAAAGCAAGGTGAGATAGGTGAGGATAGGCGACTCAATCAATAGAGGCCCCCAGTGCAGTCGGTAGTCGCTTGGCCGCGGTAACTGTAACGAGACGGGTCTTAATAATACCCAAATGGGCAGCGACAGAGAGGACGAATGAACTCCAAGCAATCAAATAAATACGTAACGTCTCTATTTGCGGGCCGCCGATGGGGTTTGGTCGAGATCTTGCGCCGTTCTGTTGATCTAATCGTAGGTCGTTGCGATCGGTGCGCCGTGGTGATGTGCAGTGGGGAGAGTTGGCAGCCAGTGGTAGAATTGGACTTCCAGAACTGCGCCAGCACCTACCAGGCTGACTCAGCGTTTGCTCCCACCGCCTTCGGCGGCCAGGCAAGCAGGCAAACAGGCAGGCGCCCTGATGACCACTGAATCAGTTCCTCGTCGGTTTTATCACCGCAGCCATCTTGTCCTCTGATCAGAGTGCTCTAATCTGGTCCCCCATTGCGCGCTGCCAAAACCACCCGTCTATTGCAATCATTTCTTCGTCATTTAGTGAAGGATTGTTCAATTTGACTGCAAGAACACAAAATCAATGAAGTAATACAGTGGTGAACTTGCTGACCAATCAATAGCTGCTGCCCCCAGAAGGTCACTGTGGCTCGATCCCTGGAACCTCGATGGGAAGGAAAACCGAAAAGCATTATCGACATCTTCACTCCATCATTGACGGCATGGCATGGGTCAGGGTCTCTCACTGACAAATTTATGGTGTAATTCAATGTCACGCGCATGCAAGTTATTCGCGAATCAAAGCGCCGGCAGCCCAATTCCAAAAGCAAATATTACTCCTACACCGCCAACCATATTGCGGCTTTGTTGTCCCCAAAAGATATCTCATCATAGCTCATGACCATTCCGTTGTTTGACTCTGCGTGGAGAAGCGCTTTCATACCACGAGCAGAAGAGCAAGTACACTCCCCAACTCCGTGCTTCAAGATGCACAACTCCGAGAGACCCAGATACCAGTGAAAGGTTCTACCTACCTGACCCAATTGGTACTGGCATTTATCGGATGGTCATCTGCTTAACCATGTCGGCCTTGCTGGAGGCACCGGAGGCACCAATACCAGCGGATGCTCCAGCCTTCTTCTCGAAGATCTTCCAGAACTTCAAGCTCTCATCAGCAGCTAGGGCATCGTCAGCAAGGTATTCGAGAGGTTCAAAGACACAGGTTTCTTACCAGCAGTAGCCAACATCTGGCCATCGGGGCTGAGGCAGCTGTGGAGAACACGGCTCTCGTGGGCGGGGATCTCAACATTGCGGACGAGCGTGGGGTAGCTCCAGATGCTGAGGGAGTTGTCGGGGAAACCGCTGGAGCTGACGATTTCACGTTGGTGAGGGCTCCAGCGGAGGGAGGTAACCTGAGAACCAGTATCGATGCTGTTAACACGGGCGCCAGAGGTGGAGTTCCAGAAGTGGATGTGACGATCGTAGGAACCACCGCCGGTGGCGAGAAGGTTCATGTTCCAGGGGCACCAGGCCAGGGCCTTGACAGCGGCCTTGTGGTTGGTCTTCGTGAACTTGGGGACGGACAGAGAGCGAGCATCCCAGATAGACACCAGGTTATCGTTGCCACCCGTAGCAAGTTGAGCACCATCGGATCGCCACTCGAGGCCGCAAACCTCGGAGGTGTGGGAGACGAGCTCAGCAACCTTGTGCTCGGCGATGCGGACGTCGTGGTTGTAGACGAGGCCACTTCGGGCACCAGTGGAGAGGAGGTGCTTGTTCCATCCCATGACACCGACACGAGTATCATGGCCGAACATGCTGCGAATCTTCTGGCTCTCAGCGACATCCCAAATCTGGACCTCACCAGTGCCGAGGCCGACGCTGACGTAGGCACCGTCACCGGACCACTTGACGCTGCTAACGTAGGTGTCGGGGGAGGTCTCGAGAAGGCAGCTAACGCTGCCCTCGTCGGCAGACCAGACGTAGACGTTGCGCTCGAGGCCAATGGCAACCTGGTTACCGGAACTCCAGTCAAGAAGGTTCAGGTAGTAGTCGTCAATTAGACCAGGGGCATCAAGAACCCGCTCGGGAGCGGTTGCAATGCGTCGTCTGAGCTGAGCAGAGCTAACACCGGTGGGCTTGAGAGGACGGTTGTACTGCTGGCGGAGATCAATAGGCTTAGAAGACTCGGGAGCAGCAGGCTTAAACTCAAGTATACGAGTGTTCAGGCTAACACCGCAGGCATTGGCCAAGGAGTCCTGGTAAGCCACGGTGTTGGGAGAGGGGCGAGAGTAAGTCTCAGGCTCATCATCGTCATTGATGTTGAGGTTCTCGAGGGCAGCCATGGCCTCGTCGGCAGCAGTAGATAGAACCGAGGAGCTCTCAGTGCTGTTGTTCTTAGATCGCTGCCTGTCGTTCAGGTCAAGCTTGCCAGAACCAACGTTGGCGATAGCGGAACTGGCACCACGGTTAGGAATGAACCGGTCTCCACCATAGTTGAGAGTCGTCTTGGTGCCCTTTTGTCGCAGAGGGTTCTTCTTGGACTTGGCACTGGCCGGGGTCTTTGTGGCGTTTCCGGTACCGGTAAGAGTAAAGTCAGAGACACCAAGCTCTAGCGCCCTGCGGGGAGTCTGAACACCACGTGCGATGTTGGACTTGGGGGAATCTCGGTGGGAGGTGGATCGGGAGAGATGTGCCATGAGGTTGCCGCCGTATGTGGAGGACTTGGTGGATGCCCGGAAGTCATTGCTGGACTGTCGCTCAGGTGTGAAGGGCGACGAGTTGAGGTTGATTGGGATGTTGGTCGAAGACTGCCCACGAGGAGAAGGCGTCAGGGGCATCCGTCCGCCAGCGGTACGGGAGGAGAAAAGTCCCTTGTGGGACTTGATGGGAGTTGACACAGCAGCGGAGGCCATTGTGAGAGAACGGCCTTAGCGTGGGTCGAGTGGGAGTGAGAGGTGTAAGTGGGATTTGCACGAGTAGTACGCGAATGCGTCCGAGTTTCGAGCTTTTGTGGTACCGAAAGAACTCCAGAGACTCTAGCTAAAGGTTCCTAGTTAGTAGTATTGGTTTATCGTGTTTAAATGTTCGATGAAATCGAAGGTCTTTCATGCAGAGACGGCGAAGTAGGAGGGCGACCAGAGGGCGTCGGAGAGCGATAAGATCTAGCAGAGTTGCAGAATATCTTGCGGAAGGTGACTAAGAGCAGCTTGCAGCAAAGCTCTATGCTTTGAGGCGATTCGAGAGTGAAGAATGTGTGAAGGGATGTGTGTTGAAGGTGATGAGGGAAGGGAAGCAATCGGTAGGAGACGGATTAACGGTTTCCTTTTATTTACTTGACGCCCCGCCGAGTGTCTGTCCGGGCAACCACCAGGATGACGTCGGAGGATCAGAAAAGTCCGCTCCGTAATGGCTGCCCCAACCATAGCCAATCACATCAGCGCCAGTTGAACACGCCACACTTTGACTCAGGGGACCTTGCATAACGCCACACACAAGGCTTCCAAATTCTCCAGTTTGGGCAGGGAGGCGGGCCTCTACGCAGGAGACGCATCACCACCATCCCTCACCGACGACACACGACCACGTTTGCAACGTCTCGAACCCGTCAGCATCACCCTCGGCTCTGCTCTCTCCCATAGTCGCTTGCAGCTGCATTCTCACAAGTCTGAGATGACCAGGTAGCGACCAGCCCGCTACCGGATCTGCGCCATGGCTCAACCTTCGACCCCTGGCCAAGCGCCGCAATCCATCTTCGGCGGGCCGATCCCTGTCGCTGGACCTGCCCAGTCCCAAGCCGTCGTCAGTCAGGTCTCGACCGCCTTGACTGCCCAGCAACCAGCGGCAACGCCGCCCTCTGCCGCTTCAGCATCCTCCTCGTCGAACAACACATATATCATGCCCAACTCCCCCGCAAAGGGTCGCAATGCCGCTGATGGATACCGCCCCAAGGTCACCCGCACGCTAGGACAAAGACCCGCTTGTTTAGTGAACGCCTCGGTGACGTACTGTGGGAACAACCAAATCTATGCGTTTGGCGGATTTGACCAGTATACGGACGAGGTTTACAACCATGTGCTGAGGCTGGACCTCGTGAGCCACCAATGGAGCCTCGTTGATAACTATGGAGATATTCCCGGTGTCAGAATGGGTGAGGATCTCGTCCCAGCTCCACTATATGAGGGGAGTTGACTGACTGGCTTTGGATAGGGCATACCGCAACACTCTATCAGGGAGACAAACTTCTCGTTTTTGGTGGCGAGAACGAACACCGAACCTATCTATCCGACCTCATAGTTTTCGACTTGAAAACAGCAAACTGGACTCAACCCCAGGTGACAGGCCCGATCCCCAAAGGCCGAGCTAGACACGCTGCTGTTCTTCATGAAGACAAGCTCTTTGTCATTGGCGGCATCACCGGCCAGAACAACTATGTTCTGGATGACATTTGCTACCTGGATCTCAAAACATTCACTTGGTCGAAGTCATGGCGGTTCGTTGGTCGGTTCGATCACTCAGCATACATTTGGGGCGATCGGGTGTGGGTATTTGGTGGTCTAAGTGAGGATATGGACAAAATTGGCGATTTGTGGTGGCTGGATCTGAAAGGCAATCCGCAGTTTGACTCACGTCCCCAAATTGGTGTTTTTGACCGAACCCCAAACAACAACAGGGTAGGCGGCTCGCCTCGAGGAGCCCCTTACGCAATGACACAGGCCCCCGTCGTTGGTACCTCTGGATATGCCGCCAATTCGCGAACGGCTCAGGTGAACCCACCATCGTTCCAACTGAAATCATTCGCTCCAATGGCACCAGGGTCTATCTCGGCTCTAAAGTTCATGTCAGGGCCAGCTATTCCAGCACAGGGATCAGGCATTCACTACCACGCCTACTCGTCTGGAACCCTACTCGATTTCTTGACACCCGCGCCCACGACAACACCGAGAGAATGTTCGTTATCAGCCCTCGACCTGGGAACGCTCCGCTGGCAAAAGCTCGCCGAGGGCCGTGAGATTTTCAGAACCGGGTACAGATGGCACTACTGCACCATGAATGAAGACGGTACGAAAGCTTGGTTGCTGGGTTGCCCTACGGATCTTGCGGCGACAGACTTGGGACCTAACGGATACGAAGAATACTTAAGGTAAGAACCTTCATACTCCCACTTCGTATTTTATTTGAGGGCGTTGACTAATGGCCCCTTTGCAGCGATATCATGGAAATTGACCTCCGAAGATATGGCTTCTTGGGCGACAACCTTGCCTCAGAGTCTCACACCGAATCAAGACCATCAGCAACGAGGATTCTTGATCAGCCTTCCAAAGGCCTTGGAGCAGACCTCGCAAAGCTCTTCAATCAGCCACCCGAGACTGGCAGTGGTACCGACTTCATTATCACTGCCCTGACGGGAGACTATGACGAAGAGGACACGCTCAGTTCTGGGCTCATTCGATTCGACGAATCACCGCGAGACCAGAACTGGCTCTCGGCCGACACGCCTACATCGCAACCTATTCATGTGCATAAGCTCATCCTGCAAGCTCGGTGGCCGCACTTTGCACGCCTCTACAATGCACAGATGGCCGAGTTTCACACCAAGAAGATGCACATTCCAGAGCCATACACAGTGGTCAAGGCGTTTCTTTACTATCTATACACCGACAGCATCCACGGCACATCTGATGCAGACAGCGATGCGACGACGGGACTTTCCGAAGTAGCGGGTCTGCTGGTCATGTCCAACATCTACAACATCCCCCACCTCCGGCTCCTATGCGTTAACCGCTTAGCAAAGGAACTCGATGTTGATCACGCTTGCGTGATCTGGTACTGCGCAGGTCTAGCCAACGAGGAGTGGCTGCGTAAGCGGTCCGCCAACTTCTGCATGACCCATTGGGGCCGTATCGTCCGCACTCAGGGCTTCCTCCGCCTGCCACGCTCCGCTCTCGTCGAACTCTCCCAGGAAATCGACATGGAGGGTCGCGTCGTCGGTGGTGATGAGCTAGAGTGGGGCAGCATGGCTGGGCGCTTCGGTGAAGGCATGGGTCATGGCACCCGCAAAGAGAGCATCAGCAGCAGCCATACCCAGATGGTGGAGTCTGAAGCTGACGATGACGACGGAATGGAAATCAACTGAAAGCCATGATTTTCTTATGAACATATTCGTACGCGAAACCGATACCCGTAAATCCTATCAAGAACAAGACAGTCGCCGCCAGCCGGAACCTGAAGACCCAGCCCAACCAAAACCCAGCTTAGCCCCCACCCCAGCCTTTTTTTTATGAGATCTTGATCGATACGATGTCACGCACTGCACCAACACGCATTGGGCTTCCAACTCTCCTGTATCTTTCCCTTTCCTCCACTTGCTGGACACTATTGTTTCACACGCCGGGACGCCACTGCTCTTTCATATAGTTTCGCCTAGCTTTAGCCTGCTTGTTTCGCTTGTGTCTGGTGTTGATTGGTCTTCTTCCTGTGTCTTCTTTACTATGTTCCTCTGCTTTTGGTTCCTCGCATTGCGTGGCGTTGGCTGTTGCAACAAACTTAGTCGTCTTAGATCTTGTTTTGCCAATGAATCTACCTTGTCTGCGACCTGCTAGCTTATCCAGGTGAGTGTCACACCCGTTGGTGGCTCTTCCCGCAACCGAGCATAAGCTGCATCGTCATGTGCGTGCTTCATGGCAACTTAAACCGCTTTTCTCTTAGCTTCCCGCAAATATTGTCGATCGTCAAGGGGCCAGCGGGGGCACGCTGAAGCGAGGTCATCCCATACGATACGTCACAGCTGACATGGCGCCAAAGGACTGGCCGAGCCGTCTCGTCAACCCACGGGGGCAGAAGGTGACAGGAAAGCCGAGGCATCATCTCATGTGAACAAGGAAAACAAAGAGTCAGAGTAAACGAACCAATCCATCCTAGTCTATTGATCAAGCATAACTTCTCAAAAAAAAAAAAAGAAGAAAAAAAAGGGAAAAACCTATGGCCTAGAAGCCACGCTGCCCAGTCTATATACCTATCCTTATGGCTTCGTCTTCTGTAAACAGAGACATTGCCACCCCGTTTTTTAAAACCCGCCTAAACCATCGATCCTCGGCAAGCGAGGGAGCCAATGACACAAAACCAGCCAGGAACCGCAACAAAACAACATCCAACTCGGCAGTAAAAACAAAGCAGCAGCAGCTGTAGCGAACAAAGGCCATACACAGGCAGCGTGAGCGGAGTAGCACACTACCGCTTACCGTTTTGGGGGACAAATAAAAGGCTTTCCCAACAAACCATGTAAATGCCACTTTTCTTCTCCAAACTCGCATGCCTAACACGCGTTGCATGCGGAACAAAACCAGGTCACGGGAAAGTCCGCGTTTCCCCTCCCTATCCGGACAAACCAAGCTAGCCAGAGCCGGCCAGATCCTGAAGAGGTAACAAGGGTTGTGTGACCAACCATACCTAGTTGTGGCGAAAGTGTCCAGACAATTAAGCCCTTTTGCGACTAAGGAACCCTCCAATGTTGAGCATCTTGTCGACACCAAAGCCACACGGCCGAGTGGTGGTGTGGCATGCACAAACACAAAAGGCCCCAGCAAGTAGAACCGGATTGACGTCCTAGAGGTAGACACGACCAGAGAGGTGCCGAGAAGTGACGACGGGTGAGAGACGGTCGCGTGAGGTGGGTGCGTGGTGTCGAAGAGGATCATTAGGACGAAACGCGGCAAGAGAACAAAACGGTAAATGATCAAAACTTTTCGGGTGTCGCAATCGCAAAGGGAATTAATTTCATCTCGCATCGTTTAAAAACCAGTTGATGGTGGAAATCCGGGCCACGAGCCATCCGATGCATCAACGCCGTTGCGGAATGCCGTAAATTGCACTAGGGAAACCAAAGAACCAAGGGGTATTGACAAGGAAAGACGGAGCGGACACGGTGCGGCCGGGTCGAGATCTCGCGTACCGGCACGAGCTGAAGCTGAAGCTGGACGAGGCAGACATATCGGCATCATAGTAATGAGATAGAGGGGGGTGGTGGTGGGGAAGTGACGTTAACTTTCCATCCCAACTCCTCAAGCTTTCTCGCTGGTCCAGCTACCGACGTTGCCAACTGGTTCGTGTCCTTTGTAAGCGAGTCCATGAGTTGAAGGATGCTTCCGGTGAACAATAGTGGTCCGCTTCTATTGCATCATTTGGTCTTCGCCTATTCCTGGTAGGTTCATTCCAGCAGCAAGCGCCTGGAGCTTAAAATCCGGATTACATGGCAACGAATGAGCCTTGTGCTATTTGGGGCGTTAATATCCAGCGAGCAATCAGCGCAAGGAGAACAATACTTACGTATTTCAAGCCGTTCAGATTCTTGTACCGCTTGCCACATGTCTCGCAGCTAAATGGCTTCTCTTTCTCCATGCCAAGCGTACCGGGGTAGGGAGCACTAGTCTCAGGGTTCACGATGGAGAAGGTGCCATCTCCATTTTCGTGTAGCTGTTGTGTTTGATGGCCGTGTGTCTTGTGGTACCTAAAGTCGGGGTATTAGCGAAAAGGATTCGGCATATGCTAGGGGGCTGGGGATGCGAGGGAGCTTACTTAAGACCATTTTGGTTCTTGTACGCCTTTTCACAGCCAATAACAGGACACTTGAAAGGCTTATGCTCCTCGGGCATCATCATACTTTGGAGGCGCTGCATAAGGGCCTTGTTGGCGGCTGGGTCGGAGAACTGAGCCTGGTTAAGACCCAACTGGGCCAACTGGGCCTGAATAGAGCGGTTGGCGGCCGGGAATGCGCCGTTAGGACTAAAGAGATGCTTGCCGGGGTCGTTGATGCAGAAGTTGGAGTCATTGGCGTTCTGGTTGCCCCCAAAGTTCATGTCGCCGATATCGTTCGTGTTACCCCCCATGGGCATTCCGGGAAGGTCTTCGTCCAAGTCTGCCTGTTGGCCCCTGCGAGGTAGCTGGCCCTGGTGTGTAGTGAGCGTGGGCGTATTGACCGATGAAACAGTGGGGTTGTTCTGAAGACCGAAACTTGCAGCAGCAGGCGTAGGAGGTTGAGATGTCCGCAGGCCCTGGGTGAGGCCAGATGTGTTCATGTTCAGCTGCGGTCGCTGCTGCTGCCCAAAGAGCTGTCTCGTTTGGTGCATCCGCTGGCTATCGTCCATCTCCATGGTGCCTACTGCGTCGTCCATCTCCATATCTGCCACTGCATCCATTTCGTCGTTCAGGTTTGAGGTATTGATGTGCGCATCGTTGACACCCGTGCTCTGCTGTCCTCCCATCAGCTGCATGGCTGACCCAGTGGTCCGGCCCTGTTGTCCGAGCTGCCCAGTTGACTGGGCGTTCCCGTGGCCCGGGGTTACCGAATTCGCCCGGGAGTTGGGCATCTTGGGTGCACCTTGCATGCCCATCTGAGAGAACTGAGAGAAAGCGTTGTTTCGGGCGGTGTTAGGGCTCGGTTGCGTGTGGGCCTCTTCGTAATGTTGGAGCAAGTCGTGCAAGTTAGGCAGGATCTTGCCGCAGCAAGTGAAATCTCTCATGAAGTTGGCCTCGAGTTTGGGTAGATATGATGAAGAGTGGAATGAGGGTGACTGGTGGGTGCCGAAGGGTGAGGTGCCCTGCATCATGATGCTGCGAAGGCAAAGCGTTAGTATAATACTTGTTGATCTTTAGGCAAGGGGCGATTTGGTGTCGGATGGCGACCGGGCAGCGCCAGCAAGAAAGCTGCCTGCGCCGCCGGACAGTCACGGAGTTCCGGTCCTCCAAAATGTCTCGCCACTCCGGACGGAGCCCGGAAGGCTCCCCGGATCGGAGAGCAACACGGGTATGGAGTTGGGCAAGAACTCGACGAACACAGCCGCCAGAGCGTGTCGAGATGGAATTACAGGAGGGTACGCCGGGGGAAGGGAGACGGGAGGAAATGTGAGGTTGAGAAACAGCCCAAAAAGAGTGCCCAAAAATGCGGGCGGGTAGGTGAAGGGACAGCATATGAGAATGACTTACTCGTCGCGGACAAAGCTGCCAAATGACATTCCACCCCAGCTCATGCCACCCATGAGGCTGCCGGCAAGAGACTCTCTTCGATTTCGGTTCACATTATCGCGGTTGGGGTTGTTGACGGAGATAGGCTTCGGTCCGGCGCTGACAAACGAGTCGCCGCGGGGACGGCCCATGGAAGGGTCCAGCGTGGGTCCAGTAGTCATTTTGAAGTCGTCGTCAAAATGAAGGTCGTGGACTTCGTGCTCGAGATCGCGAATGGCGAAGGGGTTGTAGTTGCTTGAGTTGTAGTGGCTGGCAAGCGGCGACGACGGCGAGGGTATTTGGGCAGCGCGCGGGGAGGCGGCGATGGGGATGTTCTTGGAGAAGGTGGTGCCAGAAGCAGCGGGACTACGAGTAGTAGTAGTCGCAGCGGTAGCGGCGACGGTAGCCTGAGAGGCAGTGGTCGTAGTAGCGTCAGCGCCGGCGGGAAAATGGCCGGTGGTAGGGGTCTCCGGCTGGGGCGACGGCGACTGCGTCAGCGAGGCCGAGTTGAGAGACCCAGGAGAGTCAGGCCCAGCAGCGGCGGCGAAGTGGGCAGTCGAGTCACAGGCACTGGCTCTGGATTTGGCACTCCCACTGGCATTGGCGCTGGCGGCGGAGGCGGCGGCGGGGGCGAGGGCGGGTGAGGGTGTGGATGTACTGGTGGAGGCCGAACCCCAAGGCTCCTGTGCCCTGGGGGGGTCGTTCTGGAACCACTTGAATGCGCTACGCATCCTGAGGACGGGTCAGTGAAGCCAGGCACTGCGCTGGAGCGATGGAGATGTTTTTCGGAAGTGGGATATGAGACCGCCGTTCTGTGCGAGGGCAAGTGTCAGCTCAAGGGTGCAGAGCCAGTGGAGCGAGCGCTGTTGTATGTCGTGTTGCGTCCTGCTGTGCTTGTGCGTTGCGTGTCGTTCTTAAGCCAGTCAGTCAACCGGCTCTGGTTCTCTGGTTCTGGTCGCTTGGTTGGATTGGCCAGGGCCCCCCTTATAACTTTGGGCGGCGCTGGAAGGCCGAGACGGAAGAGGCAACAAGAGAGCGTACCTTGAGCGTTCAGGTTGCACAACCGTGTGATTGGCCTCGCTGAGCCTATTTGCCGGTTAGAAAGTTTGGCTGGTCACCACTTTCCTGGATGAAGCCTCACAAAGCCTTACCAGCTGATGGTAACGGGGTGGTCTGCCAGGGTCGCCTGAATGTTTTGCTTGCCTGCTGGTGTTGGGCCAAGCTTGGGCTTGGTCGTGCGTTTTGGCTGATGCGATGCTGGGACCTAATGTGATGACTGCAGCTCTGGCACCTGGACGCGGGAAGCCGTATATTTGGTGTAAGTCGGGTCCTGCAGTAATGGTGATTCACAATCGACCGATTCGGCAGCCAGTCGCCCAACTATTGTCTTGGAAGCAGGGGAGTCGACCGAGAGCCGGTGGCTGATGTTTGGCTGAGAACTGACGGGACTGATTAACTGATGGACGCCAGCCCGCTTCGAAGGCACGCTGAGAAGCCAGGGGAGAGATGACGGAGCCAGGTTGACCGATAGTCGAAGGGCAACT
This sequence comes from Dactylonectria estremocensis, assembly GCA_020744375.1. NCBI lineage: Eukaryota > Fungi > Ascomycota > Sordariomycetes > Hypocreales > Nectriaceae > Dactylonectria > Dactylonectria estremocensis. Next base: position 2,314,956 of record JAGMUU010000004.1, read on the forward strand.
GGTGTATAGTTATGCGGGACGCTGTTTGGCGGTAGATATGACATCGACAACAATCGATATCCTGGCCGCTGGAAGTGTCGTCTCGGCCGACTGGGCTGGTCGGTACTTGGTTGGTACCTGTTGCACTCGAGACAGACCAGAGGCCGGAGGTAGGTCGGAAAAGAATGTTTGGATGGAATACGGACTAAACGGATGCTTTTGCTCGATACGGTACTGTTTTTGTTACGTCGTAGCGCTCTTGTCGTTGTGGGATATTTCTTCACGTACCGATGGACGTTTGCCCGTGTCTCTTCCCCAGGTCCAGGGTGCTTCAGGTGCTGCGCGAGATGGTTCCAGCCTTCCAGGGTACAGGTGGGGCCAGCGGGCGATGATGGCCAGGGACTGCTGTGATACAAATCGGTGTGCTGCAACCGCTATCCCAAGGCAGGCAAGCTTCGCATCGCCGCTTTGGCAGCGACAACTCAGAGGAGCAAAACGCACAATTAGACAGCTTGATGATGGACTAAATTGGAAATAAAAATTGTGACCAGGTTCTCTCCTAAACAGCACTTATTCCCAGTGGGTCACTTTCATGTAGTGTTTGCTCTTCACTTCTACGCCATCACTGGATGGAAGATCTACCTACGCAACAGAGCCCTTTGTAAAGCAGCATACCAAGCTGGGATGGCCCTTGTTTTGGAGGGCTTTGTCTGAGCCAAGTCTGGCCAACGACGTCGCCCACGGCACCGCTGCACCTAAAAGGTAAGTGACCTGTAATGTCTGCACTCTCTCTGCACCAACTTGAGGCGGGCTGGCGCTCACAGGTTGGGGCGCTGGTGAGGGGGGAGCATGGACCTGTGCAGCGTGCTGTGGCATGTGGTGGCAGGGGGGGGGGAGGAAGAGCCCACCGCGGCATGTTGGGCAGGTACCTGTGGGTACCACTGGCAGCCCACTTGCGTTACCTTTCACGCTAGTGTCGCACAGTGCGTTGAAGTTACTCCGTCGGGACGCGCACCGTGTGGGCTCCGACGACCCTTTGACGGACTTGACATTGTGCTACCGCGAGACACCACGGACTAATTACCAAATTGCCCTCGACAGAGGCCATTATGTGACAGAGCACGGCAGATGCCGTCAAGGGTGATATTGGGAGTGGGCAAAACCGACAGCAGTGACAGCACTGACACTCTCAACAGGTGGCAGTACTACGTACGTGCCGTCGGGGCAAAGGCGGCTCGGCTGGGACCAAGCCACCACTTAGAGGCCCAGAACCGTCTACCTGGAGAAGTATTATTATAAGCTGCCGCCCGGGCAGGCTATCCTCAACTGTCGGTGGTCCGGTTGGTGGCAATGCCTGGTTTTGGAGAGAGCCCGTCCAACCCGTCGTCGAGAGTACGAGAACCATCCAGTCGGTGAAGAACCGGCGACGGCGGTACACGAAGCGTACCACCAGGAGTTTGGTAACCACAAGCTGGCTCGTCGTCAAGTCGTCAACCCAGCCGAGTCTGCCGAGGTTGGCGGCGACAGCGGGAGGGAACCAGGAGTCAAATCGGAGCTGGGACTCAACTTGGCCCTCCTCCTTCCCCTCCACAACGGTCGGCATTAATCATGGTGTATTGCCAAGGTAGGTAGGACAGTGCAAGCTGGAGCTGGCCCTGGAGCCGAAGCTCTGGTGTGGAGTGATCCACTGTGTTTGCCAAGAGAAGGTCGGCCTCTTTGCTGCTCATGGGCAACGCCCAGATTCGCTCGACGCTCTCTCCATGAGTCCATGACGTCCCCGTCGCTCATACATGGTACAGTGTACAGCAACGGTATGTGCCTTGGTGCCCTAACAGGCTAACAACTTATATCCAGTCTAGGTAGGCCGTGTCTGTCCTCGGTGACGGCCCGACCGCAAGGCACTACCTACGGGTGCCTTTACGTACGACCAATGCGGCGCCAGTTCCGAACTTGGGCTGGCTTGGCTAGCTAGCTCTGGCTTTCCAGGTCGACGCGCTCTAGCGGCGCGGGAATCTGTGGCGTCGACTGGATGTTCTAGTGCCCACCATCAATGCCGCGCTAGAACCCCACTGGAGCAGCCGATGATTTCAAAAGCAAAAAAACGTGGTTGACAGGGCCGTCTCAATCCAACACTTGGAGGGTGTGGTGATGACTGGCGAGAGATTGCGAGGGGCCGGCAGGCTCGAGGCGCAAGTCACATGCAGAGGAGGTGGAGGGCCGAGCAGATTTCCGCAAGTTGACCTCTGATGCCATCCGTACCGGAGCACTTAGTAGGAGGGGTGTAAGTTCCAAGGTTTGTTAGTCGCTACACCGGCTCATCACCGCGTCTCGCGTTCGAGTCAGTTCATCGACAAGACGAGAAGGGGAGCTGGCTCGTGGCATAACTCCGGTTTCGCATCGCATCGCATTTCATCCCGTGGCAGCTCGAGCCGTCATGGATCCCCTTCTGTATATGATATCGGTGCTGCCAACCTGCCACGTTGTGTTGCCAATCACACCGTTTAGACGACAAATTGTAAGTCAAACCGCCATCAGACCAAGCTTAATTTTCTTGTTTCATCCTCGCCGCTACACGAAGACACTCTCAGAGCTGGTGTACTCATGCAACACAACGAGCCAAAAGATTACCACCCCAAAGGCACGCGGGATCCACGGATCGAAGACTTCGCTCTAAATCAACAAGAGCAAGGACGTGGGTGTCAGAGACGTTCTTCTAGCAGTTGGTCGCGTATTCACCACAGTACTCAGGAAGCCTGTGGAGTTTATAAATCCCTCCGCTTTGGTTCCATTGCCTCGCGCGGATCTTCGTAGCATTTATCCGTCACCTAGCACACAGGCACCATGCTGCGCGATCACACCTTGTCATCGAGCCGCCGCCAGGACAAAGAACGACAGGGTCACTGTTTTTGCTTTACGTAGACACTCCGTAGACCCATGGTCGACAACTGCAGCACGCACAGTATGAGAATCATAACCACGACGATCTATCAAGGCGATTGCAAAGAGAGTTCAAGCATGCATATAGTGCTAGGGTAAGTCCTCCGCGCAACTAGATCTAGGATATACACTTCCTTTATGACATCAACGTATCAACTTTAACACAGGTCAGGAAGCTCCCCGACAAGACTGGGGGCTACTGCGTAGCCCTGCATCCACCCGCTCCTCCAAGCGACTAACAAACATGAAGATATTACATATAACTCGCCCACGTATTGAAGCGTATTCAACTACGACCACATCGGGAGAGGTGGCATTCGTTGGCAATTACCTAGTCAAGGTCGCTGGCCTCCATGCCATGAGGGCGGCTTGGTTTAAGTTCAGCTATTGACGATGGGACCTGACAGGTAAGCAAGTAAGGTACCTATGAGGGCCTCGCCAGGCAGGGACGACTCATGAGCCCGTTCAAACTCCCCGTTTCAAGCTTATGCGGACCTGCTTGTTGATTAAACTTTCACTAGCATCCAGGTTTCAGCAATTCTTGGTGACCTAAGAAAGAATGCCTACACTCATTAACATCAACGATTACGATGCTCACTTCTCCATCCTATGTGAAAGATCTCGATGAAGCCCAAGTCGGTGAGATCATTGCTTCTACACCCCCATTGCTATTGTCGCACTGGTTGGTTCGCATCGTAACCAACTAACAAGAATCTCGCGTCTCCACTAGTTGTTCTGCAGGTAGGTGGATAAGGTACACATATGAGCGCGCCAGGACAAGGCGCCAAGCGCGTTCTTCTACAGGGTCCTAATTGCCAGTGACCAGGCATCTTTCTGTCTCTCTCACTCAGCCACCTGGATCACCTCCTCACATCACAAACATCGCCCCGGCAAGGGCGGGCCTTCTGCTCTGACTTGCCTATGGCCATCAGATGCGCCACCCGAGCTCTCCACCACAGCTCACAGCTCTGATGGATCAAGCGGAGAATTCGCCCCTCCGACACCGCCAACTCTTGACCCAGTCCTGGCCAGTTTTACAGACTTGTTGGTGCCGCCGTTCTAGAGACTGAATCCCAGGCGATTCCTTCGGCACGAGGACAAATGGCAAGGGTGGAGGGTCTAGGACGCTGAGACTCATCACCAACAGATATTCCAGCCGCAGTCACTTAACGATCCCCTCCTGGCTCGGACAGGCGCTAGTCACGCTGAAGAAGCGCCTGCACGCTTGGCAGAGGGCTCCTCTCCTCTCTGCTGCTGTGCGTCGCCTCATGCATCAACGCCCATGCCCCGACCCGAAGTTTTACGACGCCGGATGCCAAGAAGAATGAGCAATTGCGAGCTGGTTTTCACTGTGCTTGTTGTGAGTCGGAGCCCGCATAGAAAGTATGTATAGGTGGTGCATGGGTTGACGGTAGTTCACTTTACGTACAGGTGCTATTATGGTAACCCCCAATGCTACCTCAGCCCTGGATGCATGACGCTGCCGCCTGTCGCTGATGACTGGGCCAATCATGCATGTTTGGCTCCGTTCATGACAGAATCCTCGTCACCCACATGGTGGCCAGGTCACTTCCAGAGAGGGGTCCATAATTACTACCGTTCTTAGGCACGGTACGTATGCACACCTCTCTGCTCATGCGTATTATCCCGCCTGCACTGCCTGACTCATCTCACCTAAACTATGCTATGCAGTTCCTACTTGTGCGCCTCTAACAGAGACCACCAGCTGTTGAGCTGGGTTTGGAGCCACAAGCTACCGCACACTCGAGGATCGCCCATCCTCATCCTCAAGCCGGCCCGGCCAGACGTCAAGTGGGCTTCGCAACAGGGGACACTTCCAGGATCGCAGGCATTTCGACAGGGTCCTAGGGCCCTAAAAGTGGGCACGGTAGCATCATGGAACAAGTTGGCTCGACGCCAGACCTTCCATTCCACAAGAAGCCGCGTGATATGTCAGCCAGTCCGTAATCGTGTGCGCTCTGATTCCCTGGATTGGGGCTGAGACGACGCCGTCCCAAGCCGCAGAGCCACTCTGTGGTCTACGCTCCTCGAGTACTTTGGGATACCTTCGGGACTTTGGGCCCTCTAGAACGGCAAAACCAGCCCCCGCTACCCCCGTTTCTTATTGTAGAAGGGGCCAGGGCCTTCTCCAGAGATCTCTGGGCGGCAATTCCGAAGTCATGGGTGGTCTCGTGACCAGGCCGTCAACTCCTTCAGTGGCGGCCGAGAAGCCAGAGGAGAGGAGTTGCACATGCGGAGGGGCAGGCTCCAAGGTGTCGTCGAATCGACAGATCGGACTATTCCAGGAATCCAGGGATGCGACGCTGGCCAGATTCAACATCTGGGTCATCTCTCGCGAACATCAGATCATGGCTGCCAAGTGAGCCCAACTAGAGTAGAGATCACCAATTTGTGTCAAGCCTCAACGCCAGGCGCTGCATGAGAGCCAAACGGCGCCGCTTCCTGCATGTGATATCTTTCGTTAGGGGCTTGCTGCAATCTGATACTGCCTGCTGATAATGCAATGCAGCCTACCCCGTCCCCAACGTCTTGCTACAGTACAGTACGGTGCTATCGGCTATATTATCTCTGCTGCGTCCTACGTCACCCTGTCTGCAGCGCGTATCACGCATTGGCGCCGGACGATCACCATACGAATGGATTTCTCCAAATAGAATCAACTGGTGCCGTGAGCCTTGCAACGGCGAACTGCACGCCCAAGTAGGCTAGCCAACCACTGGCCGTTGCGCTCCCACCTCTCAACGTTCATCCATCCTCTTGCATCGACGGCTCAAACCTTGTCCGGGGGGTTGTTGTCTCGAGTCGGGACCCAGATAGCAGGTACAGCCGCAACGTGCAGCTCTATTGGCCTCAGCTGGACTACTCAGCGATGTCGAGCAACGTGCAGGGCGAGCCGGACCTAGACACCAAGCATCCTGGCCATGTGTGTAGATCTCTTAGAGGACCAATCGAGGCGTCGATCTTATGCCTAGATGGTATGCCGACGTGCCTGGAGAAACTATTCCGTCACTCATGAATCGTACCTGACGAGGATCGAACCTTCAACACAACACACAGATGACTAGATGGCTTCCGCGGGATAGACGTTCCGGATCAGAACTATTAGGCCATTCGGGTGAGAACCAGCGACTAGAACGGGGTCATACGCAATGCCAGCCCCTCGCAGCGTGATGTATCCAAATGGAGGTGTTCCGCACTTTAGCTTATTAGCTACAGGGTGTGGATTTGTCGTGAATGGCTTCAATGCCTTGATGACGGTCGAGTAAATGACTCGGTTGAGCGGTGAAGCGCAGCATCCGGCAGTGTTAGCCTTTCCCCCACGTTTGACGCTCCTACGTCCGATCACCGGCAGAGTTCACTCTCCCATCAGCATGGCCCTGAGGGTTCAGTGTCGGATCCTGGTTCTAACGCGCTGCAAACAGGTCTACAGACGAACAGTGCAACTGTCAGGCGAAAGAGAAGACTCCGAACAAAGTTGTTCGTTACTCCAACGGAAGGATGGGTTACCGCAAGTGGTTGAGCGGATGGCACGCCAACCACCCAGCAAATTAGGAAAAACATGGCACAGTCGGCGCGTTGCGTCGAGGACAAGTCAAAACGAGAAGTTTGAGTGAGGGGTTTGACTCTTGAACAGTGACATCGCGTATTACTTATGTACCTTGAAGTAGGGCAGCACCATGATCCATTGGACCCTGAACAGGGAGGAGCAAGTTGCGGGGTTTTCTCAGACGAAACAGGTTCAAACAGGGGTGATGAGCCGGATGGGGATGGCAGATGACGATGCAACTCGTCCACAATGGGAGATGCATGTAACAGGCAGAGTCATAAAAAAGGGAGGATTGACACAGGGCATACAAATAACAAGGGTGACCAGATCATCAGGAAGCCGGATGGAAGGTGTGTTGTACATACATCTAGAACCTGGAATCTGGTCTGAATCCGTCGGAGCAAATGCCGATTGACGGTCCAGCCGGCAGCGGCGTCTCCGATAACGCTGGCGGAGGCCGTTTGCCGTTTGCCGTTTGCCGTTCGCCGTTCGCCGTTCGGTGTCGGCCTTGAACCACCGTCATATCCATATCCTCGCTGTTAGTTGTCGCGGTTGTTATTGCGATTGCACATGTTACCATAACTTGAATCTCCTCGGCATAGCGATATTTCCCCGTCTGCCGTGTCGCACGCCTCGTGCGTGACCTTGTCGATTATTAAACCCGGTCGTGATTATTTTGGCAATGGATTCTCGGCAGACTTTCATCAGGCCACAACGCCCGGCGCAGCCCCGTGGCATGGCTCTCGGGGGACTCCGAGCGTAATTCCAGATATCCCGCATGAACTGCTAGACGACCGGCCCCGGATTTGCTGACGTCGACCGTCATGCTTACGGTCTCTAGTATAACGATAAGGCAACGCGAAGCCGATGCCGTCAACCCGAGACCCTGGGTGCTGAGCCTGGTGACGTGCAATTGCTTATTCTCTCTGGGAGAGTAGCATCTACGTAAGTTGCATACAGCTAAAGAGCAAAAGAGTGTAACCCTTCCGGCACTTCCAGCTACGTAGTACAAATGGCACATCTCGGCGGACTCACCGACCATCCAGCCCATGAAAAAGCAACGCCACTTCTGTCACTCCCACCCGGGCGGAGATGCTCGTGTGCGCCATGCGGCACGGCGGCTGGCATCCGTCCATCCAGAAGAGAAGAGAAACGGCCAACTTTCTTATTTGATTACGAATTAGATTGATCACTGAACGCCGATATCCATTTTGGCGGGCAGCAAAGATGCCGCACTCGCCGCATTCGCCGCGCCGCCGCCCGCACCCCGCCACCGAGAGCCGCCCAAGTTGTTGCGGCGTCTGCGGCACAATATGGAACTGGACCAGGAATGGCGGGTGAAGTAGGAATCACTGCGTTTTTGGCTCTTCAGAATCAGCAGGCTTGGATAGTGCAAAATTAAATGATTAGCAGAGAAAAAATAATACAAAAAATCCATCGCGGGCAGCCCGCCAAGTGCTAGAGTACAAATAATCCCTCCCGAGTTCTGCTGGTTTTCCTTACCTGTCTAAGTACACGCTTTCACAGCTTCGGTCTTCGCACGGTAACGGCGGAATTAGTTCGGTTTTCTTTCGCAACGGACGGCACCGGAAGAAAATGTGACCTTCATTCTGACATCATCGTCCGTCCCGGCTCATCATCCAGCATCTCTTTTCCAACTTCGACATATAATAACTGCTAAAGCGTTATCATCGCAAAAAAAAAACCCCCCATCATCACAAACCATCATCGCAAACAACCATCCACTTGCACAGCTTCCATTCATCAGCTCATTGCATATCCCACCGACCCGCATTCACCAGTATCCGATTTACCTGCGGTGACCCACAGCCTTTTTTTCCCGCCTGGCTTGACTAATTGGGTGCCCGAAGCCCGATCCCTGACCCGCGCTACAACACCTCATCCTCCATCATACGACAACTTATAACGCAGTCCTCCATCCAACTCCAGGCCCAAAACCTATAGAAGAACCACCCGCCTCGGCTCTGCGAAACACCAATTCGACTTCGCCTTCTTATTCGCATTCTAACCGACTTACCGGGCCCTCTCCCAAACCACTTCCCGCACCCACACAACCGCCCACTATGAAGATTCTCACCAAGGAAGAGGAGGCGGAGCACTACGCCATCGTCGTTAAGGGCGGCCTCATCGGCGGCAGCATAGGCCTCGCCGCAGGTCTCGGCGGCGTCATGTACATCACGCGCCGCTACCCGACCTTCCGCGGCCTCACGCTTCCCTTCCGAGCCTTTCTCGTCACTTCCACCGGCACCTTTGGCGCCATTGTGAATGCCGATCGCTGGTCCATCCAGCACCAGCAGTCGAATAACCCCATGTTCGGCTACAAGGATGCCACCCAGCGCGCACAAGATATCGTGCGCCAGAACGAATCCGCTTACGAGCGCTTCATGCAGTACGGCAAGGAGAATCGCTACTCAATCGTCTTCTTGTCGTGGCTTGCCAGCATGGGTATCGCCTTTGCCCTCGTCAGTCGCTCGCCCATGAACACCGCCAACAAGGTGGTACAAGCCCGTGTGTATGCACAGGGTCTCACTCTCGCGGTTCTCATCGTCTCCGCCGCCTTCGAGATGAACGATGCCAAGAGTGGCTCCGGCCGCTGGCAGACCATCATGGTCGTAGACCCCAGCGATCCCGAGCACAAGAGATTGATTGAGCAGAGGATCCACAAGGAAGAGTACGAGGGCCAGGACCTCTGGAAGGGTACGTTTCATCACTCATATAAATTCACAAATTGATTGTCCTAATACTAACTATTTTGATTAGATATGGTTGCTGCTGAGGAGCACCGATTGGCTGCTAAGAAGGAGCCAGCTGCGAGCAAGGTCTAAGACATTATTTCTTCCAGGATAATGTCCGAGATACATCAATCACGCCCCGCAAACGATTTCAACCTCAAAACCACCACTAATACATAGGTTGCTGAAATCCTTGCTCGATGTCAAGGGACATGAGAAGAGGAAGAACCAGGATGAAGGGCGATGCTATTCGGAGTTGATTGTCAATGAATCAGGCGTTTGATCAAAAGGAACGAGCGGGGAGGTGGTGTGAGGGAATTCCTAAATTGTTACCGTGCAAAATTATCAAATATGCGGCGAAGGGTGTCAGGGAAGTGCATAGGATGAGGTGGTTTACCCAGCTGGTCCGCGAAACTGGACAAGACCGGACTGTATGATAGATTATGGGACATTTCCAACATCACCACACCTTGAACAAAATGAAGGAAAAAGGAATTCATGTTAAAAAGCTTATACAAAATGACAATAGGCCACCGACGCCCATCCTTCTCTTTAATAGTCCTTCTCCTCATAAATTCATCCCAGCCAACCAAAGCCGAATAGCAACACAGACAGGATAACTCAAAGTAGAACATCGAACCAGCATCATGTTAACACACCCCGCATCCGGCCCTCTTCACACCTCAATGGTGAAGTGGCTAATCTGCGAGTAATAGGAATGGACGGCAAGTTCGAGCAGCATAACGTCGCCAAAGACCTCGGAGCCGTCGAAGCCGCCGATGATGATGAGGCGGCTATCGTATAGGACTGTGCCATGATAGCCGCGACCTGAGGGAGCCTTGCCATAGACCCGGCGCTTGTCCCAGGTCATTGTGACCAAATTGAGTAGTAGGACGTCGTTGGAGTATTCGTTTCCGTCGTGACCACCAATGACAAAGAGGTAAGATCCGACAATGGTAGCGGTATGAGATAGGCGCCGGAAAGCAACGGGGATGGGAACGGCTCGCCAAAACTGCTGGTCTACGTCGTAGACCCATACATCATCAAAACACTCGCCACCGTCGGAGCCACCAAAGATGATAAGTTTGCTGCCCACCATGTTAGAAGTGTGATAGCCCCGGGCCTTGGGGCGGTAGTCCTTGGTTCCTGGTGGGTTCTTGTCGGAGCTTGAGATCAGTCGCCACGACATCTTGTTCACGTCGCTGACATCGAGCCTCCAGATATCGTTCAGAGCCCTGACTCCATCACCACCACCAAAGACGTAGATTCCGTTCTTGTAAAGACATGCTGTGTGCGCCCTCCGCTTGGAAGGCATCTTGTCCCCAATGATGCGCGGCTTGCTCCACCGGAAATTGGTAGTGTCCAGGACGTAAACATCGTTGTAGTACTCTGGCCCGTCGCCACCTCCAAACACAACCAGTTTCTTTCCCACGGCGGTGCACGTCATGGCTCTCAAAGGGACGGGAATTTCCCCGACAACGTGAGGGACAGACCAGTAGAAAGAATCGGCGTCAAACACGTAAAGATCGCTAAAGCATGTCCGGGAATCGCAACCACCAAACACAAATATATTTGATCCAATGAGGGTAGTCGTGTGCGCTCGCAAGCTCGGGTGAGGGCAGCCCGACGCGGGAGCCTTTGACCAGTACATTCCAGATGCTGGAGCAACAGGGACGTCTGGTGCCGTTTTCATATCGGGTAGTGAGGGGAAAGCTGTGTGCTGCCCTCGCAGACGGGCTGCAGCCGATGCTCCATGCCGGGCTGTAGCTGATGGGGTGGCAGGAGGCTTTCCAGCTATCGCAGATGTTGACCGCATGACAGATGGGCGCCGGTGTTCTCTGTCGCCCTCGCTCGAGGCATCGCCAAGGCCGTTTAAGATGGAGGGGGGTGGTTTGGAAGGCCTGACAGCAAGCCGCTGAGAAGCTACCTGCGAGGCGACCTGAGAAGTAGACTGGGAGCGTTGGCGAATGGTGAGATCGGAGGGCTTTCGGCGGCTGGTATGAATGCTCTTGCTGGCGAGGTGGCCGGGGGTATGGCTCCGAGGCAGGGGCGCAGGTTCGCTCGAGTCATCATCTTCGGAGTCGGTTTCGTCGGCGAGGCTTGTATTGGGCCTGGGGGTCGGAGATGCGGTGGTAATCTTCTGGGATCGCACGACCTTGGTCTTGAGGGGGGACTTATCGGTAGACCTGCCCGAATCCGCCATGGTCTCACAGGCCGTGCTTCATTGCCCGTGCCCGACACGAGGAAGGGAGGGCAGTTGATGAGTGACGAGGCCGACGTCAGTGATCGAGGCCGAACGAAGAGGGAGAAGATGTGGTCGGTTTTCGAATGCCGGGATGGTTCCGGGCTGGCAACAAGTTGGAGACGTTGAGACGGGGTTGGCGCTGGGAGGCCTGGCGGTTTGTAGGAATGCAGTGGTGAGGATAGTGATGATGGTGGTTGGTTACGAATATGGCAGCCGGGTTGGAGGGAGATGATGTATGTAGGTACGAGGTACGTAGGGTTCACTGAGCTCTGGGGGCTTCTGGGGTGCCAGATTAGCCTCTAACCAGGCCCTACACTTCTAGGCGTACTACGGTGGACGGGAAGCTCTCTCCCCTCCCTCTCCACGGGTACGGCTACAGGTGCGAACAGGGGCAGAACTGACAAGTGCGGCGGGAACTTGCAGGACCCTTGCCCACCTGCAACAGCACCTTGCAGGTCAGTCCCTCTTTCTGTTGTCTTCTGACAGCTGTAGCACCAGGCCTATTAAAAACGGGCTGCACAGCGAGACCTCACTGTCGGATAATGTTTCAAGCAAATTAGAAGAGGATCATGAACGGCTTCGGGTTCTGCAGCTCGATTTATTTCCGTCGATCGTACCTAGGTACCTTAGATGCCAAGATAGGTAGGTATTCCGCCAATTGAACACATCGTTGCCATAGGTACATACTACTGCAAAAAAACTCTGTTTGCCTTGATAAACCACCTGTGATTGCCCCCAATAGCTCTCGTCTTCCTTCGTATACCCCTGGACTTCAAGCGCTCTGCGCTTCTCCCGCCATTCACTCCCTGTGGAGGGAAGCCGTTGACGGAGGGGCTGCTGATCGTGAGGGGCAGGCGCGACTCCACCCACCTCACCTGGACCTGATGGTAGGGAAGGAAGGAGCCGCTCAGTTCACCAATGGCGCGGCGCACCTTTCCCGATTAGCGTGCACATCCTTGTAAAATCGCCCACTCACCTCGTTTTTTTTTCTTCTCCACGTTCAAGCTCGCGGCGGGCATCCGAGAACTTCATACCTAACCCTGCAACAAATCAGCAGCCAGAGAAGTCAATTTTCCTCCTCGGTCTCTACTAAATGCATTGATTGTTCTCAGGAAGATTGCTTGCTTGTAATTGGCGTTCCTACAGGTGCTGCCTAGCCTTAGTATCACGTGTGAGCTCACTCTCACTTTGATTCCCAAATCTCGCTGTGTTACACGGACTGGTCCCTCTCAAACACCAAACACACAACCAAGACCTACACCTACACCTACACTACGCGACCCCCACCCTTCAATTACCTACAAGCCTGCGTGCTGCTCAGAAAGTCATGTCCGAGCAGGCAGATGTCAGCATGGGCGGCGACTCCCCTAAAGCGCAGCCCACCGCGCCAGTGAACGACTCAAGCAATGGGCATATCGATGTAGATGCCGGAGAAAGGGCTTCGAAAAGACTTAAGATGGACGATTTAGCCCCGCCTCAGGAGGCTTCAAACACCGATTCCAAGCCTGGTCATGTTGATGGACGCGTCAAGGGACTTGCGCCCGTTAAGAAGGAGTAAGCTATGTCCATTTCATTTAGAAGCACCGTGGGCTAATCAAACCTCAGGTACCTTATTGACATGGCCAACAAAGATGACGCGCCTTCCAAGCAGGCAAACGATGATGATGCCGCCGAAGGTCGCGGTCCTACTGAGCAGGCTGATCGTCAGGCCGACGACAGGAAATCTCGCAAGGGTGGTAAGAAGGACAGGAAGAAGGGCGGTCAGAACACAGAACGCAACTTCGGCAAGTTTGACGACGCCATTCGCCTGTGCAACAGCCGGGCCTTTTATCCAGAGTTCTCGCCCAGAGAGTGTAGGTTCGCCGAGCGATGCAGACTATGCCACGACCTCCGCAAGTATCTAGACGAAGGTCGTCGTGAAGATGTTGAGACCTTGGGGGGAAGTGCCCCGTCTTCGAACAACACGGCCACTGCCCGTCTGGGTGGAAATGCCGCTTTGTGAAGAGTCACATGAAGGAAATTGAGCACGAAGATGGCAGGAAAGAGCTCACCCTCATCGACAACTCCGCTGATGACGGCAAGGACCTTGGACCTAAGGATGAGGAGTCGGAAGAGCAGCGTCCTGCTGTCTCCAACATTGTTAGCATGGACAAGAAGATCGACCTCAACCGCAAACGTGTCGACTTTACCCGCGCAGATCAGTATATCCAATGGCTCAACCAGGAGGCTAAGCTGAGCGAAGAATTCCAAAACCGGCGCAAGACGCAGTCGAATGAGGGCATCGAGGACCTTCGTGCCCGATATATCGACCCCCCTTTTAAGCCATCTGAGAAACGCCGCCTCTATTTTGGTCCTGAGACTCCTACACTGGCGCCTTTGACTACCCAGGGCAACCTGCCTTTCCGTCGGCTTTGCGTTGAGTTCGGCGCCCAGCTCACCTACTCGGAGATGGCCATGGGCATGCCTCTAATCCAGGGCAACAAGGCCGACTGGACACTACTCAAAGTTCACGACTCAGAGCTTAGTGCCCCTAAGCTAAACCCTGGCTCTGTGCCCGTCTTTGATGACTACGATCATAAACTAGATCTCAAGTTCGGTGCTCAGATCTCTGCAAGCAACTACTGGGTCGTCACCAAGGCCGCCGACGTTCTCAACCGTTACTGCCCACACCTCCGTCTGATCGACCTCAACTGCGGATGCCCAATCGATATGGTTTTCAAGTCCGGTGGAGGTTCCGCTCTCCTTGATAATCAGGGCAAATTGGAACGTATGATCCGAGGCATGAACGCCACTTCCGGTGAGGTGCCCATCACCGCCAAGATCCGTACTGGAGTTCGAAACAATCGGCCTACGGCTACCCAGCTCATCGGAAGGCTCGCCTTTGGCGCGCGCGAGCACCGTGAACGCCTCGGTGCCCCTGGTTGTGCGGCCCTTACCCTGCACGGCCGTAGTCGTGAGCAGCGATACACGAAGAAGGCCGACTGGGGCTACATCGGCGAGTGTGCTGCTCTCGTCAAGACCTATAACTCGGAGAAGGCCGCTCTAACAGACACGATCGCTGAACCTGACGCCAGCACCCTCCCCAATGCCAAAAACGGTCGCATGTACTTCTTGGGAAATGGCGACTGCTATTCTCATACTGATTACTTCGAGAACATCGAAAAGGCACATGTTGACACCGTCATGATTGGTCGCGGTGCCCTCATCAAGCCCTGGTTATTCGAGGAGATTGAGAAGGGCCAGTATCTCGACAAATCGTCAAGCGAACGCCTCACATACATTGAAAAGTTTGTCCGCTATGGCCTAGAGGCTTGGGGCTCCGACGAGCTCGGTATCGGCTTCACCCGCCGTTTCCTTCTCGAGTGGCTCAGCTTCACACACCGATACGTGCCTATCGGATTGCTTGAACATCTCCCTCCGAACCTAAACGACCGCCCGCCAGCGTATAAGGGTCGCGACGAGCTGGAGACGCTCATGGCGTCAAGCGACTTCAGGGATTGGATCAAAATCAGGTACGTCATTACTCTAGGTTCTCCCTGTCTACAGAGCACGCCTCATTCTAACAATTGCATTTCCAGTGAGATGTTCTTAGGTCCTGTCCACCCAACCTTCAGGTTCCAGCCCAAGCACAAGTCCCACTCCTATGAGGCGGAGGGTTAAACAAGTGGTTTTCGCCGAATTGTTGGGGTTGTAGAAGTGATAATCTTGAGCTAGCTGTTTCCCAGCCACGAGTTGACACCGCGACGTTGCTATCATGTGATTGATGGGATGATGAGTACGAGGTGAGGGATAGGGGAAATTCAGAGCAAAACTGAAGGTTTCATGATACACATGGTTCTCAAAGTGCAGACACGTGTGTGTGGATATTTTGACTGGTTTGATGCCCAGAATTTACTCATGCAGTTCTCTACTACACAAGGTCGGCAGATTTTGTGAAAATACAGTTGATGAGTCAAAATTCACTGATAGTTTACGTCGAGTCCCTAAGGCATTGCTTTGAACCCCTTCGCTCGTCAATACACATGAGACCCTGTGAAGAGAAAACGTAGAGGTACATGATATGAATTCTGTAGAAATATTTTTTGAATGATACACCCAGGTATATAGAAGAAGGAACAACAAAATAAACCCAAACGCTAGGGACTGGTATGATCATGAACCGCAACTCCGAAAGGATTCTTTTATAACCCAATGAACCACCAATACACCCATTCCCAGTATTTTTAGACGGGGTTGTACAACCTGTCGTGTCCACCACGACATCAATTGCGAATCTCGCAATGCATTCACTGGGGCAATAACCCCAGTCTAGGAGTAGAAGTGGCTCCTCTGCATGCCATCGGCAGTGGTAAAGTCCTTCTTTCCATCCACAGGGTGTTCGATGGAGCTGGTAAGAGAGTTCGTGCGGCTGCTGTCACTAGGGGCAGCCTTGATCTTCTTGACTTCCTGGGTCGGGCGCTTCAGGACCTCGAGGTAGGTGGAAGGGAGGTATCCTTGACGACCATCACGAGAGCGGCACTGCCACCACTCACTGGGGCTTCCAGAGGGGTCTTCTTTGCTGAGAACTGCAACCAAATCGCCCTTGCGGGCCTCGAGCTCCATTTCGTTGGAAGGCTGGGGGAGGAAGTCGAAGAGAAGGCGGCAGAACTCAAGTTGCGTGGGGTCAACAGTCTGCTGCTGGAGAGCTTGTTGCTGGAGACGCTTCTCCTCTTCCTCGTGCGACGCAGCAAAGGCCTTGATCATCTTGGACATCAGATAAGGGAGGCCAAAGGCGGCGAGGACGAAGAAGATGAGAGGCTTGCGGCTCGCCTTGGGAGGAAGAGGGGAGCCATCGGGTCCAGTCGAGCGGCCTTCGAAGCGGGCAAAGGCTAGCGGGGTGAGGGCAGTGGCATCTGCAGGTGGCGGGCGGCCAGTGATTTTAGCAATGAGAGTTCGGATCCAACGCATGAGGGTGAAGATGCCGAGAATAGACCCAAGCGTGTCTCGCAGGTTTCCGAATTGCTCGGCGACAGAGACCATGGCTGTGGGCTAGGTCAGTAACCAAAGATGCAGAGCAGGAAGGATAGGCTTACCAAAGAAGCTCGACTGTGTAGCCATGTAAGTGCTCTCGAGCATCTGAGCAAAGCCGCCAAAAGCCGTTACAATGCCCTCGAGCATCTGGAAGGTAGCCATTGTGCTGTTGTTGAAACGGTTGGTCAGACTGTTGGGGTCGCCGGGCATTCCCATTCCCATGCCCCCCATGCCTCCCATGCCTCCGTACATGCCGCCTCCGTACATGCCTCCCATGCCACCCATGCCTCCCATACCGCCGTACATGCCGCCTGAGCCGTAGCCTCCGTACGAGCCAAAGCGCGAGTAGGGGCTGGAGTAGGGAGATGAGTATGAGTTTCCGACGGAGTTGTAAGGAGAGGTGCCCATGCGGCTGTAGGCGGCGGCATTCTGGTTGACAGACGAGGCAAGAGAGGTAGGACGGTCAGGGAGTGGCGGTGCGACGGAGGCAGTAGTTGAAGGAATGGCAGTCGTGGTGGATGCAGTGGAGGGTGCGATTGGGGAGGCTAGATTGAAGTCGGTGAGCATGCGTATGCTGGAGATGCAAGTAGTGCAGAGACGCATGGATTGATAGCGGAAGGATTGGGGTTGAGGAAGAGGATTTATCCCACTTACCGGCTGCCGATGTCGTTGCCGCGCCGGGTCGCTCCCAGGGCTTGGGCGGGGACGCCATAGTCGCGGGGGCTTGCGGCTGAAGACGAGTAGGGAACTGGGGATGGAGGATTGAAGTCTGATAACAAACGTGACGTGGAGGGAGGGTCGGGCGGATATCGCAGGGTTTCGGGTCGAGATGCTCCTTTGTTGGAGGGATGATGGGGAGAGTCGCTTCAATACTTGCAAGACGTCACCCTTGGGCGGTTGGTTGGTGGACCCGGAGGCGTTCCGTGTCTACCTCGAGGGAGCGCGGATGATGTCGACGGAAGAGGCTCCGAGCCAGCGCGCGACAAAGCGACGCAACGTCGAACGTCGTGGAGAGAAAGTCACGCAGGGCAACGACGACGATGGCGATGGCGAAGCGACGGCGATGGAGACAAAGACGAGGATGATGAAGAAGAGAGAAAGGAACGAATGGCGAGACAGTGGAGCGGAGGAGTCGGACGGAGAGAAAGCTCGATGGCAGATGGCAGATGGCAGATGGATTTTGCGAGCAGATTGGGGAAAGAGCGACCTCGGGGGGGCGATAGGCTCTTGCCTTGGTTGGGTGAGAAGATCCACGCGACGACATGGGGGGGCCGGCGATGGGCCGGGACTGGCTACAGGACGATAAAAGTGGGGCAGCAAACCCCGAGAAACGCTGAGAAATCCGGGGTGTCAACGCCGAGGCTCCTCCAGAGGCAAGTCTCAGCGGGCGAGATTTCAGCGAGAGAAGCATGCGCGCTTGGACCGGGGCTTCGACCGAACAAACCTCGGCACTCCGCACCCGCGGATATCCTTAACATGATTATGACAGCATGTCACAATGCGAGATGCGAGGTGTGGCGTAATCATTACAGTATGTCTTGTTCTACTTATCTTACCTCTAGATGCGGTACTTGAACCCACTCAACTACTCCTACGACACAGTTGCTGTTGCGGTGCCTGCCTCCAGAGCCAGGATAAACTCATCATCACTCGCAAACAATTCCTGGTGACAAATGCGCACCTACATACAGTAGCGCGATGCAACACTCCACGCCCAGGCTGACGAGCAGGCAAGCAAAGACACATAGAAACCTGGACGCGACAACTCGAAAACCCGTAGAAGTACGTACCAAGTGCCACCGGCAACGTTCCCGGTACCGGGGTACCCACCTTAGGCCCGTTCCGGTTCTCGTATGCTTTGCCATGTGAATGCAACGCGTGGCGACAGTTACCCTATACCACCACAGCGACGTCGCCGAGAAAACTAGCTACGTATTATGTTTGTGCAATGATGACTTCAAGCTGGCGACTATCCGCCCCGTTAAACGATGTATCAGCTCATACATGTAGTATCTCAAAACGGCAGTTGCATCAGGTTTGTATCGTACCGCGTTTATTGGTATTGAAAAGGCAGTTGTGATAGTATCTCCTTCGCTTTGCGTGACTCTAACAACAAGCTTGGTCAAAGAGCAGTCTAAATCTCAACGTACCGTCTAGGTTCAATCCAACATTTACATCTAACAATACTACACCCTTTATGTCGGGAAAGCGCCCCTCAAGCCCGGGTCTTATCCCGAATCCCTTCATCAAGAAACGAAACCTAGAATGGACCCTCACGCCTCCGCACGCCGCGTTACCAACTGCCCCATTGCTTCCAGTAGATCCATCTCCATCACCATCACCAACCAACGGATCTCCTCCCACGACCGCCGCCACTGAGTCTGGTTCTGCTGAAATCGACAATCATCTCACCCACTTCACCACGCATCTTGCATCACACATCGTCCCCTCCTCAAGGCCCCCCGCTCTCCCTATCCCTTCATACGCGTCTCTCTACACAGCTGCCGCTGGAAACGCTCACGGCGCTCACTTCGTCATTCATCAACATGACCATCCCATTGCCGGCAATCATTATGATCTCCGCCTCCAGATCAACGAGACGAGCAGTGCGAGTTGGGCCATCATGTACGGGCTCCCCGGAGACCCCAACAGTATTCGGTTGAACCGTAATGCGACAGAGACTCGAGTCCACTGCCTCTGGGTATGAGCGCATACTGTCTCAACATCCACGCATAGCTTCATGTTTCTGACCGAGATATTATAGAACCATCTCATTGAGACAGCTTCCTCTGCAACAGGCTCTCTCCTCATCTGGGACACGGGAACATACACCATCCTTCCCCGCAAGAGCAAGCACGCACCCTCCTCTGACCCGTCATCCCCAGCGTCGTCTCCGCCTCCATCACCAGGACCTCACCCTGCCGCTACTCCTCCTCCAAAAACACCGCAAGATCTTCTTCACGCAGCCTTCCAGAACCGCAAAATTCGCATCCGCCTCCACGGCTCTCGCCTCCCGGACCCCTACGTGCTCAACCTGCGCCTCACCAAGTCCGAGGACGCCGCCGGTAGGACAAAGGGCGCCGGAACTCGCACGACTCGACGGCGTCGCGCTCGGAAAAGTGAGCTGCAGCCGCAACTAGAGACCAGTGACGATGAAGATGACGACGAAGCAGTCGGCGACAATGCCGAAGATGTCCCCTCAGGCACGGACGAGCCTGCGCATGGCGAGGACCTATCTCTCATGGAACGTGACATTCGTGAAATTGAAGACGAGCATGTCCGGCGCACAAATTCCTACCTGGGCGCTAAAAACACAATCGGCAGTGTCCATCAGCGACGGTGGTACTTATCTCTCGACCGGCGGGCCTGTGGATTCGTTCAATCGCGAACAAAGGGCCGCTCGCGTTGGAAGCTCGAACAAGGCCCAGGCAGTAACAGCCACGATGGAGATATGCCCATTTTAAGCACATCCAACTGTACCGATGATACCAGTATCGACCATGGCCGCCTACACTTCCCCTTTTATGTCCGCGGTACGGACCACGAACGTAGCGTGGTGACGGGACGGCGCGGTGTCGATATCCTTGAAAACGAAGGCGTAAACAACTTTACACCACGAAAAGGGTGGGCACCCGTGCTGAGCTAATGTGCTCATCTCGCCCATGTCGATTCACGAGGACACAAGAAACTTCAAGAAATAATGCTTCTAGCGAAGGAAAAACGTTCTTGTAAAACATTATCTGAATGCCCTAACTATGACTAACGACCCCTCAAATACCTTCCATCCCAGATCCTAGGCTATGACCTTCATCTGTATGGCTATGGGACCCAACCTACAGGCACAGAAACCCACCGTTCTTCAAGTGCAAATCAACGGTCCTGTTGTGACAAAAAACGCCGTGCATGCCAAATACCTTGTAGCTCCCCTGTAATTGTACCCACTAACCTGGCCTCAGCCTCAGATCCCTTTTAATGTCATGTACATTATCTTGACAGTGACAACTTGCCGTTGTCATCGTGTTTCTCAAGCACTTCAAGGCCTGGAATCAAGAAGTGTTGGCGCAATGCGCCTCTTCTTAGGCTCCTTCACATCCTCTTTTTCACTTTCACTTGCGTCTCTCTTGGTTCCTGCAACACTGCCAGAGGTGCTCCTAGGCGTCTCAGGAGGCGTCGTCAATGGCATCCCGGTCACTTTGCCGGAGTTAGCGGCAGCAATGCCGGGGACGTTTCCAGATATCAGAGTAGGATTACTCATGACACCGGTTGGCACCGAGCTGGATTGGGTTGTGATCGTGGCAATTGAAGACGTTGAGTTTGAGCGTGCGGGTGATGATGGACGCTGGGAGCCAAATGGAGCCGCAGGAGGCGATGGGGCTGTAAAGGAGCTCGCTGAATTGCGATGCTGGTGATGCGAGCCGTTGGGGAATGGCGAGGGAGGCGCGAAACTAGTTGTCGGGGTTGGGACTGGAGTGTTTTGTGCTGACAATGTAGTGACCGCCCCAGCTTGTGTTTTGGGCCGGGGAATTTCGCCCTTGTAAACCTCGCCTAGTTCGCCGGGCGCGAAGGAAAGAGTAGAGCAGAATCCATCTGACGACGAAATCATCAAAGTCAAACCATCACTCGACCTGAGATACGTTAACAACTGCCTGGGTAAGGGGGACGTAGTAGAACATACCAAGCTAGATCGGTGAATGTCGCACAGTGGAGGTTGCTAACGACACATATGGGAGTCTTCTGCTGGGTATCGTAGAGAAGAACAGAATCCTGGGTTGCAACAGCGTATACCATTCGGTATGGCAACGAGAATGATGGCTTTGGCCCAGGGGTGGAAGCGTTTGTCTCTGTGCTCGTACCCTTGGACGAGACAGTAGTAGATTCTGCCGGAGCAGACGCCACTACGGGTGGAGGGGGAGGTTCCATGACCGACGAGGCTGGAGAGGGCTTCGAGAGAGGTTCCGGGAGGGCCGGGATGGGTTCCTCAGCAGAAGAGGTGTCGATGGTAATATTTCGAGTCGCAGGGGGCGACTGACGCAAAGTGTAGTAAATGGGCGAACACTTGACTACCACGGATGGTTTCTTGTGCCCTGGTAAATGAGCGATTGGGGGTTTGTTGATACCGCCGCGGGTGTATATGTAAACGGTATTGATGATCTCGTAGCTGGGCTTTGCATCCCTTTCAGCTTGGTGTTGGTTTTGGTATTGCCCAGAGGGAGTCAGAAGCAAGCAGCCATCTGGTGTGAATGTGAGCCTCCGGAAAAAAGAAGTCAGCGTCTCATTGGCGTAGAGATTGGCGTTCCTCACACCCAGTCCGGTGCTCATCACGGGTGGTTTTGGTGAAGGCTCCATGGGCATGACGGCTGGTAACGGCATGGACGGTGCCGGAGAGACCGATCGGCGAGAAGAGAAGGAGGACCGGCGACTATGGCTGACGACGCTTGGAGGGTTCATGGGAAGTGGGAACGAGGTTGGTGTTCCGGGTGCGGAAGGCACTGGGGAGCCTGCCGACGTGTCTGAGTTGAGGACAGAGAGTTGGGAGCGATGGCCGAAATCCGGAGGGGCAGGGCTGTTGGAAGAGATGCGTCGTGGAGGAAGATCAGCTTTGATGTGGCTGGCGAGTCGAGGGGGTTTGTCGTCTTGGCTGAGTGTATATTGACCGTCTTTGTTCTTTAGGGAATAGACGTGAACCGATCGGTCAGATGATTGCGTAGCAATGTATTCGTTCAACGGATCCCAGGTAACGCCCTGAACGTAGTGACAATGCTCGGCGATTTGGCGAACTAGAGTTCCTGCTCCAAGGTTAGCGATTGTTGCGTATCAATGATCGATTCGCGGACCTGTGTGGGCATTGTAGATTCGAGCAATGTTGTCCATGCTACCGATGATGAAGTAAGCCCCGTCGGGAGACCATGCCAAGTCATAGATCTCTGCGCCGCTAGACCGACACATGTGCTTGGCCCTCCATGACTCTTTATCCTCTGGGCCTTCAGAACCGAAGTTGGATTGGGGCGTCTCGCTCGGAACCCAAAGGATAACATTGCCGTCGTCACCAGCGGAGGCGAGGAGTTCACCTGATAACAAATATTGTTAGACGTGGCAGAAGAGGGGACGGCGAGGAGAAAACTGACCTTTGGGAGCCCAACGGACAACATTGACGGCCTGATTGTGCTTAGAGAGTGTAGATAGGTATTCAACCTTGCGGTCCTCGCCGTCGGATTGAACCTTCCAAATTCTGACGTGGTTATCACCCCCAGCGGTTGCTAGGCGTCCCTTGCCACCGGGCTCGAAGTGAGCCGAATAGACGGGGGCATTTTGGTCATGCCAATTGATGATGAGAGGCGTGGCTTTCATCGCGACGACGATGTACAGACACTAGGGTGGTTGATAACGGAGCTGCATGTGGAGGCGCCTGGCGAGGCGGCGGAAGCAGAGTGTCGACGCGGCAGTGAACGAGTTCCGCAGTTGCTGGACTCGAGGTTGAGGCCGGGTCGAGGATGGTATCAAGATCGAGATCGAGGTCGAAGTCGAGGCTGTCGAATTCGTTTGCGAGAAGAAAAAGAAAAAGAAAAAGAAGAACGTCGTCGGGATCACGGACAGGAGGGGCGCGGCTCGGAAGGAAGGGAACCGGGGAGCTGGATGTTGCGTACCAACTAATTAGGTCGCAGGTTGAAAGTTAAGTGGTGAAGGGTGAGTGGGTGAGTATGGAGTGGGGAGTGGAGAGCTGGAGCTGGTGTGGACCTCAGGCTCAGAGTCCAGCACTCGAGCTGCAGGCGAGTCCTCAGTCGGTCCTGGGGAGGGCGGTGATTAGTGGTAATAGTGGACAGAGGCGGAATGCGGACGGGGATCCCAGTGGGCTTAGTGGGCAATCGGGCCAGGAGAGTGAGTTGGTGGACGGGGCATTGGAAGAATGGTCGAAGGTTGGATGGTGAGAGGCAGAGGAGGATGAAGTAAGATGTAGCCTGAGAGATGGGAGATGCAGAGCAAGAGATGTAGAGTGAAAAGAGAGGAGAAGGGAGAAATGAGGAGGTGAGGTTTATTTTGGCGGGCTCTCAGGCGCCGTAACTTGCACCAACAGGAGCAAGGCGTAGGCGTCTTCTCGGGCGGGAGTCCGGGAGCAGAGGTCGTATCACGGCACAATAAGCCTGGGCTTCCGCTGCACAATCAATGCCTGAGCAGAGGGAAAAGGGAGCAAGAAGCCCTGCTGGAACAGGCGCCTCGGGCTAGTGGTCTTGGGTCTTGGGTCTTGGACACTGAATGGCTGGCCGCCTTGCGTTACAAGGTCGGGCACAAGGGATTCCCCTCCAGGTGGTGGAGCAGCTCCAGGCCGGCTGCAGCAAAATGACACTGAATGCAAGCCTCTCTCACACACCTGCAGCTACGGGGTTGCGGCGGCTGCATCAGTCGCTGCAACATCACCTGCCTGGCCTGGACCAAGTAGCAAAGCAGCAACGCCGAGCATGAGAGTGACAACCCCAGGTATCTCGTCCCATTCAGAGATTCACAAGGGAGGTACATATACGTACATGTACTACGTACACCTAATGCATGCCCGCCGGAATGGAATCGCTACCTGCTCATCAATGCGCTGGAAGCTGGTCACTCGGCGCTGCCCACTCAACCACTGGAGATGCCCTGCAAGATGCCCTGCCCAGCTGGACGGCTGAGTGCTTTGGGCTACGCTACGGGGAACTGCGTCGTCTCCGGCAACAGGGTCTGACATGGAGCCCCAGCAACCCATCACCTGTAAGCGCCCTAGCGGCCCTTCTTCCATACAATGCACCACCCGCACCACCACCACCACCCACCTAAGACACTGCTCACCACCCACCCGCCAACCAACGAGGAATGAATACAGGGCTTCTAGCTCCCTGATGGATGCGAGGATGAGACGGCCCGGCAGGACACCCGGTTGGGAAGCACTGAGATGGAGGGTTGGGGGCTTAGAGTCAAGCCCGATATGTGATTCGAACAAAGACGGCATCTATTTCGGTCGACATGATCCGATCTCAGTAAGGCAAAGAAAAAGAAAGGTGAAAGAGAAAACAAAGTGAGTAAAAAAAAAAAAAGAAAAAAGAAAGAAACCATACACCGAGAAACACGTTCCAGCTCAGCGTCCCCAGGACCAGGATGAGTGTGTGAGCGATTGAAACATGAGGTGCTAGGCTACGTAACTTAGTAGGTACGGACGGGAAACTCGCTTGGATGGAGGTGCCCGGAGCGAGAAGCTCTCATTTCCGGTTGGCTGGAAGTCCACACCATGTTGAAATGATCGCTGTTGATCTCCCTCAGGTGCCTAGAAACGACTGCATTTGTAACTGGGTTGCTCATCATCGGTGTTGCACAGAGCCTTGGGCTGGGTATGCTGGCCGCGTATTCACACATGCATAACCTCGATGGCCAGACGCTACCAGCGGCCTCGTTTGGTGCCTCGCGTCATAGTTGGCGAACTATTAGCTGGCGCTTCTACTACGTAGTAGCCAAGGGACGTGTCAGTCCGTCATGTCAGTGTTAAGCTCGGCGTCAGCGTCGGCCACCAATCGCGTCGACCGTCATTCTCATCTATGACACAGCATGGCAAGCGGCCTGAACCTACGTGCGATAATCATAACCAAGCACAGGACTCACGTCACTCACTTGTGACTTCACGCCCAAGGACCCATGCGCAAGGGAGAAGAATGGGTCCAGATTGAGGGGCCTGCACCGCATGCATCAACTGTGTGTCATGTCCGGTGTGTCCATCCCTAATTCCCAACTGGTTCTCCGTCTTGCGGACTGTGGTTACCATCTTGTGGATAACGCTTCGTAGGTAACCGGAAGCACGAACGTGGGTGTGAAAAAGATCCTTATGATTGGCCCATTTTTCATGGATTAATTCCGCCCTGCTTGGTGGTGGCTGGCTGGCTGGCTGGCCACCGTCTCGCACAACTCGATGTGCAGTTGGCTCTGTCTCTGCATGCAGGGCACATAAACTTCTCTAAAACATACAGAAACAGACAAACGAAGCATGAGAGTTGCAACGAGCGGTGTAGATTCAGGGCTTACGGATTGGGTTTGTCGCCCTGTTTTGCGAGCAGGATGTTGTGCATGTAACGAGTACAAAATGCCGGTATTAGAGCCGTCTGCTCCGGCACGCATATGCACGCCCACATCTGCAGGGGATGAGACCCCAGAGCGACCCTGCTCCAAGCGGAATTTTAGATATATTCCCCGAGGAAAGGTTGTGTGTTCAAGATACCATACAAATACCCAACATGGCCACTTCCATTTTGGCATAGGTAGGTATGTAGATACTCTGTGGATCCTGCGATACTCAACATTTCTCACTCAGGATCGGCAGCTTTGCAACTGTCCTGGGGCTTTGTCCTCGTTACCCCTAGCAAACTCTCAAATGAACGACTTATGTTAGACTCCCATGGGTCTCAGTCGTCGACTTGACTTGGCTTGTTCGCTTGCTCGCAATGTGCTTTGTGCTTCAAAAAAGGTGCAGGGCGACTGAGTTCGTATAGTGGCTCTGACCTGGTACCGGAGTCGTCGCCTATTGATATTATACTGAGACCTTCGTCTTCAAACCTTAAGAAAATGAAACCGGTTCCTAGACACGTCTGGAACCCCTGCAGAGGTTCGGATGCTCCTTCGGCATTTGACGAACCCACCAATGCAAATCTGCCACTACCGACCATGCAACATGCCAATTCCCATTAATGACGGATCTGTGTAAATTTTCGTCAACAGGATTTCTCATTTTAACTACCCACTATGCAACAACCCGCCGGGAGTTGTACAAAGTCTCGTATTCTGGGAGGACACATATCGACTAGAGAAGGTCATACTTTTACAGAGTGGATGTTAGGGACCTATTATTGCCTCAAATCAATGGACATGACGGCAATCGAATGGCACACGTCGTCATTGAACTGGTCTGGCATGACACAAGAAGGTTGCTATTAGCGATGACTTGCCCGACTTTGGCCCGATCGCCAACTCTCGGTGTTGGAATACCCAGCACCCCTCGCTGTCTTCATAGGATGGGCTAGCAATTCTTTGGCCAACAATGGTACGACTCAACCCAACCAACTTCCCAAACATGGTCAAAATTAGAAAGGACTTATATATTGGCATTGCCCACAAGTTGGGAGCCATCTGCATGTCGACTCTGCGACAACTAGACATCTCGCCCACACCTCGCGAAGTGATCATTTCCACCCCGCCCTCAACACGAACACTCTCAACGCTGTCAAGCTTAACCAGTATTGTGGCACTTCGAGTAGAACGGGAAGAATGGCTCATTTTCACTAGAGCCTGATCTTTCGCACATGCTGTATTTTCTGCACTGTCTTTGGGCAGTAAGGTACTGCCCAAGTTGTCCTAGAGCTGGGTAGTTGTGAGGTCTTCTGCAAGAGCGGTAAAGTCTCGTTGTCGCCCCGAAATTCGATATGGGGTTTGACTGGCTCAAGGAAGCTGCAACGACTCTGGACTCATTTAACTGCACACAAACTGGTATTATCACATGTACTCTCTTGTTGAAAGCTGAAAATTTCTCTCAAGACACTGGAGCTCTGGTTCAGTTATGAATACCCTATTTTCGAGACATGTATTGTTTCCCCAGTTTCCAGAGGATTCTTGACTCATTAGCCAAACACTTTGCGAGAATCCCTAAACAAGAAAGGAGCAGTCTATTAAGCCAATATGGCCCAATTAAAACAGATTTCTCTCCCGAATCAGAATACATGTTATCAACTTAAACTTGCACTTGTTATTGCTAGATAAGTGATGCACCTGGGTGCTAATTTTCCCATTCCTAGTTTTCGATGAGTTGACTAGGTAACTAAGCTCTAAGTAGCGACTTGGCGTTTTGACTCAGAATATCAACTCTTTGGTTAGCTAAGGAGAGGCATCGACCGAGTCACTAGTTGCGGGTAGCGCGTCTCTGCTCGACATAGTGACGCACAAGCTTAGAGTCTCCAGAATTAACCTGGATTGATCTGTTGAGTTGACGTAGATGTTATTGAGCATGACAACAAGTGAGTCATCAATGTGTCTCATGTTTGGAATGGAAAGACAGTGAAAAGTTTCCTTCCTTGTCAGCTAAGCCTTCGGCGATCATGTTCTACCCCTCCATTGACGCCGAACCACAGCGGTGAGCTCTCACGAGATATGCGACTATACCGACGCCTTTACCGAAGACATCAACACTCAGAAAAGAGTCTGAGTCTCAAGCTCAAGAGTCTGAATGAAAAATCTCTGGCTTTATGCCATCTCTGTCGCCAACGTTCGAACTCAAGCTAGAACACAGCGCGATGCTGCGACACGTGTGCATGCAAGTACGCCTTCTGAAGTGCCGCTGCATTCACTCATCCCGTCACCGCGAACTGTGTGCGACATGGTAGAGAGAGACCGTTTCTCAGCATGGACGACAAACGCTGACTTGCAATTTCTCATTTTGAACTCGTTCCTGTGACTTGGCATGGAAATAGGTATCCATTGACATTTCGCTTTGTTTCCCCAGCATAATATTGTTTGCAGCCTGGCATTAGGCTGATGGTTGAGGGTCAAGTTGGGGTGGGTTGGCAAGATTGATTACAAATTTCGAGGAAACAAGACACAATGACTGCTGCCTTCAACAGATTCTTCGGGTCACTTGCGGCCATCCTCCACCAATGCAGGCTTATGTCACATGGATTATTGCCACTTTGAATCACAGCCGGGCCCATGTTCAGCCGATTCTTATCATGAAATGGGCATCGGCAGTTATAGCAAGGGTTGCCATGAACCGGCGAAGAGAAGAGGAGGTTGCTCAAAGGGAATGTGCCGATGACTGAGTACATGTGTCGTGCCTGCAACGTGTGTCATGCCGAAGTACTAAGGTGGAACTTGAACAAAAGATAAACGAGTCACCTAAGAGAATGTGAAATGAGATTTGTCGGACTCAGAGCGAGAATACGGTTGAACTCTTTGGTTGTCCTATCCTGGGAGGGTGTGAGGTTATCGACCGTTAGAGACCTTGACTCTTTGCATCCTACGATTAACTGCGAACAAGGGCATTGTATCTGGTCAATGTCTTTTGGGTTGTGTTGTACTCGGTTGGGTTGGCAAAGTGAGGAGTGGCCGGGTTGGTCTATTGGTCGGGCATTTGTTGTCTTGACGGCTGTGAGACGATTAGTCGTGTTATCCATTCAACAAAGACCAGTTGACCAATCAACAAATGTTAGACGAGTGAGAATGTGAGATAGGCAGGGTACTGTGTTACGTAGAGAATCAAAATCTCGGTGCATGACTGAGGCTCAACGAGGTTCGCTATCCATTTTGCACGTGCGTGGACAAGGGCATGGACAGCACATGGCCAGGATATGGCCAGAGCACGAACAGGGCGGGATCCCTTGCTTGGAAGGTGGGTGAAATTGCGGGCGAGAGGGGGTTGTTGATTGACAAGCATGGAGAGATGCAACTAGCGGGCACATGCGGTGAATGGCCTTAACTGATTCCCTGGTCTGAGATGACTCTTAAAGGGTGGTAAGTGAGTCACACACCGTTGAGCTGGGACGAAATGTGCATGTATGGTTGCGGCAAGAGCCAATCCGAAGTGAGGGCGAAGCGTGGGATCAACAAGGCTGGATTGTGTGTGCGCGTGTGTGTTTGTGTGTGTGTGTGTGTGCTCGGCCCACTCTGTTCTTGTTCTTGTTTTGAGGGACCAACCGATGAGGGGGAGATGCTGGCAACACCTCATGAGGCTGGGAGCACCTGCACTGATAGGGCTCTCCGGACGCCCCTGCCGCCCTCGCCTGGCCCCCGCCTCCTTCCGAAAACGCAAGGCCGGGACGGGCACGCTAAGCAAGTTCCGCTGGGCTCTGCGCTAGGCAGGTACCCTGTCGTGAACTTTTGGGGGTCCTTTTGGGGGTCCTTTTGTCCTTCACTTCTTCTCATCCCGTCAAAATAATCGACCAGGCAGCCCCGAGCGGATGATACGGCAACGCAGGACCCGATGCGAGATATGTTCCGTTGCAGCGCGACTGATGCGCCTATCTGTTTGCTACCTGGCCCCTGTTGCAGGTACATGTTGACCAGTTGACCGGATGATCGATCACGAACGCAGCACAACTCGAGTGAGTGTGCGGCGGATGGCTGCGGAGGCACGCAAGCCTCCCTGATCGCTGAAGATGTTGGTATGTACTTCGTATTGTCCTCGATCCAGTCAGAGGCTGCACGGCTAACCGCCAAGGTTTAATTGACTTTGTCTCGGTGTCCCGGAGTTTGTCTCCGTTCTTACTACGTCGTGCAATGTACTGGGTCGTCAAATCGTGCAGTGCGATTACATGATCACCACCCTACTTGCACTACACACATCGTTCAGAGTGCTAGGCGGCACCAATTGCTTGCCTTCGATCCATCCATCGTCTCTCGGCGTGACAAAAGGAGCTAGCAAGCAAGGTGCTGTGGGGTGTTGCCCGCGCGTTCCGGCAACAAAGCGGGATGGACCCCTGCAGTGGGACTTGCAACTCGACATGCATGCAACATTACTCTGCTCCTCAAGGCAGCCGCCCCCAGTTTTAATGCCTCGACACACTCGAGGCAACATGCACGCAAGGAAACGCAAGGCAACGAGAATCCAGGCCTCGCCGGCCGATACATCCAGTCATCCACCCACCGCCCCTGTGGCTCATCACAAGTGGAACTTTGCAAAGGGAGGCGAGGACCCCCTGGCTAGGTCTCGCTTTGGACTAGAGGGGTGCACTTCTCGCACACTGTACGGCCGTCCAACGTCTAAGACTTGATATGACTCTCACCAAATTGATCTGAGCCAGCGGGCTCCATGGGCTTGCTCTAGTACCGGATCCTGGCCGTCATTACTCCATACGGTACCCAGGCAACTTGGTAAGCAAGTTAGGTAGATGGTTTTGTCACTCCGCCACATTGTAATTTATTGTTCCACCTTTCCTCTTCTGCTCTTCTGCTCTTCTACTGATGGACTCAGTCATACTGTAATAGCACGCAAGGCGACAAGGCGACAAGGGTATATAGAAGTAGACCTGTCGTTGCGTCACTCAACGGCCTGAGGCTTCATTCACTTCTCTCGTTCTTCCGCCTAGACTCATCATGAGTGACAACTTTATGCTTCCGCTCACAGGCACAGGCCTCGTCGTGGTCGCATTGTCCGCTTCACCCGCCATCCTCGCAATTCTCACACAGTTTCGTAATCGAACGCCTAAAGACAACTTTTACGAGGATCCCGATGGCAAAGCCACCCCCGAGAGTATTGCCAAGTTCTCGAACCGCAAGATCAAGGCATCAGTTCTCCTCCTGTCTGCAATCGGAGCTGGGACGTCAATTGCCATTTCTGTTCTATCTACTCTCCAACAAGATAAATATGGCTTGTTCCTGGAAAACTGGCTAATCACGGCTTCGTGGGTGAGTTTCCAAGCCATGGACGCAACACGCGAAAAGAATGGTCAACTGATATCACAATCTTGCAGGGTCTGATCCTCATTCATGCCATCTCTCTCGGCGCTCACCACTCATCGGTGCGATCGCACGACTTGGGACTGTGGCTTTTTGCCTCTACCCTCATCGTTACATCCCTGTCCACCACTCAGCTCACCCGATCGCTCCGGCAGGTACCTGACAGCAAAGATCCCATCATTATTCTCCGCGCGATCAACACCGCCACTGTTTTCATTCTGAGCTTAGCTAGCATTCTGATCCCGCGGCGACCAGATGTCTTCTTCAAGGATAGCAAGGTTGATCGTCAATGGACTGTCTCAGCGCTCAGTAGATTCACTTGGACCTGGGTAGAGCCTCTGCTTCGCCACGCTTCCAAGAAGAATGACCTCGATGCCGCTGATATTCCCCAGCCCGATCTCAAGCTCCGGTCCGAGGATTTGAAAAACAATTGGGATACCTTCAACTTTCAGGGTGGCCTGCTGCGCTCCTTGATTTGGGCGTACAAAGGTGGTGTTGCCTTTCAGTGGGGAGCGACTATTTTTCGATGTTTCCTGGGCATTGTGCCATTCTGGATCATGTTGCGCATCATCAGAATTCTCGAGAGGCGAGAGACCGAGGGTACGCCCACTCTAGAACTTTGGTCCCTAGTCATCTGGATGTCAATTCTGAATTTCCTCGACGCGGTAAGCTCTCTTGATTCTAACTTCTTTTCATCGGGACTCACATTGTTATTAGTGGATCGAAGGATGGGTTTTCTGGTACTCCTTTGCGGATATGGCTCTGCCCATCCGAGCTCAACTGTCGACCCTGATCTTTGAGAAATCGCTACGACGCAAGAATGTCAAAGCTGTTGAGAAATCCAAGGCCACAGCCGGTTCCCAGGCTGACGCGAACAAAGACGGCGCTACGAAAGATGAAGACGAACCATCCGAGGACTCGAGTGTCCTCAAGTCTCGCCAAGCCATTGTCAACCTTGTTGGCGTCGACGCTCAACGCATATCCAATTTCTCTGCGTACCAATTCATGATTATCAACAGCTTTGCCAAACTCACCATCTTCTCCACCTTCCTGGTGCAACTGATTGGATTGATTCCATTCACTGTCGGCATTCTGGCTTGGGCTCTCACCCTACCCGCCAATGGCTACCTTTCTAGGATGCTCATGTCCAAGTCTGAGAGCTTGATGAAACTCCGGGATGAGAAATTGGCCGTCGTCAACGAAGCTCTTCTGGGAATGCGGCAGATCAAGTTTTCCGCGTTGGAGGCGAAATGGGAGAATCGCATTCGCGTTATGAGGGAGAGGGAGCTGAGAACACTCTGGAAGCTTTTCCTTGCTGATACCGGTCTCTTTGCCTGCTGGGTTGTCAGTCCGATTCTCCTGGCCGCTACATCACTTGCCACGTATGCTATTATGCACGGTCGGCTGTCACCCTCGGTCGCTTTTGTTAGTATTGGCATCTTCAAGGCCTTGGAACTCACACTTGGAGCTCTCCCAGAACTGATCACCATCGGAGTTGATACCCTTGTCTCCATCAAGCGAATCGAAGAGTATCTTAATGGCCCCGAGATGGTAAATACCCTTTCGGCGGGATCCGAGGTTGGGTTTGACGACGCCTCGATCTCTTGGCCGGTCGACGAGAAGACTACGGATGAGGACAGATTTATTCTTCGAAATCTGAGCTTCACATTCCCCACTGGCGAACTCTCAGTCATCTCAGGAAAGACAGGAACAGGAAAGAGTCTTGTACTTGCTGCAATTCTTGGAGAGACGGACTTGCTGGAGGGTCATATTCGCGTCCCAACAACCCTTAGTCCCGCTCAGCGCCTCGACAGTGAGGCGCATCTTGGCAACTGGATCATTCCAGGCTCGGTGGCATACATCAGCCAGACCCCATGGCTCGAGAGCGCTTCTTTCCGGGATAACATTCTCTTCGGTCTCCCTTTCATTGAGGAACGGTACAACAAAGTCATTGAGGTTTGTGCACTGAAGAAGGACCTCGGAATTTTGACAGATGGCGATAAGACTGAGCTTGGCGCCAACGGTATCAATTTGAGTGGTGGTCAGAAATGGCGCGTTACGCTGGCTCGAGCTGTTTACTCTCGAGCCGAGATTCTCGTCATGGACGACGTTTTCAGTGCTGTTGATGCCCATGTCGGCCGCCACATCTTCGAGAAGTGTGTTACTGGCGAAATTTGCAAAGGAAGAACTCGGATTCTTGTCACTCATCACGTTGCTCTGGTCCAGTCCAAGACCAAGTTTATCGTTGAGCTTGGCGAAGGTAGCATCTTGCACGCTGGGCTAGTTTCTGACCTCACTCGAGACGGGATCATGGACGAGATTGTTCAACACGAGCAGACGGAACAGGAAATCATGGACGACGAGACAGCAGAAGCCTCTACCGTTGTCAACTCGGAGGAGGCTTCGGTCACAGACTCTGCTGACAATGAAGAAAACAACACGTTGCACAAGGTTGCTTCCAAGGACGCCAAACAATTCATCCAGGAGGAGACTCGTGAGAAGGGCGTGGTCAAAAAACACGTATACTTAACATACCTGAAAGACAGTGGCGGCTGGCGTCTTTGGGCCCTCTCCGCGGCCATTTTCCTCAGTTATGAATCCGGAATTCTTGGTATGTTGAATAAGCCTCCTGAATTTGGTAGCGTCTAATATGTGTAAATAGGTCGTGCGTGGTGGTTGCGAATTTGGACTGGACAGTCGGACGATGATCTCTCAAAAGTCAACCTTCAGGATGAACATGGTTATGCCTCTGCCTTTACCATCCAACAACAACCGTTCCGCTCCCCCTCCAATCTGCATGCCGCCGAGGCTCAGCATGATCTCTCCTACTATCTCTGGATTTACATCATCATCTCCATCGTCACGGCTATTCTTGGAACACTGCGATTCTTCTGGGGCTTCCTTCTGGCCTTGAAGGCTAGCAGGGCGCTCTTCAACAAGATGCTGTTTACTGTTCTACATACTCCCCTGCGATGGCTGGACACCGTCCCCGTGGGTAGGATTTTGAACCGTTTCACTTCAGACTTTAACATCATCGATAACCGCATCTCCCTGGACATCACTCTGTTCTTCGCTAACCTGCTTGCGCTGGTCGGTGTCTGCGTCGCTGCTTTCTTCGCGTCGGGCTATGTCATCCCCCTGGCAATTGCCCTCCTCGGCGCTGGCATGATGATTGCAAAGTTATATCTCCACGGCGCCCGACCCCTGAAGCGTCTCGAGAGCACCGCAAAGTCGCCCGTCTTTGAGCTCTTCAACGCAGCACTTGCGGGCGTATCTACGATTCGCGGCTTCCGAAAGACGCGTGTCTATGTCGAACGCATGTACAGCAACCTCGACAGCTGGGACGTCATCACCTCGTACATGTGGCTCGTCAACCGATGGATGGGCCTCCGCATGGCCCTTGTCGGCACGCTCTTCTCGACCATTGTCGGATTTATCGTCATCCTCAGCCCCAGCATGGACGCCGCGCTGGCCGGCTTCACCCTCTCGTTTGCGCTCGAATTTGCCGAGAACATCCTGTGGACAATCCGCAATTACGCCAACATGGAGCTCAACATGAACTCCACGGAGCGTGTCGTCGAGTACACGGAGCTGGAGACGGAGTCGCTTGGCGGTGAGGAGCCCCCTGCTGCATGGCCGAGCTCTGGTGCTATGGAAGTGAAGGACCTCGAGGTTTCGTATGCTTCTGATCTGCCGCCCGTTCTTAAGGGTATCAGCTTCAAGGTCAACAACAACGAGCGGGTCGGGGTCGTCGGCCGCACTGGTGCCGGAAAGTCTTCGCTGACCCTCGCACTCTTCCGTTTCTTGGAGGCGCGTTCGGGCAGCGTCTCTATTGACGGCGTGGATATCTCCAAGATCAATCTTCACAGCCTTAGATCTCGTCTTGCCATCATTCCCCAGGTAAGCATGCCTCCATCGTATCGAGCCTTCTCTATAGTCTAACCAACTCATAGGACCCCGT
Organism: Dactylonectria estremocensis; assembly: GCA_020744375.1. NCBI lineage: Eukaryota > Fungi > Ascomycota > Sordariomycetes > Hypocreales > Nectriaceae > Dactylonectria > Dactylonectria estremocensis. The sequence goes on from JAGMUU010000004.1 coordinate 2,349,860, forward strand.
GTTATTCTCTGGAACTGTCCGATCCAATCTTGACCCCTTTGACGACAACACCGACGAGGAACTCCGCGATTCCCTCGCCCGCGTCCACCTGGTCGGCTCGCAGCCCGCAACGCCCGCCAACGAGCCTGCCACAGCACCCGTTTCTGCTGCGACGTCGACGCTTACACCCAAGAACACCAACATCTTCCGCGATCTGTCGAGCCCCATCTCCGAGTCCGGCGGCAACCTCTCGCAGGGCCAGCGGCAGCTGCTCTGCCTGGCCCGTGCCATCGTCGCCCGCCCCAAGATCATGGTTCTCGACGAAGCCACGTCGGCCGTCGACATGGCTACCGACGCCCTCATCCAGCGCAGCATCCGCGAAGAGTTCACCGACAGCACCCTCGTCGTCATCGCCCACCGCCTCAGCACCATCGCCGACTTCGACCGTATCCTTGTCCTGAGCGACGGCCGCGTCGCTGAGTTCGGCTCCCCGCGCGAGCTCTGGGATAAGGAGAACGGCGTCTTCCGCGACATGTGCGAGAGCAGTGGCGAAAAGGAGAAGCTGAAGAAGACTATCTTCGGCGACGAGTAAGCTATACATGAAGCAAGAAAAGTTTTGGATTTGTTTATTTTGGTATCGACACATTGGATACTACGTTCGAGTTCATCATGCATTATTTCATGTTTCAGTTATTCATTTCCTTTTTTAATCGGAGCGGCAAGTCTTGCTCCCAATATCTCAAGCTCAGTGTTCAACGGAAGAAAACAATACATCACATATTTCAAATGGCACACATTTTTGTCCAATCTTTTTGTATTCATAAAGTGATATCATAACATCGTTACTCCAAACTTGGTCAATCTTTCCTTCCCAATCTTGATCAAAATCTCCCACAACCGGTATCAGAAGGAGGGAAGTATACTGGTAAGGAAATTACGCGCATCCCATCAAGGCAAAACCTAGCTTATGCTGTGGCCCTAGTCACGGATGCTGTCCGAGTCGTCATACTTGTCGCCAGCGTCCCTCTCTTCCTCTTCGTCCTCCCAACCGTCAGGGATAGAAGAAGTGATGTAGTTTCGGAAGCCGCGGCTCATCTTGACAACGGCCCGGAGGTGCTTCTCCTCAAGCAGGATGCGCTCCGATTTCTCCTCCTGGGATTCGCTCTCTGCCAGGGCGAGAGCCGTCTGCATGGCATTACGGATCTCGCGGCCGTTCCACTTGAGGTTGCGAACTTCGCGGCTGTTCCAGACGAAGTCGCGAGCCGCAGAGGAGATGTGGATGAGGTCATTTGAGTCACGAGCGAGACGGTCAAAGTTGTTGGTCCAAATGCGTTCGCGATCCTCGTCTCGCAGGTTCTTGTAGTGCAGGGCAACGTGGATTCGGCTCAAGAAGGCCGGGTCAAAGGACTGAACGCGGTTGGTGGTGAGGAACAGAACACCGCGGTAGTACTCAAGAGCACGGAGGAAGACGGAGACAAGGCCGTTGCGAGAGATATCCTTGGAGCGACGGCGTTCGAGGTAGACGTCTGCTTCGTCGAGGAGCACGAGGGCGCCATACCGCTGGCCGAGTTCGAGGAAATAGCTGAGATTGGCTTCAATGTTGTATGAGTCAACACTCAGATCACCGCTGGTGAGTGAGATGAGTGGTCGGTTGGTCAGCTCGGCGACGCACTCAGCGGTGCAAGTCTTGCCGACACCAGGGGCACCGTGGAGGAGGAAGATGCGGCCCTCGCCCTTGTTCTTCACGAAATCATTACCCCAAGGCACAACAATTCCAGAGCCTAGATCAGTAGCAAACTTGCCAATCAGAGCCTTGACCGTCATCTTGACCTCGTCGTCGAGAACAAGATACTTGAAGGCATCCTTGTCCGTGACAACCGGCGACAGGTTGGCGATGTTCAGGTGGCCCCATCGACGGTCGCCGAGGATGAAACCCGGAATAGTGTTGCTAGAGACGAAGAAAAAGAGATCGCTGTCAGGTGGGGTGTCATGAATGGGATCAAGGTCCTCGAAGTGGAGAAATTGACTTTCCGTGTTCTTGGAGCGGTCCGTCGAGCAGGCATGACATCCACACCGAGGTTGGTTCCTGGGGAGATGATCCTTGGCCGGGGGTGCGGCCTGGTTCATAGAAGGAGGTCGATGGTAGCGGGCCATGCCGCGCATGGCATCCGGACCAAGATTATAGTAGGTGTCGAAACCAGGGGCATCACAGATGACACGGCCTCGCATGAAACCCGTGGGACCTCGAGATTGGCGGTTTCCGGATCCAGAGTTGACGAGGAGGCCCTCGTACTCCATGTAAGTCGGCCGCTTGAGAAGCCCCCAGTACAGCTTGCCCTGTTGGATGCACATCTCTTTCATGGTGAGGCCGCCCTGGGCATCGAGATCCTCGGGCCAGAGTGAGGCGGGGATGACGGTGAGGCTTCCAATGGCCTGCTCGCCAATCCAGGGAGAGACGTTGAAGCTGTACATGTAGCGGTTGACCTTTGTTCCATTGGTCTCGATCATCCAGCAGTTGACCTTGTAGACATCGTACGGGCTGTAGGCATGCTGGTTGACACGGACACTGCTAATCACGTAAGGGGTCCAGATGTCGTATCGCTTGGCGTAGATAACCTCGCCGGGCTTAAGAAGCAGCCAAAAGTACTCGAAGGTGGCCATCGGGACCTCGAGAGCATGGCGTGCCTCCTCTCGGCGGATCTCTTCGCCAAGATTCAGCTCGAGGAAGCCAAGAAGGGCGTCAATATGCCTGGCAGTAGTGGCAGCGTACTCGGGAGTGTGAGAGGCAGGCTGGTTGTCGCGGTGCTCGGCGAGCTCGCGGCGGTGGTGATAGAGAACGCGATAGGGGGAGTTGATAGTGACAGTGTTGCCTTCGAGGTTGATGTAAGGGTAGTAGGCAACGACGGCCTTGAGGGCGTTGATGAGGTGCTCCGAGTGAATGGTCATGAATGGGCGGGCGATCTCAGGAGGGGCAGCCTCAAGATCTTCCTCCTCTTCTGACAGGTAGTCATCGCACCGATAGTCAACCTGATCAAAGGTCTCGGTGATAGGGCGATCGGTCTGGCCGGGACCGCCTCGGGTGCGGTGGTGACGGCGGCGGCGGCGGGACCCACGAGAAGCCTTTGGGGTGAAGACCTTTGTGACGATCTCAATGACGGGCTTCTCTGTGGGGTTGTAGGCTTCATCGCCATCGTCGCCCTCGAATTCGGGGAGATCTTTGAAGGGCTGGGTGCTGTGGCGGTCTGTGTGGGCTGTTGTCAGCGCAAGGTTCTATGAGTATCCAGGGTCTGTTGAATACTTACACTCAACGACCTGATCATCCCAGCCAATGTACTTGAGGACATGAAGAACATCTGGGACCTGGCCATCGACTTTAAGGACGGTCTTGTGCCGGGGAGGACCTGGAGGCGGCCTCCTGCGCCTGGGTAGTTGCTCAAAGCTCGCGATAGAGCCGTCGTCGCTGAAGTCGTCGCCATCGTTGACAACGCGTATCTCGTGAACTCGAGTCTCGGAAGCAGTGATTTCCTCCATAATGGTCATGGGGGTATGGCAGAGGCAGAGAATAGGCAGGACAGGTCGGGTTTGGTACAAGAATGAATGAACGAGAAGGGTTGGAAGCGAGGCGTGGGGAGGTGAACTATGGAAGGGTAGAATGAGGAAGTAGTGTAGTTGCGGAAGGAAGGAGTGAGGATGAAGGATTCAAGCACGGGGACAATCCGAGGTGTCTTTATACGACAACATCGACAATCTTGCATAGGTACCTAGGTAGGTACCTAGGTAGGTAGGTAGGTAGCTATCTACCGGAGTAAGTGGAGAGCGCCGCGCAGGGCCTCGTGCTGCCTCGACTTCCTGTGGGCAGTAGTCTCCAGTTAGCTCAGCCCCATGGAGGCAGCAATGGCCTCATGCCTAGTTGCTGACCATTCGAAACTGAGGGTTGCATTGTACAAGGACGGACCATGAGGTGTTCAGTACCACCAAGTACTAGGTACTAGGCGCCACACACAGCTTCGTGCTAACACATGGAAGAGTATAGGCTAGGATGCATCAGCCCCCCAGCAGTCCCCAGGCATCACGTCGCGGTAGTGATTGGAGGTGTTCGGGTTTGAAGAGCCGAGTTGGGATTGGAGTCGAAGCAAGTAGAGGCTACAGAAGGCCGTGAAGAAAGCCCGTGCCAATCAGTGGACACGGCACACACCCTAAGTCCCTAACACCCTGGCCTCAGCCCTGTTTCGCTGCGGGGAAGCCCCATTGCACCTTGTCCAAGTACCTGTAAGAGGGAGGGAGGTCACCGCTACGCTACGCCGACACAGCCCCTCGCTGCAGCCTAAACACCATGATGCAGTGATGCAGTGATGCAGTGATGCAAGTCGGTGGGCACATTCCGTCTCGCAGTGTAGACTACATTTCGGTCCCAATACATGTGATGCATATCTCTAGACTCGATTGCAGATTAAAAAAGTGCAAGAGTGCTTGCAGCATCAAAGTGCACATTCACGGTAGCTACTTAAGCTACTTACCAATTTGTTGAAGTAATGCGTACTCCGTAAGCGCATGGAAGTCCTTCCTCATCACTGGCCCTAGGCATTCACGAGGCACCCGCTGTGCTCAAAGCTGGGTCGCCCTTTGGTGAGCCTTGAGAGTTTGCGACGACCAGTGCAACCACTACCTATCTCATGGGCGGCACTTTCCGTAAATTCCATTCAGCAACTCGAGTCACCCAGCAGCACCTACTCTACATGGTCGACTTCATACACGGTGAAGGAGCGCCAGACCAGTCAAGGGACGTCTCAGTAGTTGAATGTGTTGAATTGCATGAGGAATGGCTAGTGCTAAGGCCGAATGAAGGCCATTCATCTCGACTCTCATCGTGTACAAAATACGTTGATGAATGGACAAACCCGTGTCCTCACAACCTGGGTCACCACAATGCCACCAACTACTCTGATGCATTTATCAATCCTTCCTATACTATCTAGGAGTCCAGCAAACAATGAAGAGTATGGAAATACCCGGTATCCTAGAACTCCAAAAACGCCTTCCTTCCATCTTTCCCTGATAATGTAATCGTTTCATCTGCTCTGGGAACAATCTCATCCTCAAGTCCCCGCGCTCCTCGCACTCGATGTTACGTTGCTCGCGTGCGCCAGCAGAAACTTGCAGCACGTCAACGTCAGCTTGCACGCCTTAGTCCACCCATCATCCTGCGCAATACCCAATTTGATACTGACGTCCCCAATCTTGTCCCCGTCAATCTTGTATGGCAGGCGCAACGGGTTGCCCGTCGCCTCGGTTTGGCGGTGCACAAAGGCACCGAGTTGCCGTACTAGCTCCAGGAATCCCACCATGGCGTTGTCGAACCGACGATGCATAAATGTCAATCCAAGTGGCATATCTCCGGAACTGAATAGTTCTAGGACATGCTTCTTGAGTGGAGGCTGAACCATCCGCGCCCCTAATCGGCTTGACGAGGGACTAGGCGTCTCGTATCGGACAATCTTTGACGTACTTCCCATAGGCTGCGGGTCATATCCATCAAACCTGTACCCGAGCTTCTCTGCCACTGTCACAAGCAGGAGCAGTGCGTGGCCCCACGCCGCATTGATCTCGGGCCAATCCACTGGTTTGTTCGATAGTCGTCCCAGTCGCAAACCGTTGATAGTCGCAAAGCTGCCATCGTGGCTGATACAAAACGTGTCGTTATAAACGTTGGATCGTTGGAGTTTCTCCAGTAGTTGCGAGTCGTTGAGGAATTTGGCGTTGACGCTGTCCCTTTCCGATTGGAAGTCGGCCATCTTGGTGGCAAACGCATTGCGCTCCCTCCAGAACTTCTCCTCTTCCTTGTCCAGCTGCCGTGACTCCTCCTCAAGGGCCACAATCTCTTCATCCAGGGCATCCTTTTCGCCTTCCAACTTCTTCAACTCTTCCATAGCTGTTGCCCTGTCTTGTTCTGCCTTCTTCAGCGCCTCCCCCTGGGCTTTGATCTCTTCCTCGCTCGGCTGGTCCGCCTTGACTTCCTTGAGATGTCTCACATACGTGTCCCTCTCCTTCGAAGCCACGTCCAACTTTTTCTGTAGGCCCTCCACAAGCATATCGGTGCACTCAACACATATTGGATGATCTATGTCGGAGCGCGCGGAAAGAATCTCGAATAATCGGTTGATCCTGTCCATCTCATCCCCCTTGGGTCCGTCGGCGTCATCACCGCCTCTACTAGTGCTTGCGCGTCGAAGCTTCGGGGGTGTCGGTGGCAGCTCTACCGCTGGTGTTTGCGGTCCGCCCATTTGCGACTCGGTCAGGTAGATAAAGGACATGGCGGAATCGCGCGGGTTGCCGCCATGGTTGCGCCTGAAGATGGGGGCGCTCGCATTTCGTGAGATTTTGTCGTAGAGAGACCTACGTGCTTGCCCCTGAGGCTGGGCAACCGGTGGGCGGGGAGAGGGCGATTTCTTGGGGGTCAGTGGCGAGGATGAAGCTGCAGAAGTGCATGGTTAGCCATTCGCAAGGCGAACCTAGGAGAGATGCACTCACCGATGAGGAGGTCGTAGGCAGCTGGGTTCAGATCCTCGAGTGAGCTGTCCAGCTTAAGGGGCTGGCGGCACTTTTGACAAGTCATGTTGGATGCTAGCATCGCATATCTTCACGCAGTCGAGGTGAGCAATCGAGGAAAGAGTTGTGGGTTTGGTCACATGCAGGAGACTCCAAAGATGATGTTGAAGGCCAGACCAACTTGAGCCCCACCAGCCCAGATGACGTTGTAGCTTAGAGTCCACCAGTGTGGCCTAGGCAGCCGGGTCCCAGGCACCTACCTGCAAGTGTTGCCACTTGAAGCTACACTACCAGCTAAACTGTAGCAATCCCTTGCTTGTAGCTTTGCTTTGATGGTATATTCGAATGATTTTTGCCGTTGGCCTTTGCAGCTCCGGCAGGGCTTGTTAACTCACTGCAACTTGCCTCCCCTGCAGCGCTGAGGAGTGGGCACACCAACCCTGGAACTAAGACCCCAAACTGCTTTACGCGTCTCCATATCGCAATTGCTGCTGGGCGCGTCGTCGTGTTGCCCCTCCAGTTGCTCCCCCAACCATCGTTACAACATCCCCAGACCACAGGAAGCCAGGACCTCGCGAAGTCACCCCTCCACGCATAGCTTCCGATCGCGCACTGCGACCATCATTATCGGATGTTCTCCAGCCAGAATGGAGCCTCCGGTAAAACGACGCCGTCAGGGCGCTTCGACTTTCAGGTCCAGCTTAGGGTCCAACAACGAAACCGAAATCGACGAATTGGCCGAACCCTCCCTTCCTCCTTCTCCAGATCAGGGCTACCAGTTGGCTGTTAAGCGCGCCCAAGCGAATCAAAGACTCAATGCAACAATGGCACACATTATTGAGAAATACAGCCAGAATTTCGACGGTATTGGGGATGAAATCGATATGGAAACCGGAGAAATTGTCGTCAATAATGGTCATTTGCGTGGCATGCGCCACGAGGGCGACCTTGGAGGTGGTGACTACGAAGATGGCGGCGAGGGCGACGATGACGATGAGGGTCTCCTGCTCGAAGATCTCATCGAAGACTCTTCCGATGGCGAACAAGTGGACGACAGGGAAGTCCAAGACTCAGACGAAGTCGACAACGAAGGCGATGACCCCAAAAGTTCCTACGAGGCCGAAGGGGGTGTAGAGATCATGGCAGTGGAGGAACACCAAATCCCTACCACGTCCAATTCTCTATTGCCACTTGGTGGCCCCGGGGGCTCAACATGCCAGGTGGCGCAATAGGTGCTCAACTCGGGGCTCTCGCATCTCTTCTCCCCAACGGATATGGAGGAGGCATCTTCATAGGCTTTCTACCTGGCCTTGGCGCCCCTCCTCAAGGCTTGGAGGCTTCCAAGCTGACCAGCGGCATCCCGCCTATCAATCAGAACCCGCATCCCATGATGATGGGACCTTGGGGCATGCCTGGCCTTCTTCCGCAGCAGACCTGGGGCCAGCTGGGTGTCGCAAATCAGCAGCTACCGCTCCCAACGCCCCATGTTTCAACTGAAAAGACCCCAAAACCCAAGGGGGAAAGATACAAGTTCCCAACACAATTTGGTGATACTTCGATTTGGGCCCCTCACTCCCGACAGCAAGATGACAACACGCCGGCTCCTAAACGAAGGGCTGGTAGACCGGCCAAATTGCAAGATCAAACTACACCTGTGCAGCGCTCAGCTACGGCCAGCCAAAGCAGCAGCTGGGAAGATACAGATGCAACAGGGAGCGGTCGCGACGAGCAAGAAGCTAGCAGGAGGTCTGGCCGAGTTAGGAAGCAAGTCGAGTATATGGGAAGGGTCTCCTGGCAGGAAGCAAGCAAAGAGCTTGAGCTCAATTCTAGCCCAAGCAGTCAACCATCAGGATCAGACAAAAATGCGAGCCAAGAGGGTATTATCACGCCAAAGTCGTCTCAACAGGTCCAAGATGCTACGAAGCCAAAGGATACTGCTGAAACTGAGTTGCGCCGAGTTATCCCAGATTCGCAGGATTCGGCAACACCCCCCGCAAGCAGTGCTCCTCAGCCATCTCAACCACAACAAACCCCCAAAGAGGGCCAGAAGGATTTATGGGCCACCATTTTCAGTGGCAGTGGTGTCGACCCTGCTTTGAACCTCTCTGATGATGAAGCTCCTCTACCAGTCTTGGATTACACACCCGCAGAACCACATGCGGAAACACAGACACATGAACTTGATTTGGAACATGTTGGTCTGGAATCACTGGCAACTCCCGGTGTGTCAAAGGAACGGGGCGCCATTCGTGCAACAAATGGACCCAGCTTCAACCCAAACTCCGAGCCCAAACGGAAAACTCGGCCGCCGGGAAAGGATTCAGCATCCCCTGCTACATCTTCTGGCTCTAAAAGACCTATTGGTCGCCCGAAAAAAGAATCTGAGTCGCCTGCCGTTATATTGGGCTCAGAACAACCAGTTGGTCAGCTGCAAGAGGATTCCACCCCCGGCGTATCCATTGAGCCAAAACGAGCAAGTCGTCGTTTAAGAAACAAGCCTGAAGCGCAAGCGCAAGCGCCTGCGCCTGCGCCAGCCACCAATCCGAAACGAAAAGTTGGTCGGCCAAGGAAGGTTGCTGAACCGCCTGCCGCAATCCCTCCCCGGGAGATAGAAAACCTACAGATATCATCCCAGGGCTTGGCCGAGGCCGTGCCTTTACCTGACCAAGCTGCTACTGTAGAGGGTGCACAGAACCAAGGATCAGATCCTCGCCAGATGCTCACATCCCCCGTGTTGGAAGCTGTAACTGAGCTGCATATGTCTACACTGGGGGATCTGGAGGAAACACATGGGGCAAGTCATAGTTGGCCAGCCACCAAAGCAATTCCAGCAATATCAGCAGCTGAAGACACCCTGCCCCTGTTGGCTGACGACACGATGCCTCTACTGGCTGACGAATCTCTACCAGTTGAAGATCCGCTGCCTGTGACCATTGAAGACGCACCACCTCCACAAACTAAAAATATCACACCACAACTAGTTGATGAAAAGATATCTCAGCTAGCCGCGAACAAACAACCTCGGCAAGCATCAACCCCAAAAAGAAAAATGGCTCCTTTCCATGAAGTATCGCAAAACACACCGCAAAAGCCTTCTCAAACACCTTCCCGGTCTTCTAAACCCAGTACTCCCCGATTTACCGCCATCCGCACCACCCGGGCCCCTTCATCGCGCCGCTCCATCCTCTCCCTCGTCTCGGCAGATTCAGACTCGGACAACGACGAGCTCGGCCGTGACCACCCCCGCCGCCCAGATCTCTCCGTGACCCGCAGCTCCGTTGCTTCGAAAATCAAGGCCTGGCGGTCGAGCGCTCTGACGACCGAGGCGGCCCGCACGCCGGTTAAGAAGCGGCATGGCGAACCTGTGAGTCCGGGAAGCGTAATCAAGACGCCGGGGGGGACGGTCAGGACATGTGGGATTGGCGGTTATCAATGCGGTCGGGACTTCTGCTTCACTTGTCTGTAACACAGCTACTCTACGTATGAAATGCCCTGGCGGACGATAGCACTAGCTTGTCCGTAGTATCTGGCATCATCCAGTAACGCAGAGACGAAACTAGAGTGGCGGGCACGAAAGAGCAATATCATGAACCGCTTAGGTTTACTAGGTTTCATCGCTATTTCAAAGACTACCTGTAAACTTACAAGCTCGAGTTGAAGTATCAAAGTTTGCGTCCCAAAAAACATGCACTGGCTGTCTTTCCGCGCGCCCCTGGAACGCCAAAGACCCTGTCCTAATCCATCGCCGGAAAGCCTCTCAAGGCCGGAATTATCCCCATCCATCCCGCAATCACGGGATGAGAGATTCTCGTGGAGAAGCCGGCGAGCCGAGCCACCTTCATGTTGAACCTCAAAACATCATCGCGAAGCTGAAATCTCCACTGTAGTATCGAGTCCCAGCCGGAAAGTAGACCATACGCCGTCGCGAGGAGGGGAGAGAAGACATTAGTTTGGTCTTTTCCGAGCTAGAAATCCAATCAAGGGTGTGAAGGCGACTCGAGAAGGACCACCGGTCCAGGGTATCATGGGTGAGGGGGGATGCCAGATGGTGGAAATCGCGGATGATATGGATATCGGGAAGTCGGGAGTATGGGGGTTCCGAGCGCTTCTCAGGGCTTCGAGGCGCTGCCATTGGCGTTGGCAAGGTGCTGCTTGAAGACCTCGGGGTCACGGACTGGGTCGAAATAAGGGTGGGCTTGGGCCTCCTTTGCGGTCAAACGTTCCTAGGTACAGGTCAGTGGTGCTGGTCGACGACAGGAGCACATGGAAAGGGTCGGACCTGGTGGTCATATCGCAGCAGCTTATCGAGGAAGTCAATGGCTTCATTAGTAACAAAACGCTGGTTCTCTGAGTTGACGAAGCTGTGCCACGGCTTCTTCTGGAAACGTCCAAGGATGTCGTCGTACTGGGCATCAAGTTCGATCTCGTACTTGTCGAGGTAGTCGAAGAGGTCATCAGTTCCTAGCACCTTGGCGATTTTGACGAGCTGGTCCGCGTTGCTATTGCCGTGGAAGAAGGGCTCCTTGCGGAAAATCATCGAGGCAAACATGGCACCCAAGCTCCACATGTCAAGGCTGTAGTCGTACTCCTGGAAATCAACCAACAGCTCAGGACCCTTGAAGTAGCGGGACGCAACGCGAACATTGTACTCGGTGCCAGGGTGGTAAAACTCGGCCAGGCCCCAGTCAATGAGACGCAGCTGGAAAACGTCAGTCATCTGAAGAACGGGAGGGGGGACGAGTACGGTTAGGGAAGTGCGGTACAAACCTTTCGGTTCTCATGGTCGATCATAACGTTGTGAGGCTTCACATCTCGGTGCATAATACCCTTGCTGTGACAGAAGTCAAGGGCCTTAAGCAGCTCAAGGATGTAGAATCGGACGTCGATGTCATTGAACTTAGGGTACAGGCTTCGGAAGTCGGTGTTGTTGACATGCTCGAAGATGAGAGAAGGCGTCTTACTCTATCCATAGACAGTCAGTAAGGGAGTAAGGGATGATGCGTTGGGACCATAGACGATAGCGCAGGGAAGGGAGAACGGACCTGTGAATCTCGGACGACATCGAGCAGGGCAACAACGTTGGGACCACCAGCGAGGTTCTGGAGGATCTTGATCTCTCGCTTGATCTTCTTCTTCTTGACGGGCTTGAGCACCTTTACGACGCACTTCTGGTAGTTGACGATATTGATGCCCTCGAAAACCTCCGAGTACTTGCCACGACCTGGGCGCCAAAGGGTTAATAACTCAAGACAGAGCAGAAGGCTGTGGGAAGCGGAGACGTACCGATCTTCCTGACAACCTCGTAGTTCTCAAGGAGACCCCAGCCTGGTGAAACGAGTTAGCGAGTGCGCAGAGGCGGGCGACGGGGATACAGAAGAGAAGAGATGGCAGAAGGGGCTGAAGGGCAACTTACTGATGTTAACACTGTCGTAGTCCCAGTAACTGCGGGGCATGTTCTGATTGACATCTGCGTAGACCCGCGCCATGGTGACGGTCGGGAGGGCGTCGCGGGGCAGCGACCGGATGATACGAGGGGTCGAGAGAGCAGAAGTCGCGATCGAGGACTGAGCCTGTTGGACGAGAGGCTGCAGCGGGCACAAGAGGGAGAGGGGGCTTCGCGATGCAGCAAAGCGAGAAGGCTGGAGATGGGGGCCTAGAGGAGGGTTTGGGCGGTTTGGTGTGGTTTGCGGTGGGTTTGCGGTGGGTGACGGATGCCAAAATCGAGGTGGGATGTCCCCAGCGTGCCCAGTGAGCCCGGGCCCACTCTTGGCGTGAGGGCGGGGCCGTGATTGGACCAGATGCTTATCGATGCTCTCCGATAAGCCATTGACCTGCATCACCAGACAGACCAAGCCCGTTTTTGTCAAGACTGCAGAATTGGAAATCTGGAGAGAGCTCTAGCAAGGAATGGCAAAAAGCACGGCGAATGAACGTCGTTGACTGAGCTGAAACCAAGGCAAAGACACAGGCAGAGACACAGGTAGATGAGGGGGCAGCAGTCAGCCGTCGGCTGTCGCACGGCCAACACAGTTCGTCGAGGCACGCTTCACAATTTACACTCGCAGCTCGCTCCATTCATTACACGCACACTCTCTTGTTCTCTCGTTTCTCATCGCACGCTTCGTTCCTTGTCCGCGTTCCTTTGCCAAATTATTAGGCAGCGAAAGCCATTCAAGACTCCATTCATCGAGTCTCTTCACGAGAGCAGAATTCCTCCAACCCTTCCAAGCGTGCCCTGCCAACGCAGGAGCCATGCAAGTGCCGAGGTGTTGAGGTATCACATCATTCCCCTTTAGGCACTGCCCAAAGCACACATGCTGCATGCCTAAAACATGCGGAACAGGTCCCGCAATCCCGTTCGCGTGGTTGCCTCCTCGTTGGGGTACTAAAGCAATGACCTGTTCATTGCTAAGCAGTCAGCGGCTTGAACTAACAATGCATACAGCACACTCTTGAACAACGACAGCGTCTCTGATTTCAGAGAGAAGATTAAGTGTTCGACATGTCACGACCGTAAGACGTCACCAGCAGCCGGGGCCAATGGATCGTACGTCTCCGGTCCTGATCCGACTAAGGATGACGATACAAAAAGGTTTTCATCATTTTGAGACGACAGGAAGGGAAATCACGTCAGACTCACACTTGCATCCATCCATTCTTGCACTTTTCCTTTGCCTTACATCCTCCTTTAATGGGAATCTCATCCAAATCAGCGTCGGCGATTAGTATGCGGGTGGCTCGAATATGCATTGTTTGGATATTGCCTAATCATAGTCGAGCGAGTCCAATCCTTTGTCGACAACATCCCAGGTGCGTTTTCGTAGGTCTGGTTTCGGCTCCGGTCGCCCGCGTTTAACCCCTTTCTTCCTTTTCTTCTTGTTGTTACGGGGAGTGGTTGCAAGAGCCGACGGGTTGACTGAGACCTGTGCGTTGGGTGGGTTGGTGTCGTTCAGCTCCATAGCCTCGTCTGAAGACGACGCAACCTTGGAACGGGATTGCTTCTCTTGTTCTTTGCGGAGAGCTTCAAGCTCTGAGTGACGGAATATTTCGATTTGCTCGTCCGTCAGTGTGCGCTTCACCCCGTCTTCGTAGTAGCCAAGATCATCTTCATCTTCCCAGACATCGTAGGTCACGTCATCATGAGGTTGGTGTTCGCCCGACTGGTCCATAAAGGTGCTGCCGAATAGCGCGACAGCATCCTGCCCAAAGTGCGTCTCGTGAAAGCCGAACAGGTCGTCCTAGCTCGAAATTAGCGATCAATTTCAAGGTTGCAGGGAATGGTGCAAACAAACCTCGGAAATTGTAGGTATGTCATGTTTGGTTGCTGTGCCTACATTTTCCGCCCTGGGCATGTCTATGGCTGGACGGCACAATGCTGTCTTGATGAAGTCGCGCCTAACATGGTCAGACAAGAAAGACGCGACTTGGTGCCGCCAGAACTGGCACTGTATCACGTGCTCAAATGAATGGCCTTAGGCGTCTCAGCCTACCCTTGAGCTCGAAAGGAGGTTGACAGGATGGTCCTGAAAGAAGGGCAACCCAGGATTCTTGAAGAATCGAGAACCTGTATCGCCTGGGTCATATTGGTGTGATTAATCATCTGTTCGTCTGTTCGTCTACTTGGCTACATCATAGAGCGATTCTAGCCCTTGCGCAATCTCCTACACTGCTCGTCAAAATGGTTGTTTACTTCGATCGGAGCAAAGCCAGGGCACTTTCAAATGCTCGCACAACCTCATCATCTGTATCTGTTAGCATATTGAGCCTCACATGGACGGCCAGTTGCACACACAGTGTTGCTGTTTTTGTGCCATGTTCTCCTCAGACAGGTTAACAAAGCGTCGCCGCGTCTGCAGGCGCTTTGCTGCACGTTCGTCGTCATGCGCGGATGCTGCAGATGCCCAAACTTTGAAGTACTAAGGTTGTCGTCGGGTGTAAGCATGCTGGACACGGTTCAGAGGCAGTCATCTTACCTTGGAAAGCGCGCCTGCATCCTTCAAGATTGCCTCCTCGTGCTCGTCCGCATCATGGAGCGCCTTCTCGTACCTTGTCTCGAAGTCTTCCCAGTCAAAAGCCGGCAAGGTGCCAGGTGTGCTGGGGGTGTCAGAGCTCGCAGGCTGCTGTTCTACCCCGGGCTCCGGGGTCTTTGCGCCCGTGTGGGATTGCTTCTGTGAATCAGGCATGATGGCCTCCTCCACGATGATGGGTTTGCTTTCGTCTTCAGATTCGTGGTTTTGGCCTACGTCACCCGGTTGGGACTGTGGCATTGGTGAAGCCATGGTGGATTGCGATCCACTGCTCGCGTCCTCTCAGATTGTCGACCAAGCAACCGGGGCTGCACGACAGGGTTGGTTTGTCCACGGTACTCAGTCCCAGGGCTGGTGCACGCTCAAGAACTGCCAATTTCACATCGTCTTAGGAAACTGCGTTTGAGGTCCGAAATTTCCAATCTCTGGTGGAAATCAGGGGCATGAAAACCCTCAGATTGCGAAAGGAACTTGATTGATTAGCTACCTCGTCTTTGTGCGTGAAGAGTGCCTGTAGGTAGGTAGGTAGGTACTTGAGTTCAAGGTTGACCAGTTCGCCTGGGGCAGCAGGCACCAAAGGGTGCCTGGGGTAGGAACCTTACCTTAAGAGTCTAGCGTGTCACACTGGTCAGCCCCAAAGGTGGCTCAGCGGTTATAACGCCACAGCCTTTACCTCGTCCACCTCGTGACTTGGTGATTCCAACATCGAAGTCATCTGCCTTTCGGTTTAATCACTTCAACACAGCTGGACTTGCGATCATGTTCGTCAGCTCACGCGAAAATTCTCCCCAGAACCGGAAAAGCGTCCATATTCGTCTCAATTTGAAAACACCGCAACAACGCAACTTGGTGGCGAAACCACAGCCAACATGGATTGTGACATTTGTAACCGCAGTCATGATACCAAGCGCCTACCGTTTCTCTGTACCGTGGATGCGAGAAATCAAATTTACGAGGGCCGAATTAAGAACCTGCATCTTCTCATAGAGAACGCGGGCCTTCAGAAACAGCTCAGTGACCTCCTCGCGGATCCTACTCTCCCTACAGCCAACCGCAAGGACTCGCTTCAGGCTCAGCAGCGGCTGGCAGAGGACAGGACAACCCAAATCCTCGCCGCTGCCGACAAGCTTAGAGATGGCATAAAAGCCGCGCGGGAAGAGATCAAGGCCAAGAAGACAGCCATCACCCGCCGCAGATCAGATATCGCCGCAGTCTCGAATGGCTTAATGGAACGCAGGGCCAAGCAACAGAAGGAAGTTGAGAGGACGACCAGCATCTTCAAG
Organism: Dactylonectria estremocensis; assembly: GCA_020744375.1. NCBI lineage: Eukaryota > Fungi > Ascomycota > Sordariomycetes > Hypocreales > Nectriaceae > Dactylonectria > Dactylonectria estremocensis. Next base: position 2,365,695 of record JAGMUU010000004.1, read on the forward strand.
TATCGGTGGTCGCAAACCGCAGAAGACATGTCGGGGACTCGTGCCTTCCTGTGTAGGGAGGCAGCCCACCTTTGCGGGCTCAAGCGTGTGAACAAGGGCTCTCCGGATCAGTACGAGTATCACCTGGGAGGTCTTCCAATTGTGGACTTGACCGATATGAATTGTGAGTCGTCGTTCACGCTATCTTCTGCTTCATTACTAATGCTTCTCAGCTCTATCCCCCGAAGTCATCTCAACTTCGCTGGGCCACGTAACTCACCTCCTCATGCTCACCTCCCACTATCTCGCCCTCCGCCTTCCTGCAGCTCTCACCCTTCCTCACCGTGACCACCCGCGGCCAACCATTTTCACTCTGTCTAGCTCCTACAAGCATGGAGCTACGAGTTTCCTTAGTCAGACAGGAATCGCCAACCCTCCTTCCGACACCCGGAACCCGGAGTCTCAACACATTCCACGCCCAAGACCGCTCTATGTCGACAAGCCGCTTCCGCAACTCGCCAAGGACGATCCCGCGGCATTCTCGTACTTTATCGAGGGAGTCACTCTTCTTGCGTACGACATTGCCTGGGCTTGTAGTACTCAAGGTGTTTCTATTGGTGACAAGACTTACTTTGAAGACATCTGCAACATGGGTCGCAACTTGCATAATCTCCTCATCGACCAGCACACCAGTACTGGCAATACGGTTCCAATTCCTCTCACTCCCAAGAATCCGGACGCAGAGCCAGTGAACGACGTTGCCCAAGCAAACTGGATGGGTCGATTTTCACATGGCACGACGTTTTACTTCCTCGGTAACGCCGACGGTACCGAATTTGCAAAGAACTTCAAGTTACCCGGCCCAATGAAGCTTGCTGATAGACTCAAAAAGAAGCTGGTTGCTGAGGCCCCAGCGCCTGACTGGGAGGTTGTCGACGACGACGCATGGAAGATTGAGGACGGCCCTGACATCGAGAGTAACACTACAAATGATCGGTCTACAGAAGGCAAGAACTCTCCTCATAGAGGGTCAAGCGGTTGGATGAAAGTGAAGAACAGATGACGTTGGGATATATCTTGGCAATTACTTAATTTGATTCAGGTATATCTATATAACTAGTCCGCTGTTTTCTCTATCAGGATGCCTAACTATGCATCAAATCTTACAGTACTTGTAAATCAACAAAACAATAACAGTACTCTAGGGCCCAGATCTATCATATATTTCCAGGTTTGTCCTCGTGTTTAGTCGCCAGAGGTGTCGAGGTAATGCACAACCCGACTCTGAGTGACGAGTGAATGGGTGGCTGTGGCCATTCGTTCTAAGTCACTCAATATCTTTCTCTTTCAAATGGCTTTCGCGGCTTCTTTTCCGAGGGTCCAGAAATGGGGGTAGTATCCTGCTGGTCTTGAGGGGATTCTGTTTCCATCTGGTCTGACTGTGGCCGTGGAGCAGGTGTCGGAGTGGCTGGGTCACGGAATTGTTCCAGAAAGTCGTCATCCAGGCTATCCCATGTCTCTGTCGCACCTAGGCGATCATAATCAGCCAGAGGACCGAAACCCTCTTCGGCCTTCCTCTTCCCCTTAACGTCTTGCTTTGTAGTATCGGATTGCTGCGACGACCCTGCCTGCGTGTCATTGTTCAACTCGGCCTCGAGTTCGGCCACCATCTCGGCCTCCAACTTGGCGGCCCACTCAGCGTCAAACTTGGCCTGCTTTCCTTTTTCACTCATCGTAAGTAGTTGGCTGTTCCTACCATAATACGGACGCTTTGGATCTCTTTCTTCCTCCTCGTGCTCACTCTCAGCATGGTGTTCCTGTGAAGGCCCTGCCAGCGTGGCTGGACTAGAGAGCTGGATCCCGCGGAAGCGAGGTTTCAACTTCAACTTTGGCCGAGCCGCAATCTCTTCTTGCGTGGACTCCTTAGCTGGCGGTATTTCGTGCACGTATGCGTATGTAGACCTATCTCTAGGGCCTGAAGGAGTAGGGTCGGCATCGGCATCTGGTTCATCGTTGTCACTGTGCTCAGAAGCGGTGTCAGTTGCTGGAAACTGTCTGCTTGGTAGAGGCATGGTTGCGTCTAGAATGGCATGGTGTTGAATAGCTTCCATGTCGAAAGCAGGCACCGAGTCCCCGATGTCGTCTTCCTCGCCTTCTTCCTCGTCCTCGTCCTCGTCCTCGTCTTCCGTCTTTCTCGGCTTTGTTGCCGTGTCCTCAACTTCGACCTCCATGCTTTCGTTGCTATCCGGTGCAGTTGTGTTGTGGAACGAATGGCCGATAGGAGAGGGCTGGACTGGACTCACTGGGAGGGGGGCTGGACTGCTCAAGACGAGGGATGGACTGTTTAAGATGCCGGTTGGGCTGGGTGTAAGACTTGCTTTCGGGTGCATGCTTTGTTCAGGCGTGCTAAGCAAGGTGAGACCAGGAATTTGGACATGGGCTGCGCTGCTCAGGGGGGGACTGGACCAGGTGAATAATCAACTCCTTGGATCTCATCCATCATGTTCGTGAACCGGGACCCGTTGTTGCTGTTCTGGAATGCATCGCTGCCCTGCGCCTGGGCTGTCTGTTGAAACCCTTGTCCCTGAGTGGTAAATGGTGGCGCGACCTGGGTATTGTTACATATATTGTCCAAGTTTCCAAAGTCCTGTGTCGGTGTGCTTGGCGAGTCCACCATATCAGTATCTGCGGTCTGGGGAGCTTCTCCTGGGGTGTCCGCTTTGGTATCGAAAATAGAATGATCTTCTTCGCTGTTCCTCCTGCCCATGATTGTATCATGGAGCTCCGCGATGCTAAGCTCTGCATCTGGGTCGGATCTGCAGTATTCACCCACCAACTCGCTTTCTCTCGGATAATGGTGTGATTGCGATGGATGACGGCCTCGTTTTCCCTCCTCTATTCCCATCATAGAATCTTCATCTCGAACCTGTTCTACATCACAATCCATAGGCGAACTTTCTCTATCGTGTACAAATTCCTTAAGCGAGCCTTCTTCCCCGTGTACAGATTCCATAGGCGAGCCTTCTCTCTCGAATGATTGCTCTGAATTGCTGTCAGAATCCAACACTTGGGATAAACGATCACGAGGGCGATCTTTTGCTTCTGATGTTCCTAATATGGCGTCAAGCGCAGTGTCGAGCTTCTGACCTATCGCACTGCTCGCCACAGTCGTGTTGGCGTTCGGTTGAGCATCGTCGCCGGAATAGCCGTAAATATCAGAGTCAGACGATTCAAAATCAAATGGAGACGTAGGGATGGTCTCTCTTGCTCGTGGGCCATTGTCTTCCATCTCCGAAGCATCTTCATCATCAGGTGCTCCACAAGTATCTTCAGGGGCTCTACCAGTATCATCAGGTATTTCACGAGAATCTTCGGGGTCGTCGTTCAGGTCTTTCAAACCACTACCCTTATCTGATGGCTTATACATCTTCGACTTGATTGGCAGTGAAGTACGTGGAGCTGGGGGGAAGCCAGGCAGTCGCGGTGGCTGGGATAACACTAGAGGCCCTGAGAAATCGTCGGCCTGACGAGTGCCCGAATCACGTGGAGAGCCAGGTTGTGCTTCTTGCTTAACGGAATCTTGCTGGTTGATGTTTTCTTGTATCCCGGGCATCTCGATATCACACGATTCTACTTCAGCGGAGGTTGTCGGGCTGTTGAATTTGTTGATCTGAAGAGAGCCGGCGATGTCATTTAGAGACCTGCTCTTGCGGACACTGCTGTTTTCAGGAGAATCAACAGTTGGAATGGAGCGGGGCAATGCTTCAGGCGTATATGGCTGGTTATGGACTTGACTGCTGTTGTCCATATCGAAACCACGTTGTGACTCTCGGAGCTCCCACCTCATTGGCAACTCAAATCCGAATTGAAATTCGTCTGGAAGCGAAGCTTTTTGGGGGATATAGGCCGTCGACTCGGGCTCACTTGGCGGGTGGTCTATTGGGGAATCGTTGGTAATTTTTGTTGGGGAGTCGTTGGTAACCTCCATTTGTGTGTCGTTGGTATCCTCAGGGACATCCCGGGACTTTGGTGAATCCGCAATCTCAGCGGTGTGTCGAGTGCTATAAGAATTAGTAGGGATCCGGGGGTCCAATGGGCTGGCTGAGCGGGGTTTATCGGTTTCAAGCGCCTCGTCTGTGAGATTGATGGCCGGCGCAACCGTCACCGAGGAAGTCTCTCGAGGAGTGGTTTCGTATCGAGGCTCATCCTCCTCCACAGTATCAGTCTCCTTGGCACCTTCGGGGGTAGTCGGGTTTCTCTCGTCGACAAGAAACGACTCGGGGCCTTGGTTGATGATGTTGTATCGACAAGGGTTGTATGGACAAACTAGCTGCCATCTCGGTGGCCTATAGCCATCGTTGAGCCCATCTCGCCATCCATAGTGATCGGGATCTGTTTGCGTGCCTTGGTCACGAGTTTCGTTCCTCTGAGGGGGCTCGGCAGGGTTGATACAGTGGCAAGGCTTGCATTGACAACGCGGGTTATCGCGATCCGCAATCCTGTCCCCGGGCGTTGTATCCCGTAGATCCGTGGGTGTTGTATCCAGTAGATCCGTGGGCGTTATATGCCACATACGTCTACCCCTTCCCTCCCTGGACCTTCTACCCAATGCATTATCTGGGACGTTTCCGAGGTTGAGTTGAGTAGCATTGTCTCGACGATTGCGTCTCTCTACGTCCTTGGCGGGAGGCCGAGGCTTCTCTGCATCAGGTAGTGGGTTAGGAGTACCTGGCATATAACCTATGACCCATTTAATGAAAACAGGAATACTCAATATGAACATTTCGGAGACAGCGTCTGGAAGCTGTCCCAAGTTGCGACGAGATGCCCAGGCTGAAGCGAGGAAATCCAGCTTGACGAGAAGAATACAGGCAATGTAGAGATCGTCGAAGACGGGGTTCGTGCTTGCAAAGATGAAGAGCGCTCTCTCTGCTGGATGAGTTATCTCCAACCAGTCCACGTCGGGGCTTAGACGGAGACAAACCCACACAAATACAAGCATCCAAGAGCCGACAGAGTGAGTGTTTTTGACGAGACGGTGGATATATAGGGCAAGGATGTTCCACCAGACCAGCTCGCGGCTTGCCCAGATGACGCCAAGGAGTTCGTTGATGATCCAGCAAAGACGACTGTCGTTGCAAAAGTAATGCTTGCCATAGGCAAATAACTCGTCAGCGGCTTCCATGGTCTCCCCCCAAATGGCCTCCATCTTGGTCCTTATCCCGAAGGGTTTTGAAGCGAAATCCTAGAGGAATGTGAGGTAATCGGTCAAGGTCGACAAGGAAGAGGTGTGGTGAGGGTTGCTTGCGAAACGTGTAGCGGGTTTGAGTAAGACAGCTTGAAGGCTGCATGCACAATAAGTGAAAGCAAAACAACAGAATTAGAGCAAATAAAAATATGAAGAAACTGTAGAGAAGAGAGGAAGAAAAAGTTCATTGTGACAGGCATCATTATATACATGTGTGTGCTGTGTGTTGTTGTCAGCTGCGGGCAACTGGTAACTTTCGGCAACCGGCAGCTGTCAAAAACAGCTAGAGTTTCATTATGCAATTGTTCCCAGTTTGTCTAATGAAGAGCTAAGATGAAATGAAAGCACTGAATGAACTGAGAACAAACAGAGCAACTTTCCTTGTCAACGAGCTTGTCTACGTCAGCGCATGTGGACAAAGGGAGGGATAAGGGCATTGGTATTTTTTTCTTCCTTTTTTTTCTTTAGCACAAAAGTCTCAAGTTGAAACTGCAGGATGGGCCTTTTGTGTTTGAATGGCTGCAAGCTTACATCTCAGGCTGACGCTTCATTTTTAGCAATACTGGGGACCAAGCCGCTCGTGACGCAAGGCTGTTTCCACGCGGATGACAGAAAGACAAACAACATCAATGACAATCAACCACAAGTATGTACTCGATAAAAAAGAGAAAGGAATGTTTCCATGTGACTTGAGCAATCAGAAGTAGTTGCCGGCCTCCAATAGGTACTTACGTAAAGGAGAAGCCGAAATTGGTGGTTATCTATTCCTATCATTTGGTCTGAGCCAATGACGCATGTATGGCAGATGTGACCCACGCAGTGTCTTGTGCCCATTGTGCGTTGCAATGAGCCGATCAAAGAATGTGTGCTCAATATAGCTATTGCTTCTCATCACAGCCCGGAGTTGAAAAGTGTCGCGGGCAATCAATTGGCGAGCCACACGTGAGCCCAGCAACACCTAGTCTGAAACGTTTCCCTCCCCACAGTGTTCGACGACGATCTGTCACAATCACAGCTATTAACTAAACTTACTGACATGCATAATTTCGGCGCCATTGTTGGGAAGCAGTAGTTTCATGAAAGTCTCGTGGTTGGTTCCAGCCGTCTAGCTGTCTTGGCAATATCTTCGTCACCATGCTTCGTATTTACAAGTCCGATTATGAAGTTGACTCGACTTGAGGCTTCTTATACACACGAAATGACACTTTGGCTGCCTTTGCATGTTAAATAGGTGAGTAAATAGAATAATATGGTCAATAACCGTTCCCTATAGTAAGGTATCTTTCTTCCAGCCAACGCCAGTGCCTCCCTCAGGCCTATCCCAAAACCCGTCGTTACTCATTATCCTGCTGAATCCAAATTGCTTACTTCCTCCCTCTCGCAATCAACCTTCCGTGCAACTCAACCATGACATCACTCCACTCTTCTTCTCCAGTACCGACAAGTTTGCCGATCCTCGAGGCCAAGAACTCGCTCACCTTCCCCACATTGAAATGTTCTCCGTACACAACCTTTGTCTCGGGGGTGATGGCGATATCGAGACCGTCAGGGCCACTTTGGCCGCTTAGGTTCAATGTTGCCTCAACCCGTGTCTCTAATGGGACCAGTAGCAAGGAAGTTGTCATCGCCACGTTGATATCCGACGTCTTCTTGACTGTCGTAGGAAATGTGACGTTGAGGCGGTTGATCTGAGCTGAGACCCGGTTGACCTGATCCCAGGCTAGTCGGACCATGCTGAGCAGATGGTGAGATTCCGTGCGACTCTGTGGTAGAGCTCGAATATGGTCACGGATGCACTGGAGGAAAAAGTCCTTCTCGGTCGTCTTGGGTAGTGGGTCACGTTCCCTTGAGTCACCGATATACCATAGGTCAATTTTCGAGTTTGGTTTGTGGGTTTGGAAGGCCGTAATGTCAAAGACAATCTCGATTTCTCGATTGTATGCCAGGGACAAGGTCGTGCCAGAAATCCCCGTTACGGACCAACCATGCTCTTTCTCGATCGCATCAGCGCGGGCTGTGTTATTATATATTAGTAGCCATCCTCAAGTCGTAAAGTAGAGAGGGTAGTGAGGGAAGCATACCTTTGAGGCTGTTGACCTCGGTGCTTGTCCAGCCGCGACATTCCTCGCGAATCTTTTCGGATTGCTTAATCTCCTCAAGGCATTGTTGCTTCTGAGCAGTCAACGTGTCGATGTCAGCCTCCGACGTCTGGAACTGACCGCGAAGTTGTGCAATCAATTTCTTCTTGTGTTCGATATCGTGGTCTAGAGAAGATAACTCCTCACGTGCAGCCTCAAGCTCGGACGGATCGCAGTCAGCAAGTTCTTGGGCGACCTCTTCGAGGTTGGTGCTTTCTTCTACGAGTGCATTGTAACGGGCCTGTAGTGCGGGCATGACAGAGTCAAGTAGAGCCTTTTGTTTCTCGAGGCTCTCTTGGTCCGCCTCCATACCCTCATCGATCCGTATTAGACCGTCTCGAAGTCCATCCTGAAGCTTCATGCGCCACTCGTACCACATCGCCTTGCTAAGGAGTCGAGCGTGTGTCTTGACGTTCTTGAACTGATTGTCCATCAGAGCCTTCACTTCGGGTGTAGCGGCCATGTATTCTTTAAACAGGGTTGGGTTCTCCTCAAACGTGTCGGTCTCAATTTCCTTGACCATCCGTCGGCCCTCAGAGATGTACTTCTTGAGCTCTCGGCAAGAGTGTTGATATAATTCCAGCGTCGGCACAGTGCAAGCACCAGCCACCACACATCGCTCAAGCGACAAGTCATCTTCACCTTCTGCGGAAAATCCTGCCTGAAGTGTTCCAGGGACGGTTGTTTGGCGACGTTTTGTGGTGGTCAGCTCCATAAAGCGGATTGATGTCATGTTGAGGAAGTCCTGGAGGTGAATGCGCTCTCCATTAACCTCGTCTTCGAGCTGAGCAGCATCCTTCACAGTAGACTCGGCAAAGTTCACTGTATGGTTAGTATGGTCGTCTTGGATATCCTTGAACCGACGTTGGTTTTTTGGAGTCGTAGCCGGGCTGGATCGCTGGGGCGAAGAAAGTGTTGGTGTGGAGTTGTTGAAATTTGGCTGGCTCTTCCGAAATGATCTTGTGAGTCGGCCAGTAGTCTCAGCCTTGGAAGGCGGTTGCTTCAGTTTGATGTTCTTAACAGGACTACTCTGATGCCCTTTAAGACGCTTGACGCCATCGTTATACTCATCCTCTTCATCATCCAGTTCGTTTGGCCTCTTTCCAAGGATTCCCTTGGCACTGCCAACGTGAAGACTCTTGCGACCTTTCAGGGCGTTGCGCTTGGGGCTCATACTATCGATCATCTCCCTGAGGTTGAGAGTAGGTTCCCCGTCGGCTTCCCGTTCTAGGACTCTTCGTTGGTTCTCCTTGTCCTCTTCATTATGGCGATCTCTTTCTAACTCATCTGCCATTTCCTGAGGGGTCTGGAATGAAACACCCTTCTGTCCAGGAACAAACACGCTAGCCACGTCGCCAATCGAGCCTCTTCGATCAAATAACGCGGCAACTTGCGGCGACCCGAGGCCAGCTCGATCCACACCCACTCCTGAAAGCCTCCGGGTTTGAGGAGTCAAAACCACTGTCGGTGTCTTGTTGCCTGCCGCGGTATCTTCCTGGAAAAGACTCTTTCTCCTAGCGGGTTTGACTGGTGAGGGTGTTCTAGAGTTCGACTTTGTGGGAGATGGTCGCTTCGGAGACGCGGACCGCGAAGTGTTCACCAAGACTCTCGGAGTAGTCCTTGTCGCAGAAGTCGGGCCAATCCGGGGCGTTGAAGACTTGACAGATGCTGGGGTCTTCGCCTTTCGCGCCGTTGATTGCGGTGTTGTCAGGGACTTTGCGGGAGACGGGGTTCGAACTGGCTTGGAAGGAGACTCTGGTGTTGACACATTTGGCCCAACACTACGCCGCAATCCATTTCCGAGGAAAGCTGAGAGGCCAGGACTGATAGTCTCTGGTGAAGGCTCAGGTGCAGGTTGGGCTTCTGACTGCTTGGCAGGCTCACCCTGGTTGAGCGTGGACATAACCACCTTGACAGGACTGTCTGGGGTATCGGCTTCTTGCTCCATGATCTGTTTTGCAAGGGCTCGAGAACCATTCGTGCCATTGCTGAGAATACCGCCAATGGCTGTTGTCATTTCCATTCCCATAGTAGCATCCACTTCGTCATCGTCGCCATCGCTCTCATCATCAAGAGTGGCAGAAATGATTCGTCCGACACCAACAGTCATGTCCATGTCCATGTCCATTGCAGTTTCGTCCGCTCCGAGGTTCTTCGTTTGATTTATCGTCCTTCTTCGGGTCGCCGCCATGCTTTTCCTCTTTTGTTGTGACAGCACACCACCCATGACGGTTGTGAGCTCCATGGACATGTCTTCGTTGTCTTCTGATTCATCCTCTTCCTCGGGCGCAGGCCGGTGGATTCCACCGATTGCGGTCGTAAACTCCATTGTTGCCTCTTCCATCGGCGCATCGTCTTCGCCTTCTTCGTCATCGATCACGGCTTGCTGTTTCGGCACCTGGTGTTGAGAGAGGATGCCGCCAAGTACACGAGTGACATCCATGGACATTTCCTCCTCTGGTTCAAGTACTTCGGCCGCGGCAGACCTGAGAATTCCACCGACTGCTCGAGTCTCATCCATATCCATATCCATATCCATATCCATTTCAGATTCATCGTTGGCCGGCGGTTGAGGTTGAGGCTGGCGAGGCTGAGCTGGTGGTTGATATGGCTCATTCTCTCGGTCTTGGGCAGTGGTGTTTGGCTTAGTGCCTTGATTGCCCCATCCAAAAGAGGGGATGAACTCTTCGCCGTCATCCTCATCGCTGTCGTCTCCGAGACGCTGGTTACCAGCCGTTCGTGCTGCGAGCCTGAGGGCTTCGTCAAGAGTTGAAGAGTCTCCGGTCTCATCAAGTGATCTGTCCGATGCAGCCGTAGTGCCAGTAACTTCTTCCGCGTCGATGGTCATCATAGTCCCATCATCAGAGTCGCTGCTTGACCCATCATCTTCCACATCGTTGACCTCTTCCACCGCATCTGCAGGTTCGGAGTCATCACTGTAAATGGTTGAGGTGTTGGTGTCGTCATCAGAGCTGCGGAAGTTGAGAGCCGGGAGACCGGAGCTCCTCCGTTGCTTTGTTTGCTGCAGTTCGTCTTCGTCTGCTACCTCTGGCGCATTTTGTAACTGGCCGCGGCCGGTATTTCGTTTCCCTGCATTCGCCGCATCTTGCATGTATTCAATCTCATGGAATGTATGAAGCGTCGCCTCGGCAGCAAATGAGACTCTTCGGTTTGCCAGGGACTTGCGACGAGCATCGCGGCGATCACGCTCCTCTCGATCCCTGGCGGCGGCCTGCTGCTCTTCTTCTGTTCGAACAGCGACTTTCGAACCATTGGACTCTCCGCCTGTTAGTTTGGGGGCGACAATATCGGTTGTAGGTTCATAAAAGTCTATCAAATCCGGCTGCTTAGGTTTCATGGGCGGGATCTCGGGGAGCGAAGAAATGGTTGGTTTGAGGATAGAGCGCGGGGGTTTCGCAGGCGCTACTAGAGACTGGGTAGAATTAGATGCTGCTCGAGACATTAGGATATGAGCCGTCTTACTGCGCGACGATTACCGCTACCTTGCCTAAGAGCATCGAGCCCGCCTGGGCCCAGACTCTTGCTTCTCGATGACGACTTGCGACCAGCCGCCAGCGTGCTGCCAACATCGACTGTCGCATTGTCTTTGTCCATTGCCCGTCGCATATCTGAGTGCGAACTAAGGGACTTGCGCGTGCGCCGCGTTGCGGGCACCGTGGCATCAGCTGAAGGTGCCATTTTTGTGGTGTTGCTTGATCTTGTCGTCACGAATACCTCCCCACGCGGCGATAAAGTGGTGGTGGGCTGTATCGCGACCCATGCGTGTTTGTTTACTTTGGCGGCCAGCAACAGGGCCTGACCCGCTTTGCCAAGCGTGAGTGCCACCCCTGGCCCGTGCACGACGCCCTTTCACGTGACAGAGACGGCACGGCTCGTTGTAAGAGGATCACGTGCTCATTGGGACTCTCAGCCAATCAGATCACTCGGCTACATAGCCAATCCAAATTTTGCAAGCCCTAAGGCCGGAAAGTGCACGCAAAAAATGATGTGGGATTTGCCCTACTTCTCCATCTGCGCAAAACTACCCTCTATCATAGCCAATCTCAACCTCGCCTCACCCACTCACCACGACACGCCCTCTCGAAACGGTACCTGCCCGAGAAGGATAATTCAAGATGTCAGTTTCAGCGCGATCGATCTACGATATCCAAACAACTGGGTCGCTAACCTTTGCTCAGGGCGACCGAGTTGACCGTCCAGTCGGAGCGCGCTTTCCAGAAGCAGCCTCACATCTTCCAGAACTCGAAGATCCGAACCAAGACCTCCCGACCGGGCAAGGGTGGACGACGATGGTACAAGGATGTTGGTCTGGGTTTCCGTACCCCCAAGACCGCCATTGAGGGCACCTACATCGGTACGTGCGACATGTCGAAAATGGCATCGAACTTGGAACGAATGAGTGGGAAGGGTCCACACGGTCGAACGTGATGGTGGCAGTTGTTGCTGTCGTTGTTGGATGAGAAGGAGTTGGGCTCTTTCAAAGGGCCGCGCTGGACTGGGTTCGGACTTTCGTGACGGAATTGTTTGCTGACATTGTTCGCTTTGCAGACAAGAAGTGCCCCTTTACCGGCCTCGTCTCCATCCGTGGCCGTATCCTCACCGGCACCGTCGTTTCCACCAAGATGCACCGAACCGTCGTCATCCGAAGAGAGTACCTCCACTTCATCCCCAAGTACTCCCGTTACGAGAAGCGCCACAAGAACCTCGCCGCCCACGTCTCCCCCGCTTTCCGTGTTGAGGAGGGTGACCAGGTCACTGTTGGCCAGTGCCGTCCCCTTAGCAAGACTGTACGTCTTAAACCCCCGAGTCGCGGTGAGCCGAGAAGTTGACTAATATGTTCCTCAGGTCCGATTCAACGTCCTGCGCGTGCTGCCCCGAACTGGCAAGCAGGTCAAGAAGTTCAGCAAGTTCTAAATTGGGCTCCTCTCTGGCATTTTTGGCGTGATAAGCATCGGAGGGAATGGGACATTTCCCCTGAAGGGTCGGGCACCGGAAGTTGCTTTGCAAATGATTGTGCTATAGACGCAATCGCGAATAAAAGGATTCACGAAGACAATTATCTGGGGTTCGCGGTTCAGTTGGGCGTGATATGGCTAGCAAAAAGGTCTCCAGGGTCTCAAGATTACGTTCCTGTCTTTTGACCATTTGCAGCCCGAGCAATGACCAAATTCCTGTGATGCTTTTACTGCTGAATCGTGGTTGTAAACTCGAGGTGACTGAGAGACGTGCGCAACCCAACCTTGGCTTGCTTGATTAGAAACGAAAGCGATTGACACTTGAAATCGGCAATTGTACTGCGATAGTATCTTGCTTCCGATATGGTATTCGCGTATTTGTAGAACTCGAATGCATGCCGGCTCCACCGCAGATAGGTGATCGGCCAAAAGTTTTAAATCTCAGGTACAGTGCATCGTACAGTGCCCGGTTTTTCGGTACCCCTCCACGCTTCGCAGGCCTACCACGCGAAGTTCCATCACCAAGAGGGCATTCAACAGCTCCAACCTCACAGTAACTTCCGAATCCGAATTTAACGTCGCTCACTCCAATTCAAGTGTCGATTAAATACGTTTGCGGCAATGGGCTGGATATCATCGGTCCTTGGTACCGACAAATCGGAAGACCCTCTTGGAAAACTCGATCCCAAGCTCCGCGAATTTCTCGAAAAAGAATCCCCCGTCAAGTACTCAACACAACAATCATCAACACCTGCGGACGCTCCCCAGCCTCAATCATACGGTGGCAGCGACGATCCACCAGCGGCTTCAGACGCCCAGGCACCCGCCGCCCCTTCTGCCAGCCTGTACCAAGATGGCAGGTATGCCAACATATGGAAGACGTATCGACCGTTGGCGCAAATCGAGGCCGAAACCGCGAGCGACCATGACAAGCTCATGAGCGTCTTGGAGGGGTTCAAGGAGCGGAAAGAGGCAATTGCAGGGGCCGCACTGGAGAATTGCGCAGAATCCCAGGAAGAGTGGGTGAATTGCATGAAGCATGGCAGCTGGGAGGACCAGATACAGATGTGCCGGCACCAAGTACGAAAATTCGAGAGGTGCTACACGATGCAATCAGTAAGGCTATTCATGATTCCTCTCAGGCCAGACATATCGCAGTTGCTAACAATGTGGTTTCAGCGCTTCCTCCGTGCGTTGGGATTTGGATCGGTAGTCGGAAGACCAGCCCAGGTGGAGGAGGATATTCAGATGCATGCCGACTCGCTATTCCAGCGGATGCTAAGGCATGAAGTTGCGGTAGAACAGGCCAAGGCGGAAGGCCTCCCGATACCAGAATTCCAGCCGTCTGCCCTCAAGCAGAGGCCCGATGGGATCACGCCAAGCGAGCACTTACAACAGCAGTGGAATTCGCAGCTAGACAAGCTGCCAGCCGAGGAGCGTGCGATGGAGGAGGCAGCTCTACGGGGAGACCTGGAGGCCAAGGCCGCGGTCGCTGACAAGGTGCAGCAGATTTGGGACACACAAAAGGACGAACGACAGAAGCGGCAAGCCGAAGGCAACTCGACTTTTGGGGACTACCTATCTACCCTATTTGGTAAGAGTGGGAAATAATGAGAGATATCACGACGAGCCCTTAGTTAGCGACGGATGTATGATCTGTGTACAACATAGAAAAACCAAGGTCTTTTGGTGCTGGGGTGCTGGGGTGCTGGCTTAGGCGCGCATGAGACGACCAGCGATGTCCTTCCTTTACGGTACCTACCTACACCATGTGGGAGATGCTGAAGACCCAATTAAATTAGCGAAGAATCTCTCAAGATCATTGACAAGTTTCCAATCCATACAAGAGAATCAATGGCTCGGTTTCAACATCGTGATACACACAGCTTGATCTCTAAGAGCATTAAACTACCTCAAAGGAGACCTAGGTAGGTAGGTAGGAAAGGGTGGCCATTCCCACAACATTGAGAGTTGCAATCAATCAGGCTTGGCGGCTTTATAGTCACTCTTTGCGGCACGGTTTTCAACAACAAGCAACACAGCTCGGTTCCGTGGTCTAGCTGGTTATGGCATCTCGTTAACACCGAGAAGGTCCCCGGTTCGAGCCCGGGCGGAATCACATTTTTGCCGTGATGAGGCAATTCTCACTTTTCGAGGCCATCACCAACCAACACGTCGATTAAACGTAGTAGGGTGGCTCTCGTAGTATAGCTTGTGGTCTTTATATTAGGTGTTTCTCGGCTTTTTCTCTCAACAGCAACAAAGTCATGGGTGGCTAAGGTGATACTCCAACATCTCCTATAATGCCAATGATACACTCCGATCATCCCCCACCCTATACTCTTGCTTTTTGGTTGGCGCGGTTCAAGATGCGTGCGTTAAGAGCAGTAAGGGGACACAGAGGAAGATTAGAACTAAATTATGGTTTGAATTGGCGCGATATGCAGAGTGGGTTGACTATGTGGTTAAATTGCTTGTTGAGATGCTCAACTCCCGACAAGCCAGGGTGCCGATGATCCGAGATCAAGTATGGGGCACATGCTCATTCGGCACTACCAACAATGCTCACGAACTGCTTCAGGACCATCCCGACTCCTCAACACAGGGGAGGCATCCACCGCCAGTTCATCAGTCCTATCTATTGGTAAATATAACTTCGACAGAGTTATGGGCTTCACTTATCAATGACATCAAATGGAGTTACAACGAGGATATCATTTCTATCGTCAAGGGGATCATAAAGTGACAAAACTCCCATCCTTGGCTATTCAGTGAAGCCATCCGCCGTCTACCTCTGCAGCAGTGCTATCATGCCACTTGATTTCAAAGTTGATCAAAATTGGAACATTTAGCAGCAGCCCTCCTCGCAGGCGCAGAGACCGCAGCAGATCTCGCAGCCCGCCTCCTCACCACCTCGCATGGACATGTTGGGCTGGGGCTCGGCAGCCTTGTTACTGTTAGTTCTGAGATCCGTGATAAGATGAATAAGGATAAAACACTCACGGGCTGCTGGGAGACAATCTCGCCATTATCGGCAGCCATGGGGGCTTGCTGGGTAGGTTCCATGGTGGCAGGCATATTGAACTGGGTGAAGAGTGAGGAGTGAGATGTATCGTGGAGTTTAAAGTAACGTTTAGATTAGAGTTGATGGTGAAGTACAGGACTGATGTGGAAGACAGCGGCCATAGCCAGGCGTCGTCCTTAAGTACTCGGATTTGGACAGCTTCGGCGGCCGATAGCAAGATGCCCGCGTGTCCCAGGGGATCAAGAGGCCTCTAGGACCAAGGGCGTGTCTCAGCTCCCACCCGCATTGCCTCGCCGTAACCTTTCACCCTAGTTCTATCCCAATCCAGAACGAAGGGACGACGAATATCGTCAGTGACGTATCGCAGCCGTGCCGAATTGCCGTGTGGCCGTCGTAAACCTGGCACCGTCAGGTAGCCACTCCCGGCCACTTGAGATGCAACATGCGAGCCAAAAGGCCCCGAACCAGGGACCTGCTCAGCCTCCAGGTCCAACGAGGACCGAGAGACAGCAAATGAATGCCCATACGGGGTGGCCGTGCATCAAGCATTCGTGGGCGCTGCTAGCAACGTCAGCCATCTCCGGCACCCGGCACCGCGGCCGCCCTGAGAGGTGCCGAACTTCCGGGTCATGCGCCCCACCCGCGTAGACCCGTTGCCGCCGCTTGGTCCAACCGTCTGCCTGCCTCAGATTCCCAAATTGGATCACAGAAAAGGAAGGAAAACAGAGAACAAGAAATGTGCAGACGATGACGGTGCAGGAGGCAAACAATTATTCAATGTTGCTAATGATATCGAAATGTGAAGGGTGAAACGAGTAGCCAAAATCATGGGCGTGGACCGTATACGATCCAACGAGAGTGGCGTCAGAGAGCCCGTCGGGATCTAATCTGGGAATATCGCTCAAGAGTGGGAGGCAGATTGAAGAACCGCAACCCATCGAATGTCAAAATGACTAGCGTTCCGGATCGTTTACGAAGTAACCAGTCGCCTCCCCCCTTGCAACTTAAACTGATACACTTGCTGATCAAATCAAAAGCACACAATGTTAGCAGGGCGGGAAGGGTCTGATACACGATGCAGTCATCAGAACGACAGCTAGGTAATTAGTAAAGCGGTGGCCAGTAGAACGACGGCCCCAGTCACGAATGCCAGGTCACAGCAAACTACTTGAGCGGGCCATGTGTCAGGAATAGTCGATTCTTGTATCGAGCATTGCCTGTGGCATCCATGTACGTTCGTCCATTTCTTTTTCCTTTTTTTTTTTTGTGTTTTTGCCCTTGGCCTGTCAGAGCTCATCATTGTCTTGACAGCTTCGCCGCCTTGAAGCGACTAACACGCGCTGGCCCTCCTTCGGCTTCATCCAATGGTTGGATCGGAGACTCGTCTTCTTTGAGGAACCCACCTTCTCGCTGGATAAACTTCTTGCGCATCCGGTGATATTCGTTGGCAACTTCATCTTGAATCATATCGTCATCAAACTCCCCGATTGGTGTGGGGGCGGCGCTTGTATCGCGCTCAACAAGGGTGTCAGCTAATGTAGTTCCCTCAGGGCCTGTCGGCGCAGTTGGCCTATCCTGGTCCAGGAACCTCACGGGAAGATCCAGAGGACCTGGCGGGACACCGGTGGCTGTCGGAGCGTCGCCTCTTGCCTTCTTGAACCGAGATGGCTTTCGAGTCGCTTTAGGTTCGACTGCTTTGGCAGGGCCAGATCGCTCCACGACATCACTCAGTGGCTCTACCAAGGGCTCGCTGTCCTTGTCTGTGATTTCTTGGACGAGTGGTGCCACAGCTTCACTCTCGGTAGCGATGTCAAGATTGGAGGCGAATCGGACGCCCTTCTTTCCGCTAGGCTCTGCAGGCTCTTTCTCCTTGATGCTGGATTTGGAGGGTGTAGGTTTTGACGCAGCCGATTGCACTTCAGGACTTCGTTTCACAACAATGCGACCGATTCGCTCATCGTCTGAACTCGACTCTCCATCCTCATCGGCGGGTTCCTGAGCAGTGAAGCGAGATTGGATGCCCAGCTTCTTCTCCAATTCGAGCATGCGTTGGTGATATGCGCCTGTGAGGACGCTTCCAGTTGATCGTCCGAACTTGTCTTCTTCATCGTCCTCGAAACCTTCGTCGCTGTAGTCAAACTCATAATCGTCCTCGTCATCCGTGTCACCCTCGTCCAGTTCCAGCTCAGCCACCACTGCACCGACTTCACCCATGCCGTATGCGAGCATCTGCCGCCGCATTTCCGCGTCATCTTCATCCTCATCGTCGGGGATAACTGGCGCGTGACCCGCGACGGCCTCCTGATCCTTGGCAGTCTTTATGATCTGCTCGACACGCTTGGCATTCCTCGACACTTGAGGCTTCGGCTCATCCCCAGGTTTGGTGTCGGGAGCAAAGGAGACGCCCTTGTTTGCTGGGGATTCGGATCTCAAGGGCTCCGTAACACTTTTGTTAACTGGCTGGGCCTTGGCAACTGGTTGGTCAGTAGCAACTGGTTGTTGATGGACTTCCTTCTGTTGAGGTTGCTGCTTAAGAGATTCCTGCGACACGACTGGTTCCGACTCTGGTAGGTCTTTTATGCCTGCTTTTTCTAGGACATCCTCAAGCTGCGACAGGGAATTGCCGGGCTTGTTCAGCTGATAAGAGATGACGTTGTCATCGTCGTCGAGCGTCTCGATGATTTCCGTGATGGGCTGACCGTCTTCATCGATGGCGTCGGGTTGACTGATGACAGTAGCCGCGGCATACTTGTTTTCTGCAGCCTCGAGCTGCTTCTGCAGAGACTCGATGTTTTTGGTGACATAGTCAATGCGACGATCCAGAACGTTTTTGATCTGGTCCTTTGATCTCGTATTTTTGCCCCCAAAAATGTCCTCGATTTCTCGCGGTTTGAGCAGCTCCCCCTCGAATCCATCCTTGATATGAGCGAGCGAGGCGGCGTCGGCGTAAGACACGTCGTCGACCTCTTCCTTCAGCGCCTCATACTCAGCGTCCCACGTCTGCCAGTGCTGCAGGTCCTTCTGCAGCTTCTTGACCTGCTCCTCGAGCTGCAATGTGTGACGCTCGAGATCCACGAAACTGTCTTTTACGCCCGACATGGCGGCGATCTGCGTCAGCTACCACAAGGGTGCTAGTGAGTAATGGGATAGAAAAAGCAGGCCGGTGATGTGCAACGGAAAGTCGTTGAAAAATCAAGCTACATGTACTACACTACCTCTAGGTTGCATCGATCTTGAACATGGGTGCCTCGGCTGAATGCCGGCTAACAACAGTTCACCACTTATCCCCGCCATGGCATGTGTCAATCATGATCGTCAGGTAGACAATCGCGAACGTCAGCCGTGCTATCACAAGCCGACTAGGCATGCGAGCTTGACGAAGTCAACAATGCAAGGGCGTGAATGACATTGGCGGTCTGGTTCTGATAATCTGATCGACCGCAGAGGAACATGGATGTTCTTTAAAAGGCAATGAGTTGGCCACGTTGTCGCTCTCCTCTTCTCCTTCCACTTCGCGTCGATGGTGACTTTTGCTCCTTTGATCCATCCATCTAAACCTTCCGTTCAATATCATGGCCGAGTCCAACGATACCAAAATACTTGAAGCCAAGTGCTACTGTGGCTCCGTCCACTTCACGATCGACGTTCCCAAATCATCGCTGCCTTTCCGAGTTCACCTCTGCCACTGTAGCTTGTGTCGCTTCAGTTTGGGCTTGCCAGCCGTATTCCACACCAACCTCCCTGATGGAGTCAAGCCCAGGTTCGTGGGACCGTCGTCGGAGGCAAGCATGACGCACTACATTACTCCCGCGTGTGGGGGAACCCTGAGCTTCTGCTCAACCTGCGGCTGCCACATCGCTAGCATCGGTCATGAGAAGCGTGACTGGACGGTTGCGTCGTCCATCTTCACGGATCATGGACCCGACAACTTCCAGATTGGCAGGCACATCTACAGCAAATCCGTCAAGGATGAAGGCATCGCCAAGGTGCTTACGCACATTAGAGGGCGTGGGTTTGACGTCTACAACCCACCCGAGGACAGCCCTAGAGCCAAGCTTCTTGAATCCAAACCTGAATTCGGGGAAGATGGCAAGGATCGCATGCGCGCGCAATGCCACTGTGGCGGCGTATCCTTCACCTTCCCACGGCCGACGGAGGAGGTCCTCAACGACGAGAAAATGTCTCAATTTGTCTCCCGTGTTGACAAGACAAAGTGGCAGGCGACCTTCGATACTTGCGATGACTGTCGCCTTGTCACTGGGGCTCATGTGGTTGGATGGACTTTTATTCCCCTGGCACTCTGCGAACCGCCCATCAAGCCGGACCTCCTGATTGGCACAGCAAAGACCTATCAGTCATCGCCTGGAGTGCTACGGTCCTTTTGCGGCACATGCAGTGCGACCTTCTTCTTCTCGACCAAGGAACGACACGATACGGACGGCCAGCAGATAGTTGATCTTTCCACAGGCGTCCTGCGAGCCCCGGAGGGAGGCATGGCAGAGAACTGGCTCACATGGCGAGCGAGGTTGGCATGGCTCGACAGTGGTAAGAAATACGACAGTGCATTCGCAGACGCTCTTCAGGAGGGGATGAACAAATACATCTTGGAAAAGGAAGGTAAGGTTGAAGATTACAATATCGGGTAAAGAGACCGAAAGTAATCAGGGAGCATCGGAGGTGATCCGAGATAAGCCGTGCGTGTTCCTGCATGTCTATGAATTAATGTTGAAGTTGAAATATCATGGAAATAATCCCACATATGAAAGCACGCTACGCTTTTCATTTTGTTTAATGAAACGCGTCTTATCAAGCATACGAAAAACTCGCAAGACAATGTTCTTTGTCATTTTGCTATGTTTTTGTAGCCTTCGGTCTATCTTAGCGTCCTCCGAATGCCCACAACTTAGAGGCCGGGACAGTAAGCGATGGGCGTGTGATACCCTCGACTCAGTGACGGAGTCTAATTTTGCCCTGACTACACCATAAAACTCATTACAAGCCTGATAATATCTTACTTTTCAAAGGAGTATCCATTTATTCAATTCACTCTGGCTCCCGATTCTGCATTACTTCGGCATTACAAGCACATACAGTCAACTGCGTCAATTCGAATTACCCGAGCTTTCTGCGGACCACCACACAACGATTAACGGGACAGTGTCTCTCGCCTGTCCTGTGGGAGGGGGAAAAAGCCGTGGCACCCAGGCCATTTCGATGCGTCATGTATCGCGGCGAGCTCTCATTCAAATTGGACATTCCTTCCGCTTTGTAGTCTCAGGCCGGGCTGCTCTTTGCACGATGGCGTCTCCGGGCCGCTCTTACAATGTGACACATCCTAACCCTGTCCTCGTCTTGCTGCCGGATCGATGAGTTGCTGACCCCGGCTTCTGCGCTGTAGGATGCGATTGATGCGCTCAATTCGCTTCAGACGCCCTTTGACATCATCGAGGCTCGCCGGAAGGCTGGAATCAAGCCCGATGCCGTCTCGATCAAGGAGATGAGGACATACCTGGGTCGAATTGGTTACACAGTGAGGCGTCCCGTAAAATGCATCTCACCTCGCGTCTCACTCACCGACTAACACACTCACTCAAGCCATTAGACCTTGATCGCATAAACATCGTACATGTGGCGGGAACAAAGGGGAAGGGCAGCACTTGCGCATTTGTCGACTCCATCCTCGCCCAGTACCAGCGAACCCTGGCTGTCCCCCGCAAGACGGGGCTGTTCACCTCGCCTCATCTCATCGCCGTGCGAGAGCGCATCCGTATCAACTCGAAACCTATTTCCGAAGATTTGTTTGCGAAATATTTCTTCGAGGTATGGGATCGGCTGGAGCCGTCCGCTACAGCACATGATGAGAATGCCCTCATGGCCCCGCGACCAATCTATGCCCGGTATCTAACTCTCATGAGCTGGCATGTATTCCTCCAAGAAGGAGTGGATGTAGCAGTATACGAAACAGGCATTGGCGGAGAGTTCGATGCGACAAACGTTGTCGAGAGACCCGTAGCATCTGGTATCAGCACGCTCGGGATCGACCACGTCTTTGCGCTCGGCGACACCGTCGGCAAGATCGCGTGGCACAAGGCTGGCATCATGAAGACCGGAAGCCTGGCCTTCACGATTGAGCAGGTTCCCGAGGCAGCAGAGGTTCTGAGGCAGAGAGCCGTGGAAAAGAAGGTCGACCTCAAGGCCCTGGAGATCGACGCTCGACTCGGCCCCGTGCGGATCAGACCAGACGCGGCATTTCAGAAGCGCAATGCGTCTCTGGCTGTCGCCCTGGCTGAGACAGTGCTTCGGAAGCTGGAGGTCGCTCTCCCCCCAAAGACGGATCCCTTACCGCAGGAGTTTGTGGACGGCCTCGAAAAGGTCGTCTGGAGAGGCCGCTGCGAGGTTAAGAAGGAAGACGAGGTGATTTGGCATGTTGATGGTGCCCATACATCTGATAGCTTGAAGATGTCGGCAAAGTGGTTCAACGATGCAACCTCATATCAGTAAGTCGATCCGCCACTTCTCTTCATACAGGCGTCGAGGCATTCTAACAATTTAGGCCCGGTCCCCGTATCATGATCTTCAACCAACAAGGCCGCTCCGAGGCCGTCGACTTCCTCGAGTCCATCCAGAAAGCCACAAAGCGCGACGGCAAACCGGCCTTTGACCACGTCGTCTTCTGCACAAACGTCACCTTTTCCGCGACGGGCTACAAGCGCGACTTTGTCAACCGCCAGTTCGACCCGGCCGACATCGACAAGATGACGGTGCAGCACCGGTTCGCCGAGAAGTGGTTGTCCATAGACCCAGACGCTGTCGTCAAAGTGATGCCGACGATCGAGCAGTCCATCGACTATGCGCGGCAGCTGGGCGAGGGGCTTCCGGAGGGTGAGGCTGTGCAGGCGCTCATCACGGGTAGCTTGCACCTGGTCGGCGGTGCGTTGGGAATATTGGAGAAGGCCGATGCACTGTGATCACTTGCACACTACCCAGGACAGGACAGGGAAGCACACACATTAAGACATAGACGGCAAGGCGTAGACGGCAACATCTTCATATACAGTTACAATACTACAATAAACTCTCCGGCTCCAAAGCCTGTAAGATCCCACCCACAAGATGCAAACTCCCTGTCACCAAGACCTTGTGGTTTGAGCCCTCATGTTTCGCGATTCTCCTTGCCTCGGCCACTGTGTCTTGTATATTATCCAAAGCTCTCGTCCTGCAGCCTACGGCAGTATCGCCCATCAAGCGAGCTGTGCGGTGCTGCACCGCCATCTCTCTCACTTCACCGACGGCAGGGCCTTTCGGATCGTTCCTCGTGAAGAGCGCATGACTGAAAACACTGTCTGTCCCTGCAGCCTGTCTGATGGCATCGAGGAATCCCGCAAGCAGCTCCGTGGCGTCTCTCTCCTGCTGGTTGAAAACAAGTGTGGCAGTCTCTCCAGGATTGAGGGTCCGGACAAACCACCTGGCTACTTGCTCCAAGCTGTCTTTTGTGTGTGCACCGTCGAGATGCCAGGCAACCGGGCCATCCTGAATAGTCTCACAGCGTCCTCTTAGAGTCGCTTCCTTCAAGCCTCGCGCCATCTTTTCGGGGATATCCAGCAATGCCGTCGTGGGATCGGTTCCCATACCCAGATGTTCTCGCACAGCCAAAACAGCCAGTGCCTGGTTATACTTCTGAAAATCACCCGCGAGGTTGCCCTGCACGCCGCCCCATTGCTCGACGAAGCTGTCGTCAAGCTCGACTAGGTGGGCATTCTTCTCCACCGCTCTGGATCGAATAATGTCCCTAACGCTGGGTTGTTCATCGATCTTCCGTACGAAACCCTTGACATTGGGCTTGAGAATCCCAGCCTTGTGCCATGCAATCTCCTCGACGGTCTCTCCTAGCATGGCGACATGGTCGATGCCCAATTGGGTAATTACCGCTGAAGAGACAGCTTTAGACGGGAGCACATTCGTTGCATCGTACTCTCCTCCAATGCCACACTCCAAGACAACACAGTCAACCATTTCTCTTAGGAAAATATGCCAGGCCAGAATTGTCAGGAACCGAAAGAAGAAAGGTTTCGATAACGGCCCCTCTGCCTCGGCTGCATCCATACCCTCGCTCTTCGCCGCCTCAGTAAAGCGATCCCACAGTTCGAAAAATGCCCCTGTAAACGTATCCTGCGAAATGGCTTCCCCCTGGATAGCGATGCGCTCCCGGACGCTGATGAGGTGAGGACTCGTGTACGTGCCGACGGTGCCGTACTCGCGCAACATGCCCGTTGCGAACGCGCTCACCGAGCCCTTGCCCTTGGTCCCGGCGATATGGATGTGTCGCAGCCGTGCCAGGTCTTGCGGCGAGTATCCGGCACGGCGTAGCCACTCTCGCATCTCTGAAATGGCTGCAGCATTGAGGTCCTGGGCCGAAGGCTTTGCCACGACTGACATGCCCGGCTTGTCGAAGAGATTGGTGATCTGGCGGTTTGATGATAATTGGAAGAGAAGACTAAGAGCCTGAGGATAGTCGCGAGCTATGTTACTGACGAGTCGACGGGTGTTTGGCCGTCTCGTCAAGAGTCTTGCTCTGACCCAGGAAGGGGTCAATGAACCGTTACACAACATGGTGCAGATAGACTATCGATGCATTATAGCGTATCCAAACTGTTTCCATAGACCGCAGCAGGTGCGCGAATTATCAGATACAAGACTCGGCCAGAACAGAGTATGTAAACAAAGGGGGTGCAAAATGGCTGGTGGTTGTGTGAGGTTGAAGTCTTAGTATGACAGTTTAGCCACCAGTATATTTCATGAGAACGCATGGTTTCAGTGGGGATCCAGATCGACACATTGCAATTACATGGTTACTATGCAACTTTTGACACCACCGCCACTCAAGTTCGCAAACAAGATTAGAATACAGGGCTAAGTTAGAGCAATACTTCAGACTGGATGCCACGCCATTCATCGTCTATTGCTATCTAATACAATACACGGGCGGCAAGCCCTCTCTAGACATGACAGCTCCAAGGCCCAATGTACACAACAAATGAAAACGTCTCTTAATCCACACGCAAGCTCTGTAGTCGCGCCTCCGTGGCAATGACCTGTTGGCACACGTTAGTAACTTGATGTTCAATCGGGATATGAGAGCACTCACGTCAAGAGCTTGCTGAACCTCCAGCACCTTGCGAACCTCACCGAGCCAGTCCTTGCTCAAGGTCTTAGCCCAACCATCTAGACCAGTCATCTCTCGCGCCGCAGAATCCAGATCACCTTCCTCCAGATAAGTCTGAGTGCGTGTCAGGATGCTCTCCACGTCGTCACCGTCAGCAAGACCTTGCTTCTTGAACATGACGTGGCTCAGAACCCAGCTAGAAGCATGGCTAGCTACACCCGCCTCGTCGGGAAGCAACGAGGCCTTTCGGACCTCGTTAGCAACACGGCGGAATCGGTCAATAAGCTGGGAAGACGAAGGGACACCACGCTGGTAGGCAACAGGGTTCACTGAGGCAATGGCAGCGTTGACGACGGGGTCATCGGCAGCAATCTCCCTCAGGGCGACAAGCTCCTTGATGAAAGGACGGGGGTGCTGGCTATCCTCCAAGCTGGCGCGCACAGCCTCAACGGCAACATGCAGCTGCTGAGTCTGGAGGTTAGAGTCAACAACCTCGTTCCACCCGGTGGTCAGCTTCTCCAAACCAGCAACAGCTGCCGACAAGTCTTCCAACTTGCCGAGGCGGCTCTCGCGCTCCTTCTCAACGTGGTCTTGAACCTCCTTGACGAATTCCTTCTTGAGAGAGACGGCCTGCTCAAGGAGCTGGTTCTGCAGTTTCTGCTCGTTGAGCTTCTGCTCACGCTCCAGTAGAGTCTTGACTCTGTCTTCGTAGTTTTCGCGGACCTTCTTCATCTCACCCTCGAAGTCCTTGCGCCACTGCATCTCCTGGGTGACCATGGAAGCCTCAACCCGGTCAATCAGATCTGTGGCAGCCTTGTCGAACTCTTCAATCTTCTCTCGGACTTGACGGGCAGCCTTCTTCTCAAATTCGCCCTTCATAGCCTTGAGCTTGCCGCCAACCTTGGTGACCTCGTTCTTGGCCTTGTTAACGGACGAGGAGTAGCGGCCATGAGCCCCATCGGCATTGATGACGAGGATGAGGTCGTTCACCATATGTACGAGATCCTGGATAACGGGCTCCTTGGCGTCGGCCAAGGAAAGGAGATCAATTGGCTTCAAAGGAGGGTACTTGGAAGGCTCGTTGACCTCGGGAGCCTTGAACTCGGGCTCGGCCCGGGGGGCCGGGGTAGCGGGTGCCTTCTCGACAGCCTTGACAGGAGCAGGCGTAGCCTCAACAGGCTTGGCCTTTGGGGGAGCAGGCTTGGACTCCTCGGTCTTGGATTCCTTAGGGGTCGGGCCAGCGCTGGAACGGCGGGTCTGGTCGGCGACTCTCCAAGAGGCACCACTCTGGGCAGGGACCTTAACAGCGGAATCCGCATCCCGGGCTGAGGTAGAAGCGCCACGAGTCGCGTTGGGGAACTTCTTCTTGAACTCCTTCTCTTCGAGATACAGGACAGCCTGCTCTCCAAAGGGAACATATTGGGTGAAGAAGTCGTGGAAGTTGTCGCTCATGCGCGAGTACCAAACTCCACCAGCGAATCCAACAATCCCCAAGAGGAACAGGGTGTAGACAAAGTTCTTCAGCCTACGGAAGAAGCCTTTCTTCTTGGGCGGCGGAGGAGGAGGCGGAGGAGGCGGCGTGGGGGGGACCTGGGGGGTCGTGATCTTGACGTCTTCGATGATCGCCTTTGGGGATGTGATGGTCTCGGAGGGCGGGAGGACGGCGGGCTTTGAGGGATCAGAGTCGGGCTTGTTCTGGACGGCGTATTGACGCTGGAAGGCCATGGTCAGCATGTCACTCGATCAGTTGATAAGTGTAGAGGCGCGACGTACCTGGTCAAGGATGCCGGCTCGCCGCGAAGCCGCGATGGGCCATTGGCGGGTGGCGGAGGTCGCACCGGACCTGCCGCCTAGTACCCTCGCAGACCGAAGCGATGTTCGCAACATGAGGGAGTGCAATGGCGAACAAGGCGCTGGTTGTGATGTGGTTGACTTCGGCTGGATGGAGTTGGAAGCTCAAAAACGCTCAGGGTAAAAGTTCGGCTAATGCTAATGCCAGCTCCGGGTCCGCCAGCACGAGCACTAAACGTTAGTGGTTGCCGATGCACTGAGGGACATGCCGAGCGGCAGGAACCGGGCGACTCAACGAATTGGCCTCTTGAGAAGCATGCGATGATGAGTACAGAAACTTGGCGACACGAAAAACTGGCCGTACCTGATCCGTTTCTTAGAGGACATGTACATATGTAAAAGATTGATATTGATTGCATTGTGATATCGCATCTGGCTCTTGGGGTGTGTTGAATCGGTTCAGCACGTCATCAACTCCTCGGCTCATCAGACAGTTGCCACCGTAGCAATCTCAGGTACTATAGCAAGAGCCATCTATTTAGATGCTGCACTCCGTGGGAAATGCTACAGAGCGCCTCGTACAAAATTGACCAGCTGTTCCGTCTCAAGAACCCCTCTACCGTCTGACGTGTCCTGAAATGTCGACCCCGAACGAGCAGTCGACATCTGAGAAACCACCCAAACAACTGCAACAAATTCAAGTTCGGTATTAAAACGTATGGACTGATCCCTTCCAAACCCAAGACTCCAAGGAATATGTGACGCACCCCGGCCCCACAAGGCAAGCCGGGGCCTGAATGATGGTTAGTCTACACCTGACTGCACGCTGAGCACCCCGTTATATGGATGATTGGAGCTCAACAGACCGCTCCCTCCGTCCCCGTACCCCCAAACATTGCGAAAGACTTAGCAGCTGCAGGGCCCGCTCATGTTGGTGTTGTTGTTCTCCGGAGCCAGACTGACGCCTGGCCGTTGTCCGGGGCGGGTGTGCCTAGGGCCGGCCTGGTCCAAAGGCAGCTTCTTGGCGATGGCTGTGAAGAGGTTCTGGACGTTCTCAGCAGTCTTAGCGGAGGTCTCGAAGAAGAGCAGGCCGGCCTCGCGGGCGTAAGCTTCAGCATCGGCGGTAGGGATGGCGCGTTTATCGGGTTGCTCTGTAACCAGATCCAGCTTGTTGCCTGCAAGAGCAATGATGATGTTCTCGTTCGCCTGGCGTTGGAGCTCCTTGACCCAAGCCTTTGCCTTATCTAGTGATGCCTAATTTCGAGTCAGCATGGGTTGCGTGGATGGGAACCCGGATGAGACGCACGGATTGGGTAATGTCGTATACAACTACAGCGCAGTTGGCATTTCGGTAGTACATAGGCGCCAGGGACTTGTAGCGCTCTTGACCAGCAGTGTCCCAGATCTCAAACTTGACCGTAGTGTTTTCGTCGAGGGAGATGGTCTGGGTGAGGAAAGCGGCGCCGATAGTTGACTCGCGATAAGAATCAAATTGATCCTTGAGATATGGTGAGCCACAGTACAATCAAGGATATTTAGTTGATGCTTACCTTGACAAATCGCAGGACTATTGAGCTCTAGACACAGACAGATTAGTTCGCGGAGGAGTTGTGTGGATGGTTCTCGCAAATTACCTTTCCGACAGCGGACTCGCCTATGATAGTGGGTTAGCAACGAGGACAGGGTCGAGGACGAGGCGAACAATGAAGGCGAGACAGACGAGAAAATACATACCAAGAAGAACCAGCTTAAATTGCGCGAAGCGGGTGTTGATGCCGCGGGCGCCGGCGGGGGGTGCTCGGGAGGCCATGATGTTTGAAGGTGGTGATATGTTGATGTGGAGGGATCTCGAGAGCTACTACGGCGACAGTAGTGGCGGTATGGCTGGACAACGGGGCGTGGAGCGCTCGGATCGAGGGAAGGGCAGAAGAGGGTGGCCTTTAATCGTAGCGGGGCGCAAAGAGAGATTTTTAGTCTGTCGGTCGTTGATGGCGAGGATGAGGCACGATCGTGAGGGCGGGAATGGTGCGTGAGGATGAGTTTGGGAGAGGGCGAGTCAAGGGACCTTGGGATGGCGACGTCGTTGAAGAGACTAAGGTATTAAGTGACTGCCTTGGGCCTTGGGTGGCCAGGACAAAGGTGAGCCGTGACTGGCTGGCGCACGAGGCACACGTCAGGTCAGGCAGGCTGCCCTTTTAGTGGGCGAGGGAGAAACCCGCCAAGAGGCACTGCAGGTACGTACCTTCTGGGTCCCGTGCCCGGTTCAACCGTTTTAAGGGAACCAGTAATTACGGAGGACGGACGGGACTGACGCACTCGCAATCTCGCTGGAGCGGGCGATACGGACGGCCTTGTTTGCACATGTACCTTGTACTCACCCCCCCATCCCGCTCCGGGCTCTGATGGTCCCTCAGGTGACGTGGGAGCCTCCCGCCAAGGCAATCTTACCTAATCCTAGCTCCACAACCTCAATGTGGCTCGTTTGTGGCTTGGGCTGTGGCTCTCTCATTGCGACGCGCAATGGTTGATTCAAAGTGACGTGCAAAGACGTGGCGGTGCTGCTGTAAGCTTCGCTGGCCTCACCACACACCACCCCGTCTGGCATTAATCAAGCCTCACGCCTCCAGCTTCATCCCTCTCCCACCAACACACGCTCTTTTCCCCCAACAACAAGCAGCAAAGCTGGCCACCGAAAGTCCCAGGGTCGCCAGCATCCGAGGCTCACCGATCACTCTAATCCTTTTCTAGAATCTCCATTTCCTGGCTCGTAGAAGCCAACGCCTGGCTGCCCACCATGGCCCACCTCCAAGCCTCCAAGCTCCCCTTCCGCGATATCAATGTGAAGGTCGCCAGCGATTCCTACACCTTCACCTCTCCCTCTTCACCGGATGCGCCTGCTCTCATCATCGACCGCCCAACCGGCGATGTCCGTCTATCTGAGGGTGGCGCTGGAACTGCCAAGCGGGCGGCGCGTGTTTCCAGCATCGCTGGTATCCTAGGAATCATCCAACTCAGACTCGGTTCGTCACCACCTCACCGCCATACAGGCCTCGCCCAGCACTACCACTAACAACCCGTAGACAAATATGTCATCTTCATTACCAAGGCTCAGCCCGTAGGCCGCCTCAAGGGCAACATGGTCTACAAGGTCGTCTCCACCGACATCCTCCCCATGCGCGAGCGCCAGATTCACGATCCCGACGAGGATGTCTTCATTGAGCTTCTCAAGACCTTCTTGGCCAACGGACCCATGTACTTTTCCTACTCGATCGACCTCACGAACTCCTTCCAGCGACAGGCGCAGGCAGATGCCTCGCAGCCTTTGTGGATGAAGGCCGACGACCGCTTCTTCTTCAACAAGTACCTCCAGTCAGATCTCATCAACTACCGCAACCATGGATCTCGATCTCACCCTGGCTCACAAACCGGCATCGATCCCTTCATCTTGCCATGCATCTTTGGCATGCTCGAAATCAAGCCTACCACCTTCAAGAGCAACCCCCTGACGCTAATCCTTATCTCCCGTCGATCGCGCCATCGAGGCGGTACCAGATACTTCACCCGTGGTGTGGACGACGAAGGCCATGCCGCCAACTACAATGAGACCGAGCAGGTTGTAATTTTGAACGACAGTAACAACGGTATGGGAGGCTATGCCGGGAGCTCCGATATGCAAAGCGGCAAGTACGGCGCCGGCACAGGAAGGGAGACGCAGATATTCTCCTATGTTCAAACCCGTGGCAGTGTCCCTGCGTACTGGGCCGAAATTAACAGCCTCCGCTACGTACCCAAGCTCCAAATCCGGAGCATCGAGGCTGGCTTTTCAGCTGCCCAGAAGCACTTTGATGAGCAGATCTCCCTGTACGGCGACAACTATCTCATCAACCTGGTGAACCAAAAGGGCCGTGAGCAGCGAGTCAAGGAGGCGTATGAGAAGATGGTACAGATGCTTGTTACCTCGCCGAAGCAGCGCCAGGAAGCCGACCTCCTCACCGAGGAGAAGTTCACGACGATTCAGCCCCAGACCAAACACCAAGAGTTTGACCGCCTGCACTACATCTACTTTGACTACCACAGTGAGACCAAGGGCATGCGGATGGACAAGGCGTATGCTCTCATCGAAAAGCTCTCCGATGCCCTCGAAAAGCAGGGCTACTTCCGGGCCGTCGACTCGCCTTCGAACCTGGATGGCGGTATTGATGCTCGCAACTATCAGTCGAGTGTCATGCGCACCAACTGCATGGACTGCTTGGATCGCACCAACGTTGTCCAGAGCATGTTCGCGCGCCACGTGCTTGACCGCATATTTGAGGATGCCGGCTTCATGGCCCGCGGATCGTCATTCCGCGACGAGGATGATGCTTTTGAGAACATGTTCCGTAACCTCTGGGCTGACAATGCCGACGTCATCTCCAACGCCTACTCGGGCACCGGTGCCATGAAGACCGACGTCACCCGCACCGGCACGCGAACCAAGGTCGGTGCCCTCCAGGACGCCCGTATCGGCATCACGCGATACTTCCGTAACAATTTCTTCGACGGACCTCGCCAGGACTCGTTCGACCTCTTCCTCGGCGCCTACCAACCTGGCACCACCAACATCGGCACCACTCTCGTCTTCACTGACCGTCGACCAGTTCTCATTCAGTCCATCCCCTATATCCTAGCATTCAGCGTCTTCATCATTCTCGTAGGTCTCTTCACGCGCCGTGCGCCGGACGCTAGCGTCCTTCCTATGCGCCTCTTCCTTCTCTTCTGGTTCGCCGTTGCCACCTGGGCCTTCAGTTTTGTCTGGGGTCACGGCATGCTCTACGTAAGCTCTCCTCAGTTAACGATCCTCCCAAACCAAACCAGATCTCAGAAAACTAACCTGCTTGAAACTAGGTCAACTGGCCACGCCTCAACCCTCGGCCATACGCCGTAGAGGGCTACAATGAGCACTACACCAAGGCCCGCAAGGACACCGTCGTCGGCTCCTTCGTGGCGAAGCACGAGCGGGGGCTCAGCACAGCACGCTTCATTAACGCAGAGGAGGGCAACAAGAAGAGGATTGAATAACGGGCCCTCTAAAGGAAACAGAAAATGGAGGCAGAGCCATACGACATTCCCTTCGTTTCTTCATTTATTTGTTCAGTTGTTGGGTTCTTTGTATTGTCCAGGGTGTGCCCTCTGGCTCAGCTGAGAGCAGGTTTTTTGAGGAGAAGCACGACATCTTTGTAATAACTAAAGTATGAGTAGTTCGCCAAGATGGCTTCACCCCAGAAAGGCATATCTTCTTTTAATATGTGGTATAGATAGGTACATGAGAGTGGGAATAAACAAAAGATGGAAGAAGACTTCTAGCTATTAAATACTTCCAGACATGTGAAAAAAGAACGGAAAAAAGAGAAACACGTCATCTTTTCAAAAGTAAAACACTCCAAGGCTATGCTGTCGCCCCGTTACGCTATGCCAATACCATGTGTCATCTGCATGCTGCATCCGCCGCTCTCGTCCTCCAATAAAGATGGGTATCAAAACCAGGCTCCCAATTAGGTTAGGTATCCAATAAAAATGAGAATAATGATGGTAGGGATACATGAAGCGCAGTAGAAGGCGTTCCAGCAAACCCATGCATAAAAAGTTAAGACACCCAGTAGTGCGCCACGCTATATCGCATGCTCGTCGACTCGTTGCGCGAACTCGTTGCATCATCTCCTTCCACAATCTCACGTGTGCTTTACAGCCATAGCAACCACCTGATGCCGCTCCATGTGCCCTGTCCAAGGCCGAGGAGAATTCGGAGGATGGTCACGACGAACCAGACGTACCACATGAAGCCGACGAGCACCCACTCGACAACCGACCACATGCCACGGCGGAGCCATCTAAATCGCCGGCGTCGGTTCCGGCTCAGCTCCTCGATCAAGTCAACAACTCGCTTGATCTTGAGCAGTTGCCCCAGGGCCAAGTCTTTGCCAGTTTCATCAGCTTGGTCCGCCGCTTCCCCAGTCATGCCAGACAGCTCATCCGCGATACGAGAGCGAACACACCAGAGGCGCTCCTCGAGTTTTGGGCGAGTTTGACCAGTGAAACGATCCGACGACATTTGCCACCGCTCAACCTCTGTTTCAATAGCAATGCTTAGCGTTTCGCTTGCCAGTGGGTAGTGATCGCAGTATGGGATCTCTTGGTCAGAAGGCAACGAAGCTTTGGGCGTAAGCTTCGCAATCTCGGCCCAGGGCACCCCCGCAATGTTGGATCGCGTAGATCGGCCTGGAGACAGCAGGCTACCCTTGGCGAGAGGCCTCTTGGCTTCTTGAGCTCGGCGGGAAATTTCCATGGCTTTAATACCAGAGGCCAAAATGAGCGTTCGTAAGCGGGCGATTTCTCGCTTCGAGACCTGGCATTCTCGCGGTTGGGCTTGATCGACGATCGACCACTTTCGGCTCCTGAAGTTATCGGGCTCGCTAAACCTGACCACTGGCGTTACTGACTTGGGCATCTTGTCCCCAGCCCTAGAACTGTCTGGGGCGCTTTCTCGACACGACTCCGATTCCGAAGCTTCAGCGTTGGCTGCCAGAACTTCATCAACTGTACGATGGGGCACAGAGGGTACTTTATTTGGCACCTCCAGTCCCGAAAGGTTGAGGCGGGATGACTTGGCGCTATGTATGCCGCTCTCTGGTGCCAGTCTGTGGTCTGTCGTGGTAGATCTCCCATACACCTCTGACACAGGTTGGAATTGGGGCATCGTGTCCAAGAAATGTTTCGGGTTGTGTTGGACTTCATTGTTCCGTCTGGAGTTTGATCGAGACAGAGAAAGTGACAACCTTGCACGTCCTCTTGCTTGCTCATTCTCTGAATCATCGGAGAATGCTTCAGATGGGGTTTCGAATGCGCTGTCCTTTTTCCACAACATGTCTCCCAGCCTCGAAACACTACCCCGGATCACCGTGTCAATTCGCGGTCCCTTGAACATTCCCCGCAAACCGACTTCATCATCCCTCCTGTGTCTTACGCTTGTACTGCGGTGATGCTTTTGGCCTTCGTGAGCGGGCCGAGAAGTAGACGGGAGCCGTTCCGGCCAAGTCCTCCCCTGACTAAGAGAAGTTGACTCGGGAAAAGAGGATCGATGATCCGAGTCTTCCGCATCACCTTGCTGGGGCTCAGAGGAATCGTCACGCCCCTTATCGCGCAAAGCCCGTTTCACCTTGGAAAAGGGATTCCGCGATGGGGACGAGGAACGACTTGACGGGGCAGATAGTTGCAATCCGGTTGGTGGACCAGGTAGGCTGTACGGAACAGGGTTCAGTTCCGGGGACACTGCCTGAGGTGAATCGATGTCATCCAACCCATGTCTTTTGCGTCTCGAAGTTCCAGTGTCGAATTTCTCAAGCTGGTAGCCGGGCAAAGACTCCATTTGGGCCTTTTCGCGGAGTGATGGGCGGTCAGAATCACTCGGATCGGTAAGCGACCACTTTCTGTTACTGGTCTGCTTGGAAAACAAGCTGTGCTCGGGTGTGGTGGAGCTTCCTGCTTGCATGTACTCTGCATCATTCTCAGTGACATGAGAGAGTCTCTGTTTTGCCTCTTGGGCAATCATTTCCAGCATCTGCTTCTCAAGCAAATCATTGGTATGGCTCGAGATCGTTCCGGCCCTGGTTTGTCGGGACCGTTTCGGCTTGCCCTCGCTCTTCACTTCGTTGTCACTGCCGGAATCGGAAAACGAGTCTTTTCTGATCCGCAAATGGTGGCTGTGAGCTGAAGCAGTATGCCGATGGAAACCGCCACCAATATCATGGAGCTTTTGCTTCGCCCGTTCCTTGGTGCTACCCTGAGATTGATCTGTGTCTGGTCTCATGAGTCTAAGTTCCTTCGAGTCTCGCCTCCACTCAGCATCTTCGAGGGTGTTGTTGGGGAACGGTGTTACACCAGTCCCAAGCTCATCTGTCTGCCGAGACATTGGTCGACTCAGAACTGCCCCCTCGGGAAATATTTTGTGCCAATTGCGGTCCTCAATGAGCTGTTTGTGATGGTCCCGTTCCACCCAATAAGCATCTGCTATCATGTCGCATGGTTCAAAGAACCAGTCAACTCGGGGTCGTCGGGATCGAAGACCAGACTTTGGGGCGGAGTCTAGTGAGGGTTGCGACTCTATTTCGTCGGCAGAAGGAAAAGGGGGTAGAATTGAACTACCATCACCAGAGAGAATATTCAGTGTACTTGCTCGTTGCGATGCTTTCTCAACCCACGACTTTACAGACTCAACGTCGCTAAATCCTTGCACGTCACCGTCTATTACAAGTCTCTCTCTTGCTCGAACTTTTCTGTTTCGGATGTATTGCAAGGGGTTGTACTCTCGCCCACCAGAGATAAGAGGCTCTGCTGATCCAAATTTGCTCAGTTTCCCGTTGATGGGCGAACTTGGCGGGCTAGACGCAGAGGGTCGGTCAGGTCCCAGCTTCAGGGGAGGGAGAACTTCCAGTAGGCGCCTGTACTGGGACATGAGCTCGAGATGCTCTCGTGCCTTTTGCGCTCTTGCCAGGGTGGATGTTGAGAAGTGGTATCGGTAGGGGTTTTCGTTTCCTGCGTCAAACGGAGGACGAAGGGGACTGCTTGACCTAACGCCGGACAACCGGGGGGTGAGCGCCTGTGCTGGAATAGGGGATATGTTTCGCGTCGTTTTTCGTTGTTGTTGGAGGTGTGTTTTGAGGTTGCTTCCGGCGGGTGCGTCTTGTACCGGGGCCAATCGAGGTGGGTTGGTCCGAGTGATGTTGCGTCGTGATGCTATACGCCTTGACTCGCTAAGGTTTAAAGCCATATTGACGATCTGGGTTGAGTCGACATCGAGAGCAGTCGAGGCCTGGTGAGAGGCACGGGGTCTGCGAGCGTGGCCATCTCTTCTCTTTACAAACAGCTCTTCCTGAGATGTATCAGGGGAAACGATTCGTGTCCGATTCCTACTACCTCCGGCGTTGACACCCAGGCCAAAATCTCGAGGAGCGCTAGTCGAAAGGGGGTCGGAGCCTTCCTTTGGCCTCTGTTGTGACCTATTCCGACGTCGAGACTGGTTGTTATCGTCGTCACCAGCCACAGCATCTTGGAGGAGA
The DNA here is from genome assembly GCA_020744375.1 of Dactylonectria estremocensis. Lineage (NCBI taxonomy): Eukaryota > Fungi > Ascomycota > Sordariomycetes > Hypocreales > Nectriaceae > Dactylonectria > Dactylonectria estremocensis. The sequence continues at coordinate 2,401,107 of JAGMUU010000004.1, forward strand.
AAGGCGCCACCGGGTTGGGCCTTTTGAGTGCGTCGCACCCGTCGAGCTCGGCCGGCATTCAGGCCGCTGCTCTGGCCGGGTCCGCGGGCCTTGAGGTGAAAGCGCGGGAGTAGCTCATCGTCGGAGAAGGCCAGAGGTCGCTCGGGGGAGTTGGTAGCATTGAGCAGGGCGCCGATGGTAGCGGGTTCGGCCCTCGAGGCGTGGTCGTAGCTGAACCTCGTAGGAACCTCGGGAGTGACTGGCCCGTCTCGTCTCCCGTACGCAGCGAGCGACGACGGGGCACGCTTGTCCGTCATTGCGCGTAGCCTTCACATGCCAACCCCGGGCTCACTGGTGGGAGACAGGCTTGTCGTCAGTGGTGACGGAGCGGGCGGTGCAGCATTTTTCTTGGTTTTTGGTCTGGAGGACGATCTCGGGAGTTGGGATTTGGAGGTGAAGGATCGGAGCGGCTATCGAGGTGGCGGAAGGAGGACAAGAGGATGGGCTGGGAGGATGGAGCACGTAGACTGTAGGACACAGGACGTCGAGGATAGAGCGAGTGGAGGCAGGCCGGTCCAAGCGGAGAGTCAGGAATCCCTCACAGACGTGTCATGGCAAGTTGAATGCGGCGCGGGGATTAAAGTGCTTTGAATTTGTTCGTAGAACTAGGTTCTGGAACTGGACCTGTTGTTGAGTTACACCTTGCAGGCCAGCCCCTGCTGGGTATTGCTTTGGTGGGTTCTGGTCGTCACGGGGTGGCAACCGGGTCGGGTGGTTACAGGGTCACAGCCAGTGATGTCGCCCCGCCGCCCCCAGAGCTCACTGCATCAGGGTCGCTTTTGGGGGGTTGCTAGGGGTGCCAGGTGTGCTGTGGGGTTCAGGGTGCCCTCTCTGCCTATGAGACCTGTTATGCCTACTCTTATGCCACCTTTAGCAGCCACCTTATGTGAATAAAGTGCTCCCAGCTCGAAAAGGTGCTGCGCCATCCGTAAATTAGCAGCAGCCTATGCCCAAACTTGCTCTGTAATCTGCACTGGGACGCGCTGGGGGCGAACAGTGACGTGACGCACCATCTTCAGCCGGCACACCTTCTCGCGCCCTCCTCGGCATCCGCGATCCAACAGGAACCCTCACGTACGTACGGAGTACTCTTGAGCCACAAGGAACACTCTCTTTGCTCTAGGACCCGATTAAACCAAGCAGGGACAGGGGACGCTTGACAGCTGGATAATAGTCGTGTCTTGTATACCAGCTACGTAGCAGCTTGACACGCTGCACATACTTGTCCTCACAAACTCAACTGCCGATCATCACTGTCACATGAAAAACATTTTCCCAAAAACACCGCATCTGAGACACCTCAGCTCCGGTCTTTGCGCTTTGCGACTCAGCCCAAGCTCAGCCAAGCTCAGCCAAGCATGAACACCATCACCACCGCATCCCGCATCCGTGCCGCAGCCACAGGTACAGTCATGCGCTCCTCACTTTGCCGGCTTTCCTTTCTCGGTGACTCCTCCTGTTGCACGTCCAGTTGTGGGTGTCACTGTGATTATTTGCTCCCCTTACAGTTGCGTTGCGGGTTGTACGTAGTATTCGTCCAAGACTCCATCGCCCAAGAGTATTTCCCTACACTCTAGTTCCTATTATACATACGAGAGATTGAGGGGTATAAATATCTATGCACTTTTTCTTCACTTGCCTCCCTGGCGGGCTCCTTTCTTTGCCCAAACCGGCATCCACCTCTCTACGGCTCATGCGGCTGCAGCTGCTGCACCAATAGCTCCCTCGCATCGGCTGCAAAGCGCGTCTTCAGAAGGCGCCACGTATCGCCAGCACCGCGAGCATTTGTCCTCCTTTGGCGGAAGCACGTGAACCTTGACCTTGGTGCCCTGGACCTCAACCTCCTGTTCATACGCCCAAGCGGGGTTCTGGGGCACGGGCTGGTTGATTTCCACAGATGAAACCACGAAGATGGCCTCCAGTTCGTCCAGGTATCGCTCTAGAGCGCTAGTCACCTGGCCGTTCTCGATAACGAGGTTCACAGAGCACTGTAGAGAACTTCCTAAAACCTTGTCTCCTCGTGCCTGCTCCAGGGTCGCCTTGACGGCATTATGTACTCCCGAGATGACGGCTGTGTCTTCCCGCAGCACATCCTGAGAAAGCGTCAACCGGGCGGAATCGATGAGAGGCGAACGGTAAAGTTGCCTGGCCGGGTGTTCCAAAGACCTGTCGGTTGCAATTAGCCTGTGCCCTTAACTTTGAGTAAGGCACCTAAGTGGTCAGGAACTCACGTGTCATCAGCCATCCACGCCGGCCGATGTGACCAAGCCTCCTCCACCAGAAGAGGCGTCACCGGCGAGAGCATTCGTAGGAACCCAATGAAGATGGGCTCCAAAATGCCACCACCATCGCCGCAGTAGAGCCGATCCTTCAGCGCCTCCAGGTAGAACGCTGACAGATCGGTTGCGACCCAGCGGTTGATCACGCCGATTCCTCTGTGAAACTCGTAGTTGTCATATGACTCCATGACCTGAGACATGGTATCGGAAAGTTGCGCCAGTGCAATCTGGTCGAGCTTCGTCAACGGAGCTTGCCGAGCCTCCTGGTTGAGCGATCCAAGAAGCATCTTGATGATAGTTCGATACTTGATCAGAGCCGTGTGGACAGGCTGCAAAATTGTCTGCCCGATGAGCACATCACTCGTAAAATCGGCACTCGCCGCCCAAAGACGAACCGCATCCGGGCCAAGGCCGTCAAAAGTTTGGCCTTGTCCCTTGCCCTTGCCCTTCACTTTGGCAGGGCCAAGAAGGCTTCCGTTCATGACCTGTTCGGGTTGAATAATATTTCCCAGAGATTTTGACATCTTCTTGCCTTGTCCGTCGAGCGTGAAGCCATGGGTGATCAACGTCTTGAATGGTGCAACAATCTTGCCGGAATGGTTTTCATCCACCTTCTGAGCAGCAACATATGTCAACAAGCTCGATTGGAACCAACCGCGATGCTGATCAGATCCCTCAAGATACACATCGGCAGGGCCTTCGGTCTCGGTCCAACTACTGCCACTGTCGAACCAAACGTCCATGGTGTCGGTGCCTCGGCGGTATTTCCCAGTCAATGACGGTGCAATCCATGCGGGGTCATCGGGGCTATCAGAGAACCAAGCAGATGAAGTCCGTTCCTGCATGACAGAAATTATATGTTCGATCGTTTCCGCAGTCATCACAGCATTGCTGTTTTCGTCGTACAGAGCAGGAATAGGAACTCCCCAAGATCGTTGGCGGGATATACACCATTCGCTTCGGCCTTTGATGAAACTCTCAAGGCGAACTCTGCCTCCTTCAGGGACAAATCGAACATCACTAAGCGCCGCGAGAGCATCTTCCTTGATACTTCCGACGTCGGCAAACCATTGAGCCGTCGCACGGATCACAACCGGTCGCTTTGTACGCCAGTCATAGGGGTACTTGTGACGTATCTTGTGTGTTCCTAGAACATCATCTGCCATCAGATCTAGAACGGCTTGACTGCCGCCATCTAGGATAGAGGAGGCCGACATCAGCTTCTCAGGATCATCAGGATATGCCTCCTTGGTGAAGAAGCCGCCATCGTCAATTGGTGCAAAAGCCTCAATACCATGCTTGGCGCAAGCTTCATAATCCTCCTGGCCGTGTCCAGGAGCACTATGCACAAGACCAGTACCAGATTCGGAGGTAACAAAGTCGGCTTCAATAATTGGCTGCGACGGCGCAGATTGACCCCTCAACTTGTTGCGATATCGGAGTCCCTTCAAGTCAGAACCACGAATTGAGTGGACCACTACTTCGAAGGAAGGGATAATCTGCCGCAAAGCCTCGACACGCTCTGTCGCCACAAGAAATCCATCGTTTCCCACGCGGATAATAGAGTAGAGGAGGTCGTTGTGCACAGAAATGGCCAAGTTTGCAGGGAGAGTCCAGGGAGTGGTCGTCCATATAGTAGCATAGAGATTGCCCTGGAACTTGGAAAGCTCCGGGACCGAGGACCAATCGGAAACAATTGGGAACTTGATATAGGCGGCAGTAGAGACGTGATCATCCCGATACTCCAACTCGGCTTCGGCGAGGGCGGTTCGCGATGATGCTGACCAGTAAACGGGCTTGTGCTTGCGGTATACAAGACCTCGGCGGACCAGCTTCTGGAACACACGAAGCTGTCGGGTCTCAAACTCTCGATCCATCGTGGTCCATTTCTTTTCCCAATCCGCCATGACCGAGATCGACTGGAACCCTTTCATCTGCTCCTTGACCGTCTTCGAAGCAAGTCGCCGGGCTGTATCGCGAATCTGAACCGGAGTCAGACCCTTGGTGTTGCTCGATCCAAGCGCCTTCATCTCTATTGGCAGACCATGGCAATCCCAACCTGGTCTGTATGTGACCTTTCGTCCCTGCTGCACCTTGACTCGGACGATCATGTCCTTGAGGATCTTATTTAGGGCGTGTCCGACATGCAGATTACCATTGGCATACGGGGGACCATCGTGAAGGGTAAATGACGTATCCTCCGGTCGGTTCTTTGCCTGCCAGTCATAGAGGTCATCGGTAACTTGGCGAAGCCATTGTTGCTGGAGCTTGGGGTTCGGACGAGCACTTTGGCGCGGATCAATTAGCCCCGAACATGACGCTAGATGCGGCAGAAAGGACCTACGGAAAGCTCGACCGAGGGAGCCTCAGGGTCGACTTCCATGATTTGGACATGATAGGGCAAAGATCATGTCGCGAGGCGCGTGACAGACAAGTCTAAGGTCGGGCCTTTGTCGTCAACGAGCTTGATAACGTCGGTCTCGCTGGCGGCTGAGGAAGAATTTTAGCGCTATGAGGTGCGCCAAGGTCCTTCACCTAGAAGCATCAGGGCACGGCTCCAGTAGACGCAGTGCTTGGGCCAGCTGCAAGGCTACCAGTCTGCTGGAGTTTTAGCGCATGTGCGGGGCAATTTTAGTGGGTGGTTACATCACTGACTGGCTCACTGGCACTTAGACGTCAGCCTGCTCATGGTGTCATCCATTCACGCTGTTCTCATCTAAATCAACAATTTGGAGGTCGCCATGGCTCCTGTGCGCCGGTATTTGAGAATATCAAAATACTCGGTCCTTGAATGTCGAATTTACCTCGATAACCCAGCCCTAGCTCAGTCATGGCTTCTCAACTCTCGCAAACCGATCCTCTCCCAGGTCATTGAGAGCATTCGACCGCTAGTACTCCCCAAGTTGCGTGAAGAGAAGGAGAGAAGGCTCAAGAAGAAGAGCGCGAAAAAGAAGACTATCAAGGATGTAGTAGTCACCGGTATTGTCAACCAAGATCTTCAAGTTTCGTCAATCTCACGCTGATCGTATCTAGACGACTTTGAGGTGTCCATCTTCCTAATGGAGACGGCCACCCGGCACTCTCTACTGAGCAGGACCAAGCATTTTCGCGAAAAGTTGCCTCCCAAGATAGAATCGAATTCAACCAGACTCATCAGCGAGACGGACCGGACCGCTGTGGATGTCGATGCAGGAGATTATGGACCCGCTCTTCGCCAGGAAGACGACGACGATAACATTGACCTGGCCGATATCCCCGCCGTAGATTCAGTCAGACGGAGCAAACGTCAGAGACGAGGGCGGGGCCGGGACGACGAAGACACCGATATCGACGCCGATGCATCCGACGAAGATGAAACCGCATCGGCTGTCGAGATCTCTGATACGGAGGCGCCCCCTCAGAAGCGGCGACGAGCCCGAACTCACTTATCCGACGATTCTCCGGACGAGAACGATGACAAGAAAAAATTAGCCATGGACGTATCATATGAGGGGTTCGCGATATACGGTTCAGTGCTTTGCTTAGTTGTCAAGAAGAGGGACAGCGGAAAGGCGACGGAGTCTGGTCATCGCGCCAGTGGTGCTGCAGCTGGTGGGAGTGGCAGCCGGCCGGAAGGCCAAGCAATGATGGAGAACTGGATCTCGTCTACGCAGATGCCTGTCGGGGGGGATGAAGTTTCATGACGGAAGCAGCGCTGTAGGCGATGCATCAATTCAGCGGTATGCATCAGGCAATGGCCTGACCATGGACGATGAGGGTCGATCTTGGCGACGGAGAGCGGGTGCAGCCGTCGGCCGGAGATTGTGACACCTTGGGGATGCTAGGGTGATGGGATGCTGGGATGTCGGGATACCAACCCAGGATGCTACTACGTAGTACTACGTATGTAGGAAGCTGGAGGCATCGGACGGGACGGGACGGGACTCGCAATGCACACCTGAAGCATCGCGACGACAGCAGTAATTAGAGCTGACTCCGCCCTGGACGGTGAATGGTGGCTGAGTCGACCAACTCACCGGCCTTGGCTGAGAAGCTGTACCATTGTACCTGGGCTTGGTAGGTAGGTAGGTATCAACTGCGAGGCAGCCAGCCTGCTAATAATAATCTCGACGGCCGCTGACCGTCCATTGATTGCAACGAACCACGCACTAGCACCCGATGCTTGGCGCGCATCCCACGTTTTGGTCGCTTTTGGTCACTTTGGCGCACGTATTCGTACAGGGTTGCCGACGACGACCGGCAAGAGTTGCGGAGTGCAATTATTCAGAATGCCCATGTTCATCCGAGAGGGGGTCTTGGCATCCAATATTGATTTCCTAAACGCCATCAAAGTGGACTTCAGCCGTCTCCACGTGAGACATCCCCTGACATGGTTGCCCTCTGGCTGATTGGCCTGCCACGGCTTGAACGTGATGTGAAACTGACTTTTGGCTGTGATGATATGACGGATGAGATCCTCCGCAGTGAAATGGGCATTCTTCTCAGAGATGAAGCTTGCCAACTGCTAACTACGTAGGAGTTACGTATGTTTCGAGCGTCAACGGCTGCTGCACCTCGTCATTCTCGGCTCACGGCAGAAACATGGTCGCAACATAGGTAGGTAGGCACACCTCCAAGAACCTATCTACCTCGGGAACTAGTTGACGCGCGAATAATCCGGATGTGTCTTTCGCCAACAAGCGCACTGCCTCACCCACAAAACTCATCATTCAGTTCGGTCGTCTCGGGATGCAACAAGTACGTAGGTCTATACACGGCATCGTCGGTTGCCAGATTCGTCTTATTATCGTCGTACTACGCAACGTAGTTCGCCCAGCTCTCCCGGGTTACCACCTTGGGAGCTCATGGATGGGCGACAAGGGCGCTGGCCAGCAGGATGGCGCTAGCATCGAACAACCCCGCAGGCAGCGGCGTAAAGCCAGGATCATGGTGTTTGGAGTTCGTTCGTGAATGATCCTCCCGCCGGTGCAGGTGCAGATGCAGGTGTGAGAATGTGACTGCGGACACGACTGCGACTACGACTGCGACTGCGACTTGGTAAGCAAGTACCCGAAGTCCCATGACACTCGCGATGGACGACGCCCAGGATCGAGTACATGGCCTCGATGTACCTTTTTTGTTCGGCCCAACGATGCAGTATGAGGCCATATCAGGACCCAGCCCACGCTCCCGACCATGGTACTGTATGTTGCACACGCCCTCTCTCTCCATCTTCCTACCCCTCTTCTGCACAAGCGGTTGAGTCCACCTCATCACCATTGTTTGCCAGGCTTCGGCCAGACCAGATCCGCTCCGAGACATACAGAGCATCGTCATTTCTCCACCGCCGCCCACTCCTGATTATCAGCTCGCGCACGTTGTCCCGCCGTGTCCAGACGGAGTCGCGAAGCTCTCATAAGCCCCCGCACCTAGCTCCGTCAGCTGTTGCGAGCTCCGCCAGCAAAGGCCCCCCCCCCTTCAAATATCCCTAAGCCCGTGGATCGCATCATCTACAACCAAATCGATCCCTCCCACTACAAAGGATCAATGCAGCTGCACTCAAAGATACCGGTATGTCATGATATGGGTTCAGGATGCCTGAGGTCCGGCAGGCAGTTGGATTTCGGCTCCGACTCACGTCTCAGGCAGCCCGCCATCCCGACAGTCGATCACAATCCATCCTTCACCTCCACAACACCCCAGACCGCAACTCCTCGACAGGACAGGGAGGCCTGCTTGTCATAGGCGCGGTCATAGGCGCAGTTCGTAGTTGGTTAGATGCGTGCAATGAGGCCGTTGGTGTTTCACGTCCCCGTGTGTAAGCGTGCAGCAATCGGGTGGTCGACGCCCGCTCATCAGCCACACCCCGCCCCAACACCGGGAAGCCTTATCCTTATCACCATAACAGAATGCCATGCGTCTTGCGTCTTGCCTACATGGTCGCATGCCTGCCTGCATGCATGCTGCTCACCGATGCTTTCGGATAAGGCTGCAGATGCAATCATGTCGACATGAGACATTCTCTTGCGACATTATGTCGTCAGAGACGTCTCCCTAGTATCGCAGATGCTGTTGTTTTCTTCCCTTTACCCGCAGCACCCGCCAATGCTGCAATATCACGTACAGTGCATACGCATCAGCAGATCAATGTCGTGCTCTTTGCAAATCATCAACACCGGATGCAGGAGTTTGGTTGCTTATCCGGCAAAAACAAAGAGCTCTTAGGCTTGATTCACGGGTGAGACCTGATTGGAGGCTATTCCTCAACCCCACGTCGGCTCAGGGCACAATTCTGATACGGATTCCTTTCATCCAGCAGTTCTTCTGAGATGGTGACGGGAATGTTTGCAACATCTCAACATCAAACACGCGTAGTAGAGCGGTCTGATTTGAGAGGCTTACAGCCCTAGATAGTGTCTGCCTAGTTGCTGATCGAGGTCTCAGCTGTGGGTGATCCTAGTCGTTAGTGTTGCCATTGCGATGCCGGTTACCCTACCCGGCACTGAGTCGCATGCACCATCCTGGGGTGGTGTCACGACGATCTTGCACTTTTCGTCGTTTCGAACACATCGCCTATGCTTGCTGATCATTATGGCACATTCGGTTAACAAGGGTGGTTGCATTTTGTCTCGAGCGGCGTGGGCGGTGAGGTGTGATCAGCTCCTCTAACAACGTAGTCTTTGACGCCTGTTGGAAATGTAGAGCAGATCAACATACCGGGCTCCGCATGCTGAAACACCTGCACATGAGACAATTGCCACGGAAAACTAGACTTGAATGAAGATTACTTTGAAAATGAAACCCATATCGTACTTGAGTAGATAAGTGTGCGCAATTGTCAAAGTGACTGAGATCCTCGCCTCACATCGTTCAGGAAGCTATCTCAGTTAGGTCCCTCCAACAACATGGTAATTGAAAGCGAACCAACCAAGCCACCTACGCAGCCACCACGCAGCCGCCTATACAAAAACAAACAGGAGAATGTGTCTACGTAGATCATTCACCCTCAATTCCAGCAACTAAAACGCCGAGATAATCTTAGAGGGGTTGTTCACATTCGAGCTGTAGACGGCACTAACAAAGTTAATTGAGGCTGCTCCTACCCGGGACCTACACACCAGTGTCCAGATTCAACAATACGGACGATCAAATCACGGGGCCCGTCTATTTTGGGCTGTGGGGGTTATCGTCCTGAAAATCCCGAGGCAAGTTTCATCGCTGTTGGACCAACCGCACTACGTCTACGTAGTACTTGTAGGACGTGAGATGCTGAAAATGGGCAAAAGTCAATTGGTGGTTTTGCAGTTTCCGTAACCCACCCAACTGTGAAACAAGAGAGAGACGAGGAACTCCGCAACACCACGTATCAACTAACAATAATTATTGCTCAACTCGCATTCGCAATACGGCCCGTCGAGCCTCTTCCTTGACAAGGCTACGCAAGTCAGATATGGACGCGCGCAAGTTCATCTATGCGAGTGTGGATTGCCGCGAATGCCTACTACATTTAATCCACAGGTACGCATTCCCCGAGGCCCTGAAACAAGCACATGCCATGAATGCCGTGAATGTCAACATGCCTCAATACCGTAACTGCCTTGTGGATGCTCGCGGGATGCCAGTGACACGGGAAGCATCTACTGCGGCCGTGACATGGGCCAACCTCACAAAGATTGGCTTGAAGAGGATGGCAGGACGGTTACACTGAAGCACTGGCCGTTGAGACTTGTTTCGAAACCACAAATGAATGGTTGTGTTGATCATTGTGCAACGTGTGGTTTGTTCCTCCACAACTGGTTGTCGGCTATGCGTGCTCGGATGCCTCTCCCCGATGTCATGGAGAGATAATTCAAATTTCATTGTCCATTAGAGTGAACTATCACCTTTACGTTTGGAGTTTGGGGCCCTGAATATGAAGGCGACTGAAATTTGGGGGCGGGATCCTCATCTCCACGGTAGGATATTACGTGGTTGGCATTGTCACTATTGTCGCTTGGGCCGCTGGCTTTGACATCGGGCTGGGGTTACATCGCTCAAGCTAACTCGCATCGATACGATGGGACCGCCGCAATCTGGCGATCACCAGGCCTTGTGTTTCCAATAAAAGAAGATTCAAGATCGATTGAGTGATTATTACCCATGGGGCCATGGCGTGCGAACGGGCGCGGACCAGCGTCGTCGCCAGCGGTCAACGTCAGGCATGGCTCGCATCATTTCCCTCGGGCCCAGGGGGGTCGGACATTAGCCAAGGGCCTAGCCACGCTGCCCGCGCATCATCCCATCGCTTTGCCGTCCGTTCACACCCCCACACGGAGACTCGTTTAGATGGGAGGCTGAACTATTGGATCGTCCCGTCGCGCTGCAGCGGCGTGCTGCTCAGCTGGGACCGTACCTGGTCTCATCGACAACCACGGGTCTGGATGAATGTCTGGACTCTGGCTTGCGTATTCGTAGATGCTTGGCACTCTGTATGGAGTACGGAGCATGTCGGATAGATTGCGCAGCAGGGAGCGTCATGGCAGGTGGGCTTGCAGGATGACAGCTGACACGGGCCATGATCCCAATCGAGCGGTCCTCAACCGTGCTCGTCCTACACACGGTGGATGATGTGCAGCAGTCAGGACTGTGCTCAACTGTGGGAAAAAGAGCTCATGTCGCAGCAGGACACACGAGGTGTAGCGTCGTGTTACAAGTTGACCACGATATTTGGGCCTGAGATGACCGCCACACGCCACACCCTCACCGGTCCTCAAGCCAACCTCTCCCAGCCCCAGTCTTCCAGGGGAACCAGACGAGCCCCTGGTTTTCCACGTGGAATAACTCGCCCAAGGAGCTGTGTGGCTTGACCGCCCATCTCCCGACCCTCGACTCTCACTCTTGAACCCCTAGTGTGACTGGCAATGGTTTGCGGCCGACGGAATTGCTTGTTGGCTCTGGACCGGAGCATCACCCATTGACTTTTGCCATCCAGATGCGTCCATGCGGCTTCAATTCGCTTTTCTCTTATCAGTGTGGTTACACTGCATTGTTTTCTTATTTCACTTGCTGCGCTCATGCTTATTTGGAAAAATCAAAACACACCTCCGCAATTGACCGGGTTGAGTGAGGGCTGCAGCCGCAGGAAGGTCTCAGGCGGCTCGCCGAAGTTGGCTCTGCCCTGAGACTGACGCGATGCACTCAGGGCGTTCCCAGCCAGCCACGAATAGGCTGCGACTATTCGGGGACTGTTTTTAGACGCTAGGGCTCAGCTTGCGGTGCTGTCAGACGTGCAAAAAAGCAACACACATCGTCACCGTCATATTGCTGTGTACGAGATCCTGCCGGCTGAGATACGAACTGCAAGCCATGTTTCCCGCGGTGAGCGGTGACTCGGAGATGCATATGTATCGTCCTCAGCCTCAGTATATTCAGCCTGCCGCCTGCATTGTTACACTGTCAGAACAAAGCGGAAAGAAGCCACATTTCCCGACAATGATACAGGTCACAGGCGGCCCGACCTCCATTGTGCATGAACCGAGAGTCCGGGCATCATGATCGTCGGGTCTGGCTGGCACGGGCCCAATATCGATATATCGCATCGGCGTCTGGGCTTCGATGGCGTGCAGGACACACTGGCTGTTGGGCGGTTCTCGGTCTCACTCTACACTTTGACAAGGCTCGGCGCAGGCACTAATCTTTCAGCTTCTCGAGTCTATGCTCGTCTTTTTGAGGTGCTCCATAATGAATGACAAGACTGTCACAATTATAGCTACTGGTATTCCTGTTAGGTGGCGCACCCAACCGCTCGGAGTCGGAGAGGCGGCCCACTTGTCCGTGTCCTCTGTCTGGAGAAGCATCGGCGAGCAACATAAGAAGTTCGTCGATAGTCAGCAGCGCTCCGGCGTCCCCGTGAAAAGCGGCCCCCTTTCTACCCAATCCCAAACACGCTTGAGACGGCTTCGTGATCTTTGTCAGATACGACAGGCTAGCAGTCGGCAAGGTGCCATGTAGGGTCCCATCGGCCTTCCAGCCTCGGTAGGGGTACCGGCGCGGCGGAACGGCCACACACCCCCTTAGCGACCGGAGCGAACTGCCGAGAGCGGTGCCAATCCGTGGGAACAGGTCGCATCGAGCCATCAGATGACCGCCCCGTCTCAAATGACACCGGGGGGATTGAGAGGGTTGAGGGCTGAAGATCCAAGACGTGGTATTATTTCAGGGTACTGAGCTGATTGATCGCCGCAGGCATGGGCTGCGTAGCTGACTAGGGGTAGGTGTCAGCAGCGATCTCAGCAGCGCCAGAAAGGACGCATTTGCTATTCTGAGCAGCCACACGGCCTGCCAGACAGAGTTGCGACATTTCCCATGGTGACCATCGACGACATGTCACCAGCCGTGGTGTGGTCACGTCAGGAGTCCTGCCGATCAGGGGTGTCTTTTGGTGCCGGAGCCAGTCTTGCGTTTCTGGCGTGTTGGAGGCGATGGCGGCGACGATGGCTTACGTTTTGCTTCACTTTTCCTTCTTAATTCCTTTCAAATGAGACCTCATCTCACGAGACAGTTGCGGTCTGGGACGGGGGCACACTCAAACAGGAAAAGACAACCCATCTGCGACCCAGCTTCTAAGCCTTTGCCACTTGATTACTCAAGACCCATGAGGAGTCGGTGAAGCGTCCCAGTCCGACGGGTCTGCGCTAGGACGATGACCACTCCGACCCCGGATTAAAGAAGGAAGGGAGAAGAAAAGAAAAAAAAAAAAGGATCAATCTTGCTAGTCTGGCCGATTCCTCGTCCATGGCCCGCAAGGCTCATCTGAAAGGAAAGGAAAAAAACAATTAATCAGTATTTTTTGAACCTAAAAAGCCGAGGCTGGGTCCAGGCACCGCCCTAAGGGCCGTTGAGCCCCTGACGCGCGCCGGCTAGCAGCACACGTTGCCACCACCCGTTCGCGCAGTACCGTTCGTTAGTCAGGGGCACGCGCAGAACAAGAACGATGGTCCAGAATCCAGATTGGGACCAGACGGGACGTTTGACTTGATTGTGCAAGTCTGTGGGGTAAATTGTAAGGAAAGGAGTGCATGAGGCGCAAGCAGGCGAAGCAAAAAGAATAGCTTATGCAAGCCTCGTGAATTAATCTCCCAACAGACGCACATCAAAGGGAGGCCTGCGCGTTTCTGTTCCATGCCAAATTTCGTCGTGCAGCAGCCTGTGCGCTCGCACGCCTCTGACACGGGCCCCCTTCTCCATAATGAAGTCAATCATGGAACCATTGAGGAAGAAAAAGACGCCGATCCCGAATTGGGCTCGAAACGCGACTGGGAAAGGACACGAAAAGGAAAATTTCCGTCCAGCCACCCCCGAAAAGGGCGACGCCAAGGCCAAATTTGCCGCCCATCGTGGGTCTTCCCTGGAGCGCGGAGGGGCCAAGTCTTTGGAAGCCCTGGCCGACGACGCTGGATGCTTCTGTCGGCACACAAATGCAAGCTGGTGGTCCATGTGAGCAAAAGAAAAAGCTCAAGCCCTGAGTTGGGCCGTGTTACAGAGGGTCGGCTATGCAGGGCATGTTTGTGATGAAGTGGCATTGTCTACGACGCGATATCAGGCGTCTTGTAAGTCAATGCCGGGCGTTGGCCAGAATTACTTCATATCCACACACGCCGTCGTAATGTAATTTGTCTTATTAAGTTTTCAAGAGGATTGATGAGAGACACTTGTCGGACCCTGAAACCGAGACGTCATACATACTTGATACTGTGAGTAAGAGACACATAGCGGTACTTTGTATACCTACCTATTCAGCCATGTTTCGATGTCCAATCTCCTCCCCCGCGAAAGTGAGAGACACAGACAGGTCAGAGCGAATTGCAATGTGAGACGCTCGGTCGCAACGTCACAATATCACAACGTCTCAACGGGAGCCGGTGGGAGGGTGGACGCATGGAAGCTGCGCAAGCCGGCACGACGACGGACCGGAAAGGTCGCAGAGGCACTCAACGGCCGCGTCCGTGCCTCACCGTGGAAGAAGACTACTTGACTGCTTCTGGAGCGCCTCTCACCTGGGTGCCGGACTCGGTGAGCAGACAACCCCGGAGCAGGCAAACTCCTGGAACAGTGGCGGGCGTGGGTGCCCCTTGAAGGCGCTGACGCCTCAGCGTCTACTTCGTAATTATAGAGCCGGCTATTCGACGATGCCTTGTTTCGCCGGCTCGGACGGCGCCGAGGATGCTTCGCGCGGGAGGGCATTTCCGCACCAACGGGCGGGAGGGGGGTTCTAAGTTCTTGGTGCCGTCCGGACTTTTAGTGCCATCATATGCACAGCGTCCTCCGTGCTAGAGCGCCGCTGTCTATGGGAAATACAGGATGCTCCCTCTCGGGTGTGTCGTTACAGAATCCAGCGACTCGCATCGCACAAGCCACCCTCTATAATTATCCTAGGGGAAATTTGATCAACGCACGCTATTAAGCGACCACAAAATAATTTATGTTTTGTGAGGTGGCAGGTTGCGATGGAGACCAAGACCCCTATGACTTCATTGGACTTCGCTGTTGGCCCTTGGCAGCCGGATTCCGGGATCCTGGGCATCGTCACCGCTTCCCGAGACGAGGCGCGGTGAAGAAGGGAGTGCAAAAAAAGAAAAAACCCTCAACACCATTAATGGGCATCTCAACATCTCAAAAAGGCCCACGCCTGCGCAGGTATAGCGTATTCGAGGTGTTGTTTGCACATTAGAGTATGACTGATAAACGCGGTGTAGTTCGTTGTGAGGGGAGAGAGGGTTGCCGGGTGGGGGTTTTGCATCTTCCTACACCGCTGAGCCTCGCCCAGTGGCCGCCTAGGGCTGGACCGGCCAGTTGGACCGCAACGTTGCCCTCCGACCGGCTGGGTCGGGCATCGTTGCAAAATACTTCAAAGTTTAGTACGGAACATATTGTAAGTTCCTGCACCCCGAATGCGAAGCGGGCTGGCTCGTGAGTCATCGCGGGTCATCCCCAGGTGACACCCCGGCCGACCTTTTGTGATTGTCATGACTTGCGGAGTACGATGGATCATGGAAGTTTTGGGTCAAAACGCCCTGCAGGCTGGCTGGGCAGTGAGTGGCAGAGTGGGTGGTTGTTGGCAGGCAGGGATGCCGATCCAGACGCCAAGCAGGTGACCGACGAACCACTCACAGGCGCGCCCAGGCCGCCCTCTTTCAACCCCAAACCCGGGAGGGACCCCAAACCCGAGAGAGGGGCTCACGCAGGAATAAGGCTGCAGCAACGAGTGCTGATGGTGTGTGCTGACTGTGCCTACTGCCTACTGTGCCCTACTGTGCCCTACTCTGCGAAAGGATCGATGTTCGGCGCAGTCGCAGGGCTTGGGTTGGGATCAAAAAGAGGCGGCGGCACAGTCACAGCTGCTGGGGCCGATTGTCCAAATCGGCCGCCGCATGTATGAACGGGGGCTGACAGGGCTGGCTTTGAGCCTTTGGTGTTGGAGGGCATTGCCTGCACGCTGCTATTTCCGTCCCGCCGCTACGGAATCCCCTGCCCAGCAAAACGAATAACGGCGGTGGCTACCTGTGGCCACCAAAATATCCGAGTACGCAGTACCATAGTACACAATCAATTCGCCTCTTGATATCGGTCTTATTAGGGATTTACCTCTCAGCGCAGAATCTCTGACGCCTCTTCCGAATGGGGCTCGTGGTGTCCCGAAAGGCTCTTTGGTTGTTCGCCTCCCACTCATCTCGGTCTGGACGGTGAATCCCGGCTGAGGCGTTGATGCTGTCATGAGTCGCCGGGCCGCCGGTATTTGGATGGTTTCGGCTTTGGCTTATTAGGCTTTTCGCCATCATCGTTTAATCCAACCGAAATCGACATCGTTGTGTAGCTCGAAATAGTACCTTGAAGAGGAATGCCGTGGAGGAACCTGTACCCTCAGCCGAAACGCGGTGGAGCGACGGCCAAACTTACAACACAAGATGGTCCTGAAACGCAGCAGATGGGCGCGCATGTTGTGGTGCAATGCTGTTGTCGTTGCTCTTCGGATATAGACACACTACGTGTCTCTGATAAATTTGGCGAAGGATCAGGATTGGCTTCGCGAAATGATGGGGAATACCTGCGAGACCAAGCCAGCACATCTGTGGAATCCATTGGCCAAGGCGGCTGTGTTAGGCATCTTGTGTCTCGCGAGACGTCCTTACTCGGTACACTACCCCTCATGGATCAACGGATGAACGAATGCGACAACCCCGCAATGTGGAATCGCAGTCCTGCGGTGTAAGTCTGTGACTGCTTTTGACATGACCGCCTCGATCAGGGAAAAAACCTAAGACAGAGCTAAAATTGCTTGTTTAGGCGGTCAGTAACTCGTGCAGCCCGCTTCATCTCCATACGAATAGCATGGGGAGGGGGCCTATCAGTCGGAGGGATGGATAATTGTTGAGAGGCAGCTGACCCTCTGGCCAAATTGCAGTTCGCAGGACGATGGAGTGGACAGTTGGACAGTTGGACAGTGGATAGTGTTTAGGTACCCCCTGGTCCCAGCCCTCAAAGGGCTTGCAGCACTGGGGGCTGTTTTTCAGTCTGTCTTCAGGGACAATGGACGATTTTCCTAAAGCCAGGGCTATTTTTTCTTTTTTGGCTCCTTGGTTGTCCTTTGGAGTCTGTGTGTTCTGACCTCCATTTTCAGTTCTCGCGGGGGGTGGCAGCTAGAGTGGTGCACGCCCCTCCAGGGATCCCCTGGCTGGGCAGGGAATGACAGGTCATCACTTGCGAAATTGGACGTCATTCAACTATTAGCGACTAGCTCCCCAGCCAATTCTCGGAGGGCCCCACTCATCTCTTTCTCTCTCCCCCAGCCTTGGGGCAAGTGGCCGGGCAGGCTGAAGGCGAAGGGCGATGGCGATGGGAAGGAAATTTGACGCTAGGAACCCTTCTACAGAGCTTCCATGCGTTCCAAGGCGTGGTGGAACCCCGGGCCCAGGACAGGCCCTCCCTTCGCCGGTCGAGTCGGCCGCCCATTTTTTTTTCCTCTCTGGCCTGGCCCTCTCGTTTTGGGCTTTCGGATTTGGCTGGCGCAGAGTTTCGCTCGCCTGAAGTCAACGGCTGTTGGGCGGGCCGACTGGAATGGGTGAGACGACGGGAGTTATTCGCCGGAGGTTCACGGGAGGCGGGGGAGGCAGTTATTTGGCGCGTCACGAGTTCTTGCTCTGCAGTTGATGCTGGTGCTACGACTACTGCTGATGCTACTGCTGATGCTACTGCTGATGCTACTGCTGGTGCTACTGCTCCAGGTCGCTGCTAATTACTGCCGCTGCGTTGGGTCTGCGCCTTACAGTACTAGGCAGCCTCGTGGATGCGGTTGTAATGTAAGTAACATTGGCGCATGTGTCTGTAAGTGGTCCAATGTACGGTGTATGACGGGTGGATTGCATCAGTTCGACTTTGCAGCAACTTCTTTCACACGCTTGGCACCTAGAGCATGGCGCTAGATACCCAAGTCAGGCTGCAAAACAAAGCACTTTTGGCTATGGGCATCGGCATTTCGACGACTAGTTGACGCGCGGTGCGTGCAGCGACAACGCAGTGCGAGCGTCAAGCGTCAATCGCCTGGCCACGTCCCTTTGTTGATCGAGGGCGTTCGAGCACTGAGCAGTGAACAACGAGCAGCGAACAGTGCCCGGTCCAAGGCAACCGGCTACAGGCTACCAGGTCGAGCGGCCAAGCGGCCTGTCCAGCGAAAGGCAGCCACCGCCGAATCTGGCACTGAACTGATGAACAGGGGTTAAGCACAAAGCCAGGGGTACGCCGATACATCGATACATCCCGTCGTCGTCCTCACTCTCAGCGCGCTCTTCAGCACACTCGGCACAGCGCAGAGCACTGAGAAGCGTGCTCCAGGGGCCCCCCATGCCCGCTGACGCCTGTTTCAATTTCCCTTTTGTTGCGGTGGTCGAGGCCCACTGTGCGTCACCGTCGGAGAATGCCCATGCCCCCAAACACACGCCCCCTTCTCCTCTCTCCCCCTAAACAAGACGCCCAACCGGCGGTGTTCGGCCGGGTACGAGGCTTGCGGTACCTACGAGTCCGGCAAGTCGCCCAGCAAGTCCAAGGCTCGGCGGGCGTCTGCCCCAGGTACTTTGCGTCCGTGTACTCCCACTGACGTATGTACCTCGTACGAGCCCACGCCCCAAGAGCCCACCGGTCTTTCAGTGCCCGCCTTTTCGAAATGACACCCCCACACACCCTCCCCCTGTCGACTCAGTGCCCTGCCCTGGGCTCCCTGGGCTGCTTCACCTCAGATTGCCTTTGACTAGAACAGCAAACACCAGACCGGTCAAGAATACATAAGGGCAGCGGCCTCCCTCTTCCCCTCGACATATTCTACCTGATCGTTCTCACCATCAACTCGCCTCAGCATCCTCTGGTTACTCAGTCAAATACTCTCTCGCATCTAACCTGCTTCATCTATATTTGACTCCGAGTCTTATACCAAACAACCAAACTTGCTCAGCAATCACCAATACACACCAATACTAGTCAACACCAACTGAGCCATCAGCCCTCAGTTGACATACCACAAACCACACCTCGCCTTAACAGCAACACAAACAGCAAACATGCCTGCTCAGCGACCCTCGCAACTTCCTCCTTGCCCCGGCCCTCCTCCCAGCCGACCTCTTCCTCCTCTCCCCAAGCGCGGCTAAATGGGTAACCTCAACTACGACCCTCTGAAAACCACCACTCTTCGACTCGGACCACCTATCTTGGGACATGGCTTCGACATCTCATCACTACACCCTTTCGCCTCGCCGGCCTTCGCCTCGGGAACCTCTGTCTGTTACACAGGACTAGGCCCATTGGGGCTGACACCATCACCTTGTTTGAAATGGCGCGCGTGCGCATATGCACAAGCCAGGTCGGCGCAACCACATTCTGCTATACATGCACTTAATCGCACCTTTTGCATGGTGAGCTGGCCATGCGCATCCAGTCATCTGCTGCAGCTGTTACGACACTGCACTTGCTCACTCGCCACCAAATCAAACGCCTTGCTTTCACCCGATCCGCGAAACTACTGGGACGCCTCACTCCCGGCTATTCTGACTCGCGGTCGCACATCGGGCCTCGACAACGAATTCGCACTTACCTACCGTCCTGGGCTGGCCCGACCGGACTTTTTTATTTTATTTTACCCTTCGCTTCTTGATGGCTTTCCAAGGAAGCACATCACCTACCGCTGTAACACTAAAACATTTAATCACTCTGGTTATTTTCTCTCTCTTTTTCTTCACGCTTGCGACATTTTTGTCTTGTTTGGGGGGGATGGGTATCTGATTTGTTCCCTTGGTTTTTGGGAACTGTACTACTAGAGAGGGCATTGTCACGGCGTTGACACATACACCACGCACTCTACTGCATCACCTTAATGCTTTCCGCTGTGTCACAATGCGGCTGACGCTGCACGGGGTTGACAAGTGGATATGATGATGAACACGTCTGGTTGGGAATATAGAATTATTGGGATGGTTATTTGCTCGCACGGCACATCTCAGTTGGATGATTAGTCCACTGAACACTCGGTGCAGACGACGGATATGGAGAAGATACCAGTTTACTTTACACGAACAATATTGATTTATCATGGACCACGCACCAACTCTTTTCTGTTTACCAATGAACATCCCTGCCCAGATCGTGCCTCGTGATCAGCGACATCCTTGCTCCTCGCTACACCCTTGCGGCCCTTCGACACCACTTCATCTCAATTCTACCAGCCGAGCTGAAGGCTTTCGGCAGTATCTTGTGTTTGGGGTGTTACCAAGGTGCACCGTAGATCCAACAGCTGACACGGTCCCAGTGTGAAGATCTTGATGTGCCCCTGCTCTGATTGTGACTGCCAACCCACTACTGTATGGCGTTCCAAGATTTTTGGGGACCGGTGTGGACGGCTTTGACGGATTAGATGGCTTAGAAGGGCTGGTTCGTACTGCTGTCGTCATCACCATCAGCTTTGATGGAGGTTTTTACGCCCGCCGAGAACGGTGATGATGCCCATCAATGGATCCACGGATCCCACGGATGTGGCACCCCCTCCCATTATGTCCGTGTTTGGCCCGAGGAGGACGGAAAGTCCCATTGTTCAAACCTCAACGAGAGGCCCTCGTTCGTTCGAGGGGTTGTTTTGGCTCTTGGGCTAGTTCCGGGGAAAAAGGGGCCAGCCAAACGGAATTCAAATCAAGGCCGTGGCGCACCAGATCATCAGGCAAAGGATGAAACAGGCGACGCCGGTCGCAAGAGCGTCCATCATGGCAATTCTGGGAAGTGGTTTGATTGCTGCGTGGCGAAGGGAGGCCAGGACCCCATCGCCAAAAGGGCGCTACTACGTGCGGATAGCCTGAGATGGAAAGATGGGCGACCTGACGAACGCCCTGTTCGGCTGTTCCTGTGGCTCCCTTTTTTAGCCCCCTCTCCTTATTTTGCGGGTGCCTGAGCAAGTGCCTGGGCAGGTAGGTGCGCAGAGCGCACAAATCAGGCACAGAGGCGGTTGCGTGTGGTGGTATTTTCCATCCAGCCACATGTTTCCCATCCCATTCACGTCCCATCCCAGCGGTCAGGTTCAGGGGAAAAGAGTCGCCACCGCGGATACTGGGAAGTAGGCGTGTGAGTGAGTGTGTGGTGTGTAGGAGCTGTAGAAATGGGCAATGGCCGTCATTGTCATTGTCGAAAACGTTTTAGGTGGCCCCTATCGCACCTCGCACGGAACGGAGACGGAGGGGAAGCGATGGCGCCCCCTCCTTTCTCCTTCCTCCGGCTCCGGTCCGTCCGAGGCTTAGAATAGGCGTCACGTGGCTCGGAGCTGTGGCTCAACCCTCCGCTCGCAAAGTCCAAACCATAATGGGGAACGGTGCGTGCAAGGCTTGGTCGCGAGCTGCAAAGCAACCAGCCAACAACCAACCAACACGCAACCCTACCAACCTGACCAACCCGACCAGCCCGACACGCAAGGCTGGGTGGGATGCGGCTAGTCAACTTGCGGAGCAAAAGGTCGCACGGGGTCGATGGTCTAGGATTTCACAACCAAAAGCTCGTTAACTGCTACGCCAGCCAAGATACCAGCCGCACACTTATACGAACCCAAAGGGCTTGTTGATCTCTGCTGTGCCTCACCTACTGTCATCTAGTCTGGACTCTACTTTGTAGGTTCTGAACTCTGGAATTGGTGTGGGTGTCGTCCGTCTTCTCGTCGTTCCTGCGTCCTGCGACGTCTGCGACTGTCATCGCCTGATCGCATCCCCGAAACCATGCTGGAGCTTCATGTCTGGGGTTCGGCGTTTGGCCTTTCGTCCTTCGACCCGGAGTGCCTCGCCCTCATCACATACTTGCAAAACAGCCTCCCCGCCGCCGAATGGCGCCTGGTCCCCAGCAACGATCCGTCCATCAGCCCATCTAGTACGACAGCTCCACCGCCCTATCTCAACCTTGTCCGGCTGACCACCCCCAGATACTCTCCCCGCATTGCATCATGATAGTGCCTGGACAACCGGCTACTGGCCTATAGTCGACTACCTTGTCGCCAACTCCCGTTGCGCCGAGTTGGATGCCAGTTTAACTCCTATTCAGCACGCTGATCGCGTCGCTTACGGGGCCTTCCTCGCTGCCCATGCTGCCCCCTTGCTGGACCTCTCTCTTTACGTGTCGGCCGCAAACTGGTCGGCTGCCACTCGGCCTGCGTTTAGTGCCCTCCTGCCCTTTCCACTTACATGGACTGTGCCGCCGCTCATACGAGCAGATGCAGTTAAACGAGTAGAACATCTAGGCTTCGCCGACATGGATAGCGACTTTGATCCCAATGGGGGTTTGCACCTGACCGCGGGGAGGGATGCCCTCCCAGAGACTTTCCGCCGCCACCTCCCTGCCCGGACGAGGAAGACTGTCCTTGAGGAGATGACCCCTGAGCAGGCCGTGGCCATCAGATTGCACGGCGTCACCGAGGACTGCTTGTCTGTGCTAGAGGACTTTTTGAAGAGCAGTCCCGACGATGAAAAGCCAATGACCTTTTTCGGGACTGAAAAGCCTACGTCGCTGGACTGTCTGGCATACGGATACCTGGTTCTCATGCGTGATGCCCCTGTGCCACGATCCTTCTTGAAGGATTGGATTGTGGCCAAGGCGCCCAGATTGTCCAAGTTTGTGGACTACATGAAATCCAGGTCGTTCGCAAGCGCTGCTAGTTTACCTTGGGTGGAATCCCAGAACGCTACAGCCCTCCGCGTCGGCGCCCGTACCCTCGATTCCATCATTCTCAACGCTCCTAACATTGGTGAGGGGTATGCTGATGAAAAGAGGCGGCGGGCGGAAAATGGCATTACGGGCGTCGATGGGAGGACGTTGATGCTAGCCATGAGCTTCGTGGCTACAGGTGCGGCCTTTGGCTTCGGTTTGCATTTCTATAAATCTTTGCAGCCATTTGGAACCCGGACCCAAATATGGACAACGGAGCGGACTCGGACCAAACTGAGCCAGTTTGGAGAACTTGGTTCAATCCTTGGGGGTGCGTTGGGAGGGTATCAAGCTCCTAGAGGGGCGCCAGGTCTATCCGCCGGTGAGCACCGGTTTGTTGAGACAGACTCTGAGGTTGACTGAGGGGAACCCCCATTTCAATTTGTAATGTTACTGTACATGCTATCTGGATAGACAAAATCTTACGGGACACCAGCGATGAATGAAGACGCTGTGAATGAAACAATTTTACTCTGCTCTGTCTAGATTCGTTCATGCATGCAAGTCTACGTTCAGGACAGGTACCTATTTACATCAGATGATCGTCTCCGATCTCATCCACCTCCCAGACAGATCATACTTAAATTTGTCGGATCTCCTTGCCAATCATTTCCGGACGCTCAATCTCCCACTCGTCTCTGAGCAGGGCAAAAGTAAGATCCGACACCAACAAGCTCTGTCCCAGGCTCCAGACCAGGGTAATGGCGTAGAAGAAGTTGGCATTGCCACTGCCGGCATAGATCCAAAGGTGGTAAAAGGCCGGGCCTAGGAACGTGGCGTACAATAGGGTTGATGTCGTGACAAAGGAGTAGCGCATGAGGGGGAAGACATGTCGGAATAGAGGAATCATGGCTAGAAAGAGGCTGGTGTCGGCGAGAGACGGATAAGGCTTGAAGATGGAGAAGGTGCCAAGAATGATGGTTAAGACGGCCAGGGGCTGAGGCCGTAGGCGGAAGCATAGTGCGGCAGGATATGCCGCGAGGTGAAGCCAGAAGACACCGAGGAAGAAGGCGCGGAACGAGTCGAACATCTCGATGAAGAAGTACCACCAGAGGCCGGCATTGGGGGTCAGGTCCGACAAGGTGAGCTGGATACCATAGGTGCGAGTGAGGAACTCCCAAGAGTTACCAGCGAGCACAAAGGACATGCTGAGCAGTACCGCAATGCACCCTGCCACTACAAGGATATTGGTACCCGCGAATTGAAGGGCGGAAGCCACCCGGCGCTTCTCGGGCTGGCGATCATAGGCCAGGAGGACAACCGGCGGAAGAAGGAGGATTGGGTACATCGAGAGGTAGGAGGCGAACGACACGGCGACCATAGCCTTGAAGGGAGAGCCGTGGATGGCTTTGGAAATAGCGAGGAGGATCGTGCAGGTTGTGAATACGCCAGTCGAGCGGCCTATGCATGTCGCAATGGTATACGGGTTAAGCAAGAACCTGTAAGCGTCAGCGCCATTATCGGTCGAGTTGGGAATTGGTGGGCGTCCTTACGCTGCAGCAATTGCAACTCCAGACCACTTCTTAGCCCTGCGAGGAGAGATGAACAGCTTCGAGCTGCCGGCCTCGCCGGAGTTTGCAATGTTGGCCAGCGCATCGGCGCTCAAGATATCGACCGCGATGTAGAGGAGGTGGGTGAAGATAGGCCAGGCCTTCACGTCAGGGAGGAGCGAGAACAGGGGGAGTAGCAGCGGGGCTTGGTGGTAAACGCCGCCATCGTAGGGGGACACATTGTTGGTGTAGAGGAACAATCCCTCTTGTACTGCACGCCGAGGTTAGTACCTTCATGTTTAGATGCCTTCATCCCACTGACGAGGCGCGAGGGGACGGGGCCGAAGAGGTGAAAGCTGTTCTTACATCGCTTGAAACTGGTGACTGGCGTCGAGATCTCGACGCGGCCGGTGAGAAGATCGGGGAGACCGGGAAAGGCGAGGAAGAGAACGAGTCGCAGCAATGCAGCGCCGGCGTAGACGCTGGCTTTGCCTCGCAAGGTCATGGTGCTGGACATGGCATGCTTGGGGACGAACGGGAAGCCGGTCGCAATCGCAAGTCGCAAGGTCGCGGTCAAGGGACGTGGAGTTGAGAGCTAATAATACCCCGTGGCCACCTGGCGCCTTCACTCTTGGCGCAGGAGCTCCCCAGAGGGTCGCCCACTCTGGTGCACCGCCGCTGGAGCTTGCTCGGCCGAGTGCTGTAGTAGCGCTGAGGATGCCCTGTAAGCTAAGGGTGGATGCCCTGTAATGCCCTGGACGGGTCTTGCAGAGGCGCCAGTACCCAACCACCATCGCCAGGGCGGTGAGATACCCACGGGCCAATTGGAGAAGGACTTTGTCGCGCTAACTCCCTTGCAGAGCAATCCCAGGCGGTACGGCGTGGCATTAAAATCCAGTCGTAAAAAAAAGTTGAACGAGAAGTCGGGAAAAAGTGCCCCGCCGCTTCATTGCGAAAGAGAGCATACCTGCACCAACAGCCAGACATCCGCAACAATGCCTCGGATAAAGAAGAAGGGCCAGGCCGGCGCGGCCAAGAACTACGTTACGCGAAACCAGGCCATTCGGAAACTTCAAATCAGCCTGCCCGACTTCCGCAAGTTGTGCATCTGGAAGGGAATCTACCCTCGCGAGCCCCGGAGCAAGAAGAAGGTCTCCAAGTCGTCGACTGCCTCTACCACCTTCTACTTCGCCAAGGACATTCAGTACCTCCTCCACGAGCCCCTGCTGCAGAAGTTCCGCGACCAAAAGGTCCTTGAGAAGAAGATCTCCCGTGCGCTGGGCCGTGGCGATGTCACTGACGCCGCTCGCCTGGAGGGCAACGCTGCGCGACCTGAGAAGACTGGCAAGCCTCGATACACTCTCGACCATGTCATCCGTGAGCGCTACCCTACCTTCGTGGACTCCCTTCGGGATCTCGACGATTGCTTGTCTATGCTTTTCTTGTTTGCAAACCTGCCCTCAACGTCAATGGTCCCTGCCAAGATGATTGCGCGCTGTGAGCGACTCGTCCACGAGTTTCAACACTACTTGATCGTGTCCAAGAGCGTTACCAAGTCGTTCCTGTCTATCAAGGGTATCTACTACCAGGCCAACATCCAGGGTGAAGACGTCCTGTGGCTGGTGCCGTACCGCTTCAACCAGCGCGTAGTTGGCGACGTTGACTTCCGAATTATGGGCACCTTTATCGAGTTTTACATGACCCTGCTCGGTTTCGTCAATTTCCGATTATACACCACGCTGGGTCTCAAGTACCCCCCCAAGTTCGACCAAGCCAAGGATGAGAATGCTGCCGAACTTGGCGCCTTCACTCTGGAGGGCAAGACTCTTGTCGGTGCTGAGGAACACAAGCAATTGGAGGATGCCACCCACAAGCCCGACCCCAAGGTTCAGGCTGCCGTTAACAAAGTTCTCAAGAAGCTTAAGAACACCGACGCGGACGAAGAGATCTCGGCAACCGAGAACCAGGTGGAAGGTGAGGAGCAGGATGCGGGAGCAATTGATAAGTTTGAGCCTGCGGCCCCTGGCGGTGATGTGCTACCGCAGCCGTCAACCGCAGGAAACAGCCCTGGTGCTTTATTCTCCAACTTCACCTTCTACCTCTCTCGCGAGACCCCCCGCCAACCCCTCGAGTTCCTCCTGAAGGCTTTCGGTTGCAAGCGCGTTGGCTGGGATGCCGTCCTCGGCGATGGCGCCTTCACCACGAATGAGCTTGACCCTACTATCACCCACCACATTGTCGATCGCCCCCCTATTCAGGTCGTTACTGAGGAGGATGGTGAGGGCGAGGACAACCAGACCTCGCAAAAGTTGCCCGTCAACATGCGTGTACCTGGCCGTACATACATCCAACCTCAGTGGGTTTGGGACAGTGTTAACGATGGCGAGCTGAAGGAGGCTCACCTTTACGCCCCTGGTGCCTCTCTTCCTCCCCACTTGAGTCCCTTCGTGAAGCAGGTCCAGGGCGCTTACGATCCTACCATTTCCCTGGAAGCGCAAGAGCCTGAGGACGAGGCCCTCGAGGCCCAGAGCGATGATGAGGATCTTGCCGTCAAGGACATTGACGACACCGTCGGGGGCATGGACGTGGATGACTCTGAGGGCGGAGAGGATGACGGTGAGGAGGAAGACAATTTCGGTGGCTTCTCTGAGGATGAGGACGAGGATGAAGACGAAGAGGACGGCGCCGAACAGCGACAGCAGGAGCTTGAGGCCGAGCTTACTGGTGGATCTGTGAAATCCAAGACGATGAGCTCCAAGGCGAAGGCCAAGGAGGAGGCCCTCAAGGCCCTGAGCAAGAAGGCACGGGACGAGGCCGAAGACCTGGATCGCGCTAAGGGCATGCTGAGCAAGAAGAAGCGAAAGCTGTATGAGCAGATGGTGTACACTAATACCAAGAAGAGCACCGAGGACCAGAAGCTGCGCGCCAAGAGGAGAAAGTTGGAAAAGGAAAAGGCGAAGGGCAAGGGCAAGGCGTAAAAAGGACTGTTTAATACCATTCAGATAGATTCAATTAACATGCGACAGAGCGAGCTTTTGTTGTGCGTAAGGATGTGATTGCTGATAATCTTTGTTGATAGGTTTGAATAGACAAAAAAATGTGACTTGAGGTTTGGTGCATTTTTTCACACCGTAGAGTTTTGGCTCGTAACCCCAACTTCAACAACAAACTACCCCTATACACGAACATCACCACGAATTGGGGCAGGGCCTCTGGGGTGTATTTAAGAGAACAGTGGAAATAATCAAAATCATTACGCTGGGGTCCTGCATCACAGCAAAATGGAGTCAAGCTCGGCAAACTGGGAGCTAGACAGCGATGAGATTGCATCCATCGCCTCTGAAGACCTCCACGAGCACCGACCAAACCGCTGGACGGGCGCGAAATCGTCATGGCGCACGCTCACTGAGGAAGAGCGGCTGCTCTGGCAGTCTATGAAGCGGCTGCAGGACAACGATTTGGCAGCGCATTTGTACAATGCCTTTGCGCTCAAACGACGCGGCCGCGATGCGGTGACGGCAAAGGAACTGATGATTCGGATGGTGAGTCTGCACGGACAGCAACGAACCGTGTTTCTATCTAGGATGCTTTAGATTTGTCATCCGTCATATTCTTCAGCTAACAAAAAACTCTAGGAGAATGGCGAGAACGCAATCTGGGCTCCGCCGAAGCTCTGGACGGCGTGGCCGCTGAAGCACAAGCAAGTGCCCAAAGATCGTCTCCTCAACAGCCAGCACGAGGAAGACAACGAGGAGCGGTTCACGTTCCGCAGGCCAGAGCAGCCCCTGCCTAGTACTGAGCTGGAGGAGGAGCTCTCCGCGACCATCCTGCGGACCGCTAAGCGACGCTTCACTCGGAGGAAGGCCAAGATGCCGCGGACGTCCATCGAGTCGGACGCCATCCCGGGAGAAGGTGGTAACGACACCACACCTGGTCCGTCGTCTCGGGAGCAATCTATGCAGCCGGAGGCAGAGGACGAGGATGAAAAGATGCTGGACACGGATGATCCGGCACCGGCTTCGCAGGCCCGGCGGTCGAAGCCCCAGACCTACGAGCCTGTAGTATCGACCAATGATGAGTTGTCCTACGATTTACTCAGACCGTCTGTTCGGCATATTCTTTCCCAGCTGGACAATACCCTATCGACTTTGCACAACTCGCGCGTGGCCGGCCTCAACTACCTCTCCGACTCGTCCACCGAGGATGAATCCGACGGCCAAGGCAGCCAGAAGCGGGCTCGCGGCCGACCTCGAAGGATGTCGCCGGGCGAAGCTGACAAGGCCTCCCTAGATGCAGACCGTCCAGCAATTCCGAGTAAACGAGGCCGCCCGCGTAAGGTCCACGTCCCCGACGAGGGAGAGTCGCACGAGGAGATGCTCCTGCGCATCGCCCGCCAGTCCCACCGGCGGCTCCCCGTCACGCCCAAGGACGAGGATGCCGCGTTCGAAGACTGGATGCGGGAGGGCGACGAAATCACCCAGCGGGAGCGCTCCATGTCTTTCAAGCGAGGCGCCTCAAGGGGCTCGACGACGGACGGCGACAGCGGGCTCGACGACGGCAAACCCGGCAAGAAGCTCGCGCGATGGGGCCTCCGCGACTGGAGCGATGTCGTCGGGGCCGCCGCGCTGGCCGGCTTCTCTAGCGACGTCATTGCGAGGACGGCCCGGCGCTGCGCCGACCTGTTCGGCGAGGGCATGGTGGTGCGGCGGCTCAACGAAGCGCCGCTCTCGCACGGCACCGGCATCGAGACGACCGAGTACCGCCCGGAGCCGATCCGGCTCCCCGACTCGGACGCCGACGACAGCGACGACGAGGCCGACCCAGTCCAGCGGCGCCGGGTGTCCCTGGCGCGCTCCAGCCACGACCGCAGCAGCACGGAGCCGCCGCGTGGCCGCCTCTCCCGTGCCCAGTCGCCGGCCGCCTCCCGGTCCTCGGCCGCCTCCGGGTCACGCTCCCGGTCGACGTCCCGGTCCGCCACCGGCCTCTTCCTGTGCCCGATCCCCTCGTGCGACCGCGCCACCCAGGGCTTCAGCCGCAAGACGAACCTGCGCCGCCACCTGGAGCTCGTTCACCAGGGCCAGACAGAGGAGATGGATAGCGACGAGGAGGTCGTGGGCGCCGTTCATGTGGATGGCTTCCTGCGGCCCATTGTGCCTGCTCGCGGTTGGAGGGGCGAGGATACCACTTTGAGAAAGAGGAAGAGATACTATGGACAGACAGCAGCGAGTTCTGACCGACACCAAGAATCTCCCTAGTGTGATGACTATTTACTACTATGCTCAAACACTGGACAAACATTTACGGGCACAACTCGGTAAGGGCGGAAATGAACCTAACAACTCATCGCATGGGAATGCCAATGTATAATACTGTCTTAAAAGTCAAAGGGTATCAAGGTACTCAAATAACCCTGCAATGTAAACAACTTCCCAAATCCTCATCGAAACCAAATAATGTAGCCATTGTCTACCCAACACCACCCCAAAACGCCAAAGCACCCAGGCCATTTTGCCTGATCAAATCCAGAACTAAAGCCGTTACATGTAGATTACTGCTAAACACCAGGAAACTCGGAGAGAGGCATCTAGTTCAGCCTCGGGCTCTTTCTCCTAGAAACGCTCCGCGAGAAGTCCGTCAGGGGGAAGTTCTCGGTGCCCTCGACGATGACGCTGCCGGCATTCTTCTTGGTGCTACGCGTGGCACGAGAGCTCCGCTTAAAGAGCGGCATTGTGCGCTCGGGCGGCATAGACATGACGCTCTGGCGAGGGTCGAAGCCGATGCAGCCCGTCGTCAGGTTGTTCGTGACATTGGGGTTGACCTCGCGAAGGCTCATGCCCAGCAGGCTGTGGCCGTGGTCTGGAGCACTCACGATGGAGGTGCGAGGCGGTGCTCGAGGCGGCGAGGTCATCATCTTCTGGGGATAGTCGATATCGGCAAAGACGATGGTTGTGTCCCTGTCGAGATTATCCAGGCCATCGGCGTCTCTCGTCGGCGTAGGAGGCTCGTCGACGCGAGCGATGATGAGGTCGTGATCCTCGGTGCGAGGCAGCTCGGTCGGGAAGTGATATTGCGCCTTGATCGGCGTCTGGCCCGTGGATTGGTATTCTTGGAGAGCTGTTCCGGCCATGTCATCGCGAAGGTTGGACAGTGGTTGGCAGAGTTGGTCGTTGAGAGGCTCCAGCTGGTCTTGCAGGTCGTTGAGATCCTCGTTCATCTTCTCGCCCAGGTTCTTGACACGCTCAAAAGTCGTTTTGAAGTGGGCTGAAATGTTGCCGAATGACTCCTCGACCGTGGTTGACAAAGCCTGCGCCGACTCGGAGTGCTTCTCGTGGTGGTGCGCGTTCTCCGTCTTGGCTCGCGCGACGAAGTCGTCGAGGGCCTCCATCTGGACATCCAGATCCTTGATCTGCTCATCCACAACGCGGACCGTCTCGGCATGCACCGACTTGGCCGTGGTCTGGATCGACGTGCTGTGCTCGTTGGCTGCCGCCCAGTCGTCCTTGAGCCTCGTCTTGAGTTGATCGCGAGACGTCTTGAACTCGTCGAGAAGCTCGCCCTCCTTCTCGTCCCAAGTATTCATGCCTTGGCCATATTGAGCCACGGCCTCCTCAAGGGACGTGTTAGATTCGGCCACGTTCCTCTGGACAAGAGTCGCCCTTTCGACAAGGCGAGTCTCTTGGGCCACGGCCTGAGTGTCGATTAGGCCCGCGATCTGAGACACGAGCTTCTGTCGTTCCTCCATTGCTTGCCGACGCTCCTCTTGCAGAGCCTCCTGGATGCGAGTGGAGATGTTGGCGTTGTGCAACACAATGGTGTTTGTCGCGGCTTGAAGTTGGCGCCTCAAGTTGTCCGACTCGACACGTTGAGCGGTGATGTGCTTGACGAGGTCCTCAAATACCACCTTGAAGTCCTTGCCAACTGAGCTGTAGGATGTGTGAAGCTACACATTGTTTGTTAGCCATGCCTAAGAGCATTGCTTCCAAGACCAACTTACCTGACCGTGGAATGCTGCCATTTCATTCAACATATCGGCAGCTATCCTCTCAGCGGATTGAGAGATGGCCTTGAGGCTGTCGCCCATGCGCTCCTTGACGTTGTCGCGTACCTCCTTGATCTCCTCTAGAAACTCATCCATCTCATCCTTGGACTTTTGCTTCTCATCAAGGAGCTGCCTCTTAGACTCAACAAAGATGTCAAGGTGCTCATTAAGGAATGTCTGCGTCGAGGACAGCTTGTCCAGCTCTTCGTCCACAAACGCTTCCATCCGCTGCGACACGCTGGCAATGTGCTCTTCCTGCTCTTCCTGGAACTCTTGAACCCTTCGTTCCACCATGGACGTCACATCGGCAACCTGATCCTGGGATGTGCCCCAGGTGGCTCGGTTAAGAGACTGCAGGTCTGACTTGCGCTTGTTCTTCGCGTGCAAACCGCCAACATCCTGGACCGTCTTATGGAGTTTGTTGATGAGTTGGCCGCCAATCTCTGTCAGTTTAGCCTCTGTTTTCTGATGCGCCTTTCTCAGCCGCGTCTCTTCGGCCAGCGTCTTGCGGGTAGCTGATAGAACGATTTCAGTCTGGTCGAGGACCTCCTTGGTATCGTCTAGCTGGGCTTTCGTTCCTTCGTGCTCCTTCTTCATATCCATGAACGTTGATACGAGATTGAAGAGCTCCTGAACCTTGTTGCGCAGATTGTTCTCCAGTGTCTCAATCTTGGCCGCTTGCTCCTCATTCACGATGCGACGAGACTCAGTCTGGGCTGTCATCTCCTCGTAAACTTCGTTGGACAGATACACGCCATTGCGCTGGCGGGTTGAAATCAACTCGCTCTTCAACCTTTCAATCTCGCTGGTGAACTCTCGCAATAGAGTCTTCTTATCCAACATCGGGTTGAGCTGGGGCTTGTTTCGAATATTCTTGGCCCGGAAGGCATAGTCGAGAGTAGAGATGGTCTCTTCTAGGTTGCTTTTGGCGGGAGAGATGGTGGCGATGATGCACGTCTTGGTTCTGCCACCAAGGGAGTCTTGGAGCAGGCGGGTCAACTTGGATTCTCGGTAAGGGATGTGAGCGTTTCGATCGACGAGCGCGTTGATGACTCGCCCGAGAGTCAGCAGGGACTTGTTGATTAGACCAGCCTCGGCGGCACGCTTATTCTCGGCGCCGGACCGTTGAATGTTCTCGCTACCAGCCAGATCCACGAGGTTCAGCTTGCCAGCACTGACGAGAGCGTCGACGCCGTTCTCGTTCGGCTTCCTGACGTAGGTGGTGATGGTAAAAACGGTGTGGGAACGGGAGCTGAGGTCATTGCATTTTGTGGCAGCAACCTGTCGCTTCAAGCTGCCTTCTTGGAGCACCTTGATACCCTCGGTAGCATTCTTAATGTGTTTTTCCTCCATGCCCTGGACGACGGTGCTGGAGTGGCCGCGTCGTGATGTGTCGTCATAGATCTTCAGCTTAGCGCCCTCGTCGATGGAGAGCAAGTCTCTGAGTTCCTCGTTGTAGAGCTCGATAAACGAGCACTTGATGGTGCTCTCGGCCTCTTCTTGCTCGAGCTTGTTGAATAGCTGGTATAATACGCGGGGGATGATACCGGCGTCGTCGGATAGCAGTCCCAGGGTATCAGTCATGTCGCCGGACATGGTGTACGTCTTTCCCGTGCCCGTCTGGCCGTAGGCGAAGATTGTGCAGTTGTATCCGGCAAGCATCTGTTGGTGGATATGTTAGCAATGGCCAGTGTTGCTGGATACACGAGTAAACCCACCTCATCTAGGATGGGCTTGACCGTGTCGTCAAAAACCATGTTCTGGTCGGCAGCCTGGGAGAAGACGCGATCAAAATTGTAAGAGCGGTTGCTGATGGCGTTGGGGCCCATCGACAGCTCGACAACCTGACCCTTGACGGTGTCGGTCCTGACAACGACGTTGCTGTTCTCGCGAACCTCGCGCTCGTTGCGGCCGCGACACCGCACAATAACATTGATATTCGTCTCTTCAGCGCCAGCCTCAGCGTCAAAATCGCGCTCCTTGCGCTTCGTGCCGACGGTGGTGGTAGAGGCGATGGACGCGGCAGGCGATACGGCGCCGCTGCGGTCGATGCGCGTCGCCATGGCCGAGGCGTGTCGAGCAGATGAAGCTCTCGTGCCTTGCCTCACGCCGACTCGACTGCCGGTACCGGTGCCTGAGCGCAGGCTCGAGCCCATGGCGATACGGCTATGCTCCCGGTCGGAGCGCGTAGGGCGTTGGAACGCCAGGATGGGCGGTCGTATGAGGGGTCGGCCTCAGTAGGCGGGAAGAGTTGGATGGTCTTGGTTACACGCCTAGTCGTGGTTGGTCGTAAAGGCAGACGTGAGAATAGGGCGTAAGTTGGAGGAGGAGGATGAGGAGGATGTTGCGTGTCGGTCTCACATAGATGCTCAAATCTTCAAATGCTCGGCCCTCGATCCTGGCGGTGTGGAGGGGTTACTTGCAGGCTTGGTGTTGTTGCGGCAGGGCTGGTTGGAGTAAATAGACGCCCACGCTTCCCGTGGGTGGGTCGCGTGGCTAGGATCAACATTGGAAAAGCGCCTGTCGCCACAGCAACCAACCTATCATCCACTTGTCACGTACCACGTACCCACGCCTACGGCGGTCGCTTGAACAATCAAGCACGACCATGCCGATTTGAGACTCACAGAGGGCCTCGATATGAGACGAGCAAAAGATGAAGAGATCAAACATTTGCTTTTCTCTCCATCACCATGTCTACTTTACTAGCTAGAAGCGCATTAAAGTTGTCGTGCCTGGCTTCAGCCGCTGAGATCCTAAAGCATACCCAATGCCATCAGCTATACCAACATAGATCTACCTAGGTAGGTACTTAGGCATGTCACAACTTAGTTGAACCTCGCGGCTTTCAAAATAGCAATCACGTCTCCAGTCAACCCAAGATTGGGATTTTTATTCTTGTGGGTAGTCCCAAATAAATCTATTAGTGGTACAGTTCCAATTCCGGCTCATGGTATCATTCAATGTCATCGAGAACTTGTTCACGATTCAACCTGTCCTCTCTGTCTCGGCCACTCTATCTAGTGTCCATCTTGTCACCACCGTCCGCCGGAGCGGCTTCGTCAACTGGGCCCGCTGCCTCTTTCTCTTCCGCTTTGCTTTCGGTGGCATTGCCAACGTCCTTGTCCCTTTCCTTCTCCTCGTCTTCCGCGTCATCCTTAGCCTTCTTGGAAGACTCGCTCTCTAGGTCTTGCTCTGCCTCCCGCTTTGTTCCTACGCTCTCCGCGTCTGGGCTATTGATTTCAATGCTCTCCTCCACATTGTCATCGACACTCTTCTCTTCCTTGTCATGCTTCCTACCAACCGCCGCTTCAACATCAATGCCTTCCATTTCGAGACCGTCCTCACCGACGACGCTTGTTGTTACTCCCTGCAGGCCCGTGTCGTTGACTCCAATCTCTTCAGGTCCTCTTGCATGTGGCGTTTCCTCGTCTTCCTGTGGTTCTCCGCCCTCGCCCTCCGCCGTCTGAGCACGCTCCTCTTCAGCGGCAGCCTCCTGGGCCCGTGAAAGTTGACTCACTGGGACGACTCCTGCCCGCTGCTCCTGACGAAGGAGCTCACCCTGCGTGACACCCCTTGCGTGTCCAGTGGACGGGACACCATTGACGCTCACAGAGACGGTTTCGATGCTACCTACACCATTGGGGCCATCAATCGTCTCCGTGCTCTCGCTGTGAATCTGTGCGCCTGGTGTGTCCTGTGGGCTCTCCTCCGGGCTCCGCCTCGTCAACCAGGGAATAGGCGTCAGAAGAGCTCCTCCCAAGGCTTCATCCGTTCCCAGGGCGGCTGTGGTGGGGTTACTCCAAGCCACCGTCATGGCTGGGTCCTTGGCGTCCTCGCCATTGAGGTGCATAGAAGACATGTCTGGGATGGCTGGGGGGAGAGGGTAGGTGTTGATTCCAGACGTCACCTGGACCACCCTATCGACGGCATGGAGGTAGGTGGCAAGCGCCTTGTAGTGCGCGCGAGGCCGAATAACCAGCTCGGCGAGGCGTTGAATGGTGTGTGGTGGATATGTGGTGAAGGTCTGGAGATGTGAGATGATGTCGGCCAGCATGTCAGCGAGCTGCTTTGGTAGTGCGCCCGACTCGACAGGCTGTGTTGCCGGCAGAGATTCGGTAGGCGCATTCTCCTTGCTCGTTTCTTGAGAAGAATGACTGGGAGGTGACGACGGCAACGGAGACCCGTGTGGTTCGGAGGTCGGCCGGGGGACGGTATGCGAAGGAGGGAGTTTGGGAATGGGAAACTCATTGTGCGCGATCTATTGGGGTGGAAACATCTCCAGTCAGTCCAAGCGATCCTCTGCGAAGTCGAACAGAAGCGGCATACCTCTTCAAGTCGTGCGAGCATGTCGTTGCGCAAGGCAGGCCAGGTATCGCTGCAGCATCATCATCAGATACGGGTCGGTAAACAGGTCTGAGAATGAAGCAAAACCTACACCTCAACTGGGGTGCCCAATGCGACTCTGCTAAGCAGGCCATTGTCACTGTCTACCTCCATGGTGGTAATGTGCGAAAAGTTTCGAGATTGTGCAGGCTTCCTGCGCGACGACGTCTTGCAGGTCGCGAATCGCTGTGGCAGTGATGGAGCTCCAATCAATGGTGGGGTTGCAACTAAGCGAGTGGAGTGGTGGAACATGTGGACCCCGTTATATGCATCATGTTCTTAACATCTCACCAACCAGTCAACGGCCCTACCCACAGCACTACAAGGAACACCACTCACTTCTCTTCTCTCTCATAGACATAATAACATCTCACATTGCAATTGTGGAGCGAAGGTTAAAGAAGATGCGCCCAAGATTAATTTCATAAGCACGTCTCTCGTTGTTCCCAGGCGGTCTATGAGGAGCTGTCGTTGAATGGGACCGACTACTTGCTTGAAATATATACAGAATAATAGGAAACCTCTTTCTCTCCCACTACGCAGGAAGCACTAATTCTCAGCAATCCCGTCCTCAGCCCATCTCAAGCGTGTTTGCGCTTAAAGTTGATAGGGGTTGTGCAACCACTTGGTGGCATCAAAGATGACCTCGAAACTCACGGCATCGTACGTTCCAATGGCGCAGCTCAGATCGTGCAAACCCTCCAGACCTGTCAAGGGCATATCCAGATCGGAGTCGGTCTCTTCGTGCAGTTCCCAGCCACCAGTCATGGTGCCATTACGCGTAAAGAAGATGTCGACCTGGGGCTTGGCTTGCCCGGTGGCGCGGAACGTCATGCCAATGCCGTAGGTGTCGCCACGGCGGAACTCGTCGGTGAAGGTCTGGCCACCCCAGCGGTCGTTAATGTACTTGTGACCGTCGTCGCCGTGGATGGCCAAACTGCCACGGTGCCAGCCTGGCATGCGGAAGGATGGGTAGGGCAGGGCCGTGAAGCCGAGTCCGATAAAGACGTTAGGACTGTCGGCACGCAGCTTGACCTCGTAGTAGATAGTCTTGGGCTGGCCGAAGCGTAGCGGGTCATGCTGGGTGACGGAGTAAAGGGGTGGATAGCCGATGATGCAGCGGTCGGGCGAGTTTCTCGCTGTTTGACCCTCCCAACGGCCTGGGCTGAGCCATTCGAGTTTGCCGTTGAAGCCCGCGGGTTGTATCAAACGGATGTTACCAGCCTCGAGAGCCTTGCCAGCGACCTGATCGAGGACGATGGGCCGCGTGAGAGAGTACTGCGCGCACCATTCCTCGCCGGCGATAGCTTCCTCCTCGGAAGCATTGCTCGTCGGGGACTTGTCGAAACCACTGAAGAGGGCCGGCGGAGGCGGGAACAAAGATGTATCGGGAACAGCTACCTCCCAATCATGCTGGGGCTGCTTCGAGTCCGGAGGTGGGGGGCCGGATGGAGGCTGGATCCAATCGTTGGAAGCTGGTGGCGGTCCTAGAGGAGGAGCATAATCCTGTTGAGAAGAATGTCCAGGAGGTGGTCCAGAGGGTGGCGCGTAGGCCTGCTGTGACGAAAATCCTGGGGGTGGCCCTGTAGGGGGTGCATACTCTTGGTGTGGCCGCTGTGCTGGAGGAGGTCCAAGTGGAGAAGAATACTCCTGCTGCGGTGTCTGGCTAGGAGGGGGGCCTGTTGGAGGAGCATACTCCTGCTGAGAAGAATGTCCAGGAGGGGGTCCAAGAGGAGAAGAATACTCTTGCTGTGGTGCCTGACTAGGAGGTGGTCCTGTTGGAGGAGCATAATCCTGCGGCGGCGTCTGTCTGGGAGGCGGTCCAGAAGGCGGCGCGTACTGCTGCTGCGAGTGCCCAGGAGGCGCCCCCGGAGGCGGCGCATACTCGCCCGTCCTGCGCTCCGGCGGAGGTCCGTCGGGAGGCGCGTAGCTCGGCCCTCCGGACGAGCGTCTGGACGTGTTCTGCGGCACGGGGCTGCTGTTCTTGACGTCACCAAGCGGATGGCTCTTGGGCGACGCAGGCCTCTGCGCCGGGCGCGGCGCGGGCTCGTCGTCGCGCTCGTCCTTGCTGCCGAAACACATGACTTGATCGTCGAGGGGGGCTGTTCCTTCGGGGCTGTGGGATGGAGAAGGGAGATGGAGAGATCAGAGTGAGATTACAGAGGAAGGGATGTTGTTAAAACAGTGTTCGCTTTCACAAATACGGATAGTGGAGGCTCTCTCGGCAACACAGCAACAACAATTCAAAGGCCAGCTCGCTCGGTTTGAAGTGAATCAGGCAGAAAAGCCCCAAACCCCAATACGGAAGAAGATTTGTCACCGTCACCGTCACTCTTCACCGTTCATTGTTCACAGCCATGCCAAGTCAGCAGATGCCTTGGGTCGTTCGTTACCCACGTTTTTGTGGCTGTGCTTTGCTGGGCATTGAGCTACCTTCCATACGGAGTCCATCTCCATTACATCGCCAGTTCCAGACTGGTTTAGGACCTTAGCCATTGCCTTATTAGGACATTGCATGCGGGGGGGCAATTGCGCCAGTGGCTTGGCGGGCATTTGAGTACAAGGTTAATTACGAGGCGGGTACCACGTGGCTACAATCTCCGGAGCAATGAGAGGACGGCCTTGTTGGGAGGCGGATATCTTGACAATGTTGATCAATCGAACCCTTTGCAGTTTCGGATTGCTCGCCGGGAGCGCTATTGAAGCCATTCCTAACAACGGTACTTAGAAGAAAGCCACACGTCAGCTCTTGCTTTACTACTATTGGATCAATTCATCGTACTATGTAGGCACGGAATTCAGAGGTTGGGAAAACACGGCACAGTGATGCTCCCAGGAGGACACCACGAGATACACCGTTTGATCGATTGGCTACCTAATTCACGGATATGTTTTCAATGCCATTGCTAGGCAGGAGTGTCTCGACTCTTTCCCCTTTTTTCCTTTTTCTTTCTTTTCACCATCAATCACCAAGCATCGTCAGTCAAACTATTGACCTCACCGATCGAGGCTCAGATGTCTGGTGTTTAAGCTCCCCAGGAGCTAGCTTCGTCTTCATTCGGGTAGTAGAAGGCCACGACGCTGATGATGAGATAAACCGCACACAAGAGTGCGCCCTCCAGGTAGTTGCTCCTGCCATCCAGGACCAGGAAGTTGACAATGAACGCCGACACGAAGAGACAGACAGTCTCAAACAAAGTAAAGTACAATGTCATCTCGCGGTCCATGGCCCATCCCAGGATAACCACCAGCGGTGTGATGAAGAGTGCAATTTGGATCGAGCTGCCAACCGCGACACCAATGGCCAAGTCCATTTTGTTCTTCATCGCAACGGTGATAGCTGTGACGTGTTCTGCCGCGTTACCAACAATGGGCAGAATAATCAGGCCGATAAAGATCTCGCCAACCGAAGATGTAGCGACGACCTCTTGGATGGAACCGACCAGGAACTCGGC
This sequence comes from Dactylonectria estremocensis, assembly GCA_020744375.1. NCBI lineage: Eukaryota > Fungi > Ascomycota > Sordariomycetes > Hypocreales > Nectriaceae > Dactylonectria > Dactylonectria estremocensis. Next base: position 2,440,024 of record JAGMUU010000004.1, read on the forward strand.
GCAGAGTGCGACCAAACCCGTGGAAACAAGTAGAAGAACGATGGAGCCGGCTCGAGACAAATGTTTGTCTGCATCAGCTTCCGTCCCAGGCTCAACGCCGGAGTTGATGGTCATCAATGGGATTTGAGCGGGCAACATGGCTCCTGGAGGACGGAACTGATGCTGGTTGAGACGGTCTGGAAGTGAGTTGGTGCGGCGGATACCATAACGAACCCGCGGGACAGGCCCCTGTGGAACAGGGGGTGCGATGCCTACCTCTGGGTTCTGTCCAAAGACAGTAGGCGTGAGGTTCTTTACGGAAATTCCACGAAGAACCGGGAATGGTCTTCTGCCGCTGCCTTCCGCGCCAGAATCGTTCTCCTGGTGACGGTTTGTCTGATTGTCATTTTGAACTGCGAAGTCGACACGTCGGGTGGCATCATCACCACCAGGTCGGGCGCTGTCATTGAAAGTCACCCCAGGCTTAACGCGACGCTGCTCCTTGTCGTCGTCGAGAGCATTCTTTTTGCTCTTGCGGTATTCATTTCGACGGTGATGGCGTTTGTGACTGCGGTGAGACACATCATCTGCAATGGCGTCTTCATTGCTTTCGACAGAGGGGTGTCGGGGAATCTTGGGCCTAGAGGCCGAGGCCTCCAAGGCTGTCTCATTGTGACGGCCGGCGATAAACGAAGCGTTACCAGAGGCCTTTCCATTGTTGCTGTCGGTTGAAGAGGCGGCAGACTTGCGTCTACGTCTGCTACGCAGAACCTTCTTCATCTTTTTGCGCATGGTACCCTGGGAATGATCAGAGTCATCCGAGGATGAGCTGGACGATGAGCTGTCCTCGGAGCTGGACGTGTCCAACCACGCAGCCGCCGGTCCTGGTGTCGACTCGGCATCGACAATATGCTGAGGCGTGGACTCATACATATACGCATGGGACTTGAGCTGGAACAGAAGATATACGAGATAAACGAGGAGTAGGATCTAGAGGACGCATGAGCAAGAGGGCCACGGTGATTTGCTAGTCAACTTACCACACTAGTTCCGCGACTGATTTTGAGTGACTGTTTATCGGCAAGCTTTGAATCGCTGAACGAGGCGTGGAACGCTGTCTAAGCACGGTTAGAATATCATAGCTGTGAGTGAGAGTAAAACACTTACAGGGAGCACCAGGCTAGTAACAGCCAGACTTAGCAAGCAAGCACTCATCTGAGTCACGGTACTGTTATAAATCTAATTGACAAGTCAGTCATAGTGATGTAGGCGAGGACGGAAACCGAAGTACCTGCTCGCGGTAGCGTAAGCCACCCAGGAAAAATCCCATGCCGAGGATAAGAAGCAGGTTCGCCAATATCGAACCCAGTAGCGAGGCCTGGACAATACGAATCTCATCCTTGACAAGTGCAATGATGAAGATAATGAGTTCCACAGCGTTTCCAAAGGTGACATTGAGCAGGGCGCCAAGGGCATCTCCCATCTCAAGGGCGACCGATTCTGTGGCAAATGCTAGCAGGCCGGCAAGGGGGATAATGGCAACGGCGTTCATGCCGAAGACAATGCCACCGTGGATACCGTCGATCTCGGCGACGATGATGCCAACGGGGACAAATATGAGCAGAACATTGAGCCAGCTGTAAGTGATGGCCAACCGGGAATTGCGGCGGATCTCGCCGACGAGGGTTCTCTGCTTTTTGGGTTCGGGGGTCGTTGTTATGGTCTGCTCCTCAGCCTTGGGGGGCGGCTCTACGACAAGCCCCGACCTCTCAGCCTGCGTAGACTCGAAAGCTGGGGGCTGGCCAGACGTCGATTTGACAGGGGCAATGAAGCCATTGACGTCTGTGGACTTCTCATTGAGACCAACACCGTCGAAGGCGATGCCCTTGTCATCATTGCTGTTGTGAACATTGCTGGAGTTCAGGTTCAAATCCCGAACTTGGTTGGGTGGTGACGTCGTTGAGTCAGTCACGACCGTGTTGGATATTACACCAGGGTGACTGCCATCTATATTGAGGGATTCAGAGGAGGCTTTCTTCATCGAACAGGCTTTATGGACACGGGTGTCGTTGGGGGTTGGTAAGAGAGGAAGGGAGGAAAGGGGAGAAAGAGTGGACAAAGCGATTGGCTTTATGTGAATCGGTGAATGTGGCAACGACTCGACGAAGAAGGCGGTGGCGGCGTGTACTTGCGCCGTCTCGAGCAAGTACCTCAGGCAGGTATGGATGGCCTCTAACTGATTACAAGCTGTGGAGAAGCGCGGCGTAATGTGGCTGGAGAGAGTGGGACCAAGGCCTGTAGGGCGTGGTGTGAGCATGTAGAAACGCGGTTGGACCCTGCTTTCCAGCCAACATGCAAGGTGTTCAAGCGGCCTCCACCCTGCTATCAAAGCAACAAAGCGAATCGATGATGCATTACGTACGTAGTGTCAACAGGGGACGGCGTTGAGCGAGCCGCTAATCCAAGTCCGCCGGAAGCCACTCAGCAGCGTAAGAATCCCCGAGCAGAACGATTGGTCCAAGGCGCGTACCAACTTGTGGAAGTGAGGCTGTTCACCTAGAGCGCTCCACTGGAACCACAATGTGTCGAATCGATTGTGTGGCAGCACCTGGGGATTCAGTGGAAAGAAGCGCCTCCCCCAAGCAAAACATCCACCATAATCTAGGCCTTTCCACGTCGAACGCTCTGTGACTCCCTTGCTCTCGTGACTCTCTTTCGAATTGTCCGTCTCACCTGATTGAGAGTCATCGTCAGACCCGCTTTGGGAAAACCACACACAGGGTATCGGGCTTTCCCCAGCAACAAGTTTGCTACCGATTCAACTCTGGCAAACACGCTCTGGTTGCCCCGGCTGCCCCCAATGACGACATCTTAAGTTGCGAGCCGCGCCCGGGACAGGTACAGGAGACAGGGCCCTGATGTGACGGATAAACAGATACAACAGCGCCCCACCTTTGATGAAAGGACGGCATTCGATTTGCTTGATCTCTATGTATCTCCCCTCCAGGTCCTACATACAGCCGCCCTTCGCCATGACGCATTTGTGAAACGTTCCGGAAAACAAGCGTATAATGACGGTACAGTGCAAACCGCGTACGCTCATTACACCCAAATATGTTACTATTCTAAATGGCTTTGATCAAATTTGGTTTCATTGCCCCTCAATGATCAACAAGAATTGAGTCGCGAGAGTGAGGCAAGACGGAACACAGTTGGCTATTTCAATGCTTCGGCCCCGATTGTAGTTCTCCGCCACCGATCGCCAAGCATGCCGGGTACCTGCCAAGGAGCCAAGAGCCAAGAAGCCAAGAACACGTTGTTTGACCATCTCGCTCAGTCAATAGGCAATTCAACGGTTAGATATGGTACTCAAGCTAACCATTCCCATGACAATCTTCATCAACCAGGATACCATTCTCGTCTCCGAAATTCTCTCCTTACAAACATCACAAACACAGCAAGCCAGTACCTAGTCAAACGTGTGGCCATTCACAATGTGTAATAGATGTATGTCTTTCCCCTCAGGGATTGTTCTATGGCGACACATCTTCTTCCATCTACTCCTCACCATCAACGAATTTCCCGTGATACAAACACTCTTTCGACTCGGCGTCTCCAGTCGCTCATTCTCAATAACTAAGTTCGCTCCATCGCTAATGCCCGCGAGACAACCATATAAACATGCGTTTGTATCGCACAAAATGAAACAACAACCCTTCCGCGACGCTGGAAATCTGACACATGGCTACCAGCCTTGTGTGTTCTGTTCCCCCGTCGCTGCTCATGACAGTAAAATCCACAGACTTTCCATATCGACCAAGGTATGTAGGAGAGAGTATATGCCTTCCGGGACCACCACCTGAATCTCAATCTTGAACCCTTGCGCCGTAACGTGCATTGCGAACCCGAAGCGACTGGCGACCTTTTGGTGCCATGGATGTCCTCGGTTTCGTCCCTCATTATTGATAGCTGCTTATGTGGTCTTGCATGACCCCGGAAGACAGGTAAAGATATTATGCATCCAACTTGAAAACACATTGATGCTGAAATGTGCAGGCGTCGAGAATCTCGAATGTTCCGGAACGCCGCTAACTCCAAGGTTCTTCTCGCGCTATTCATCACCGTTCCTCGCCACCTCGCGCTTTGCCTCGTCTCCTGAAGAAGTCCATCACTCGCTTCGCGGCTCCACTGCTCCCTTCGTGTCCTCGGTAGTCGTCCTGCTCGTACGCATCCGTGAATCGCTTGTGGTTCTTTTGCAACACTCCTCGGTGTCCGCGGCTGGAGCCAACAGGGCGTCCGTCGTAGCCCTCCGACTCCGAATAATCCGCCTGGTACATCCGAGGTTGGGGCTCGGTCGGAGGTCGTCGCATATCTACCGATGACTCGGATCCTGAGTTAAGGTGAGCACCCTGGTGGATGTATGACGGAATGGCAGTTGGTCGACGGTTGTCCATTTGAACGGATCCGTATCGCTGGTGGTAGACGGGGCTTGTGTTGGCCCTCTCTTGTGCGTGATTCAGATCAGATACGGCATCGAAGTAAGGTTCGCTCCGGCGAGGCTCCTCGTGGTTGCTGTAGCCCTGTGGAGCATCACTCCGTGGGGTTTGAATCGGCAATTCTGGTTGAGAGTCCACTTCGGAGGGCGGTGCACTTCCGTGATCCTTGCCCAGCCCCATGGCTTTGGCCAGAGAGAATCGTCGACGACCAGGCTTCTCTCCAGAAGCTTGCGAGCGAGGGATGCTTCCGCTTCGCTTCTTTCCCAGTCCAAGGGAGAACGATCGGCGAGACGCCCTAGAGTCTACCGAGGGCCTAGGACCAGGCTCGTCGCCGGGAAGCATCGTATTAGACAAGCTGACGGGAGGGTACTTCCTCGACGCCTTGTCAACTGGTGGTTGTTCCGTCCTCTTCTTACCACGGCCACCGAAGATGGACCCACTGCGACCCATGATTTTCGAGCCGAGGTCCCCAAGGGTGTTCGATCGCTTGTGTCCGCGTCCTTCACGCTTCGTCTCACCCTGGAATGTCATCTTTGCAACCTTGGGGGGAACACTTCCAAATGTCTTGCCCATGTTCTCATCGTCTTCCACACTGGACGGCTGCTGGATTCGTCCCTGGGCATTGGTATCGGCAACAGCAGGGGGGGCAGGCTGTCCATAGTTTGCGCGGGACTGCAGGCCCATTGATGGCGATGATTGCATGGAACCACCAGTCTGTGGCCTCGTTGCTGCGTTGATGCTGGCAACATATGGGTTCTCGGGGGCAGTGCGAGTGTCCCGAGTCGGTCTGGATGGCGGCGTGCTCTTGTGAGTGCTAGGGGGTCGTTTGCCTGCCGTCGACTTCGGTGTGATGTCCTTGGCCACTGGCGGATCTCGGGGCAAAGGCTTGTCGATTGACGCTCTGGTGACGGGGCTGTCGACAGGGCCCTGGGAGTTGGATCGGGCACGGCTCTTCGGGGTTGAACCATCGGCACCGCGTTGAGTCTGCGTTGTGGGTGCCACGTATTCCACCTGTACGGTTCGGCGTTTCGCATCCTTGGGGGTACGGCGGTCGGCAGTCTCGGCCTCGGGATCGATATTGCCATGCGTCTTGGCCAGTCCGCCAACAACGGGAGGATGAACCTGCTTCTGCTTGGCAGCATCGCGAACCGAAGCGCTTCTGGCGACCATGGGGGCCTCTGCCTGGTCGGTAGGCGGAGCACTCGAGTTCTGGACATCTCCGGGTAGAGTAGTGGAGCTGGTGATGAACTCGACAAGCTGAGCGTATTCGCTCAACCAGCTGTGGCGGGCCACTTCGAACAAATCTGCTCGCTTGCGTGGGTTGGGAACGAGTATCCGCCGAAGTAGATCTCGAGCATGGGGCGTAACGTACTCGGGGAAGGTAAGAGGAGTCGTCACAATGTACTTGTAGAGCAGATTAATGTTATCGCCCTCAGGGTTGGCTGGATCGTCGTCGAAAGGCAGGTACCCAGCGAGCATGGCGTACTACAGAGCATTGTTAGCACGGAACATGTCTGGGGCACACAGGTGAGACTTACCAGGATGACACCACAACTCCAGACGTCCACCTTTCGTCCAGTGTAAAGGGAATCGCTTACAACCAGTTCTGGAGCCGCATAACAGGGGCTGCCACAACTCGTTTGCATGAGATCGCCCTTTCGAGATCCATTCGGCTTGATGCGATCCAGACCCATCCGTTTCACAAAGTCCCTGTCAGTCAGGTTAAGCTCCTCCTCGTCGCTGAGATCTTCATTGGAATCGAATGTGTTGGCGAAGCCGAAATCGGTGATGATAATGTTGCGGTTGCGATCCAGAAGCAAGTTTTCAAGTTTGAGATCTCGGTGAACAATTCCCTTCTTGTGAAGGTAGCCCACACCGGAGACCAGTTGAGCAAAGAGACGACGAGCAGAGTGATCTTTAAGATATCGGTGGTTGAGGATGTAGTCGAAGAGCTCACCGCCCGATGCATACTCAAGAATGATACCAATGTGTCGGTCTGTCTCGACCTTATCGATCAGGCGGACAATATTGGGATGCGAAACCCCGCGAAGAATAGAGACTTCACGGTAAATCTTGGCAAATCGAGACGGGTTGGTGCCCACACTGTCCCTCTTAATCAGCTTGATAGCGACCTATTCATCACGGTTAGCAACGGGTTTTCGGGAACGAACGGTTGGGTTCCGGTGCCTACCTGGACACTACTGTCCTGTTTCCAGCCGAGCTTGACCTTTCCAAATTCGCCCTCTCCAATGGTGTTGCCGAGAATGAAGTCGCCAAACTTGGTATTTCCCTTGTGATTCCGGTTGCTGTGATCGTGTCGACTCCTGCCGCCTCTTCGCTCCTCATGGTCACCAGCTCCGACCACTGGGGGCGGTGCGGCATCGTCTTGGGCTTCCACGTGGTTGCGGCTGCGACCGTTGACATCTTCGGTGCCTGCGATGACCTTGGAGAGGGTGTCTGAGGCTTCTTGCGTCTGTTTTGAGGGTGTGCCGTGAGCGGATCGAACGGGCATGGTGGTGGTGGCTCTGCCATCTCTGCTACCAGACCGGGCTGGGGAATCCTGCGCCAAGTGAGAATTGACAGGTTTTCTGCTCTGATGGCCATTCTCGGTAGCTGCAACAGGGTTACCACGCGAACCAGAGCGCGAGGGCTCTGGCTGCCCACGTCGAGGAGAGTTGGACATTTTTTCGTTGGTGTAGTTGGCCCGTCGCGAGCTACCGCTCTGATGGTTAGACGAGGTTCTGGGAGGGGCGGAAGGAGGCATGTTGGTGAGTTGGTCGGAAGAGGTCGAGTGTTGCTCGGGGGACGGGGCCGGGTTGGCGGCCGGGTTCCCGAAAGCGGGCGTTAGATGGTAGGCAGGTGAGGGTGTGTTTTCGTTCGTCTTGCGGGATGGAGGGCGTCTCGTTGATGGTGATGCGGTCGAGTTCTGCGGAGCATTGTATGGCTCCCGGGACGGAGACGAATGCTGCGGCCTGTACTGGCGGCTCGGCGGCGAGGCCAGGGGAGACGACGCCAGAGCGGTGTGCTGATGGGGGGCTGTTTGCAATGCAGCCGACATCTTTCACGCCCAAAACGCGTTGAAAATCGAACGGGACGAGTGCGTTTTTTGAGGATCGCGAGGAGCAACGAAGGCGATAACGGACGAGATTTTTTGACAGTGGCGCTGAAAAAACCAAGCGGGCGACGCGAATATGCAGGATGAGATATCTGGCCGTTTCAGACAACAGCTTTGGGGGGGTTCGCGGTGGCCGGGGGAAAAACGCGGCTAGCGAATCGAGAACGAGGCGGTTGAGACGGAGACGGAGACCTAGAAAGTACCAATGAACCGGCCTCGACTATCTCATGGTGCGTGGAATCGGTCGGCGGCGTGCGATTTGTCGATGCGGTTGCTCTTGGTCCCCAAGGATAGGCGGTGTCCCCTGACTGGACGACGGGCGGGACGCGCAGGCGTAGTCGGGCTACTGCTGTAGGGGGAAGGAGACGGGGATTGGCGGCGGTGGTGTTTTTGTTATTATTCCTGCTGCGGCTGATTTGCGGCTGCTGCACACACTTCCAGGTTTCGACGCAGTGTCAACCAACACCACACAATGCGCACTGGAGGGAGAGAGAGGGGAGGGAGAGGGAGGAGGGAAGGAGGAGGATTGGCCGGGGCAAGGCTGAAGTAGATGGAGTAGAGGTCCGACGACAACAAAAGGCTCTGGCCTGCCGAATGGGGTGAGAACGAGGTTCTAGGTTGAGATGGGGGCGCCCGAGGGTCGACTCAGGACTAGCGAGTGGAAGGGAAGAGACTCGGGCGCCAGGCGAAATTGAACGAGATGAGACTTGGGCTGCAGCTGTGGAGCAGTAAATTGACGGCCTACAAGGGACGCTACGGGGGTATGCCCAGGTACCACCCCAGCAGGGCCCCCCTCAAGCGGCCACCTGGGGGCTAGAAATCAAAGTGTTGGTACCGCCCAAGGCACAGCGGAGAGGTACCCAGCGGGCCCGAGGGTGCGTCTCTCCGCCGGCTTCAGGCGCTAGACTCAGGGGCGGCGGTACCTGGGTGTTGCCGTTCCTGCAGGTACCGGGGAGGAGAGCAAGGAGCAAGAGCCAGCAGAGCACCACCATAAACAACCCACCAACGGGGCACACACGCTGGCAGCGCCAGGCCCGTTTTGCGTTTTTGAGGCGAGAGCCCTTTACCTATTCGTACTCTCGCGCCCTTTATTACCTCGTCCTTGGAATAAGATAAAGATACATACCGAATGAATTGCTGGATATCAAGCTTGAGGCCCTGTGGCACAAGGTGGACCGAGTCTCAGAGCCCCCAAGAGTCTCAGACCTACAGCATCTGTGTCCCTCATGCACAGTACCTAAAGTAGGTCGGTAGTATAATCAGACACAGACACACACGAATTCATCCGTCATGCTGCATCATGGCCCGGGCTCATTGACTTTTTTCAGGGAGCCGGGCGTTTGTGAAATTAAGCCATGCAATGCTCTCATCAGCATACAGTCGGTGCTTTGGCAGCCGCGGCCGACACTGTACATTCAGCTGAATGCATCCAATCCACCTCAGCAATACGCCCCGTTTAGTTCTCCGCAATCTCTGCGCTCCCGTCTTTCTCGTTTTCCGTTTTGCCCTTCCCAATGGAACCTGCCACCATGGTTCCAGGCCAAAAGCCTGGATCTGAGATGGACGATTACTACGTAACTTACCGTCTGAAGCTAACGGCGACGGTCTCGTCTGACGTCGACTCCCACGCCGGAATTGGTCTTAGGCCTATCACGCCTAAAACCAAGCCCCGGTACGTACTCTTGCCTTGAACACCAAGAAAAGTTGACCGCCACCTCCACTGTCCGCGAGACAGTTCAGCTGTAGAGGCACTCAATGTCAAGGGAAGAAAGCAAGGGGAACAACAACATGCTCCGAGACGGGCGGCCCAGCTTGCCCGGCTTAGGCAACTTGCTGCTGCCCTCGGTCAAGCAGCAGTGGTACAGCGTCACCAGCGACAAATGAACAACTCTGATGGCTACTACGGCCGTGGTTTCAACGTCCACCCAACAACTTAAAGGCTATCAAGGGCCGTGCTCCGTTGAGCGAGTCCGTCTTCCACCGGGAGACGGTCATGCCGGAAGATGACGTCTGAAACGGATGGCAACAACCCAGCCCAGGCTCAGATCAACGTCAGCGAGATCCCTGTCTTCGGATGCAGCTCATCTCCGACCTTAATGCTAGCTGGCGAGCAACCTTGGCGAAAATGCAAATGCGACGGAAGCTGGCAAACACTCAATTACGCCCCGGACGCGATTCCATCGTACGTACTTGTGGTGAGACGTGGAGAGACGAAATACGAGGATTTCGCTACTTCCTTGTTTGTTTTTTTATTCTCATGATTTTATTGCATCCATTTCTCTTGGCCCGAGTTGAAGGCGTTGGCCCGTGAGCCTGCTGCTCGGAAATGCTAAAGATGGAAAGTTAGGGCGTTTCAAGAGGCAAGGCCAGTGTCCCGGGGTGGCCAATGAAACTACTTTCTAGAGGCTACGGCGATTGTATCTGTTGAATTGGCAGTGCAGCGAGCAATCTTCAAAACCCATTTACCGCAGATGGGCCAAACAGAGGGACACGGGGTAATCGCAAGGAGACATATAACACGAACTAGGGTGGCAGAAACGGCTGGGGGACGTGCTCCCTGACGAGTGGATGGTTGGAGGAGCGCAAATTTCCCCGTGATTCAGAGGGAGCCAGGATGGAAAAACGAGCCGGTCATCTGGCCGTTTGGTGCTTGGGGTCTGGCAAACAAATGGCTGGGCCAGGTCTTTGCCTGAGAACGGATATGAAGTACGTAGTAAGTGGAAGGGATGCCAAGGATCCAAGAGAAGGACGCGCATGGATATGCAGGGCGATCACTCGCCAACACATACGAAGTAAGCGAGGCCCATTGGGTGTTGTCTGCGAGGTCCAGAAGGATTCATCATGGATTTCAACCATCGGGAACATGACTTGCGGATTTGCCCAACGTGGTCGTCCGGATCCGAGCCATCCCAATGGGCACTATCGAAAACAGAACCGCAGAAACAGAAACGATGACATGGCGCTCGCGGGTTGGGCTGAACTTGAGCTAAGTGACAAGATGACAGCTAGCGAGCAAAAAGCAATCGACGTAATTAGAGCGCCTCTGAAGCCCAGCGGACACTGTATATGCACGAATATGTGTCATGGGTCTTTTTTGTGCTTGATGTGATGGCCGAAGAAGCAAAGCGGCAGCAGGCTGGATTATGCATGTGGATGGACAAAGACCCTCGCCCAGCAAAATTGGAATCGATGGTTGGGATGAGGCCGCGGCCGACTACCCTGAACCCGGTTTCGCAGGACACAGAGCACCGTCAGAGCCGGGATGGGCTCAGTGACGAGGTTGAAGCTGATGTGGGCTGGCCGAAATGCAGCCCGGCAATAGTATCGCGGTAGGGGGTAAGCAGAAGCAAGTCTTCGGAGGAGGAATTACTGATGTGGTAATAATCGAGGGAATAGAGAATGACAAAAGAAAAATGACACAAAGGGAAGGGGGAAAAAAAAACCGTAAACGGACAGTCAACACGCTTCGGCCTAACGAGAATCTCATCTCATCAATCCCGTCTCATCCCGTCTTTGGCCTTTTTCTGGGTCACGGGATAATAACAACAACAATAAGTGTCACATTGTTTTCCCTTCGATAGTGTGGTTCGATGCAGTAATGATGAGCTGCAGCGACGAGATCAACCCGGGGTCCATGTCGCTCACATCATGCGAGATGCATTTCTTCCCGTGGCCCATGATCCCTCGCATGTGGGCGCCGGAGCAAGCGCAACGCTTTCGCCTAATGAACCCAGGCTTGGACGCTTTTTAATGATCAATTTGGCCCTTCTACTCGGGCTTCTCGAAAGAAGTGGGAACACGCTTCGCTGGGACCGTTTTTGCAAGGCTCATGCTAGCTGACGGGCGGATCATGGATGAGTGGGAACTTGCGCTAATAAGACGGTCGCCTTTCCCAGTTGGACCTTGTTTTATTAGTGATGCTGGAGACGAGAAGAGGACTACACACGGCTACTGCGAGATTAAGGCATGGTCAGGCGGACGACCAATGAGGGCGCAAGTGCACGTTTGATATCCCAGCGCTTCCGAGCTGCTGGGCCAGCTCGCGATCGATGTTTCGGCGAGAGCGATGCCAAGGGGAGGGCGAGACGGCATTATGGCGTAGTTTGAGAAGTGTCTCCTAGTAATGTGAGGTTTGAAAGAAGCTTGGGGTTGGTCGTGTCTCACAGTATCCGTAGTAGGTTGAGATTTAATTGAAATGCATAAGTTAGGTACCTATTGACTACCATTGTTCTAGTGTCCCTCCACGTGATTATGAATGTGGAAAATGTCGAACCGGACTGATAACGACAATACCACTGTCCGAGCCGCAGGCCGACTTTGCTCAGATCACCCAACTAAGATGATCAGTCCATTGTAGAATGTATATAAACTAGTCGCTGACGCGAATACCCAGACACTTCCCGCCACATCTCATGTTGGTTCATCACCAAATCCCACTGAACTAATTCGCCTCACTAAATTCTTCCACTCTTGCAATGTCCGAAACTCAGTCTTTGTCCCCTACATCACTGTGACGCGCGAAATCGACGCTCCAATCGGTGAAGTCTGGGTTATCGTTGCTGCCTTCGGCGCCGAGCGCACCTGGTACCCGGGCTGCAGGAAACTCACTCTCGAGGACTTTGGTACCGGTAACGTCCGCACTTTGGACTACGAATGTCCGGCTGGCAAGAACAAAGGCCAAAGATATGTCTTCTCTGAAGAAATGACCGCCGTTGATGCGGATAAACACTCTATGGTCTTTAGGGCCAGAAGACCTGATTAGCTCGACATGAGTGCCTACGGCACAACTGTCCTCGACGAACTGGGGCCCAACAAGACACGCTTCGTTGGCTTGCAGACAGTAGTCCTTTGCCTGATGAGTACGCGGCACTTTTGCACGACGATTTGCAAGAACGCTTCAACGGGCTCATTACTGCAATCGCTGATCAACTAGCTTAAGCCTGCCATCTGTAAGTGGACTAGAGAAATAGCTATTGAGGCACATCAGGAACATAATTATTCTTCACATGAGTGCATATCTGAGTTATATGATTACACCTAACACCTGTATACAATAACAACGGAGTTTAATATAGGCCTATAGGAGCAGACATGAGCCCAACTAAATTTGTTCTGCAACTGACACTCTAGAGAGGGACAGAATGAATCCATGTGTAAATCGCGACAAATGCTCGCAAGCTCGTGGTGCTTCCTTCTTGAAACAATAAAGGGGCTGCCAAAATTCTCCTTTTCGAGGCTGTTACTCACTTGCATCAAGCTTCTTCCAGCTTTCTCTCCCCTTGAAGTCATTCCACCACTTCTCAGCCGCCGGGTACTTGACCAGAAGTTCGCCAAACCCAAGTGGTTCGACCAGCGCTCCGCACAGCAGGTGAAAGAGGTCCACGACAGTGATTTCATCACCTGCGAGGTATTTCTGTTAAGAGATGATGCGCTCGTATCTTGGGTTGGGTAGGTGGCCCTAGCTAATTATGCGAAACTAACAACTACCGAAGGGTCCATATACAGTCACCCAGTAGCAAGACCCTCTCCATCACGCACGAATTATGCGAGCTGTGATATCCTCGCCACTTGAAAATATCATGCCGTCGAACTTGCTACCCTAAGAAGAAGCGCGGCAGCTTCATCTTGTCCTGGTTTCTGGAGACGGGTCCACTGTCGTCGAGTCCCTACAACGCAATGATTAAATACGGCTTCGCAAAGCCACAATCAATATTGTTAGAATGATGACTGCATCCAAGACACATTCAATAATTGTAAATAGAGACAAATTGCAGGACTAGGAAGCGCGTTGTGGCTGCGCATGAATTAGTATAGCCGTGGCATCCGCAACTCTTTCGCCGTATTGTCGTCAGGTTCCATAAAATATTACATTACATCATAATGGCAGGGAAACTAAACGAGACAGGGTTTCGAAAAGGAGCCTTTTTTCTTTCTTCAAAACCTCAAGAGGAGAAAGTCGAGTAATACCTGGCAGGTTTGGGAGGTCGTGAGTTGAAAAAGTCGATCTCTGCGGTTCTTACGACGTATGTTAGTGTCACGCTACCCTCAACACCGCACCGCGTAGATTTATTGAACTGGCCGAACCGCTTGAGCATTCTTGTTTGGCCAAGGTGCCGGGATCGCTTTGCCTTGGGTGCCTGGAGGTCAGGGCATGTCGAGCAGGTCTTGAAACCGCGATCACTAATTGAGTGTATCGAAAGAGAGAGGCCAAAGCCAGCCGGATACTTCAGTTTCTCATCCTCGATGTACACACAACTTCCGATGTTGCGGCCGATGTTGCCGAGGCAGATCATAGGTGATGCCCTGCGCCCTCTTGGTTGGTCCGATCAGGTTGTTCATCGTCCAAGCGTTATCACCGGCTCTAAGCTGAGCCACCGGCCAGAAGCCTACTGCTGGAGATTACAGGTCAATTCCTGGCTATGACATTCTGGGCTCATGTTGAGAACGAAAGTGCCGGAGAGACAGCACGAAAGATAGAGGTGGTACGTGTTCAGGTAATTGAACGGAGAGCTCAAAGAACCGTCGCGTTCATCCCAGCTCATGGCCGCAGGTCAAAGCCAGCTGATGGATTGATCTTTGCTCCCAGCCACTAACGACTGCAAGAAAAATTGTTCCGCAGATCTTGAATTGTACTCCGTAACTCCCTCGCGATCGCATTGATGATGTCGATCGTTCATCTCCAAAATCTACAACCCGGGTCCTCACCTCCCATCCGTATCCACGCTCAAAGACGTGTCGCTGTGACGGCAACTAACAATTCGTCCCTCATCCGCTTCATTCCGACGCCCAGCGGCTTCGGGTTCCCGGTCGTGCCGTGAGTTCCTCCTCCGGGCAAACGGACTGTCATGCATTGGTCAGCCCGCCGCTCTATTCAGCGAAGTGAACAAAGAAACGTCTGATGTAAGAGTGATTTGCATTTTGAATTCAGGCAGCCTTCAACCGTGCATTCCTCGGATCCATGTGTCGTAGGATCGCGGGAAGTCGATACCACGTAGTAGCCCGCCACTAAAAGCCTTCTTGCATATGATACTCTCAGAGTTTGATAGAGATGTTGTAGTGGTCCAGTGCTACCGCAACGCTGGTGACGATGGCCATGTAACCGACCAGTATCCCAATGGTTGCAACTGGTGTCACATCCAGGGTCCGGACCGTCAAATTGACAAGACCAGTGAGAAGGTTAGCCAGCAGGAATAGCGCTAGACCATTGCGGTTGTAGGCCCGCATCACGCGACTTGTTGCCTTTTCATATGCCTCTTTCTCCGACTTGGGATCTGCGGCGTTGTAAAATGCCGGGAAGAAGACGGTGTCGACTGCACAGAACCCAAACAGCTGCAGGGTGTTGAAAGCAACGACCCAGAGCACGTAAGGCAGATTTGCCATCCGGCGAGAAACCGACAGCCCAAATCCATAGGTGAAGTTTGTGGACAGATGGTACAGCAAAGTCCATGCCCCTCCCCACACAGCCATAGTCATAAGAAGCGTGTTCCGCTGAGCGCCGGGGCTGGCAGTACTTCTTGGGGGGATTTGGCGAGGGATAGCGTACATGCCCGTATCTTGACCAGCGAGGAAGATAGCCAGGTACCCAAAGAAGCTAAAAATGCCCTCTCGGTTCATGGAAATAATGTCTGTTCTTGGCGCAATGAGGATGAATGACTTGAGGCTGGTGGTCTCAAGGAGGATTTGATATGTGACACCAACAAGGAGAGACAACGCCGCAAAGGAGGGAACCAGTCGCAGAGCCGATTGGAAAACCGCGACAAAGGGTGGCAGAAAAGCGAGGGTAAAGAAGAAATTCCAATGAACGCCATATTCTGTCACATGTTCCGCGTAGTCAAGGCCTTTCACACTCAGGAATCGAATTACACCCAATGTCAAGAGGGGGATGGAGTGTCGGAGGGAGTGTAGAATTCGATAAAGGAGCGGCGTAGCTTGGCCGGTGGTACGACCCATCATCTTCTCCTTTAACACGGGGCGAGCTGCGACTACGCCGCCAGAGAAGACAAAGGACCCAACACCCAGATCCATCAAGGAGGTGCCCCATGTCTCCACCTTGGCGAAGCGCCTGGGAAAGAGGCGAAAGTCGACAGCGAGGATAGCGATACAAGTCACAATCATCATGCTACCCCGGTACGTAGTGAGGAATGGCTTGGTGGAAAGGGCGCCCAACGGTTCCGAGCCAGACTTGGTCCGCGCATTCCGTGGAACCTTGGGCTTTTTCCTCTGTACGATCGAATTTGGCGGTAGGGTGAAGACGAAGACGGCCGGGGCGATCAGGAGCAGGATGAGGAGGACTGGAGAGTTCGCATAGAGGGTCGTGGAGAGGAGGATGGCGCCGACATTGAGGAGGAAATCGACGGCAAAGGCAAGGAGTGTGTACTGCTGGAAGAACGATTGGCGGGCCTGGAGGACAGCCCAAAGAATGCCCGCAACCTGTAGTATGGATCAGCTTGGTTCTCACAAAGGAGCGGGGGGGAGATGGACTTACAGCCGCGACGGATGTCACATAGTTGATTTCCGTGACGGAACCCCCTGAGAGGTTGGACACAAAGTCCTCCTTCAGCTTCTTGTAGCTAACAGGATCAGACATGGCCAGCTGACAGAATCAAGTAGGCGACAAGGCTATTCGCAGCATGACCTGGTCGCACCGTCACTTTAAAAAGAAGCGAGGCAAATGACGACACTTGTTCAATTTGACAGGTGAGGTGGACCTCAGCCTCGTTGGCGATGGTGGCCTGGCCCGAGGCAGCTTGGCTGTCCAATCATAAGCCGTGTTTAGCGCACGGCTGGCCGCCCTCATTCGCGCCGTCACGTGTACCCCTGAACGACCTCCCACTCTCCGTCAACAGGCGTCGGGCTTTATGCTACACGACAACTCACAACAATTCGTAGAGGCAGACTCTCCAACAAGCCTTCTAGCTGACACAAACGCTGCTTCATGCGTGCCGTTGCGTGACTCCTTCAGGACCCCCTATTACCAACCAAGTGGGTTGTTCCGCCGGCTATGTGCCGCTTTCTTTGTTCTCAGTTGGTGGCAAACATGCAAGCCCGCAAATTAAATCCTCAACGCCGACGGCTTGCAACCTTTGTTCGACAGAGTGCTGATTGAATGGTGGGAGGCCGGAGGGCATCGGCGGCGCAGTCGCTGCCAGGGTTTTACTTCTTTGAGGGCCAACGCCATATCATTCCAGTGAATAAGTGACTTTTCAAAGGCCCAAGAGGATGGTTGGCCCTTTTATCCCCCCGTGAAGCCATTTCCTCATATCTGTGAGGACTCCCACCTCCCAGTTTTCGCTGTTATCAGCTCTGCTCAAAATACTCTCGTGAGTCGAGGATCGTTGTCTTGCAAACATGGCCACCGCTTCAAGAGAGTCCCGATCTCGTCCGCCCATCCAACCCATCCGCACCACTGGGCCGGGCCACAGCGACCAGGCTGTACGGGCGCGAATGGCATTCAAGAGCCCTGCGTGGATGTCAACACCTCTGTCGCCTCTTTGCCGCCCCTCGCCCATGTACCCAGACTCCGACGATGACCGGATGAGAGAACACGACAAGGCCGCCGTAGACCGCTTGGATCCTCGGAGTCGCAAGTCATCCAGTGCCGAACCGTCGCCTCGGAACCTCAGCTTAAAGCCCACCTCGGACCTTGCTCTGCCCACGCCCTTGTCACTTGACGCTCGTCGGTCGCCTCTGTCCGGCCCTATTACTGGACCTCTCACCCCGTCTCCTAGTTATCGCAGGATGACCATCGCCGAAGAGACTCGGAAATTCTTGCTTCGTGAGCCCAGGACTGAAATTAATTGGCCTTTGCCTCGAGCCATTGAGCGCAGAGGCTCTGCACCTTCCACAGCCAGCCTATCCAGGAACATTCAATTTCAGCGGCAACTTGGACAGCTTGGGCGCCCGGGATCCATTGATTCACGCCATAGTCGTGAGCCGGATCTGTATGTTATGCCAGTTGAACTTCGTCGACTCTCCACGATTGCAACTCCCACTAAAGATGGTGCCATGCCATCACCGTTCCCTGTGGATGGACGCTTAACCACCCGTGTTGTCATACACTCTCCAAATCAGAAACCACGGGCTCTAACGAGAACTTTTGATCTTGACGAATTGCGAGCTACCATTCCGAATCCTGGGTCTGTTCCTGGGTGTCAGGGCAGCCGTCGGGCTTCGACGGCGACACTGCACCCATCCACCGCCGTTGCTCGCCCTGTGTTCCCATTTTCGTCAGCAAATCGCAGAGAGAGACGCCACTCAAGTGCTGGAACAACTGGAATAAGCCCTCACCGTTCTCCCGGCCTCGAGAGAAGGGCGACTCGCCAAGCGTTGGCCGCGATCCCCATTCGTGAGTTACCCTACACCGTTTTCTTACCTCGATGACATAAGGCCGTCAACTCATCGCCAGTGCCTCTTTGTCATTGGAGACTCAGGACTAATCGTATGTAGATCTTGAATATGCGCGTCTGTACCTGCCTGTTCTTGCTGCCATCATCCTCTCTGCGATTGTCCAACCAGGAGACACTCTTGAACTACCACTCCCATATCCCCAGGTATGGGACGAAACCATGGCCTACATTTACACGGGGCAGGTTGCCCTCACACACCGAGTCCGCCAGAACATAATGTACATGGGAGGAATGATTTGACGCCTACTTCTAACTTTCATAATAATGACGAAGAAACAGGGGCGGATGTTTGGATGAGGAACGAAGTTGGATATTACAACATTGACTTTGCACGGTACTCACGCCAATTTTGTCGCACTTCATGTCTAGCGCGGAGTTGTCTCGTGTATCTGATCATGGATGGAAAGGGTTTTTAATAGTCATTCTACAAATTGGTTCGAATGGAAATAATGAGTACATGTTCTTGGGCAGACATTATCACTTCCCCCCATGTCTAAGTTGTCGTGAATTTTTATTTTAGACTGGGCTGAACCGAGACAACGTATTCAGTTTCCTATTCTGTCTCAGGCTCTAGTATTCCCGCATGGATAATACAAACTGTTGAATGACAACTCTCGAATATACCCTAGACCGATGCGTACCATCTAATCATCTGTCTTCCCATCAACACTTCTAGAATCAAGCCGCTCCTCCACGGGCATCCTCTTGGCCAAGACAAAACGCACTAACTCATGGCTGCTCAACCAGAGAGACAGACATGGCATCCCATTCTGCCTGCAGCTCTCGTGCTCAACCCCATAGACGACAGCCCATGGCGAACAACCTCCGCTGCTCGAACACGAACACCCCCCACCCCCCCCCTCCCTAGGCATCATGTACAGTTGAGGTGCCGCTGCCGGATATTCGCGCGATGGGGTGGGGAGACGGCGCTGCTGCACATCATGGATGCGCGCGCCGCGTCCAGGCCCGCTGCTGTTAGTCTTGCAGGCTGGTTCCATTTTATGTGCTGGATGTTGCAGGCATCATCAGATAGAACGACTCCCCCCTTCCCTCTGGAGGAAAGGCGTTTTTTTAATATATATTTTTCTGGGCCCCCATGTCGCCTCCATCCCCATCCCCAAAGCAAGCCATCGCCATCGCCAAGCCCGCGCTCGCCCAGGCCAAGCGTTCACACCCCTCCCGAATCCCGGCCCGGTTCTCAGCGGAGGGGAAGGGGTGACAGAGGACGGATGTGCCGTACTTCGTATGTCCTGGCGCGATGGCGGCTTGCGTGGGCCTTTCGTTCGCCCGCTTGAGTCAAGTGCCCAAAGGCTGGCAGAGAACAAGGTGGTAGCCAAAAGGCAGAGGCGCCAACCGATTCTTTTTTTTTTTTCGGAAAGAAAATAGAGGCCGAGGTTTGAGATAGGCCAATTGGTGCCGAAGGGTTGCAGCAGCGACGTCGTTTCGTCGTGGCCACTTTGTGTAAAAGGACGTGGGCGATTGGGCGAGGGCCATTCGGGCGGCCTGAGGCTTGAGGTGCCAGCGGAGGTACCTGGTCGGAGGAGTCGGAGGGTGGTCCGGGCCGGCGGCTACTGCGGCTCGAATTGAGGCCAAAGCCATTTACTACAAGCCATTGGTGCTTCGTACCAGAAAACAGCCCTGTGTGGGAAGCATCGTTCACTGCAACGGCTAGGGACAAACGGGGATCCCTGAGAACCTGCAGTACAGCTGGGGATTCCCAAGCGAGTGGCGGCCGCATGGCCTGTCTGCTCATAGAAAAAAACCGGCCACAGTTCGATGGCCGCAGCGCCGCCTCCACCTCGCATCTCGAAAATGCTACCCCATCGTCCATCGCGAGTTTCGTTTCCAGCGTCTGAGCCGGGCACGTGATGCGCTATACAGGGCCCTTGCCGGACACTACGGACGTAGCAGCGGGCGTACCTTGCCTCATATCGTTTCGCGCCCGGAAACAGCAGCAGCCGAAATGCTAGGGTACGAAAGTTGAGAGAGGTGCACGAGGGTTTGTTTTCCTGTTTTTCTTGTTTTCGTGGGTCTTCATGGGTTCATGTCCATGTTCAATGGGCGTACTATGTAGGCTTCCTGCGTAGGCTTTTGGCTTAGGCTAAGTAGATCCCGGAACCAAAACATCGACTTTTGGTCGTCGCATCTTCTGCTGTGTTACTCCGTACAGGCGCCCCTTGCTGCTGCGTATGACACGTCTCTTTTTCTCTTTCTTCGGACATGCGTGCGATGCAGCCCAATTCATCCCATCCCGCAGAAACCGCTCCAGGGTACCTCGGATATCCGGTAGTTGCGTGCCGGAGAAGGGGAAGGGGGGCAGGAGAGGGAGCGCATGTCCCGAGGACTGGTCCTGCATACGTATCTCTCGAGGGATTTTGGGCATTCGAGATATCAGGATTCTGGAGGGAGCAAAAACGCAGACGCCGCTCTGCCTTGGTGCCCCCGTCTCCGGCCGATAGCGAGCTGCAGCTAGACGGATGGGGACGGATGGAGACCGAACGGCAGCGCGATCGACCAACCGAACCAGGGCTGAGACAATTTGACGGTGGCTAGTATTGGTAGGCTGGTTACTGGCTCCCCTCTTCAATGTCCAGCCTTTTGCCAGAGCGATAAACTTGCAAACGTGCGTTGTGCTTTGCTGTGCGGCACAGGACATGGTGCATGGTGCATCATTGCTGTAGGTAGGTAGGTACCTATCAATTTGGGATCGGTTGTTGTCGGCAGCCGTCCCGTGATTGCAGTTGCGTGCAACCTCTGCCGCGAGGAAACCACCCAAACCACTCCCAAACCATTGTCATCAGATAAGATATCAAGGTCCAATTGGGTTTCCCTCGAATGCCTTCCTCCTTATGGCTCGTTTGCGAATGTAACCAGGAGCCCTCAACCGTCCATCGCCGCCTCCCGATGACAATGGCCGGCAGGAAAAGACGTTGCTGCAGTCAAAGGGCCCCCCCAACTTGTAGCTACTGCGCCGTCGACGCACAACGCGCCTAGGTTTCTCGAATTGCATATCCCCAACAGGGTGGCGAAACACCTCCAATCGCAGACCCCCAGCCGCATTGAATAAGCAACAACTCGGCATGTACTATCGGACCTAAAAGCTACCTGCCTTGGTTGCGTGCTCAAGGAGTGTTTTCATTTAGCCCCATCTACGGCCCGCCCGTATGTAGCAAAGCCTGTCGGTTCGCTCATCAACACGTCGCAAACTCGCAACCAACAGCCTCCCCCCTGGGGGATGCATCTTCGTCACTGCGTTCCCGCATCGCAGCATCGCCAGCCGAGCCCATCCGTTTCAAGCGGCTCTAATGACTTGTAATCCTGGCCCGTGGCCTGCGTCGTACTGCATGCAGCCCGTGCGGTTCGGGCTTTGCTCCATCCGTATTCCGTATCCCCTGCTTCGGCCGATGGCCGGACGGCGGCCACCGAAGTTTAGTTTAGCAACCACTCCCCCTCCACAAGCCTCCAGGGCCAAAAGCAAGGGTCTAGAGCCCCATCAAGGACCCCATATTGTCTGTATCTCATCGGAGGGGCGCTGGCAAAGACCGGGGATCACCAGGGGTTCACAACGCAGAGCCGCTCATCAGCGGGGACGTGGACGCCTGCCCACCCGCTCTGCCGCAGGTCGACACGGTCTTTGATGGCATCGTGGCCCTTGGGGAACAGCCCAGGACAGCCCAGTGACACGAGTCTCATGTGGGCGACCGTTCTTGTCGTAGGTCCACCGGGGTGAGCAGGGAGAGGAGGGGTGCGGTCGTACAAGATCAGCGCTGTCTTTCGTGTTGTTGTTGTTGTTGTTGAAGAAAGCAAGACACCTAGGTTGGACGCACTTCGGCCAGATCCCGCCTCTTTCCTGCAGACGTTGACTCAATTGGAACCAACATGCTTCATAGAGGGGAAAAATCGACCGCAATCGGCCGATATGTTGGCAGACGGGCGACTTTGGTGGAGTGAAGGTTCTGCTGCAGCACGTCAGTGCCTCGTGGCGTTGATTGTGATTACAACACTATCTCGTTCTCTCGCTGCCCCGACAAGAGCCTAGACCTGGGGGATTTGCATCTAGGACTCAGGACCTGCATCAAAGTGCGTTACAAGAGTGCAAATGGCCGACAAGGGGCGACATACTCGATGTTGGCTCTTGCGGGCATCTTGGATTTCGTAACTTACGAGTCACAAACTTGACACCCCCCGGCATTCCGGTGCGTGCCAGAGATCACCCAAGTCTCTCCCCTCTCCACACCCTCCTCTGCGTGGCCGTTGCTGATTCAATTACCCATGTCTTGATAGCGGCTTCTTTGGTTTTGTTATAGAGGGCAGCGGGCTTTATCGATATGGGTTGATGACCCATGCATGAGGCTAGAGGTAGTAGACAACCCATTTTGAAATCAGCCCGCCAGCCACAAGAATAAGTCTGAGAGATTCAGGCACCATGCTACGCAGTGCCAGGTTCTGGTTCCGAGACCCCCCTACCTGTTCAGCTCGGACCTCTTCGAAGTTGTACATTGTGCAGTAACAGCTCTACCCTTGTGTGCGCGTATTCCGAATTGCGCAGCCGGTCAGCAGTTCGGAGGCTTTTACTCACTGAAAACCCCCGAAGGATGGCCACTGCGCAGGGCAAACACTCGACTCGGGTTGATTCAAGTCCCGCCGCAATGCAGGATGTCGAGGGTGGGTGTTTCTGAATCGTGATCGTGTGCTAGGGAAGTAAATCACGTCGGCAGGTGCCTTTGAGCACGTACGCAGGCGGCCCAATGGCAGCCACCAGGTTACATGGTCCATTCTGTCAGAATGATGGTGCAGCGAAGCACAATCGCAGCCCACGTCCGTGCCAACGTCACCTCCACCAACGATGTTTCGAAGGGACTTTGATTGACGCGGATTTCGTGTGTCCGGCATTTGGCAATGGCCGTGAACCGGACCACGACATCGTAAAATGACAACGACGACGATGTGGGAAAGCCCGCAACTGATACAACCCCTCGATGAGAGATCGAACTCTAGATTGCCCGCTCGGGCCTAGACCGTTTCCAGGGTTTAATCAAAGGTGGAGGCGGGGGCTGGAAACCCCGCGTTGAGACGGGCAAGGAAGCGAGCGAGGGTCGGAACAAGACTAAGAACAAATGTGAGAGGAGGAGGAGGAGGTTGTGAGACAAGGCATAACCGAAAGGGCTAGGATAAGCTTCGCGAGGCATCGCATCAACCCCATGCATCGGCTTGCCCTAGGTGTGCTACCTCGTTGAGATGTTGAGATAGCCGACCAGTATCACGCAGTGGGAGCTACCCTTGACTCTTCTCTACCTGACCCTAACTAGGTAGCTGCGAAGCTACCCTAGTCTGCATCTTAGGTCGAGCATCGGCCGAGCTTACAGCGAGATGCCCCCATTGCCCAGCAGCGGCATATGTAACCCCTCGAGCGAACATCGAACAAAATAGTCTCATTACGTACCTCGAGCCAGTCTCCGCTCTTGCCTTGGTCTTGGTTGCCTCTATGACGGCGTTTTAGTGCACAAGCCGCAAGCCGCAGGGCTAATGGCAGGCAGGGCGGTGGTAATCAGGGCTGTCTTGGTTTGGCCACAGATTGAGGTTGCCTGTGATGGGGTCGCTGATGGGGCCGCAGTGACGCCAGAGAGGAGACTGACGACCGGGCGGCGGCGCGACATTTCGCAATTTTGCGGGGTTTCCTTGGAATTATAGCAGGCAAAGACAAGGGAAGACAAGGGACAACAAGGGGACGACCAACGGTGCGGCCCTTGAGCCCCTTGTCCTTGTCCTTGTCGCTTGTCCCTGTCGATGCCCCTGGTTGTCTCTCTTTCTTGGCCTGGACTAGCCTCAACCACACCCCCCTCACTTTCTGTTGTCTCACAATCTGGCCATCTCATCCATCCTCTACCCTCCAACGCCCGGGGCTAGGCTGGCCAGGCTGGGCTAAGACTTGGTTTAATGCAGCTCATCATCCTTGGATGCAGTTTGTCTTGGGTGCAGTCTTGCGCCCCCCGCTTGAGCTATCTCGTAGTAGTTCGTGCAGTAGGCAAATTGGTTTGGCGAGAACTAGCCCACGTATGAATCGGGGAATGCCATGTGAAATGAGAATCGAAACTACGTGTGGGACAAGATAGGCAAATGATATCACAGTGCAACGCACTGCGTAGGACTGTGGTCGACCATCATGCGGAGAGAACGTCTAGATAGGAATAGGCCCAGATGGAGACAGGTCTAGACTGACAGACACCTGAGCTGTCTTGTCTGGACTTGCCAAGCCCAACATGACGAACGACAATTTATCCCAAGTCAGTAACATTGACGTCCACTTACGTAGCCATGCTGCCTTTTGGAAGGGCGTATTGTTTGTCTGTTCTTACGACTCAAGCAACCCCCCAAATGACTAACAACGTATCATCGGGCAGGAATGCTACTGTAACTCGCCCATCCAATGCCAGAGGCAACCAGTTGAGTCGACAAACCCTACTTGTATTGCCCATCATAGAATAGAAAACCTCCATGGCTTGGCCTGCCCAATTAGACACAACTCGAAACCTGCACGCGCCGGACAGTTATGTGGGGGGATGGGCGGTTGGTAGAGGTTGCATGGATGGATGGACACGACAACACATTCAACTCACCACACATTGCTAAACGCTTCCACACACACGCGAGCACTCACACGCGAGTACTCGCAGCCTCGGACAGCCTTCGGGCAAATCCCACTACGACAAGCTGCCGCGATTACCACTGCAATAACAATAGCCAGTGGCGGCAGCAGTAGCAGCAGTGAGAACAACAACCACCGCTATCGTGGCATCCCTTCAATTATTCATTCACCACCCACACCGTCCACACCATCCACACCAACTACACCAACTACACCGACTGCCTTAGACCATCTACAGTACACACTACTACGTAAATACACCAAAACACCACACACCACAATCTCCCTATGATGTGTGCTGCAACATCCCCAACCTCCACACGTACGTAGCACTGTAGTGCGTCTGTCCAGATCCAATACAATGGCCTGCTGGATTGCTGCCATCAATTCCCGCTCAGCCACCTGCACCGCTGACCGGAGAAGCCACTCCCCACGACCCGGACGAATCCTCATCCGCCTGAAGCTGCACCTTTTCCAGCGTCACGCCAACGCCCGCTACATCTGCCGTGTAACACACTCGCATCATCGAGATCCGCATCTGCAACAGCACACCCATTGGTTACCTGGTCTAACCGTGTCCTTCCTCGACGTCGTCGTCGTCGTCGTCGCTGTCTGCAGTCTTTGGACCCCTAACTTGGAAGCTCATGCACATGTTTGGTCCCCCATGTTACAAAGCCGAATTCTGCATGTCGTCAGCTCCATACCCCCCTCCGTTTGCGCCGCACCCTTCATTCACATTGGTCCTGTTCGAGTTGCTTCGTCGAAAATTAAAGTCTCTTTTGGTTTCGTATACCCATTGTTACAATCTTTACATCGTTTGAGTTCCATCCCTCCGAGCCCAGCCTTGAATCCCTGCCCATATCCATAAGCACCATGCCTTGACATGGGGAAACCAATAAAGACCTCCTGCAAACCCCATTCTCATAGTATATCGCAAGACGTGGTTGGTGCCGGCCCGGGTTCCTGCATTGGGGGTAACTGTGTTTTCCACAACCCTGTCCGCTGCTTCCCCGGAAATTAGGCTCAGGTGGGCCTCGGCCACTGCCCAGGTGTGTCTGTTATGCTGCTTTGGAAGTATCTCATTCCGCATCGGCAGACAACTCCTGTTCTTCCTGGCTCTCGCCCGGCGCAGCGTCCTCGTCTCAAATCGTAAAAGGCAAAAAACTTTTCAAACACCAAACACCCCGGACCCTAATCCATCGTTCCACTCCTTCCAGTGCGCGTGGTCTGTGCCCTTTTTGTTGTGTTTCTGGTGTAATGCGAGTGGCTGCAAAAATAAATGTATGGGATTTTCAGTCCCAAGTTGTCCCTATCCGTTTGTCGACGCGAAGAAAATAAAAACGTTGCTCATGGCTCATCAAAATTCGTTTCGTTGCCGCGTTACATCGCCCTGCACTCGCCACTGGCCAAATTTTCATTCGCCCGTAGTTTCGTGTCATCAGGTGTCGATATCAGTGGAGTAGATACCCGTATCGGCATATACGAAGTACTCGAGTCGTAGGCGGCATAGCCGCTTTTTTCCCACGCGCCCACCTGCGCTCCTCGTCCTTGCGCTGGCCGTCCCTTCTGGCGAGCGTTGTAGCGAATTAGCGATCCCTTTCCAGGGGGCGTCTCTAGCACAATTGATGGCTGTGGGGCTGGCGCCAACCGCTGTGCATCGTTCGTGTCTCCATCAGCTCGGCTGCCCCAGGACGTCTAAAAAAACAGGTTAGGTATGTCAAAATTCCATCGTGGCAGAGAAACGTACCATATTAAGCGTTACCAGAGCATACAGCTTCACGAGTCCGTGGAAGTAGCCGAACAGAATCGATACAGGGAGGAAGACAATGTCGTTGGGGTTTCGGAGGAACAATCCCATGAGCTTGACCACTTTGGTGAAAGCAAACATGAAAATGAACTGGGACCAGAAAGCATATCGGCGGCTTTGAATGTCCCACTCCGCCGTCGCCCACCAGCAAGAAGTAAGCAGGAGCGGGTCGACGACGAAGGCTAGTGAGGTGAAGGTTGCAATGTGTAAAGAGTAGGTGCACCACCACTGCTGCCTGCACTGGGTGTTAGTAGGATTTCCTATGTGCGACCCGGTTATTTTCACTTACTTCCAGATGTACCGCTCAGTGATCATGCTGGTCCAGTTGCTTCTCCAGTTGCTTCGTGCCCAACGGGAGCACTGATACAAGAACTTGTGGCTGTTCTCAAGGGTGGTCTCAATCTCACACTCCCTGTCGTACTGGATCCAGGTTTTCCATTGGTGGCTAACCAACCAACGAGTAACAAAATTGTCGTCATCAGCGTTGAGAATCCACTTTCTCCACTTCTCATTCTTAAAGCCATGGAGAAAGTCGTGACTCGACAGGATCTCGGATCGATAGGCGCCAGTGCGACCTGACATACAAGAGGTACCACCGTCGATGTTGTGTGTGGCAGAGATTTCAAAGTTTCGGCGTTCGATATACGCAGCTCCAAGCCAGTTCCAGGCTCTGGTGGCCAATGAGCCATCATGTTCTCGCCTCACTCTCTGGCAGGTTCCAACGCCGCCAATCTTGGGGTCTTCGAAAGGAGCTAGGATCCAAGGCATGAGAGTGGATGGCCAGGTTACATCGTCGTCTGCCATGATGGTAATCGGAGTTGAAACCTTGGGAAGGGCCTCACAGACTTGAAGACGTTTGTTGGCGATGGGAGTGTCGAGGACGCGAACCTTGGGATGAGATAGCGAGTCGGCCAAACGCTGTAGACCCTTCCGTTTATCGTGAGTGGTCACCAAAATCAGCTCGGCAGGTTGGCAAGCCAAGATGCTCTCAAGAGATGGTCGAAGCTCCTCAAACGCGTTATGAATGGTAGGGATAACAACGGTCACATCTTGGTTCGTAAATGTTGGCTTGCTTGGAATGGGTTTCGATTTGTACATCCAATGACTGACGCATTGGACAAGCAGTCGAAGGTACCGATGAATCCTGCAAGGAGATTAGGGTTGGAACTGGAAGCTGTGCAGCAGGGGGAGAGCAAAGTTGACTTACCACAAAGCACAGAAAAGGTACACCCAGAAGGTGGTTGAGTACCAGAAGTCGAAGGATGGAACCGACAAGGAGAAGAGGCCAGCGAATCCGGGGACTACACTGTGGCCCATAGTTTCCGTCTCGGGGTGGTGCATCTTGCGAAGGAAGAGTTTGACGGGATCGAATGATGCAAGTCCGGGAAGGGTACTGTTTTCCCCTGGGAGGAGAAGGAAGGGTGAAAAGGCACGGCGGAAGGTTGATGCCACCACTGAGGGATTCTCTTGAAATGTGCAAGGCTCCTGATATCGGTGCCGCTTCCGCAACCCTTCCGATCCGTGGTGGCGAGGGTGAAAAGCCCAACCAAGAGACGGGGTTGTGTGGTTTGTTTTGAATGGAGAGAAAGCACCGAGAATTCGGATTTCTGATGTTGTTTGTCTGGGCAGCAGTGATTCACTACCAGAACTTGGGGTGAGGTGAGGTGAGGTGAAGCAGAGACGCTGAAGAACCGAGGCAAAACACGATGCACCGCAGACACACACCAAAGGGCCGCGAGAGGGGAGGAACCGGGGGGAGGGGATATGACAGTAATGTACACAAAGACTGAAAAGGGACTATGTAGACACGGCCATGAGAAGACGAATTGGCCGATGAACAGGAGAGGAAGGGAGGAGAGGAGATCGTGGAGATGATAGCACTTTGGGATCAGGTTGGGGGAATGGGTCCAAGATATATACTTAGGACCGGCCCCGTCCCCCCAAACGGGTCATGCATGAACATGGAGAAGAGAGGGTCCCTGAGGCCAGCCAGAGCAACATGTGGTAGCATAGGTGAGTCGGCTTGTGCGTTCAGACAAACGCGCATCTTTTCTGTCAAGATTGATCTGGTCTGGACAACGGACAAGACAGCAGGGGTGCATTGGCACTGCGCCTATTGCATTAGGACGGGTGGAGAGCGAGGGGTTAGAGGGTTGGAGGGTTGGAGGGACCCATGTATGGCGGCGGCGGCTCGACTTGGGGCGGAGGGCATCGTTAGCAACCCAGTGAGGGAGGGGGTGTGCGTCGACAGTGAAGACTGGGGCCCCCGAGAGGCGTTGCGACGATACTGCACAGCCAAGCTCCGTTCAAAGGCCGACCCCGGCCAGCCGGCCGCCAGGGTCTTTGGTTGTTTTGTTGCTGCCATTTTTGCTGCGGTGGTTTCGCGGCTGCCAGGACATCCATGAGCCGTGGAGGCAATTAGGTCGACACTGCAGCAGCATCGCGCAAGCGTGACTTGCTGCAGACCCTTGACGCCTTGACGAATGCGACAATCCTCAGGGCCGACAGAACGACCACCTCTTTGATCCCCATAAATCAGAGAGTCGCTGTGGCGTGGTTGCTCTGGCGCATGAGTGCCATGTCTCGTGCCAAAACTGCTCGGCCCACGGCGACGATGTGGACTTTGGTAGTCGTCAATGACTGTCGCCTCCGGGGTCAGAGGGGTTCAATGGCGTCGATGGCGACAGGCGGGAGAGGCATGGACTGGCTCGTGTTAGCGAGTGGGCCCCTGGGCGTGTGAGCGAGTGAGCAAGCCAGCGCCTGCAACTGGGAGGGGGGGCCACTTGCAAAGACGATGAGGCAAATCAGAAGGCTCAGGCGAGCCATCTACTAGTGGGGAGTGGAGGAGGGGGAGGAGAAAGGAAGAGAGGGTCGAGGAGCGAGGGGAGGAAACAGTGGGCAACTCTAAGCCCAGCCTGACCATGGCCATGCCGCGCAAGACCGAACCCATGCCCACTTGATGCTTCGCTCACGATGCGCGTCTCATTGTCTCATTGTCTCTGCGCGTCTGCGCCTCATGAACCTCGTGGAATCCCGCGGACACCAGCGGATGCGGGAGAGGATGCGGCCCCATGTAGTTTGCTGGATTGTCGAGAGAAGAGGAGACTTGGCCGCAAGCCATTGTCCAACCAGCCGTGGTAATGGGTGAGATTGTAAGAAAAAGCAATTGGATATCGCATGGTATACGACCTGGTACCTTATTTCGCCTGGATGCAGGAACTGGCCCCCCCGGCGTGTGATGTACTCTGTAGATACATGAGTTGAAGCACCATTGTGTTCATCAATGACCGTGGTATTAGGACAAGCAAGGCAACCCGGATAGGATAATCCTTCGATGCTAAGGTAGGTTTTGCCTCGTTCGTTCTCTACGTAATTAGTTAGTTGGCAACACCACGTACTAGTTCGCCCGTCTTACCTCATACCAACCTACCAACCCAAGTAAGAAGGTACCAGACCTTACCTGGCTTGGATTCGGAGATGCAGATGCTAAGTATTCGTGCTGGAGGGGAGGTTGTTGTGATCCGATGGTGGCATCTGAAAATGGATCCATGGCAAGACTCGGCTCAAACGTGCCTTCCTTGCTTCTTCCCGGTTGTCTCCATTCCAGGTTCTTCTTGCCTTTGAGTTGACGTACCTGACTTGGGTGTCACAAGCCGGCAGGTACGACCTATGTTGTGAGTAGTACCTACCTTAGGTTGGTCGGGATGGGAGTGACGACACATCGTTCCTTCCACCAATTGGCGTCATAAAACTGTGCTTCTCCGGACCGGTATCGCCAGGCGCTTGATGTACGAGATTCGACTTAATTAAGAGTTTTCCTTTTGGACAGGTAGAGCCAAAGATTGAGCACCACCACATCACAGCGCATCGCCCATCGTCCGGTTCGCTAAGATTAGATTGGCTCCACGCGCGCTTCGAGACACCCGTCGCATAGCTGTCGAGCGCTGACTGGCAGAACCACATGCTGATTCGACTGTGGTAGACTGGGCTGGCTTGCTGGCTTTCATGGGCTAGCATCGACGCATTATGCCATCTTGCCCTGGGAGTCTAGTCATCCAGCCAACAGCCAGCGAGCTACAAACAAACTGCAGATCGTCCCCTCGGCAGCTCGGGCAGGGTTGCAATTCGGGTGGGCCAGGCCCTGGGCTTGCCCTGTCTAACTCAGTTGCTGAGATGAGGAGAGAGCGCTTGCATGCATCATCTCTGCTGGGCTGGCCACCTTCTTGGCCCTCTCTGGCCTGCATCCATCTGCATCATCGGAGGGCACGGTGCAACGCATCGTCCCCAAGGGCCACCCATGATCCATGATCTGGTGGAAGGGTTGGGAGCATGTGCCGCGATGGGCAACCACGCCGTGCGGCTTGCGGCTTGGCCTGGCTCAAGCGCGAATCAAGCCCTGCTTCTGGAGCTCTCGCGTCCGCCCCCCTTGGCATCGCAAGTCCTGAATCTCAGATTGGATCCTCTCCCCACAGACCTCTTCTCATCCAGACAGCTAGACAGACGCAGTCTCATGCCGTTGGTTGAGAAATTCCAGCACGCCCGTTCCAATTGCTTTGTCGGCGATAGGAAGGGAATCGCCCGCGTGTCCATTGCAGATGGACCAAGATGCCGAAATCACACCGTCTAGCGAGGTTCATCGCCCACTGGACCTCGAACCCACCTCAAGATCAACATCACTTCTTAGTGGCGTCTTGCGTCTCACGTCTCAGCGATAGCACCGTTGCGTATCGAGTAGTGCCATGTACGACAGCGATGGCGGTGCCACAAGCCTTGGCCGGGGCCAGACAAACATGGGAGCCTGCTCTATCTCACCATGGGCACGAAGCATAGCACCACCAAGACTGAAAACCGCTCGCGCCGAGAAAGAGGCGCCGCCGCCACTGTCCTATAGAAATGTCTCAACAACCGACCATTGGCACACCTGTACGAAATCGATAGCAACGGGTCCCTCTGTTAGTGGCATGCCAGTCATCACCTGCTCTAGTTGGTTGCGGGCAACCTAAGTCCCCGGTGGCAGCCGCAAACCCGACCTTTTCCTGATCGTCAACGAAACGGGCCACTTGCTCCTCGTCCTGTCCTTGTAGAGCCCGTCTCCACCGTCAGCAGACTGCCAATTGCTGCCAATTGTTGCTCCGTCGACGTCGTCACCAAACTCGCCAGATCCCGAGTCCTTGCCGGATCCGATCTAGACTAACTGCCCTGGCGCGTGCGCTACAAGTTGGTGGGCCATTACTCCGTTCGCACTCTCAAAACTAGGCCCTGTCAGAATCCCGCGATCACTATCAGCCAGCACTTGTTGGTCCGCAGTGAAGTGAGCCCAGCGCGGCGCGACGCAGCTCGACCGTTCGGGCAATGCCTGTTAACTGCTTGAAGGGAACCGGTTATGTGGATTTGGCTAGTGCGAGGCAACATCAAATCTTCATTGCAATAGCTACGAGGTAGAAGATCTCACTCACTCATGGGATCGTTGTCAACGCAGATCACAATGCTGTCAACGATACTATTACAGTACCTTTTATAGCACGCCAAAAACAAGATATGATGACGCGACAGACCAGCAAGACCAGCAATTGAGCCAATTCCGTCGGCTGTGGAACGGGGCTTTGATCGTTTCACTGCATGGCCAGCGCCTGAAGAGCCTGCCTGCCCATGGACCTGAAGCGATCCCCACTTGCACCATGACCCGCCCACCTCCTCACCTTGGTGTCAATTTGCCCCTCCCAGTATGGGGCCTAGGAGTAATGGTGCTTTGTCTAGAATGGATTCACACATTTTGCGACTAAGCATTGTGTGCATCACTGATGAGAGCCCTGAACTCGCCGGGTGCTGGTTGTATCCATGTACAGACTCCGTCACGACTCGACTATCGACCGCTGAACACTAGATGGTTGCTCTCCAAGGTAGCGAGGAAGGATCGGAGTCGATCTGGATGGCTGATGTTTTACTAGTGCGCGAAGGAATCAAATTGTGGAGGAACCAGGGTAACCCCAGCCTTGCTCTGTGGCCAAGCTGATCGACTCCGCAGGGGGGGGGGAGGCGGCACACGGACGGGGAGCACGGGGCATCTGCTAAAACGACGTCGATGGGACTACAGAGGTGTATCATCTGGATCCCAGTGTTGCAATCAGTACCTATCTCATCCCTGCTTTTCGAGACCTTGAAGAGTCCGTGAAAGACCTCGAGTCGAATCATCGTGTAGTTGAATGAACCGGGCTTCGATACAAGGCTTCCGTACTTGACACTGCTTGCACAACGACCTTCGACAATGAGTGATCACCTAACCGTGTCTGTCCTAAATGATACATAGCTCAGCCATTATACAATACGTTCCGTGAGTTTCTTCTTAATCGCTCTAAAATACCAGCATAGATCGCGTTGGCAGCAGACCAGAGATCGCTTTAGCCGAGAACTACGTGGGTAGGGTGCTATCTGGTTTGTTCACGACCACAACTATCTGCACTATTCAATACCTTGCTCCATTTTGGGACGAAAAGACTTATCTACAGGTATGCATGCCTACTAACATGATATTTGCCAACATGACAAACGGGTTACTGCCATTTCCTCTACGCCATGGGCTTCGGGCTCTTGAGCCTTTGTCAAGTGCTAATTCACTTACGCATTCGTGACTGATTGCATTGTGATTGTTCTACATTCAGGATCGAGGAGTGTTTTATATGTGTGTCTTATTGCAGCACTTCCTTTTCTCTTGCATTGATGTTCATTCTTGCCTCTGCGAACTATTTTTCACAGAAGCTAATTTCATTCTTCTAGGTTGGTTGCTATTTCCTTGCGATCATTTTGTGCCACACCTAGCATGCAGAGGCTAACAATCATCTGGGCGATCGTTCTATGAGTTGGACATGGGCCCCGGCCGTTGGTTGGATGTCTCGATTCTTAATCACGAGCTGATTCTGAACGCAAAATGAGACTCCTTGGGTCCCACCTCAACATCAACGATTCAATTCCCAGTACTGTGGGCTTTTTTCGTTCAACGACTGACACGCGAGCTGGACAAAACCAGCTGTGATTCTAATATTTTAATTGTTCACTTAGAGCAATTAAGCCAGGTCTTGCGCTACGTCAACCCCGATGGCTTGCCTCAGCTCCAAGTCCTTGGAAATGCAAATGTGGCTCAACGAGATACACATACAGCAGACGGGGGCGGGGAACTGGGCTTATCACATTGTACCGACATCGCCCCCTGGTTATGTCGTCATTCAATAGAAGTGTAACGATACGAAGGTGATAATTCGAGGAGTTGAGTGGAGGGGCGGGCTAGACGAGGTTCCGGGGACGCAGAGAGATGCTTCCGGCATCTCTGGCTTCGCATGTTTCGCAGCTTCAAAGCAACCGCCACGGGGAGAGACACCCCTAGGCTGGCTCAGAAGGACTAAACTCGACGTGCCTGGCGCTAGGGCTCTTCAACCTGCAGCTAGTTATGGGGAATAGGGCATGGTCCATCCACTCGTAAGGAACCCAGTTTGCATTCCAGCATTAAGCGGGAGGGTTGCCCAACGAAACCCCGTATTTCCTTTGCGATGCGTCACAGCTTACTTGATCAGCAGGCGACCCCCGGTGAACCTTATAATCACCCGTCAAAGGCATCATTTGCACCCTGTTATCTATTCCAACCCTCTGGGTATAAAACTATGCCGCTCAACGTAAGTCCCACATGCGGCAGCTTGTATGCTGGATACGTCAGATTTCACGTATTTAGACCTATCAACCGCCGTGGCCGATATATCGAAGCGATGGGGGGTTCAATTCAGGATCTCAATTACGGAAAGGTCATATTTGCCACAATGTGATGGGGGACTACCTCATGCAGTCGAGTCACTTGATGGACGTGGCATGTGTTTATACTACACACCGGAGCTAGGAATCACCAAGATGACATCTTGAACCGCTTATCAGTGAATAGGGTAGTATTCGCACACAACGGCTCTGCTGACGAAACTCTTGCTTGGTGATGGTGCACAAGACGCGGAGATCGTAACAGGGACAAACCCCAACAACCAACAGTGCCTTGCACGCTAGGACTCAGACGTGTCGATTCATTAAGGGGATACTAACTCAGGCGTGGGTTGCATTGCGTTGATGCGCCATAGATCACGAGCTGTCCGATGACGGACGGACTCTAGACCGACGGGCGAAGGCGAGAACCCCGTCGACTGGTCATGTCGAGCGCTCAATCATACCTAGCGATCAGATGAGAAGCATACTGTGGGTATGATGCCTCTGAGGCGCGAGACCGGACGGCATGCTAGAGGCGTCTGAATTGGTGATTTCGCTGGTCCTGAACTGGACGTCGAAATTGAGATTTGGTGCTGATACATGAGTTCTGAGAAGCGATATGGCTATGACATTCGAACTTATAAGACGGCAGCATAACTGGCCTCAATGCAGGGACGAAAACGAGAGAACAACCAACACCAGAACCCAGACAATATTGTTTCCTGGCAATGGACATGAGGCGGTGACGCTGGACCTGACTCCGTCTAAAGAGTTGTGAAGGCATGCACTGTCGACACACGATTCACAGGCGAAAAATGAGATCTGCGGGGTGCACATATTCCCCAATAGTATTTCAAACACCGCAAAAATTTGACATTGATGAGAAATCGTCGAGTTTGTGGTGTTCAGGGTTGGGATGGCGGTGAGGTTTGGTGGAGGAGCCTTAAGCTAGGGAGCGGGCCAGGCCGTGGCTAGTCCCCGGGCCATGACGGAAGAACCAACATGATGTGTTTCTCCACGACAAGGACAGACAAGGGATCAGCCAATATCTGGCCCTTGAGATCCCATGCACAGCACGGGCCTAGGATTTTGTGTCGTCTCGTGGAGTCGGGGATCATCGGTACCTAGAGTTTAGGGACTTTGAGGTGAAGAAAATGGGAATCAATTGACTCTGTATTTACTGGGGGAGGACTTTAATGGCGCGGTGGTGAATAGGTATCTAAAGATGATATCTTTAGTTTGAGATAACGAGTTGAACACGGGAGCTGGCCGAGCCTAGTGTAAGCTAGAGCTCCCTGAAGAAGCTTCACTGACCTGGAGCAGTCACTTGAATCCGGGAGGAAGCTTATTTCCCTAATCAAGGCTCTGTTTTTCGCCATTCGTGTACTCAACACCTCTCTTCAGCTACTTCGTACTTCGTATGCTTCATGATGCAAAGTACGGGCGTCGAATGGATTCGATTCGCACGTCCCACCCCTTCCAGCCGACACGGGACGAGGAGACCAGGGGGTTCAAGCAGAGACACGGCTCCGATGGCCTTGTTCATCAGTTCGCGTGCAATTGAGATGGAGAAGTTGTCCCTTTGGTCGAAGCCAGTGGGGAACGAGAGCCGAGGCCCCCTTACTTCCTAGCTTTGGCGGGGAAAGGTAACGACGGAAGTGGATCAAATGACGCTCTGCCTGGATAAGACTACAGGGCCATGGCAATTCCTTAGCTGTGTTTTCTCCGTCATCCGCAGCATCACCATACTTCGTTATCATGCTGGGCGAGAGTTTACCGTGCCTGCAAGAGCCCACCTGCGAGAGGGGTTGAGGGGGCGGGGCAGAGGCAAACGGAACTGCGGCGAAGTATCTTGGTATTGTCAACGAGAGGACCCGGCCGCGCCGAGCGTGCGGTGGTGGCGAGCGGAGGAGATACCAGCATGCAACAACAAAACAATGGATCGCTGGCGGCATATGGGATTCGATCCAGTGGAGCAAAATGGAAGGATTGGCGCTGAAGGGTCAAGGAATCGGGGACAATGAACGTTTAGCCATTATTTCGGAGCCACTCATAGATGCAGCGGGTGTGACGCAGCCCGTTCCGCTGCTGGGTCGACCGTACCCGCCTTGGAAGAAGCAAAATCACATCGTTCATTTGCCAGGCGAGCGACTAGGTAGGTAGGGAGCATCTGCGAGGTGAGGGGCGAGGGCAGAGGAAATACCCAGTTGAGGCGTCTGAATATACGAGCGTATGTCTTTGAGTGGGCAAAAGCAATGCCAATCGCAACCCGGCTTCTAGGAGCGAAGTTCCATGGCGAGAAGGCTGCAAGAGGGTTGCAGAGCGGCTACCGGCCGCTTGGATTGATGTTCTCGCTAGCTACGCTATTTTGTGACTGATGGACGCGACTGACACAAGCTGTGGGTGCCATGCTACACTTTGTACTCTGGCAGAGGAGTGCTGGTTGCGGGGGTTTCGGCGATGGATGATGCGGGGAACTTGAATATTAGTGAACGGATGTCCGAGGTTCCTTGGCGAAAAAGGGCCGGACTGGCGAGTGACCGTGTTTCGGCTTGAGTACGTAGTATCTTCGATCATCCTCACCCAAAGCTGTGTTCAGCCGGGGCTTGGTTGGGGGTGGTCATTGCGATCTGGACTCATAGACGGGATGGTCTCCCGGCCTTTGGGGGTGATATATCTGATGTGTGAGACAAGGCGGGGGTAGGCATTGGGTGCACCTTGAGCGTGGGGTGATAGCCCGGCAAGCGGCCGACAATAGTGAGACACAAGGCGACGAGGAAGGAAAAGGATGCATCCAGCTGGATGGAATCGTCTCGCCTTGGGTGTCAGTTCTCTCAACCGGCTGTTGGTTGTTGGTTGCTTCTCAGCTCTCGTCGAATCCGTCGAGCAAGGCCCTGGTTACTACCGCACAAACCACATTGCGCATACACAATTACCCACGGTTACGGATACACATGCCCATGATGTGTGCTCCATACACATGCTTTCACCCGAGCGCTTCCCCGCCACGTTTCCCATTTCGAAATGGCCGAGCGAGTAAGGTAAGCCTAACGTGACGGCGAAGCTCCATGCGCCTCGATGCGCCATTCCCTGGCGTCATGGTGAATGGCTGAGCCGGGCAAGCCTTGGCTCGAACCCTCTAAAATGGCGTTTTTCTACTTTTTCATCCCGTCGACTTTGTTTTGCGGCTTTGTTTTTGCGAATTTTGACTCAGCTTTGGAGGAAGAAACAACGGATGATCAGCGGTTGGGGGGGCTAAAGCCAGCGCAGCTCGGATAGGGTCGAGACCAAGTGAGAGAAGGGGAATGAATACTTGGCGCTGGGACGCTCCTCTCAGTGAGGGGGAAGAGGCCAGTGATTGATTGGGAGTGCGGACGGCCCGCGTCAAGGTGGAGAATAAAGAACAGTGGCGACCAGGGCCTGGGGGAGGCGATATGTCAAGTCCCATGTCCTAGCCCAAGCCCATCGCCCTTGACCCCTGCCCTGTCTCATTCAGTTGACGGTCTGAGTTGTTGTTGATCGAGAACCGAAGCCCGCAACCCGGAACCCGCAAGCAGCACGAGCTCGCCTGCTGGGTTGCCGTGGGCAATGGGAGAATCAACATCCGAATCGCCGGGCTCGGCCATGGGCAGACAGATACGCTGTTGATTGCGGCGCATGGGGGTATGACGGAGTCGTCACGGGTTTGACGAGTCAAAGCCTGATTGCGTTTGGGGATCTACGGCTTCCTAGTTCGGGCTGTGATGTTGGGGCTTATCCGGGTGCCTGGGACAGCCAGTGACCCCTCCATGACCAAAACGGCCCGATGAAGCGAGCGATTGAACGCGGAGAAGCGTGCGTGGTCGTGTGTGTGTGTGTGTGTGTGTGTGTGTGTGTGTGTGTGCATGAGATGGTGGCTGTGGCGATGAGGGACAGCCATCTGTTGTAAGAAATAGGTACGGGGTAGGAAAGTGTGTAGGTGCTCTGGAGACTGACGGAAGCTAGATGTGGGCGGTGGAGTGACAAATACTCTCTATGGAAGACCGGAATGTACACAACTCTTGGGCGTTGTCACCGTCGTCGTCCTTGCTCGTCACCGTTCGGTGTTTTCCACGTTGGTTGATCATCAGGTAGCCAATAGACGGATTGGGGTCGAGTTCGCCTGTTGACCGACGCTCATTTCCCTTGTCTTGGCTGGTCGCTTGCAGGGCCTCGGATGTCCGTTTTGGCACTGGATAGTACGGTATCGCGGCAACTGTCGGTGCTGGGCGCTGGGCGTTGACATGGGTTCTAGGCCGCCTAAACGAGGGGGCCAGCCTCCAGGCCTCCAGGGAATGGATGAGGCCTGGGCCATGGCCTAGGTTTTAGTGCTGTATCTATCTACGTAGTCGACGGCGGTGGCCGCTCCTGGTCGCCAGACGGGAACCGAGAGTACAGCACATTACAGATTGATTGCCTGTGGAGGTGGACGATTAATTGCCTCTTTTGCGCTGACGGGCTGGTTCGAGTTCATTTACATGATACGTTTACTATGTAGTATTAGATTACTTGGATTTTGGCGAGTCCTGTCGGGCGAGAAGGGGGCTGCGACAAAGAGGCATTCGATGTCCGCCGACTCCTCCCATCGCATTTTCCCACCATGTAAGCAAGCCGTGCATTTTTTTTCTTTCGCGATTCGACGACTGCACCCGTGCTGTAACTCAACAGAGTCCAGCGGCACATTGCGCATCTGAACCAAAACTAACAAGATAACAAACCCCTCTTCTGACTTCTTCCTTTTCCCTCTTCTGCTGCACGGTCTGGGGGCAAAGCAAGGCCTTTTCTACACAGGTACCGGGCCGGGTATGGTGTCCCAGAACAGGACTTATCTGTGACCGCATCTGTCCTGCCTGTTCAGGTGGGCGCAGGCGATGCAGCGCGGGTACTCTACAGGGTCCGCCTACCTCAACAGTACTTGGGTACTGTGCAGGGCACCTGGGCACAGGACACTTGTGTACAGCCGTACAGGGCGCAACTCACAAGGGTCCCTCCTCTAAGCTCTCCCGTCGCATCCATCCATGATCCAGCCCATCTAACTGCGGCCAGTGTTTGCTCTGAGACAAGACGCACACGTCCATTGTTTTTTCTTCTTCCTCTTGCTCATCCTTTGCCGGGCCCCGGATCGAGACCCCCATTGTCTCACTATCCCAAGAGTCAACCAAAACACGGTGCTCCGTTCGCCCATCTACCCCGCGACCGTTATCGTCACCGACATCGCCAAACCATCCTTCGCCGTCGACCGTCACCGACAGCTGGGCCCGGCGCAGCAATTCACAGACCGACAAGACCGACCAGGCCGTCCACTGTCCAATCCCTGCGCCGTCTGCTCCATCTCCTCCACCAAACCCCACGTGCCCATGCACACAATGAGGCTGAATCTGGCCTAGAACCTCTTCACATTGGCTCCTTGGCCCACGCTCCGTTCTGTCCGGTACCAGGCTAACTCCTGTCGCCGTCGCTCTCGCCTTTTCCGGGACCCCCTCTCTCTCTGACCCAGTCGTATCGTCCCGTCGAGTCGAGTCCAGCCCAGTCTTGTCCAGTCCTGTCCCGTCCCATCAAGTCCAGCCCAGCAGTCTGCCTCTGTCCCTCTCTCGGTCCCGTCTGCATCGCCCGTCGCCTGTCGCCGCCACCAAAGCCAGCCATCACCGCTCCGCCGCAGAGGCCGTCGTAATCTTCTTGGGACCTCATTCTCTCAGCCCATTCTCCTCCTTGTTCCTCCTCGCATCGTTCGCATCTCATCTGTACCTGCGTCTCCTCTGGCTCTTTCACGCGCGCTTTCGTAGTCTTGTTTTCCCCTCTCCCCCGCCAGACTCGTTCAATCCCGCGCCTCCCGATCGCCAACTACATTCGTCCCGGATCTGCACTTCGTCAGCCTAGGCACCTACCTAAGCAGCGCCGAACTGCGCTCTTATTTCTGTCGCCAACTTCCTCTCAGTTCACCAATGTCTCTCGTGCGACCCGCCAGCGCCCTGCTGCTCTGAGAGGGCTGGGGATCCTTGGGATCTTCCATCGCTATATTGTGCAACCGCGACATCAACATTGAACGCAACAAACCCCGCGCCACTCCGTCTTTTCCACGCCTGCCCGCCGTTTTTTGCACTCCTTGCGCGGAATCTTGGACTCGGACTGACTATCCTTTCTTTCCCTCAACCACTATAAAGGCCTGGCTGCCATGGCAATGGCCTCATTCTCCTCTCACTCCACCAGCCACCTCCATGGCCCGTTCCACGGCCATGCAAAAATCACAAAGGCCCGCAGCCGTCAAGCTGTCAAGCCCATCCTCAAGAAGCTACAGTCGCATTCACACTCGGAGAAGAATTCCCTTGACCTTGACCGTGGCTGGGATGAGCAGGGCCGGTTTGGATCATCGTATAGCCCAGGCGGAGATGAAGACTCTCCCAGCCAGGTGTATGGGCCCTCCTTTACGCCAACCTCGACGACAACAACAGGCCACACTTCCCGGCCCGCTCGCGATGTAAGCTTCTCCCTCTCGGCCACCGATGTTAGCACTGGCGGCACCCGCACCAACAAGTACTCGCATACGCGCTCCGCCAGCGGTACTAGTCACGCATCTGTGGCCACTTCCACAAGCGGCCGCAACGGCTCCTTCGTACATCCGTTCCAGCAAACTCCCAGAGCTTCCACGCCGCCTCTGTCCTACGCCAACTCACTCGCCTCACTCGACATCCCTCCGGGTCCCCGCGACTATTCCCCAACCATAACCGAGGACGACGACGACATAGAGCCCCAAACCTACCAAACTTCTCGCTCGTTTCCCCTCCCACCCGCCACCTCCCAACCCCGGCGGCCTTCACTCGCGAGTCAACGCACTAGCTCTTTGTCCGACGTGAATCAGTCACTGCGTGGTACCACAAACCCTCGTTCCAACTCCATGGCTGCAGCACGAAGAACTCACCGCATCGTAACCAAAAGTCGCTCCGATCTTCACCTTCACACTGCTTCTACAACAGCCATCGACTCTGCTTCGAGTGCCAGTCCACCCACGTCTTTCATTTCTCCACAAATGATGGCTGGGAACTCGTCCTCTGCATCAGCCATGTCACCCCTACGCGCATCTCTCGATGCAAATGGATTTCGCCTCCGCTCCCGGAGCGAGGTTGACACCGCCTCGCGCCAGGACCACGTTCGCGAAGCCCGTCGCAAATTCGAAGAGAAGGAGAGAGCCAAGGAAGAAAAGTACGCCCGTGAGCAGATTCGCAAGCAGGAACGTGCTGAGAGTAAGCTCGCCAAATCTCATTCGCATGGTCGCAAGACAAGTTTTGGCGCATCACGCATCTCTTGTGATCGAACCTCGAGCCAGAGCGATGTCCGGCCATCCGTATCGAGGAAAAACACTGCCAACGCGCTCAGTGATAACGAGAAGGTCGCCTTCGAGAGCCGGGGATACGATTCTGTGCCCGCGGCTTCGTCGCCACGTGCGAGAGCCGAACAGGTGCATTTCGAGTCTGCCCGTCGAAACAACACAGCCAAGCGAAAAACCACTGGGGCATGGACAGCCTTTGTTCTTTGGCTGAGAACTCGATTACTGAAGATGGGACGACGATGAAAGGCCGCGAGCCTGATCACCAAACAATACCGCTCTGACACCGATCGTTAAATGGCTACTTCAATTCCCTTTTTCCGACTTCGCCCAGCTCTGTGACTCGACCAACGAAACAACGACTCACAACCATTTCACTCACGATATATACCCCCTCGGCGCAATCTGCTGGTTTCATACGAAACCTGATCTCACGCCTTTGGATGTGGAGTTTTCTCTTCGCATCCTCAATTACACGGATTACGGCCTCACAGCGTGTTTACGATTGAGACCCTCGAGTCTCACGGCCGGACCGGACAGTCGTTTTTGTCTATTTTTGCACGGCGTTTTAGGCTTGCGAATTTGCATGTCCTGGATGGCATCCCAGGGTCTAGGGTTTCTGGTAACCCACTTGCGTGTTTGCGCCAGAGTTGACTCAGGTGTTTTGATACTTTCTTGTTCAATTTCTGAGGATCCATGCATTAGTTGGATTGGCGACCCAGACGTTCAAACGTTTGGTGTCTGTTTTGGGAGCGAGCTTTGGATTGAGTAGACCCGGTCAATACAAGACATGATTTGGATCAATATTTTCATCAACTGTGACTAACATGCTCCTTGCACGGATGGGTAAAGGATTTGAATACGGCCCCTCGTCTCATCTTCACATGACAATCTCACATGATGACGAGTCCCGCAGATGTGACGTATCTCCGGCCTATTGTGGGGCGCTCGGTCCTGTCCGATCTGGGGATTGCGGGGATGGAGTCATGCGATTCAGGGCACCGACGAAGTCCCGCCCTGACACTAGTGGCCCGTGGCATTGTAGGCCACTTGAGATGTGTATGCGTATGACTCAGAAATTAGCGCCTTGATCTGGATATGATGGAGATGCAGAACAAGCTTGGGACTCATCTGTAACCCCGAGCGATTGCGGAGAAGCTGAAGCATGAAGTCTCGTCTTACATAGGAGGAAATGGCGTTTTGAGCAAGTCACGGAGTTGTCTCACAAATGGCGTGTTTATTAACGTTCGGCTTTGTCCTCGACTGGCAAGCTACTAAACTAATTGAGCTCTAAATCTAGCATGACCCGTGTTGCCCTTTCTATCTTGGGCTATATCTTAGATTTGGGTTTGTTAATATCGACGGGGGTCCACCAAGGATAGGCCGATGGCGCATCATTTTCCATGGTGGCCTTGAAGTCAGGTAGCCGCTTCTGAAGAAAACTCTCAATCCCCTCTTTGGAATCTGGGCCATTGAATAAATCGTAGAAAACCTTACTCTCCAAGAGATGGGCTTCTTCCGGAGACCCAGAGCCTCGGTAGATCATGTCCTTCATCACCCTCGACGCCACCCCGCTGACGCTGGATGCACACTCCTCGGCGATCTTGAGCGCCGTGGGGAGAACCTCATCTGGAGCCACAATTTCGGTAAAGAGGTCGTCAAAGAGACTATGGGAGGCTTGGTAGACGGCGCCCGTGGTGGTGAGGTGCAATGCTTTGCTGGTGCCGACCAGGCGTGGTAGAAAGAAGCTGCTGCAAGCCTCCATATTGAAACCCCGACGGCCAAACACGAACCCAATCTTGGCATCGCGACTGGCAACGCGAATGTTGGCGGGCAGTGTTAGGGTGATGCCCACGCCGACAGCCGATCCGTTGATGGCGGCAATGACGGGTTTGGCGCACCGATAGATGGCGAGCGAGACCTGGCCTCCCGAATCGCGGTGGGCATCACGGCTCGGCCCAATGCCATGAGCCGCGTTAAAGTCCATGCCTGCGCAGAAGAAGCGGTTGGCCGGGTCCGAGGACGTCAGGACGACGGCTTTTACGCGGGGGTCTGCCGAGAGGGTGCCGAAGGCGCTGATGATGGAGGCGGCCATCTCGTCGGTAAAGGCATTGCGGTCGGCGGGTCGGTGGAGCTTGACGATGATGACGGTAGTGACGGTGGGGGAAGAGGCAGGGTGGTGAGAGAATTGAAGGGTTGGGAGTGAATAAGTGTTGTAGCTGTTTGGGAAGGCGGATGGTGGCGATGCCATGATGCCAGTGATGAAGGCGTGAATAGGGAGGATGTGAATAGTTTCGTCAATGACCTGAGTATGTTCTAGAGTAAGATGTAGAGAGTAAATACGATGGTGATGTACTTTACGATAATACTCTTACACCAACGAAGGGGATAACTTGAACATGTGGCCGGGTGTTGGATTCCTTTGGAGTTGAGGGGCATGACAGTCAAGTTCCAGCCGTAGCCGAGGTTCAATACCTCATTAGGGTGGGAGGCTAAGAAGACATGACGTTACTTGGAAATGTAATTGGCTAGGGATGGCCCCTAGACTCTTATAAGGCTCATGTTGCAGATTGATGCGGACTGATGTTTTGTCTTGACGTATAGAAATATTTAACCTGAATGTTTTTCCAATTGTGAATTATGCATGAGATGGAGGAGTTGGTTGCCATGAAATGTACAGTTCGTATTCACAGTAGGCATCGCTATACGCACTGTAGAAACGGCCAAGCTGACTAAGCAAACCAGCACATCAACTCAAACGAAATTCGGCCAGCCGGAGTTGACCATCAACGCAGCTCCACACTTGCGCCCAGCCCAAACCTCTAGCCATTCCGACCAAAGACGCAGCGCAACGGAAGCACCAGGAGCGCAAGCGATGAGGTCGCTGCCACACCGTCCCGACCATGGTCTATGACTGGGACGTCCATCAGAAGACATGTTACCAGCTGTACATCGACGAGGGTCGGTCCCTCGAGGACATTATGGACCATTTGAAGACGGCCTATAAGTTTACGCCCAGGTGAGTCATCTGCATCGCCATTTTGTCGCCTCGCCTCACTTGTTGCGCGGCTTTATTATACTTGCCACGACTGCATGCACCGAGCCCTTCACCCGCCAATAAACGATACATGGGTGCTCTGCTCCGGCACCATGGTTGGCCCGCACCATGATTTTTACCACTGTCATGTCTCCGCGATGTATTCATGCCATTGCACACCTCTACTAACAACCTTGACCTAGTAAACGGGCTTTCCAAACTCAGTTTCGCCGTTGGAATTTTCCACCAAAGCAGAAACCAGCTCACAAGAATGACCGTCTTGTCAACCGCGTCCGTGACCTGTGGGAGAAGAATCTCCCACAAAAGGAGATGTTGCGCGTGCTCAATGAAGAG
Source organism: Dactylonectria estremocensis (assembly GCA_020744375.1). Lineage (NCBI taxonomy): Eukaryota > Fungi > Ascomycota > Sordariomycetes > Hypocreales > Nectriaceae > Dactylonectria > Dactylonectria estremocensis. Next base: position 2,484,940 of record JAGMUU010000004.1, read on the forward strand.
GACGGCTTTGATATTAAACCTAGGGAGTTGATGCGGGTTCGCACTCGGAACCGATGGCTACTGCGTGTTCCCAACGGGGATAAGTCGAGGCCCTCAGACTCGAATCTTTCATTGCATGAGCGTTTTGGAGAGTCTTCTCCGCTTGAGGACGGAGACTCCACTCTCTCTCTTTCCGAAGGCCAGGGGTTGTCGTTACAGCCAGTTTCAGAGGCCATAGCAGACTCAGTCCTAGATCAAGATTTTGAGATGCCAAATGCTCTTGCTGATAAGGACGGCAAGAAGAAACGAAAAAGAATTCGACAGCCAGTCGATCCTACTGGGTCACCATGCCGATTTCCATCCGAGACCACAATCGACGAGGCTAGAGTGATACTAAGCCTCGAAGTTGGGGTTTATAGGGAGATCCGCTCAAGTTTCCAGCACATTTGCAAAGAGGAAGGAGTCAGCAAGAAGACGATTGCTGGGGCGGACAGGTGGGATGCCGTCAAGGACCGGCTCATCCACGAGTGTCCCCGGCTCCAGCAAGTCATCTGGGGCTCTGACGAGCACTTAGAAACCAAGCGGTTGGCATTGGACATAATCTGTACCGACATCACAAAGCGGATGCGAACAAAGGACACCAGAATGACACTCGCAGAGGCTAAGAACGCGCTGGGGGTCAACCCTGAAGAGTCGCGGGAGATTCGTTTTGCATTTCATCAAGTGCTGCGTGACGCACAATTTACGTGCAAGTCCGATGCCACACCCCAAGAGTGGGAGGAGCTGAAGCGACGTTGGCTTGAGAAGTCGGAACTTATCAAGAACATGGCGATACCTGGAACAGACCTAGCCTCGCAGCAGAGGGCCCGGGCACTTGAAGTTCTCGCGAGAGATGTGATGAAAAGGATGCGGGATGAAAGATCTCGCAAGGGGTTTACCGGAAAGGAGCTGCAACACCCAGAACCGCAGCCTCAGTCTCAGCCTCAGCCTCGAGAGGAGCTTCAACAGCAGCGCCAGGAATCACATCTCAGCCCAGTGCCTTCTGTCTCTGCATATGCGATGCCGGAGAGAAGAACTTCAAGATCGAGTCAGATTGACACTTCGCCTCAGGCAGAACGCATGGACTTGGGTGACGGGATGGGGAGCAACAATTTCGATACCATGTCAGAGGTATCGCATGCTTCCCAAATGCCATTCGTTCCCCCGGTCGGGCCTATCCCAGGTCATCTGCCCATGTCGCTTCAGTCACAGTCGTCGAGTCTTTCAGACTCACCGAATGATCTCCCACAACCACACCAGGTGCTGGGATCATCGATGCCAGTGGGGGTGTCGTTGGATCCCCAAATTGGATCGTCATTGTTTTTGGCAGCAAACACCCAGGCGACATTCATGGAGCAGCAGTATGTGCAGCAACAGTACGCAGCCGGTGCTGCGCCGTCCAACGCGGTGTTCCATTCGTTGCCACCAATGTCGACGGCGATTGCCATGTTCCTGCGGCTGCACCCGTCATCAACATTTCTGGCAACCCCGGCGCTGTGGATCGCGACGTTGACATCACAATCGCTGCAGGAGTTGCGGCAAACGGCAGCAGAGAAGTTCGCTGGGGTTCTGTGCGTGCGTGTTGAGGGAATTGTAAAGGACGGCAAGGGAGGGGAGCTACCCCTGCAGATAGAGGATGATCATGAATTAGGAGCGTACCTAGCACACCTCCAAGGCGGTACGCCGACCTTTGCGGTCCAGCTCGTCTAGCTAGTTTGAATGATTTGATGTCGGACTTGGGAAACCGCAAGAGCGGTAGACGGCAAAAGCGCAGCAGCTCCCGGGGAACGAAGCGGGCGTACGGAGTTTTCAGATTCGGTTGACAATACAAAGCGTGATTGGTTGGGGAGGGATGCTGGAATGTTTAAAGGCCGAGGAAGAGAGGGAGCGGACTTGGACTCCGTCACGTATTTTGGAGATGACATAGGAGGCAACTATGTGGTGGTGGCTAATGAGTGTGCGCGTGCTGCCGGAGCTGGTCTGGGCCAGCTCCGAATCACGGGCTAATAATGCAGTGAAGCCAAGACCTGAGTGCAACGCCGGGTTGTCCGACCCCTGATGATGAGAGAAGAGGGGCCGACGGCCGGAGGTGGAACGGCGACGGAGCCATCCCTCAGCGGCGGGAGGGGCAGGCGCGATGACGAACTATGCGTAGTACCTATGTCGAAGAGATGAGAAAGACGCAGAGAGAGCGGGATGCCGATGTGAAGAGCGATGGCTCATTAATAATTGCACAATGGCACAGCAAGTTATGTGACACCTCCCACCCTGGCTCTTGCGTGCTCTGGGAGGGGAATTGGGAATTGGGAATCGTCGTGTCAAGGCCTTGATAAAGCCCACTTGGAGGCCGATATAAATCCCACTTGGAGGAGTCGTGTTGTTACTACCGTATTCGGACCTAATACACCGACGACGAGAGCTGCGAATGCTCTGGCGCTCGGTGTTGTTCAGCCGCGAAACCGGACCCTGGTATTAAGACCCTGGAAAGAAGGCGAAAGGCAGAAGGGTTCCGGGGCCGGCCGGGCCATGGGATGGGCGATGCATGCACGGCGGAGCGTATCATGACATCGCATCTCGCAGGGCAAGGGATCTGATATGTGCGAGTACAGCATCTGCTGTAGGAGCCAGATTGGCAGCCCTCAGCGCTCAGGATACAGAACCTGTCGGGTGCTGGGGGCGGCTCGAATGTGGGGAGCTAGGGAACGCCGGTGGGGCTCGTGGCTCGGGCAGCACTTGCTTCTCACGGCGCTTCAACTCCGTCCCGAGAAATTTCCCAGGTGCCCCAGGCTCCAAACCATTGCCGCCTGCCGCAAGCCTTAAGCAGCTCCGAAGCCGCCCAAATTCCAGATTCCCAGTCCTGCTAGCTCTCCAACGCCCTCTCTCCTCGTTCAATTCTGCTCCGGCTCGACTCCCGCCCTCTTGCTGCTCCTTTCATGCTCTCAATCCCTTGACCCTCCTTCCGAATCGACGGCCCCTCCACCCCCCCAATGGCGTCCCTCCAGCTGCGCGCACAGCGGGCGGCTCTCCGGAGTCTCCGGGCTTCAAACACCAGCAGATGCCCGCGCCTCTCCGCCGTCACCTCCGTTGCCGCTGCTTCGCGCTCCTATGCCACTGAGATCGAGCCTGAACGGCCCAAGGCGCCCCGCCAGGGCAACGAGGCCAAGCTCGGCCGGAGTTTCCAGGGCCAGGTTATGGGCAGCATCGGGTCGCGGTTGCGCCGAGAGCGCGAGCAGCGGGAGCAGTATGAGGAGTGGCGCAACATGACGGATCCCTCACGGAATTGGATGATGACGTTTGGTGAGTTATCTGCGCTTGTGTTTGGTATTCTGTTTCGATTGAGGGCAGCTGGGCCTTCTCTCAGATTTGTGGTGAAGCTGTAGTTAGAGGCTGCAATTGGAGACCACAAGACATATAGCTAACATTTATCTCCTCTACTAGTCTTCCTCTCCGGCGTAGGAATCTCATACTGGCTCGGTACATACTGGCCTACAGAGCCCGAGCCCGTATCGACCCTGCCGCTTGCCAAGACCGTGGCCCCGAAGCACAATACCAAGCTCGAGAACATGCAGGCCGCCTGGGCCGACTTTGTCAAGATTGTGGGCAAGGAAAATGTCAGCACCGCCGAGAACGATATCGACCACCATGCCAGCTCCAACTGGTCCTCGCACGCCGCCAGCCCCGACGAGCGCTCCTTCTGCGTTGTCTATCCTGGCTCCACTGAGGAGGTCTCTGAGATTATGAAGGTCTGCCACCAACGCCGGATCCCCGTCGTTGGTTACAGCGGTGGCACCAGCCTGGAGGGCCACTTCACCCCGACTCGCAATGGCATCTCGGTCGACTTTGGTCGCATGAACAGGATTATCAAGCTACACAAGGAGGACCTCGATGTTGTTGTTCAACCCGCTATGGGCTGGGAAGCTCTCAACGACCATCTTGGCAAGGAGGGACTTTTCTTCCCCCCCGACCCAGGCCCAGGTGCCATGATCGGCGGCATGATCGGTACTGGCTGCAGTGGCACCAATGCTTATCGCTACGGCACCATGCGCGAGTGGGTAATGAGCTTGACTGTCGTGATGGCTGACGGCACCGTCATCAAGACCCGGCAACGGCCTCGCAAGAGCTCTGCCGGTTACGATCTCACTAAGCTCTTCATTGGTTCTGAGGGAACCTTGGGTCTTGTCACCGAGGCCACCCTTAAGGTCACCGTGAAGCCCGAATCCACCAGCGTCGCCGTTGCCACGTTTCCTACAATCCGTCAAGCTGCCACTTGCGTGAGCAAAGTAGTTGGAAAGGGCATCCCGGTGGCCGCTATTGAGATTCTCGACGACAACCAGATGAAGTGTATCAACGAGGCTGGCATGACACATCGCGCCTGGTCCGAGGCCCCCACCATCTTCTTCAAGTTCGCTGGTACCCCGGCGGGCGTCAAGGAGCAAGTCTCCCAGGTCCAAGGAATGGCTAGCCAGGCCGGCAGCAAGTCCTTCGACTTCGCCAAGACCCAGGAGGAACAGGACGAGCTATGGAGCGCTCGCAAGGAGGCCCTTTGGAGCACCATTGCTGTCAAGAAGCCCGGTGACCGTGTGTGGACCGGTGATGTTGCGGTGCCAATGAGCCACATGCCTCAGTTGATTGAGGAGACCAAGGAGGATATGGCCAAGAGCGGACTGTTTGCGTCGATCGTTGGCCACGCCGGTGATGGCAACTTCCACAGTGAGTATCTTGTCCAGTGCGTTGCTTGGTTATGAACTGGACACTAATGCATTCCCAGCTATCTTGCTTTACAACGATGCACAGAGACACAAGGCCGAGACGGTGGTGCACCGTATGGTCAAGAAGGCCGTTGAGTTGGAGGGTACCGTCACTGTAAGCTCCTCTCTTTTTTCTCTTTTCTCCCCATCGAGCCCGGAGCTGACCGCGTTCCTCCCAGGGTGAACACGGTGTTGGACTAGTCAAGCGAGACTACCTCCCGCACGAGCTTGGCGAGACGACCGTCGACGCCATGCGTCAGATCAAGAAGGCCTTCGACCCACTGTGCCTACTCAACTGTGACAAGGTGGTGCGCATGCAAAAGCCCAAGTCGGGCGAGGTCGAGGAGTGGTAGAGCCTGTCCCCTGAAATGACATGGGAAAGGACGGGGCTCCCACGGATGCGAGTTGCGGAGTTAACGGGTGCCACTGGTTATGCGAGTTCATTCATGTGTATGATGGAAGGATATAGGATGCGAGAGACTAAAAGGATACCACCTCTCAACCGGAACTACTTTGTGGAATGCTAATTGACCCTTTTGGGGCTCTAACTGATTGGTTAAAAGCAGCGGCCTTGTCTGTGACAATACAATGCATTTATTGAACTTTGCTCTCGTGAAGAAATAACGTTGTCAGAAGAGTCTCACGTCTAATCAAACCAAGGCAAGAAACGAAAACTCCTGAGGCCCGGCCTTGCAAAAAGGCACTATTTAAATGTGTGAACCCAAGACACCAGAAAACGCCCAGTACGTGTAAGTCTAGCTAAATACCTACCTTCTTTGGTATCGACAAACCCACCTCACGCTAAAACGCCGTCACCGCGTTGACATGCCCGTTCTTGAGGACCTCAAAGACCATCCCAGGGAACCCGTACAGCGTGGTAGTCGAGTCGCCGTTGGCCTCTGCGCGACGCGCACCGCTCTCCTCCCAGCCGCCGAGGAACTCACAGCTACTACCTGGACTGTCACCCCAGCCGCGGTTGAGGACCATGCCGCGCTGGCGAGGTTGGCTCTCGCTTTGAGGGAAGACGGAGGCCCATGTTTCGTTCATGCGGTCTTCGATCTGGGCGAACTTGGTCTCCGAGTGGACGGGGCGTGAGCCGTCGCCCGAGGGGTCCAAGTATGCAATCTCCCAGCGGCAACGGCGGTGGCGGTTGAATTCGTAGGACCCGGGGATGTTGCCATGGAGGACGAGTTTGGTGGCAACGAGGCGGTCGGGGGAATGCGACTTGATGCCGTTTTCGCCGCCAATGCCAGCGTTCTGATCGACGCCCGGAGGTGGCTGCGAGGGAGGGACGCGAGTTGATACAAGAATATCGAATCCCAGATAAAAGTAGTTGTAGAAGCATTCGCCAGTTGTGGCGGCCCCGATTTGATCGTCGATGGCCTCCTCATCTTCCGACGCGTCGGATGCCGTATTCATCGACGACTGATCTGTGTCTGTGAGGTCCTCGGGACGGCCTAGATCCGAGGTATTTGGGCGAGATCGCGAGTTGCTAGGAGCGCGCATTTTGTGGATGACCATCTTCTGGTCGTTCTTCCGGTAGATGGCGTTGGGAGGACCCAATTCCATGAGCAATTCTTGCGGAGTAGTCTCGCCTAGGTTAACCCAGAAGAAATTGTTAGTCCATTTGCGGAAGAACTGAAGTTTGCCGGCACCGTGCATTCGAATGAGGGAAATCTCATCGGGATACACATCTTTGCCTCGAGGTATCACAGTGGTGGACTTGATGCTCGGGAGGGTCTCGGTCCACAAAGTCGGGCGGGCGCTAGCCCACGAGTCGCCGCTGAATACAGCCATCGATGTCGCAGTTTGGCTCGTTGCTGAAGAGAATATAGAGACGACGTCTTTGTCAGGGTCATATGCGGAAGCTGGCAGAGAGAAGTTGAAAGCCACGCCTGGGTAGGACAAGACATAGATGCCATTTTCTTGACCTGCTGAGGGAGGAATGAACTCGCCCCCATACGTCGGGCCCAGAAGTCGATGGTAGATGTGTCGGAAAGTTGGGCCAGAGGTAGAATCTCCTGGCACGGGAGATCCAGGCGCCGATGCGTTGTTGGCGGGCTTGACTAGGTCGCGGTCCTTAAAAGTGATGTGGTTCTTGGTGAAGTTCGTGACCTCGATGAGGCGCAGGCGTTGTTCCGGCCCATCGAATCGCAAACGAACGCCGTTGGTGGGGAGTTCTATGCCGACGGGCTTGGTGACTGGTCGGTCGGGGGAGTAGAGGAGCTCGAGTTTGGGGAAGCGTTGTGGTTCGGCTTTGATGCGGGTCAAGACATCGTGGAGGGTGGCGCCGAGGACTAGTGAGCAGATAGACAGGTTAGATGGGTGTTCTTGACATGCTCAATAGAGAAGAGCTGAATCTCACCGAGGAAGCCCAGCGCCCGGCCAGGGTACAGTTGCGCGCTGAACAGAGACATTGTTGATAGCCAGATACTAACCGTCCAGGGTTATCGCGGAGCTGTTGGTGGCGGGGTAGAGCTGCGCCAGGCAGCGCCGGGATACTTGCGATGTGTCTGTAGGATCAGTGAGGTCGAAAACAGTGTGGAATTATGTTATAATGTTGGAAGAGACAGAGAGGTGATTCAGAGGGCTGGACTAGACAACCTCTGCAAGTTTACACACATGACGATGGCGGATGGCCGCTGAGGGAGAGCCATGTGATGCACGACTGTGACGCGGGGCCGGGCGGGCAAGGTGAGCAGACGAGACTCACCGAGATGACGTAAGGTGGTTCACCTTCACCTTGCCGCCGCCAACCCAATCTATGGCATGTGAACTTTGGGCGATAATTAGCTGCCCGTTGACGGTCTGTCTCACAACATCTTCTGACACAAGTTCTTATCTACCCATCCGCATCTATCTCATAGTGCAATGGGTCTTGCAACATTCAGCTGGTCATGAAGATGAAGACTTCGATCAAACAGTGCCGTCTTCCTTACAATTTCCCAAATGTGCTACAGAATGGAGTAAGCCGAGAAAAGAATGAGCCTCGGCTCCATTGGGCAGCTGTTGGTAGCTGTAGTGGGGATTTAGCTCTACAAACGCCTAGGATCCAGTTGACGGGCGCCCTGTGCGGCCGGAGCTACAGGGGTTCCCACGCAGCGCGACCCCTGAGCGGCCCCTCGCCAGCAGCTCTAAATGTATCCGTCTTCCCCCATCTCCACTCCACTCCTTCAAAGTCCCAAGCTCTTTGTACATGTGAGAAACATCTCCATCTGCGTCCGAAGCTCTCCTGATTCCGTGTCGCGTCCAAATCTTCGTCTCGTATCTTCGTCTCTCCCGCTGTCATACACAAGCTTTTTCTGGGATTGAGGTGGTCCTCTGTCGTTCGATAGCTGCATCACGTCGAATGACTGCGTTCCTGCTCTCGGACCACAACTCTTGAAGCTCATCAAGCCACTGAATCCGCTGCCATGGCTCCTCTGAGTGATTTCGCTGACTATCCTGAGCCCATTGAGGGCCCCGAATCCAAGTACATCCCCAAGGCTGAAAACAACCCCGTCTTTCGAGGCATTCCTCTTGTCATTGGTGCCAGCATGTGAGTCGTATAGCCCTCCAAACTAACGTTGAAGCCATAGCTAATCCCCAATCAAGCATTTCAAAGGTTGGCTTCCTTCAACAACACTTTTGGGACAATGCTGGGTTCGGTACTATCAAGGATATCCCGGCCCTTGGCGATGTACCCTACAGATTCCATGTATGGTCATGTCCTGCCCTTCCGAATCCTTTGCTCGGGCTGTGAGGAGCCGATGCTGACGCTCGATAGCCTACCGTGACACCTCTCGGAGCCACCTCACCCATGCTTGAACCTGAGCCAGAACTCCTCTTGGCAAAACATACCAAGTCAGACACACCGTACTACACTGCGAATGACTACCATGGAATGTACAAGTCGGGCGAAATCACCCCCTTACAGGTTGCTGAGGCTCTACTGCCACTCATCACACGTAATGGCGCACCCAAAGGTACTTACGAGAACGGCTGGGTCGACTCCCATGGCAACGACCATCTCGTGCTCGAGGCTGCCAAGGCATCCACTGAGAGATGGGCGGCTGGAAAACCATTGGGCATTCTCGACGGAGTGCCGATTGGCGTCAAGGATGACACTTCAGTCAAGGGTTACAGAAACCACAACGGGATGAAGTATAACCCATCGGTTCCTTACTTTAAGATACAAGAGGAGTCAGTATGGCCAGTCAAGAAGCTTCAAGAAGCTGGTGCCGTCGTCGTTGGAAGAAATGCTATGCATGAGCTTGGTTCGGGTATGTTTTGTGCCGTGCTCAGTTTGCAGAAACTTTGGCTGGATACTAACCTGTGGCGTTCTAGACACCAGTGGTTGCAATGCATGACATTCCTTCTCCTATTGACTTGGACAAAGCTAATCGGCAATAGGCTGCTCAAGGCACTCCCACCAACTTCCACAACAAGGCATACTATCCTGGCGGTTCCTCATCTGGCGGTGGCTCGACCCTCTCTGTTGGAGTTGTTCCCATCTGCGTTGGTAGTGACGCCGGTGGTAGTGCTCGAGTCCCGGCCTCATTCAATGGTGTATATGGACTCAAGACAAGCCACCACCGCACAATGTTCATGGGTAATACCATGTGCGTGACGACACCCTTGGCTGCATCAGTCTCTGACTTGACCATTGCCTACCGCGTCATGTCTCAACCCAACCCAGGATGTCCCGTTCAGGGCCGCTTTGCGCTGTCGAAGCCACTTGAGCCGACGGCCAAGAAGGTTATGGGCATCTATCGCGACTGGTGGAACCGGGCCGACCCGCGCGTCAGTGAGGTGTGCGAGAAGGCCGTTGACTACCTTGCCAACAAATGCGGTTACGATATTGTCGACATTTCCATCCCCTACATTCAAGAGGCGCAGCTCGCACATAGCGCTATATGCGTATGCGAGATGTCTGAAGCTGCTCGACGCCGAGCCCCCGACTGGCTGTCTCTTGTTGGCCCTGCGAACAAGGTCGTTCTCACAGTTGGCGCCAAGACAACCGCGGGGGACTTTATCCAGTACAACGCCCTCCGCGAACTCATCATGCGCCACTTGGCTTTCCTCTTCCAGAAACACCCTGGCCTGCTGATCATGACACCCACGACGCCCATGCTCGGCTGGCCAATTGTGGCTGGCGACGAAAAGTATGGCATGAGCGACACCAACAAGACCATCAATAACATGCTCTACGTCTTCCTGGCGAACATGACGGGCACTCCTGCGCTGTCCGCACCAATCGGATACGTCGACCCGGAGCAGGGCGAGGGCAAGGTGCCGGTGGGCTTGATGGCTACAGGCGAATGGGGGAGCGAGGAGCAGCTCCTGGGCTGGGCACGCGAGGCTGAGGAGTATCTACACGAAGTCGTCGAGGGCGGACGACGTCGACCTAGCGATTGGCTGGATGTGATAGGGCTGGCGCAGAAGAAGGAAAGTAATGGCGAGGCCTAGACAGGTTCGGGAGGGTGAAACCTCGGTAATGGCTCAACCCTAGTTTGTACACCGCGATAGCCTCTTAGTGTTTTTAACGTCATTTGTTGAATTTGTTTATACCCACACAGTAAATCTAACTCACTGGTGGGATTCAGTTGTAGTCATTCTTTGGCTTCTTATTCATTATGCTCCTTGTGTGGGCATCTACTTCATGAACTTGGAGGCAAGGCCTACAAGTCCACCCTGCTGCTCGCCCTGGCTCTTGAGGTACATCTTCATGGCGACCTCAGTAGCCTTCTGGACAACAGCATCCTTGCTAGTACCAGAAGAGACCTTGTCCTTGGAGGACTTGTCATCGAAGAGCTACATCGATTGTTAGCCGGTCAGTCATTGCTCAATACTTGTTCTGGTTTCACATATCGGACAGGGCTTGTAAGAAAAGAGACTGACCTTGCTGGCTTCTGACATGGCGAGGCCAAGATAAGCGCTCTGGCTATTGTTGCTGGTAGCTTCTCCCCTGTTAAAGAGCTTCAAGGCCTGAAGGGCAGCGGCGGTTCCGAGACTATTCTCATCGGCGTCGTCATCGTCGTCGTCGTACGTCTTCTTGTGCTTGTTGACGGCATCTACCCCGACATTAGCACCGGGTTAGATTATAGGACAGCATAGCTGCCGCCTCAGCTAGTAGTGCGAGAGAGAGAGAGACTAACCCTCCTCATCGAGGTCATCGTGGGCGACCTTCTTCTGGCTGACGGCTTGCAAGATGCTGCCAAAGTAGTCCTTGTCGCCAGAGGAGCCGGCGTTTTTGCTGGCCTCCTCCTTGGCGTCATCGTAGTCGAGGCTACCGAGGAAGCTGGCGATGCCGCCGGCGGGTTCTATTCTGTGTTAAAAAGTATTCTGTCTGCTTTAGGGTCGGATGGACAGAGCGAGGGTGGACAGACTGTTTGAGCCAGGGGTGGGGTACTGTTGTTGATCCTCTGAGGTGAGCCTATGTTAGCTAAAGAGATCCTGAAGAATCTGTGTAGTGGTTTTAATATCGTAGCAAACGCAGGTGAACTTGGAGTTGTGTTTATGGATTTGTCGCGATCTGAAGTAGATAATATGGCATGACGCTGATCATGTCGAGGTAATCATGGCGGGGTAATTAGTGAGGGCGGGGAGCTGGGATGATGGATGATCAAGATGAGATTGGGGCTGGACGCTTACCCTTGCGGTCCTTGTCGTCGTCGAGGAGATCCTTGGCGCGGTTGATAAACGAGTCCATGATGGCGAGATTTCTGGAGAATGAACTGAGAGATCGAGGTGAAAAAGTTGATGGCGGTTGCTATTGTTGAGAATGCGTCATGAAGGAAGCTTCAGGTCAAGGTGGGGGGAAGTGCCACTAATAAAGGGAGCTGTTGCTTGCCGCCGCCTCTCTGTACATCACACAGGGGGCGCTTCACGGGTCAGAGGTGCAACGACGCATAAGAACTTGATGCACCTTTAGTATTGGGTCCAAGTCCAGGCAAGGTATCAGTAGGCAAGTATGGACATGCTACCGGGATGTGAGCGTAGCCTGTGGGAGCGTGTGCACCAATGGAGGGGAGATGCGCTGTGACGTGGATCGACAAAAGTGTCAAGCTCCCCCTCATCAACGAGGCATGACATGGCCTTAGGGTTGCCGGTGGCTTGCAGCCATCTTCTGTATTGATATGTACTGTATCATAACATTACCTAGTCCATGCCCAGATCCCTTCTACGGCTGCGGGGGCCGCGTCACGGACGTGAGGAGCCGACGCCTTTGGTGTGCTCATGCCGAGTTATCATGTTTTCCCATCAAAGCACTGTGTAGCCCGAGTTACTTGCTGCTCTGTCATGGGCATAACCCCATAGATGCCTCCTATCTAACAGGGGACTTTTGCTTCAAACAACCCCAGCTGAGAGTGATCGACCCCATTCATTCCCACGATGCGGGGGCTTCTACCGCAACAGCTTCCAGGCCGGCCCAGGCGGCGGGGCTGCTCTCCACCCCTCAAGACTAATGTTACCTGAACAGCTGAAACTGGCCCAGCTGGGTGTTCCTCGATAACTCATTCCTGGTATCAGTTGTGCTTCAGCTTGATTGATGGGGGGACAGACAACTGCTGTAATAGCATGCATGGCAGGGTGAGTGCCTTGTTCCATCTGGCTTGCATCACGGATAAACAGGACCATATGATGTGCCAACATGCGTCGCCTCAATCTCACCAAACCCGCACCTCAAGTCCAAGGCTCTGCGACATTGCAGCCGAGAAATGAATGCCCTGACCCAGCTGAACTCACACCACGCCACCCCCCTCATTCCAATTCGCGGAACATACCCCGAACCGACAAGAACCCCTCCAGACCAATCTTCTGGCTACCACCACCGCCCACCACGGATACATAAAAAGAGCAGCGGGTTTCTCCCCCTTTACTCTCTGATCATTTTTCTCGTCTTCTTGCTCTTGATCTACCTTGAATTCGTACATCTTAATAACAACACCTGTTGCAAATCAAGTATCACTCACAAACAAACAAAAGAAAGCCTCCACTGTACCAATTCGTGTCAATTCGTGTGCATTCTAAAGCCCGCGCTTTTATCTGTTCTCGTGTTTCCCCCAGGTATCATTGTACAGTCGCAGCTTGAAATAAGAAATAACACCGAAAGATAAAAAAAATAAAAAAGGAACAAGATACAGGCTTCTCACATGAGTCGTGAACCATCGTCGTACAGCTGTTGCCTTCACATGGTTCTGGAAATTCAACCCAACTACGCCATATCCGAAGGAAGCCATCACCATTATCCTAGTCGGATTGGTTCGACCCATTTCTTTCCGTGCGCCAATCAAACCGTGTTCACATTTCGCCTTACACCGTCCAGGGAGGTGCACCGGCTCAAGTCATAGCTTGATCACCGGCCGGGACTGGTTGAACGGTTGAGCTGTTTCTCTTCTTTTCCTTCTTCGCCCATCGTAGACCGCATGCGTTGCACAGAGTCTTAGGCCCGCTGGGACCTTTTCTCCATTCTGGCGAGTCGAGTGTGCCTATCCACGGTGAGCCCTAACATGCTCAAACCAAACGAAAACTCAGGGAAAACTTACCACAATCCGTACACACATACTCCTCGGATGTCTTAAGCTTCTTCTTCTTCTCTCCCGTTCTTGGATCTCGATCCATTGGGATTGCGATGCCTGCGTCTCCCTTAACGAGCGTTGGGCTCGCATTCCCGGTTGTGATACCCCGGCTCCGCTCTCCTTCGATGTACCTAAGCCCCGTGAGCATCTCGATCGTATCGGCATGTGAAGTCCCCTCGTAGCGCGCCATCTTGTCTCGGAGAGAATCTGGGCGATCACCAGCTGCCGCACCTTCCAGGTTTTCTCGCGTGAGAGCGATGTTGAGGGCACTGCGGTTTGCCTCCGATAGCTGATCGTTTCCGTCGTTGCGGTGAAACGGGCCTGAGGAACCTTCTGTGTTTTCCGATGGAGTTATGTCGGACCTAAGGTCTTGGCTGTGCGTCCACTGCTTCTGCGCCTCGCTGGTCTCGGCTTCCTCTTCCTGGCGGAGCTCCGCGATGCGGCGCTTCAGTCTCTCGTTCTCTATCTTGTGCTCTAGGAACGAGTCGAGGAGGCCGGCATTCTTGGTCGGGTATGGGCGTGCCATCATGAAGACGGCCTGGCAAAATGGAGACTGGTTGTTTGGGTTGGGGGCGAACTTGGCGGCCGCAATGTGCGCGTGGCCGACAGTCTCGAAAATGGCGTAGTTGCCGTCCTTCTTCTTGAAACGGTAAAACATTCGTAGCGGATTGCCGGACGCAATCGACTCATTGAGTTCGGAAACAAAGACACCCTGGTCGTCTGGGTGGATGAGGTCCTTGAGGAAGACATCCTGGAGCTCGTCGTTGCCGTAACCCGTGACACTGGTAATGCTCGGAGAGGTGTACTTGATGCGACCTTCGGCGTTGAGGATCTGCAAGAAGTCCTTAATCTCCTCCACCACCTTTGCGGGCCAGTTTCTTCGCTTGGTGAACTCGGTCAGAGTGTTGCCGGCAATGACGCTCATGGGGCCGAACGAGCCGGGGGGGACGGGTCCGGCTCCAGGGACATTGTTGGCGGCTGTGTTGAACTGATTCTCGGCGCGGGCAATGGACTCTTCGGTCGCAACGGCAGGGTCGGGGCCTCCAAAGTCGGGGGTGAGGCTCTGCTCGTCGGTGGTGTCGATGGTCATGGGCACATCGACGTCGGTCATAGAGTTGAACATAGTCTGGTCCAAAAGGACCATAAACTCGGAATTATCCTGCCCGTCGGCACCCATCTGTCGCGAGTTAGCGGTCGCAGCTGGTGAGCGGCCATGGCAGCCAAGAGAGGGTGGTGAGAGGGTGAGAGACCTGGCCAGGCGTCATGTCAGGGAGCGAACCAATGTCAAGATGGTGGTTGGAGAAGCTAAACAATGGGTTGCTTGGAGGGGGAGGGGGAGGTCGAGGTGGTCCGTGGGACATGGTTGACGCAGCGCCTTCATGTGGCAGTGATAATAGCAGTGGTAGTGGTGGCAGTGGCTGTAGTAGTGGCGGTAATAGTGGCTGTAGCAGTGCACTCTAATAATTGCATTGGCGAAAGGTCCAGTGCCGCACGCACTGAGATGGGCCAGGTCGTAGGCAGGGCGGCCAAGTGGCAGAAGCAAGGCGCCCTCGAAAAGTCACCACAAACAACGGTGGGAATTATCAGGATGCTGCAGATGCGCGCCGATGAACGAAGCCAAGTATCGTCACTGTCACTCGAACTGCGTTAGGTTGAAAAAGAAAAGAAAGAGAAGCGCCAGTGCGAGGACCAGAACGAGCGAGAGAGTCTAGTGAGAGAGAAGAGAGATGGAGATTGAGGATGAGAAGGAGGGGAGATTTAAGAAACCGCCCAAGGTGGCTAGGAAAGAGAGGAGAGTAGTTCCGGCACGGGGATGGCAAGGACCACACAGCAGCATTACATACACATAGGCGAGAGGCTACGGGTGAAAGCGCAGCACAATGGGATGACACAGGACCGACACAAGACCCGACACAACACAACGCGAAGCCGCACAAGGACGGGGGGCCGCATTCGGATGAGGTGAACCTTGCACCGCCAACCCTGAGCGCCAACTAGGTAGGAGTAGGCAAGGTAGGTATGCATAACTAACACTGCTTTGCCCCGAGTATGCCTGTTGGCAAGCAAAACCTAGCTGGATGATCGCCAAGTTCCTGAAGATCCGTGGTGGGCCTAGGAATCGCCATGGTACCATGGATGGGAAAGACGACAGAAATCATGCTGGGATGCTGCAAAATCAGAACATTGCTCCGGAGGGAACACCCCGGTAAAAGCGGGCCTTTTTTTTTTATACCACGAGCATGGTCTTTCTCTCCACCAGGTAAACGTAGCTCAACTGGCCGGTCTGCTTATTTATTAGTAGTCTTGGTGGCTCTGCTCCCTTATTAGCCTTGTATTTAGTGGTGAACTTGATAACGATAGGGTCGAAGCATGAATCAAGACGCATGTTCACAAGTGCCACAACGCGGTCCGGACACTCCCTGTCTACCTAGGTGAGGACAGTGAGTGAGTATCACTTAAACCAAGAGGGTTGAGAGAGAAAGGTTGGACACTGTTGGGATATTTGGCTCCGGTCTAGTACACACATGGCAATCGACCCGGTCAACTAGTGGCACCGACTGCAAGAAGGCCGGTCCCATTGAGATGTGACATAAGGTAGAGTGAGACGTGTTCACTCTTCCCTCGCATCAACCTCAGCCTTGCTCGGTCAAATATCAAACTTGAGTTATCATCTTTGGCTGTCTTAGCTGCAAGGCGCAACAGAAGCCGTAACACTTCTCTTTATCAACAAGATCGGCACTGGACGAATGACGGTGGCGGTGGCGGTGGCGGTGACGGCCCAGTCGCTAACAGTCAGGGTCTGTGAGCAACTCCAGGGTCCAGGCTCGCAGGGTGGCGCCTTGTGATCCCAAGGGTCCAACTGATACCCTTGGTGGTTGAAAGGCAACCAGGGTCCTGAGCTCGGTTACTCTTTGGTTAAAGGGAGAGCTCGGAGCTTTCGTCATCATGACAGGCCAGGACATGAAAAGCGAGGAATCAACAGCGGCTGCTCCACACCACAAGGTCCAAATACGGGGCCAATCCCCGCTGACAGCCTCTGGAAGCCCGGGATTCAAAGCCACGAGAGCCACTCGATTTCAAATGGGTTATTAAGATCAGGACAATACTGCCTAAAGTCAAGAAATCTCATTCACGACGGGTATTTTACTTGACATACTTATGTACATATGCGGTCTGGTCAAAGGGGGAAGCGAGTCACCCTCAGAAGTGAATCGCTCCATATCACCAACCTATTTAAGTCATGCACTATCACGTGACCGCCCAAGCTTACCTAATACCCAAGGACTATGCACAAGGTCAGTTGGACCAATCATGCTATGTGATTCACGTCTGGGGGTGACTCGCTTCCTCTCCCTCTGACTTAGTTAGTACCAAACGGCTAAATGAAGCTGTATCACGTGAGAACGCATCCTCATCCCTGAACTCCCAAACGCGTGATGCTCTCTTCGTCGCGTCTAGCAGGTCGTCGCTGCCTGGTTCCAGCTCCAGGCCCACCCGAATCGTTGCCCCCAATATCAGACTCCAACAACCTATATCCCTTTGGAGGAACGGATACACTCCTCTCATGCGGTAGTCGCCCATCATGTCGAGAATCGATAAGCTCTCCATTTCGGGCATTCGCTCGTTTAGTCCGGCCGTCCGAGAAGCCATTCAGTTCAACACCCCGCTGACACTCATCGTTGGGTACAATGGTTCCGGCAAGACTACTATTATCGAGTGTCTCAAGTATGCCACCACCGGCGAGCTGCCCCCAAACAGCAAAGGTGGTGCATTCATACACGATCCCAAGGTCTATATTGTCCCTGCTCCATCATCGCCGCCCAATCTAACAAGACATAGCTGTGCGGCGAGAAGGAGGTCATGGCCCAGGTCAAGCTGCAATTCCGTTCTATCAATGACCGCCAACATGTTGCTACACGAAGCATGCAACTCACCGTAAAAAAGACAGCCCGATCCCAAAAGACTCTCGACTGCTCTCTGGTAGTTGTGAACAACGGCGAACGCACCACTACTTCGACGAGGCAAGCCCAACTCGATGAAATGATCCCCGAACGTCTCGGCGTCTCTCCCGCAATTCTTGATGCCGTCATCTTCTGCCATCAGGACGAGTCACTCTGGCCACTGAGCGAGCCCGCTGCTTTGAAGAAGCGCTTCGATGAAATCTTCGAGGCCCTGAAGTACACCAAAGCAATTGACAACCTCAAAGTTCTGCGCAAGAAACAAGTCGAGCAGCTAGGAAAACTCCAGAACGACGAGGCGCATAACAAAGTCAACAAGGACAGAGGCGAACGAGCCGAGAAGAGAATGAAGGGCCTGCAGGCGGAAATTGAGGCTTCCCGAGACAGTTGCGAGTCCATTAGCGCCGAGATGGAGGAGACACAGGACAAAATTCGGACTATCCGCGAAACGGCAAACACCCACCTTGAAATCGTCCATAATCTCAGCAACAAACGTGAACAGCTCGACTACCGCCAGGACGCAGTTAACGAGCTCAGAACCACCATTGATGAGCTTCATGAGGATGATGCATCCCTCGAAAATGATCTCGCTCACTACGAAGACCGTATGCTCCATTTCCAAGATGAAGCGGATAACAACAAAACACAATACAACGATCTGCAGAAAACGTTAAGCCAGTCTCGAAAGGATCAGTCAGCAAAGCTTGCCGAGCAGGGAAAGCATCAATCAGACAAGGACAAGTACGAACGCCAGCTCAAACTGCGCATGGAAGTCATCCAAGAGGCCGCTGAGACCTATGGTTTTTCAGGTTTTGATGGTGAGCTGGGTGATGAACACGTCAAGAGCTTCAACGACCGGATTCAAAAGCTGTTGATTGAAAAGAAGCGGGATCTCGAGCGAATGCAAAAGGAAAACTCGGTCGAATTGGATAGGGCTACCGGTGTTATTACAGAACTTGAGGGTCGCAAAGCCGCCCGGACCCAAGACCGCGTCTCTGCGAAGCAACGCATGAACGCCATCGAAAAGCGAACCAATGTGCTCCAGAATGAGACAGGGATGATTGATGTGGACGAAGGAGCCAAAGCGATTCTGGATGGCCAGCTGGACGATCTTGAAAGCAGGTTTCAGACAGCTCAGAAAGGGTTCGAGGCTGCAGGCTGGGACCGTCAACTAACAGATGAAAACGACAAGCTACACCAAGCCGAGACAGAGAACGAAAAACTCGGCCGGGAACTTGTCGAGTGCACTCGTATGGCTTCCGATCGTGCTCAACTTGATTTGAGAAAGAAAGAGCTAGCAGATCGCAAGCGCAAGCTCGACACCTTAACGAATACTTGGAGGCCAAAGCTGGACAAGATCCTAGATGGGGACTGGCAGTCGGAAACCTTGGACGCCAAGTTTCAATCAGCTCTTAAGGACCAGAACAAGATCACTGCGGACGCCCGGAAACTGCGTGATTCAACACGGCAGAAGCAGCAGAAAGTTGAGTTTCGACTGAAAAGCACCAAGGAATCGCTCGACAGAAACACAAAGGAGGCTTCAAGCTGTCAGCAGCAGGTTGTCGACGCACTCCAGACTGTGCGGGACAATGCTATCATTGAAGACTATGACGAAGAGGTTTCCTCAGTGGAGCAATTGGTTGAGGACCTCAGAAACGAGCTCAGCCTTTTTGACGCTCTTGTCGATTATTACAACAAGTGCAAGCGCATGTTAGAGTCGAAGAAGAAATGCCTGCTCTGCGAAAGGCATTTCGATGACGCCCAAGCCGCGAGCCTGGATCGACTTGGCAAGAAAATTGACAAGAATCTCGATCCGAAAGGAAAGGTGGATGTCGAGAAGGACTTGAAGGAGTCCATGGCGAGTCTGGAAAAGCTGCGCTCCGTCCGGTCAGCGTATGATACCTATGAACGATTGTCAGCTAAAATTCCTTCTCTTCGAGATGAGTGCAAATCTGTCGAGAGTGAGTACGACACGCTTGAGAGGCAGTTGGAAGAGCAAACCTCTATAGTCTCCGGAGAGGAAGAGAAGCAAAAGGACTTGGAGGACATGTCCAAGACAGTGATGAGCATGGCTCAAACTGTAAAGGACATTGGCGATTCAGAGACACAAGTGGACCGAATCATGTCCCAGCAGATGTCTGGTGGGGCAACTCGAAGCCCAGAGGAAATTCACGAGCTCCAAGCTAGCCTAGCTGAGCAGATGAGGAGCTTGAAGACTCGTATCTCAAAACTAGCAAACGACCGGCAGCGCATGAAGGACCAATTGAATGCGCTCGAGCTGGAGAAGAGTGAGCTCAGAAACAAGATTAGCCGCGCCAGTGGGCAGCTCGACAAGAAGAAGGATCTCCAAACTCAGATGCAGGCGCTCAAGGAGGAGCAACTGCACCAACGCGAGGTTATTCAACGTGCTGATGAAGAACTGGAAAACATTGAGCCTGGCATAAATGAAGCAAGATCAGCCCGCGATGAGGTTCTTCGACGCGGCAGAGCAAAGGAGCAGGGCATCGTTGAGGCTCGTGACGCAGTTGCAAGCTCTGTCAATGAGATTAAGATGATGGATAGTGATATCCAGGACTATATCGACCGCGGTGGACCGTCCAATCTTGCCTCCAATCAGCGTGCCATTGCCACGCTCGAGACGGCTATCGCCAACACCGAAAAAGAGATTACCGATCTCACAGTCCGCACCAACAAGCTCAAGCAGGACATTGACAACGGGGATCGTAAGAAGAAGAACATCAATGATAACCTGAACTACCGAAAACATCTTCGCATGCTGGAGGTCATCCGTCGCGACATAGCAGAGCTAGAGGAACGCAATGCCGGCGAGGACTACGAGCGGCTCCAGGCCGAGGCCCGATCACAGGAGAACCAGTACAACCGCCTTCTCGCCGAGCGCGGATCTGTCATGGGGACTATGAAGACCAAGGATGAGGAGCTAGGGCGGTTGTTACAGGAGTGGGAAATGGACTACAAGGATGCGAAGAGGAAATATCGTGAGTCACATATCCGCGTCGAGACGACGAAGGCTGCGATAGAGGATCTTGCACAGTGCGGTTCAGCCGTGGACAAGGCCGTCATGCAATTCCATTCTCTCAAAATGTCTGAGATCAACCGCATTGCAGGCGAGTTGTGGCAGAGCACATACCAGGGCACCGATATTGACACGATCTTGATCCGATCCGATAACGAGTCCAACACCGGCAAACGCAATTACAACTACAGACTCTGCATGGTGAAACAGGACACAGAGATGGATATGCGCGGCCGCTGCTCAGCTGGTCAGAAGGTTCTCGCATCCATCATCATTCGTCTCGCTCTAGCCGAGTCGTTTGGTGTCAACTGCGGCCTGATCGCGCTTGATGAGCCCACTACCAATCTCGACCGAGACAACATCAAGAGTCTGGCGGAGAGTCTGCACATGATCATCAAGACGCGCCAAGCCCAGAGCAATTTCCAGCTAATTGTTATCACTCACGACGAGGAGTTCTTGCGACACATGCGTTGCAGCGATTTCTGCGATAGCTTCTTTCGAGTTAGACGCGATGAGCGCCAGAACAGTGTGATTTCGAGGGAGAGCATCACAAAGATTTTTTAATTGTACGATTGGTAGCCTATGTGTGGTTTATGTTACTCGGGCGTTGCTGCACAGGGGACAAGGGGGATTGGGCGTTTGGGCGTTTGGGTGTCGTAAAATTGGCTGAACATGTCAAGCAGGTTCGATTTGACCCGGTTGCATAATAAATACCGACTCTACTTGGACGATAATCTGGTGGTATTTTGGCAACTGCTGAGTGTGACGTGTTACTGATGGGCTTGTTTGGGTTTCTCTGTGCTGTACTTGAGGAGGCATGTAAATGTCTGCATCGGTACATTGCAATCCGATTGCGCAGGTGGCGTTATTGAGTTTCGCGGGACCGTTGAAACTGGAACGAGTCTCGTTACACAACAGAGCCTCATCAAGCCTGTGTCTCGGATTTTCGTTTACCAAATCCGCAACGTCCGAGAAGCCATTATGACACCTGATATCGCAGGCTGACCTCCCAATTCCTGCCAACACTCATGGGCGGAAGCTAATTCAACTCGGGGCTCCGTGGCGACCGAGGTGATCATGGCTTGGATCTAGCATGGTTCATGAACAGCTTTCGCGGGTCTCGACACGAGTCAGAGTACGATGGCAGGGAGATAGTCAACAATGGCTCGGTTTCGGGTCCAGGCACTCAGCTGCGAGATGACCCAGGAAGCTACGAGTACGCAAAAGGAAACCCATGTCAGACGGACATTCAAAGAGAGCCAGCAACAGGTGCCGTACCCCACATGACGCAAGAATACGCAGGATGGCTTGATGGCCAATTCGGAATTACGAGCCGGCAATAATCTTACCTGGCACCCTTGGTCGCATTCAACGATTCGTCTCCACCTCCACCATACACTAGGCGATCTCAGGCTGCTTTTACCTAACATAAAGTCGCCCAAAACGGTTCTAGGTCATGGGAAACGACATTTGCCATCGTCCTTGTTGGGTCCCCCTGCCGTGCCGGGTAGCCGACCCTCGGAGACCGGAGACTTGCCTGGTGGCCTCCGCGTCTGCGTCGCGTCTTCCAAACGCCGAGCTGGGGAAAAAATTCTCTGATGATGAATCAGGATGTTGTGGTCGTGAAGCAATCTTAAAGGGAATCCGTCTCCTTGGTTTGTTGATGTCGCGTTAACTAACGCTGAAGCTTCGAGTCTCGACGAAGATTCTGGGAAACAAGAAACCGGCTGGCGGCGCTCTCCGACTCGCCGACTACGTCAATTGTATCGGCTATTTGTAATCCACGCCTTCTTTCCATCAACTTCGTGACCCCTCAAGGCCAAGAATCTCAGGAATCATGGCGGCTTCCACAGAGAGGCGAACCAGCTCGGACAGCACGCTCGACATTGAGCGAGATGCTGCCGTTCATGTCCCGGCACAAGAATCCACCTCCGAGACCTCTCCCGACGACCCGGCCTCTTCACCGGCCAACACGACTCCGCCTCCGGGCTCCAAGCCGGGCGACCCCGAGGCTGGGCGGACCCCTTTGCAGACGTTTCTCATCATGTTCGCCCTGTGTACAGCGCTCTTCCTCGCGGCGCTGGACATGACCATCATCACCACGGCCATCCCGACCATCGCCAACGAGTTCAAGTCAAGCGTCGGCTACGTGTGGATCGGCAGCGCTTACCTGCTGGGCAACGCAGCCTTTGTCCCGACCTGGGGCAAGGTCTCTGACATCTTCGGTCGCAAGCCTGTCATTCTAGCTGCCGCCGTCATCTTCTGGATTGGCTCACTGCTATGTGCTCTCAGCAACGGCATGGCCATGCTCATCGCTGCCCGAGCCGTCCAGGGCATTGGAGGCGGCGGCCTTATCGTCCTTCCCAATATCACCGTCAGCGATCTCTTTTCCATGCGTAACCGCGGTATGTACTTTGGCATATTGGGTATGGTGTGGGCGCTGGCCTCTGCCGTCGGACCAGTCTTGGGTGGCGTCTTCACGAGCAAGGTGACCTGGCGATGGTGCTTCTACATCAACCTGCCCATCTCCGCCATTGCCTTTGTCATCCTCATCTTTGTGCTAAAGCTTCACAACCCAAAGACCCCCATGAAGGAGGGTCTCCTTGCCATTGACTGGCCCGGTAGCGTCCTCATCATCGGCGGCACCATCATGTGGCTCCTAGGCCTCGAATTTGGCGGCGTCACTTTTCCCTGGAAGTCGGCGACCACCATCTGCCTCATCGTTTTCGGCATCCTAACCGTGGGCATCTTCGTCGTCTACGAGTCCAAGGTCGCCAAGTACCCTATCATCCCCATTCGCCTCTTCCACAACCGAAATAGCGTCGCCGCCTTTGGGCTTTCCTTTGCTCACGCCTTCACTTTCATGTCGGGCAGCTACTGGCTTCCGCTCTACTTCCAGGGTGTCCTTGGTGCCTCGTCCCTGCTTTCAGGCGTCTACATTTTGCCGTTTGTGCTGGCGCTTTCGTTCGTGTCGGCGGGGTGTGGCATCTTTATCAAGAAGACTGGCATGTATAAACTGGTCATTGTAGGCGGTTTGGCCATAACAGTTTTGGGCTTTGGTCTGTTCACCAACCTAGGAGCCCGGGAAAATTGGGTCAAGATCATCATCTTTCAGATTGTAGCTGGTATTGGAATCGGTCCCAATTTCCAGGCGCCCCTGATTGCGCTCCAAACCAATGTCGAGCCTCGCGACATTGGCTCTGCCACGTCAAGCTTCTCCTTCATTCGGCAGATGGGCACTTCCATCTCCGTCGTCATCGGCGGCGTCATCTTCAACAACGAGATGGAGAAGCAATACCCGAAGCTGGAGCGGGAACTAGGCCCCGAGCTGGCCAAGTCTCTGTCGGGCTCCAACGCTGCCAGCAACGTCCAGCTGGTGGGCAGCCTGACGGGGCACGATGGCGAGGTGGCCAAGTCGGCATACTGGAAGAGCTTGCAGACTATGTACATCGTCTACACCTGCTTCGCGGCGCTGGGCTTGATCATCAGCATGTTCATCCGACAGGTCAACCTGAGCAAGGACCACAAGGAGCATCAGACCGGTCTGAAGTCGCTTAAGAGTAGAAAAGATGTGAAGGCAGCGGAGGGGAAGACTGTGGAGGAGAACGCTGCGGGGGAGAAGGAGATCAAAGTCTGATTATAAAAAGCATTTTAGTTTATTGTATGATACCCACTGCCCTAGGAGGATTGGAATACGTTGGCATATATTCTCCGCTATCTTTGTATTAATGTAATATTGTCGTAATCTAGGCATAAAAAACTTGACGCCAACATACGTTTTTTGTATTCTTTTCAGCAAAGAGAACCTTTGCTCACCTGTCGTTCCTTATTAAATCACACCTGGCACACAATGCTGTACAGATAGAGTCGCTCTTTATCTCCAATTCATAATCTCTATTCTTCTATCAGGTATCAAGCATATACAAAGATTTGGTCATTCATGGTTCACATCACTAGGCACTTCCTTGCTCAGACTTCTTCCACTCTTCGTAGTCAAAGCCCAAATCTTTCAGTGTCCTCAACTCGTGCCTCCGTTCTCCCACGGCACGGCTTGCGAGCTTGATCTTAGGGACTTGCTCTCGGATCCATCTCGTCTCCAGGTTCCAGTAGGGGGGCTTCTTTCCACTGCCCTCGTTTTCCAGGCTTAAATCGACGGCCTTGGCAGCTGTACCGCTAATATCGTGGAGGCGGTTGACGTAGTCTACGTCCTCTGGCGAGGTCATGACGTGGATGGCTTTTCCCTCGCCCTTGATTCTGTGCTGGTCCTCGACCCAGGCCTCCATCGCCGCCCCCGAGGGCGGTGCAAGTCGGCCGGACCAAATGCGGCTGATGACGGCGCTCTGGGCTTCAGAGACTGGGAAGGGCACGATCCTCTGGGGCACGCTGAGGAAGGCTAGCGTGGGATCTGCCGCGTACAGGATGTGCTCCCAGAGATGGGCCGCGTGTCCGCCGCCGGGCACGACGATAGACGGCTCGATGCTCTTGAGGAATGGGTACGAGTAGTGGAAGCCGGTGCAGAAGATGACGGCGTCAATTTCCGACTCGACGCGGCCGTTGGCGAAGCGAACTCCTCGCGTTGCTGGGAGGAACTCGACGATCTCGGGCACATTTGCGGCCCACGGTGTGTCTGTTTGAGGTTGAACCACAGAGGATTTCTCCTTTTCCGATACGAAAACGGGCAGTTTTGCGACGGTGGAGAGTTGAACGCTCACGTCGACTCCAGAGGCAGAGTTGCCGACCACGATGACTTTCTATTGCCGAGTCAGTACTAGTCAGGCCATCTCATGAGAGTTATCCACACACCTTGCCAGCGTAATCATTAGGGCGGCGGTAGAACTTGGAGTGAGATACGGCTCCAGGATACGCCTTGTCGAACTCTTGCAACCCTGCAACGTTGGGGATGAAGGGGTCGTTGTAGTGGCCGCTCGCCACGACGATGGCGTCAAACTCGCTCTTGGTGGTTTGGTTCGCCTTGAGGTCGAGGACTTCGACCAGCCACGGCGCATTAGGCTGCGAGGCGGACTTCTCGACGTTCAGCACCTGAGTCTGGTACGAAATGTACGGGGTCAACTCCTCGGCGTAGACCTTGAGATAGTCCAAGACTGCGCCGTGCCGGGGGAACAGCGAAGAGCCCTTGGGGAACTCGAGGTCAGAGTAGCACATAAGGGAGTGGGGGATGTTGGTCTCAAGGAGGTCGTAGATGGCCGACATGAACTCGACATCCTTACTGTCCTTGGGCCGGATAGCCTGGTCCGGCAGGTTACTTGGCTCCGTCCGAGGCACGGTGAAGCCCTGTTCCCGCGCAAGAGGCGTATAGTTCCAGACGCCTCCAGGAGTGGCGCGCTGCTCAAAGAGCTGGATCTTGGAGAACGTCTTCTCCGCCAAGAAATATCTACACGAGGGTTGTCTTGTTAGCTTGTGACGAAGCTATCTGGAGACTGGGGGGTCACTTACTTCGCAGCAGCCAGGCCGCTGGGGCCGGCGCCGATAATGGCGATGCGGGCAACGTTGAGCTTATCAGCCAACGCCATTGGAGTTTTGCTTGATGTTTAAGACGGGATTCGGTTATAAACCAAGCGATTGGCCAGATTTGGTCAATGAAGCAGGCAGATGCAGAATCCCTATGGCGCAATCTAGGTGTGGGAACCGAGAACAGAAGCGAGCTGATAGATTGCAAAGAGAAGGGGGGTTTAAAGATCAGCTTTTGGTACGACGCAGCACAGCACGCTAAATAGCTAGACGCATACAAACCAAAAAGACTCCATCAAAAAGGCCCCCCGATGGATTCCGCAAAATAGCCTCATGGCCAGCCCGTCGACTCGACTGTTGGAACCGACATGGGCTGATAATCTGATTGGGTCGCAGGTCCGATCTCCTAGTTCGGAAATATCGGTGTCGCGCGGAAGCCGACTCCGACGCTGGGGGGGGACAGAACAAGTCGGCGGTTGGCCGACTGGCGTGATAATTTCTCGATTCGAGTAATGGCTTTATTATTGGGTCTTTATTATTGGGGATTTTTTAATTGAGGATCTTGAGGGGCTGTCTGAAGGCCTGTGCGAGCATCTTGAGGGCGTCTGGACAAGGCGTTGGTAGTCGAAGAATATTCCCACTGGCATGGCACAATCCAGGTACATTGAAGTGTCCAGTAGGCATCTCATTAGCTTCAACCCTGATAGACAACCGTCGTATTCGCGCCCGCAAGCTGATTTCGCATCAATGGACCATGTTATCACAAGGTAGCGGCCATGCTATCATAGCGGGAGCACGCAATCCGATCCACTCTGCTAGACATCGCATCACGGAGCCGCTTTGCTGGTCGCTCGTTGGAGGCAACGAATTTCCTGTGACGAACTTGCATAGCTTGCGCGCTGTGCTTGCTTTTTTTCTTTTTGCTCTCACATCTGCCGCATCAGGCGTTGCAATTGTGTTACCATTGGTCCGTCTTATCTTACGCTGGCTGCATGAAGCGGGCGGAGGCTTTCTGTTAGTTGATACCCCCGCTTGAGCTGCACCGTTGCGTTGGCCAGAGAGAGAATCCTTGGGCGAGGCAATCCCTGAATGAGGCAACCCTTGGCGAGACAGCCTCCCTCTCTTGGCCTAGAATGGCTTCCGAGATGAAGGCCTCGATCCACCGCTTCCGCCTGCGGAGGGTGTCTCCGTCCCCGCGGGATGCCGGTCGGGCCCGCTCCGCTTCACCTCCCACCGGCCGGTCTCCTGATCAGCATCTTCATCAGCAGCCATCCCCTCAGCCAGCATCATCGGCGAGTTCTTCGCAGAGGCTCTCCGGTACCGGTGCCAGCAAGCCTGTGCCGCCAGCCTGCGATCGCTGCCGCAGCTTCAAGAAGAAGTGCAGCCGCACGTATCCCGTGTGCTCGCTGTGCGCCGGCGCCGGCCAGCGCTGCTCCTACTCGAACCCCGTGGCCAGCGCCGAGGCCCAGGCCCACCAGCTGCGTGCGCGCGTCCAATGGCTGACGCGATACATCGACGAGAACGTGGCCGCGTCGGCGCCGGCCCGACCCGGAGGTGGCGGTGTAGATGCCGTCGAGACCGGCGCCGACTTGACGGCCATTCTCGGCCCCGGGCTCCGCGCCACCCCGGGCCCCGCCCGTTCGGCCACAAACTCGTCTCCGTCGACTCGGGTTCCGGGCCCGGTGACGCCTCCGCTAGAATTGAACGCCGCTCGCGATGCTGCGGGGCCCGTCGCTTTCGGCGCCGGGCGTGACCAGCTCATGGTCGACGCCCAGAGCATCGACGGACGCATCGAAGACAACGAGCAAATCGGCATGGGAGCTCCGGGCAGTCTTGTCTCGTATCAAGGCTCTGCGGATGGATCGAGCAACACGCGGCGCCTGGTTGCGCAGCAGTCTCTGCCTCCTGATATTCCGGCCAGTGTCTTCGTCGACGCCTACTTTCGCCATGTCAACCGCGCGTATCCCTTTGTCGACCAGGCCAAGGTCCGTCGAGACTTGGAGTCGTCGGGCGACATCTCGCAAGTGAACCGCGATCCCTCAGCAACTCTGCTATATCTAGTCATGGCCATTGGATGTACCACGCTGGAACGAGCGGGCCAAGTGCCTCGCGGGACGGGAGAGCGGTTCAACGTGGCGTACCCAAACATCATCCAAGAGTGCCTCTGTCACGAGGGCATCGAGTCGGTCCAGATCCTCGTCCTGCTGGGACTCTACTCCCTCTTCGACCCGGCTGCCATCTCGGCCTACTCCATCGTCGGCATCGCAGCTCGACAGGCCATGGTCATTGGCCTGACCCGGCCGCTGTCCGGCGAGCAGTCGCAGGTGCTCCCGGGCGATAAAGAGCTGCGGAATCGGCTGTTCTGGAGCATCTTCGTCCTCGACCGCATGATGGCGGCCTCCCAGGGCCTCCCGGTGGCCCTCATGGACGAGAACGCCAGCGTGCCGCTGCCCGGCCTGACGGTCGAGGAGTTTGCGAGCTCGGAGCGGGCCGTCTACGCTCGCAACCTGCAGACCAGCCGGCACATCATCCAGCTCCGCCAGCTCGAGGAGCGTATCTTGCAGAGCGTCCACCTCCGGAAGCAGGCCGATGCCGTGACGCTGGCGCCGGCGGACCGGCGAGCCGTGCTGAGCAACCTCCGGGCCGAGATCGAGGACTGGTACAGCAACGGCTGCCTCATGTCGCCCATGGATGCCGACAACGTCCCCATCCACAGCAGCATCACCTGGCTCAGCTCGCAATACTACCATCTACTCGTCGTTGCCTACTATCCCAACCACTTCAACAGCACCGCCGCCGCCGTCACCCGCCAGGAGCTGCTGGAGTTCTCCCGGAAGCAGCTCCAAGCCATCTCAGTGCTTCTTCAACAACGACAACTCCCGCTGAACCGCGTGACGCTCTGCCGGCTTCTCCCCGTATGCCTTCTTCTGATGCACGACTTTGCGGCGACGAGCAGCACCGCCGAGTGGAAAGGCCAGGTGGCAGCACCGTTTGCGGCCCGGGACGAGGTGACGGAGCTCATATTGGTGCTTGAAGCATTCCCTAAAGGCTGGGGCATCGCTCACCAGGCGGCCGAGATTCTCCAACAGTTCTCCGGCATCGTCGCGGGCGGCATGACGGCCTTCTTTGACAGCCAAGCAGTGTTTCCGCTCGCCAACGGAGGACCCTCGTCTGGGAAGCAAAACACCGAGACGTTGATGAAGCCCTGTATAGCCCGGTTCACCGCGCTGATGCAGCAAATGTTGGGCAAGGCGACATGCTTCCAGTTCATCTTATATCCACCAGAGACGAAGGGAGACGAACGCATCGCCCACCACGTACACATGGGCGGCCAGCAACCGACCCCGAATCCGCTCTTCTTTGGCGACACAGACGTGGGTGGCGTGGTAAACGATGAAGCAGTGCTGGGCTATGGCTGGGGTACGAGTTGGGATCTCGACTTTCTGTAAACACCGTTGTTGGGTCGTTCTGCGTCTCTTATTTCACTACTCAGGTGCAAGGTGTTGGTAGGAACAAGGCTCACAGGCGTTGGGAGATGGCGTATGGGATGGACTCTTCTGAACTTGTCCATATAGATCAATACAAATTTACACATGGTATCTCCGTTCCAGAATCGGTTCTCCTCAATCGTCATTCTTGACCCAGCAAGGATCCCAGACAAAAGGCGGTGCTACGCCCGTCTTCAGGCGCTGTTTCCGCATGTACTCAATATGGCTAGGCCCCAAGATGAACTTTCTCGACCGTACCGTCTTCCTGACAATCTTCTCAATCTTCTCTCGCGGGTTGCACTTGGTGTGGTTGTCGAGGCAGGACATGTAGGAGCTGACCTGGCACACCGACGAGGCGAGCTCGGTGACGCTCTCGAGTATCTCGTCGGCCGACTCGGGCATGACGGAGCCTCTGAACTTGGTCATGCCGTACCACACGCTCCCCAGGATGGAGTAGTCGCACTTTTGGAGCTCCTTTTTGCAGCAGACTTGGAAACCCAGCAGGTCTTTGATGAGGGCGTGGACGACGTCGAGCATCGGTTGGATGAGGTCGTTCCTCCGGAACTCGCTTATCATTTCTGGAGTTGCAGTTAGTCGAGATCAATAAGAGAAGAAAAGGTTGGCTTGACATACCAAGTAGATCTGGTGGCCCGAGGTAGTCGTAGTTTTCGAGACAGATGCCGTCGGGTGTATTCAGGCGACCTTGATCATCAACGGAGCTCCCAAGCAACAACTTGTTGACCATGGTCGCAAAGAGATCCTCGTTTCCCATTTCCCATGCCACATACGTCAACATGGCCAGGCTACACCCGTCTTCCTTCTCCTGTGCGTTATCCGCGACTTCCATCCAGCAGTCAGCCCAAGGCTGTAAAACCTCGGTCATGTCATACTTATGAGCAAGCGTCAGGATGTGATAGACCTCGGACAGCGCCGGCTCCCTAGGCACCAGGGCGAACCTCGTGTGGATGATGTTTAAGATCGTCAGCATAGGCGTTGCTCGATCGTCCGGCAGCGTCACGACCCAAGGGCCTTCGGTTGGCCGGGCCTCCTTGAAGCCGCCGTACAGCATGCGCTTCCATACGGGCGATGAGCGACGCATGGTGTTGGAACATACGAAGAACTCTTGCTCGCAGCCGTCGGCTTCGGCGCCAACGCGCAGCACCAGGTCGCCGCCGCCATCTATAGTGATGGGTTGAGGCGGCGACTCGCTGGGAGGCGACGCAGGTCCCGACGGTATATCATCCAGGTGTTTGGAAGGCGGCGCTGACAGCCGTTCCTCTTCTACAAGAGCCATTTTGCAGGTGCCGATCGATGGGCTTCTCGGTAGGTTAATATCATCTAGTTGCCGACGAATGTGACTTAATTTAGCATGGTACAATCTGGCAAGGTGTGATACTGTGATAGAGTCCCAAACTAGTAATAGTATGGGGCGTGATGCCTGTATTTAGGCATCAATCAGCGCATGTGAATGAGGGGTCTGGGGATTGTTTCAGCTTCTAATAAATGTCAGCAACTTAGTTGCTTTACACTGCCGTGCGTATGGACAGAAATGGAATATGCATGCTCCCCGCCATCTCACCGTCAACGAATCATGTGAGGCAGTGCTCCAAGCCACTCATCACCGGCTTGGAATCGTAGCCTCGTGCAACCCTCGTATACAGCCTTGCACTGGAGATTTATGTGCAAGCTAGAGATGTTTTACTCACATCGGCCAAGTTAATGTCTGTGAATTGCGTTGTCCATGGCCGGCTGGCGAGGACGGTCGCGTAGGTAGTTCGCATGCAGCGTAACCCTTCAGCTTATACATGGAATCCCTCCTATCCTCGGACCATTGGAGGATTGAATCTATCAAGCCACGATAAGTCCCAAAAATAACTCTTTACTAGGACGGCCCGGTAAGAGAGTGATACTGAATCAACAGGTTAATTCATAATGTTGGTCCTTCACTCACCTACACAATTAAACGGCAATGAATCCACCACGTCCCTGCGCTGCGCATGCATTCTTCCACTTCACTATAAACTCAAACTTGCATCACACATATAAATCTCACTGACAGCCTCAGAAAACCCAGGTTCCCGATTCTACAGGCCCAAGATCACTGGGTTTCCGATCTCAGCTGTGTTTTTTCTCGCCAGAACAAACTGGCTTACTCCTACGATGAACTGGAGGTTTTGGGTTCAATTAAACATTTATCAACACTAACCTATGACATCCTCGAGCTTCGACTAGTCTAGGGAGGATTGTACCTCATCTACCGAAGCCACCTGAGCTTCCTTGTCCGGGTGTGAACTATCTTCATGGCTCGCGGGATTTGGGTCAACGATTTCTGCCGATTCTCTCCTTGGCGCACCTTTTGTTGGTTTGTCGTGGTTATCGTTTCGTCGTTCCTTACCAGAATGGCCCGAAGCGCGATGCGCTGCTTTGTGGGTAGTGCTCTGCCTTCGTCTTCTCTTCCTCCTCTTGTTAGTCCCCATGACTTCGTCGACCTTTCTGGATTGCCTCGATATGCACTCTTTGAGACTGTCCACAACAGGCCGAATCATCTCCGCTTCCAGACCCCGGATCACCTTTTGGGTCTCTGTCTGTCTACGATTGGATCAGTGAGGTGCGCCAGCTCCCCAAGGGATGAGGATGGTTCTCACCCAGAGTCTGTCCGCGAGAGCACGGCGACGATGAATGCGAGGTGCAGTGACGACTTTGCGAGCTCTGCGGCTTGGGAAACACGTTGAAATTTCTCCGTTTCAATGGGAAAGGGGGCTGAACGTTGTCGGCTCCCTGGTTTCAACCACTTCCTGATTCCCTTCTGCTCGGAGTCGTCCTTGGAAAGAATCTGGACAAGCCCCTGGGCTTCCTTGGTGAGATTTGCAAGATTTGAGTCGCACATCTCTACCAGTGCTTGTTCTTTATCGTCCACTTTGATGACAAGCTCGTTTTGTTTTGGGCGATTCTTGCAAATATCGTTGAATGCCTTTTGGATCTACTCTCTTGGTTAGGCACACCGTGATCGATGGCGATCGGCGCCGACACACCTGGATAACATTCTCCAAGTCTCCGATATATCGTTCCCAGCCTTGGTCAGCAGGTTTGATCCTCGATCCATGGCGGACAAGGTCATTGAGAACCTTGGACAGGTCATCGCAGCTCGCAGACGAGCTAGTCATGGCGAGCTTCTGGGTTGGCTTCTGGAAAATGCCGCGTTCTACGGACGATGCCAAGTTGGACCTTCGATAGAGAGCGGGTGGGAGTCGCCGGTACACAGAATGGAGAGTTCGATCCGATTAAGAGTGAGGCTCAAAGTCCATTGCGATGACGTGACAAATGAAGCCATTTATGCAGACAGGCCAGCTGGTACGTAGAACTATTTGGGAAGCCCCTATCCAGCTTAATCAACTAAAATGGATGGCCATCGTTCGCGCGAAAATACGTGGCACATCCTCTGTGCGCATTGTCACACCCATTGCTGAGCCATTGCGGAACTATCCCTCTGCAAGAAATTGGTGCGCCCCGCGATGACATCCAATGGGAGAAAGGCCGAATTCTGGGTGAACCGGCCACAGACGCCCTCAGTGTAACCTTGGGTCAGTTGCTCCCGACTCAAAGCTCATGAACGCAGGGCTGATGCAACCGGCGATGATCTTTGGACAGCAGCATTTCAACTGACACACACAAATGCCCGAGCTGCAAACCACACGCCTGTCATCATATTATTCCTCCCAATAGCAATCATCAATTTATGTATCATGTTGCAAAAACCAAAAGGAGATGAAGTCGTTGGGCCGATGCCATGTGTTAGGCCGCAATTGGTACTCCTCTGCATAGCCCTGTCGCAATATATTTGCAGAGCTGACACCATACAAAGCTACCTCATTGGTCTCTATCAGCCTCTATCAGTAAACTCATGCAGCGCAGATAGCGTCCGTGAGTTAGTTAATTGGTTTCCTTTTTTCAACGACTTAGGGGCACCGTTTGATACATGATTCACGAGTGTTTCTATTCTAAAAGAACGATGTTTGCGTAACCATGACTCTGTCAGACCCTTCTATGCCTCAAAGAGAATGATATGCTGTGTTTGCCGCGCAAAGTTGGGACACTGCAACAATGCAGAGTGTTTTGCGATGCATTCTGCCGCGTCGTGCGATTGAACCAATGTGTAGTCTACAGGGTCATTCTAAAGTCTGCGGCTGGCTGTGACAAGGCTGGTGGGCATTGGCGACTATTCGTCATTCCAAGATGTTGCTCTTGGGACTTCCGGAAGATTTTCCACCTACCTATGCAACAGCAATTACCAGACACACAGATAGACATGCCACTTTTTGGAAACGGGGGCCATCCAGGCAAGATCCTCACTAGCTGTTCTACTTATGTTGGCTATTGTACCACATTGCGATTATAGCGACCTTCACCGACCGCATGAGGATGAAAGTCAATACGATATTTATAGCTGTATCAAGAAACGCCACCGCTTTTGAAGATGAAATACTTTCTTTGACGCACTAGGTCGTCCAGACATTGACACTATCGCTTTGACCGTCACACTCCGACACGAGACAGGAAGTTTGATATGTGCAGCTTGGCCCTGGTCATCAGGGTGCTGACTTCGGAGAGCTGAGACTACGCATCTAGTTGATGAAACCAACGGGGCGACGTCATGTTGGCAACCGAAGTGCATGTCTTTGTCAGTCAATCGGCACCTGACACTTTTGCACGCAGGTAGGTAATGGGTTCTACAAACTGGCTTCATTGCCTTTCTCACAAATTCAAATATGAGCAGTATCAATGTACTCGTCGTTCTGAAAGGCTGCCATAGTGTGATTAAAGGTCTTCTGCAGCTTCCCCGCACATGTGCCGAGCTGTTAAGATAACGAGAGCCCCGCGAGACTCGTCACATTTGACCTGAATTGGACGTCATTCAGCACGCGTTCAATAGCGTATCCGTGCACATATTGCCAAGGATCAAGGTCTCGGCAACGAACTCAACGCTCATCGTCGCTTGCGCATAATCCGTGACACAGGCGAGACGGGATGAGAAGGATGCGAAAGCATGTCTCGGAAGGGGAAAACACAACAATTGTGTTCTTCCAGCAGCATTGACATAAGTCAGCTAAGCCGCAGCTGGAGATTCAAGACAACCACAAGACCTAAACAAGTATGATTCACGTGTGATTGACCGTGTGGTCTGATGGGACGGGATCGCGGATGACGTTTGGGGGCAGATCCATCGTCTCCGACTCTCCCTACGCAGCACTTCTGTCCTTGCGTGGTATCCAGGCTTTCTCCGTCAATCCGTTCCGAGCTACTGCCGTGCATACCGGTACCCCGTACCTCGCCCTCAACCCCCGGTCCGAGGATACTTGGCACGTCTATTCTATGTATGGTGCGTTGCATTGCACAGAAACTGTGCAGCAGCCCTGCAGAAGGTCGATGGATTCCCCTCTCCAGGCTGCGCAGATCTGTTGTCTTCCGGGTTTCGTCGCCTCCCTGGCAAGGAGGAGAACCGGCAACGTGCATCGGGCAGTCCGTCTTGGAAATCTTGGATACGAGAGCCACTGCTGCACTGCTGCACGTAGTACGACTGAAGATAGCTACCAGGCACCCAATAGCGGATGGACTCACTGTCAGTATCATGCAGCCTATGGCCGGGCTGGGCAGACTGCCAACTGGCCAAGCTTTTTGCTGCGGGAGCGAGGGCGTGGAGACGCGCGATGTGTCTTCGTGGTTGTTGGGGATGTGGGCGAAAGGCAGCCAAACCTGGAGCTATCGGCCGCCACTTTGGCAGCGGCGGCGGTACTGTTCACTAGAATAAAAGGCGCAGCGTAGTCCAGCATGAGTTGGGATTCCTAATGTGGTGTGTGCCTCGTCAATCCATCATCCGTTTACCAGCCCGCACCTGGACTGCAGACGGCATCTTCCATGGCCAGCTGATGAAAATGGCTGATAAAGATGGCTGGGACGGCGATGATGGTGGCGGCCCCCATTGCGAATGCAGGTGTCGGCATTTGACAGGAACTCCGAAGAGCATTTTGTCTGACCCATCCTGCCTCTTTCCGGGTCCCTATCCTTCGCAGATCAGGCTGAGGCCGCCCTCAGTTTGTCATCAGTAATGAACTGACAATCCAGATGAAGGCGGCATCGATCCATGCCATGGCTAGCCCTGCGGCAATGCAACAAAGCCAAGGCCGCCTTCTAGCGTCATCCACCAGGCGGAAGATTGTACAGATGCCGTCATGAGATGGGCTTGAGAGAAATGGGTGGTGGGCTTGAGTGAGACTGAGAGTGGGCAACGTGACGAACTTGGAAGGGAAATGTGGCTGTACGGATCGATGCAACACCGCTGAGCCCCAAGGCCTCATTCCAAGCCCCACTGAACACTGGTAGCGGGTGTTAGGACACACCTACACTTTGCATGTAAAGCACTAACGCGGATGACTCGCGCTGAGCCTCACGCAGAACCCAAAGTCCAGAGAAAATAGAGTCCCTGTTGCACTGCCGCCCACAAAGAAAGCGCTGTGGAGCCTCCGCTAGGTGCCACTGCCGAGGTGCCTGTCGCGCCTGTACGGAGTACTACCCGTACGTATGCCAGAGACCCAGACCACTGCCCGAACCTGCACTGTGGAGCATCGGCGACCTACAGCCTGCTAAAAACAACACTTGTGTCGGCGAGCCGAGGGGGATCGCCATGGGTACCCAACCGTCTGATGGTGCGCTGTAATTACCTAGAACCCAGAGTCCTACAGGCTACTGGTCCTACAGTCACTGGGATTGCACCATGTAATGCGACCCGTCTTTCGCCCCCAGTCCGTCAGATCGTCTGAGTGAGATGATAATTACAAGACACTATGTACAGTCACTGTCAGACCGACTGACGCACAAGCAGCCTGGGCAGCGGGCTGGGCTTGGGGGGCAAGGTTTTAATTCGTCCTTGACGGCTTTGGCCCTTGACGGCCCTCTCCGTTCCCCAGTCTCAAGTTCCCCAAGGCTGAATGAATGGTGTTTTGTGGCTTGTGTCGGTGGAGGTTGCAGCGCCGTTGCCCACTGGGAGGCCGTCCCAACCTACCAGCCATGCATACCACTGGCAAGCAGCGTTTGTCAGTCTGTACCGTACAGTACTACCGTCGACATGTAAACCGTACCATCTGTGCTGTTGACTGTCCTGGATCTACTGCATGTGCTGCATGTGGTACCCATGAGGCGGATATCCCACCCACCAGCCGCTCGCAACCGCACCGCACCCAAATATACATTTGCCAACCCTTGGCTCATGCAGACGGGATGCTGCTATCGTCGTGTCCCTGCACCTACATGCAGTACATTCTATACTTAATTTGTGTGTAAATATTTCTTCCCCTGGTCCGTCAGCATACGGGTATCATGATCATTGCGAGACGACCTGCTTTGCTGCTGTGCTCCCTCGTCTCCGTCCCGAACAGTCATGGGCCTTGGCAGAGTTCCTCTGAAACAAAACCAGGCCAGACACTGTTCTCTCCTCGAATACCTGATCTCCCCTCCACTGGAACTGGCTGTGACTCTGGGGGTTTTAGTGGCCCGCCTCCCCACTAAAAGCCACCCGCTCCAAGGCTATGGCGGCGCCCACCTTGACCAGGCTTTCCATCCACTAAACTCTCCACTGTAACTTGGGAATCTACCGGTGCTCCAGGTCAGAAGGTCATCGTCCTTTGGTCCTCCAAGGCTTTCTCGGATTCTCCCCAAGAATCCAGGCACCCACCCACCTACCCCTGTCTCGCTCGGCCTCACCCACCTCACCCACCCCGTCCACTCACACAACTAATAACCCCTGCCGCTCCCTGTCTCCATCCTGCCATTTCTCCAACTAAGTATCCTCTCGTTCCAATCTGTTTCAGCGGCGCTCAACCAAAACCTCGCCTCTGACATTTCTGGCCGTCTTTTTCCCTCTCCCCTGGCTTGTCCATCCGTCTTTCCTCCTTCTCCATCTTCCACCACCAACCCCATCACGCTTTGTCGCCAGCGTCGCGCTTCATCAACAAGCCCCTTGCTCCACAATTGTGTCGCCGTCTCTCGTTTCTTCTCCTTGCGCCGCTCGCTTGATTCATCTCTCAGCAATTACTCCGTACTCGACAATACTCTTCTCTTCGCCGCGCAGCTGCCACCCCAGCTCGCATCGACCGACACACGCGTCTCCGTATTCCGCTCCACATAAACGATTTTCCTCCCGTCACCACCTCATAACCACGACCTGCTTGGGCTTGTTCATCAACCCTCAACGATAATCACAACAAATACTATCTTCTCCCATCAAGTCCCGCGACTCCCGGTCGGAGTCAACCCATGTCCAGCGTGGCTACACGACTAGAGTCCCGGAAGTCGCTGCTCGGCACCGACACGGGCTATGGCTATGGAGGACACAGCTATAATCAGT
This sequence comes from Dactylonectria estremocensis, assembly GCA_020744375.1. Taxonomy (NCBI): domain Eukaryota; kingdom Fungi; phylum Ascomycota; class Sordariomycetes; order Hypocreales; family Nectriaceae; genus Dactylonectria; species Dactylonectria estremocensis. The sequence continues at coordinate 2,522,615 of JAGMUU010000004.1, forward strand.
CCTACGGGGACGGAGACCTATCGCCAACATACGACCAGCCTCCGGTTCCTCAGCCTTCCTATCCCGACAACTCGACAGAACCGTCCTACAACCAAGGCTACGCCTATCGGGAAGGTCTCCAAAACTCTGTTCCGGCTCCGAGCACTCATCGTGACAGCCTTGGCTTCATCAAGAGCAAGTGGCCCGCCGGGTTCATGACTGTTTCGGTCCTCCAGGCCATTCTCTGCATCTGCTTCGAAGCGTACGTGCCCCTGCACCACTTTGATTCCCACGAACACCACGCTGACTTCTATCAGATACATCTTTGCCAAGTTCCAGACCGGCCTAGGCGATGACAGCAGCATGCCCGAAGTTCAGTCCCAGGTCAAAACCATCCCTACCTTCCTGACCCTTTTCATTTTTGGCTTCCTTTATACATTGATCATTGTCTGGGACGCTCTGCGCCAGAAAAACACAATTCAAGTCATTGGAGTCTGCTTTTCCAACCTGGCTCTCATGGTCTACACCACCATCCAGGTCGATCAAATTCGAGAAGCCATCCGAGTACTAAAAAACAACAATGCCATCGCCCCCAGCACCACCGACGTGGAACTCTGGGCCGACGTTAAGCCCTATCTCATCGCCATTCCCTGCGTCATTGCCCTTGCCACCGTGGGCATGGCCTTCCTCTCCTGGAAAATCTATCAGGAATATGCCTGGGACATTCTCAAGACCATTGGTGCCGACTATCGCATGAAGAAGCGATTCCTCCACTATCAGGTAGGCTCCATTCCCGGGTGTTAGAGTTGTGGCAGATATCTAACGAACTGTAGATTTACATTGCCCTGCTGAAGTTTGATTTCTTCTTCTTCCTGGGATTTATTGTTCAGTTCGTCGTCGTCGTTGCCAAGACAAATGATCCTGAGTTTGCCTTGACAATCGTCACCATCCCCATCACTATCGCGATTCTCGGAGCTGCAGCCTTCTTCACGCGCAGGGAAAACAAGCCCGGCATGATTATCGTCATGATTCTCTACCTCGGTGCTCTCACTTACTTCGTCTTCAAGCTGGTTCGAATCTACCAGTTCAGAGAAACCTACGAGGCCGTCCGCAAGTCACTCACAGCCTTCGCCGTCATCACTATCCTTCTCATTGTCCTTACTATCACCAACGCCATTATTTGTATGGGCAACTTTAACAAAGGCCTCAAACCCCACCTACAGTCCAAGCCCAAGGATATTGAGAAGCCTGCCCTCACCTCCATGGCCCTACAGGATGTCAAGCCCACGATGCCCAGTCGCATGACCATCGACTGAAGTGTCAGACACAATCGCGGTTGCCGAGATACCCTCAAGTCTCAGGCACTATTATTGTATAAAGAAACGAATTTACGAAAGGAAAAAAAGATTTCCCCTTCAGAGCAACCGGTCAGACAGGGCAGGCTCAGGATCGGACCGTGATTACACAAGAGAAGCGTGTGCAGAAGGCAAACCAACGATATCCCCACTGACGTGGACAATTTTCTTTTACTATTTGATTTCATGTGTACTTTGTGTGAAATTTGCCACATACCAGGCGTTTACAGAATCCATCATTCCTTGAATGATCGATGCCTAGGAGTTCTTTTGTTTCAGGGCCTTTTACCGGGATCGGTGGTTGGATAGCTAGCTGCTCCCTCTAATCGAGAGGAACTATTCCTCGTTATGGAAGTTTGGGTGTTGGAAGCGATGGGGCGGCCCCGGTAGAAAGTCCTGGTCTGACATTTGTTAGTTTAGATAGTTGAATGACGAATACATGAAACTTCATATTCTAGATCACATGGTGCAGGAAATGTACCTGCTTGGTTGGAGCAGGGAGAGAGAATGGGGTTGGATGACGATGGATTGTACTAGATCCCTAAACTAACCCCATGTTGAGAAAAGCAGTTTGTCCTGTACCCCACAACATAGATACCAAGTGGTGAGGCCCAATATGATAGTAAACCAGACACCCGCAATCTACTGTCCGCCCCAAGGAAGGAAGAAAAACACCAACCAAACAATGCTTACGCCGCATGATCCACATAGCCAATAATGAACGCCATGTCCGAATGTCACAAATACAAAAGCGGCTCAAGAAAGCAGAGTTAGGGTAAGAAAGGTGACATGGGCCAGGCTCCAAGGCTAAAATTTGATCTTGATAGCATCCTTGAGGTGGCCCTCGGTCGGACAGTAGGGGCACTTGTATCGAGCGGCCTTGGCAATGTTTTGGAGGGACTCGCGACAGATGACGTGACCACAGGACAGCATCATGGCCGGGTTGTCCTGGGTCGTCTGCTCCTTGCTGACAGGGCAGACGAAAATGGGATGATAAATCATAGACTCTGGTAGCGGGGTCTCGAAGGCAAGCTCGTTCTCAGTGGTCCATTCCGTCTTTTTCTCCCGCATGTAGGTTGTGTATTTGATGAGACGGGGCAGGGCAATGGAGCCCGCAGTCACGGCCATGTAGAGCGGTGACTCGGCGGAGAGTCCAAGCAGGGAGCAAAACTCGCGAGTAAACGACATGGCGACGTCCTCGAAGGCCGAGTCAATCTCAAAGATGTGGCGGTAGGGCGAGGTGGCGAGGTTGGGGGAGTATACCATGGCGGCACATAGCTGCTGGATCTCGCGGAGGTGGCGGGCCTGGAAGCGGGCAAAGTTAGCGCGGGCGTAGGCGAGGGCGCCGAGCTGGCCGTTGCGGTTGTCGTCGGGGAGTCCATTGACACTGAAACCCTTGAAGAGCCAGACGAACTGGAGCTTGCTAAGCTCGAACTCGAGGGTGCTTCCCTTTGCATCGAGCTGGGCGCTGTTGAGGCGAGCCCACTCGATGGCAGTCACGAGGTTGCGGTCCTTGAGCTGGGAGAGGATGCTGTACATCTCGGAGAACTTGTGCTGCAAATCCTCCGAGTGAAGGCCATGCATATCGGCATCTATATCCTCATCCTGCTGCTCGTCCTCGTCCTCGTCCTCGTCCATGTCATCATCGCCGTCCTCGTCGGTATGCGACCGGGTGTGAGGCTCGCGGGGTGGAGGGTGCTCGTGGGCTTCGTGAAGAAACGTCGAGGCGACGGAAAACTGGCCCTCTCGAAGTAGATGCATGGCGATGGCGCGGTTTATGAGAGCTGGGTGGTCGGCCATGGCGTCCGTCTCCATTGGCAGTTCTCGGTGGGGGATGGCCTGGCTTGGGTCAGCAACGGTTATCGAAGGGAATCATGGGCGGCGAACCTTATCGAGGGCCTTTCCAAAGCCCTTTTGCGCCTTTGTAACCTCTTTGAGGTCTTGTGTGATGGCTTCGAAGCGGGCCTTGACCGGGTTCTGTAGGGTGGTCATGGCCAAGCCGATTCGATGGGCATCGGGTTCTGGGAGGAGAGTCAGTTGGATGAGTTGGACGATGGACGACGGACGAGAAGCCTGACCTGCTGCAACTTGTTCCCGAGCCGCAGTCAGCAACTCGATGATCTGGTCCACATCATCAATGGCCGAGGTCAAGTTTGATTTCCTCATGCGAGCCAGCTCAGCCATGAGAGGCCCAAACGGGGAGACATGGTCGTCGGTTCCAGCCATGATGTTAGGTTGGTATGGCTAAGCTGTGTCGGCCAACCGAGCTCCTTGGCAGGCGTGTTCGGGGGGCAGAGTTTGATCTCAGCGTCGATTTGTGTGTGGCAGCTCTGCCGGTTGCATTTGAGCTCAGAGGAAGGTGGTTGTGGTGGTGAAATGGCTCGTGGTTGAGGTCGCCTGAGGTCCCCAGTGACCAGCCATGATACTGCAGCTAGCGCTGGGGCGTTGGTATCGATAACGATGGCGGATGGAAGTATGCTTTTAAGCGGGATGTTCCGTTCTGATGTCTCGTTGATGAACCAACAGCCAAGGTAGAAAAGACAAGGTAGAAAAGACACAAGGAACACAGGGAATCACTCTAATAGACCATACAGCCACGGGTTTATTTGTGTTGTTCTTGTTCAACCTCTATGCATTCCCATCTCGCCCTCTTAAGACAATACATGATAGTGTCCACCCCCGGAAAGAACTTGTGCCTACAACGCCAAAGCACAGTGGGGAGCCCGGGAATTGGTGCCCCGCAGCCAGCCAGCCAGATGCCTGTTTAGGCCTTATTTTGGCCTGTTTTGGTGGATGACGCTGCGCCTTTGTGCAAGCTATTGCATCACATGCGGGTTCGGGCTCTGGAAACTGCAAACTGCGCCAGTGCTGTCCAGACCCACGAGTCTCCTCAACGCCAACCTTTGCATCATCAGCTCTCAGATTCGATATTCCCCGGCCCTCAACGGCGTGATGATGTAGCTCGAGCCCGACTCGACAAGCTTCAGGGGTCGACGACGCCATGGCCTTTCTATTTCCCCCGCCGCCTGATTCACGAGCCCACAAACAGGACGACGATTTCCTCGCTGCCGCCGCGAGGGTTCAAGCTCAGCGCAGCACGCGAGCAAACCCTCAAGAGGGTGCTCCAACTCCCATGCAAGGCGACTTTCAGATCTCGACCCAGGTTCAGGATGGGGGAGGCCTCGAGGCTGTGCCGTCGCTCCAACAGCTGCCGACGGTGCAGCGGAAGCATCTTGTCTTTGCCGACCCGATCGCATTCCGGTGAGTAGGCTCTATGCTGTTTGCTGCCTTTTTTTTTCATCCTTTAATAACAATTTCTTCTGCAGATACCTAGAAGACGACAGCTGTGTGACAGTGGTTGAGCGTCGCGCCTTGCTCTGCGGATACGAATCCTACCTCGTCGAACAATGGGCCTGCTCACGGCAGTCCCCAACCCTTGTCATCACCACATATACAGGCGATCAGAAACACTCCATCATCGTCAGTGTTTTATCCGTACCGGCAGACGAGACTCTATGGCCTGTAAAACTGCGTGTGTACTTCAAAGCCATCCAGAAATTCCATGCGAGGCCTAAGGAGACATCCTTTGGAGCTCTCATGGTTACCAACCTCAGCAGTTTCCCTTCCGCTCTCACCGTCATTCTCGTTCCAGAAGGAGATATCCGAAAATACCGACAAACGTTCATCGTCAATGAAGATCTCAAACGGCTCGGGTGCTCGGGCCGGTCAGGTCTGACGCTCAATGAGCCGGCTGAGACAACACGAGCCAAGTTCCAACAACTGTACAAAACCAGCGATCGGGTTCCATTGTCCCAGGCCGTCATAGAACTGATCAAGCTGTGTCAAGTTGCTTTGTACATGTTTGAGAAGCTCGATCATGAGTACATCGACGGTTTACTCTGTGACATGACTGAGACTGCAATCAACAATTGGTGGACCGAGGTTGGAGCTGAACACTACAACTTTGAGCCTACGGACGGTATCTTGGGGCCCTCGACCGTCTCTGCGCTCCTCGGCATGTTAATGGGAGCAAGAAACCGTCTCCACTGGTATGGAGTGCAGGTCTCAAAAGACGTCTTCGATGTTGATAGCACCAAACGCGGCGTCGGCCACTTTCAAAAGGCGCAAAAACTTGAAAAGACCCGACGATTAGATCGTCAGACACTTCTCAAGCTATACAGTGCATCTGCCAAAGCAGCTGCGGGAGAAGGTTGGGGTGTGCAACGAGCAGTCAAGTCTACCGTTACTGAAATCGGAGGCAAGAGGGGTGAGCTCGTCATGGGTATGGTCTCTGGAAAGGACAAGGGTGGGCTTGCGGACATTGAAACCTTGGATATCAACAGGTTTATCGGCCTGGTGTACGGCGAGAGGCCGAAATGGCTCTGGCATGGCAAACCAAGAAGAACCCCCGCCGAGTTACCCAGCCGCACTCCAGAACTGAGTACTGCAATGGTTTGGAAAGAAAACCCGGCTCTTGCAATCTCCAAGCGACCCAATCCACCATCAGTAGAGGAGGAACCAGAGGTCAAGCGAGTCGACGAGTCTCCGGCCATTTATTCGGCCTATCCTCCTGGCTCGGCGGTTAGTATCAGCAGGAATCCAAACAACAAGGATGCGCTGCCGAAGACGGTGTTCAAGAGCGTCACAGGCAAGATGAGCGATGCCCGTTCTGGGCTTGGACGCATCAAAGATGCTGTTGGGGGAGGCTTGCGAGGCCATAATGCTCGACCATCTGTCTCCACCAGAGAGGACTTTCCAGATATTGTCATACCTGTTGGACCGGGTGGCGCCACGCAGAACCCAGCCATTTTGAGCTCACCGCCCATGACGGGTATGAACAGAGCTTTTACTTGGAAGAACAAGCCAGAAGAATATCTTGCTGCCATGAGAAGAGGCGACACCGATGCCATCTCTGGTCTCCCGCACACATCGCATTTTGCGTCAACTTCGACTGTCGATTTCAAATCAACCAGTGCGCCTGTTTACGAGTCTCAAAAGCGATTTGAGCAGGAAGGAGATTTTGTAGATTTCGCCGCTGAAGTGCGCAAGGATGTCCTTTCCAAGGCACCATCTGCTGCGGGATCACTTGTTGATGAAGTGGATCTCCAAGGCCCGATACTGGAGGCGGAGGTCAAGGCTAGGCCCATACAGTTGGGACTCTCAAGGAGACACAGCGTCCACCTTGCCGGGTACGCAAGGAAGCGTGCTCCAAATGAGAATCGCTGGCCGCGGCGGATGTCGTTTGGTGATGCTGAGGAGGCAGTCTTAACTTGGAAGCCGATCATAGACATCACCGACCCAACTAGCGACCTGGCGAGTCTTGAGGCATATGCTGAAATTGCCCGGTCTTTCAACGAACATATCGACGGCGTCAAAACCGACATCGAACCCTGGGTCTCGGAGAAGCTCAAGGTTGTGGAGCTCCTTGATGAGCGCTACGGCCGAGATAAGGAAGAGCTTCAAGCTCTGTACGAGCAACTCAACGAGGCATGCCAACGCCTCCGAGTAAGTGCGGATGAGGTGCTTTCGGAGGAGCGAGCCCATCTTACTGAGGGCCTCAAGGAGGTCGAGGTCCTCATAGCCAAGCTCGATTACGAAATCAATGCCCTTCTCCAAAAGGTCATTGATGTCGAGGATGGTATTATCACATTCGAGAGACAAGTCGAAGATATGGAGCAGAGAGCTGATTCGCTCAAAGTTCAGCTCGAGACGGAGGGTTGGCTTCATTGGGCGTTCAGGAGCTTGACGGGCATTGGGACAGGGCCCGATATTACACGCTCGATACCCTAGTTCATCTACATGATGCCATCTAGCACTGTTGGGGGTTATTGATTTGGAGTTTGTTCAAGCTAGCGTCCTTTTTTTTCGATCAATCGACATAGGAGTAGCGTAGCAGCAGTATAGAATACCATGGACGGCGTTATTTGCGTGGCGTGGACACGTCTAGTAGAGGAGGTGTGTTTTATCGTGACGGTCATGCCGCGGATCCGTATACAACTAGTTTTACAGCCCGTCTTAATAACCCATCTTCCAACCCATATGCCCTTCCAGGTCCTGTTGCTGAAAGCGCACGATGTCCCAAACCCAAGCACCAGATATTCGTACAAGGCTTCTTCCACTGGCCAACTCCTTCCGTTCTATGATCGTGTATTCATCTCTTTAGCGGTTCTCTTAGAACATGCTGCCGCCGCCGCTCTGGGCACCAGCGCCCAGGGCCTGGCCCTGCTGCTGCATGATCTCGCTGACCTTCATTGACGTGTCGAGGAACTTAGCGGTGCATCGGTCCAGGCAGACAGACTCGCCCTTGTTGAGCTCGCCCTCGCGGTAGTCGGTGGGGATGCACTTGGCCTGGCACGCCTTTTGTAGGCTGTTTCAATCCATGTGTTAGCCCTCTACTATCCAGTTTCCCACATCGTAGCGAAGTTATTCCAAGTCGTCCAATGTCTACCGACGACACGCATCCTTAGGGACCAAGCTCTTACCGGTTGTAGGTGTCGGCCATCATGCGCATCTCTCCCTCGACGGCAGCAATCTTTTGCTCCGAGGTAGGCTGAGGGCGACCCATTCCGAGGAAAGACATATTGGCGGTTTGGAGGGGTTAAGGTTTCGTTGTAAGCGGACGGCGTGAATGTTCGTTTTTAGACGGTGGAGGAGTTTCACGGGTTGAAGCTGGCGGGACTTTGACTTGCGCTTGGTCGATGATGCTGGGAGGTAAAATTTCCCCTTATCGATCAGAGTTGATTACGTGAGACGATCTTATCGCAGGCAGCCTACCCTACACGCTCGGGCTGACCACTTTATTTCTGAACTGAACTCTGTTGGGACCGAATATGAATGACAGTTCTTATAGATTTACTCCTAAATATGACTAGAATGCATCTACAGATAAATTTGATAGTGAGGCTGTTTCTGTGGTGCTCCAATCGCTCCAAATCCCTATTGAAAGTTTCCAATAGTTGAACCCAGCATTTAGTCTTTGTTACCCTAGGGTGGGTAAAACAGTGTCGTTTGAAGTGTGTGTTTTGAACGCCATGGATTCTATTTCTGTTCCGCTGAACATTTGGACTACACATTAAGCAACTTAAATAGTTAAGAGATGCCAGTTTCACTGAAACTTGCTTTCATCAAAGCCTATGATGAGCGACCATAGCGAAGCGAAGTATTCAAATGTTGAACCTCTTCTAGTAAAGACTGGAAACAAGTAGTCCGATACAAACATAGCATTGGCTCAAAAGATAACTCCTCCTCCTTGACAAGTCTAGTTTCTGAAAGTGACCGTCTTTGACCTCACCCATTCGCTCAAGCCAGCCGATGCATTGAATCGACCATACCCACTCGACTTGGCTCCTCCATGAGGAAGGGAGCTCTCATCATGAACGGTCATATTGTTGATGTGCACTGCGCCAGTCTCAATCTCGCGAGCAATTCGCAGACCTCTCCTCAGATCCGAGGTGAAAACCGCCGACGACAAGCCGTATTCGGTGTCGTTGGCGAGCCGAATAGCTTCCTCCTCTGTCTCAATCTCCAGGATGGAGACGGTCGGGCCAAATGACTCCTTCTTGTAGAGATCCATCTTTGTTGTGACATTGCTGAGGATGATTGGTCGCAGCCGAGTTGCAGTGGCCTCCTGGAGATCCAAATCTCCGTGAACAATAGAAGCGCCGTTTGAGATCGCATCCTTAACGAGTGCCTTGTTCTTGTCTGCAGCTACCGCGCTGATAAGCACCGGTGCGTCATTCTCAGCTGAGAAAATTTTCGCAACAGCAGCAGCTAGTCGTTTCTCAAACTCTGGCCGGACGGCTTTGTGCACTAATATTTTCTCGGTGGACATGCAAATCTGACCAGAGTTAAGGAATGATCCCAAAGCACACTGCTCTGCAGCCAAATCGAGATCGGCATCTTCCCATACAATTGCAGGAGCCTTGCCACCCAACTCAAGAACAATGGGTTTCAAATGGTCTCCAGCAAGCCTTGCAATGATTCGTCCGACGGCAGTACTGCCCGTGAAGTTGATCTTCCTGACATGTGGACTTTGTATCAAGGCCGAAGTTACTGACGCGGCTGAAGATCGTTCGTTGAAGAGGACGTTCAAAACACCATCTGGTAGGCCGGCCTCTTGAAACACTGACGCAATGGCTAGCATTGTACGGGGAGACAGCTCGCTGCCCTTAAAGACCACTGTATTGCCAACAGCGATGGGGAAGATGACAGCCCTGGTACCGAGAATGTAGGGGGCGTTCCTTGTTACGAACGTGTCAGCGGGTTGCAAAAAATCAGGAGAAAGGAAACTTACCAAGGAGCGATAGCTAGGACGACACCATAAGGCTCTTGCAAGATAATTGCGCTGGTATCTGAGCTCATAGTAGCCGGAAATGAACCCTCTAAGGTGGCTATCCGCCCAGCAACATCCTTGATATGGTTGATGGAAACATTCAAGTTGAAGTCGGCCCAACCAGGTTCAGCACCTGTCTCATCCTGCATGTATTGACGCAATTCAGGGCGGCGCCTTTCCATAACTTCAGCAGCCTTCAGAAATACATCGCGTCGTTTCTCTGGGGGAGTCTTTCGCCATGACTTGAGAGCCTCTGCGGCGGCCTCGATTGCGGCGTTGGCATCGTCAACAGAGGCAGTGTAGCACCGGTGAACGACTTTGCCTGTGGCAGGGGAGACGACATCAAATGCCTGGCTGGAGTGATAGTCGGAGCCCTTAATCAGGAAGGGGATTGTGTGGATAGACTCATTGGGGGTGGGTGTTTCGGCCGGCATGATGGCGGTGGAGGTGATGTGCTATGCAAGAACAGCCATTTTACGGACGCTCTTCCCAGGCGATCCCTTTGCTCTTAAAGAAACCCGGATGTTCGTCGAACGATAACGTATATCCGAGGTGAAGAGGCTATGTCAAACCCCGCATGTTTGAAGGGTGGACATGGACCGGGTTGTGGAGGGGATCACCAACTGTAGAGCCCTTCGGGAGCGTATAAGAGCGCCCGCCCACGTTCGGGTGAGGTTCCGGTGGGGGGGTGGGAGGGGGGGGAAGCCCACCTCAGAATGAACAGACTCCAAAGAAAACTCCAAGGCTGCACAGAGTCACACCAATTGACCTTGAGCGAATCAGCCGTGTGGAGAGCTAAATGAACTATAGAAGATGAAGATGCATGTTGTTGACGTAAAAAAACACGTATGACATAGTCGCAGTGGTGGTTGGTTTGGGCGTATAAATGCTCTAAAGTGTTGTGCATGTGGTTGCCTCGTGGGAGTAACTGTTAAGGTTTCGAAGGGAGGTGTCGGTGTAAGACATAGGAACAACAAGAATTAAAAACAGTCTATCGACCCCAATGAACTGGCCCTGTTGGCTTGGCCTGGTGTAAAGAGATATTTTGCGTTCTGGAGCCTTGCCGTCGCCAATGCACAACAACGGATCCACAACCACAACACCAGTGGGTACAAGACACATCACTGCCGCTTCAATGCATCGGGTTCCAGAAATGGTTGGGGAACCGCTATAGTTCGTATGTGGAAGGACTCTGCCATAATAAGCTCATAGCCCTCTGGGTACCGTCAGGAAGCAACACAGCCAACGCACCTGGGTCTGGGATGGTCCCTGGGTGGGCAAAAACGACCTCTGATTTCTGGGTGGGAGCTTGCACATGGCTTTTTGGAGTATGTGCGGGCTGCAGCACTCTCTTGGTGGGAGGTCGAACGGTGTCGGAATTTGGCATGACGTTGAGTGGATAGCTCAACTGATGTGTTGATCTGGAGTAGACGTGTAGACGTGAGACGTCGGGTGGGACGGACAGTGGTGCGATTGTGTTCTGATGAATAGGGGGAGTCCTGATATCTGATTTTCCTCAATCGCGACGCCTGGTCCTGTCTGGAACTACGGAATTTCTCCCTCCAGTTTGGAGAGAAAAGGTAAGGGACCTGGTGACGTTGCAGATATGGCTTGAGATGGTATCGTGGAGGCAAATCGGATGTGGAGAAAATGAGAGCGAGACCGGCACCGTTGAGCCTAGAAGAAGCATGTCTCGTCATGTCTCAGCCGCCTCCATTTTTCTACGTCAGTTGTGGGGAAGCCTTCATCACTGACGGGACATGGCGAATGGTGGTGGAAGGCGGTGACTTTCTTTGGGGGGAAGGTGCGAAACGGTTCGGTACCTTGCCTTAACTTTGCTGGAAACAACCTAGGATCTGGCTCCACACAGAGCAGGATGCATGCTGTGTACATCGCAAGAGTGGGGAGATCTCAATAATGGCCAAGACCTTTGTGTTCTTGGTGTATTTTACCCGTCTCCGTGATATCTATGGAATGTTCTTTCCTCTGATGCTTGTGGGATCATCCTGCGCGTCCTTCCAGGTTCAGTGGTGCTTGCGCTTGTACCTTCCCTGAATGATATTCGAGCGAACCATTCCGTGGAACCTGGAAACGGCGGATCAATTCGACGCCCACGTGACTGCTGTTGACGGCCTACCAGCCAATCACAGGGCACAATCCCCCGCCGCTGGGATCCCTCCTTCCCACGGTTCTCGGTACCCCCGCCCAAGTTGCCGGCCCAGTTTGCGTCTGGTTTTTGCATGGCAAGACCCGACCTGCTACTGTAGGGCGCTAGCCATTAATCGAGCGACGAACGAAGGCGTCTTTTTCCTTGTTGACGTGCGAAAGGCAATCTTCACCTTGCAACAAAAACTACCCTCCGCCCAAGCGCAAAATCCCCGGCGCCGCTTCGCTCATCACCCCTCCGCATTCGGCCCTCGCCAGCGCACCACCTTTTCGCTCTGCAACCACCAACCCAGGCCCCCCCCAACACCGCGATACCGGCCATCCGCCTGCCTCCGTCTGTTTCCGTTGTGTCTCCGTTGTGACCCGTTTTGCCCCCTTGGCGTGTCCAAGTAGCAAGGGCTCCTGCCGCTCGTGCAGCTTGCTGTCCGAGTCGCCGCCTCCGTCTCCGTCGTCCGGCTGCCGGGTGGTGTTGTTGGATGGACGGCTCGAACATTATGGTCATTGGTGGGGCGGCTTCAATGAGCCCGACCAGCCCCGTCAGCTCTCGCCACGGCCACGGGAACGGCAATGGTCACGGCGCAGTCAAGCGCAAGAGGAGCAGCATGACTGGCCTCGAGAGTAGCCCAGGAAGCATCATTGACGATGAGCATGGCGACAACGACAAGAAGCGCCAGCCCGGCGTCAAGAGGGCCTGCAACGAGTGTCGCCAACAAAAGGTGAGTCAACTCTCCCTCCTCCATGACCAGTCTTCTCCCACCCAGGACAACGCGCAGAACACTGACTATTCTTTTCATGGACAATAGCTTCGCTGCGATGTCGTACAGGACCCGTTTCAGAGCTGCTCGCGGTGTAATCGTCTCAAGCTGGAGTGCAAGATCGAGTCCAACTTCAAGCGCGTCGGCAAGCGATCTAAACACGCCGAGATGGAGAAGGAGATTGACCGTTTGCGCCGCAACATCTCCCGTGCCAAGTCACAGGGCTATGTCTTGGAGGACGATGACGATATGAACTCCCCCATCGCTCACAGCAACCCGACATATACCCATTCCCACACCCGAAATCCGTCATTGATGGGCTCTGATGAGGCTGTCTCCTCATTGTTGCATCTCAAGCGCGGCGGAAACTACAATGTACCCCGATACACACACGAGCTGGAGAATGTGCAATTGACCGAAGAAAACGTCACAAACCTTTTTCTCGAATTCTTCAACTTTTACCACCAGTTCTTGCCATTTCTCAGCCCCCAGCAACCGCCCGATCAATATTATCAACAACATCCTCTCCTCTTCTGGTCTATCATTGCTGTTGCCGCCCGTCGGTTTAGCCCACAGAATGTTCCGAATCTTCTCAACAATCTTTCTGGCCCCTTGACACGATTCCTGTGGTCAACGATAGGCGAGGTCCCAAGTAACTACTACGTGGTCAAGGGAATGTGTTTGTTGTGTACATGGCCCTTGCCGACGAGTACGACCTCGTCAGATCCGACACACATTCTGTGTGGCGTCATGATGAAGACCGCAACTGGTATTGGACTTCACCGACCGAATCACATCCAGGATTTCTCCAGGGTTTCAGTTGAGCTGAATAAAGAGCAGCTTAGTGATCGGGTCACGACGTGGGCAGTATGCAACATCGTGGCGCAATCAGTCGGCACCGGGTATGGCCAGCCGGCATCAAGTCTTTATGACTGGACTTTGGCTACGAGGCCAGGGGACGATGGTTCGTTTCAACTTTCCCCAGAACTGGAGGCTAGACTGCAGATTGAACGGTTCTGCGACAAGGTGTCCAAGGAAATGTATAGCAATGCCAGCGATCCGAGAGGAGTTGCCGGTGATGAGCACCGAGCCATGTTGATGCGAGTGTACCGCCGGGACTATGCAGAGCTCCACGCTTTCACCATGTCGCAAGATTTGGGTCCCATCATCAACCTGCACATGAGAGCTGCAGCCCTTCATATGCGCCTAGCTGGCTTCTTCGACTCAAGTAAGACACCGGGGTACATGGATGATCTGATGGGTCTTTGGCGAGCGACTACATGCTTTCTCGACGATGTCCTCGAGGTGGACAAGGTGACGAGCCCTCGTGACAGTTTCGGCGGCACCATTCTTCTCTATGCGACCAACTACATCAACCAAATGATGGTTGCCGCTGGCTTTGCCCTTCTCAAGCTGATGAGATCATTCTTCGCAAAGACAATCGACTTTCACCGCGGTCGCAACCTGTTCCATCAAACCATTCGAGCCATCCGAGCCACAAGCGTCGTTAACAACGACTTGCAATGGCGGTTGGCCGAACTGATGGTACAGATGTGGAACGGTGCCCGGCTTGATAGCAACCAGCAGTCCTTTAACAGCAATGACGACTCCCCGATCCAAATGGACGACAGCCTGCAGCTGAAGGTGCGATGCCGTCACAGTATGAGTCTTGTGTTCGACTCAGTATGGAGATGGAGGGAAGACTATCAGGCTATCGGGCGGGGGAACATCGATGGTAAGTCGGCTGGTATCTGTAATTCATGTGCGCTTCTTTTTCTCGCTCGCCTGTACTGTCCTTTTGGGCGACCTGAAACTGACATGATTGTAAAACCAGCCGCGAAACAACCCACAAACCCGGACTCGGCCAACGAGTCTTCGGCTTCATCGACACACTTGGACACCACGTTGATGCCGGCAAATGTTCTCCCCACGTCCAACATGCTCACCACCAACGGCGCCTTGACACCGAGTGCGACTGGTCTCTCGGTTCCATCCTCAGCGCCGAATAGTATGATTGGGGGCATCAACTACGGTGAGACGAACTACGATTTCTTCGACCCACAACACTGGATGTTGGACGGCCTTCTTGACTTTAACTATTCCTTTGTACCGCCCCTTGAAGGCGCATAGCACGTACGTGCTATTGTAGATCGGACTGTTCAGCTGGACTCTGCGAGCAGCACGGCCAGCAAGTACAGGACGATATTTTGACACAACTTCCCACGGTTAGCGGTTGATCAAGTTTTCCTAGGCGACAATTTTCGCCACGTGGAAATGCTGGAGTACAATGCGGTTTTGTACTCGACGGAAGCAGCGCAAAACGAATCGCATTTTGATAGAGCTAAAGCGCTCGTTTTTGACTTCGTATTTCCCCCCCGGAGGTACCTTGAACTCGAGATTGCTCATCGAGGCACCTCCACCCCTTGTTAAACCTTTACTGGTAGGGTCTTGGGGACATTTCTTGGCTGACAGATCAGCGTGGATTGCTGGAATGGTTCGGTAGGCGGAAAGGGTTCTCAGACTTGTATGCAGCATGATGGAATGCGAAAATGTTTAATCACATACCCCCTCCTAAAACTTGAGGTAGACCTCCGCTCATGGGTTCATGTCTTGTTTCTTCACCGTTGGTTGTAGCCGTGCGGAGAGTCGCAAATGAGAAGGCGGAGCTATCCATGGCTTCCGGGAACATCATTGCGAGAAAAGGACGGTAGGAGAGGAGTGAGTACAACCTAGTGTTGGCAATGGCTTCTGGCATCGACATTACCTTTGCTTAGATGAGGTCATGGCCAACGCACACCGTGACCAACATGCTGTGGTTGCTGTTGTATTGGGTTGGGACCACATGCTATGGGATCGTTTCAAGACCACAGCCATCTGTGAGATTGCGATGTTTCGAACAACGTATTATGCCGAGTCTAAGGTTGCCTCTTTTCATATGGTGCGAATGCGACTGGCTGGTTCCTGAGGCTATGCCCTCAGTAGGCAGTCGAGATGTTGGATCATTCGCCGTTGCAGACTTAGTTCGCAGCAGAAGGTCATTAGGAGCATGGTAAGCCACAGTGGCAGTGTGGAATATGGAGCACAGTAGTTGAATAAGGAGTGTGTTGGTTGTTGGTTGGATGTCATGGCCCCACGGATGCAAGGAACGGGCATTGAGCGACAGCCGTTGCCTTTCTTTGCGGCAGATGGGCGAGAATGCTGTTCTGGAAGTGTTAGAGCCAACAGCAATTTGGCATGATGAGAGGGACCGAGTTTCATGTAGATTGGTGGGTGGGCGTAACACAGCCACGGCGTGACTGATTGAGGTGCAATGAGGCAATGCTGGAGAGGCGTGATGGACGAGTTTCTTTCATTGACGGGAGGATGATGGCGCTGCGGGAGGATCCAGCCCTTGTTGCATGAGTCAACAAGTCAATGAGTCAATGAGCCAATGAGTCCACGAGTCAATGAGTCCACGAGTCAATGAGACAACAAGACAATATGAAAATAAGACAATGAGCTGTTGGGGGCGTTGAAGTTGGAGCGCTGAAGTCAACGGCGAGGGCCGTGCCGAGGTCACTCAGCTGTGACCTGTAAAAAGTGTGTGGACTGAGAAGGCGGACACAACGGGAGGCCAGTAAACTCTACCAACACTCCCGTCTCCCGCCTCCCGCCTCGCATCGGCAGTTTGCTACAGATACAACAGATTAAACGCCGCCTACAGCGCATTTTCATCGACGTTGGTTGCCATCAGGGCCGCTGTAGTGGCCGCATGCGGTGGTATCACCCTACTAGGTCGGCTATTGCGACCCAAGACCCGGCCCGGCCGCGCCAACGGTCCCGCGGAGCGTCAAAGACAAACCAGAGCCTCACGTTAAGCGCCTTGAACGGACGAGGTGGAAGACATCACCACAGTTCAAAATTGCCCAAGGCTGAGTAAGGCTGCGTGAACGAGGCTGGATAAGGCACTTCTCTCGAACGCCTCGGGCTGTGTGGAGGGACTGCTCGGACGCGGCGTCGTGGTCGCTTCCGCAGCAGCCTGGTCTCCAAAAGAACTTTTCGATATGGAGACCGACTAATTAGAGGCAAGTGCCTATGGATGGCACTGGCCCGCGCCCTCCATGACTGACAGCGTCGGAGGTAAAGAAAGCTACACGAAATCCGGAGCAAAGTGGGATGAACTTGCCTTTTCCTACTTGGGGCTCCTTCCTTCTTGACAGGTCCTCTCAAGGCCGCATTGGCAAGTGGCAGATGGCAGTTGGCAAGGCAGTTGGCAGGTGGCACCTACTTGGGGTGGTGCTAAGCTCAAAAGAAGGCCAACAAGGAGGAACCAACAAACTCAACACGCGCACTCACCACTCACCACTCACAGTCACCACCCACACGCCCCCCTTCAGAGATGTGAAACCCGCGCCCTAGATCTAAACCAGGATACGCCCTCCAATCCATTCGGCGGTGGAACAGCAACACTCGGTTCGCCGTTGCGCCATCTTGGGCCAAGTGCCGAGAGGATTCGAGAAACCCGCAAACCCGCTTTGGGATCTCTCTGAGGTGATGTGCCAACCAGGTGGCGGCAGTGGGAACAATACGAGCCAGTGCCTTTACTCCAGGTGCGCCTCCAGGGTTTCTGGTGACTTCATTGTCTCCATCGTCTCCATTGTCCCCAGTGCCGATGACTCGAAGGGCAGTGCTTCACGTCCTGTCCAGGACGATCCTTGCGTACGCCAGGGGAAACCCAGCTGCGGTGCTGTTTGGATCTTGTACAGAGGTCTTTACATGTACAGCGCATTGCCTCGCATCAGGAAGGCACTGCGATCCGCCCCGAGGAGCTGAGGGTTCGCCACACACGCCGAGCACGAGAAACAGGCAACAGGACAATACCTACATGCGATACTCGACTACACTCTATGAATAGACTCTTCGTGAACTTCGAAAGGGTTAGAGTGCCGTCAAAATGACCCCATAATACACACGAGAGTGCAACCGCTCCCAGATAGTTGGTCGACTTTCTAAGAATGGGATGGCTGCAAACACTGCCAATAGGTTCTTGGCCATGATGAGGGATTCCCCGCCATCACCCGCACGAACCAAGTATCGGTGAGAGAAGTGAATGGACGGCGATGGGACGCAATGAGAAGGATGGATGGATGGCCTCCCTCCTACACACCCTCCAACTCCCCAACGTTCACCAGCCGCGACGAATGATGAGCATCAAAATCCGAGAGAGGCTTGCAGACAATGTGCCTTGGTGGATGAGAGCGCCAAACCAAAACTCAAATACGCGCGTAGGACCAGCAGAGTAAGAGCCCGCCGTTTTGCACACACGCACTGGCTGGCGCATTCGTTCACGGGGTAAATGTGGTGTGTCCACCCACCCATGAGTAGCCATCAATCGGCAGATCCGAAGTCTTGAGCCTACTCGATGTTGAACTCACTGAGCAAGGGGCTCGGAACTATAGACTGAATAGGCAATCCCGAGCAGAGCATGTTGCCGTGGTCATCTGGGGAGCTGTTGAAAAGGGCTTGTCAATAAGACATCACCGTCGCTTTAGTGGCTTCCCTGGACCCTCTATTCTCCAGTATTCATTCCCTGAAAACGCCCCCTTTTTCAGATGAAGGAGGAGGTTCACTGCGTTGGCCAACAAAACCAACAACTTGCCTAACTCGAACCTAGCACCCAGTACCCAGCGCCCAGCACCAGTACCTGGTCACACCAACTTCCCAGAACATGTTTCGCCGAAGGCCCTGTTCACAATGCTAGCCCTTTGGAAGGGGGTGGGGTAGGGTTCAGTGGCGCCGGATGTCCAGTGCTGTCAATCATCAAGAGTCCCTGGTGCCCGGTGGCACTTTGACGGAACCCGGGCAAATGTGCCCAAGCATCAGCCCGCAATACCCGGCCACAAGATTGGCTTCTGATCAAGTGGCCCCTGACTATGATCGACCGATAGATGAACTTGAGGACGCTATTTTGCGGAGGAATCGAGGAGCAAGGCTGAGTCACTCAAGGGTCAGTTCCTGTGGGGGGTGTTTTACTTGGCTAGGGTGGAAAGATAGGACTTGGGGAGGGGGAAGCGACATGGAGCAACGCACAGAAACAAGAGTTACCGGCGTCGCATCTTCCTTGAGCCTCAGCCGCCGGCACTCTGACGCCTTATCGCCGCCTCCCAGTGTTCAATGGCCCGGCAATAGGGCCCACGACGTGTCCCCTTTGGTCATGAACCCACCTCTACACAGCCCATGGGCCATTGCCAGCACAGGGGTGGAAAAAGTGCGTCGCCGGGAAAGGGTTGCTGCCCGCAACATACGAGTGACAGCGTAGGATCGTCGAGCCTGACCCGAGGGTTTGGTACCGCTGACCTTTGCATGAAACCCCGAGGTAGGAGCCTGAAGGCTGTGAGAACGGAGAAGGGTGGAGGCGCTTCAGCCTTCAGGGGGCATATACGAAGTATGCCGTTGGATCATGAGACGTCGAAGCCGCGTCTAAGACTGGGAGCGGTAGACGCGGCCATTTTGCATCTTCCAGGAAGAGCGCGGCGATGGTGATGCATGGCAAGCAGCATGGGTATCGCTTGGGAATAGAAGCAGCCAAAAGTGTGGACGACTGATGCAGCATGGGCGCTTAGAAGCGTCTTAGACCTGTTGGCCTGAGAGGGCGGGCAGCGGGTTGCGCCCAACGCGACCTTAATGGGAAAGTCTCGACGTAACAGCTTCCAGTTTGGGCGAAGAAGCGCCGTCACAGAGCATCGTCCCGTCCCGACAGTTTGAGAGACTGATCGTGAATCATGTATAACAATGAAACCAAGCTGAGGGATTACACAGAGGAATTATGGGACGAGCTGCGCACACACCGGGATGCCGAAGTGGTCGGCCCGCGGGGGAACGAGCGCAAAGCCACACAACCCATCTATAATTCATGTGCAGATGCCATGGAGTAGATACCATGCCATGGGGCAAACGTGCACGGCTATGCTTTAGTCTCGCGATTGAGTGCCGCGTAGGGACGAAAGCGCGGGGCGCGAGGGCCGGTCAACAGGGCGAAGCCCGAGAAGCTGAAACGACCAGCGAGCTAGGCTATGAATTGTCACGTCACAGGGCTGCTGATGGGTTTCTATTTTCCCCTTTGGATGTCAGAAGGATCCGAGGAGATCTGCAGGAACCCCAGATCTAGCAGGTAGGCAGACAGAGGAGGGAGGCGTGTGACGGCAGCATACCCGCAGCAAGTAAGTGCGGCAAGCATGCGGAACATGCTACGTCGTGGACGTTGGTACGATAGATAGCCTATGTACAGGGCTCGGGAGCAACAAACAGCGGGAAGAGAAGTGGTAAGCAGCAGGGTCGGCGTCATCGAAGGATGCGGTACTTGGACTTGGTCGGGTCGATCAGGGGATGCGGAGGAGCGGCCACGGGGTGTGAGTGGATGTGGGCATGCAACAGGCTGGGCGATGGGAATGGCGACACGACCTAGCGAAGTCAAGAGGAATAGAGCAGTATCCTATTGCTAACGAACAACGGAAAACATGCAGAGGCTAGAACGAGGCTGGTCCTTGGGGTGCGAGTGCGATACGATGCTGAAGTCTATCGGCGACCAGGCCGCGCGACCAGGGCTGTGGCTGTGGATATGATGTGCCACTAGCACAACCCATATCCCGGCGTGTTCGCAAGGCGGCCAGAGGACGAGAAAGGGCCTGGTGAGTTCATTGTGGAGTGAGGAGCAAGTAAGAATACATGCAACGTAGTGAGGGACACGGGCTGGTGTACTCGGAATGTATGGAAGGATGAGTTGAATGGACAGATGGACAGATGGATGGAGCTGTCGCTGAGGAGCTGAGGAAGCGAAAGCCAAAGACATGACGACGGGGTGTGTGTGGAGAGGATTCAAACGGTAGGAATAAGGCGGGAAGTGGGTGTGCGGATACTGGATGTGGGTGTGCGCTGGCAGTGGGCAGTGAAAGCTCGCTTACAGCCCTGGCGGTACCCAATGGCAGCCCTCTTCACACATCTAGACGCGCGGGTACCCCTTACTGGATTGGGCATGGCGCGGCAACCGGAGCGTACACCAATTGGCCCGCGGGCAGGGTCGGCGAGGGGCGGGGTTTCTTTCAACACCCGGCCAACCGAAGGCCTGCGTTACGTCCAGGCTAAGCCCGCGCTAAGCCCAAGGCGCACCAGCGAGGGCACATGGGCGGCCCCTGGAGGTTGCGTCACTAGACCAAGGTTGGGCACAGCGGGTCCATCCCTGCCTAGCGCGTCCCGACAGTTCGGTACGCCAAGGCCCGGGGCGGGTCGGCCAGGGTCGGCCACTGCGCCCTGAGTGGCCGGGGCCGGGGCCGCATTTTTCGCCCGGGGTACGTACCGCCCACTGCGGTACAGCACCGCGAGGAGTCCGTGATCCCGCCGACTCCCCCGTTTTCCCACCCAGTGCCCGCAAGCGGCAGAGCGATGGACGGCTCAGCAAAAATGCCAAAACACACACTCAATCCAACGCAGAGCAACTCCAGGACCAGCACGTTTGTAAGCGGCACGCATCTCCCGGTTTGAAGCACCACACACACTTTTCACTCGCGCGCACATTCGGTACACACAGATGCACGCACGGAGACGGCCTCTGACACGGCACAGCCTGCACAGGACAACACGGTACAGTCCATGACATGCCTAGGAGCCGTTCCCACCCACCCTGCTTCTGGTCCATGGTGCTACTCCCCCTCCACCCTTTTGTTTTTCCAAAGGGCCCTTGTCCCATCCAGCGGCGCCATGCTTCTCTTGCAGCGACCTGTAGTTGATCCCTTGCTCGGTTCCTCGTGTGTCTTGCGTCGCTCCTCCCTCAGCTCTCGTTGACTCGTACTCCGTACACAATGTACGGATCAGGGCTGGCTGGCCCGGGCTACTTACTAGCTTTCTCTGCTTCGCTTTGGTCCCATGGCGCCTTGGTGCGGCTCCCCTAAGATTGAATAAGAAAAAGAGTGGGCTGCTCAGCTTTCTTGTTGCGCTGTTCTCGACGAGCAATTGCATGCAAGGCGTGCAAAGCGGCCCCCCCTCCTCCCCCTTCCTACGGTGCTTTGAGAGTTGCATGCCGTCGTGACCCCCCTGCTCTTCACGGCTCGGGTACGGGTTGGCTGTTGGCATAACGGCACATGCTGAAGTTGACGGGACATTCTTCTTTTCTTGATCGGACGGCGGCAGAGCTTCCCGCCGCCTGGTGTTGGGCCTCCTTGTTGCGGCGCGCGAGACGGCGGCCCATGGTGGTTGATGGTTGATAGTGGACGGCAGGCATCGGAAGACGGGAAACGGCTCCCGCAGTACACGCGCGCGACGGGGACGCTATCTGGCTGTCACTCGACGATGATCGCCTTTTGAACTAATAATGACTGGGTACTATACAGTGGCAGACCAAGGGGAGGGGGGGGTTTTCCCACCCCTGGCAACCAACCCGTGGAGATAGGACCATCGCAAGAATCTCTTTCTGGAGTTGGCGGGGCGCCCTAACACAAGTCCAAGCTTTCTCTCTCTGTTGTCTGTTGTCCGCGCCTCGGACCGTTCGAGTGCGTCACAGCACTGTGTCGATGATGATCAGTACTCAACTTTACCCATCAGTGTTTGACCATCTGGTCCATTCGAAAAACAAAACCGAAATAATCCCAGATTTTGCTTGCTTGCTGGCTGTGTGTACCTATCCCGTGGGCTATCTTGGGCCGTGGCCCTATCCTGCCTCGCCCTCAGGCCAGACCCAGGACCCCCTCCCTCCCCTGGCGCGGCCTCGAGATTATCACGGCGTGGGCTCTCGTCTCGCTCTGTTCAAAGGCCTTGGGGTCGTCGCTCCTCTCCACCCACATCCCAGCAAG
This sequence comes from Dactylonectria estremocensis, assembly GCA_020744375.1. Taxonomy (NCBI): domain Eukaryota; kingdom Fungi; phylum Ascomycota; class Sordariomycetes; order Hypocreales; family Nectriaceae; genus Dactylonectria; species Dactylonectria estremocensis. The sequence goes on from JAGMUU010000004.1 coordinate 2,545,023, forward strand.
GTACAGGACGTCACTGGCGCACCCTTTTCAATATTCTTGGTCGCTGCCGATCTCGAGATCGATGGACCAGCGGCTCGCCAGGGAAAAGAGAGTTGCCCGCATTCCTGAGAAGAGAGAGTCTCGCGCGTGATCTTGATGTTGCTTGGACGATGCTTTCCAGGCCCGGCGCAAGACTCATTAATCATGCCTGACGAATTGATCTGATCAGTCGGCATACATCCATCCCACTTTGGCCGAACATGATTAAATCCTGCTCTGCCTGCTGATCCATCCGTCCCTCGTTCGCTGAAGAGCAAACCCCCGGCGCCATTTCTCCACCTTGCCGCGTTCCCCATAGCTGCCCTAATTAAGTGATCATGTCCCCCCCGGCTCGTTTTTTCGGCTTTCTCGTGCCTTGTTGGAGAAGCCAGAAACCCGTCTCCAGTTCAGCCCATGGAGCCCCTACCGTTTCTATGACTCTAGCAATGTCAGATCCTTACTCTACTAATACTACGTAGTACTTCGGGTACTGTTCAGCCCAGACTTAGCCGTGCCGTCCGCAGTAGGAGGGCTTTGAGAGGCTTGTGAATAACCGACGGACCCCGTCTGGCCATCTGTTCCTCTTCTGGGCCGTCTTTTGGGGGCCCCGTTCGGGTCTCTGCTCCTCTGACCTGCTTTTCTTTCTCTGCCCCAAAAGTAAATACCTGCGCCTAGCACCCGGTTTGCCTTCTTTCTCCATCGACCCTTGGCTGCCCATGCTAGCGGCAGAAAAAAAACAGGCCAGGGCCAATGGCGGCAAATGGAAATACCTTCCGGATCGTGGTGGGAAAAAGCCCCCCCCAGTCAACTTACAGAACGCTAGAGCCCTGCAAAATCCATCTTGTTCCCCAAACGCCTCGTTTCTCGAAGGGCCGCCGCCCCCGATCCATCCACGGGTTACAAAAAGCTGAATACTTCGTGGAAATGGAAAGGGATTTCGTGGCAATTGATTGAATATTTGTATTTACACATTTGCTGTCTGCGAGTAATGGATATGGATGCTGCGGAGAGTCCGCCTTAGGCAGAGACTTGATGCCTCAGTATGAAGGGCTCGCGGCAGGAACACAAGGCCATCACCAGGCATGACGAACAGCCTGGCATCGGCTCTTTCCCTTCCCATTTCAACTTCCCTTGTCGAAAGAAACCCGTATCCAAATCCTCCTCCATGTCCTCATCTCCATCCTCATCCTCGTTCCCATAACTCATCTTTTTCTACCAATTCCGCAATCCCTCACACGCCTCGCCTCTTGTCTTCTTCACACGCCCTTACCCGTCCCATATTATCCCACGCCTCTCCCGTTCCCACGCCTCTCCACGTTCTCAAATCCCACGCCCAACACACGCCCATCTTCAAGCCGCCACCCCCTCCTCCTCGTCTTCCTCCTCCATCCCAGTCTCTCACTCACTCTCTACTCTCTACTATGTACTCCTCCCCACTGGCATGCACGCCCTCTACCTGTGCTAGTCTTGCCCTTCCCAGCCCATCTCAGCGTCCGCAACCAGAACTTGGGCGGCTATCTTCATGCACGACAGTTCTCAAAGTACCTGGGCCTGGTCTTTGCTTGCCCATGCTACAATCCGTGGCACTGCACTGACGCCTCCCAGGACCATGGGGCTGCTCATGTTCCTCCTCCTCTGCCTCCTCCATCTCCTCTGCCACCTCCTCCGCCTTCTACTGATCGTAGTACTCCTCCACCTCTTCCTCTCTATGTACCACCCCCCGGCCTTATTCCTCTCTCTCTCTCTCTTACTGGCCCCCCTCCCCCTGCTACGGAACTTGACCAGGGGGCCACACTCTCTCTTCCTCGACCCCTGTGAGTTTGCTAATATCCTTCCTCTCCAGAAAGGTTCGGGTACTTCCCTCGGCCGCGCTCGCTGTTGTCGACTTCCCTGTGACCTTGCTCTGCTGCCCGGTCTATCTCCACTAATTACTTCTCACCTCCAACTGCCATTTATACAAAGAGGCCAGGCCATCTGCGTCCGTCTGCATCCCCCGCAAGGCTCTCTTCCTCAACTCGTCCTCTCCTCCTACCTAGGCCTTGGATAACGAACACCCTTGGGTCTTCAAACACGGTCGCGGCCCAGAAAAGGCTGACTCTTCCCTCATACTCCATCTTCTATCTGCCTCGCCAACTTTTGCTTCCTATCTTCCAACTTCCAACCGTCAAGTATTTGGTCTTTAAATGCGCCGGGCCGAGACACCATCTACCACTCGTCGCTACCACCTCAACGACTACCAAACACTTCCTACCAAGCCATTGTATCTTGCTACTGCACACCAATATCATCCACCGCATACTCGGACCTCACCAGTCCTCGATCCTGCCCCAGATTCCACATGACAATGGTTGAGCAGCGCTTTCTTAGTCTAGCCCAACCGGAAGACCTGTCGGGAATCTCCAACCTGTCCGACGGAGGACCTACGACCGCCGGAGCACCACCAGCTTCTGCTTACCCAGATCTGAATCAATACGGAGCAGTGAGTAATCTTCAAAAAGGACGACCAAGCCGCCTCTCCTACGTCTCCTGCGTCTCCTTAATCTCTTGTGGCAGTAGCAACGGCTTTACTCACACGCAACCCGCAGGTCTCCTCTTCTCCTTTCAGCCTCACCGGCCAGTGCGATCCAAATCTCTTGACTCCTATCTCTGTTGCCGGCTCTCCTCCTCTGCACCAAGCTCGCAAGCTGGTACCCCAGTCCCAGTACCCCGCGCCCCCCAGCACACCCGCAGCGCAGCAGCCTACTCCTCCAGGGAGTACTAAGATGTATCAACAGTCTGGTTGGCCGTCATTCGACATGAACGGCGAGTCTAGCCAGACCAGCTCGCCCATGGCTCACCAAGCACCCGTGGCTCCAGAGTACATGGACGCCGCCTACCTCTCAGACGAACGCCGGACTCCCGCGCCTCACACCAACTACCTTGGGGCCTTTGGAGTCTCGCACCCGCCAGAGACGAGCCAGATAGAGCCTCCCTACTACATGCAGATGGGACATCCGGTTGATCCGCAACACCACCAGCTAATGCTCCGAGACGACCACCACATGCAGATGAGTGTACATCACCGGGACATGCATGGCGCGCCCCTCTTGAACGACCCTCACCCATCTCAGTTTCGTCCAGCTCGACGACCCAGCCCTGAAGAACTCGCAGCACAAGCTGTCATCGACGGGCAGCGTTCTGGCAACGGCTCCCCTCGTAGGCGTCCTGTTTCGGCAGCCTCGGGACGAGTCAAGAAGCGATCAGCCAAGCCTCGAGGCCAGACTAGAAACCCGATTCTAGATGACCCCCTCGAGGAACACAAGAACTGCTTTGGACAGGAAGTCCCACCCACCCTGAAAAGCACCTGCCCCGACGAGGAGCGCTGCATCTTCGAGTCGCGCTGGAAACACCGCCACCAGAAGGGCCAAGACATGTGGGAGAGCATCCAGAACGACTTCAAGAACGAGTTCAACAAGTGTCCAGGAAAGGAGATGCTACAGATGAAGTTCAAGCGTGGTCGCGCCAAGTACCTTGAATGGATCCCCAAAGATGTAAGTCAACCCTCCCCCCTCTCTTGAGTACTACCCCGAGACAGAATGGTTTTGCTAATCAAAATTGTCCCCTTTAGGAAGATCTAGTTCGCGAAGCCTGGATCAGAGTCGAAAAGGCCCGCTACCAGATGATTTACGAGACCTTCATCGAGCTGGGAGGCTCTCGCAACATGCGCCTGAACGCAAGCGACATTGAGATCAAGGTCGTCAACGACTTGAAGCTCGAAGAGGGCATATATATGGAGTCGCACAGTGACGCCCACATCCGCCGGCGCCGCAAGTCGGCGTCGACACGGAAGCGGACTACTATTGGCGGCGTGGACGGGACAATGAGCGACGAGAGGAGGAGTGTCAGCTCGCACAACACACACGAAGACGATGTCATCAACCAGGTCCACAGCCGTCAGGACGTGAAGCTGGAAGACGAGATGTCGACGGGCCCAAGCAGCATGTTGGATATCCAAATGTGGGATCAGTCGGCCGTGATGAACTCGCGGAACGAACCCATGAACCGCCAGGCGTGCGAGCAGATGATGAAGATGAGCCCAGCAGCTCAACAATACGGACAGCATCGGGCATCTTAGGCAAGGGCTTTATGGCGCAAGGGCGAAGGAAAGGCGGAATCTGGTGGTTGGGATGGTCATTTGGTTTTTGGATACCGTTTAGAATTGCTTCATCTTCCCGTCGAAGAGCTCACACTCCTTTTTGTCATTGAAGAATCCTCGTCTTTTGAGGCCAGACTCGCAGTACACGAGGACCTCTTCATTATACCCCCATGAAATCACTTCCATTTTCTTTTTAATCCCCAACCAAGTCCGCATAGATGTTGTACATGTTGACCCTTGCATTCGTGACGGGACCTTCTGCATACAAACAAACAGGGAAGCAGGTTCCAAGTCGATCAACGCTCGACTTTCCCTGCTGACCAGGTAACCCGGACGACTTTGTCCAGCTCGACCCGACGGTCCGTCACCGTGCTGCATGTATCGCTTCAAGGAGGGGGCTATGGGATATACGGATTTTGTTCACAGCCAGGCCACACAAGCGGCCGCCTATGGAGACGGCCACATAGCAGCCCCTCCGACAATGCCACTCCCGACATCTTGCCTCCGATGCACCCCAAAAGGTCTGAGCACATCGGCACGTGAAAAGTCAAGTGACTGAGAGTGGCCACCTTCAAAGTCTGGGGTCAACAAGAGGCGCACGGGTTGAGGGCGGCCAGATTGGCGATCCTTTGGACTCCGTGGCGTGTTGTGGTGAGGCAGGGGGAAGTCGGGGGACACAGAAATGAAAAGGGGTGGACGCGGCACAGATTGTGCTGCGTTGCTTGAGACATTTCATCCTCGGCTTGCTGGCTTGCGTGTTCGTAACAGCGTAGCATCTGCCGTCCCGACAGTCTGGAAAATTGCGCTTTCTGGTAATTTGGTTTTTTGCTGCGACACGCATGCAGCTAAGACAAGGATGGCGGTTGCTACTGAAGCCGGGGAGGTGTCGAGACAAGATTGAGGGGTTGCTCTGAGCCTAAACTAGTGGACCCGTCAGCCGATGCCCTAGTCGGCCGTCAGGGATCATGCCTTAGACTCCGATGCAGATCACACCGTTGACGTTCGGCAATGGTTTGGCTGTCAGTGTGGACTGAAGCGTCCAGAAGCGTACAAGACCGTCCAAGGGCGCCCAGGACCACCCGCCCGCCCGAGTTTCCACGCGGCTCTAACCTTCTCCTTAACGCCATCGGCGGTAGGCGTGATTAACGACGAAGAAAAAGGGACCTTGATGTGCTAAAGAGCTGCCCCGACCATTAGCGCAACCACCAATGCTATTGTTCTGCCATGTTTTGAGGGAGGGTGTAAGTAAACCGTGCATGTGGGGGACTACTAGAGTCCTAGACAGAATCGGCCGTCTCACAATAGAACCAGCCTCTCGATTGTTCCCTCGAATGCGGAGGAAAGCCACCGCTGCGCGTGCTACCTAGTCCAAGAGAAGGAGGAGTAACTTGAACGAGCCTTCTCTTGCAGGCCAAGCCGCGCCACCGCAAGTAGTATGTCGCCAGCCCATCCTCGGAGACCCAGAGTGGGCAGGACTGCTGCCCTGATTAGTCCTGCTGCCATGGCATTCTAGTGGAACAGTCTGTTCCGCTGCGCCACGGGCATGGTCAGGTTTCAGCGCACTGCAGGCTCTGGTGACCTCGTCGTATCATGGATGTCCTATGTGGGCAGCAGGTAATAGGTCAACCATACCATCGGGACAGAGTGGAAGTCTATTCGGCAAATGAGCTCGGCGTGGTGACTGGCTTCGGAATTCCGAGGCAAACAAAACCTGGCAACCCTCGAGTCTCAGATTGTTCGGCTGCAGACCGACAATACCCGGGTTTTGGGGCGACGATGGCACTGCTTTCATAGTTGCGCTCCTATCGCCTTAGTTGCTTTTGCGAGCGACACCAGCCACACTCAGACAGCAGGCAGCAACGAACACTCAGCCCTACCCGTCCAAGTTGATAAGCGGAGATCAGGGCGTGGGAGCCGATGTGGTGACACTTGACATGAAGCAAGGAGTGCAAGTAAAATTGGGCTAGTGCCTCTTTAGTTCATCCGCTCAGCTGAGGAGATTTGGGAGAGTAGCTTAGACCGCTCAACTCGGGCCAGTGAGTATTCGGCCATGCCGATGGAACCAATCTTGATCATCACAAGTGGCAACAACACAGACGCCGTCTCAAGAGCTAGCGCGCTAATACTGCCTGGCAATGAAGAGTTTCAACGCTATGGCACGGTTTCCTGATTCGCGTGGGCAAGCACACACATTGCCGCTTCCGTCATCAAGCATCCACGGCAATTGAGTCGGTCGAGATAGAGGACGAAAGGCGGTCTCTCCGACTGAACAAGCACTTGAGGCTTGCATATCCAGGAACGCCAGTTGCGGCCCCGCACGTACTCTGTCGAGTATTTGAATCCGTAGTGGACAATTTGCATCCTCTGCAACCGGTCCCATGTAGTGGTGATGCGGGATGCGTCCGAGCTAATGTACTTCGTATCGCGTCGGCGGTTACTAGTTTGAGAACGTTGACATGTCGGCTTGACCGTTTGACGTCAGAAGATAGGAGGGGCAATTGATAGCAGGCATTCCCCAGGATAGACAATGCAAGGTTCGAAATAGAAACAAATCGACAAGGCTGCTACTGCCGCGACAGCCGACGCCTTGGTTGAGGTGATGGGGTCCTAATTGGGTGTGGCCAGTAGTTATCATTTGAAGAGACAGCAGATGCCAGCTGGGCGGTGACATAATCGTGGTTCGAAACCCTAAGCTGTGTGTCATGCTGGATCACAATTCACCAGCAGCAATTGTGATTGGTAGTCGACAGTCGGACGGGTCTTCATACTGCTGTTCGACGCAGTGACTCCGGTCAACTTGGCTGAGACACAGAGCTGAAAAATACGCGTACAGGTGGTTGACGGAACGACGTGAACCGGACACCACACGCCCACAATCCGTAGTAAGGACGGGTTATTGCGCACTTGGAGCTGCGACCACCGAGTGGCTTGCCGTTGTTTGTGCGTTTGTGGTGCGGAGATCATCAGAGGATCTTCGATGGGCCTTGTAGTGGGGCCTGGTGCTGGAGAGGAGCGCCTACTACGTGGTAGAGAGTCTCTAGGCGATCCTGCCGGATGAGAAGTTCGAACGACACGACATGTATCGATACCTTGTCGCCTGTTCATCAAACTTCTGTGGGAGAGACACCCCCCGGCGGCTGGGCGGGCGGCTCCGGGGCACACCACCACGCATTATGGAACCGCCGCGCGCGTGACGAGAGTCACAACAGACAGCGATCGTGGGGGCTTCGCGCTTAGATGTGCGCTTGAATCAGGATATCGATTGCCAACACGGAGTTGCACTTGGCGACAATGAAAAAGGAGTGGTTTTGGCGCCGCGTGTGATGTTAGCTGAGTGACACCAATGGTAACCTGGTTCTGAGCAGGGAGGGGAGGGGGTGTACAACTGTTCGTCAAGCAACAACATGCATCAGGTGCGATACCTGGGCACAGCTTCGGGCTTGGTGCCAGGCGTGTGACGTGCCCGTTCGCGCCTTGATCACTCGCTCCCGAGTCCCCCAGTCAAGTCGACCAGTTGTGTCGGGGACTTTTTTATCGGCTGAGACCAGGTAGTTGTCCGCTGGCAAGGGGCCTGGAAGAGTGCTGCGTAGTGCCAAGTATGGACAACCGTATGGATTCGTAATTAGGCTATCGCTGGCACAGTCTTTGCCCGGACCGAAGCCGGCGGACGCCTCATGCGCACAACAGACAAATTGCATCGCAGGGAACAAACTTCTACAGGACATACGAAGAACCCAGAGAATCCGCAGAGTACTACGTGCAACAATTTCCTTGGTCAGCATGATAGCCTCAGGTATTTCTTTTCTTCTGAGGCCGCGACACTTGAGGCCATGAATATCAGGCATGACGTGGTCGAAGCTCGCTTGAAGGAACCGCTAACAGTCGGCCTCAGAAGCTTGGGTTGGAATCTAGACGGCGATAAGGAATGCTACCAGCCACATGTACGAGCCACACCTGCTCTCGCACGCGATCTGCATAATCGTGGCGCACCACAAAAGATGACAGCATCTCGAGATTATCACGAACGACAGCACTCAGGTGCTTGACTTCCTCACGTTCCCGTGAACCCTCGGCAGGCGCCATTTGAGCAGCCTAATTCCAGCCGTACTCATTCCACCCACATGTGGCCCCCAAACCTGCCATCCCGCACCTCCGTCCCGGATGAGCCCGGCCACTGTATAGTGCCGTAGGATATTGGCAGCAATCCTCCGGGCCCGTCCTCATGAAGGCACGAGCATAATGTTGCTGGTTTGCCCCTTGCTGTTGATATGCGCTCTGCTGCCATGGACGTCACACGCGATGCGGCAGGACCGCTTGCAGCGGCTGCGCCAGGAAACTGTGGACATGTTCTACCATGGGTATCACAACTACATGGAGCATGCGTTCCCAGATGACGAGGTGCGTCCCGCCCCATATCATGAATGAAATGCCATGACAATGCGCTGACTCGCCTCATTGATAGTTACGGCCTTTGAAGTGCGCCCCGCTGACCCGAGATCGAGACAATCCCAGCCATATTGGACTCAACGACGTCCTGGGGAACTACTCCTTGACCCTCATCGACAGTCTGTCAACTCTTGCCATACTTGCTGGAGGACCTCGAGATGGATATACTGGCCCCCAGGCGCTGAGTGACTTTCAATCTGGGGTGGCTCAATTTGTGGAACACTACGGAGACGGCAGGTCAGGGCCCTCTGGTTTTGGACGCAGGGCATTTGGGTTTGACCTTGATAGCAAGGTTCAGGTTTTTGAGACAGTCATCCGAGGAGTCGGTGGTCTTCTCAGTGCACATTTGTTTGCTATCGGGGAACTGCCAATCACCGGATATGATGCTCGGACGGAAGGCCCGCCCAGCAGCGATCCACTGGAACTGGCCCCCATACACTGGCCAAACGGCTTCAAGTACGATGGACAGTTGTTGAGACTTGCATTAGACCTTGGACAAAGGCTTCTCCCAGCATTCTACACGGATACAGGCATCCCATACCCCCGCGTCAACCTCCGCCATGGAATCCCCTTTTACACCAAGTCCCCTCTCCATCGTGAGATGGGCAAGGAGGATCTCCCCGAAAATCAGGAGATCACAGAGACCTGCAGTGCTGGTGCCGGCAGCCTAACTCTTGAATTCACCGTCCTCAGTCGGTTGTCGGGCGACCCTCGGTTTGAGCAAGCGGCCAAACGAGCGTTCTGGGAAGTCTGGGGTCGACGGAGTGAAATTGGCCTCATCGGAAACGGCATTGATGCAGAGCGTGGCATATGGATCGGACCACACTCTGGAATCGGTGCAGGCATGGACAGCTTTTTTGAATACGCCCTCAAGAGCCATATTTTGCTCTCTGGACACGATATGCCAAACATGTCGACGTCTCAGAGGGAGAGCAACACGAACTGGCTAGATCCCAATGCGCTTCACCCCCCTTTGCCACCCGCCTTGCATTCATCAAACGCATTTCTGGAAGCATGGCACCAGGCCCACGCTTCAGTCAAACGATATCTTTATACTGACAGAAGCCACTATCCATATTACTCCAATGGCCATCGTGCTACTGGCCAACCATATACGATGTGGATCGACAGCCTGGGAGCCTTTTACCCGGGTCTTTTGGCCTTGGCAGGCGAGCTTGATGAAGCCATCGAGGCCAATCTTGTCTACACGGCTCTTTGGACGCGTTATGCTGGCCTTCCTGAAAGATGGTCAGTTCGTGAGAACACCGTCGATAGTGGCCTTGGCTGGTGGCCAGGCCGCCCTGAGTTCATCGAATCGACATACCACATCTACCGTGCCACGAAAGACCCGTGGTACCTGTATGTTGGAGAAATGGTTCTTCGGGATATCAAACGACGATGCTATACCCCTTGTGGATGGGCTGGTTTACAGGATGTTCGGACTGGAGAGAAGTCAGATCGCATGGAGAGTTTCTTCCTCGGAGAGACGGCAAAGTACATGTACCTGCTCTTCGACCCAGATCATCCTCTCAACAACCTTGATGCAGCATACGTCTTCACAACAGAAGGGCATCCCCTCCTTATTCCGAAGAAGGCTCGCACAAGATCGAGCAACGCCCCCCCATTGGCGACAGGGGGCGTGGGAGTATACGAATACTACGATGAGAGCTTTACCAACTCTTGCCCTGCGTTTCCTGTTGCCGACCCGATCTTTGGCTCAGCAACCGCTGCTCGAAGAGACCTATTCCACGTCGCACGCTTCACAGACTTGCACAATACTCCCAATCTACACGGCCCAGTGGAGACGATCGAAGTTGACGACAGGGACAAGGGACGGGTGACTAGGTACAGGGCCAAGACCAACTACACACTTTTCCCGTGGACACTCCCCCCCACGATGCTTCCGCACAACGGCACTTGTGCAGTACCTATCGAACGCGTGCAGTCATGGATCGAGTTCCCGGCCAGTGACGGCTCCGCTTCATTGGTGACGCGGTTCGGGTCCTCGCTTGTGTGGAACACGCACAGGGGCCCGACGGTCAAGAACCTTCACGGCATGCGTTTCCAGCTGGAACGACAGTATGATGAGGTGTTCGAGGACGAGGTGTGGAGGATTACCCATGCGGGTGCGACACAACTTGGGCGCCACGAGAACGTTTTCTTCCACGCTGAACATGTGCGCCATATGAAAGACGAAGCATTCTCTTGCATCCGGCGTAAAGACTTGGTGGAGATTAACCTCATCATGGACATCCCCCAGAGGCAAAATGCCAGCATGCCCTTGCCAGCGGACGGTATCAATGCGTCGCCTATCAAGGCCGAAGCTGAAGGCGGCTCCGTAGCTATCCCCTCCGAGTCGCTCCTCAAGTCGCTACTCCGGGCTGTCACCTCCGTCTTCGAACCCGCATACACGGATGTGCCGGAGTCTGAGACCGACGATCCCGGCCCCACCATCCTCCACTGGTCCGCCTACACAGCCACCGGCCCCGGCGCATTTCCCCTGCCCTCCGTGCCCGATACTCCGATCATCGGTTCGCCCACCTACAATGCGAGGGATCCGCCCGCCAATTTCCCATGGAAGACCGTCTTCCTGGCCGGACATGCCTGCGACGCTCAGCTGCCCGATGTCGCACCGCGGGAACACCAGGTTATCGTCCTGCGTCGAGGCGGCTGTTCATTTAGCCAGAAGCTTGAGCGCATTCCCGCTTTCTCATCAAACCCAAATTCACTCCAGCTCGTCATCGTGATCGACGATGGCCCGGACGGCGAGGAAGACGAGGACGACATGGTGAGACCGCTGCTCGCTGAGGCGCAGCTCATGCCCAGTGGAATGAAGCGCTTCAACGGCTTGCCGCTGGTGCTAATGCGTGCGAACAAGGGAGACTATGCGCGATTCGGCGAGGCGAAGGGCGTGGGGATGCGCAGGAGATACAGAGTTGAAAGCCAAGGACTTGTCATCGAGAACGCTATTGTTTTATGACCAGGGCTTAGACTTTTGCGTCCGGAGACCCCTTGCATGTCTCAGGATGTGTCTTGTCAAAACGTGGTTCACATCATGGAGCCGCGGTAGGGCTCCAACTATCTTATCTATTTGTACATCAAACACTTGAAAGCGGGCGGAAAACTGCTGAAATAGCTCTGGTCTCCTTATCTTGAATGGCAAAATTCTCAGCCTCATACATCATCTTGCGACCAAATATACTCCTTTAGCGCACTATGTCGCTGCCACATTGCGCGTGCAACAGATTTCGCCGCGAATCTCGCGAAATCAGCCACGAACAGAAGGGTCGTGAGAACATAATTAGGTGTTGGATCTTTATAGTTATAGCAGCAAACCCTCAAACCCCCCTTCTATGGCTATGCACGGACCCGGGAAAACTTTTGATATTTAGTAGAAAAGGACCCTCCAACAAAAACGCCAGTCGGTTCAAAATTTCGAAGGTAAGGAGAACACGATTCCTAGGAGAAGACAAAGCGGGGCGGAGAGCCTCGACGCAGAGATGAAATGGCAAGACAGATGACAATGGTTTTAAAGTCTAGCAGGTCCCCGTGCCTGAATTGCTTGCTTGTTGTGCGACAAACGGCCAAAATTCGCCGACGATACTCCGTAGCCCGTAATCGGGTGGATGTTGGATGAGGATACGGCAGAAGAGATCGGAGAGAAGCGATGGTCAACTAGGCGTCTTCGAGGAGAATGGTTGTGGGGACGTCGCCGAGCTTCTCGCGACCGTTGAGACCCGGGATTTCGAGAATGAACAGATAGCCAACAACATTGCCCTTGAGCTGGTGGACAAGGTCGGCGGCGGCCTTGGCGGAGCCTCCTATAAAAATAAAGAACGTCAGCAAAGGTCCGGGAAGCGCTATGCATGATGCAATCGCGGGTAGGTTGGCTTACCAGTGGCAATGATATCGTCAACGACGAGGACCTTTTGGCCCTCGGTGACGGCATCCACCTGCATCTGGAAGAAGTCTTTTCCATACTCCTTGACGTACTCGGCCGTGGCGCAAGGGCCGGGGAGCTTGCCCTGCTTGCGCACAGCGGCGAAAGGAACACCGAGGCGAAGGGCGAGGCCAGGGCCGAAAAGGAATCCGCGCGCATCCAGGCCAACGATGACATCGGGCTTAACTGGGAGGGCCTCGGCGATTTGCAGCACGAGGGCTTCGACAAGGGTGGCATGAGCGGCCGGGTCGGCGAAGAGGGGCATAATATCAACAAAGTTGATGCCCGGGATAGGGAAGTCGGGGAAGCTGCGCAGCGACTTGCGCAGGCTTATCTTTGCACTGGCGAGTTCGGCGGAGGAGGAGGGCATGGCGGAGGGCTGTCGTCGCGAGGCATCTTGGCTGGCGATGGTGTTGTTAGAGGAAGGAGCTGGAGCGGACATTGTGGAGAGAAGGGAAGGAGAAAAGGGAGGGAAGGAGGGAGGGAGAAAAGGGAAGGAGGGAGGAAGGGGGAGGGAAGGAAAAAGGAAAGAAGGGGAGAGAGAGAGAAGAGGGCAGGGTCAGGGCGAGCGGAGGCAGGTACAAGGAGGACGAGGAGAACCTGGAGGGAGTGTGGTTTCGGTGCACGGCGGACGGTGGACTGTGGACTGTGGACTGTGGACTGTGGTCGAGCGAGGGCCGTGGCCGTCACCGTCGGAGCAAAAGGCAAGCGGCTGCGGCTGCGGCAGCAACACCGATTACGAAGGACGTGCCTTCCAAGGTTGTTTGTACGAGCGAGGTACCTCCTACGTACTCGAATCGCACATCCAATGTCGCCAGCACCCAAAAGCAAAGTACCTTGCGCAGCGGGCAGGTACAAATCTCTTACAAGACCGGAACGAATAGCGCGAGCAGGGAAGGCCGGGGCAGGGCAGGTACGATGGACCGACGACTCATTAGGCAATGGGAAGAAGGTCGACAGGGCGAGGCCCCAGGTAAGGCAAAGGCAGGCAAGGGAATTGGGCCATGGAAGGAGGGGTGGAGGGGTGCACAAGTGCGCATTGCTTGGGTGTGTGGGTGTGGTGGGGGACTGAAGGAGCGATTGCGAGGGGGGCGGCGGAGGGTGGAGGGGAAGGCGGGCAATAGTAGAGGGGAGGGGGAAAATTTTTGAGTTGCTCTTTCTTTTTTTTTCCCCTCCTGCTATGCTGGGACGCGGCAGCGGGCAGCGATCGGGACGGATTGGACATTGGACTGCGACTGGTGGACACCTTGCCAAGGAAGCAGTGAGCAATAGCTGGCCAATGCCCCAGCACGCACCATACAGGCCCAGCAAAACAGAGCCCAGCAATGCCTAAAAGCGACCCTGCTTTGAGAAAGACTGGAGTACTGGAGAGGTACTTGGGCTGGTACTTTGGTAGGTGGTCAATGATTCACACTCAACGGGAGCGCGCCGGAGCTCCATCGCTGGCTGGTCCCAGTCTGATGAGTCGTCCCAGCGCGGAAAAGCACAACAACGACTATCGAAGAAGCCATGGCCCAGCGTCGAATGGAAACACCCACCCTGGCTGGCTGGCTGGCTGGCGTTGGGGTGGATGTATCAGGGCGGTGCGGAAGTGCGGTACGGACGGTAGCCTCGAGTCTGCTTCGGATTGAATACACCTCCATGTGGAAACACATTCGCAGTGTTGGCGACGGGAAGCGCAACAAGCAAGCGGAGCTTACAAGCGAGTAGTAGGCAACAGAGCGGCAAGCGGCAAGCGGGCTGGCTCTGGCTTTGACCGACTGCAACCTGAGATACAGAAACACATGCGTAGGGAGATAAGAAATAGATCGGTAAGTTTCTAAAAACGCACATCCACTACGAAGTAGGTAGGTTAGTCAGGGAGGTGACCTGAGATAGCTGTCCTTCGACTTCCGACGGCAAGCGACAAGAGAGACCCAGCATTGCCGGCGGCCACGGCGGCGACTGAGGTGGTGGCGGTAGTGATGATGGTGGTGGTGGTGTTGATTGTGTGGGTGGTGATTGTGATACTGGATAAGAAGCCGCATCATCGGTCAAGCCCCCAACCATCCAACTCTTCCATCCCGTCAAAAGGGTGCCGCCAACGTGCTTGCTTACATTAGTAGTGTGTGATGACGGGCATGCTCAGTCACCCATTTTGCTGTGGGTTCTAGCTGCGTGTGTCCAGCTTTGTCCAGCTTAAAGCCAGCATCCCGGTCGTTGTGCTGCCCGATATAACGCCAGACTGCAATGGTATCTGCAATGCGAGCATGCTATGCGCAATGTCGCAGGCCATGTATGGTATACCACAGCTCGAAACTAATTGGCAGGAATTCTCCCATTGGGTCATCACCTGGTCGGCTCCAGGCACCGACTGGCTACGATTGATCGACGTGCGAGTTGAGAGAATGGCCATCTCACGCAGTCGCTGAGGTGAGGGCTCAAAGCACGAAGCGACTGGCAACGGTTCGAGAGATGTTCGTTACGTGTTGAAACGAGCACCGCCCCCTTACGCAAACGGTTGCATACGGTATGACAGAACGCAAAGAGCAGCAATGCTGCTGATTGTGTGATTATGATGCTGTGGACTCTGGACTGGACGACGTGTCGTGAATGGCAAGTCGTGAATGGTGAATGGTGATGGCTCAAGGCGCGACGGCGCGACTCGGGTGGGTGAGACGTCGGGTCCCATCGTGTAGTCTCCATACCCCACCGCTACTCTGCGACCTCTCACTCTACCTCTTAGTTACCTGCCTAAACGTATCAATTCGGTTGACAGTCCCAGCTTACCAGCCAGCCCCAGCACCGGACCAGCAGTCAACCGCCACCAAATGGGCCCCGTTGAATGTTGGTTGGTCTTTGTCTTTCCCCTTCTGTCCTTCTATTTTGAAAAAAATTCTATTCCATTCCCGCCCCCTACTCCGGACCACAGACTGTAAGTGCCCTAGCTCACGCCTGGTGGATAACCGTGGGTTCACCTTGAGCCCGTCAAAACTCGTCGCTATTACCGGACGCGCTTCCGCTGGCACCAAGCACGCTGCTAGCTACAGCTACCCTGGTGGCCAGACTGCAGTGGCATGGAGATTGCACCCCAAACGTGTCCGGAGTGCCCCTGGGGTTTCGTGGGCCCCTCTGGAAGAAAGCAGGCTGGCTAAATTGCCTCGCTGGTTTGGCTGGGATGGACTGAGAATTGGACTGGGATGGACTGGTTTGAACTGGGATGGACTGAGTTGGACTGGGGTTGAACTGACGGCTGCTTTCTTCTTCCGATCGATGGACCCTCGCTCTTCCGATGGCCAGCTAACCCCAGCAACATCCAGCAGCCAAGCTCTTGTTAGTGACCCAGGTACGGTAAAGGTCCAATGTCCTTTTCCATTCCGTTATCAACCTTGCTACATTCTCTCTTCTACCCTGGGTCCTGGGCTCGCTCTGACACCCGGACGAGTGACGGGCCCAAGACCGCATGGCGCGAGCCGAGTCTACGCCGTGAAACAAGTCTGTCCCTAACGAATAGGCTGCAAACTGCTGACGGAGCAATTGCGAATTCCGTCGCGCAATGTACATGCCATGTAGGTTGAGAGTCGCAAGAAGCAAGCGAGAGCCAAGCCCCGTAGCTACGAAGCGAGTTTGCGAGGAAACACGCACGCAACAAGGATGAGCCAAACGGGCCAAACCTGCCATATCACTAAAAAAGTGATGTCCCCATATCGACTACTGAGCAGGCAATGCGGCGGATTAGTGATACCTGAGAGGTACCTCCAGCAGCTATAATAGTGCCACTCTCGGCATCCATGGATCCATGGGGCACACCAAACTTCCCCACCGTGGCTGGCTGATGGCTTTTGGTTGACAGCCCCCATCCTCCAATACGATTTGCCGATCCAAATGACGACGTCGTACAAAGAAACACGACATAGGCTGACGACGACACTGATGGATGAAAATACGAAAGAATAAAAACTGGGAAAAGAGGGGGGAAGAGGCGTTGAGCATGCACCCTTGAGATTGGGTGCTTTGCCGTGTTGGGTCTTCTTGGTGGTACCAGAAATGGCGAGTCTGATCTTGTCATCCAACGGGGATGAAGCTTGAGCGGTCCTATTTAGGCATGGCCGCCTTTTCTGAGGGTGCGGTCCCTGGATGGGATGTGCTTGTTTGGCTGCTTTCTTGTCTGTCTTGGGTTGGTTCTGATTCCTCTCGAGCGCTACCCCTAGTTGCGGACAGGAAGGCAGGTGTTAACTACTAAGATTGTGTTGAGTATCCAACACAGATGCGCCTGCCTGCCTGCTTGAGTTTGCGGGCCCTCTGCTTCCTTCTTGCCTTCATTCGTTCCTCCCTGATTTGCCGACAGCGCTCCATGATCCGATAAAGCTTCATTCGGACCCGAACCCCACCGAGGCAGGTGCAAGCCGAGAGCTTTTCCTGCACGCAATGCGTAATAGTAACGTCGATAGGTAGACTGTTGATTACAACACGCTCACGCGTTGGTGCTCTCACTTGCTCGATCCCACGCTTTTACTCCTCTCATGCCATCCAGCCATCCATCCATCCGCGAATGAATCAGTCACAGCATCCGTCACTCCATCAATCGCCACTCCGTTCACTCCCTCCGTCCAATACCGTCCGGTCGCTCCGTCCAGGTCTGTTCTGATCACTCCATCCCACCGCGTTGCGTCGTCAAGCCATGCGCCCATTGCAGGGCCAACCAGCCATCGTCTCATGCATACCGTCAAACTCGTCAATTTAGTGGCTTGTCTCCTTCTTTCTCCTGGCTCTCTTTCATGCGGGGTTCTTCCCCTCTCGGCGCTATTGTTGCTCTCTATCTGCGAGATGTGATGAAACGAGGTCGTTGAGTGATCAGGAATCCACGTGTAAATGGAACGAGGTGACTGACGTAGGGCCTGTCTCGGAGCTAGAGCCTCTCCCGTTCAAAACATGGCATTCCAGCGGAAGCCTCCGTGACTCGAACGGTTGCGACTACGGAGGTTAGTAAGAACTAACCTATTCACCTTGGCTAAGGTATGACTCTTTGCTTTTCTCCCCCAGCGACCATCCGTCCTGTCACACTCCTGTCCGCCCGTCTGGGCCGTCTCGCGTCCCGTTCCTGGCTCTGACACGATCCACTGCGATCCACCATATGGCCGCCACGACGTGAGAGTGTGTGCAACTGTGTGAAACATTGCGTCCAACCTACGTGCAACCTGTGCGACCATCAGGATTCCCCTGCATCCACCGAAGCAGAGCAGCGGGATGATGGATCCCGAACATGCTCCGTTTTTGCAGACCGTGCAGTACACATGCCGTTTCTCCGTCTCAAGGCATTATTCAGGCTTTGTTAGGCTTCGATGAACGGCATTTGCTGGCGCCGTCATGCCCCGTCTGGCCCCGTCTGGCTCCGTATTGCTCCGTCTGCTTCGGCTCTGGCTCAAGTTCTGCCTCAATTTTGGCTGTTGCAAGTCTGCGACTCCACCTACCTACCTACTAATAACCAAGTAGCCATCAATATCTGAGACCCGATATGGATCCCACCGATGAGGTACAGCCCAGATACCTTCGCATTCACGCGCATCGCATCGCAGCTGCATCGCATCGTTCTTTTTAGCCTCCTGCCCACCTGCTTACATGGGGGCTAATGATCCCTAGCTCTCGTCGACTCAGCTCTCCTCCACCTCCTCCTCCACCTCCTCAGCCCTCTATGCTCTGTCAACCTCTGGAGGGACTCAGAGCACCCATCGTCTCTCACATCCCCAACTGTGCTGCAACCTTCTTGTTCCGGGCCCTGGTCCCGGCCATCGGGTCCCTCGATGCGTGCACCCTACATGTTCTTTAGCATTCGCTGGTTGTTGCCTCTGTTGCTTTCCTAACATTGTCCATTCCTAAAATCCTGATACATCACCATACATGGTACTTCGTGCATTGCCAAACACACCCACTAACACGTTCCCTCCCCCTCTCCCCCCTCATCCAATCTTTGAGGTCCCCTCCCCTCCAGAAGGCTCTCCACTGGTTGCACCTCGCTGGTGACGCTGTTCAAATCCATCCACCGACCACCCGCGCCCCTGTTTTCACCGCTGTTTGCATCACATCTTAGAGGTGTGCGCGCCGAGGCTTGCATTAGCTGCTCTTGAGTCGTGTCAGTCTACCTGGTGGCGTACTGTCCGGGCCGTCCGGTCCAGAGCTTTGCTAGAACTATCGCTGATGGCCATGATGCCATGGATGCCCCAGCAGGGATTCTGTCCATCACCTGTTTGAAAGCTTCTTACAACCGCCAACGACAACCGCTCAAACGGCGGCGAATGCATCGTTGCGGCGCCTTTCTGGATACCAGTTCCACTTCGTAACCACTTTTACACGACTTTTCATACCGTACATATGCACTTGCAATAGAACCACCCCTCCTTGCTGTCCTCGACGCTGCCATATCACACATTGGTCAGAGCGTATGAAAGAGCGGGCAATTCAGTATCAAGGTTCTTCAGTTGCAGCCTGACCCATTGGTCGAAATCTTGGCAAGACCCAGCCTGATGCCGAGACTGGTATAGCCATTTGTCCACTCTGTTGGGAACGATGCCAAGATAAGCCTGTGCGTGGACAAGTGCCGTCCAAAAATGAGGGTGGGAACACTCCATATGGACCCCCAGTTCATATACTGTCGAGGATGGCACATAGACCACCCATTACGTGAAGTGAATACCCATACAACGAATGAACACGCAAAGCAACCTTGTATTCAAACAGCCAACTAATGAGGTATCTAAATGCTGAAAGAGGGAAAAGACTCAACAGGCTCTGAAAGAAACTGTCTAAAGGGGTATCTCTGACGCTGCCTCTGGCGAGGCAGCGATCATCTATCCATGCACCATGCTTATGGATCGCTCAATAAAAACAATGCTTCAAAAAAGAGCAAAAATCAATGCCAGCCAACCTTCATGTCCGTAGGCATGTCCCGGTGTGATGCCTCTCCTCTACCGGCAGCTTTTGCACGGCCCGTGCCGGGCAACCTCGATCTTGATGCCCGGCCAGTCCCTTCATGAAACAGCCTTACTCCACTCACCGAAACTGCAATCGGATGATCGAAAATAGCATGTTCTGCAACACGTGCAGCATCACGGCCACACACGTCGGCATCAGCTCGGGCCAAACGGCCAGATCCAGCTTCCCCTCCAACCCAATGTCGACGCCGTAGAAGAGACGAATCAGGCCGCGGACAGCCAAGCTAGCGACCAGCTCGCATGCCCACGTCACCATGGAGGCGTAGAAGGTGAGGTTGAAGTCGTAGGGCTCGTTGTCGCCGTCAAAGGCGAAGTAAGGATAAACATCCTGGTTAGCGCCAAAGTGCAGCACCAGGATGCTGCCGAGAAAGGCAGCCATGGAGACGTTCTCGGCCAGGAAGCGAATGAAGACGTTGCGGGTCTGCAGCTTCTGGTAGGATCCGTAGGTCTGCGTGTTGAGCCCGAGGAGGGAAAGTGTCTTGTGGACCAGGGGTGTCATCATTATGGGAGTGATGACCACCAGGCCCGTAGATGAGAGGACTTGGAGGATAACGAACTGGGATGGCGAGCGCAGTCGAGCGTACAGGGCTCGAACATATGTCTGGTACGTCAACATGAAGTATCTAGGTGGTTTCTCTCGTCAGTTTTGAGGCTCAAGGGGCATCGCTTCAGTGGGTGACCTGATACTTACAGTTTAAAGACCCAGCTCAGGGGGTAGCTCCCCACACGCTCGCCCTCGCGGATGCCCAACACCCAGCCCGTCAGGGCGTCCAACAGGTGGACCGTCACAACCCAACCGTAAACGTACACGACAGTCTCCAAGTTGTCATGGGGGAGGGTTCGCAGATAAATCTCGGCGTACGCCTCTCCAATCACATACGCCATCAAACCCACAAACAGGGCCACGCAGAACCAGAGGAAGCGGACGAAGCTCGCTGGCAGCCAGCGCCGGCGCATCGCAACGCCTTGCGGCCGGGGATCTGGCGCGGCCTGGAGCATGTCCGGGTCGAAGAGGTCCCCGGGAGCATTGCGCCGGCGGCCGTCGCGCCGGAACATGGTATCTGGCTCGCCGGTCCACCATGACGTGGTGAAGATGCGCTGCGTGTCGGACAGCGAGTGGCGCAGCCCGACATGACGCTCGTTGATTGTGAGGATGAAGAATGCTATGGCGACGGGCATAGCCATGACGACAAAGGTCCATGTGATCCATGTCGTGTTGTGTGTCGTGATGAAGCGGGTGGCGGGGTTGAGGTAGATGGGGACGGGGACCGCGAGGGAGATGATGGCGATGAGGGAGACTGTAAGAGGGAAGCCGAGCGATTGGGGCCACCAGTTTAAGCTGTATAAGTTGAAAACCTTTGTGATCCAGATGAGAGCGGTAAGGTTGTAGAAGCCGTAGTAGACGAAGAGGAAGAACCAGAAGTTGACTTGAACCCTGGCCGATCCGTGACCGGGGGCCTTACTTCCATCTGGCAGCTGCGGATCTTCGTCCTCGTCTCTGGGGAAAGCGTATTGGGGAAAGGGAACGGAGCACCACGCAACGGCCTAAGGTACAATCAGTATTTATGTATGTCCATGGCCAGACTTGATAATCCAGATAGGGGGCTTGTCGCCTTATCGACCTACCAACAAGGCCGGCATCAACACCAGGAACCCATACCGACTCCACCACTTATCGACGACCCTCTTGACGGCCGACTGCCTCGGGTCGACCCAGATGTCCAGCACCCAGCGCTGCCAGGCGCGCTCCCACTTGGTCAGCTCGTCCTCGAGCTCGTCGCTGCTCGTGGTGCTCGGGGCGTCGTTGACTAGCGAGGCGGCGAGCACAGCACCGTAACCAACATGGACGCTGCCGCGGCCATTGCCCATGGTGCCGGCGAGGAGGCCGAGCTGGTTAGGCTGCTGCTGCCACGCGCCGTCGCCGGGGCGCGGCGGCACGGCGCGGAACCGCCCGAGCAACGGGGCCGAGTCGTTGGGCCGGACGCGCGACTCGGTGCCCTGCGTGAACTGGAAGAAGCTGGGCATGGAAGCCGTGGAACAGGCCCGGGGAAGGGCGGGAGGAGGACGAGGACGAGGAAATCGGCGGTGGAACGATGCGAAGGCGACGGGTGCTACATCGGTCGGAAGGGGGCGTTGATCGTGATACAGCAAATGCGTCGCTCGAGAGCAGTGCGTTCGTATGTCGAGCTGCAGCTTTTGGGTTCGAATTGGTGCTTTTGGATGTTGCAGTGGCCATGTTCTGTTATCGCGGAATCGAGGCTGGGCTGCCGTCCATCTTGCCGCACAGACGCTTCCCAGCCCGTTCGTGCCAATCGCGGCTGATGACATGAGCGGCTGCCCACTCAAAAAAGCTCCCTGTCGCTAGGACAGGACCCTGGACCGTTGAGGTAGGGGCTCGTCACCTCCACTGGCCCGCTGTAGCTGTACGAAGTACCTGGTAGTGGGGAACTGGCACTGACAGGCATGTCGGTCACCACCACTGCTCTCATGACTCCAAAGGAAGACCAGACGGGTCATGAGCGAAACTTGGAACACAGCCAATGTGATGGTGGGAATCTTTCACGTTTCAAACAAGATGGTTTCCATTGCCCTAGGTATGCTTTACATGGGGAAAAACCCAACAAATAAGTGTATGCGTGTATACAGTAGGCTTAGCCAAGTCATCATCCATCATGCCAATGGTGTGTGTGATTAGTACCTCTGTGTAATCATGATTCCGAACCAGTACTGCTCAGCGCTTCAACCAAGAACGCCTCATCTTTCTCATCTACCAGCACTCCGCTGGTGACGACATCATCTGAGAATGCCACCGTCTTGGCCGACGAAGACTTGCCTGAAGGCTCTAGCACATCTCCGTTCCAAGGCTTGCACTCCTTGACGTGCTCACCACACCGCAAACACGTCCAGCCCTCTCCTTCCTCCCTCTCCAAGCGCGTTGCCAAGCAGACAAAGCAGTAAATGCACCCACAAGGAATAGTCTCGTATGGGTTGGTAATGTCGGTCTGCGCCGAGCCGATGACGCCACTGGATGCCGCCGCAGCCATAATCTCAGTCTCGGTCGAGACGTTATCGTTCTGATCCTGGTAGCAGATGGCACATGTCCTCTCGGGGAGAAACCCATATTCGCCGTTTGTCTTATCTCCATCTTGCGGTCCAGACCTAACGATATCTTTTGTTTTGCGCCAAGTTCTGGTGATCCATCGCCTCCATCGTTGGATGCCGATCAGAGGGAGTACGAAGAGCAAGAACTCGGTAAAGGCATGCCAGACGAGCTGGCGGTTGAGGTATTCAAACGAGACCTCACGGCTCACTTGGCTTGTGGGTGGCGCCAGCCTCATCCTCAAAAACCTATCCAGCAACGTTCGATATCGCCCATGGAAAAGAAAAACCAAGAACGAGACGCATGCTGCGGCCGAGTGGAAGGTCGATAACGCCGATGTCAGACGCGACAGCCGACGCAGTCTAGGACTGGGTTCGTCATAACCGTCTTCGCGCTCCACCAGCCAGTCTTCCCATCTCGTCCAGGCGTAGCTCCCAAAGACAGTCGCTAGTCCGTAGAGTGACTTCTGGGTCTTGGATGGGGGGGTGAGGATGGGCCCTCGCTTTCTGGCATCGGTAAATTGTAGGTTCTGGAGCGCCGCGCCATACGTCGCGTCGTGGTCCCAAACAGTGAGCTTGAAAAGCACCGCGCGCAAGGCCAACATGATCTCGGCTGACCAGTCATCGTGGAGGTGTCCGCCGCCAAAGTACTTGAGCGCCTCGCACACCTGGTCCTTCAAGATTCCCACCAGCTCCCCATCCAGGAGCTCCGCATCGACCTGGCCTACGCGAAACTCGGGTCGCGTGCCTTCTCTCGTGGACACGGTGTCCCAGGCGGAGCCGATTCGATTCAAGGGAAAGGGCAGGCGCTCGAGGTTAGCTCGAGCTCGGGAGGATTGCCGAGCAGCAGCGACGCGAGCGGCGGCGTCAGCTTCTCGGGCCTCACGACGGGCGGCGACAAGGCGCTGTGCTTGGACGAAGCTTGAGTCGGTCATCGGGGATCATCGGCGCATCGACGCTGTCAGTTGTCGAAGGTGAGATATCTGGGGTTGTGAGTGGCGAAGGAGGAAGAATCCGGGGGTTTTGCGGAGCCCGCATAGCGATGGAGCTGGTAGGCTGGCTAATGGCCTCGGTGTTCCAGGAGCCGAGGTTTTGTCGCGTTTAGGTAAGGCAGGTAGCGCCTGCCATGCGCTGCTGATCGCTGCCAGATCAGCCAGGGCCACTTTCCCGAATGAGGCAACGCACAAAGAATGGCAGGTGCCACTAATCTGAGGGACCCTTGCAAGCCTTGCGACTCGGGGGAACTCTGTATAAGTTAAGCCGACGTCAAGTGTCAACTTCAACTTGCACATGCTCGATCAACGAGTCGGAATGTTCCGCCTGGTTCATGCGCAGGATCAGCGATTGATTCGACTCAGGCACCCTGGATCTTGATTGAGTGGACAAGCACAGTACGATGCAACCTTCCTATCTTGTGTTGATCATCTGTCCCCAGAAAAAGGTCTTCCCGACCAACACTCCGTTGGTGCTGACTGCTTTACGGTGGTCAACCCTCCATCGCGCACGCCCACTACAACGCATTATACCATTGACGGACTGATGGCACTCGCCATATCTGGCGAATGCTCTTTTAGCATCCACATGAAGAGGCTTATGCCGGCGTTATGTACGCTAATCACCGCCTCTCTTCTTCCATGGCTGCCGCCTTGCCAAGAATGAAAATGACATGTTACCAACTGACACACCGTTGTGGGCTGTATGCAGCCATCATCTCAGGACGCCAAGATCTTACGTATTTGTCTTGTTTAGGCAACTTTCAAGTCCGGCAATGAGTTGAGTCGGCCGCGGGACGGGGCATTTACATCGTATTGCACAAAGTACCATGTCACATGAATCGAGATGTTGAGACGCCTCCGAAACACGCTTCGGGTTCAGGTTGCGTAAACTCTCGTCTCGAAGCTATTGTCGGGCTCGCGGGAGGCATCGAAAACCACATGTCTAACGCTTGGATGTCACCCGTAAACGGTGAGATGGCTGGCCTCCACCAGCCCTACTAGCTGTCAGAAGCAGCAAGCGGGGATGAGGAAGCCCCTAAAACTCCGAGAATCATCTACTCCGATGCTGCTTAATTTGACTTTGTTCTAGCTCACCGTGTGGGAAACCTGATGTGGGTTTAAAGGAACAATGCCAAATTTCATTGACAGACCCAAGACCAAGCCACTCCAGGCAAGATCCATCAACGCTCACGTTGGCGTCATTATAACGATATTGATTTAGGGTTTTAATGAATGAAGCTTTCAATTTTCTGCGGCCCTTTCTCCCTGTTCAAGAGCCAGCCAAGATTCCCCGAGTCCTGTCCGAGTCTTGGTGATCATGGCCTAAAGCTCCAAGCCGCGAAGGCGAAACGTCTTGGCCGCCAACATCTATTTCAACCAAGCTCGCACTACGGGGTTCTTTGTTTCGTTCCTTACAAGAACACACTCTTTATATCGCGGTAGTAGTTCTCACGATACACTATCTCTGCCCATCACAGCAGCTTTCTGCCCCATATACTCCTACTTTGTGTTTTGTCCACACTCTCATGCCAACTGACCGATCAAAGTTGGCGGGCCTCATTCCCTTATTTCTCGGCACACACTATAACCCACTTCGCTACGATTATGGATATCAAACCTCGAGTCAACGCTACTTCACAGCCCAACACCCCACAGTCTTCACAGGCTGGGTCGGATCGTCCTCGAGCCACCACCACCAGGATCTCGTTGGCTTGCGTTCACTGCCGAAATAGGCATTCCAAGTGTGACGGAAAGCGGACCGGCTGTGAACGCTGCCGGCGTGAGAGAAGACTCTGCGGCTACCTACCATCGCTCCGTGGGATTAAAAACCCAAATCCAAAGCCAGAGCCAAAGTCAAAGCCAAAGGAGGCGGCCTCGGTCACGAACGCTACAGACGCTGAACCTCCTAAGAAGGATGCAAAGGCGATTTGCTATAATACGCCCGCTCCAGATCTTGCAATGCTCGAAAAAACGATCATGCACACCAAACCATTTCCCGGCGGTTGGGTGGTGGTCTCACCAACTCATTCAACCAACTACTTGTTTGATTTTTACTACTCCTATTTCCACGACTCTCATTCTTGGCTGCCGCCCAAGAGAATCATGGCTCAGATGATTGACCATCGAGTTGAGGGGCTCGGCTTCATCGCGACAATGATAACTTACATTGGATCAATCTACACCAAAACCGTCGATACTGGTCCGCTTCGTACAAGCGCGTTCGATATGGCATCAAGCTCATTGCCGAAAACAATCTGGAATGTCCAGGCTTTGCTGTGCGTCTGTATCGCCGCACTGGGTGATGGCTACATCGATCTCTGCGGACCTTGGTTCGACAAGGCCGTCGAGATGGCGCTGAAATTGGGGCTTCAGAATAAGAGCTTCGCCGACGCCGAGCCAAACCTCGTTCTAGCCGAGTCGTACCGAAGAACCTACTGGGGCTTGTGCCTTCATGGGTCGCTGCGAACGGTGCGGGAGCACCTCGGCCACTTCCAGCTCTACGACATAGTTCCAACGACAGATCTGCCGTGTGAGGAGTGGGAGTACCAGGGTGAAGTGAGTTTGATCTAGCCACGCTTTGGGTGCCCCTTTACCGACGTTTGACCAGGAAATACCCAAACCGGTGTCGTTCGGGGAAATTCACCACCTCCGTACATCGCGAGACTACTCCTCGTGGGCATATCTTGCCGAGTTGGTCAAAATTAGCGGCGAGAGCGTGGTGCCACTCCTTAATGTGGGCATTCATGCCGATGCGGAGGCCGTCGACAGAGCGGACGATCGGATTGTGGCTTGGATACTACAGCTACCAAAGTGGAAGATGGACCTAGTCGACCCCGATGGAGCATCCGACATGATACTATATCTCGCGGTAAGTTGAGTCGCAATATCACTAGTGTCGTAGTTCTGTACTGACACGAAGCTATAGCTAGGGATCGCTCACGGGTATGTCGGGAAATTCTACGACCCAGTCAACGAAGCTAACTCATGAATTATAGTCTACGGATTCGAATTCAACTCAACCTCATTGGTGCGGGGGGGGGGGTCCAGTTCCGAATTCCTGAGACGGTCAGGTGTGGTCCCATCTTCCGTCACCATCCCTCGGCCGCAGCTTCCCTGACAGGTAAGACATCGCGCGCATGGATGTACGGGTCGAAGGCACTCCAGGCGTCACTGGCCGTTGTAAACCTATTCAATGCGAACCTGCCACCGGA
Organism: Dactylonectria estremocensis; assembly: GCA_020744375.1. NCBI lineage: Eukaryota > Fungi > Ascomycota > Sordariomycetes > Hypocreales > Nectriaceae > Dactylonectria > Dactylonectria estremocensis. Next base: position 2,571,836 of record JAGMUU010000004.1, read on the forward strand.
GAAGTTCTCGCCGACCTGTACCTTAGGCATTGAGAAGGCGGTCATTCCTCTCCTAGACGCATACCTCTTTGGTTCCGTCAAACCACTTGTGATGAGAGAAAAGATCATGCTCCTCGCGAACGTTCTTGCGACGGCCGGAGAGTTTTGGCCAAACGCAAGGGCGGTGTCGGTGGAAATCATCAAGGCGCTTGGTAGGGAAGAGGATTCCTTGGATCGATGGGGTGACACAACCGGCTTGGAACGCATCATCGACAATATCATGCCGACAACGGACGAACGAGACGCGCTCAGCATTGTGCCCCTGCTGACGACGGAGGAGATGAATGCTTTGACTGATGATATGCTTGCGCAGGGGGAGCCAATGGCATTGTATAAGCCAGAGCCACAGCCACAGCCAGATCTAGAGCCATTATGGCCAAAGCCATCGTGGCCAGAGCCAGGCCCTCGTCAATTACCGCATAGGCCGCTGAAGATCGAGGAATCGGTGAACTAGGGAAACGCGGGCTAGCTGAGGTGCTGGGATGATAGGCGTTGTTGTCAAGCAAAAGCAAAGCTAGTATGAGGCTAGTGGAAGGAAGTTGTTGGGAGTGGTATAAACCACTGGATTCTGGATGGGAAGTGCCTGAGCAAGTAGCAAAGGTTCAGTTTGAATTTGTGTACATATCTTTGATTTGTACGTTGTCTCATTGCTCTGAACAAGGGTTCACGGAGTTGTTCACTGTGCGGTTCAGGTAAAGTGGCACTACAAATGTGGAGGATGTGTTAAGTCCAATGTAACTGTCTCAGATGAGAGAGAAATGGAAGAAGCATGAACAAAAAGAAGAGGAATGTCATCTGCATGGCACCCACGTGGTGGACTGGCATCCCGTCGATCGACTCGGGACCACCCACAGGGCGCGTTGTTGGCGCTGATAAGGAACGTCTTGAGAACCCGAAGTTACCCTGTACCCTTACTCATGGAGGTGAGCGATGATGTTCACGCGCCGAGGTCACCTGCCACACTGAACGATAGCGTTTTCGAGGCCGCTATTGGCCGCCTACGTAGTACGCACGTAGTGGAGCGTTGTGCAGGGGTGGCGCTGGCAGTGCCCTGGTCCCTGAACTGCTAGGTACCTAGCCCACCCGTTAATTAGGCGCTGATAGGCGCTGGGCAGCATGTACCCCCCACCCCCGCTCAGGCCAGCGGCTCCATCCAAACTCGCCGCCTACATCATCCCAAGTCGAGTCCAACGTCTCCAAACAACACAAACGCGACCAGGCATCCCAGCGCACAACCATCCTTGTGCTTCACGTTGGGCCTTGCCAGCTCAGATACTCGACTATCGTGAATCTGCAGAACGGCCGATGACTCACTCGTTCGCGCCAAGTTTCCAAGACCGTGAATTTCATCAACACTAGGCGACACCCTGGTCCCCCGGCACTTTCAACCCTCCCCGGAGGCATCCATCACCCATCCCCCGGCCACTATATAACGTATAAAACACCGCCGTTTCTCCAGGCATCTACTTCTACCTACGCGAGCTTCAAAACTCAGTCGATGCGGAGCCTCTTCCCGTATAACCTCGCCCTTTCTGCCACTGCGACGCAACGCGACGCGACGTAGCACCCATTTGCGCTCGTCGTCGACTCGTTCCTCGTGCGGCCCCTGAAGACAGAGGTCATGTCGTCATCGTCGCCGCGACGCCGCCAACCCCGCGTAGAAGACTCGTGGCGCATGGTCGAAGGCGAAAACGACTCCTTCGACACCAATATCCTGCCGTCCCTCGGCGACTCTCCGCTCGCGCCGCCCTCGTCGTCCTCGACCGGCTTGCCGACCCAGCCATTTTCGCAGGACGGCTTGAGCTTCGAATCGCAGGACAGCATCCGAGACTTTGCGGCCCATCCCGACGACGAGCAGGTCATCCTGCGCGAGCCCTTCCGGCCCAGCCTCTCCGGCATCGACGTCAGCGCGAGCGCCAATAGCGCATTCCGCACCCCCGACCCCGAATTTCGCATGCCTCGTGTTGATATGGGCGGCGACGGGACGGGGAGCGAGAGGACGATACGGGGACTGGGAATCGGATTTGGCGGTGGAGGTGAAGGCGGCGCCATGAGGAGACGGGGCAACGCTGCGCTCAGTAGTCCCTCGAAACAGAGGAGTGGCCGTCGGCGATATGATCACGACAACGACTATCATAGCCAGGCCTACCGTCAAGAACAGAATAGATCTCGGGGCCAACTTGCCGAGTCTTTTCCTGCTTTCCTCTATAGCAGCCTCTTGTGGATTCTCGGCGTCATCAGCCTTGCCTTTCGCTTTGCTCAGAGACCCCTCGCCATCCTCCTCGCCATCTATCTCTCTTTTGGTGGCATCATCATCGCTCAGAACATGGCCACTCGGTCTATATCTGCCTCTCTTTCGCCGCTCTGCCGCCTCCCCGGCGCCGCTTTCTTGAATATCCCCTTTTGTCCGTCTAGGGACACCATCATCACTGACCCCAGCGGTCAGCCCCCCGCGCCGGTGGAGTTCGACGACCTCATGACTGTGCAGGCGCAGTTCGAACAGGTTTTGGAGAAGAGCGCAGAGGGCGTCTCGCTACCATTTGAAATGAAGCGCTCTGAGACGGCCATTCGCGACCTGCGGAGTCTTGTCCGCCACAGTGATCTGCAGGCCCGCGACGAGCTCCTCCTCGAGTTCGATGGTTATGTTGACACGGCTCGGAGCACCGCGTCAGACTTGCAGAGGTTCAACACCCACGTTGGCTCTGCAGTCGATGCGGTTATCAGTATCAACCGCTGGACGTCCCGATACATCGACACCTTGGCCCCCGACTCTCCCGACAATCTCGACCCACCCTCTACTGCCCTCGTCGGCTGGACATCATGGCTGTTCCACCCCTTCCAGCCCACCGCCGACCACATGTTCAACGAGCGTATCCTGCTCGACAAGTACATCGAGCACACGGCTCTTGTCTCCGAGCGCATTGCCACCCTCATCCTCGAGGCGCAGGCCATCCTCCGCCTTCTCACAAAGGCGGAAGACCACCTCGCCCTCATCTACGACATCACATCACGCTCGTCGGCCGACACCGCTCAGCGCCGCGAGTCTGTCCTCTGGACCATATGGACACTTGTCGGAGCCAACACGGCCCGCCTCAACAGCCTCGCCCAGCAGCTCTCCCTCCTCCGCCAGGTCGACGTCCAGCGCTCTTCTGCCGTCGCGCAGGTCAGTGCCCTCATCCTCGAGCTCGAAGCCATCCAGGCTGGGCTCGGAGATCTCCGCGACCGTGTCGCCCAGCCCGCTCTGCTACAGGACACCACCGGCCCGGCCATTCCCCTGACCGTCCACATTGAGACCATCGACCGCGGCGTCGAGCGCCTCGAAGATGCCCGTCGCCGTATCCGCGCCGCTGAGAACGACCGCGTCCGTGATGCCTTGGCCAGCGGTGGCCTTCACGACGGGGAGCGGATGATTGATGCGAGGCGAAACTGAGGCAAGTGCTATGTCTTGAGACAGAGACAAGTCCAATTCCATATACAATGTCAAGATGAACGCAAATTACGATGAGTTGAAATACAGAGGGCGTATATAATTTAATTGGGGTATCGGTGTATACTGGGAGTTACGATACCAAAGACTGGTTGCTGGATGTAAACGAAAACAATACGATTCCTTACTACTCGATTCAAGCATTGGGAACACGATAGATGAGACAAACGCGAAGCTGCTAGGGTAGCTTAAACATGTTCGCAGATACAAAATTCATCATAATCGCATTGGACTGACCTTTTAGTTTGTTAACCTTAATGTGAGTGAGCTATTGGATTCAGGAGATGATTTCTGCACGGACAATCCCCAGTTCATATATCTGAAATTTGCTTAGGCGGGCTGACAAGCCTCGTTCAGTGAAACTCAAAGAGCTTGCCACTCGGACCCCGATTCCTGATGTACACGCAACCCCTAAAACTATTGCTTGCATACACGGGAAATCAAAATGTTCGCAAATGACTTATTTATCTCGAAAACTGAGACATTTCATAATAGGCATGTCCATGTCGTTGGATCCATCCTCCATCTATATACATGGCAAATGGGAGATCCATCAAGTTCTCAGCCATAACTTGATCAAATCGCCATCAAACCCCTTGTATGGCCCCTCATGCCTAGCATGAAGAGACTTGACCCGACCTTACGCCAAAACTGAACATCTTTAAAACCGGACCCCTTTGCCCTTAATTGTAGTCGTGGAAGGCTGCCCTTGCCCAACTCCTTGATTCAAAAAGCCGTGCCCACGTAACCAGAACGCCGTTGCCATGCTGTCGCCAAAACCGATACAATGATACAATGTCATCTAATGCCCAGAAACCAAATCCAGCCGTTTTTTAGAAGTATCCCGGGAACACTTTTGATAATCCACGCCGCCCTATTTGAAGCATTAGAAATGGATCCGAAATGAACATTTGCAACATTGGAGGATACTCACATATTGCCCGTTGCTGATCCGGATCGTCGAACGGGGCGTTCTTGGCCGCAATCTCCCGCATGCGTTCTCTGGCAAACGATGAAGGACTCTTTCGTCCCACTGTCGTAGCCATTCTTAACTCAGACTCCTCTGGCTGTGTCGGGAGCAAATTCAGCATTCGGGGTCGCGTTTGCCGTGGTCTTGATGTCCTGACTGGGGCAGGTGACGTCATAACCGCAGCTGGTACTTCGGAAATCGAGTCGGAGGCGGGGAAGGGAGCGGTAGCGGGGGTGGTGGTCGTGTCTGGAGTTGTGACTTGGGTCCCATTGACATTGACTTTTGGTGTTGATTCTCTGGCTGGCTCTTCTTTGGGTTTCAAGATGTGCAATGCGACTAGATGCGACATGGTACTAGGCGAGGAGGATGGAGAGATACTGAATAGTTTCTTGCTCCATCCCTTGAATTTACTGTCGCGGGACTGATCCGATAAGTCATCAAAGTCGACCCTTTCTCGTAGTCGTCGAAGCGCATGTTCACGGCGAACCATTCCGTTGGTGATTTGGGGGCTGTATCCTCGAGGCAGCATGCTGTGTTTGCACATAGGGCAGAGAGAACTGTTCTGGGAGAGGAACTCGTCGATACATTCGGGGTGGAAGATATGGCCGCAAGAAAGCTCTCGGATAATTGTTAGTCGGTGATCATACTTGACGAGGCAGATATGGCAGCTGGGCTGAAAGTTGGTAGCAGTAGAGTCGCCAGAGCGCCCAACGACGCCTCGTTTGCTACGGACGCTGGCTGTGGATCTTATGCTGCGTTGGTCTTGTCGGCGTCCGCTTCGTGAAGCTCGGGTGGAAAGAGGAGTTGGAGGCGGGCCCATCGTTCCCGGGTCGGCATTGTACGTGAAGAGTGGGAAGGTCCTGATGTGGGCGGGGGGTACTATTAGACGCTTGATTCCCATGGCTTCTAGATCGACTTCGCCGGACTCTACCCGACGCTTTAGGGATTGTCGACGTCGTCGTTGAACCAGGTGCATCGTTAACGAGACGCCGAAAATGATGACGAGGAGTGCACCGATGACGATGAGAAAGAATGCCCAGAGAGGGGGAATGCTAGAATCGTTCTCGAGCGTGAGTTCCGTCCACACGCGAACATAGTCCTTGGGATTGGGTCCGTAGAGGTCGTTGATTTCGTCGCCGTGAGGGATGTCGTCGATGAGACCGGAATAGAGACTCAGCTGCTCCATCATTTCCTGACCTTCCCGGCCCGAGATGGCGAAGATGGGGAATTTGTTCTTCTTGACCCATGCCCCACCATCTTCCAGGTTCCAGACAGGTGAGTCGGCATCTTGAGGCTTGTTGGAGGAATTGTTGGGCTTGTAGAAGACGAATGCGCGAAGGGGGTCGAGGCGCGCGGAGGCGAGGTAGGCGAGGGTACAATCTATGCTGAACCAAGGGGCGAGGGCGACGAGGTTGTAGTTGGTCGGGGGTAGGTTGTCTCGACGGGTAACATTTCGGGGGATGAAGTCGTACTGAGCCTCGTCGCAAGCGGCGTCACCATCGAGGTCCGGGACGTAGAGTAGGCCTTGAATGACTCCATCGAGTGTGTCAGCATTGGTGGTGGTGAGGGTGGTAATGTTGGAGGTGATGCGTTCCTCGTAGGCTAGCTGGCTCTGTTGGCGAGAATATGCGTCAGTTAGGTTAGGAACGGATGGTGCCTGAGAAGGCTGAGAGGGCTGGGGCGAGTGGGCAGCGACGTACCGACAATGCTGTAAGGTTGCGAATGATTGTCGACGGGACTGTACTTTGGCCGCTCCATACTGGGTTGCTGAAAAGGAGGCTGGTAGAAGATTAGTGGTCTGTAGAGACGAAGGTTGCTGGGGAGGCGTGGCGGGGCGCAGCCAGCAAAGAGCAGGGTGGAAGTAAAAGGATGACGACGGCGGGGAATAGTACGACGGTTTCGGAGGCCGGCGATGCAGTCGACGACAACGAGGTCGGAAGAAGCAACATGAACTACTTACACGACATTTCGAATCTCGGTGAGCGCTGGGAGATGTCAGTGACGGCATGCCAAGACCGGGGCAGGATGGGATGCTTCTTGGCCTCGCCCGCAGGAGCCGGGTGGACGAGAAACACGGCGACGCCAGCGGCAACGGGAGAGATCGGTACTCGGGCCAGAGCGGGAGGAAACTTGGAAGCGATAAAACTTACACATTCTTCTAAAACATTCTCAATCATGGGCCGGTAGGCATGATACAGCGTGCACCACCGTGCGAGGTTGAAGCGGCGGCTAGGGTGACGATGAAATGGCGATGAGTTGCGACCAGGCGAGAGCGGACGAGGTGAGGATGCGAGGATGGAAAGCGCAGGCGGCTGTTGGGCTTGCCGTCAGGAAACAGCGAGGAGGGAGGAGGGAAGCGAGAGTGAGATGGCCCGGGCGCTGGAGAAAAGAGTGGAGAGTGGAGAGCGGCGAGGGGAGCGTGAAGGGTGGAGAATGGGAATGGGAATGGATTTGGATATGGGATTGGAAAAGAGGGAGGAGCGACTCGAACCGTCCGAAGGAAACCAAGCAAGCAAGCAGACCGGAGGAAGCAAGCAAGCGAGCAAGAGGGGGAAGGAAACGCTGGTGCAGAGGGCGGGAAGACGGAAGGAAGGGGCGTGCAGTGTGGCGCGTAGGTGTGCGGTAGCGTGAGGGTAGTGTGAGAAGAGTGGAAGGGGGTGTTGGCACTGACCTACTTAGCAGCCTGCAGCAGCGAAGGACACCACCATGTTGGCAAAGCACAGTCGGGCAGGTCTTTTTCAGGCATGTACCGGCATCCGTTACAAGGCGGGCAGGGATGATGTGGGCGTGGGTGCCAGCCTATTGTGCACAGGGACCGGGCGAGCAGACTTGAGTCGAAACAAAGAGTTGATGGAGAGCGGAGAGAATTCGAGGGTTCTGGGCGAGGAGCATAGGAGGACGGGGAGGACAGCTAGAACGGAGTCGAGAATGAGATTCGACACTGGCGGCTTTGAATGCCAAGGCGGGCGGAAAGCGCCTCGACAGTGGCTCGGGGAATAACGCCCAAGAACCAGATAGGAACCTGGGGACTCGAATTCAACAATGTCTCAGTCGATTCTCGCTGTCGGACATATTGTGATTCAGGTGTGGTGAGAATACGCTCAGCGACGCTGATGCCCAATGCTTCATTTTAGGGACGGACGAGTTGGACAATTGAGGGACTTTGACCAGCGGTTATGTCGTAAAGCTTGGTATTGCTGGGAGTCGCACGCATTGGGTGAATGGTCAAACCATCAAATCGCGTCTTGGCTATCGGAGTCTCACTTTGCCTTCCGCCATTATGCTGATGACATGAGCCAACAACTGAGATCTGGGTGAATGCGTCGTCTGTGAGTGGTTTTGCTTTTGACGTCAAGGGGGTAACTGGAGGTGTGTGGTCAACTGTCCTGCACTCTGAACCAACAAGAATCTTTCGATGACAGGCTGCGTAAAGAGGGAATAACGGGCTTGCAAGGTATGCAGCAAGGGTGTGAAGAGTACAAAGCTACATTGGCAAGCCGCATTTGCAAACCGACCACCATTTAATATTGGTAGCGAGGTACTGAGCCTCAATGTTAATTGTTTCCAACATGCCTCCTGGTTGATCAGACCCCGAATCATTGTCCTCAATGATTCCCTTTCCACATGTCAAGCCCAGTCTCTGGGCCGTTCGGGACAGATGTGATGCCCTGTCCATGGTCGAACAGCGTCCCCCCCCGGCCGAGAATATTCAAGGTTGGCACGCTGCTTATGCCCCTCCGTGCCTTACCACTCCCCTGCACAATTGGCACCAGTTCACAGACATTCAGGGCATGTGAGGCCTGCATAGCACATTCCACCCAGCCCTGTGGTTAACTCGATTGAAGCCAGGATGCTTTATATACTCATCCTCACCCAGGGCAAGGCGAGGAAATGCTTGGTTGTTTGTGTGTCACACTCGGTCTCGCGTCAACTTTTTGGCAGCTTGGCCTGGCGACATGGATCTATCGGATGTGATTCTCGACGCCAGGGGTTCCAACACAGGATCCACAGGGCCCCTATCGTTTATCAGTTATGTGCGTGCTCGCTCGTTCGTCACCGCCATCCATGATCCAGGCTCGAAGATCTCGCCGGAAACCCATTGCTCTGAGGGAGGATTGTCTGTACGTAGTACGAGCATGAGTGCTGAAGAGTCGCGACTGAGGGCCGTCATGCTCCCTTCACGAAGGGTGCACCCACCTCGTATATGGGCATACGTCCTCATTGAGCAGCCTTGTGGTTATCCCCACCTGCTCACAAACGGGATGTGAGGGGAGCTGGTCGTGAGAGCGAACGGAATCGGAGGCCAGCCGAATCGGATCTGCACTTCCGCCAAGCTTCTGCGCCTAAAAGCTTGTCTGCTGCGACCTGCCCAGCTTTCTCCAAGGTGCCACAGGCCACGGGCCACGAGGCACAAACTCCCACAGAATGGCGTAAAATCCACCCACCATCCAGATTGCAAGCCGGCGCACACACACCCACACACACCATCCTTGACCCCGGCTGCCCCAAGCTAACATCATTTTCAGAAAGAGCTTGATCTTCGACAAAGACGAGTGAGATAGTGATCGTGGCGTAGGATTGTTGAGGCTTTTGGAACAAGGTTGGCGAAGGATATCGCTCTTGACACCACGATGCGCACAAGCCATCCATGTGATGCTGATCCATCGATGAGACTCTTGTGCGCGCGAGGGAAAGCTCCTTCATTAATTACGGGACCATGTTCGAGTGCGACTGGGTTAGAGCGCTGTACTCCTCTTGGACCCGCGGAACAAGGGCCGTCAATTCAAATACGACGGCAAGCCGTGTGGAATGGGGGCGCGGTACGGTGGCGGCAGGCCCTGGCGAAACATAAAGGTGCCTCCGTCGTCAGCCTCTTGCTGCCTTTGGGTAGCGTAGCTTAGTTGGGTTCATCGACTACATGGTGTTGAAGTGGGATGAGGCCCCGCAGTGCTTTAGTCGCCAGTTGCTCGATTTAACGTAAAATGTGCCACGGATGGAGCATGGCTGTGTGTTTGGATATTGACTTCGCAGACAAGGCCGACTGACTCCCCAGTGTATTTGCCTTCCCTCTTCCGTTCGTGTTTGGGCTCGGTAGGGGTGTGTGGCCCCCCTGCTCCTCCTGACCCTGGCGGGCGACGGATGCACAGAATGGAACTGCGATATAACAGCCTTGGGCGCGGGAAGCTCGGAGGCTCGGAGAGGCGTGTCTCTTGGATGTCTTAGGTGGCTGGCAAGGCTGGTTCCCCTTGTCTTGCCGATCCCCACTGCTGGAGCTGTCAACTCCGCTCACTGGATGACAAGGTGGAAGAGAGACTGGGCGACTGGGCGGCCTGGCTGCCAGCTGAAGAGAAAAGACTGGGCCGTTCTGGAGGTTTCACTTCCCCTCACAAGGCCTCGGGAGGCCTCGACACAGTGCTAGAGTGCCTCGCGAAGGGCCCTGCTTGGTGCGACGCCACTTGACGTAAAACATGGCCGCACGGATTGCACGCTTCGGTGAGAGAGAGATGGAGAGGAGGTCTCGAGCGGACACAGCATGAGGGGACTGTTCGCATCTGGCTTCCTGAGGCAGCTAACCGCCATTCGGCCACCGGTTGTCACACGCCCCACCCGTATCAGGACGTCGGGAAGTGCAATGATACATGCTGGAGACTGAGTCTTCGCAGAGCAGACGGCTTGTGCTTGTACAGTACCCACTCCATGTTCTTCTTTCGGAAGCTGCCCTTTCTTGAATTCTATGTAGCAGCTCTGAAACAGCCGAATGACGATGTTGCTCTGCCCGCACGTGGGAGGGACGGTTCTGCGCCCCAGCTTGAAAACAGGCACTCGATTTAGCACACCACAGCATAGAACGAAACAACACGAATGCCATCGCATCGAAAAGAAGGGTTCAGCTCGTGGCGCATAACCTCGGGTAGCAGATCATCATTGTTTGTGTCAGACCACAGTTGATCGTCATGCTGTTATCAGCCGTCCGCCTATCAGAACTCACATGCAAGATCCCGACTCAGGTATATACAGCACGGTACTGTACGTGCTCCAGGCGTGTGCAAAGGGACATCCAGCCCCTGCGCATAATTTTGAGAAACAAGATTTAGACTCTAAAGACATAAATCCCTACTAACCGAGGAGAGGTGAGAGGATGTCCGCCCCAACCACAGGGCTTTCTCTTGAAAATGAACATAATACGACTCATGAGCTAAATAATACTACCCAATGTATCATTCTGATCCGAAATGGATAGAGTGTACTGGTTCATCCCATGTGTCAACGCGACAGTGTATGGAGACTTTTGGCCCGGAACTGTACCTCTGTCGAGTGCCTCATAATCTTTGAGTCCACCATGGCCTTACTGTTAAAATGTTGACCTACAATTTCAGGAAAGGAGAGCGAGCTGTGGAAGGATGATAGCCTTGAACAAGTTCTTGATGGCATCATGATGCAACATGATTTTGGAGGTAAGCCGAGACGGACCTGGCAACCTTTAACACCCTATCACATGCAGACCTGGTTAACTACAGACATTATGTTACCGAAGAATCTCATATCATAGTTGAACGTTAGGATCGAGCAACCATATTCATCTGGCAGCAACAAGCTCCATCGATTCTTTTCACAGTCTTAAGGGTAGGCAATCTATTCTGAAAGCGCAAGCTTGGCCACCAACAGAAATATTTTCTGTTGCTGTCCCCAAACCCCACGCAGCGAGACCATACACCGGTTGTTTACCAGCGGCGCTCACCTCCATATCCGTTGCCACCGCCGTACTGATCACCGCCGCCGCCGCCGCCGCTGCCGTACCCACCACCTCCGTAGCCGCCTTGGCTTTGGCGGGCATATTCATCGGCCTCACCTCCGCCATATCCTCCACCCTCCTCGCGGCGCTCTTGACCACCGCCTCCATACCCGCCGTGTTCAGGTCGACCCCCGTAGCCGCCACCCTCCTCACGGCGCTCGTAGCCGCCGCCGCCGCCGCCTCCGAAGCCTCCACCCTCCTCACGGCGCTCATAGCCACCGCCACCGCCGCCTCCTCCGTAACCTCCACCACCACCACCGCCGTAGCTTTGTTCCTCACGCTGGTAACCTCCGCCGTCGCCGCCGCCGTAGCCACCACCTCCGTAACCGCCACTACCTCCACCGCCATAGCTTTGTTCCTCGCGGCGTTCTTCGCGCTGGTAGCCGCCGCCGCCGCCATAGCTGTGTTCCTCACGGCGTTCCTCGTGACGCTCCTCCTGACGTCGACCGCCGCCATGGCCCTCGTTGCTGTCACGACGGTGGCGTTCCTGGCTCTTCTTGCGGCGATGTTTCTTGTCATCATCATCGTCGTTGTCGTCGTCCTTGCGATGGCCTCCCGAAGAGCTATGGTGCTCACGGCGCTCAGTATGTTGCTGGTAGCCACCGCCAGAGGTAGAGTGAGTCTCGGTTCGCTGCTCATACGTATGGGTCTCAGTTCGACGGGAGCTTGACTCGTTGTTATCGCCACCAAAGGCGCCCCCAAGGAGGGAACTGGCGGTGTTGAGGAAGCCGCCAAAGCCACCCTCATCTTCCTTACGAGAGGAGGAGGATTGGGGCATCTTGTAACCAGTGTTCTGCTCAACAATGCCAGAGAAGGCGCCGGTAGCGCCTGAGATGATGGCTTCAGCCGCAGCACCGGCAATCTTGTCCTCCATCGTCTCGGGGGCATAAAGCTTGCGCATCTTGAGCTTTCCCGCACAGCCATGGCCGTGACCGGTGTCATGAACGCCCTCCTTGTGGTTCTCAGCATTTTGGACTCCGTCACGAGTCAACTTGCGGCGATAGTCGTCTTGAGATCCATCATCATTCTTCTCACCCCACCACTCCTTGACGTTTTGGTAGCAGCGGCGTCGGCCCTCACGGATCTTCCCACCGCCCAGCTCGCGCTGAGCAGGGTGGTGCATGATTCCATGTACAATGCCATTCAGGAGCTCATCAATGTCAACGCTGTCATCATCCATAGCGTTCATGAGCTGAGGGACAACCCAGGTCACTGTGCTAGCAGCGCATCGACCAGCGATCTCGTTGAGAATCTGTAACACGGTTATTAGACGAATGTCTGGAAAATCTTCTCGCTTCAAAGGGCGCATACGTTGGAAAAGTGGTCCTTGGACAACATAGAATGGGTTGGGTCGGATGAGTTGTCATTGTGGAACACAATGTGCTGCTCTCGCTCGCTGCTCTCAATGATCTCATTGGAGCCAGTCTTGAGCTCGTTGCGGATTTGGTGAATGAGAGGGATAATGAAAGGAGCAATGAGAGAGAAGATGAAGGTGGACAGCTGCTCTTCAAGCTGCTCGATAACCTTGGGGAGGACGGGAATCTTCTCAACGGCAGCAGAGATGCTCTTCATGATGTCGTCGTGGAATTCGATGGCTGGCATGACCTGCTTGAAAACATTCTGGATGTAAGCGGTAAACTCCTCCGGCTCGCGAGGAGAGACGGTAGTGTTTTCCATCTGTGCCTGTGAGGCGTTATCCTGGAGCTCATCCAGACGGTCGCTCTGGTGCTTGTCGCCAAAGATGCCGTCAGGAATCTTGTCAAGAAGATCTCGAAGCAGACTGGTGTCGGCCCGGCTGCCCTGCTGGAGGGTGCTCTCAAGCTCATCAATCTCGTTCTGGGTCAGCTTATCGTTGACTATAGGCTGTTAGCTATGTCACCCTAAAGAGATACAAAAAGATGACCAACCTTCGCCGGTAACAGAGTGCAAGAAGTCAACACCTCCAAAGGTTCCAGTGACAACGGGGTAGACCGCGCGACGAGCGCCTTCGATCTCGACCTGAGTGTTACGTCCAACGTGGGGGAAGACATCACGCTCGCCCAACTCAATCAGGGCAAGCTCGCAGTAGTTGCTGTGAGCAAAGAAGTCTAAATTATGAAGGTTAGTCTCGACAAGAAACAGAGCTATGAGGTGCTTGGAGATCAAGAGAAGATGCCGTGGTTGGGGTAGGTAGCTGGGAATTGGAGGTCCTGACCTTCAAGGCAATGGAGTCCAGTTCCCAAGAGACGAAGGGCCTCGTACTTGTCAGCTTTCTTATCACTGTCCTTGTAGCGACGGCCCAACTCAATGGAGCGACTGAAGAGTTTCTTGACGAGCTTGGCAGAAGTCATAATCCCAGCGCCTTCGTTGGCAATATAGTTCTTCATGCCTGACTCGGGGTCGACTGAGAGTTCTCGTTCTTCATCGATGGGACCTCGGAGACGGCGGTCGTACTCGCGAGCATCAACATTCTCGGCATAGTCCTTGGGGTTGTCGATGTGCTCCTCGGGGCGGTAGCACCCAAGTCGGTCGGCGGTGACCTCGAACTCGCCAGAACCGAAACCGAAAGTCATGAAGCCAAGAACGCAGAGTAGAAGACGGATAGCCTCGGCAGAGACGGACTTGAGAGCTCCAGTGTCGATAGCTTGGGAGTAGTCTCGGAGCCAGTTACCAAAGTAGACACGGGAAACGGTGAGCTTGTTGAACTTCTTGCCGTTCAAGGCGCGGGCCATTGTGAGGGTGAGGAGAGCATCTTCGATATCGCCGTGTCGCCCTGGAGGGAGCTGGTAAGCATGTGTGTTGGGCCCGATGGCGCATCACCATCTGTTGGCTAGACTGCGGTCACTTACAGTTCTGGCCTTCGACCTTGGAGATCGAGGCAATGTTTCCAGCGCCAAAAGCCAAGGCGGGAGAGGCCAAGCAAACGACGATGATGAGCCCCACCAGGAGGCTGTGGGACCTGAAGCCGGACATGGTTGTGTGTTCCGTTCTTCAAGTGCTGGGATAGATCCCGAAAAGAGGAGATGGGAGTGTCGATGCACAAGTGATTATTTGGGAGGCCCCAATCGAGCTAGCGAGAGGGGATAGACGAAGTTTGAGAGGTTTGAAGGGAAATGTGAAGAAGAAAAAGGGAGGAATGAGGAAGAAGTCGAGAAGTGCGAGGAGACAGAGGTAGTGGAGGAGGGGCTGTCTGAGCTGATGAGGGGCAAGTGACGCAGGTTCAGCTGGGCTTGGATTGCGGCGGGTGGTGCAAACCAAGTCTTTGAGCAACACAAACAGGACCACTGATTACCCAACGAAAACAGGAATCAAAGCACCAATATGTGCAACGATAAGTTGCAACAGTGCCATCTGCCAAGACCAGGACACAGGTGTATTTCCCAGGCCACTCTACACGATACGGGCTCCCTCCCACCACCCTCAGGCTGTCCTCTGTCACACTCTTTGTCCCGGTTTCTGGACGTTTCTGATTCAATGCACGCCTGAGGTGCTGGTGCGTGCCGGCTTTTGAAGGGGGACCCCTCCTCCGTCAAGCCTCAGCATGCAATTCGCCAAACAGCAGTAAGCATGAAATCATACGCGCTGGGGTCTGCCGCTGTTGGACAGCTGGGGGGTGGAGGGGTATCCGAGCGAAGTAGCTTGCAGAGCTCGAGGAGGGACGCGCAGTACCCGGCATTCGTGTGACGAGGCCATCGATCGTCAAAGTACCGCGCCCCTCTAGCCCCTCCACCTCTGGCTTGTCCGGCTTCCTGATAACAGGGGTCTGCGACACAAGTGGAGGTCCGGCGATCGTCCGTCATCGAACCAAAGCTGCTGAGGGGCAGCCCCGCTGGGCGTAAGGTGGGCTTCCTTGAGCTAGGAGGGTCGGTGAAGCTTGATAAAGCTTGTCAATTTGGGCCGCCTATGAGCTGTTGGTATCCATCATGAGGGAAGTTGACATGCTCGAGGTGTATCAGGCAATGCGAGTATGGGAGTATGGTGTACCTTTGGATTTGGTTTCCGTGGATCAAACCGAAGAGCTTGCTGTGCAACACGGGCAGTTGCGCAGGCAGCTCAGACATCACGTGTTATCTGTGCACGTATCACCGAGCCGCCCCTCACCTCACCTTCAGACGCGTCTCCTCCATCGCGTGGAGCTCTGGTTGGAGAGGCCGTTAACACGATAGAGGAAAGACCACTAATCCAGGTTTCAATGTATTGGAGTGGGAGTGAACGAGAATGAGCGTGAGGTATCATGAAGTCCCTGACAAGCAAACGAGGGACTTTGGGGTCTTTATACCACACTGAGGGAGGGGAAAGCTCCAATTCAGGCCGTTGACCAACCGATTCACATCCTCTCAGCCCATCAAGGTGTCTTTGTCAAGCTCGATGAGAGGAACCAGAATGAATTAACTAGGGCGATTCATCAAGTGTGTCTGTCTGTCTTTGCTGTGTAAAGTTTTCTTACTCTTTCCCTCGCGTGAGAGGAACTACGGGTTCGCGACCATTGTATTCCAATGCCCTCGCCGTTACATCTACCCACTGACATGCTGTCAGGGCGCGAAGAAAAGACACAAATTTCAGGTCCAAGTCGAGGTAGAACCAGGCCAAATATGGCGTACCATGAGGTACTAGTTATAGAAAGAGACTGGAGCTATCTCCAGCGCCGATTTTCTCGGAACTTTTGGGTCGCGGTTGAGTTTGGTGAAAGGTAGGTACCTATCCAATGCAAGGTATCCGGGTTCTGTTTGTACCTATTTTCATTTGACGCTACAAGGCTCAGTTGGCTTAATTTTGATCAAGAGGAAGACAGGGGACATATTGTCCTCGGGGAGTTTGAGATGGCGACGGACGCTTGCTGTGGTGCTGTCTACGCCTGTTTGCCGAAGTGCTGCGTACGATGGACGGGACAAAAGATAAGATAGAATGAACGCCTTGAGTCTGGTAGTGGTTTGTGTATGAGAAAAGACTTTGTGCCTAACGGAATCGATCCGTGTCAAAGTGAGATACTGGCAACCTACGTGGAGGTTCCAATATGCCAATGAAGGTAGCGTAAGGTGTGAATCGAACGCGTCTTATCATGCATGCATCGAGGGTGGATGGAACGAGGGCGCTGCCAGCTTGGATGCTCTAAAGGACAATGGCAGCGTTCACAGTTGGTTCTTGGACAGGTCAGTGGTTGCCCTGTAGTCTAGCAGGCCTGGTGAGGAAGTTAGGGGTGGATATTCTGGTGGCTTTTGTCTTGGGAAGAGGGGAGCACCGAGGGCTGGTGACTCAGGCCTGAGAGGTGGGCATCAAGATCAGTAAAAAAAAACCTCAGGCAGCTGGGTAGGGTTGCTTGGCGAGATCAGTAATGGCAGAGCAAGGCAGAGCACCACCTGAAGCGACGGGGGCCATGGGAACTCTGGCTCAATCACTCTCGGACTTGGTCGCCGCTTTAAACGACCCGCACCCACTGTACCACAGTGACATGTCTTCTGGGGACGACCTGAAGTCCTGGAGGCTTGGAGGCTGGAAAGCTGGAAGCTGAGAGAACCCGGAAGGCCGGCGGGAAGAGAGACCTGGAGGGCAGCTCGCTGAGGCTCTGCACTGCTGGTGCCTGTTCTACCGTGCTGAGATGTACAGGCCAAGAGCGAAGGCGCTGGAATGGCCCCGCCCGAGCAGCTCAGTTCTGCCAGCACATTGGGCAAAAGGAGGGCCAGTGTGACCCTTCGGCCAAGTGGTGTGCGTGCAGCCCCAATGGAAGCTGACGAGTTGCTGCACAATCTCCCTAAGCGCCCTGGAGAGAGCATCTCCCAAGGCGCTAAATGCATCCCCAGGCGAGTCATCCCCAGGTATCACTGAAGCATCAGGGTCAGGACGCGCTGGCTGGTGAGGTCCTAAGCTGGGGCTATGGGCGCTTGTAGGTCGCAAATTCGACACGCACCAGGAGCAGTGACAATTTGGAACCAATTGCACATGCAAAAAGCAACAAGGCGACGGGATAGAAAAGTCGACGATGGGCTCGCGTCAGTAACTGCAATAGTCGAATACGCAGCAAATACAGAGCGATGACGTTTGGACCTTGGAGTGACAAAGTCGCCGTCACCATGCCATGGGCGCTGGCTCCTGCAGCAGTAGTAGGCTGCGGGCGACGGGGCGGGAGAGCCTAGGGTGCCCGAGGCTGGTGGCCACTGGCCAGTCAGCGCTGTCGGGGGCTGTGGGCTGGCTGCTGCCGGGCCTGGTCAGTTGTGGCCATGTGAGGTGAGGTGTGAGGTGTGAGGGCGGATCGACGGGGAACGGGAGGAGAGTTGTCCTCTTTTGCGCCGTTGGTGATTCTGACACGAGATTCGTTGCGGAACGAGGCGACATTTCGTTGCTGGATGGAGAGTGGGTGAGCATAGGGTGTTGAGTGAGTCGTGGACGTTCACTGGAAGTTGCAGCGAGAGGATAGGTGATTGCCCGGGACATCGGCTTCAGCACGCTGCTGGCAGGTCTGGCGCAGTGGTGATGTACCCTCTCTGGAAGCCCAAACTTGAAGCCCAGGTCAAGTTCCAGCGCCATCCCCCGAAGCGTCCGAAAAAAAAAACCCCGGCTCCCCTGTGAGGCTCACTGCGATGGGCGGAAGGACTCGAGGAGGGAGGCCAACCGACGCGCCGCTGAGAGGTTCTGGGCTGGGGCTCTACCAGGCACTTGGGCCCAATTTCCAATTTTCCGTTCGGGTCCCATCTGCTGTGGACGGTGCTGTCCCCCCCAGGAGCCGAATGGTCCCCCGCTTGTGAGGTTGTGAGAGGGGCCAAGCGAAAAGGGCAGAAAAAATTTCTGCGGTTGTGCGCTGAGCAGGCTTTGCGGGGGTTACAGGGTGCAAAGGCTGATGGGAGGAGGGGCTCTGTGAACCACTGGCAGCCCGGGTCGCCCACTGCAGCTGCCGCCTCTGAGCCATCCTAAACTGCGCCAGCTCTCTCCCAGCTCTTTTGGGCGAGGTCTTTTTTTTTTTTTTTTTTTTTTTTTGGAGGGGGGAGGGGAGGGGAGCAGCAGGCCTGGGGCCTCGTGGTGGGCGGGGGGCCACTCACTTGCTCACTTTTTCGGCCATGCACCTATTTTTTTTTTCCGGGGCCTTCAGGCTTCAGGTCACCCACACCCACCCACCCACTCACTGACTGATTGCGCGCACCGCCCGGGCCCTACATATTCAGCGCACCGCCCACCCCCAGCCCCAGAGTTGTTTTCCCCCGAACTTCAGCACTCCCTCATCCCCTCCATTCCCCCCTCATCCCCCAAGACCACTGAACTCACCCGCCCATCATCATCACCACAGCGCGCAACAGCCCTGCGCTCTATAGCCACTGCAATCACTTCTTCTCTTCCATCCCGACCATCGCCTAACTATCCCGCCGCCCAACGCTGCGAGCGAGAATAGTCCAGCAGAGGATCCAAACGCCCGCCGCGTCCTGAAATTCAGAGCTGCCGCAGTGAAAGCAACTGACGCCAGACGCGCCAGTGCCCAAACACCACTCAACACTACCTTACCCCCTCACTTTGCACCCGCAATGCCTCGCCCCAAGAAGTCGGCTGAAGCCAAGGCTGCCGTTGCGCCTGCTACTCCCATCGCCGCCATCCCCGCGCCCATGATCCCTCTTAACCTTCCCACCACCGTGGTGCCTCCTAACCAACCCGCTGTTCCTCAACGCGTCGTTGACAATGACAGCTTCTTGCGCGTGCGTGATTCAGTAAGTCTTTGACTCTCATTATCATCTTCTCACATCAACTGCCTTGCATTCCTTCCACTTGTGACGTCTTGGGCATCACCCTTCTTCCGCCTCGAGCCCTTGCTGCGCGTCTCGGGGCAAATGGAGACAGCTGGGACGTCTTCAGAGACTTGATTTGCTTTGGCCGAGTGGCGAATGGGCTGAAAGCGTCTGGGGGACTTGTCTCTTGCACCAAGCTTGAGCTCTCAAGCGCTGGAAACCCTCGCCAGGCTCATTGTCTGCAACTGCTCCAGGACCTGGCAAGTAGCAGAACGGGGCTCAAGTGAGCTCCGATCCACAGAGAAGCTGCGCCTCGCCAATAATCCCAACGCGACTTGAGAGAAACAACCTTTCCTTTCTTCCATGAGACGCAAAAGGGCCCGTTCGAGCACTTGCAAGGCGAGACGCGCCTCACAGACACCATTGTTTACACAAGCCCCGCGCGTGCTGGTGGGCATGGTACTGCCCAGGAGCTATGGCCACCGCGACTTGGGCAGCCTAGCGTACCCTACCAAGCTCTCCACTCCCACTCTACTCAACCGCTACACATTGTTCTTGGGCCATGTTAGCTCTTGCACGTTCTTCACTTTGCCAGTCTTTGTGTCAACGTTTTATACATCTTCTTTTGCTAACCAACTATCCCCCAGGCCGTCGGCAGCTTGACCACTATCCTAGAGCTCCTCCGCTCCTTCACTGCGGACTATGTTCGGCAGACAAATCTCCTTATGGGCGAGCCCACTGCCGAGGGTGCCCAGGGCGATATCCTTGCCAACCTTGAGCATGCTGCTGCCCATCTCATCATGCCCGTCCAGGAGCTCGCCCCTCCCGTCGAGGAGAAGAAGGAACGCAAGAAGCGCACTATCGACCCCAACGCCCCCAAGCGCCCCTTGACCCCCTACTTCCTCTACATGCAGCACGCCCGTTCCATCATTGCCAACGACCTCGGCTCTGAGGCTCCCAAGGGTGCGGTGCAAGAGGAGGGTCAGCGACGATGGGCTCACATGGGCCCTCATGAAAAGCAGGGTTGGAACAACGCCTACCAGTACAACCTCCGCCTCTACAACGCCCGGGTGCACTCTTACAAGAACGGCAACCCCCATGCCAAGGCCATGACCGATGAGGATGCCCTCAAGTACGCTGAGGAGTACCACATCCCCATGCCTGAGCTCAAGGACGTCACTCAGACCGAGGCTCCCGCCAACGACCAAGACGCCATCGCCGAACAGCTCCAGCAAGTCGCTGCCGCTGATGAGGAGGGTACCCCCGCCAAGACGCCCAAGAAGGCTGCCGGTGGTCGCAAGCGCAAGGTCGCTACCCCCGCGGCTGAGGTTGATCTCAAGCCCGCTCCCCCAGCCAGCCCAGACAAGAAGCGTCGGCGCACATCAACCAAGGCCGCTGCTGTCGCCGAGACACCAGAGGAGCCCAAGAAGTCGGGACGCAAGAAGGCTAAGAGCTCTTAAGTTTGTCTCTTCTTTCTAGGCGCTGCTTTGGTTTTGTCCGGTCTGATGACTACTCCCTGACTAGCTCCTACAGCCACGAGGCTGCTAGGAAGCACGATACCTGAAGGGGAGTGAGATGTGGAAAGAGGGTCCGTATTCTATATACTCTTTTGGTGTTTGGGGGTCTCATTTAGTTTTTCTGTTGCTTGGGAGGGTATCACGAGGTCGCATGCACCCAGATGACTGGGAGAGGCGGCCAGGAACGGGAGTCTCCATGACGGAGTGGGACAGGATGGGATGTGGAAGGAAGGCCTCCATATTGCGTACGTTTTTTCGTCTTGATCGCTGTATTGATCACAGCTGAGCTAGCTATGCCGTAATGAGAGCAACGATTCTTGCAATTCAAATGAAGAGTTTATTCCGCTATCGCCCTGGCTGCTGAGTGAGTGAGTTGCGGTCAAGTAGGTTGGAAGTTTGTTGGTATGTCAATACATTAGTACCCTTCAAGGGGTAAACACACTTGCACTACGTTCAAGTAGCACTCCAGTACATAACAGCTAGGTTTTCCAAGGGACGTTGGTGCCAAGACGACGCTTATTGTTCATTCTTAGAAAGGTTTCAAATTCACACGATCCCATTTCGTCTCATAAAATACGCAGATACAGCTTAGCCATTGTTCGACAAACATATATGCACGCATCCATCGCCGTTCACCCCTAAGCCTTGCGAGACGAGAACCCCCCCTATCCTTAGTACACATAGAACGCCTGTGTGAGCGGCAGCGTCGTCGCCGGCTCGGCCACGCACGCCTGGCCGTCGGCCTCGACGGTGTAGCTCTCCGGGTCGACGCGCATGCGCGGCATAAGGTCGTTGTGGCGCATGTGGCGCTTGCCGATGTTGCGG
This sequence comes from Dactylonectria estremocensis, assembly GCA_020744375.1. Taxonomy (NCBI): domain Eukaryota; kingdom Fungi; phylum Ascomycota; class Sordariomycetes; order Hypocreales; family Nectriaceae; genus Dactylonectria; species Dactylonectria estremocensis. The sequence goes on from JAGMUU010000004.1 coordinate 2,593,152, forward strand.
CAGCCGCGGACAGCCTCGACGCGGCTGCGCAAGCCGTACGAGGCGATGGTGCCCGATTCGATGGAGGCGGCGGAGACGAAGAGGATGCTGGTGGAGGGCACGAGGGGCGCGAACATGGGCCGGGCGATGATGGGCTGGATGGTTGGGATTGAGGCGTTGGGGTCGCCCTGGTGGGAGGTGAGTATTTGAGACGAGAGGGTTGAATGGGGGAAAACTATAGGGAACACTTCAAAGAGTGTTGAAAGGGAGGTATAGGGAAACTTACCATCTGGGCACACGCAATGTGGCCACTCTTAATGACCTGACTCGGCTTCGTGCCGAACCATGCAGGATCCCAAACGACAAAGTCGGCCAGTTTGCCAATCTCGATGCTGCCGACGAGATGCGAGAACCCTTGGGCGATGGCCGGGTTTATCGTGTACTTGCTCACGTAGCGCTTCACGCGGGCATTGTCGGCGCCGGTGCCCTCATCCTCGGGCAGGTATCCGCGCTGGACCTTATTCTTGTGCGCCGTGTTCCAGGTGCGCAGGATGACCTCGCCGCAGCGGCCCATGGCCTGCGAGTCGGAGCTCATCATGCTGATGGCGCCCAGGTCGTGCAGCACGTCCTCGGCGGCGATGGTCTCGGCGCGGATGCGGCTCTCGGCAAAGGCCACGTCCTCGGGGATGTTCTTGGACAGGTGGTGGCACACCATGAGCATGTCGAGGTGCTCGTCCAGCGTGTTGCGTGTAAAGGGCCGCGTGGGGTTGGTCGACGAGGGGAGCACGTTGGGGTGCTCGACGACCGAGATGATGTCTGGCGCGTGTCCACCGCCAGCACCTTCGGTGTGATATGTGTGGATGGTTCGGTTGTGAAAGGCGCCGACGGTGGACTCGACGAAGCCGGACTCGTTGAGGGTATCCGTGTGAATGAGACATTGGACGTCAAGCTCGTCGCAGACTGTCAGACATGCGTCGATGGCCGCAGGCGTGCTGCCCCAGTCCTCGTGAAGCTTGAGACCGCACGCGCCGGCCTTAACCTGCTCCCGCAAGGCCTTGGGGTCACTGTCGTTGCCCTTGGCGGTGATGCCGATGTTAATGGGGAGAGTGTCACAAGCTTGCAGCATCTGGCGCATGTAGTGTGCGCCAGGAGTACAAGTGGTTGCGTTTGTTCCGGCGCTGTAAGAAGGTTAGTATGGCTTAGAGACCAGGTCGAGGGGATGAGAGAGGGAGCAGTTCTCCCGATGGGATGACAAAGAGTATCCAACGGACCTTGGGCCAGTACCACCTCCAAGCATCGTCGTCACACCAGACGCAAGAGCCTCGGGGATCTGCTGCGGGCAGATGAAGTGAATATGGGTATCGATGGCGCCGGCGGTGATGATCTTGCCCTCGCCAGCAATGACATCGGTGCAGCTCCCGACGACCATGTTGGGTGTCACGCCATCCATGACGTCCGGGTTGCCAGCCTTGCCAATGCCGACAATCATGCCCCCCTTGACGCCAATGTCGGCCTTGAAGATGCCGGACCAGTCGACGACTAGGGCGTTGACGACGACGAGGTCCAGCGTCTCGGCGTCGGACCGACCTGTGGCCTGGCCCATGCCCTCGCGCAGCGTCTTGCCGCCGCCGAACTTACACTCGTCGCCGTAGATGGTCATGTCGTGCTCGACCTTGACCCACAGGTCGGTGCTGCCAAGCCGGACGAGGTCGCCAGTGGTGGGGCCGAACATGGTGGCGTACGCAGAGCGATCCATGGTAAAGGGCGAGGAGGCATCGAGGACGGGGCCGAGTTCGGGGGACGGCGCGTGGGCGAAGCCGGCCTCCTGCAACCGGGCGAGGATCTCGTCAGCACGCGACAGGTCGACGGGCCCGCTGGCCATGTTGTTGCCGCCGTGGATGATGCGATGGCCGCCAATCTCAACCAGCGTCACCGTCTTGGTGTCGCCGGGCTCGAAGCGCACCGACGTGCCGGCGGGGATGTCGAGGCGGAAGCCGTAGGCGCGCACGCGGTCGAACTCGAGCTGCGGGTTCGTCTCGATGAAGTGGTAGTGCGAGCCGACCTGGATCGGCCGGTCGCCCTTGCTCGTCACCCGCAGCCGAATGCGCGTGCGGCCCTCGTTGAGGGCGACCCGGGCCTTGACGGCGACGACGACGGCCCCGGGCTGCCGGGCGGGCTCGTACTCTTCGGCCGCAGCCAGCGGGAACACCGCCTGGGGGTCCTCCGGAACCGGCAGGAAGCTGCCGTACAGCGCCCGGCGCAGGTCGCCGTCGTCGGTGCAGACGGGGTTGTGGACGGTCACCAAGTACGTGCCGGTGGGAAAGGTGCCCTCGACCTGGATCTCATGAAGCGTGCTGCAGACGGACGGCAGCACGTGGCGCCGGCCCAGCATGGTCGACCCCAGCGCCATCAGGTCGGCGACGCTGTGGTTGCCATCGCGGATGAGCTCTTGGAGGTTGTTGGCGATGAGAGCCTGTGGGGGTTGTCGTCATGTCATGTCAGCGCTGGTGAACGTAGCTGTTGCTGGGTGTCATGAGGCTGGTGCCATGATGCGCACAAAGCAAAGACACGCAGCATGGCATTTCCCCTCTTGTTCCCCAAGTATTTCACGTACCGTGGCCTCAGAATGGTTCAGCTTGACCCCTCGAGCCAAACGTCTCTGAGCAAGAAGACCCAGCTGCGAGGTGACGAGCTTGTCGAGCTATAATCAAAGCAACGCCCCCCTGTTAGCCCCCGCGTCCACAGGCGCAGTGATGTATCATGTGCGACGAACCTCCTTGGGGACCAGATACATGGCTCAGGGTCGAGAGCAGCGTAACTCTACCGGCTCGCTTCGTCTTCTATGGTTGCGCGGGGGTTTGGGAAATCGTGCGGCCCCAGCATGAGGTTCAGTTGAGTTACCACGAGAGGGATAAAATAAGCTGCCGTCGGCTGTCTCCCCACAAGGTCGCCTGTCTCCGTCTTCGTGTGCCGCCGGCGGTGTCCGTTCTACACCGGCGGCCAGAATGCGGCTTGAGGCACGTCGCCCGATAAGGAACAACCACCTAAGATAACGTCCATTGGTCGTCTGCGCCCGCGACGACACCGTTCCGGAGCATCGTGACCTATTAATTAGACAGCGTGTTACGGCATACCTGCATATCTGCATCCTGCGTCTTCTCTCTTTTCCTGTATTTTATGGCAGCTCTTCTCTGCGTCTACTGGATACCCAGTGACTGGTAATCTGGTGGGTTGGGCCAAATCCAACAGCGAACCACAGCTTGCCGGCGGGTGTTACAGCGGGCCACTGCTTGATACCAAGAGAACTCGGCCGACTGTCTATCATACAAAAACATAACATTCAAGCCAGCAACAGGCAGATTGAGTATAGTCAGACGCATGCTATTCGTTAAAGCCCCTTCCCTGTAGAACCAAACCCATTTCGTAGTCCCCTCTCAACGCCGTCTCCTCATGCAAAAATAAGTGGGAGTAGCTAAGATACACATTCAACACCGGGTTGCCCTCGGCTCATTCATCCTCTTCATCCCACTGCTCCTTCTCCTTCTTTATCAAATCTGCCATGTCCTTGGCTTTGAATATCGAACTCTCGGGGTCCGTAACTCGAGGCACCTTGCCCAGGCTCTCATCGTCAAACACCGATCCAATGGTGTCGATCCACCGTCTCCGCCGCTCCATAAGCATCTTGGTTAGATCACCAATACCCGGCCGAGCCGTACCTGCAGCGCCGCCCACGAAATGGCTGCCTCCGCCAGCGCCTCCTGGCCGCTTGTTCTTCTTGCTCTTGCCCATGGTCCGCGTCCGCTTCAGGTATGCTGCCTGAACTTGCGAGTCGAGATCCTCCAGGATAGTCTGGTATTCCTGATGTGCCATGCGTTCGCGGACAAGGTCAGTCAGTCGTGTTTTGCGAGCGCCATTGATGAGCATCTGCTCCTTCAGCCGTGACTGGAGCAGACGCAATCTGGCAGCCACCTCATCGTCGTAATGACCATCAAACTCTGCCTCGAATCCTTCTAAGGGGAGGAATCCAATATGTCGGAGCTCCTGTTTGATACGCTCATCGACTTGTGAGTATTCGAGTTTGGGATGTGACGCCTTTTTCCAGGCTTCCGAAGACGACTCGGGCATCAAAGTGGCGGGCGCTAGCGGATTTGACTTGTCTTCTGTGCTCACGGCGTGATCTTCGCCGTTGGCATCACCATTCATGCTCGTATCTCCATTTGTCACGCCATTTGTCGGTGGCTTCTCTTCTGTAGGTGCGCGAGCTTCGGGTCGGAATGTTTGCATCAACCGGGCCAACCATGGTCCAACGGAGAGCTTATCGCTCTCGCCGACATCATCATCCATGTTCTCGATACTGCCCCGAGGCTGGTTTGGTGGCAGCTTGTCGCGGCCTTGTTGGGGCGAGTCAATGGACATTGCGCCATCCTCCTCGGCCCAGACCTCCGTGTAGTGACGCTTGCCGCGTTTTGGCATCACAAATGGCATCACACGCTCTCCCCGCTCTCGTAAAAATGCCAGGTCCTCTTCAGAAAATGGCCTGAAGAACGGGTCGACGTATGTTGAGAATGTCGAAAAGTTAATTTGACTGCTGGGTTTTGCATTGCTGAAATCCTTGTCTGGCGGGTCTCCAGCGATGAGGTCGGCAAGATCGCTCCTAGGATACGTAGCAACGGAGTAAATTTGTTTTCGCATCTCATCTGGCATGCCTGGGTATACCGGTCGGATTTCGTATACGGTCGGGTCGGGGAAAGTCGAGGGGTCTTCGCCAAAGGTCTGCGATTGAGGCACCTCTCGTCGAGGCGGCGCACCCTCATCCTCGGAGCTTGATTCTTCCTCCTCCTCCTCCTTCTTGGGCTTTTCGTCGACTTCCATAGCTGATGGTGAGGCTGCTGCAGCGGGGGAGAGAGACGAGCTTGCGGAATCGTTGCGTGAATGCTTGTTTTTGGAATCTCGGAGGGGTGATGATCGTTCTGTCAAGGGTACGTCAGCATAAAAGTTGGTGATTGACGGCCGTGTGCTTGCTAGCAGTGCTAGCAGCTGCCAGGCGCACAACGGAGAATTCACGCGCCAGATGCGGGTGGGGGGAGTCATACCAACATTTCCATCCGGGGGAGCCAAGGCATCTGTCTTCTTCCGTTTGTGCTTGGGTCGCTTTCCCTCCTGCTCACCATCTGCGCGGCCGCGGTCGTAGTCTTCGGCGGGTCTTTTCTTGCGCTCATCGGCCAGGTGTCGCATGCCGCGGTCATAAAAGGTGGAGCGCTTCTCCATAATGTTTGTGAGGCTCTTGAGGCGCTCGATCATGCCGTCGAGGCTCTTGGAGTCGGGGACGGTAGCATTGGACGCCGACTGATCGACGAGGTCATCGTAAGTCAAGTTTCGGAATAGTATAACTCTGGTGTTTAGGTAGTCCGGATCGTAAAACTCCTGAGGCGGTAGATTGGCTGTTCCAGCAGCTGCGGTTGCGGCCGGGGCGGGTGTTGTGTTACGGCTCTGCTTCTGCATGGCAGCGGAGTTCTTTTTGCTCGTGCCCTTCTGGCCTGGCCCTCCAGGAGGCATCGTGTAGGTTTCGTTAGTAGAGGTAGACTTGGTGATGGATCGACGAGGCTGTCGCGGGAGTCGATGCGATGGCGTGGGAGGAACTCGAGATGCGACAACAACTGACGCTGATTTGGCGGCGCGCTTCTGAGGACGTGCATCAAGGTCCCTCAAAGACAGACGCCGCAAGGATAGGCAGGTACGTACCTGCAATGTGACCAACGCCTGCCTGCTTCGGTCCCAGGCCCAAGTGCCTTCCTGGTTCCAGGGTCTCGGATTTCGGAGGAACCGTATATCCGAGTACAGATGTCCATTTCAAGAGAACGGAAACATGCTTCAACGATTCACCAACCCACTGCGACGGAAAGGTTTATTGATCTTCTTTTCCTTCGATTGATTTCGCGTCACCCAGGAGTCAGCGAAACTTTGAAAATTGAGAAGCCCCCTCGACAATCATTTTGCTTGTGGCGGCTGAGAGAGCTCATCCGATTGACTGTTTGCCAAGATGTCTACCGGGCCACCCGCCTAATTGGACCGTAAGGAAGTTCACTGTTCAAGGTGAATGAAGCCTGCCAATTGAAAATTGCCCTGCGCGCCCTGCGGCTTCTTTCATTTAAAAAAAATAATTCAATCTTTGTTGATATCACATCCGAAATTGTCCCGTGTTTCTCTTTCTACCTTCGTTTGATGTCTCCTAACATTGAACGAGGCCACTCTAGTCCTCGACACTTCACCGAATGACTCAAAATTAATTTTGAGCTACTGCCCAACACTGCCATCAACGGCTGAATGGGTTCCAAAGCAAACCATATAAGAGTCAGTCTCTCGACTAATTTCTCGGACATTGTCTTATGCGCCCATCGAGCATAACCAAAAGTGTTGGCATAATGGACGCGCTAAACGAACTCGAATCGCTTGCTCAATCCTCGGCTCATGATAGCCAACGTTCGGAGACGCCAAGACGAGAGACCATAAGACGCTACATGGAGCTATTCGACCTGAATAAGACCGAAGCGATCGACAAAATCAATGAACTACGAAAGTTTATTCCCGAAAGAAAACCGGCCCCCAAGAAGAAGCGAGCCGCAGCTTATCTTGTTAGGCTGCAAGGGACTTTTCTCTTCGACGCCGAAGTGATCAAGACCATTGCCGGGCTTGGGGAGGTGCCGGAGGTGGTCATCGGCACCGACGACTCCGGACGGGAGGCTGTATTCTGCCGGGTAGATCACGACACCCGGGCCAAGATTGCAACTCATTTCGCCGAGAACGACCTGGGGCCCCTCCCAACCTTTCTACAACTCACAATTGCTGAAAAGTCTCTGAGCCCTGAATCTCTCGCCCCAACGCTTGGTTTAGATGCCACGTTACCGCAGAACCGCGCCAGCTCGCCCGGAGCTGCCTTCAGGCCGAGTCAGGGTGAATACCCGGTATGGTATTTCTTCTACGGCCCCCTGGCCAACCCGGACGAGCTCAAAATCATTCTGCGCTTATCCACCAAGCCAAATTACAAGCCTGCATCCATCACTGGTGGTCGATTGCTAGCCTGGAACGCCATTAGAGACGCTGTTGGCAACGAGGTTCAACATGAGATCCCGGGCAAAGCGTTCCTCGTGCGAACCCCGAAAGAGGAAGAGTCGCTCCGGTTCTCGGTTACGGACAAGTTTGAGGTGGTACGTTGTGCGATCCGATTCACCGATAGCGGCGATGTTGAGGATGGACTCACGTTGCGATACATTGGTACAGACCTGAGGTGACCGCTGTTAAGCATACCGGGCAGCTTGGTCTAGAGCTTCGACTGCATCATGATCTCCTGAAAGTCCCGAGTGATGGGCGGGTGTTAACTCAATTCAGAGCATAGGCTCCAAGGCAACCAAAAGTATCAATACTACTCCAGAGTTCCCACAGACCGTGGTCCAAGGGTCCTCTTGTGCTCAGTTGCTAATCTGCTACTGCCAGCTGTCCCCTTGCACAATACTATCATGTCGGCATATCCACGCACGGATGGGCGAGAAATCTCGCATTGGAAACTTGATACGACGATTGGCACAACGAAAATAAATGCCGCACAAGATAACTGGCCATTGCCCGCTTCTCCAGCACATACACCTACCAAAGGTAGCTTTCGGACACCAGGCTTGTGCTGTCGTGCCTGCTCACTCGAAGTGTCATGGCCGCTGGACTCCTTACACGGCTGTTTACTGCTACATGTGGTGGGTATCTCTACGCTGATTGGTCGATGAGTTTTCCTATTCAGGCAATGCATGGTTCGTCGACTACCCACTAACACGTCCAGCCTCTCTGCGCCCAAGTCAAAAAGCAAGAAGTCATGACGCCTCTGATTGCTGGAGATCATTTTAGTAAAGACAGCTGCACCCTGAGTGTGGTGGTATTTTAGCCTACATGATTCTCGAATAAGAGAGCGCAAGATGATGCGAGTCTCCATGACTTCAGTCAATGCCAATGGCATCACAACAGCATCTTCGCTCCCAACTGTTACCAAATCCAAGTGCTCTCTCCGTGGTAGCTCATACATATTACACTTTCAAGGAAATCCCTAATCCTCCAATGTCTCAAAACGACACGGATCTTCAACGATAAACAGAGTCGGAGCCGTTTGATCCCCCAAATCCACCCACACTACCGCCTCCAAAGCAACCGCTCATAGCCAAGCATGGCACATGTGCGCCGGCAGCGCAGCCTCTCCAGACCCATACAACCACACAGTGCTTGAGCATGTGCTCCAGCCATTGGCTCACACCGCCATCGTTGACTCGCGCCGCCTTCCCGGTCATGGACCCTGGCGGCGGGGTATTACCATCCAGTGGGGTTCAACGAGATCCCCAGCGACGACCCATTGTCCTGTCGAGAAAGCAAGCGGATTGTCGTCGGCGCTATCATGTGTGAGCGACGAGAGGGGTCCGGACAGGTGCCGTGCCGCCGTCGACGAGTCTCGTGGGCCATGTGCTGCGTGCCTGGTGCGCTGGGACACTTGGTCGTGCGGGCCGTATATATCCTTGGCTCGCCGTTCCGTATCTCTCAGTCTAATCCCGTCCTTCAACCTGATCGTGTGAACGGAATTCAACACTGCTTCTTCTAACTGGCGCTTTTTCAACAACTTCCCTCTCTCCCTAAACAATGAGAGAGTACCATGGCTTCTCATGTGTGTTGCCCTCGTGCTCGCCAGCTCCTCAGTTGTTACACGTACTGACCAATTGCCTCAGGGTGGTAACATTTTGTCCTTGGGCTCCGTCCCGACCCTCGTCGGCGGAATCGTGGCGGCTGCGCTGAGCACCCTCTGCCTTTCCTCCGTGTTTGGCGGCAATCAGGACGAAGCCCCCGGCCTCATCAAATCATTTTTCCTTTTTTTCTATTCCTCCTTCATCAAGCCTCACCAGGGCGACTCCAAGGGCAACCAGCAGGATGCCCTAGAGAGCTTCTACAAGAAGCAAGCCGGGGCTTACGATGCCACGCGGAAGCTCCTCCTCCGCGGCCGCGAGGACATGCTCGCTCTTGTTGCCGCCCAGCTAAAGTCTAAGACTGAGGGCGAGGGCAACAAGAAGAAGCGAGTTTGGGTCGACGTGAGTTCAATTGATTAAACTGTCTCCTTTCTAACATCCCTTGGCACTCACTTACACGAGTCGTTTCCAGATTGGCGGCGGCACTGGCTTCAACATCGAGGCCATGTCTGAGAGCGTCGACGTCCCCACCTACTTCTCGAGCGTCTACCTGGTCGACTTCTCCCCGTCTCTGTGCGAGGTGGCCAGGAAGCGATTCGAACGACTTGGCTGGAAGAACGTCAAAGTCGTCTGCGAAGACGCCCGCAAGTTCCGCCTCGAGGACCACGAGCCGGGCATGACCTCCAACCCGGCCCCTCCTCGATCCCCGGCTCTGAGCTACTTCAGCAAGCCGCGGCCCGACTTTGGTGGCGCGGACCTCATCACCTTGTCGTACAGCTTGTCAATGATTGTAGGTGCCGGCAACGTCTCCAAACTGAGGAGAAATTCTTCGTCTTGGCCTTGGAATGCGCTAACTCTTGAAACTTAGCCGGACTACTACTCAGTTATCGATTCAGTGACCTCTCTCCTGGCCCCCCAAGGCATCATGGGTGTGGTGGACTTTTACGTCCAGAACAAGGTCGACTTCGCTTTCCGGAACTACACGGGCGGTCTGGTTGATCGCCACGTCAACTTCCTCTCGCGAAACTTCTGGCGCTCCTGGTTCGATCTGGACCGTGTTGGCCTCGAGCCTAGCCGCCGAGACTACCTCGAGTACAAATTCGGCACCGTTCTCAACGTCAACACTCGTAACAAGGGGCTTGGCGCCATCCCCTACTACATCTGGCTCGGATGCCACAAGAAGCCCTTCTCCTCGTCCAGCCTTCCCAACGAGATTGTTGAGCGCATCGATGCTCTCGCCACGGAGTCTCCCTACCTGCACCCGGTCAACCAGGGCGATGCTCTGACGCGCGCCATCGAGAGGTCTGCCCCTGAGATTCGCTCCAAGGCCTTCCTCACCGCTGTCCAGAACCTGTCGTCGAACCTCCCTCTTCCGTCCTTCTTCTACCAGAACCACCACTGGCGCATCTACTATGACGACCAGCTCAAGAAGCACACTCAGTTCAACGACGAATACATCTACGCCTTCACCTGGGAGGACACCCGTGTTGATGAGCGCCTCCTGAAGCTCGGCTCCGATGACAAGGTCCTCGCTATCACCTCCGCTGGTGACAACATCCTCTCGTATCTCACTCAGAGCCCTGCGCGAGTCCACGCTGTCGATCTCAACCCCACCCAGAATCACCTCCTCGAGCTCAAGGCAGCTGCCTACACCTCTGGCCTGCCCTATGAGGACTTCTGGAAGATCTTTGGCGAGGGCAAGCACTCGAAGTTCCGCGAACTGCTCATCACCAAGCTGTCTCCCCATCTGTCTGGCCGTGCCTTTCAGTACTGGCTTAAGAACATCCATGTCTTCCAGAACAGCGGTGGCTACGGCCTCTACGACACCGGGGGTTCCCGCCATGCCATTCGCGTCTTCCGGTGGATCGCCCGCATCTTTGGTCTCAAGACGGCCGTCAAGCAGCTGCTTGAGTGCAAGACTCTCAACGAGCAGCGTGAAATCTGGCGCAGGAAGATTCGCCCTGCCCTTCTGTCCAAGCTCGTCTGCAACCTCGTCGTCGCTCAGGAGAGCTTCCTCTGGGCTGCTCTGGGCGTTCCCAAGAACCAGCTGGCCATGATTGAGGCCGACCACGCCGAGTCCGACGTGGTCAAGGGTCCCAAGCCGGTGGCCAAGAACAACCGCTCGCATGCCATCTGGCACTACATGGTCAACACTCTCGATCCGGTTGCTGAGGAGACCCACATCGCCGAGGACAACCCATACTACTATGTCTGCCTCGCCGGAAAGTTCTCGCGCAAGTGTCATCCTGACTATCTCAGCCCAAAGGCGCACGCCAAGCTCTCGCGTCCCAACGCCCTGGACGGACTTCGCATCCACACAGATGAGCTAGAGGAAGTCATTGCTCGCATCACTCCTGGTACTCTGACTGTCGCCGTCGTCATGGACAGCATGGACTGGTTCGATACTGGCTCTCGCGCGGCGGCCGCCCAGATCACGAAGCTCAACCGAGCTCTCGCCATGGGCGGACGGGTGCTGCTGCGCTCATCGGCTCTGACTCCGTGGTATATCAAGGAGTTTGAGAGCCATGGCTTCACTCCCAAGCGTCACGGTGCCCGTCTCGACGGGGCCTGCATCGACCGAGTCAACATGTATGCCTCTTGCTGGGTCTGCACCAAGTCTGAGAACCTTCCTCCTCCCACTCCCGAGATGGACCAGGCAGGTGGTGCTGAGATTAGCAGCTTGACTATCTAGTCAACTAGTCAACCGCATAGTGAACTACATAGGTAGTCTACCAATGGTGCCCTCAAGTCTAGTGAGGGTTGTAGGAACAGAGCAGGGGTGAAGGAATACGCTCATTATCCGATGAAACAACGAATTGGCTAATTTGACAACAACGCCAACAACAACATGGGAACTGAAATCAACCAAACCCATAAAGAACATGATATTGAAATGAGAAATTCATTTGGCGCATGTAATTATCCGTTGCGTGCTGTGCTGGGCATTTCAATGAGCCATCGCAAGGATTGATGGCGCCCACCCTACCAGATTTAGTCAAGCTACATACCTACCTGACGCTACAGGTCATGTACAAGTGACGGGGTCGTAAATATGCCATACATGACCCAATTCAATGTACATAATGAGTAGACCATTCTCCAGCCCATCTCGTCTTAAATATAAAAACACGCTATCAAGAGAATCATTTTACTTTCTACATCCACAAAATGGTATTCCAGATATCAGGCATAGATCTTCCATTTCCACCAGAAGAAGCAGAACAACCATCACCCTTAGACCATGTTAAGCTCACTGCATGGGTGTTGACGAAGGTGCAACTAGTTCGTCCAGCTAAGCTTGCAAAGTATCGACATCTAACAGATGGAACTCAGCTATTATATTTGAATCACCGCCCGCGACAAGGACGATCCGCTCCACCGGCACTTAACTCTACCCGCTCGCAGAACATCGATGCCATATTGACATATATATGAAGATGATTAAGAGATACCATGTGATCACTGTGCAGAGGGAAATGGAATTTTTCCAGGGTGTATCTCGAAGGATCAGATTGCAGGTGGTGCATGTGCTAATTGTACTTGTACATCACGGAGTATCTCATGTACTGCAAGCAGGTATTGTATACCTAAGTTGGAAAGAAGGGAGACCGCACTAATAGAGACAGGTTAGATCATACAAAGGCACAAGATAAAGAACGGCTATCACATCATCCGGTTTTATCTACACTTACACCAGATCAATGGCGCGCAATTGGAAGGGAGTACATAGAGAGAGCAGAAATGCTAGAATGAAGTTTTCTCGAAAAGAGGAAAGGATGGGTAATTGTTTGATCAGCATACGGATACCTGACAGGAACGATTGTATGGTTCGTTACTTTAACTGGTGTTGAACGGCGTGCGTCCGAGCCAAGTTACCGCCTGTGATGTCAGCAAGACTTTCTCCTGGAGTTGGAAATATTCTTAGCCGGTCCCGGTCGCATCCCCGGCCGAGGAGCACGGGGCATTACGGGGGATGGTGGAGAAACGGTCCCGCATCGAAGAAATGCAGCAGCGTCGAAAATGCTCTTTGTTGCTGGAAATTGGGCAGTAGTCAATGGCATAGTTGGTGCGAATTGGAAAAGGAAACTAGCACACTCTATGAATTCGGAGCGACAAGAGTCAATGGTGTGGGCGGGAGCCCGATCAGGCTTGAGGAACCTTTTGGAGGCATCTCTGGGGAACCTTACACTGGGTTCTTCACTGGAGAACACTGGAGAGGCCTGTAAAAGATACCCGCGGCTGCTAGCTTAAAAATACAACTCTGCCTTCTACACCAACCGAGATCCTCGCTTTTGTCACCTCCGTCATCACCCACAGTCCTCGTCGGCCCTCACGCCCTCGGATAGCCAACCCAATTGAGCGCCGCATCCCGCATCACCACAATGGCCTCGATTGTGCGTCCCTCTCTGCTGCGGCAGACTGCCCTGGCTTCTCGACGGGCGGCCGCTCCCTCCGTCAGCCAAAGCGCCTTCGTCAAGCCCAGCTTCCAGTCCCGGCTCATGGGCGTCGCTGCTTTCCACAACACCATCCGACGCTCCGCCATTCTTCCTCCGGGTCCTCGTACGTATAAGGAAGGGCCCTGTCGCATGGTTCGCCTTTGCTAATCCTCTCTATCTAGAACGCGTCGTCGGCTCCATCAACGACCCTGCCCCCATCCCCGAACCCAGCTCCGCCCACGGTTCCTACCACTGGTCCTTTGAGCGCCTCCTCGCCGCCGGTCTTATCCCCTTGACCGTCGCTCCCTTCGCCTCCGGCTCGCTCAACCCCACCACCGATGCCATCCTCTGCAGCGTCCTGCTCCTCCACTCCCATATTGGCTTCCAGTCGGTCATCATCGACTACATCCCCAAGACCAAGTACCCCGGCCTCCGCAAGATCTTCTGGTGGCTCCTAAACGCGGCCACCGTGACGGTCGGCGTGGGACTGTACGAGTTCGAGACCAACGACGTCGGCATCACCGAGGCTGTCAAGCGCATCTGGAGGGCATGAGAGTTGAGGGCTTGAACTGTCAGATGGGCATGGTTTGTCGAGCAGACAAATCACTGTAGGCAACTGTATAGAATATCTTTTATTTTGTCAATGAAACGCTGGGTTGGCCGATTCATCCATACCATGCATGTGAAGTTTACCATTCTCTTCTGAGCCTGAATGCCCACGACTGTGACATCAACTCGAAGCGGCGGCTGCGCAAGAATGCGCCGGTCGCTATTGACTCACGCGCAAATAGAATTCTACAGAATATATCCTGTCAGGTAGTCTACAACGGCCTTCTGAATAGCTCTTCTCAATACGCCGCCTTGGCTCAAACTGCATCCAGCAATAGTGGGATATTGAGGTCCTGCTGATTGCCGAGGATATCGAATTGGCTGGCTCGTGATTGGCCGACCACATTCCGATCAAGGCCGGGAGCCGGATCTAGCGGAGCGCAACAACAATCCACCGGAGCCAAGCCCGGGACACATATGATTGGCTGGAAATTCGAGATGTGAGTTGGTCGTCGTGGGATTTTTTTTGGTCTGGGCTTGGAGCTCGTCGATCGCGGAGCTGTTCAAGGCGGATCGTGTGATTAGAGATTGTCTTTCTCATGACCTCTGATTTCTTCTTCTCTGAGCGATCAATGTGAGATTGCCGGCCATCTCTTGCCCCCCCCCCCGATTCTCCGACCCGAATTCCGATCGTCATGGCATCCCGCGCCAACCTTTCGAAGCTTTCGAGAGCGAGACCGGTCATCCGCCCACGATGCGTCAATCCGCTACGACCCCTTCTCGATGTGCCCCTCACACGAACCATTGCGACTACATTCTTGAAGAAAAAGGGTGAGGGCGAAGAGCGATGGGCGGCCAGGGCCAAGAAGATTGAGAGCGGCGAGCTTCCTCATGTATGGGATATTCTGAAGGAGCGGGGATACATCAAAGACGTCGCAGGGTAGGTCCCGCGTCCTACGGAAAGCGATCCCACCAGGCCCTGACATGTGCCCAGCAACCCCGAGACGATTAAAGAGATTATGCGCATCAAGAGGATAGGCTCCTACGTTGGCATCGACCCCACGGCCGACTCATTGCACGTCGGACACATTCTACCGCTGATGCCCATGTTCTTGATGTACTTCCACGGCCACCCCGCCGTCACCCTAATCGGCGGCTCGACTGCGCGAGTCGGCGACCCTACTGGCCGGCTAGAGAGCCGAGACATCATGTCAAACTCGGATATTACCAAGAACATCACAAAGATCCACGTCCAATTGACCAAGATCTGGGCCAATGTCCAGCACCTCAAGGAGAAGCATGGATTCGAGAGCGATTGGGCAGCCAAACATCACCTTCTCAACAACAACATGTGGCTCGGCGGTCTGACCCTATACGACTTCGTCAAGAGGATAGGAAGGCATATTCGAATTGGTCCCATGCTAAGTCGTGATACGTGAGTGTTCTCTACCAGCTGTGACACTATATATGGGCTCACTAATATGAGACAGCGTCAAGCGCAAACTGACCGAGGGAGACGGCATGTCGTTCGGCGAGTTCATGTACCCCCTCTTGCAGGGCTGGGACTTCTGGCACATGTACAACAAGCTGGGGATCCAGATGCAGATTGGAGGCTCAGACCAGTATGGCAACATCGTCGCCGGATGCGACGCTCTCAAGCTCATTCGCGAGTCCGAAGAGGCCCCCCACATGAAGATGCCTGGTGGCTGGAAGAACGACCCCATCGGCTTCACGGTGCCTCTCCTGACCGATTCCTCAGGAGCCAAGTTTGGCAAGAGTGCCGGTAACGCCGTCTGGCTGGACGAGTTTAAGACGTCAGCGTTTGATCTATACGGTTTCTTCATGCGACGCAGCGATGAGGAGGTCGAAGGGCTGCTAAAAATGTTCACCTTCATGTCTCTGGAGAGCATCCAGCAGGTCATGGTGGAGCACCAGAAGGAGCCCTCTCAGAGGACTGCGCATCATGCGCTGGCCTTCGAGGTCGTATCGCTCGTCCACGGCTCTCAGCGAGCGCTCGAGGAGGCCAAACAGCACGAGTTCCGCTTCGGCGGCAAGCTTCCCCACGTTATCAATGAGCCCCCGGAGTCGTCGGGCATCATCACCGCCAATAACGCCCCGCGGAGTGATATCAAGCTACCCCGATCCATCATGTCCAAGTCCCCCGCCCGCATCCTCTTCGCCGCCGGCCTCGCCTCCAGCACCAGCGACGGCCAGCGCCTCGTCACCCAGCAGGGCGCGTACATTGCCGCCCAGCCCGGCCAGGTCCGCGGCCTCGTTCCCGGCAACCTGTCGTGGACGCCCATGAAGGCGTGGTTCCCCGAGGAGACATCCCGGTATCTCATCGATGAGCGCATGCTCATACTGCGCAAGGGCAAGCACAACATCCGCATCGTGGAGCTCATCAGCGATGAGGAGTGGAAGGCCAGTGGCGAAATCTACCCCGGTCAGCCTTACACCGGTCTCATCCGACGCATGAAGGAGAAGCTCCAGAGCGAAGCCGCGGAGAGCGGAGAGCCGTTGACGGATGCACAGATCGCCGCCATCGCGAGCCAGAGGCTAACCAACGCGCCGCGCCGGGGAGCGAACAACCCGAACATTCAACTCCCCAGCAAGAAGGAGGTGCGTGAGCGGGCGAAGGGCAATGGGCCCAAGCAATAATAGTCAGCGGTCAAGGGCGTCCGACTCTCCACTCGCCCACAGCCTGTACCACTACATTGTACACAACTGTATTCTGGATGATACCATAGAATTGATGTCGATTATATAACTTTATGAGGCTTCAGTCATGTGTTTCTTGAATTCCTGCTTTTTCTCTCTCAAGTGCGTCCTTCTCCTACTGGTACAGGACAGTCAGATCGCCTTTGGGAACAGGTAAAGCTTTGAGCTTTTCCAGAATTTCGCTTTCTGTCAGGTTCTGCTCCGTGATGATTTGTTCAAAATGGTGGCACCCATCCGTGTACTTTTGCAGAGGATCCCCTCCAGACGTTGGGCGGCTCTGGCCCGATGCAAGGGCGGCCAGGTACTGCTTTGAGACAACGTACTTGTGTACGCGGTAGAGACAGCCCTTGATGGTGCCGAACTGGACGAACCTACGGACATCGACATACCTCAAGACCTCGAAGCCAGCATCTTGATGACCCTTCAACCACTCCATAACCGTGCGGCCTTGTACAAAGGTGGACATGAGCTTGATGAGGTGGTAGTTGCTAACGCGGCCACGGCCATGTGATACATAGGCGGCGCACTCGTCGACCATGCCGTCAACGTTTCCAATAAAGTCGTGGATTCCGGGGCGCAAGGCATAGCAGGCGCCGAAGAAGAACATGTCGAGTAGCAGGACGGTATCGTAGTAGAGCAGGTGGCGGAGGGCCGTCTTGGCGAGGTCAAGCGAGACGTTTGCAGCGTGAGCGATGCGGCGGACATCGGAGACACCGTCGATGTGAAAGATGACCTTTTGTAGTGTGAGATCCCAAGTAGGATCAACGATTTCGGTGAGTTTGGTCTTGGGGACTGGGACGTGCCACCCCTTGACTACAGGGGGTTGAGGGTGATGGGGGAATAGCTTCATGTTGATGGTGTTGGCCTCGTCTGTTGGACCTTGTCAGTGATCATGGCCGTGCCTGGTCAAGGTCGGGGAAGCCTACCAACGGGAATCATACACTCTCCGTAAGTGTCTAAGTCCTCCTTGACTATCTGGAGCAGACTATCGATCGGTCGTCTCCCGCCACCACCGCCAATACCGCAACCGAGAGGGCCGCAGCCTCTGCCTTCGTTCTGGCTCAGATATTCGTTCTGCTTCTCCATCTCGGAGAAGGTGGACGCCAGGCGGCGGACGACACGCTCATATGGCATCTGGTCCTCGTCGGCGTCGAGCACGAGGCCGAAGTTGAAGATGAACTCATTGCGGAGGTACTTTGTGTGAGGAATGACGACAGGGTAGCCCAACACGGCATACTTGCCGTCAGGTGTGTTGATGGTCAGGTAGCGGTTGCAGAAGGCTTGACGGGGGATAATGTACTCTTGTAGGACGTCAAAATCGATGAGAGGAGCCTTGGTCGAGCCTTCGACGGGCGTGATGCATCCTGCTGGCGACTGGGCAACAATCTTAGGGCCTGATTATGGGGTGAGAACTTGATGTGAGATGCGAGAATGCGATGCGATGCCACATGACACAAAGCGCACTGATAAAGAGCAGGGCAAGCATGAGGATCAATCACCAGTGGCACTCACCTTCCTGGGGAAAGAATCTCGCGTAAAAGATGCCTTGAATCATGGTGGGCGACGATTCATATGATGGACCTCGTCTTGTTCCGGTGTCGACATGAGCTGAGCAGGTTTGGGGAATTGCGCACAGCGGGTGCGTTACGGAGAGCTGTGACACATGCCTGGTTGCCTTTGCGCTCGCTATAGTCTTTCAGCTCTGCGCCTTGGGAGAATGAGCGGCCACCAGCTCGAAATTGGCGATGCTGAAGAGAAGTTGCAAGCTTAAACGGATGAGTTTGAACAGTCGGGTGGTGAGGCTGTCTGGAACCCCACCATTGGGACGAATGCTCGCACTTTTCGTCACCTGCCTACCCTAGACCATTGATGCCAAGCGTAGGAGCAGCTTCAATGACGGTGTCTGTTCTGCCTGGAACGATCGGCTTTCCTTCCCTCCACTGACTCCGCCGGGAAAATCATCTGTCCGAGATTGGTAGGTGCCGAATAGGTGGGTAGGCTCTTGTAGACAGTGAGGACTGCCTTGTTGGTCGTTTGTGTGTGTTATCTGGCGGGAGAAGCTGGTGGACAGTGGTAGAAGAGTGATTCATCAGCCCAAAAGTCCGACCCAAGCAAAAAAGGATGGTCTAGAATTCCACATCTTCTGGAATCCCATTCATTGGCGAAAAAAATACTCCAAGGAAAAAGAAAAAGACAACAAGATACTAAACTTCGGCGGCTTTGTTTTCTTTGAGTCTCGGATTCCCCCTTCCAGTTGCTGTCACGGGAGGCTTGCTGTTCGCCGAGCCACTAATAAACAGTGCAGATACTGTAACTCACGGCGCGGTAGCACGAGCCTACAAGCCTAAGAAGCGCTGCAACTGCCCCACGTTGCGCGGACCAGACCGCCAACCACGGCTGCCGCAAACGCATGTCCATCTCTAGCGCCACCTAGACACCTAGAGTGAGGACTTTTAGAGTCGCACCGCCAAAAAGGACCCTCCAAGGCTCCAACACTCTTCCCCTCCAACCCTCCAACGGCCAAATCTCCCACCTCTCCGAACATCGCCTTAAACCCCACGCCGTCTCTCAGCCTCGCCTGCAACTTCATCTTTGCAACCTCGTCTATTCCTTGCCGTCCATCACCAACGGCTACATCTCTTACACCCGTCCCGCTGCAGCCAGCGCCGCCACCGCAGCCCCTCTTCTAGCCCATCCGTCGTCGCCTCATCCCTCATATCGCGACACCTCCTCCCCCCGCACGATCCTTGGTCCCGCCACAACCTCCCAATCTCCGCTGCTTCTCGTATACAGCATAACGCATACAGCATACCGTATATCGTCTGGTTCCGTCCCATCCCATCCGACTTTCAATTCCCTCAACCTCTCCACCCGTCCGTCGCCATGGCCGACAATGCCGAGACGAGCGCCGACGCTCAAATCACCTTCAAGGTCAAGACCTCGTCCGACACCACCCACTCCATCACCATGTCAGACGCTGCCACCGTTCTCGAGCTCAAGACAAAGCTGGCCGGTTCGGACCTCGAGAACGTCCCCGTCGAGCGACAACGCCTGATCTATTCCGGCAGGGTCATGAAGAATGACGACGCCCTCAGCACCTACAAGATCAAGCACAACAACACCATCCACATGGTCAAGAGCGCTGCTAGCAACCAGACGCAGTCTGCTTCTGCTGCGTCCACTTCCACGCCCCCGGCTGTTCCTAGCAACATGGCCTCTGGCACTGCCAACAACCCCTTGGCTGGCTTGACTGGCGCTCGATATGCCGGCCACCAAATCAACCTCCCCGGTCTCGACATGTTTGGCCCCGACGGCGGTGTAAGTGTGCCTGTTCATTATGACTGTGTCACGATGCTAACCAAACTCTCATTACAGATGGGTCCTCCCATGGATGAGGAGCGCATTCAGCGCCTCATGTCTGACCCCAACGTCCAGCAAACAATGAGCGAAGCTCTCAACAACCCCGACTTTGTCAACATGCTCATCGAGTCCAACCCAATGCTAAGAAACATGCCCAACGCTCGCGAGATTATCACATCCCCGTTTATGCGACAGATGATGAACAACCCCCAGATGATGTCCCAAGCCATGCGTATGCAGAGGAATGCGCGAGGTGGCGAGGGGGGTTTCCCGGCTCCCGGTGCCACTGACACAAGCCCCGAGGGAACCGCGCCCAGTGCTACTAGTGATGCAAACGCAAACCAGCAGAACCCTCCTTTCAACCCCTTCTTAATGGGCGGCTTAATGGGCGGCCAGCAAGGCGGAGACGGCCAACCGAACATTGCCCAGATGCTACAACAGCTCCAGGGTCTGAGTGCGCTGGGTTCCAACCCCTTTGGAGCTGCCCCAGGCGCCACGCCGGGCCAGACAGCTACACCTCAGGCCACGCCTGGTCAAGGGACAGCTCAAGGGACAGCTGAGACACCGGGCGCAGCTGGAAGTACCCCTCCTAACCCGAACCCGAACCCCTTTGCGGCACTGTTTGCCCCCCCTCCGGGGGGTGCGCAGGCAAACCCATTTGGGATGAACCCAGAGATGATGCAGCAGATGATGCAGATGATGGGAGGAGCAGGAGGAGCGCCGGCTGCCCCCGCGGATAACCGACCCCCGGAGGAGCGATATGCGGAGCAGCTTCGCCAGCTGAACGACATGGGATTCTTCGACTTTGATAGGAACGTGGCAGCCCTGAGACGAAGCGGAGGAAGCGTCCAGGGCGCCATCGAGCACCTGCTTAGTCAATAGAGGAAAGATAAACGCAAGGAATTGGACCTGAATATGGCGCGTGGCCAACCTTGGCGGCAGTTGCAAGGTACAAGGCGGCGTTTGACGTCGACGCGCGTTGAGGAAGCTACCAAGTTGAGTAATACGAGTTTGGAGTGGGAGATGGGGGATGGGACATGAGAAATGTTTCAGGCGAGAACAGAGCATACCTCTTGAGGGGTTAGTATGATGCTGTCATGATATCAAGCATTGACGAAGACGCCGAAATTCAGCAACTCTTAGTACACGATGCACATGACGTGATGTTGAGTGCGATGGCTGGTCATCATGAGTACTAAAAGTACTTGGATGTTGCGGAATGAATTGAAGAGGTATTGTGTAAGCTCCCGAAGAATGCATGAGGTGAAAATGCTCAAGCTATAATGACAGTATTAGAGCCCTGAAGCTTTCGCTAGATAACAGCTTGTTGAACATTATTTGTGTAACCCCTGCGGGCGTGGCGTTTCGTTCGGCGCCGACCAAAAGATGCCTCGGCTCAGCCTGCGACTCCTCCGCCCCCGCGATCCACCCCGGATCGAGCTTCTGCAACGGGTTTCGTTATTGTTAAAAATGCTAACATCTCCCCAGGATTTGGCATTTACTTATTCTGATCTTCGGTTTGATTCTGCTTTTCCTCTGAAAGATATTCCTCATTGAGAATAGCTGCTGAATACCCATCCTCTCTGTAATTACTTAGACTACTTCCTCCCTCTACGTTTCTCCATTCATCATGCGCGGCATCCAGATCAAGGAATATGTCAAGGTCAGCGCCCAATCACCCAAAGATGAGAATTCGCAATGTGGGAGAAGGAAATATCACTAAATGGAAATGCGGCATTCTAGGGCCCAGGAGAACTCAAGGTCCAGGATCTGCCTGATCCCGTCCCCAAGGACGACGAGTATCTGATTTCAGTGCACTCGGCTGCGGCCAACTTCTTCGACATCTTGCAAATCCAGGGCAAATACCAGAACCAGCCGCGTAAGTAGCCTCTGTTATCCCGTTTGCATATTGTTTCTGGTCCAATGATTCCCGAATATCGAGCTTACTCTTTGACAAAACAGCCTTCCCCTGGGTCGCCGGGGCCGAGTTCGCCGGCGTCGTCGTGTCCGCGCCGGCCGGGGCCAAGTTCCGGCCGGGCTCGCGCGTCTTCGGCGCGCAGCAGGGCGCCTTTGCCACCAAAGTCTGCGCCAAGGAAGCGTCGCTGCTGCCGGTGCCACCGGGCTGGTCGTTCCAGGACGCCGCGGGTCTGTTCGTCACGGCGCCGACGAGCTACGGCGCCCTGGTTGTTCGGGCCGGCATCAAGAAGGGCGATGTTATCCTGGTCCACGCTGCGGCGGGTGGTGTGGGATTGGCTGCTGTGCAAGGTAAGTTGAAAACCCCAAATGTCGGATTTGACGGCGAGGGTTAACGTCTTGGATAGTGGCCAAGGCCTTTGGCGCAACCGTCATCGCGACGGCCTCAACGGAGCGCAAGCTCGACATCGCAAAGTCCTTCGGCGCAGACCACGTCATCTCGTACAACGACGCCGACTGGCCCGCCAAGGTAAAAGCCCTTACGCCCTCCAAGCGAGGCGTCGACATCGTCTACGACCCCGTTGGTCTGGTCGATGCCTCGACCAAGTGCACCGCCTGGAACGGCCGCATCCTGATCGTGGGCTTCGCCGCCGGCCGCATCGAAAAGGTGGCCATGAACAAGGTCTTGCTCAAGAACATCGCCCTCGTCGGCATCCACTGGGGCGCCTACACCATCAACGAACCCGAGACGATCGGCCGTGTGTGGGAGGGCATCATGGGGCTGGTCAAGGAGGGCAAGCTGCGTGGCACAGAGTACTCCGACGAGCAGTTTGTCGGGCTTGAGAGGATCGGCGATGCGCTGACCGCCTTGGGAGGGAGAGGAACATGGGGCAAAGTCGTCGTCAAAGTTCCTCAGGAGGGAGAGAGCAAGTTGTAGATGTCTTGTTAGCCGGGAGGAGCAGCGGGTACAACATCTCTGCCTGATGAATTCAAGAAAGCAGCGATACATTCAAATTTATACACAATTGTTCACACATAGCCATTCGTAATCATGATCTTTTCTCATCTCGTCGTTCAAAATTTTAACTCATCTCCATAATTCAACACTCCCTTGCGCCGATGCCCACCTCTCTTCATTGCTGCTGTACCGCACTCGCCATGGCCTGGAACCTCGCGATCAGCTCTTTGTCCACGTTGACAGCCCACTGCGACTCAAACGCAGCTTCGCCCCCTACCCTGACCACGAGGTCCTGGAGACGCATCCTCACGAATTCGAACGCGTGGACTCTGTGTACCGGATCCTTGGCCAGGTTTTCGCGTTCAGCAACGATCTTGGGGGTATCATATTCGCTCGCCTCTAGGGGGCCCCAGATCAGCGTGTCAGTCCCGTTGGCTACGCCATCCTGTAGCTCCGAAATCGCGTTGGTCCACAAGTCAAAGTATTCTTGAAGATTACCGAGTACGAGGTCCTGCATCGGTGACGGCAGCTCCAGCAGACGGGTGAGGCCCAAGAGGAAGAGTTTCTGCCGCTCAATATGGTCCATGTTGGAGAGATACGAGAACCACTCCGCTGACAGCCAGGCCCAGACTTGCTCAAGAGGACCAAAGTTTGTCAGCATTTGCGCAAACAGAGTTGGCTCCGCCAGAGCCAGTCGTGCGAGGACCGCGAGGTAATCTCCCTCAGTGACCGTGTTAAGCCTGCTGACTTTTCGGTTCGGCCCAGTGGTCTGGTGCGCCTCCCAAGAGTCATGTAGATTCTCCAGAATCTTGTTCATGAATCCAATGTCAACCATGTCCTGCATGATCACCGAGACACCATTTGAGCCTCCTAGCTCCACAGCGGTTCTGACGAGATATTCGATGCAGACTGTGGCGAGACGAACATGTTCGCGACTTCTCGAGTCCAAGGCCCCAGATAAGGCCATCAGAGTTGGCCGTCGTAGTCTGTCTTCCAACATTGCGCTCGGAGCAAGGAGGATGTATGACTCGATGGCAGAGAGGGCTTGTGATGCCGTTTCGACTTGGTATTCCAGGAGTGGGAGCGCTAGCTCGGCAAGGTTGATCACTTCAGGTGCGAGAGGCGGGTTGCTCTGCATTAGGATGGAGTTCCATAGTTCCAACGACTCGTCAATCAGGTGCACATGCAGGTCAGATCCCCGACGTGCGGCTTCAGATAGTAGTGGAACCATAAAGTGCTGATATCGCTGAGAGTTGCCGCCCATACTCATGACCAAAGCAGCAAAAATCGCGATGACAGCCTGCTTGATCATGTATTCTTCGGTTCCAGAGTTCTCCCAAACGCCAGGTAGAGCAGCCATGAGCTGATCTCCGAACTGAGATACCTGCTCTTCCATCCTGGTCACCAAAATTCTGATGGACTCAAGAATGGCAAGTTTGGTCTCGTCCACATCCACGTTTTGGATCAGGTTGATAAGCTGGGCCAAGACATTCGACGTATATGGTAGGAATGCTTCAACGCTGAAGCCGAGCTCGTCGGCAATCCATCGTAATTGTCGTGCCGCCGTTATTCGGACGACGAGATCATTGGTTTGATCCTCTGGATTTAGAAAGTGCTGGAAGATCTGGTAGACCAAAGGTCGGCTGGCATCTTCCAGCTTGACTGGAGCCCATTGGCTCACAAGGATGGCTATCCGTCGTCGCAACACCATACACAACCCGCCTTGTTGCTGGGCGTCATTGACAATGGTCGAGGCCAGCACTGAATCGAAATCGAAAACAGTGTAGACATGGGCAGCCGCAAGACCCATGGCCGTATACACTGCCTCTTTGGTGGCGATATCGGCCTGGGGTGTTTGCGCAGTCTGGAAATATGACAATAGAGGGGGGATTAACAGGTCCTTGTAGTTTGTGAGAAGGTCAAGAAACAGCTTCTCAGCACATGGGCGGACCTCCCATTCGTAGGCGCTTCCCTCGCTCTGCTCTTGCTGCTCCCACTCTTCTGGATCCTCCTCCCAAGCGTCGAGATCCGCCTTACGGAACACAAATAGATGGGTGATGATGGAATTGACGATCTGAACAACAAGATCGGGCTTGAGCAGTTGGGTCTTGATGATTTCCTTGGCTTGTTCCTGCTCCGCTTTGGTTTCTGGGGTTCGATATTTGAACGTCTGAAGGTGCTGGAAAGCGATTTTCACGCATGCCCTGAGCAGCAATAGACCCTTGAGAGCCAGTCTCTCGAGGAGAGGACCCTCAACTTTTGATTTGGCAGTGCCTGCCTCTCCGGAGCCTTGTCGAATACCTCCGGACTTGTCAAAGACTTCGGCGAACTTTGCCACGAGATCCCAATACGCATGGACCAAGGAAAGGGAATTGGGAAGCACGGCGAAGCTGGCGGCGTGCTGTTCTGACATGTCGATATGAAGTTTGGTGAACTGCAGAAGATGCTTGCCTACAACGTCTTGGTACTGGGGCGGCACTGTTGAGTCATGGCTCACAAAATTCAGGAGCTGTCCAAACTGATTTTGCGACATGGTCCAGAACTGCTCGACCGTTTTGTCTCCGTGAGGCCGTTCGTAGCCTAGGATGACTAGGCGGCGAAGGATCTTGAGGGAAAATAAGCTGTTCAGCATGGCTGCATCTGCTTCGTCATTGTTACCCTGCCCACCGCTGAGGTAGCCCACCCAAGCTGTAGATTTTTCGGCATAAATCTCTGACAAGACATGAACCATTTCAGGCGTGACGGCCTGTAGGTCCGTCTGGGACTTTCGTAGCCTGGCGGTTCCAAGCTCCTTGACAACCCGCAACAGGATCTGCAAGACTCCATGCAGATGCTTCTGGCTGCCATTTCGAGACGACCGAAGCAGCTCGATGAGGCTCCCTAGTGCGTCTGGCCACTGGGAGGGATAGTCAATCCTAACGACCTTGGCGACAACCAGTGCATTGTGCAGGGCGAGATTTGACTCTTCCTCCTCGATGGTTCCCTGAAACAGTCGTTGGCGGATGAGAGCCTTTTCGTCCTGCTTGATGCTGTTCTTGACCTGTGTATACAACCGCCAATATCGATCGATACCGTTCTTGAGCTGGATCACGGAGAGGAAGCGAATGTCGACGGGGAGCGATTTGTCGAGGTAGATGGTCTGTAAGTGCATTAGCTACCTAGGTATGAAACGCGAAGACGCAAGCCGCGTCGAAGCTGGCCAGTCTACCTGCAGCGAGGAATAGTAGCCTGGCTGAGTCTCCCACGAGGTGAGTTGGCGACCAGCCGTCTGGCGCTGTGCATAGTCAGACGAAGTGGCGGACTGGAGGGCCTGGCAGAGCGTCTGGAGGGTCAGCGGGTTTGCATCGCCTGGAACCTCGATGGCGAAGCTCATGGTTGGTGCCGGCGCCTTCCAGAGGGGCGACAGGGATGGTTGATGGATCCAGCAAGTTCAACAGGAGGCTCGAAGCACGAGGCTCGACTGTGGAACTGCAAGCTGGAGAGTGCGGACCGCGTTGTGTTGGGTGGTGAAGCAAGGTCCGCGAGGTACGTGAGGTAAGGTACGTGTACTAAGGTATGTAGGGTGGAGGGGAGAAAGAGGGATGGGCTGGGCTGGGGAATTTTGCCCCGTCCAGCGTGCTAGGCAGTGAATTCGGTATCGCTGTGGTGGGGTTCCCGGATTCTATGGAGGGGTAATACGAGATGCGTCTACATGACCACCAAGGCATGAGTCGCTGGGAGAGGATAGATAGATTACTGAAGTATTCCGGGCATGGGTTGAAGTGATGCTGATTTTACAGGGCGCTTGGTTTTATCTGTTCTAGAGCGAACATTTGTGTGATGACAGCGCGGCAACTCGACCATGGCAACGTCCTATGCCGAAGCCAACCTGCTGAAACCATGCAGCCAGAGCCTGGTATACAAGGTAGACGAGGAACCCTTGGCCTATTCCTCGGTTCCGGCCGACCAGCTCCAAGAAAGAACAAGGGTTGATAAACAAGGCTGGTCAGCTCATGTGTTGTTGAGTCCTAACCAAATAGACTATCAGCCTCAGTTATCGGAGATTTTCTCAAAGGTGGTATCCATCGCTCGGCTTTGTGATTGTTTGTGTCTCTGTTTCATAAGCCAACCACACACCGCTGTGTCACACAGAGCCCTGTCAGCCCTGTGGAAGGTTGGTACCTGGTGCGAGGCATAGAGAAATCCGACTCGAAAAGATAAATGGTAACTTCAAGGATATTGGGCTCAAACTGTCTAGAAAACTCCTTTCCTTTGGAAGTCGATGGTTGCTTTGAAGCTTCATTGGATGCCTCTCAATATCAGCGCCTCCTCACGGCAACTGTCACAGTCCGTTTCATCGATGCGGCTACTGTCAGAGCGCTAATAATCGTGGAGGAGGGACCCTGGCTCAGCGGCCCAAGCGCTAGACCACAAAGGGGAACGAGCTTTGGCCGACCGCACCCTTCCACTGTCTTCGGGATTTTTTGACGATTGCGTTCGCGCATTCATTCTACCCTCGCTATTGCAAGATTAGCTGCCATTGTTGCCATTGTCAACAATGATACGGTCACGAACGGCGCGGCTAGCTCTCCCAGCCCTACGAAGGAATCAATGGACGTGTCCAGCTTGTCTGTCCGCGCGCCGTCCTTACTCACAGAAGCCCGACCAGCGCGAACCACCTGATCATCGGAAACTCGGCCTTCAGCAGGAACTGTTCATCAGTTCGCTCTACAGTCCTGGTTCCCCCATATTCCTCCCAAACGGCGCCCGGATATTCAACAGACTTGTTGATTTCTTGCGGAAACAATATGTACGATATGGGTTTGAGGAGGTCATCACCCCCACCATTTATAAGAAGTCGCTTTGGGCCAAGTCAGGGCATCTGCAGAACTACGCCGATGACATGTATTCTGTGACTGGGAATACACCACAGCCAAATGCGGATCACACGGGGTGCTGCGGGGGAGACCACGCCAACACGGCCAAGACAGGAGAGGAGGAAGACGGCGAATATGGCCTGAAGCCTATGAACTGTCCCGGCCATTGCCTAATTTTCGCATCAAAACGACATAGCTATAGGGATCTTCCTATTCGCTACGCTGACTTCAGTCCGTTGCATCGAAACGAGGTCTCTGGATCTTTGAGTGGATTGACCCGAGTGCGACGCTTCCACCAGGACGACGGGCACATCTTCTGCCGGCCGAACCAGGTTGAGGAGGAGATCAAGAAGACGCTGGATTTTGTCAAGGTTGTCTATACTGTGCTGCGGTTTGGCTTGGGCTACCGATTGGCGCTCTCTACCCGACCAAAGGACCACTACATAGGCACCGAGGAGGAGTGGTCGCGCGCCGAGAGTTCACTGAAGCGAGCGCTGGATGCGTCGGGGATGGATTGGGATGTGAATGAAGGCGACGGTGCCTTCTACGGGCCCAAGATTGACATCATTCTCAAAGACTCCGACGGAAAGGAGCATCAGACGGCTACCATCCAGCTGGACTTCCAGCTCCCCAAGCGCTTCGAGCTCGAGTACCAAGCACCTGCCCCTGAATACGAGGCCCGGGGCGAGACCACGGAGGATCCGGTCCTGCTGGCCGAGTATGGCCCTGTGCGACCCGTCATGATCCACCGTGCCGTCCTCGGCTCCGTCGAGCGCCTTATGGCTCTTTTGATTGAAAAGTACGACGGCCAGTGGCCGTTCTGGCTCAACCCGCGCCAGGCTATCGTCCTTACGGTCAACACCTCAGCGCCCGTGCTGGACTGGGCAGAGGAGGTGCGTGATGTTTTGGTGGGTCAGAACAGAAAAGTCTACGAGCAGCTGGAGGCCGGGACACTGCCTGGGTTGGCCGATGTCCTGCGGCCGACAGGGCTGGCGGTGGACGTGGACACAACAGCAAGGCCTCTTGGCTCCAAGATTAGAGAGGCGCGTAAGAATGGCTACAGCCAGATCCTGGTGGTCGGAGACGAGGATGTCAAGAATAAGCAGGTTGCATTAGGCAAAGAGCGGTTATCCCCCGAGGAATTGCGAGAGCGCCTGCGAGCCATGGTGGATACATTTGCGTAGATAGGTAGGCTAGGTAGTCTTCTCCTCTCCCCCTCGGGCGGCCAACGTAGATGAAAGTCCTCTCCCAATTGTCGTCTCCCCACCATCCCCAGGAGCCCACGGTTTCGCGGCGCGACTGTGCCTTGCCTTGTGCCGCGATCATCCCTTGGCGCTGCTGGTAGTGTTGGTGGAAGTGGGTGGCATGAAGTGAGGTCATACTGGTGCCCGGTCTCTCATTCTGATATCGTACGGCCTTGCTTCGCAATGTTCAAGATCTGATGGCGCTGCCATGATCGTAGAGCAACCACTCGCTCGGCTCTGACACAATCTGGCTGGCTGGTATAGTGCTCTGTGGCCACGATTAGTCCACCGCCGGTGCTGAAGCCCCCCGACGACTCGACCGGGGGTGCGCCGGTCGAACTTACCTCTTCAGTTTGTTGTCGACACCAGTACTGGCTCGACTCACCTCTTGAGCTTGTCGTCGACACCGCCGCCGGCCTGTTCGATGCGCTCGATCATAGCCTGGCGCTCCACGAGCTGCTCGCGCATATAGTCTACCGTGCGCTTGAGGACGAGGCCTTCAGAGCGACCCTGGCCCTCTAGCCCGGGCACCAGCTCGGTCAGGCGATCGAAGCCCTCGCGGATGGCCTGTCGACGCTTCTGCTCTGCACAACGCATTAGTACTCCACCAGACACGGGTTTGGGTCGCGTAGAGGAGCAGACACGGCTCCTTCCCGCAGAGGTTGCAGAAGTCTACGGCGCCTGTGAGCGCGTACCTGAGGCGATGTGGTTCTGCTTCTTCTCTTCCTCCGTTAGGCGCGGTTTATCATCAGCCTGCGCGCCGTCGGCGTCTCCGGCTGTAGGAGACTTGTGGTTTGGTGACGACGGCATTTCTCGACGGCTTTGCTAGGTTACAAAATGAGTGACCAAAGAGAGAAATCCCTGGTACAGGAGAGTCTGTCTGGAGGGCGGGCGGTGGGAGCTTTTATAGGTGGGAGCTTTTAGAGGTGCAAGGACGCGATGCAGGTAGCAAGGCGAGGTCGAAGAGCGGCTTGTGAAGTGCAAGGATGTTGCCCCAGATTCTCCATGTGAAACCCTGGTCCTTGCATGTGCTAACAGCCTAACAAGTGCTATGGCGTTGCAATCAAATGCCAGCGGCGCTGCAGCTACATACTCACCCGCTCTAATTCCCAATTCTCCGATCCACCACCAGTTCACCCTGTCCCTCCATTAAGGCACTCCCGTAAGGCACTGCCGGATCGTCCCTGAAGCACATGCCCCTGAAATGCATGTGAAAGTGGCGCCCTCGGCCTGCAGGCAATCACCTCTAGGATTTCTCATGACACAGTGCTGCCAAGCACATTACTCACACTTCTCATGCCTCGGACTTGATCCGCTGATCGACACGAGCATTGTTGTTGTTCGTAACTGCGCATGGCTGACCTGTGCCGTTGACCATATTCAGTGTTGGATTGTACAATGCTGCATTTCAACTTGCTATTCCAATCTCGGCCACGCAGCGAGTAAAGCCCGTCTACATAGGTTTAGGTTTCAAATTTGGGTAATTCGTGCCGCTGTACATGACAACCCAGCCTCAGAAAATGTGCGGAATAAAGAATCCATCGGACGCCGGGCACCTGTATGTGTCAAGGCAGGCCTAAGGCAGGCCTATCATACCTTGAATTTTGTCCTTGACAGCCTAGACCGTTAGTTCTCCTCTTCCTCATCGAATTCATCGTCCTGTCTGAAAATTGCCCTTTCAGCCAGACTCATGACCCTTCGAACAGGCAACCCGACCACATTGTCAAAGGGCCCATCGATTTTTTCCACCAGCAGCATACCGCCGATACCTTGAATGCCATATCCACCTGCTTTATCTGCCCCCTCACGAGTCTTGACGTAGGCTTCAATCACATCGTCTGGGAGTCCGTCAGACTCGGGTAGGAAGTAGACCTTGGTCTCTTCTGTGTAACTGGCCACCTCGTACCCCGGATGCCTGGCGTCCTCTCGAGGTGCAATTACGGTGACTGCTGTCAATACCCGGTGCACCCGTGTATCCCGCAGGAGCTTCAGCATGCGAATATGGTCGGCCTCACTTCGTGGCTTCTCTAGGATACGACCGTCGCGCGTGACGATGATGGTGTCGGCAGCAATGACAAGCTGGGGGTCAGGGATGGACTTGAGGCTCGTCTCTAGGGCTGTCGAATAAACATCCAAGCATTTTTGGCGGGCGGTAGCGGCGACATATTCATCTGGTCCGTAGACCGTCTTGTCGAGGTCCTCGGGCTTGGTGGAAGGAGTGATTTCGAGATTTTTGAGGCCGAACTAGACAATGTGAGTATTGCGACTAGACCAAGTAACGGTATATATCCTGTACCTGTTGTAGCAGCGCTCTTCGGCGGGGTGACGCAGACGCGAGGATTACACGCTGGGAGTTGAGATGCTTGAGGATGGGGATCTCCAGGGGCTGCGGGCCTCTACGGATAGGCAGGTTCTGGCGAGGCGGAGCTGTATCTTCGGCTGACTTGTCGTAATCCGGAGGGTCATCGCTTGGGATCTTGGTATCGGCCATGATTTCGGGGCGGTCTGAGAGTTGCTAAGTAGCTCAAGACAGGCGATGATGATTGAAGATGGCGCACCGGGACGCTGAGTGGGATAATGAGGTCAATGTGGGGGGGTTTGACCATGGAAGTTTGGAACGCGCCAGCACGCCCCACGATGACCAGCCCATCCCGCCTGTAGCTCCAATTGCAACCTCTCAGTGCGACTTTGGAGACCTAGAGCTTGTTCGCTTGTGTAGGGCTACGTAGCTAAGGTATCTTAGTGGCCAGGTACTAGGGAGGGTAGACGAGTTTGAGGGGGGTGTTTAGCTTCGTGTATAAATAGGTACCTTGTATATGCTCAATCGCGTTTGATGCAGTGTTTCTTGACTTTAGTTTTTGCGTACTCCTAGTCTGTCAAGGTACTGGTTCTGACTGTGAAGCACCAAGGTGCAAGTGCATTGTCCCGGGCCCACTGGTATCTTCAAGCTGTCGACTTGGAAAAACGCATACTGGTGAACTAGTAGAGTAGAAACAGACGAAACTCCAGGTGTTCTAGTATTGGCGGTTGATTCCCCAATATTGTCTTTGGATTTTGGCCTGAATTCTGTTCTCTCAATTCCTCCGACTTCTAACGGCATCGCCCCATGCAGGGCGCTTCTGTTTGCCTTGGTGCCTTAGCGCCGTTTTCAGGCAATCCGATCAGCCAGGAGCGGGTACTTTCTCCCAGGTACTCGCACTGGAGCGTCTTCGTACCCGTGCCACCACCTCACCTTCCGCTGCAGTGCAAAAAGCCAACACTCGACCTTCGCGACGTGACCCAACGGTAAGCCATCCTTCACGCCTCGAAAAACAGAGCCACGGGTTTACAACAGATCGCAGGCGATTCAAAAAGCCACGCAGTATTTCGCGGCTGCCTGTTTGACGTCCTCCGTAGCTGTAATCGCTACCCCGACTTGCCGAATCTACAACGTCCGTGGTGGATTTGACGCGACCATTGGACCAGCACGCGTCAAAATCCACTCGAGCACTGTCGCCGCCCCCTCGACTTCGAGACCCTGAGATCCGCGCAAACCCATTGTGCCCCGACGACCGATCTTTTGATAGAGCCCTGCGTAGGCCTGTGATGCGCTCAACTCCGCGACTGTAGCGAGCCCGCCCATCATGGATACCAAGCGTAAGGCCAATGGGGCTACGCCGGTAGAAACCCCTGATCGCGCCTCCAAACGTCGCAAACTCGCTGTAAGTCCCTCTCGTGGTTCCCGTCCGCATTGGATCGGTGCAATGCTCTCGTTGGACCGACCCTGGCGTCTGCGCGACTTGTTGGCAGCGCATCGCCCCGTTCCGACAGGGAAATGCATCAATATGCTTTGCTAACCAGCTGTCGTCACAGGAGTTCGATCTGACAAAGGGAGAGACTCGAGAATCGACGACCGCGTACGGCTTGAGCTTCCTGGAACAAATCCGTAGGACCGCCGACAAAAGGTGAGCTACCACAAGTCATAACCTGTATATGGCCAAATACTGACTCGTCGCTCTCACAGTGGTCGACTTGTCGCAACTTATTTCGAGCACTTGCTCCCCCGCCAAGGCAATGCCGAGTACTACAAGCGAACGCGCATGCCCATCTCACTGGAAACGATCGAGAACAAGCTAGAAGATGGCGAATTCGAAAATCTTGCCGAACTCGAAAGCTACTTTAAGCGAATGATTGCGAATGCGAAGGAGTTCTACCCTCGATCATCATCAACCTTTGATGATGCGGAAAGACTTCGAAAAGCGCTGAGCAACTACATGACCAAGACGAACCCCGCATATCACCTTCGTGGTGGCTACTCGGCTGTACCCACTCCATTCCCTGAGGACATCCAAGAGGATGAAGACGAAGACGCAGAAGGAGAGGACGACGAGGAAGACGCTGCAGATGAAGACGCAGAAGAAGACGAGGATGTAGAGAAAGAAAAGGAAGAAGAGCCCGAAGAAGAGGATGAGGAGCCTAGCTCAAGAAAGCGGTCCATTATACTCAAGCGACGAGGTTCAGGCCGTCCAACCCGCGCCGCCGCCACCACCACCAAAGCGGAAAGCCCACGAGCATCCGCCACCCCCAGTCGGCCTGATCACCAATTCGAGAATGTACCCTACAAGGGTCTCAGCTTCCAGCAAGCTCAAGAGAAGCTTATCGAGGAGCTCCTTAGACATCAGGAACCAGAGTATGTGAGGATTGCTTTGTTCCAGCTAGAGTTGCTAACTTTACAGCAGATACGACGATGCCTACTTCGAGCCATTTATCAATCTTCCGCCTCGTGCTCTGAGGGACTACTACAAGGTCATTACTGACCCCCTCTCCATCAAGAAGCTGCAAAAGATGGTTAAAGGCGTCCATGGACGTGGTGAGGTCACTGGCAACAGTGATTTCAAAACCTGGAGCGCGTTCCAGGAAAAGTCTACCCTTCTCTGGACGAATGCATACTTCTACAATGAGGAGGGAAGCGAGATCTACGGGCTGGCGCAAGAACTAGAGGTCCGTAAAACCACTGCTTAAGATTATCATCGATTTATCTAACCCTTGAACAGAAATTCTTCACTAAGGAGCTGAAGAAGGCACAAACAGCAGTACCCGACCCTACACCGGCGAAGATCAAGTTGAAAGTTGGCACGGGTGCCGAGCCAACGCCAACAGCCAAGAAAATCACGATCCATGTGGGAGGTCGGGGAGGGTCTGCAGATTCGCCTGCTCCCCAGGTCACCCAATCCACGGATGCCCCAGCCAACGGTCAACCCATCAATGGGATCCGCACGTCTACTCCCGGTCAATCAAATCTTAGCCAACTGGACAAAACAACTCGCAGTCTTTCGACCTCAGTTCCATCTCCAAGCCCATCTACACATGCTACCCTCAAGGCCGAGGGTGCAGCGGCCACGTCTCCGGCAGGTATTCCCCGTCCAGCCAGCGCAGTTTCAGCTCAGTCTGGTCCTGTGGCCGGAGCCCCTATTCCAGTGGTGCAGCCCCAACCGATTCAACACAATCCCCTGGCCAATGGCTACATGGAGCAAAAACGGTACCGTGGTCCCGGAAAAAGTAAGTCCATTGAATGATTGACCCCCCAAGCAACATGTTCCTAATGCAAACTAGCCATCGATGATGCTCTGATTTCCAGTGTAAGGGTACAGCTACACCCTGCTGTTCAAATACAGAGCCCTACGGTAGCCACTGTGCGACCTCACCCAACCGAGATGGTGCAGTCCGCCACAGTCAACTTGCCTGCCCATCTAGCTCGAGTACTCATCATCCCGCTGTTGCCGGACTTGTTGCGCACTCGGCAATACAGCCTTTGGACCGTGGTGAACAAGCAACCTCTAAAGCCCAGCCACCAACAAGCCCCTGGACAGTTGCCGCAGGAGCGTGCCTTTGAGGCGATGCTTCACCCTGGAGTCAACGTCATTGAGACGCATCTCATTGCCGCTGTGCCGCGAAGCGACCGTGTCCCTGGTGGCCCAGAGGTGGAACTGGAAGTGTTTACCATCTTTGTCAACGTGCTAAGGAATTAGTTGTTCACCGCCCGCCAAATTTACTTCTAGCGGACTCCGATCTAAATGGTTTGTGAGCCGTGATATAACGACCGCTTCATTATGGGGACCCTCTGTTTTAGGATGGGATTGCTTTTCGGCGTGGTATGGAACGCGGTGGAATTAGGACGGTGGTGTTCCTAAGGTCCGAAATGGGATATCTGGGGTATTTCTTGAGTTGTACAGCTTCGTCTTTTACTTCACGGCTGGCATGGATTGGGCGCGGTCGGAAGGGTTGCCTTCTTGACTTTCCTTTGGGGGAAGCAATTGGCTTCGCTTGGCCTCAAGGATCGGGCAACGTAGCAATTCATAATAAACAATTGGCCTCACACCTTTGTCCGCCTAGAGCTTGAGAGTCTGTGGTTCCCTCCAAGTACGGACCACATCAACGTGTTGAACCAACAAGACTGATTTCAGGTGGAGAAATTAACAGTATCTAAGTGATTGTTAAAATTGTCGATGGAAGTTGTGATTTCTGAATTCTATGGTGTCTCAAAGCAGAACCCAATACCAAGCGCCACGCAGTTATATGAATACCTCCCCGGTACCCTCCATGTCCCGCTTCAGATTTTATACACTTTTGATAGTCCTTTAGCCAGGTGCTGGCCGCTGCTTGATCTGGACTAGGTGCTTCAACCCAGTCTGGATGCCCATGAATTTGCGCAGCTTTGGGTCGTACCATCCCAAGACATAGACGGCCATGCACGCAGCCTTGCCTCGCAATTCCACAACTCCGTCGACTCGAATGCATCCTCGGGTGGGCGGGCTCTTTGTCGGTTTCCAGTTCCGAGCAAACGTAAGCGACGCTGCCTGGATAGCGGCCTGAATGCGAGGGTCGAGTTGAGTCTCTCCTCCGAAGAGAGTGCCGATTATGTCACCGCTGCCGGTCGGGAATTGTCCGTGGGCAGGCCTTTCAGACTGTCCTAATATCCGTACTGTTTGTTTACCGGAGCTTCCAAACCCGTGGCTTTGACCATTAAGGCGGTCTAAAGTAACCGATTGCCATGTAGGTTCAGGAGGGTTTGTGTTGTTGAAGCCCAAAACTTTGGCAATATCTTGCGCCGTTTGTTTGAACAGGAAGTTGACAAATGTCCAGGCCGTTAGCGCAACCGCCTTGGGATATATGGCCTTATCCAAATGTCCTGCTGCAGTCGAGTCGATAGGTCGATCGCCCCAGAAGAGACCCTCATCATCGACTATGAGACTGGTCATGAGTTAGCTTAGGCCATGGTCGAATCGACAAGACACTTACCCCGAGACGTAATGCATTGGAGGAGGAGCAGGTGGATAGATGATGTCCAGCCAAAGTTTCCTCACCGATATGGCGCCACCACCAAGAAGACGAACGAAAGCCGGGTTCTTTTCGACTCCTCGTTTAATCTCATCTGCGAGACCGACTACAGTGTGTTAGAAGCAAGTACCACGTTTCGGCATCAGACCGGCTTACACTTAATTTCCTTCTGGAGCTTCGTGTCTTGATTGACCTTGACGAACATCTCCCACTCCGGGTCCGAACCTCGGTACGGTGGCTGCTTGACCTCCTTGGTGGTGAACGGGAAGGGCAGGAACAACATTGGCTCATCCTCCTCCATGTTCTGCACCTCCTCCTTCTCCTTGTCAGACAAAGCCTCCCATTCCTCGTCGGCCCAATCGAGTAGCGGATCGAATACAATGGTCGCGAATATTTGCCAACAAACATAGAAGACAAATATTGTGAAGGCGCCCCGCCTATATCGTGTGTTAGCACATCGCATCCCTCGGGACATAGTGGGGGGTTGAGGCGACGTACCCTAGCTTTCGTCGGATGCTCGGGCCATAGGATTGCACAGTGGTTTTAGGAAAATAAACCGGCAAGTCCGAGGGTATCTTTTGTCGGCGCCATGGGAAGAAGGATATTTGTCTCGTTTGTCTCGCTAACGGTCGAAGTTGTCGGCTGAGGGCTCGTTGCGTGGGGATCGCACGGAGGGTCGCGTGCCGTACAGCAAGCCGTTGAGTGAACATCCCGCCTTTGACCAAGTCCAAGAGGCTAGGGATGGAAAGAAATTAAAAAAAAGATAGTGAATAACTCGCCGTCACTGTCCCAAAGCGAGGCTACGGCAAGGAAGGCACCATAGCAGTGGCGATTCTGTTGGCAGATGAGTTGTGTCTGTCGAGACGAGGCGCTTGGTAGAAGGAAAAGGCGATTCGTACCGTGCGTAGCACGGTGCAGGAAACCTAAATGAAACCGCTGTTTGCACTGTCCGCACTGTATGACGGACCAATTCTTAGTAAGAGCGCCGCGACCAAGCGCCTCGACCGGGAACCGACACGTGAAACGCTACAAGGCTCGCTTTCGTGGTGCCTGGAGCTTGCGACTGTTCCAAGCTATCTCAGCCTGGCCCTGCCAACAACCAGCTTCATCACCACTTTGCCAAAATGAAGCTCACCATTGGGCTCAGCGCCGCCCTTGCCAGCTTCGCTGCTGCCGCTCAACACGCCGCCGAGGTTTACATCCTCCCTCAGCCCCAACTCGCGCCATTGTCGTCCATCTCCCCAAGCTTCGCCCGCTTGATCCTGCTACAGCGTCTCGCCCCTAGCGGAAAGGGCCAATCGCTCCGCGATATTCCTGATTTCGCCGACCCTGAGGATGTTGTTACACTGATGAACGCGCTCGGAAAGGAGCCTCTTCAATTGTTCGCCGACGATGAACGCGTGTCCCCAAGCCAGCTGGTGGTCATGTTGGAGGGGATGACGGACGCTCAGTTCAAGAAGATTGGTGTCGCCCTCGATACGCAGCCGGCCTTCACCGTGTCAGACCCGCCTTCGGCAGATGCCCATGAAAAGCTGGTCAAGAACGACTTCTATAATGCCGGAATTACAAACGAACACAAGTGCTCCCTGGACCAGGTCATCAACCCCTTTGAGGAGAGCTGCTGGAGTGGCAAGTCTACTGTCGCCAAGTACGACGTGTCGAAGGTAATTGAGGTCGCATTTTTGTCTCCAGGGAACTCTACTGACCTCTATCGCAGGATTCGAAGGCCTTCACCACCCTGGTGGATAACATTTCTAAGCTCGTAAAGCTCGCCGCGTCCGGTGAGATGGAGACCACCTTGGTCCTTCTCCCCTCATCCAAATCGACGAGCCCGAAGCAGTGGTCTCAGAAGTCGCAAGACCTTCGACGTCGACAAGCCGAGGCTGTGATTTCTGCAGACGAAACTGCGTCTGCCCCGATATCCACTTCCAGCAACCCTCCGCCCTTCTACACCTCGATAGGCGCTATTCCCTCTTGCTTCGACACCTTGGATAGCTGCTCTACCGGTACCGGAAACTGTTCCGGCCGCGGTTCTTGCGTGAACAGGTATGCCAAGACGGATGGTTCCGAAGGCAAGAGGGTGTGCTATGCTTGCCACTGTCTCAGTACTGCTACCGAGCAGGGTAGTGTGATCCACTGGGCTGGCGGTGCATGCTCGAAGCAGGACATCAGCGTTCAGTTCTGGCTCTTTGCCGGCTTCACCATTGTCATGGTTGGTGTCCTGACTCTTGGCATTGGAATGCTGTTCAGTGTTGGCGAGGAGAAGCTCCCTGGTGTCATCGGTGCCGGAGTTTCGAGGTCCAAGTAGAATGGTTTCGCTTAGGCGAACCCAAGGATCGGGGACGGCAGTCTAGGATATGGGAAGCGTATACGCCGACTGGAGAGGTCCTAAGACTACAACAACCTCGGGTGGCTTGTACCATATCGGTGTATTGATGTATTGATATACGGGCGTCATAAAGGCAAGGAGCTTGTATTGGGTGTCTCAGTGTCAGATGCTTCTTTGCTAGAGTGTAATTCAATGGTTTTCGAGTACATCTACCCCATGTACGTCATCGCCAATGCATGGAGCAGTGTCGGCATGTTTTGAGCAGACCGTTAACCCGTATCAGTCTATCTTGTTGCCTTGCATTGCCCGGCGTTTTCGTGAGTCTCCGACTGGCCCAAGCTGACCAGACCCAAATGAACCATCGTCACAGCCTCACAGCATTGTGGCTAGTTCGGCCAATCAGACCCCTGATGCTCAACACCGCCCCACGAACGGACTTTATGGAAATCCCCGCTCAGACAACCTTCTCATCATCTCACGCTTTTAAGAAAACGGTATGATTCCTTACCGTTAAAGTCCGCCGGACTTCTTTCTTCTCTTGGGCTCTTCTTCGGGTCCGACCTATGCCCTTCAACTGTCACCTTGTCCGATTTCGGCCGTGTTCGCATTGCGATGCTGTCAAGTGCCGACAGGCCTAAGCCGGCGACGGCTAAATGGGGCGCTGCTTGCCAACAGTGCTCGATAGCGAAAGCGAAGTGTATAAGGTCCAACACAGCGCTGGGAGCCAAATGCGACAGGTGAGTGAAGCAATTCCCATTGCTCTTGACACGATCAAAGGGATGCCGAGGCTTGGAGCCTCACATTTGATTGTCAACCCTGGTGCCGGCGCTCCCGAAGGCCCAGCCCAGGTGTAAGTGGCTCGTTGGGGCGGATACGCGGCCATTGACAATTCCCCTCAACAATCAATGATGTGAATTAGATGGGACTAATTTGTGCAGATGCGAGAGACTGGTAAAGTACTGTGCCGAACAAGTCCATCGCCCACGAAAAAAGAGACAGCCAAAGCCTTCGTATGTGATTCCTTTCACCTGGAGACGCTCTGCATCAGCTTGTGGACCTCCGCCCAGACGCGTCATGACTGGGGTTGTCATGATGTCGTCAGTTGACGCTGGGACTGACTATGTCCAATAGGAGGACGGCACAAATCGAAGAAAGACTCAATGGCCTTGTAAATCTACTCAAGGCTTCAGGCGGGTTGACGAATGCCGATCTCGCAACGGACACAACCTGCATACCCACTGAAGTCGACCCTGCTGTCTCCAACCAACAGACGCCTTCAAAGCGGCCTGAATCTTCCTTTGCCCCTAGCAATAACCCTTGGGCCATCCCCGAGACATACAACTCTTACGCTCCTCCATCATGCATCTGCCGGCCAGAAAGCGGGGATGCACCCCCACCTCCAGACACTGACGAGGTGCTGCTCAACATATACCGGAACGAGCTGCAAGCGCTTCACCCTTTTGTGGTGATACCCAACAATGTGACCGCGGCAAAACTGAGAGCTAATAGGCCGTTCCTCATGTCGGCAATCCGAATGGTCACGTCATTTCGAAGCCTCAGATCCATGCGAGCCCAGATGTACTATCTGATGCGACACATCGCTGACCACATGCTTATCCGCTCAGAGCGGTCTTTGGATTTGTTGATGGGGATCCTCGTCATAGCTGCGTGGTATCAATATCACTGCTTCATGCACGCTCAGTTGAATAACCTTATCGCGCTGGCTGCGACCCTAGTTGGGGAACTGGGACTGCACCGCAGCCCTAGTCTTCTCGAGCGAACTAACCTCATGGTTGTGAAACCTTTCATCCCCGAAAGAAGAACCAACGAAGAGAGACGAGCACTCCTTGGAGTATGGTTCTTGTCATCAGCGTAGGATCAGCCATCTTTGCCTCGTTTCCTCCATCACTAACACCAACTAGAATGTCACTGGGCTTCTCAAGAATTGAGTCGATGAGATATACCAAGTACATACAGGAGTGTGCTCAGATCCTTGAAAATGAGGAGGAGTACGAGACGGATGTAAATCTCGTGCACTTGGTTCGCATTCAACATCTCACAGAGCGCATTTCGCAGCTCAACTCCCCAGACAGCCCGGCAGAAGAGGTTGCTGGTGTTCCTACAGCTCCCATGTCGGCCTACGTTTCAGCCTTCCAGGGCGAGCTTGATCGGATACGAAACGCCCTACCGGAGGACCTGAAGAAAGATAGTGAGTGACCCCAACACGTGGCTCGCTTGCATTTCTGACAATTACAGAAATCATCAACGCCTTCCTCAACACCGCAACGCTTCGTCTTTATGAACCCCCAGTCCTCGACACCCCACGGATCATCTCCATGTCCGAGTCTCTCACTTCCCCAACACTGGGAGCCGCATCTGCTCTCGACATCTTTTACCAATCGAGAAATGCGCTGAACGAATTTTTCGACAACTGGCTCTCAATCCCAGTCTCGGAATATTACCGCCAGACTACTCCGATCGCTGCTCAGCTGGTATATGGTCTTACCATGCTCGGTCGATGGGCCAAATTCACCGTACCCATCACATTGAATCAACCTTCGACGCCAATGCCAGTGGATACAAGCGCAGATAACCCTCACAGGGCCATGATGAAGGCGGATTCGGAGTATGCTGCTAGTCTCCACTCAGGGAAACCAACGCCATCTGGTTCAAGTCCAAGCGTCCAGGGAAAGGACTCGCAAGAAGTTGGACAGATCGTCCTTCGTGAAGGAACGGACCCAAGATTACCGGCTGCTGTCGCAGCGCTCAGATCGCAGATCATGACTCAACCGGGACTCTCCTTGGATGTCTCGGGCATTCTCTCAGGAATCTGCTCGCGCTTCGAAGAAGCCAACGCTACGTTCCAGGTCGGTCCGACGGAGCCCGGGGCGACGGATCACACGCTCTGGACGATGAGTGCAGTCAAAGTCCGCATAACTCGCGCCAAACTGGAACGATGGGCTGAGATTGTTGCCGCTGGAACTGAAGCTCTCAAGATTCAGGACGACAATGATCGAGACCTCGATATGGAGGACAACGGACGGGCTGACACCTACAAATCTAATGTGGACGGACAGGAGCCGTTCCTCAATGGTGAGCTCTCAACAGACCCTCTCGGGCCTAATTGGAACGCGTCAACACCATGGACGAGCGAGATGCTACAAGGAGTCGATCCGTCCATTTGGTTCGACGGATATCTGGATTGGGGCGCAGTCATTATGAACTCTATGGGAAATTTGGAGCAATAGAATATTTGGTTGGGAAAGGAGATGGGAAAATAATGTTGTAATGGCCATGATTGTAGCGGCGCCTAGTGTGTCCACTTTGTTATTGACGACCAAGCTTTTAGCAAATTCTCGTTTCTTATTAGGGCGGAAATATCCCCCACAGGTAGCTAACAGACATCATGGTGTCTAGGGGGGAGAAAACCCCACATACCCTGAGGCATCAATGTACCCTATGTCTTTATAAGTGATATCAGGGTATGAACTATGAATATTATAGATCACTTTAATGACTAAATTGCTTCCTTCATCTTATTCTCATTCTGCAGTTCAGTAACTACTCATTCCACAGAGGAGCGAATGGGTTGGGCTTAGTGGAAGAGACATATTGGTTTGTGTGTTTTCCCTTTGGAGCCCATTGCACCTAGCAATCGTGGGCGGCGTTTCAGATGGCAATCACGAAGCGGAGAAGGGTTCTGGTTAATAGCAGCGGTTTGACAAGCTGCCTAATGGTGCTTGGAGAATGCTTGTGTTGACACGCATCCCGGCCACATTGACGCGGGCGATGGCGAGGCTCAAAGAGCCCACTTGTCATTATGCCGGGAGCTTTTGTCAGTGTCAACCAGCCTTAGTCACTCACGACTTCTGGTGCTGTCCCTCAGACTCAGTGTATTGTCCATCAGAGATCTCATAACTGGAGTTACCGGCGGGTGCTTATCCGTAGACAAGTCTACAGACCCTTTCCGCAAACAACTCTGGGGATGGAAGCTAAAGGGTAAGATCCCCTTCTTGCGGCCCCGGATATCGGAGGAAGAGAGCCCAGAACAATAGTACCAACGCACCTCTGATAATATTGCATGATGCAGGATGCCTTCGTGAGTGAGTGTGAAGCCTATGTTCAAACTTGGCATTCGACATGTTGCCAGAAATGGTGGCTCAGCATCGGCGGTTGTCGCTATGACCCCTTGGACAAACTCCCCTACCCGATCTAGGAACTGTTTGACTTTGCCGAAATCGCTCGGAGTGTCTCAGTGCCTCACTTGCCTAAGTCAAACATCCTTGAACAGGGATCTGTCCCATTCACCGAGTTCGGAATGGGGGTTAGGCCGTTAGCTCACCGGAACGTGGCGGTGGCGGCCGCGGTGAGAGATGGCCCCTGACGACTTCAGCACAGTGAAGGAAGACTACGTCAGGACAGCTGAGTATGAGGATGATCCTAGAATTTGTTAAGCCAATAATTACCAGCACATCCTCCGTCGAGACCCATTCTTAATCTGGGGGTAACTCTTTTTTACCCAATTAGTGAATAAAACCATCAGTAATTCCGTGTCACGGCTTACACCGTGAGACAAGCCATTTCGTGTTGTCACAATGAAATTATTTTCATCTTCCACAACGCAGCCACGAAAAATTGCAAAACCTAATAAAACATCGCCGTAACATCAATGCCCAATCTTTCCCCGAACAATTAGGGGCTATGCTCTGGAAGGTCATGACTCGATTCCTTGTCCAAGCCAAAGGTGTCGGTGAAGAGACATCCTTTGCCCCAGGCCCAATCTGTAGTAGTCCGATGTGACACTTGGCAGAGGTGCATACTGCTACACAATCATGACAAGAATAAAAAAATGAGGAATGAAAAAGCCAACAATTGTGTTGGGACGATGATCCCATCGTGACAAAAACTTGGAGGATCAGCGCCTGATCTGCAAGTTGGAGAAGAGAGGGTTGAGGTTGGAGTTAACAAGAAGTATCAGCTGGGCATCGGTTTCATCGCCGTCGCGACGTCACACCATCTGGCGTTCAGACACTTCAAGTTGAACTCAAGTGAGACCTGGGAGTTGGTTCAATTTCAGTTTCCATTTTCCACAGGCTTCGACCTGGACCGCCATGGTGGGACACATCTCACACCGATGTCATACTGAACTTGTCAAAGACACGCACAAGTCCTGACCTCATCATGAGTGGTCTTACAATTGCAGCCCCCACGACTCAGGTTTCTGCTGTTGTTGATTTGACCTTTGCTCTGACATTGAACGGTGTGGGTGTCACGCTAACTTGCTGTAAGGATCTACCCTGAGCCCCAACACTTTAACCCCCGCGCGATGAATAGCGCACAGGTTTGGGAGAACAGGGAAACCCCGAGCCTTAGTAACATTCGATGCAGAGTGTATCTCGACGACTACGACCGGACTGCAACCATGGCCTGTTACCGCGGCCTGCTTGGTCTGCAACCCCCCTTGAACCCGACTTGTGACGGTAAGATAGCAGAAAGTACACGAAGTACTGTGTAGTAGAGGTACTAGCAGTCGTGGAATGGTTCACCGTCTGAATGTCCCTGCTAATTAAAGGCCAATTGTGGCATGGCGGGTGCATACCGGGAACTGCGTTCCACGCGTCGGCTCCGTGAGCCAGTGAATTTCCTTCCATGCCGAGTTCGGATAACATGCTTGCACTAGTTAAAGGACTGGGCGATGATACCATGTCTCCCTTATCAAATATCAGGGTGAAATGGCAGATGATCATGGAGGTAGAGGGAGCGGTAAGCCCCGGTTGACCGACACTTTTAGTATTCTTATCGTCGTTGATATGGGTTTTTTATTTTTATTTTTATCGCGGTCGTCATCGGTATAGACAAGCTTCAAACGCCCTTTTGTTCATGCTCTCCATGCCCATGGCGTTAATAAAGCCCTGGAAGCTGAAGTTGTAAGACAAGACTTCTGGTCAAGAGGTCAACAACGATGGGGCAATATGCGGCCCCACTGCGGTTACCTTCACCGACCACCGGCACACCACATACCACGACGTTCGCCTCACTTTTAAACGAAGGCGCCATGAGAGCGTACATCCTAAAAGTATGATACTTTTAGCATGCCGCCAACGAGTTGCCGATTGACGGCAGGTCTTGACGGCAGGTCCGGACCGCTTAGTTGCGCAGCGCTTTGCAGAAGGTGCTACCTGCAACTGATTACTGCAGGCTCGCGCCCTCAACAAATTGCACATGTTTGATGGAAAACAACGAAGAAATGTCCACCCTCGACTCGCCGTTTTGTGAATGTCGGACCAAAAACGCCCCCGATGTGACAAGGGCGCGGGAGGCTGACGGCTGTTGCTTCCCTGCTTCTTCGATACGTGGTGCCTCTCACAAGGAACGCGGGTCAAATTGCCTTAGCTAGAGCCCAGCCGCATCCCGAAAATGAAGCATCCGCGTGCACATTTGGTGGCCCTGTTACTTGTCTCGTCGTCGGTGTGGGGGAGCGTTGGTGAACGTGGGTAGACCTGTACGCCTTCTCAGTAGCTCCATAGCCCTGCAATGACGGT
Organism: Dactylonectria estremocensis; assembly: GCA_020744375.1. Taxonomy (NCBI): domain Eukaryota; kingdom Fungi; phylum Ascomycota; class Sordariomycetes; order Hypocreales; family Nectriaceae; genus Dactylonectria; species Dactylonectria estremocensis. The sequence continues at coordinate 2,638,065 of JAGMUU010000004.1, forward strand.
TAGACCCGATCAGCCACCCAGGTCACGTTGGGATTTGTGCTGGGCGGCCTAACTTACCTAGGTACCTACCTAGGTAGGTACCTAGGTAGGTAGGTAGGTAGCTTCTATTTGGAGGCTGGGCTCAGTGGGGCAGAGAATCGATGTCACATACGACGAACTCACAAGGATCGCCTCGAAGTCCTCTTTAGTGCTGTGACATTCTTGACGCTGCACTAGATGCCTCGACTGCTGCTGGGGACCACTTACTTGGTTCCTCCACTTGAATCAATCGTCCCAAGGGGCTGAATCCAATGTGCCCTTGCCTTGGTTCTCCCTTGATAGTCTCAATACCTGGACCGGTAGGGAGGTACTACGTACGGCTTTGTGACTTGGGCGCACAGCAATGTGGTCATTAAGTACAAAATCTTCACCGCTACCAATGGTAACCCATGGCCGTCGGTCGCCTCGTCGTCGGAGTCTCGGAGAGGGCTTCTTGAGTCGCGAACCGCCCACCTGCACACAATATTTTTTTTTGGTCGAACGCTGCGTGCTCGCCGCATGCAATTGATTGCGATTCGCGAATAACGGCGTGGCTGGACACGTTTTGCTGCTCGAGACGACGCGGGAGCGCCCGGGATCTCGACACCACCCTCAATGGACCGCATTGGAGGTCACGCGGCCTCGGAGCGGTCGAGATTGCCAGCGGCAAGCCGAGGTGGCCACAACATTGGGTACTGGAGATGCTCGAGAGAACCCGATATATGGCCCGATGGATCCCGTAACGAGGCCGAAGAACCGCCTCCTTTGCCTTCTTCTCCGCCTCTTGTTCGCCTTGATATCTGTCCTGTGCCGTCAGCGAGCTTCGCAGCACCGCCCCCTCCACGTCTACCACTGCCCATCCACGAGCTCCCGCCCCGCCGCAAGGTGGTTTGGATCTGGATATGCGTATGTATTCATGCCCAACGCATTATCTCTATACATACGCTTACTGTCCCGTCAGTGTTGTTGTGGGCATGGAGGAATGAAAGTCAGTGTCGATCCCTGCCCGCACTGTGGAATTCCTCGCTGTCCCAACTGCAACACTCAACGATTCCATATACGGGGCTCAAACGGACTTCCCGCACCAGAAGACGAGGACGATTTTCAAGATTGGTTTTGGCGTTTGGTGTTTAAAAGTAGGTGGGTTTCCCGGGTTAGGGGGCGCGAAGATGAATGAGCTGCCGAGGGGATACATCGATGTATTAAGGATAGGGAAAACTGCTTTATTTGCCAAGAACTTCAAAAGCTGGCGCCGAAAGACTGTGACGGGTGTGGTTGGTTGATGGTGATGCATATTGTCAATAAGGGCCGTCTTGGACTGACACCCCGAGACAGTTAGGTCCTCAAGATCTCGCCACATCAAATGTTTCAACCGACCCAGAATACGCGCCAAACCGAGAGACGTCGGGAGGAACCGAGCCTTCTTGTGCGTGGCCTAATCACCTTGATCGACAGGCCCCAGCCTGATCCGTGGATGGCCGCATACTCGCCCGTGACCGACACAAGAAGAAAAGACCTGGATCAACCCTTGTCCGAAGGAACGGTGCTGAACGACGAGCAAAAACTTGAACCGTCTTTCAGTTACATACGATCATACATATTGCCAGATTCACGTTCCCGACGATGGGAGCGTGTGGTTCAATTACTCGACTATTTCTGCAAGGGAGCAGAGGTATCTCTCGGCAACTTTGTCCCTTATCAATTACCGGGCCAAAGTGACCAGAATCAGACCACAGCATGGGTATCAGACCGGAATGAGAATAACCAAAGCTCGAGCGCGCCATCGAACTTCGAAAGGGTCCTCTGTGCCCCCGAGTTGTATAAGGTGTTGCAACAGAAAGTATGTCGAAACTCTTTCTCGCCAAACGGAAACCTGCTCTTGAGAGAAAGTAACAGCTGATAACACCTGAGCCATGTAGAAGCGATTGCGAAACGAACCCACAAAAGGTGCTGCGATCCGTCGCCCACTTCGAATGTACATTTTTGAGGCTCCCTCCCTTCGGCGCGAAAACTAACATGGCCTTAAGTTATATCAACCATGCGAATGGGCCCTGTATCTTGGGCTTGATCAAGACTGCACCTCTATGGCAGGCTCAAGGCTTCCGGGAACTACTATCATATTACGTCCTAACGCCCCAGCCTCGCATAAGTGTTCACCAGTCTGTAGGTGACGCCCTTTCTAAACTGGTGACTCTGCAATTTGATATTGACTAAATATTTTCAAGCCATGGTGGAATGGATGTTTTATCATGCACTTCAACATTCCCTTCTATGCCATCAGCAATAGTGATCGAAAAGATACTCGGACCATTAGAAATAAGGGGGAGCTCCGACATCGTTTTGATCTTTCCTTCCTGGATCCTAGCAATTCAATGGATGTGAGCACTGAGGAAGAACCCGAGTCTCTCAGCCTAGCATTTCTTCATGAAGTGACTTGTTCTTTCATGTTGACTGGGCGAAGCGACACAGATTGGAGCGCTGTCTGCCTCAACGAGGACTCGTTTGATGACCAACAGAGGCTGGTTACGGATGACGAATTGGACGCAGATGGGCTGGGGCAAGATGGTGAAATCGACCCGATCCTCGATTCGCCTCCTTTAAATGACATTCATCCGCCACGAACATACGCTCTAGCATTTCTCGCCAACCAGTTTACGACTGTAGTGGAACACCAATGGGATATTGAATACCAGTTTGGTGAGAGTCTGGAGCGCAACGTAAGTCATTTCTGACTCTGAAGTAAAGCGTCAGTCAGAAGCGGACTTGCATCCTTTGTGCCGTCGAAATTGACCTTTGTTCTGACATTTCATAGTCACCCAATAGTGCTGGAGAACTACCTGAACAGCTTTCCGCAAATGACATCAAGCAGTGGACGAGACAGTCTGTGAACCGTCTGGAGATGGTACGGAACTCCATTTCCTCACTAGTAGGCGAATTGGGAAGGTTCCTGGAACTGCAGGTTATATTCGGGGAAGATGACATCCCGCGAGGTCCACTATTTCGGTCGGTGGTGGAGGACGGATTGGCGATGAAGAAACTGAAGAGTCTGCAAGGGTCACGAACCGATCTCGAGGCTATTGAACGAGCGCTTGAGCAACACCAGAAGAGGTTCGAAAGAATCCAATCCGAGGTAAGAAATTACACCAATGCCGGGGACAAAAGCATTCAAGCTCAAATTGCACTACTAGAATCGAGCTAACTTTCATCGGCAGCGGCGGGATGAAACCGCAGAAGCGCAACATGAGCTCGCGGAGAAGATTGGAACGTTGACCCGCGTCAGTATCATCCTGTCACTCATCACACTTGTAAGTCCGGCTACCCACCTACCTCTTCTGGTTCGTTGTCACGTGAAAGCTAATAGAACCAATCAAGCTTGTGGGAGTCCTGGCTATTGCAGCGCAGCTGTATGGCAATGCGGGGAAGACCATCATCGTGGTTCTAATCATCCTCGTCGCCTGCCTCGTCATCACTTCGATGACAGTTATGCTTCTGGGGAGGCGTTTTACCGGTTTAATGGGAATTTGGCCGTGGACACGGCGGGAAGGATCGGGATGACTCCCAGCCGACATCGCAGTACTCCGTACAGACGCAACAACTCGCCGGTATCACAGCCGGATGGCGATGAAGTTCACCGAGAAGGGTCACGGGGCGATGACGGCGTGTGACCTCTTGCATGACGAGGCAACCGCGCGCCAGCGACCACTATGCATGCAGCTTAATGCGACGCAATGCAGCAAGACCGCCCTACACGAGAACTGGATGGAGCATGCCGCAACTCTGTGGACTCTGTGAGGGTTGCCGGGCTGCATCGTGACTGCATCCAGATTGCATGACCCGAGCTGACGGATGGAAGGCAGATCGACACTTGTTGATCAGGAGCCTTTGGGAAGAACGTCAGTCACACTTGGTGCGGAACAGCGGGACAACGGGACAGCGGGACAACGGGACAGCGGGACAACGGGACAGCGGGACAACGGGACAGCGGGACAACGGGACAGCGGGAACGGCACGGCATGACGCATCGCAGGATAGCGTTCTGGGTGCCCAAAGTGCAACGCTTGAGCATCTATCTATTCCTATCTATGGGCGACATTTCGGCGTGCTCTGGCGTCGCGGCTGAGTCGCACCGGTGATAGGAAAGCCGTCAACCAATGGCTTACGCTCGCCCTGCCAAACGCCTTGCTACGTACCATCGCAGCCTGGCACAGCTGGCACAGCCAAACGAATCATGCCACGCAACCAGCTGCTTGGGCAGCACTCGAATCGCAAGGTTGTCCACTCCCGCAAAATCAAGGCGTGCGCATCAATCATCAGGCTTTGCGTGTTCTGGGCTCTGAGATCTGGGCTCTGTCCTGTGACGCATCGCTAACGCATCGCTAACGCATCGCTATTACCCGCTTGCTGCCCGACTGCCTGGCCTGGCCAACTCCACTCCTGTTCTACTCATATTGAGTGGCCGTCCTCAATTCATCGCAGACGCCGTCACGAGGCAACTGAATCTTGTCCTAGCCTGTGTATTTCCGGTTCGACAACCACCTATCACCTCTCTTCATCGCCGTCATGGCGACGTGTACCGTCAACGGACTCCAGGACTTGCTTGGGAAGGCAGGGCTGGACACACCTGTACCGGACTTCCCCGGAGGCGACATTGTGCACAATCCGCAGGACATCTTCCGCGCCTATCTGGCCGACACGTTGCAGAAGCTGGTGGAAGTCGACAGGGCCGTCGCATACGATGCCATCCAACCCTCCAACATGACGGGAATGGGAGACCTTGTCATTGTGTCGCCGAGGCTTAGACTCAAGGATGTCAAGCCCAAAGATCTCGTCTCAGATCTCGCTCATAGAGTACGATCGCTGAGCTCGCGCAGGAAGGCATCGTCAGCACTAACACATGTCCTCTTTGACTAGCTGCCTCGCTCGCCGCCTTTCGCATGCCCCATTCCCGACGGAATCCATCTTCGCGTCCTGTCGTCGCCTAACACTCTGTCGCGGCTCTTACTGCCATACGTTCACGATCGGGGGTCGTCATATGGGTACGATGCATCTGTTGGATTGGTCGATACAAAGGCGCCCGAAGGACCCAGGAAGAAGGTAGTTGTGGAGTTCTCATCGCCTAATATGGCCAGCGAATTCCAGGTTTCTCATCTGCGCAGCGCCCTCATTGGCGCGTATGTTGCTAACATCCATACCGGTATGGGATGGGATGTTGTCAAGATGAACTACCTGGGTGATTGGGGGAAGCAGATCGGTCTCCTCGCAGCTGGATGGCAGAGGTTTGGATCCGAGGAGGAGTTTCAGAAAGCGCCGCTCCAGCATCTGCTTCAAGTGAACCACAAGATCGAAGAACTTTTTAAGCCCGAGCAGGAGGAATGTAAGTCAGCCAAGGCCGAAGGCAAGGATGCCACCGAAATCGAGTCGCGTGGACTGTATGCCGAGAGAGATGTTTTTTTTAAGAAGATGGAGGACAAGGATCCAGAGGCAATTGCTCTGTGGCAAAGGTTCCGCGATGCGACCGTGGAGGATTACAAGGCCTCGTACGCGCGACTTGGTATTCAGTTTGACGAGTACTCGGGCGAGTCCCAGGTCAGCGCCGAGTCCATCCAAGAGATTGAGGTGGCACTGAAAGAGAAGGGTGTTTACGAAGAACATGAGGGCGCGTGGACGATTGACTTTTCAAACCATGACGCCAAAGGCTTGTCCACCGCCGTGGTACGATACAGAAACGGAACGACCTCGTATCTTCTGCGAGACCTTGCGGCCGTGTTGGACAGGTACAAGGCTCACTCATTCGACAAGATGATCTACGTCGTGGCCATGGAACAGGAAATGCACTTCCACCGAGTCACCAAAACTCTCGAGTTGATAGGCCGAAAAGACCTGGCCGATAAAATCCAGCATGTTCCCTTTGCAAAAATCACCGGCCTTCTCGACCAGTTCAAGGATGCTCAACTGCTGAGCGACTACATTGATGGTTGCCGATCGGTCATGCAAGCTGGGATGCCTGAGGACGCGGAGGACCCAGTCTTTGTGACCAAGACTGATCAATCGTTGGAATCGGTTGGACTCTCTGGCCTATTTATTCAGGACCTGAACCACAAGAGAACGACATCCTATGCCTGCGACGCCAAGCTCATGACCGCCTTTGAGGGCGAGACGGGGGCAGCAATTCAAAACTGCTACGCACGGCTTCTCGCTACTCTTGACGGAAAGACCAATGACATTGACTACGAAAACCTGGACTACTCTCAACTGGAAACAGAGGACTACTCCGAGGTTCTCCGCATCATGGCACAATTTCCAGACACAACGTATGCATCGTTCAAGACGTTGGAGCCGACCGCAGTCATCATTTACCTTGGGCGGTTGGTTGATCAAGTCATGGTCACTCTCGATGACGACGATGAGCAGGACTGGACTGATCGAGAGGAGGCCACGAAAGCCAGGATGGCCCTCTATGAGAATGCTAGGCAGGTCCTGGAGAATGGGCTGAGAATGCTCGGACTCTCTCCCTGGAGCGGTTAAACTATGCAGTTCCGCGTTGAACTTGAATCCCTTCACTAACACAAACACGCTTCGTTCATGATTTACCTGGCAATCTTGGTTTGACCCACGATTTCGATTGCCGATTACCTTCGATAATCCAGCGGAAAGCAATGTTTTGACATTTGGGACTGCTGGCGTTTTGACCTTTGGGATGGACAATGGAAGAGTACGGAATATCAAACCACCTAGAATGGCCTTGTCAGAAGTGAGGGTCAGCCATTCTGGAAGAATGACACAAAGCCAGCGATTCCATGAACTTCCGCGCTTCTAGCTGCGAGCGCACATTGAAGAAACACCAGAATGAGATATTTATCTCTACATATTACGAATCAATGACTGAATTACGAAACCACATTGCTTATAGATGAGTCGGTACTCTTCGCGCTTTACACCATTCGAGCTTCGAAGTTTACGTGATGTCGGTGACTGCCCGTCTCTGTTTGTTATACCAATTCCTACATGACCATATTATGCAAGTATTTTCAGGGAACATGTTGAAGGTGAGATCATTTAAGAGGTAGATCCCGTATAGTCCACTATGGCATTTCTTTGTTGTTTCTTTATGAAAATGTGAGTGAGGTCCCCATTCTTAATCGACTGGTTGTGCCAATGAACCGCACCCAATCCGAAGTTCGGTAGCCATTTGCTGTTGTGTCAAATCCAAGACTTGGAAGCACAGAGCTGAGTAGTGTGGAAGAGATGGACGATGGTGGATGCTTCAAGCACAAAAATCATAAAACGTGCCTGCAACTGAGAAAACCACATAAAACGCTTAACGTGTCCAAAACTCGCTGCGTCAAAGCCGAAACGCGGCAATGCAGATGTGAAAAGTCCGTCTCTGTGATAATGCACAAGCGGGCAGTAGCGGTTTAGAGAGGTACCGGCGGAATCGGATCAACTTTGCCATATTATGGATGCTGTCGTGACAACTCACGAGCCGCGCCGAACCGAGTCGTTCTCAATTTATCATCACTGCCCTCGATTCTTATCACTGTAACGGAAGCATTCGTAGGCATCACTTACTATCTCGACCATTGTTTCCAGGCCACACTCAGTCGGGAGTTAGACAAAGATGGCTTCAGCTGCCCCGCAGGATACCCCGCCGTGGTGGGCGGCCTTCCCCGATGCTCAGGCAACATGCCCGCGAGTCGAGGCCTCTGAAGTCGCGGCTCTTCTTGAAGAAACAGCGAGGGCAGGACCTGACGCAGCTAGGACTTTCTTGCTGGTGGATGTCCGTCGGACCGACTGGGAAGGCGGCACTGTCGCGACCTCGATCAACCTCCCCGCACATACATTCTACCAGACTCGGCCCGTCATCTATCAGCTTTGCAAGCAGGCGGGCATTCGTAGAATCATCATCTACTGCGGTGAGTACTGGCTTCTCGTTCACTAGATCCTCTACAGGCTCCTGCTGACAACTTGTGGCGAACAGGAAGCTGTGGCAGCAGAGGCCCACGCTGTGCTGGGTGGATGCAGGACTTCCTCAACCAGGTGGGCGAGACTGGCATCAAAGCCGAGATCCTTGCAGGCGGCATCAAGGGATGGCAAAAGACGTACGGAGGAAAGTGGATGGATTCGTATGACGAGAAAACCTGGGCAGAACAGAGCAGATAGATCGGTCTGAGGGTATTCCCTTTCTTGGTATCTAGTATGATAAACCTGAACGAATCGTCTCTTGGACATGTCTCAATTTCGACCGCAAACGCCAAGCAAGCATCTCAGAGTTTTCCATCCTCCCGCCCCGTCGTCGTCGCCGTCTACCGGTGGTGTTGTCGGTCGTCGCCGCCGATTCGTTCCAGGGCCTCGAGCATGACCACGGAGTTGCCACGGATGACCTGTCCCCAAAGTCAGTATGTCGATGCATTACAGCAGGCATGCGCTTCAGGTATGGGGAGAAACATACTGCCATGCCGATTCGGACCTTTTCTCCGCCCTCTTTCTCCTCCACCGCTTCGTCCAGTACGAGGTTCAGGAACACCTGGTTGGGTCAGCCTCATCGAGTAGAACATGGAGCGCAGCTTCGACATCGCTTACATCGTAACCGCGGAGGACGCCAATGACCTTGCGACTGCCGTTGAGTTGGACAAATAGTCGCTTGTCGAGGTACTAGGCAGAAAAGTTAGCACGCTGATTCAGGTCGTTGGGTTGCAAGGCTGTCGCAGAGACATGTCCTTTCGCAATAGTGGTTGGGAAACGAGTCAGGGTCTGCATAGCGAGGTCAAGTTACCTTCTTCAGCTCAGGTTGGGCGGGCGCCATCTTGAGTATTCAATATAATTTCGTGGACGCTGTCGTGATGCGCGACGCGATACCAAGCTCAAGCTCATTCTTCGAATTCATGAAAAAGGGTCACGTGCGATAAGATAAGCGCCGCACGTCACTCTGCTGAGCAACGCTTGGCGCATCTTTCATCAGTCGCAAGATTCACCATTGCGCGCGTCGCCGTTGATACTTGTCTTAAAAATGAGCTCTTTCGGGGCGAAACGCAAAGCAAAGGTTATCAAGGTCGCGGATGATGAAGATGCTACCGAACAACCCCCCAACACAAGCGCTGGCGACGCGACGCAAAATGGTGAGCACTCATTGATTCCTTCATCGTGAATATTGCTGATGCAGATCAAGGCTGACCTGTACAAATAACAGAACCTCCAAAGCTAGTCTTTGGGTCCAAAACTGGGCGAAAACCTCTCCGATCATCGGGTCTAAGGAAAAGCTTCAACCTAGCTGACAGTGGGAGTCTTGGGGAGCCGACATCAACGACGAACGATGGAGACGACGACGGCCCCGTAGTGGTTCGGCCAGCAATCAGTCGGTCAAGTTCGTTGAAGAACAAGAAGCGCCCTAACAAGTCCTCGCGGCTCTCCTTTGGCGGAGATGACCCAGCCACAGGCGACGACGAGAATGCAGAGGTCTTCACGCCGAAGAAGGTGCCATTGGGCCAGCGGGCTTTGGAGAATAGCGCGGTCAAGAGGGGGATCTCATCAAGGGGACTTCCTATGCGATCATTAGGAGACGACGACGACCGGCCGAAATACAGCAAGGAGTATCTCAACGAACTTCAGTCTTCAACACCGAATACCCCCCAAAAGATCGCGTCACTGTCTTCCGAAGAGGTCGACGCAATGGACCTCGATGTTTCCGAGCTAGACGGTGCCCTTGTCGTCGACTCATCCGATCTAGGCGCCTCGAAACCCAGCACCACAATCCTCACCGAGACCGAGATCCGCGAGAAGAAGGAGCGCCGTGCCCGGCTGGCACTAGAACAGGATTTCCTGTCTGTCGAAGACGACGAGGACGACTTCGGTCGCAAGAAGAAGGACGATACCCGGTTGATTGCAGAAGACGAAGACCTAGGAGAAGGCTTCGATAATTATGTCGAGGACGGTGGATTGTCTCTTGGCAAGAAAGCTGAGAAGGAACGGCGTAAATACGATCGACGTCAAATGGCCGAGCTCATTACCGCTGCCGAGGGGCATACATCTGACTCCTCTGCTGACAGTGACGCTGAGCGGCGAATCGCGTACGAAGCTGCACAGACTCGTGCGGGAATGGATGGCTTGAAGAAGCCCCGAAAAACCCCTGCCCACGATCTACCGCAAGTGCCGGCGAAGATATCGCCGCTTCCTAGCTTGACGGAGTGCCTTTCACGACTACAAACCACACTCAAAGGAATGGAAGCCGATATGAAAGGGAAGCAGGCACGGGCAGCGCAACTGAAGCAAGAGCGGGAGGAGATTGTGAAGAGAGAGGAAGAAGTCCAGGCTTTGCTTGATGAAACGGGTCGGAAATACAAGGAAGCAATGGGGTCTGCCAAAATCTGGGAGACTGGCATGCCGAGGACTGCGCCAGCTGAATTGGCTGGCGCGAGAGGACTGGAAAGTCTCGGAACGCCGTCAAGGAAGCCAGAGGACGATGACGAAGTTTCATAACATAGTGGATATGGCTTGATACCAAATGCTACACTTCACATTTACTATCGCTTTGTATGCGATTGAACACAATTAGTAATTTTTCAAGACGACTACGATGTGTTATGAGTTCCCCCATGATTTGACGCGCCCGTATACGATGGCAACTAGACAGCTTCCAAGACAACGCTGGAAGCACGAGAAGCAAGGAGATCTCCACATGAAGTAATTCACAAGGAAGGGAACGGAGCATGCCCCGGATCATATTTGCACAACGGCATTGAACTATCTGTTTGCCCATGTCGCCCATCGAAACCAGAGACTCGGAAGTGGCAGAGACACAGGTCCACATGAAAGGACCGACACGAGGCGGGATGATCCTCGAATGTGTCCATCCACTGACTGATAAAGTACACCCATAGGGCGGTTCTCAGAAAGCAACCATGCCTTCAGGATTCGAGCGCACTGGACGCAGCGTGCACCCATATTCGGCATAACAGCGTTTGGGGGGGTAAAGATGCCAACCCTGTCGTGGAAAGACTGGGCGACCATGTAACCCAGACTCGGGTTACCCCTGATACCAACTCACCTAGTTTTCGTGCGTAAGAGACTTTGTCTACTATATATAATCTCGACGATTTTAATCCCCTCAACCAGTTTCATAACTCATGAATCCTTTTTGCCTTCTGCTCCGCTATACAGCAATCCATCTGTGACACTTCCAAACAACCATGCCATTGTGTCGAGAACCAGGTTGTGGCGGCCGTACCAAACGCCCTTGCCCGTGATCTTGGGTATCCTGTCCGCAGCTTTGACAAAGTAGTTGCTGGTTGCATCGAAAGCCAATCGCCGGGGCGCCTTCTCTTTGTTCTCCATCACTGGCATCACATTTGTCGCGCCAGTGCTCTCTATTTCCTTTAGAACTCGCACAATCGTTTTAGCCATGATATGGGCGCCGGGTGTCCATGACGTGGTCACGTAGCCCGTGATGAAGGCCAAGTTAGGTACAGAATCAAGCATGCATCCGCGCCAGGTATAGTGCGAGCCCACGTCGATGGGTTGACCGTCAACCAAGGGCGTGATGCCGCTGAAGAGCTGGAAGTAGAGGCCAGTGGCAGTGACGATGATGTCGGCATCGAGTGTGCGGCCAGATTTGAGCTGAATGCCGTCTTTGGTCACCGTGTTAATCATATCCGTTACGATCTCAACGTTGTCTCGATGCAATGCTTTGAAGAAGTCTCCGTCCGGGCACATGCATAGGCGCTGTTGAAAGGGATTGTAACTAGGGTTGAAGTGGATGCCGACGTCCAAGTCCTTGGGAACCTCTTCCTCGGTGCGTTTGGTGATGGCATATCTCCCAATGGCTGGGAATGCAAGCAGCAATTGCGTCATTATCACCTCGTACGTGGTGTCCTTCCACCAGGCGATCCAATGAACCCACGCCAGCGGGAGGAACAAGCGGAGGAAGTTGTCAATTCCCGACGAGGAGGCCCGCGAAACGACAAAGGATGGACTGCGCTGGAGCATGGTCACGCTACCCGCCGTCTCGGCCAGCGAAGGCACGACAGTGATGGCTGTGGCGCCGGATCCGATGACGATGACGCGTTTGCCGGTGTAATCGAGGTCCTCGGGCCACCATTGAGGGTGAACAGTCTCGCCCTCGAAGGTTTCAAGGCCAGGAATGACGACTGGGAAGGCCTTGTCGTACGAGTAGTATCCCATGCAGTTGACGACGAAGTTTGCAGTCACGACCTTGCGCTCTCCATTAACCTCGACATCCAGATACCACTGCTGGTCCTCTGTACGCCACTCGCACCCGACCATCTTGTGGTTGAAGCGGATGGAGCTCCTCAGGCCAGCCGCGTCAACAGCCTCCTCCAGATATTCGACGATCTCGGGGCCCGAGGCCATCCTGTGCTTGTGTTTCCATGCATGCCACTTGAAGCCGAATGCGGTCATGAACGAGTCGGATCGGAAACCCGGGTATCGGAAGAAGCTCCATGTGCCACCAATGATGGGTCGTGCTTCGAGGATGGCGAATTTTCGGTGGGGGAGGGACTCGCGTAGGACGTGTGCCGCATCGATGCCCGAGATTCCTGCTCCCAGGACGACGATGTCGTGATGCTCGACGGGTTCGCTCATGTCGAGGAGGTTCGGGGAGGGATGTTTTGGTGAAGAAGCGATGGAATCGGGAGGTCAATTGGAGTTGTAGAGGCTCAAAGCGTCTGGCTATCGGAGGCCCTCGCCTCTTTTCTTGCCAATAGTCGTTGTAAACGGGGACAATGTCGTACAAGCTCCCTATAATCTAGTTGGTCCATCCTGCTGGTTCCTGGGGTCGGCCCCACTAATCTCCTCAACAACCCGCTGCCAGACCCACTGATCACTCCTGCCTCACTCAACCAGAGCGATCGCACCCGTAATTTACCGAAGCATGTGACACCAACTGACTTCGGAGCACCATTTTGAAGCGATTCCCAGGTGTCTCCGACGTGGTCGCAAAAAGAAAAAGGGAAGTGAAAAGGCACGGTGACGATTGACGTCTGTCTCAAATGATAAATATGCCCACCCTGTAAGCAATGTGGAGAATAAGATTTCCAGTGCCGCTCGGGGCGCCCTTGGCACCGCACCAACTTCAGATACGTTCGGAGTACAACAAATGAGGTGCCATCCCTGGTATCCTTGCTCGAAAGTTGACTCCATTAAAAGATGACACACTCTCTACGTCGGACAAATAATACATCATCGTCGTACACTCGGCAATCGCCTTCAAAGATCCAAACCCTAAATTGGTAAGTCGGAGACTTTCAGTGGCAGCTCCACTTTGGACCCTACAGATGCTTTGCAAACTGTCATGTGGTTCCTAAGCACCATGGACCAACGTAGGAGCCTTACTACTACTACTCCGTACGGCTATGGACAATAGATGAGATGAAAGAAGCCACCGCCAGATCTTGATGGCGTCCTCCTCTCAACAAGGAAATTGGCCCAAACCTTGGTGACGTGCGAGGGAAGCATTTGCCCTTTTAAAAAATGCACCGCAGAATCGCATCGATCAACGTTTAGTTGAATCAATAGCTTTAAGAATCAACCCTTGTGAGTGATGAAGGTAAACTCTACCAAAAGTCCATATGCAGAAATACCAAGCAGAATTTCCCTAACCTCTTTGAACTTGTCTCCTTCACTTCGTTAGATTGCTGCAAGTCAAGCAAATCGACAATCTCGAAACAGCCGAGAATTAGACAAGATGAAGAATTGGCATCGACCCAAACTTGTTGTTCGGGCCAAGCTTGCTGTCAGCAACGCTGGCATCCAGGTACTCAACGCATTATTCTCGAAGCAGAAGAGGAAAATGGTAACTGCGCAGGAGCGGCTTCCTCAGCAATCTCGAGCGCAACCTCGAACAAGAAGACTGGAAGAACAACTCCGCCGAACATCGAAACGAGTCCTCCGCGAACCAGAAAGACATGCTCAGGACGAGTCTCACACGGTGGTGCAAAAGACCCTGAACCATGGCTTGCCATCCAATCTGATAATGATTTTCTTCCCAGGCGCCCCAATGGCGCCGCTTTCGAGTTTAGCCTGGGAAGCTCGACTCATGGTTCATGCTCGAGACGTGACCCGCCTGATGCGCGAAGGCTTCCATTGGACCGAGGCTAACGTCTCAAAAGAAGCAGGGCATTTCATCCTTGGCAGCAGGTCACTTGACATCGGAGATCGAGCCATGGGTTGGAACTACACCCGCAGCTACTCCCTCGTCGATTTGGCAGATGAACCTCAATGGACAGCGAACCTGACCGTCTCGGCTCGCGAGATCCACGTGCTTTCAGAATTCAGGCCGAACCACCTCCCGGTTGATATGGTGAGCTGGGCTGCAGGTAGAAACGGAGACGGGTTCCCGGTCTACATTTTCAAAAGACACGATCCCAAGGTCAACTTTAATGCCATTTACGATGATATGCCCTTGGATGGATGGTGCCTCGGCCAAAAATTCGCGAGCTGACAGACGGCGCAACCTGCTCAGAGACGCGATAATGGAGGAGATGTAGATGGAGGTGGAGTAATGACATCTCACGTGCCTCGGGACCGAAATCATGGCCGGGATCGGCGGGGGCGGAGGGAGACATCGGATCCGGGGCTCCACCCAACAGGCCCGGCTCTCTACGGAGCTGGTTACAAGCTACCACGGAACTCCTTTGGCTCCGTCAAGGCAACATCTTTCATCCCTCATATTCAACATTCTAGGAGTCAATGCTCGCCAGCTCCTAGAATGCTTAAAGCCTCAAATCCACGGCAACATCGTCAACATTGACAGGCTCTCTTAGCGGACGCTTGTGGGTGATTCACGTGGCATGGACGCACAGCCCCACAGGGGCCGCTCTTGCCACTAATCATATGACTACCTAGGTAGGTAGGTAGGTACGTAGTCGACTACAACCATCTACCTAGGTACCTACGCGGGTGATGGGTGTTTCTCAACAGTGGTAGACTTGCTACACATGGTTCTCGAATTATTAAAATGTGTTCAAAATGATGGGAGCTCTTGAACACCGGTTTTGGCAGCTTTTAATCACTCAGAAACTATGTAGAATGAACCTGCCGGTGTTGATATACCACCAACACCCGCGTAGGTAGTTGGTTGAACACGACCAATTGGTGCAAAATATTGCAAAAATCCTGCTTAGGCCAACACTCTCGTGCGTATACTAAACCATACACTGCCTGCGCTATGTCCTGTAAGTATGATGTGTTAGTTGACTTCGGGTCACTCTAGCCAGTTCGGTTCCACCGCCGCCGTAACCCACTCCGAAAGCTGATAGCGGTAGAATCCACAGATAGGCCACTGTCAGACTTGCGCAGCGTCCTTCTCGCATGTCATTGAAAAGGCGCCCAATGAGAGATGTGGAGTAAGACTCTTGCCGAGGTCATTTCCCTTGGAAAGCTCACGGGCTATGCTATGGATGAGTACGAGACGGACATCTCTCACGTTGTGTGGAGTAAACTCCCCGCGCGCATTTGTCAGCTCGTATTCCTGCATAGTCTCGCCAATGCGATATAACATCCACGACGCCAGGTTTAAGGGACTTATGTTGAGACCAAAATAGCTAGATTGATAATTCCAGAACAGATCAGAGAGAGAAGAAAATAAATAGCCTCAGATCTAGCTGTTACGACCGTCCGCGAACACTAGAGATGCAATGTGTGCTGGTCACACCGCACTGTGCGCTGTCGATCAACTTTCGCAAGCAAAGACTCCGCTAAAAGACGTCTATCTCCACCCGTCCAACCCCTCAAGACATCGTCACCCCCAGCTTCTTGTTCTCTCATACCTAACAGCAACCTCGCAAGCATGTCTTCTGACCAGATTGTCCTCTTTGATATCCCCAGCAAAGCTCCACGAGCGGCATGGTCCTTGAACCCTTGGAAGAGTATGCATTGTTCCGTCAGACGTCAAGGGCTCTGTGAGTCGCTAATAGCAGATAGCACGACTCATCCTAAACTTCAAGGGTCTTGATTATAAGACGGAATGGGTAATCACAATCGCAAGACGGGTCTCAAAATATATGCTAACTCCTTTTGAAGGTCGATTACCCCGACATCAAGCCCAGGCTTGAGCCACAGTACGTCATAATGTCTATTCGATGAGCACCTTTGAGGAGCAACGTCGCTAATAGTTTGTCTCGTCATCAGCGTTCCTTTCAACCCAGCAACAAAAACATGGACTATTCCCACTGTCAAGTTCCAGGAAGGCACATACCTAATGGATTCTCGCCAGATTGCCACCCGGATTGAAGAATCCCACCCGGAGCCATCGATCCACCTGGATTCGCCGACCTTAGCCAAGCTTGAGGCCATCATGCCCAGACTCATGACAGCTCTCCGTCCAATTTACTTCCTCTCAGTCCCCAGGGAGCTTCTAAGCGAGAGAGGCGTCGGGCACTGGTACGCCACGCGCCCAGAAACTGCGGGCATGCCATTGGAGCAATTGGAAAGGGAGCATGGCGGGCAGAAAGCATGGAACGCTGGTCAACCAATCCTTCACGAAGTCGAATCTCTCCTGCAAGAGAACCAGGACGGACCGCTTTTCTTGGGCAAGACGGTCAGCTACGCAGACTTTGTGTGGGTTGGGTTTCTGCTGTTCTTTCAACGCAACGGTGGTATCGACGAACTTTACAAGATTTCTGGAAACCCACAGCTTCACAAGGATATCCTGGAGGCCACGGCGCAATTCCACAAGAGAAGCGATTTTTAGGGAGACCTTGAAGCGTACAGAGCATAAATAGAACCCATTGGGTCGACAAGATACCATAGTCCAGGAATACACAATCTGAAATGAAACGACAAGAGAAACAGATCAACCAACTCCTCTCACAGCCGCTCGAGGTGCATCTTAGAACAAGCTCGTGCCTCCTTCTTCGTCATCCGAGTCAAATGACTCAAGACTACCCTTCGTCGACATGTTGGTGAATCCAAGCCCAGCCTCAAGCCGCTCGGCCAGCTCGTCGACCTCAGAGGTGTCGCTGCCTCCAGCTTCCGCCTCGACGTCCGGCTCGGGATGTGACACGAACGTGTACGTGTTTGAGTCGTGAGATTTCCCAGTTGGCGCCTTTTCTTCCAGGATGAAGAAGGCGTCTTTGCGAACTGCATTGATCATCGAGTTGAACATGTTCTGTCGTTCCCGGTGGCCAATATTTCCCTCCGTCTTGACCAAGTCGGGGAACTTCCAGTTTGCGTACACATTTCCGTGTGTAGAGCGCATCTTGATCGTGCTGGGGTGGGCTTCGACATAGCGATGACACAGTTTGCATGATCCCTTGCTAGTCCCGATGTACCTCCGGTTCTGGAAGAACGAGGGCTCCTTGTATTCGACGAGAACCCAGTTGAGTACCAGGATCTCGCAGTGCACAATCGGCCTGAAAGAGTCCTTCATGCACTGCTTCTTGATCCGTTCGTTGAGCAGATACGGGTCTCCTTCGAGCCTAGAAGCCAGATTCCGATAGTTCTCGATTATGAGGGGGTCGGAATCCAAGCGCCCGATGATGTTTCGTGCCTCCTCGCTCTTCTTCCCTAAGGGATTGCTGTCTGGGCGGCTGGAAGGGACTGGCTTGACCGTTGTCTCCTGAAACAGCTCTGGCCAATTTGCCTCCGTCGCAATGAATGTTTCCACAGCTACCTCGTAGGCAAGGAGCCTGGACAGGTTGTGCCTCAACTCCGACCAGCAGAACATGCTCTTGTGGTCGGGTAGGCGGCCCTCAGTTGCTCGCTCGTCAATGAATTTGTCCGTAGTGGCTTTCTTAAACGCATGGATTTCTCGGAGGCAATGCAGGCAAATGTCGAGATCTATTTTGTTAGACTAACGTAGCGTTGCTTGGGTTGTCTCATCGTACACTCAGCTTCATCAGCCTTTTTGTCGATGGTGGTTCCAAGAGCCAACGCTAGTTCTTTTAAACTTGTCTCGACTGTCGACACTGAGGCACTGTCAGCTCCATATAATTCACCATCTGTTCAGATAGTTTCCTTACTGTCATTATAGTCAATCTGGCTACATGATTCGATGCAAGTCCCTAGCTCCTTCTGGAGGTCTATTATGTACTGTTCGATTCTTCGCCGATTGAATGCAAGAACCAAGTTCCGTATTTCCTCTTGAACCCCGGGTTTCTGAATTGGTTTCAGCCGGTGGAAATTCTCTGTCTTTCTTAGTAACCTTTGCAGGAAGCCGGTCGTCGCGTCAAGTTTCGCAGCTGAAAGCTGATTGCAGCCGAAGATGTATTTGAGGCTATCATCCTCGTCAAGAACGGTGACGGCCGTGACAGTGCTGCCACCCTTTGTCCGATCGCAAACAAGAGCAAGCTTGTCGAGAAACGATTGGAACTTATCCTCGTCTGTTTGGAGGTTTGGGTAACGCTCTGGAGATCGAATGCGTCCAGACTCGCGCGAAATGTCGTTGAGCGCTTTGAAGAGGACGATGGGTTCGTAGAACCGACGGAGTTGTTTGGGTGTAAATGCCGACAACTTCGGCTTACGACGCTGGGCTGAGGGCGAAATTGGCAGTTCCATGGTAACGGAAGGAGGTAAGCTGGCAGGATACGAGCAATATCCAATGCCTTTGATCAGGTGAGTAGATCAATTACCAGTAATACTCGTGTAAGTGAAGCTAGTTGACTAGGTATCTTGACATCTAATTCCTCTTCCTCAGGCTCCATTATATACCTAGATATCAGACACCCACTAACTGCATTTAAAAACAAGGCATCCTATCGCCTTCGCCTCATTCCAAGAACGAGCTCTCGTAATACCGTGACCCCCACGGGAGGCCCTTCATGATGAGGCTTGGAGGCCCATCATCCAACGCGGGGCAGACACACCAACAAAAGCCTCCCGACCCAACCGACGGCCCTTACGTGTCTCTCTTCTTCAACCATTGCCCAATTGGATCATTGTACCGAGTCGGCTATCCAACCAAATGCCATGATCCCACCGCTTTTGATATCGGGCTGGGTCGCAACCGCCGAGGCAACGAGGCAAAGCGGCACGTCAGCTTGAGGACATCGCCGACCAACGCGAAGTCGATGCACTCATTTGAGCAACCGAGAAATTCTCAGAGATTTTTCAATTTTCGATTATTTCCACATCGTTTGCACTTTTCTGTGCCAGCGAAAGTTACTCTATTTGCACTTGCAAAGGCAGGTGGCTTCTCGTGGCCTCTCGCGGCCTCTGGAAGACCTCTCTTAGGAGGCACTTGATGTCTTTACGGGATATAAAGAAGACGGAATTCCTGTACCGACAAACATCATGCCTCTCATATTCAATCGCACAGCAATCTATGAGTGGTTCCTTCTCTCTTTTTCTCCCTCCAATTTTCTCGTCTAGTTTTTTTATCCAGTTTTCTCCTTCCAGCCAAAAGCAAGAACAGCCGTGTTGTTGTCTAATAATTCCAGTCCGAATAAAGTGGTATGCTAGCAATCTTACAAAACAGACACTTAGGTAGGGTGTAGTGATAGTAATGTACTAATGCAAACTCCTTCTCAGCCTGTATAAACTCATTGCAGCACTTGTAGTGTAAACATCACCCCAGACTGTTTCGAATACCGTCCCCCTGTCTAGCACTGTCAAGATAGCTCTCAGCAACTCTCAGCGAACAACACTCGCAACCATGGGAAAGAAAAGCGACCGATCCAGCCACAAAAAGCGGTCCGGCAAGTCCCACCAGACCGAAGACGATGACATACCCATCGATCCTAGCCTGTACGGGTGGCAGCAACAGGACGCCGCCTACGCAAACGCCTACTCCGCGGCGTCTGAAGCAGGACCGTCCAACCAGGATGATCTAGGTCAAGAGCATTAGCCACGAGACCGCCAGTTCTCAACCCCTGGTCCCAGTACATTTGTGACCGAGACCAGCCAAGAGCAGTCAGACACCCAGGGATATTACAACAATCTTCAGTACCAGCAACCCGCCACCGTCAACCCGTTGTCTCTCGTTTGTGATCCCGGGCAAGCCTCCGCTGCCCAATACACCCCCAGCTACTCTTATCCATACTCGTACCATGGTACGTTAGACTCCCAAAACTACGTAATCAAAGCCCAATCCACTAACTCGTTGTTAGATCAAGCCCAGGTATCTTCGTCGTCAGCTGCGCCCGGTGCGCACAAGTGCCCAAGAGAAGACTGCACTCGTTCATTCGGCAGAAAGACTGAACTCAAGTACGGCTTCCTCTCAAGCACATGGCATTTCTCTGGCCGAGTTCAAACGTATCTTAGCAGCTAACCGTGCCCGAACGAACCCTAGCAAGCATGTCAAGACCCACGAGAAGCCTATCAAGTGCAAGGCGGACCCAAGTTGCCCAACTGTTTCGGCTGAGCAACGCGACATGGACCGTCACTACCTCAATGCTCACAAGGCGTACGCCCAGCACAAGGGGTTACCTATCGAAGAGTTTGTTTGTTCAGAGTGTCCGAAGACCTTCACACGCTACGACAACCTTTTGAGGCATACAAGGAAGAAACACCCATCTACATAGCCGCATCTTCTCGGCTGTCTCTACTGCCTCGGTCCGGGGGTTCCTTATTCATGGTGACGTCGGATGATTTTCCTCACTAGACTGGCATCCCCCTGCTAACTGCGACCGGCCTCTCATGTACCTTCTTTGACAGGTGTCGGGAATCTCCTTTACGGATACGAATGGGAAATTAATGGATTCGACGGAGATTGTTAAACTGGATATGATTTTACTTTGCGGCGATGCTGTTTTACGACGTTATATTGGGCAGTTGTGGGTTCCTTTCATGCCGCTCGCTTTCACGAAGGGTTTCACCTGCTGCACTGTGGACACTCATTGATTGATGCAAATTATTTTGTATTTCCTTTCCTCGCCGTATTACAAGGATAGTTCTGTAGTCATTTTCAAAGCTTATACCCACCCTTTACTTTCGCCTCTAGGTTCCCACTCATTTCGTTGAATAATCCACAATGCCACAATACCCTCAGGCCGTCAATTTTGAACAAGTTTGGTTAAGAAAAGAGAAAGACACCATGTAGGAAACTGTGTCAATAAAAAGAAGGAGTACATAGAAAGACACCCACAACACACAAACTCCAATGAAACTCCAAAGTCCGGCGCCCGTCCGAAGCCGCCAATAAAGCAGTAGAATGCAAAACAGAGAGACAGTGTCTCTTTATTTGAAAGGGCAGCTGCCGGCAAACGAGCTTGCACCGCTCACAGGGCAGGCGGCTTCGGAGCTGGAGGATCGATGCGCAGAGCTGTTATCACTGCTAGAGATGATGCTCAGGGTGTCAACCTTGAACTCCATGTCGCCGGTGCTGAAGAGCTCAAACTTGATTCGGGAGGAGTCGACCTTCTTGGATTTGAGGTACTCGGCCATCTCCAGCATGAACTGTTCGGGACCGCAGACAAAGTACTCAGCAGAGCCATTGCAAAGCCACAGGTCGTCCTTGCTAACCTTGGCGAGGTCTACTCGGAAATCGTGGTCGTAGTTGACACCGTACACATCGGAATCGGCGAGGTGGGTCTTGAAAATGTTGGAGCGGAAGTTGGGGCGGTTGCGGGAGATACGACGGATCTGGTCATAGAAGGGCACAGAGCGACGAGATCCGTGGATCCAGGAGACGGGTCGGTGGGGCTGGCGCTCTGAGACGGTGTTGAGGATGGACATCATGGGAGTGACACCGACACCAGCGGAGATGAGGACGATGGGGACATTAGAAGTGTTGTTCATGTCGAGGAAGAACTCGCCGGCAGGGTGAGTCAACTCAACAATGTCGCCCTCATCCTTCATGTCAATGAGGAGGTTGGACATGACACCGGGAGTAAGAGCAGCACCACCCAAGAAGCGGCCGGAGCGGCCCATGTGGATGCCTTGGTCACGCTTTATGGTAACACGATAGTAGTCAGGTCGAGGAGCATCGCTGAGAGAGTACTGGCGGGACTGGAGATATCCCTTCTCGGGGACCTTGACCTGGATGGAAACGTACTGGCCAGGCAGGAAGGTAGGCAGACGCTTGCCGTCGACAGGCACGAGGTAGAAGGAGTAAATATCTTCAGCCTCTTCGACCTTCTTCTCAATGCGGAACTTGCGGTAACCCTGCCACTTGTCGAAGTCGCGGTAGAGCTGAGCTTCGCGGCCAATGAGCATCTTGGCAAGCATCCAGTAGGCCTTGGACCAGGCTTCCTTCGCTTGGGGAGTCATGGCAGAGCCGAGAACCTCTGAGAAGGCGGCGATCAGATAAGTCTCGACAATGGCGTAGTGTTGGGGCATGATGCCGAGGGAGCAGTGCTTGTGGCACATGCGCTCCATCTTGGGGATGAGCTCGGTGATGTGGTTGATGTTCTGGGCGTAGCTGAGGATGACGGCAGTGAGGGCACGAGGCTGACGACCGTTGGCCTGGTTGACGGTGTTGAAGTAGTCGTTGAGCTCGGGGTGGTCTCGCAGCATGTTGCGGTAGAAGATGGTAGTGATGCGCTCTCCATGGTCGGTCAGAGCTGGGACGGTGCTCCGAATGAGCTTACTCTGTTGGTATGACAAAGCCATTGTGACTGTCTGTGATGATGTGATGTCGGGTGGAGGATGGTAGAGGTGAGACCGAGTAGCTGTGCGAAGGCAATGACAGGTGTAGAACTCTCACGCAACGACGTCTTATTCCAATTAGGGATGTTGATGATTGAGAATGACCGGCCGAGTAATAACCCCGAAGATGATGAGGATGATAACGGGGACGAAGACGAGGATGAGAGCGAGGGCGAGAAGGTTTATAAGAACGATCGGGCAAGATACAGAAGCAGACTCGAGACATTGAGCGTCCTCCCCAGATGTTTTATCCTCGATGGTATCCATGGTTCCCACCACCCCCTGGTCAAGCAGGACCTGCAGGCATGGAAGCAGAGATTGAGGACGAAGAAGAAAAACTCTTCTGCTTCTCCACAAGCCGATGATTCCTCGTGGCTATCCCCAAGGCGTTGGAGCGAGGAAGTTCCAAGGCGTTCAGAAGTCGTACGATGCTAGGCAGGGGAGCCTTTGCTTTGCTTTTGCTGGAGTTTTGCGGCCACCCCGTGGAGTTGGCGGAGCTTCCCTGCCGTCGCTGGACGACCTGGTCCCGGCGTTTGTTGGAGAAGAGTGGGTATCAGCCCAGCCTTGTTGTGGGGGGAGAAGACGAGCTACCATGTTCCCTTCGCGGACAGCTCGACAACGGGGGCAAGAAGACGAGCAGAGAGTCCAGGCAGGCAGGAGCTTGTGGTTTGGCGGCTGCTCAACATCATGGATCAAGGGTTCAT
This sequence comes from Dactylonectria estremocensis, assembly GCA_020744375.1. Taxonomy (NCBI): domain Eukaryota; kingdom Fungi; phylum Ascomycota; class Sordariomycetes; order Hypocreales; family Nectriaceae; genus Dactylonectria; species Dactylonectria estremocensis. The sequence continues at coordinate 2,661,323 of JAGMUU010000004.1, forward strand.
GAATCCATTGGTGGGTTCACCGGGGATGGTCTTGGAGTCGTGGATCCTCATGGGAGCCAACTCCTCGTGGGAAGCTGCCGCCGTGGAGCGGCCTCGTGGAGGGGAGGGCGCCCGCCGCATCACGCATCACGCACACCGTCGCATGGCTCTCGCGTGTGAGGACGAGTCTAATTGTGAGATGTGACGAGACTAGGACGTTGCAGCGGGCTGTGAAGGTAGTGTTGGACCTGTTGGATGCAGAGCAACGCCAAGGACCGCAAAGGACTCATTCAGCTCGGGGTAAACCGTGCCCCGACGCATTCCCGTGGAGCGCCGCTTAGATGGCCGTCGACGAGAACACCCGATCTTCCGAGTCGGCGGGAATAGAATGGAATGATGGAATGATGCACCAGCGGAGTCCAACGGTCGACCAGCTGGCCGATTTTGGCACCGAGGAAAAGTCCATCAGTGGCAGGTGCAGTTGTGGAAGATTCCGATACGTACCTACCAGAAAGTCCGTACCCGTACCTGCCATGTAAGTGGGTGCGCAACCTTCCATTCTTCCGTCCCCGGCGTACGTAGTACCTGCCATGGAAGTGAGTGCCAGCCGGGAGTCACAGGCCGCAGGGGCATGTGATTATGCCCTGTAAATGTAGAGCTTGGAATACTCCATCCCATGCGCGTATATTCGCATTCTTCGTACATCGTGCAGGTTGCCTTGCCCCGACGGTATTGCTCCAACAACTACCTGCACAAAACACGTACAGTACAAGCCATTGCCATTGCTCCTACCACCCATGACCCATCCCCAGAGCTTTGGGCGTGTGCTTCGGCCCACGGCCTCGGGGCCTTTGAGCTTTGGGGTTGGTCGGGATGGGGGAGGGACCCGGCCGTCGGAATATGTGCGGCGTCGAAGTCATGACAGTGGGATTGGACTTGCCCGAGTGGCTGCGACCCTTGCCGAGTGGCTGCAACCCTTGCACGAATCCACACCCTGTCTCCCACATTGTCCAGTTCTGTGGTCCAGTTCTGTCGGTAGCTCGCTCGGTACCTGGAAATCCCCGTCGGCAGAGCCACTTGCGGCGACGACGGCTACGGTGGGCTGTCAGGAACAGGAACAGGCGCCTTGAAGACGGCCAAGCCCGTTGAATTGGGCAGTGGACACCCCTGTCACGAAGCCCTCTCTCTCCACACAGCACATCCGTTCCGCCCCATTTACAGCCCCTGGACGAGGCATGCCCTTGCGAATAAAGTTGTCTTCATTGCCAACAGGCTACGTTGGTACCTCTGGGCACTAATGACGGTGATCCAGTGCGGTACGGGACCGTACAGCGGTACTTGAGTCTCAAGTACGGTACTCATGTGTTCCTCCGTCTAACGGGACTCGATAATCCTAGCTCTGGATGTACCGAACCAAAATGAACGGCGGCCGGCCCCCCTCACACCTTTTTTCCACACCTTTTTCTACGTAGTACACACCTCACGCGACAAGGCCCTCACCGGTAAGCCGGGGTTCGTCACTGGCAGGTTGCCCCAACCATCTCAGACGCCGGAGAGACCCTCCGGCTCTCTCTGCTGTGGCCTAAAGTGCCTGTGACTGTCCCGAAGGACTGGCCAGCAATGCATTGACGGGCAATGCATTCCACTCCCTGTGCGCTGTAATTACCCGCTGGTCACCATCGCTGAGGGACACGTTCCGGCACCCATCTTGGATCATCCCGGATACTCGCTCCAGCTATTCACGGCCTCGGCTCAGGTGAAGTGCGCGGGCTTCCGATTGCCCAATCCAGAGGCCTATCCCATTCCTTGGCTGCTTCCAGAAAAATACGAAACTTCTTCGGCTGTTCCAGCTGCGGAGCCTCCTGGCCAATGGCGAAGCATGCTGTGCGCGCTGATGCCCTGTACGAAGGAGGGCCCTGTTCCCAGTTCGGCAAGCCGTTGAGCCCTTTGCCTCATCTCGTTTTCTCGGTCAACTGCTTTGCTTGGTGGATGCCCAAGGCAAGGCACAGCATCTTCACAACATGACATGGCTTAGACATGGGGCCTAACTGCAAGGCTGGCAACGGCGCGCCAAGTGGATGCCGTTCCTCGTGAGAAATCTTCACACGGATGTGACGCCTGGTCCATACTGTGTGCCCTGGGTTTTCCACTCACTAACACGATCTCTCTCAGTGATGACTGTCCTGCACACAAAAAGCATGCAACTCGTTAGTCAACCACACGGCTCTTGCTGCCCCCATAACCATGCCCATATCCAACTCCTCCTCCATTATTTTCTTCTCCCTCCATGTTCCATGCCGCTCCTGCGTGACTTCGTCCAGCACTAACCAGCCCAGTCAGAGAAGCCATGATTGTTATTAGGGGACGAAGAGGCGGTAAGAGGATATGACGAGTCGGACTCGGCCAAAGTCGGAGTAGGCCTCACTGCCCTCTGGCATTGTCGTCTTTCGTTGTTTCCGCCCCATACCCATGCCCTGCCATGCAACTAGGCTCTCTTGACTTTTTTTCTTTTCTTTTTTCTCCTTCCTTTCTTTACCCAACGCATCCCAGGCGCTTTCCATATGGGCAGGCACTTTCTAGCGTGCCAGTGGCCTCAAAGAGGTAAGACGCAATGGTGGATTTGCTTTTTTGTCAGATCAGGACCTGGAAAAAAGACATGATTTTCTTTTGTAACTACCCTCCCCATTCATGCCCGTGGCGGCATCTTCAAGAGGGCGTCTGTCTATTCTGCTTCTGTACTCCCATTGCCTATCATGGGGCCGAAAGCCAAGGGGTCCCCCCCAAGACGGCATCCTTAAAACATGCCACACTACACGGCCGCACAATGCATGTGACGCATGCATCTGCTGCGGGCTGATACGCGATCCCTCGCCTCTGACAGGCTGGACCAACGAAAAGAATGCCATCAATAGCCATCGAGCGAAAGAAGGCTTCCCCCAATACATACCGTAGACCCCATCCTCGCCCATCTGTACCTCTTCCCGGCCCCGGCCTGTCATCCATCATGATTGCCCTACCCTGTGCCTAGCGCAAGGAATCCCGTCTAGCCCTTGCTCGATAACCGGGCATTCAAGTAAAAACATGGGATCATCATCCCGCAGACCGGGAACAATACAAAACTTGTTCTGGTGTTGAACGATTATGCGGAGCTGGGCGCTCTGGACGCTGCCTTACAAGTTGCTGCTGTCGGATCCTAGCCAATCCCGCGCATTACGTGCCTGGCCCCAACAATCGCTTGCCGCGGGATGCATCGATGAACATCTAGAATGGGATGGTGATATAACTCGCATATTCGTCGAGGCACATCCGGGCCATGGCACCCCAACTGCATTTTGCAGCGTGGCCGGTACCCAGCTCCCAAAAAGCACATATCGGCCTATCCTGCCAATAAGAGCCGGATGCGTGAAGCCACCACCCAACCAACAAACATGATATGTGAGAGAGGCGTGAGACGCTGAGATGACGGGACGAGGTCGGTTGCAGGTTTACTACTGTACGTACTGCTTCGCAATCCTGCCTGGTTGTCGAGGCTGGTGCACATGAAATTGGGCCCGGCATGGGTGCTGTAGATTGCCTCGAACTCGCCTCGTGCGGCCCGGGAACGAAAGCTGAGAAGGCAGTCATCCACAGGACCGAAACATGATACATGATACATGATACATGATACATGATACATTGCAAGCCACGAATTGCCACTTGGACTCCCTCTCGTTCCTCTACGTGCCATCCATCCCACGTCATTAAACCCCAAAGTGCAATCCCTCGGCCGCCATCGCGGAATAGAGCCTTGGCCACCTCCAACCTCCAACCCCTCCCCCCATCACATCCTCTACCCTCTTTGAAGTAACCAACTCGAAGAGCGAACAGGACGCCTAGACCAGGGACGAGGCCTGTTTTACCCCACGGAGTAATGTCGCTGGCCATGATCGTCCGCCCTAGGGGCTCCCCTAGCCATGGGCATCTAAGTAGCTAGCTGCCCCGGAACGACACACCTGACATGGGCTAGAAAAACTCTGGATCATCAGATTCCGAGGCACCATGTCCTCTCCGTGCCTGCTGCACCCGGTCGAAAGACCTTTTTCTTTTTCTTCCCTTTCGTCATCAACATCAATCAAAATCACCGGCCCCCCTTGACGAAGATTAGCAGGGGCGGCAACCTGAGCTCAGTCGTCGTGATCCCTGGGGAACAGGAAGAGCGTCCTCCGGGGTTTTGGTTGCGTGTCTGAGTTCATCCCCACCAGAGGTTGTTTTCCTCTCTGCTCGTTGTGGTTTGTCCAACCCAATTCAAGGACACACGGACACACACCTTTTCTCTCTAGAGTCTAAGCACCGAAAACGGAGAGGGAAAAAAAGCCAAATATTTTCCGTTCACCCAGGTCCACGGGCCAGGACCGCGGTGAGGCCACCTCCTGGCACTGGCCCCAACACGGGTTGACGTCGTCGGAACACGCCCCCGGGTGTGGCGCCGAACCGGCGGCCGCGGCCGGGACTGCCGCTGGCACGAGCTTCCCAGCCACAACCTCGGAGCCTCAACCGCTTGAACGACGCCGGGCCTCCGAGTGAGGATGTTACAGAAATTCAGAGCAAAGATGACGACGATGCTGCTAATGAGTCCTTTCTTCAAAATGATGCTATATACACACGGCATCTCATGGGCTCAACTCACAGCTCGAGCAAGGATCCGCCTATGATACGGCCGCTTCAACCCATCATTGTCCGTTCACCCATCCATCCATCATCCTTCTCCATTCTGATTCCTACCCGTCACAAAGCGGGCTGGGGCCTAGACTCTCCAGAACAAGGTCGATTTATGATGAATCGGAATCAAACGTCCCACGGCATCTCATCTAATCGACTGTCAGTTTCAGCGTTGCTATCAATGCCACTGTTACATTCAGGGATAATCTCCAATGCAATGCAGAATCGTATGCCACGGGGCCCCCCCTTGGCACTATTCCCTTCCCTTAACCCTAGTCGGTTGACTTGTAGAATGTGACGTAATTATGTCCATTTCCAAAAATGACAGCTCTGCCCACGCCCTCACCCCGATGAGGGGCGTGGAGACATGCTGAAGATTGCTCAAGGCTGCTAAAGATGATAAAGGAAAAGAAAAGGCACATGTCGTAAATGGCGTTAGGCTGCTACGCACTGCTGCAACGTCCGAACCTCCAAGTTCTCCACGACTGTTTCATCAGCGACCGAACAATCTGGATCTCGACTCGCTTCTGGCATCGCTAGTTGTCGCTTGTGAGGCGAGCTGGAGCCGGACGGATTCTGTGCTTACAGGCTTTGCCAGGCCTCCACCGGCTGATGCCACATCATAGTCTGTTTGTCACATTCCCACCGCATCGCCCCGTTACCGCCGACGGTTTTTTTCTTTCTTTTTTCTTTCTTGCTTGGAGAAACACACAGTCACATCATTTTGCTTTTTCTTTCTTTCTGGCCCCCTCTGTCCGGCTTCATTGCCATTGACTGCCCTCGCTTCTACTAGCCTGCCTCCTCTTGGCATTTGCGCTGCAGCCATCCGAGCCAAACCCATGAGTCGACGGCGATGCCCCAAAATACCCGCCGCCACGCCGCTGATTGAGGGCCTTGTGGGCGTGTTGCAACTCCGGGTCTCGGCTGGACGCCCGGCTGGCATTTTCTGAGGCGGGATGGCGCTGAGGCCGCATTACTGAAGAAGAAAAAAGAAAGAAAATATGGAGCACGATACAGAAACACGCCGGTCCGACAAAAAAGGCGACTTGTCGCTTCTTCAGGAAAGTGGACTGTCGGCCGTTGCAGACTTGCAGTAGGTAAACCTCTAAGACAGAAGCAAAAACCCTTGCCTTGAGCAAGCCATCTCCACCCACCTGCCCCGAGTCACTCCCCCTTGCGGCCAAGTGCCGGGCATTGTCGTGATGCAGAATTGCAGATGATGCACCAAAGCCTGACACAGTGACATGCCCAGCCGATCCTTTGTCGCTTTTTCCTTCTTTCTGCCATGAGACCATGACCAACCCCGCCTCATGATTTGTCCACCATCGACTAGGTACTCCAGAGTAGACTGGAGCATCGTCTCTCTCGGCTCGACAGCAGCGAGCCTATGGCAGCCGAGTCGGCCCATTCCCCGACTCTTTTCTTTTTGTTACTTTGTATTTTGTAGACTCGTAGTTGGCTCTTCTTCATTCCTTTCTTTTTGCTTCGCGTCGGACCAACATCTTTCACACCCCCTCCTCCATCTACTCTCGTCGTCTTGCATCCCATCTAGCGCCGGCGTCGTTGCCTCGTCGTCTTCCTCTTCCTCGTGGCCCTTTTCGACAAGTCTCCCACGCTTCTCCCACGTTCCGCCCCTGCGTCTCCGCGTGCTCGCCGTCCTCGTGCCCTCCACGTGTCGTTCACACGGCACGCACCCCGGGTTTGACCTTGATCGTTGCTTGTTGCTCCTCCTTGCTTCTCCTTGCTCCGATAACGTACATTGTTCTAATGCCTTTGCCCCTATGCACTTTTCTTCTGTTGAAGCGGTTTAGGCGTAGGTTCCATGTTATAGTGCATAACGTATGACCAACCCGTAACTCCCCTTACTTACACGTGTACGTAGTAACTCATTTATTTGCTGTATTCGTCCATGTCGGGTTTCTCACCGGACGCTCATGTCCGCATCGATTGTAGTTTCATAGAATCCCATTTTTCTATTTCTCCATTTGGCGCTCAGCAGAAGCCGTTATTCGTAACGCCCCATCTAAAACATCAGCGGCGTTTTTGCTACTGCATATATACCCACAAGACGTTGCCCACCACCACGCGACACTAACAAAGCAGGACGCGGGACATACATGTACATACAGTACTAGACTACACATACCGTGCCGTGCCTTACATATGTAGTAGCCTACGGAGACGCCCGCGCACCCGTGCCGCGTGGTACGACATCACCCATCCACTACCGCGTCGCTTGGCGCCAACTTATCTAGCGCCCACCCAAGACACGAATGTCTCGTAATGTCTCATGAAAATGTCGCTGTGGCTTGAATGGGTTCATCTCTCATTAGCAACCATACACCTGGTATTATGTACACGCCAAGGTTTCTCTGAGGGTTCGCCAATTTCAACTCGTAATCTCACAAATCCACGTTCCTAGTTCCAGGCAATTCCGCGGAGGCGCTTTCAAAGACCCATCCATTTCGCTATTCCCTTGATGTGTTTTCAGCCCTCAAGGGCAAAATTTCCCTCCGGAGTTGTCTTTTACCGGCCTACCCGAATCACACCAGCCGCAATCAGCTTCTGAATCTTGGTCCGCACCTGGGGGTTTCTCATGTGCTCTTGGAGAGCAGCAGGGTCGGACTGAGCCTGCTGCAGAATCGACTGCATCACAGGGTCTTGCATGACGCTCATGATCTGTAAGAAGGAAAAATGTTAGAATGGTTGCAATACATTAAGGGGTGGCAGTATAACTTACTTCAGGGTCGTTCATCAGTCGCTCCCGAGTCTGCTCTTCAGTCTCGTTGTCGCGGGCAGAGTACATGGCCGAGAAGGCCTTCTGCTGCTGTTGCTCAATCTCCCGGGCGTTGGCACCCTTGTGGTGTTCTTGGTCAACCTCCTGGGCCTCTGTGCATGCATCCACGCACTCGGAGTACTTGCGCATGCCGAAGTAGGCCTGAGCCTTGCGAATATACGCGCGGATGAAGGCGGGGTCCTGCTTGATGGCGGCGTTGCAATCCTCCACCGCGCTGGGGAACTCAAAGAGCTTCACAAACGCCGCGGCGCGGTTGCTGTAGCCTCGGGGGTCCTCGGGGGCTCGCTTGATCATCTCTGAGTAGGCCGCAACAGCGCCGGGGAAGTCCATCTCCTTGAACTTCTTGTTTCCCTCCTCACGGGCCTCCTCGGCCTTGGCAGGGTCGACATAGGCAGTGCGAGCAGCCTCGGTCTTGGCTCGCTCGGCAGCCCGGAGCTTGTTGAGGACATCGGGAGTGCGGTGCTCTGTCAGGGACTTGTTGTAGTTCTCAACAGCTAGTGCAAGCTCTCCCTTGCGCTCGTGAGCAGTTCCAATGCGAGCGTAGCTCTTTGCGATGACCTTGAAGTCGGCGTAGATCTCGCGACCTTCCTCGATAGCTTTGGTGCATGACTCGATGCACTTGTCGAAGTCTCCCTTCTCGAAGTACGCGGCGCCAAGGTTGTTTAGGTACGTGATGTCCTTGTACAGCTCCCACGCCTTCGAATAGTGCGCAATGGCCTCGTCAAAGTTGCGCTTCTTGTAGTTCTCGGTTCCCAGCGCCTTCTCCTTGTCAGCAGCCTCCTTGGCCTTCTTCTTCTCCAGGGCCTCCTCATCGATTTCCTCAGGCTCGGGGACGGGCTCAGGAGCCTTCTGGGCAGGCTCCGGCCTCTTGGGCTCGGAAGGGGGGGCATCGGGCATCGCCGAGTCCTGGGCATCCGGAGCGCTTTCCCGGAGCTCCATATCCACACCCATCAACACACCCATCACCGTTAACATTCTGGGGTCGGAGAAAAGCATCTCGCCGTCTTGAGGGTTCTTCTGCACGGCCTGGAGCTTCGCCATAAAGGAGGGGTCGCCGAGGAACGAGCTGGTCTTGGGGTTCGAGGCGAGCTTCTGAATGAGGCCAGGATCGTTGAACATCTGGCCGAGACCGCCCATGGGGTCAGCACCGTTGCCAGGAACACCGCCTGTATGAATGTTAGTACTCGAAGTTAACTTCAGTGTCGGCTGGGGATTACGAACCACCGACTTCGGCCTCCATCGCCTTCTGGACCGAGGCAAGGCCGTTCTTAAGCTGGGCGTTGTTTGCATCGTGCTTTAGGCCCTCCTCATACGCATCGTTGGCTCCAAGAAGGTCACCCTTGCCATGCAAGGCAGCACCTTTTCGGCCCCAGCCCTTAGCCCAGTCAGGCTTGATCTGTGTCGTTTGCTCCGCATCCGAAAGAGCATTGTCCCAGTCCTTCTTGGAAGCGTAAGCTGCAGATCGGTTGCTGAAGAGGATGTGGTTTTCGGGTTGGATGGCGATGGCTTGGGTAAACTTGTCGCTACGCAGCTGTTAGCTCTTGTCACCCTTCAAGTCCATCATCCTGGTGTCTCGCCCTAACATACACAGCCTCGTCGAAGTCCTTGGCGGCAATCGCCTTGTTGCCCAGCGCCTTGAGCTCGTCTGCGGAAGACATGACGTACGTGTCTTGAGAGTTTCAAACGGTTCAGTAGTAGCAGGAGTAGTCTTGTCGAAGGTTAAAGGTGACTGATTTGTTTAGAATTCAAGTCTCTGGATTGGGAGAGATCAGTCGTCACCTTAGGAATTGCGTGGTGGGGAAGAAAAGGGCCAGAGCTGCTTTCTAGCTCATTCGATGGCTGACCCCGCAGCAACCTGGTAATTGGCCCACCTTGGTCTGTGCACCGCCAACTTGCGAGGCTGATGATGGAGAAGCTTCCAGTTTGATTTCTTGGCATCGAGATTCCTCTAGGGTAAGAGCACAACTTCTAGGCATGTTGTAAAACAGCCCTTGACGTACTTACCACCCTACCTAGGTAGGTACCTAAAAATAATGACATGCACTAAATTTCCGTTCGCGTATTCGTTTCTCTTAGGGAAAGTGCGTTTCTTGGAAGAATTCAATAGACCACTTGAAACCTTGAGACTTCAGCAACACAAAGGAGATTTTCCAGTGCTTGTCAGCAGACGTCGCACAGTTTGTAGGATAGAAACACTGACAACGCACAACAGGGCATCCCACAACAAGTAGACAGCTAACTACAAGTTCACTGACAAACACGGAGGGTTTCCGTTCATCATTAATTTGTATTCATATCGCTAGTCTATTCTATGCAACGCTCTAAAGGTCAAAAGACTGTCCCTTGACAGGCACCGTGGACTCGGCAACAATATCAGTGACGGACTTGCCGATCATAAACTTGTAGTCTCCCTCCTTGATGACCCACTTCTTCGTAGAATCATCGAAGAAGGCAAAGTCACGGGCGCTGACGGGGATGTCAACAGTGGTGGTCTCGCCAGGCCTGACCGTTACCTTGGTGAAAGCGGCAAGTTGTTTAATAGGATCCCCCTCAGCAGTCTGAGTGTTACCAACATACACCTGGACAGCGACCGCGCCGACGACGCTGCCAGTGTTGGCGACCTTAACGCTAATGGCGAACTTGTCAGCGGCCTCCTTGACCTCAAGGTCTGAGAAGCCAAATGTAGTGTAAGAGAGACCAAATCCGAAGGGAAAATTGACCTTGTCGGCAGATAGGCGGTCGAAGTGTCGATAACCGACAAAGACACCCTCCTCATAAGTGACCTTGAGCTTGCCATCGACATACTCTCCAGGGAAGTTGCCGTGTGCAGGACAGTCCTCGAGCTTCTTGGGGAACGTGCAGGAGAGGTGACCCTCAGGAGTCTGGGCTCCAGTTAGGACATCGGCAATAGCATTGCCGCACTCTTGGCCGGCGAACCAGGACTGGACAAGACCCTGGACCTCGTTCAACCAAGGCATGGCAACAGCTACACCAGTAGAGTTGACAACAATCGTCTTAGGGTTGACAGCGGCAACAGCGGAGATAAGGCGGTCCTGGCTGCCATCCTTGGGCAGGTTGAAGCTGCGCTGGTCCTCACCCTCAGTCTCCCAAAAAGGCTCGTGACCAGTAAAGATAACGGCAACATCGGCAGCCTTAGCCACCTCGATAGCCTCAGCAAGAAGATCCCGGTCATGCTCGGCCTCTGACATGTGTCCGATTCGGAGACCAACTCGTCCGGCGAGGATACCGAGATCCTCCTCTTCACTATCACTCTTAGGAGCGGGAGGGGAAGTGGTAATCAACATCTTGTATGACTTTCCAGCCTCCAGAGTGACCTTGATCTCGGGAGCAGGGGCACCGCCGAAGAGGAAGCCCATGGCATCGCCGCAGTTTTCAGTCTGCTCATATATAACCTTATCATCAATAATCAACTTGCTCGGTCCGAGCCCAGAGCAGGCGAAGTAGTAGGTGGCGCTTTCTTTAGGTGTGAACGTGCCTTCGAGGGACACGTTTTTGTGGCTGAAGCCAAAGCTGCTCAGGACGTTGACATCCGAGTCGGGGTGTCCGTGCTTGGTCTCGTAGGGCTCAGAAGAGCCAGGCTCATAAAGTTTGTAAGTGTACCCGGTGGTGCCGTCGAGGCCGACAACACTCTCAGCAGTAATAGGAGGGAGAGAACGGAAGGTGTGGGCTCCTATTCGCGAATTAGGAGAAGACTCAATACTGAAATGCTGCAAGTGAGGAAAACTGACCCTTGGCATACGAGAACTCGACACTGTCGCCAAGAGCGGCGTGCATGGCGTCCCAGGGGGTGACCTTATAATGAGCGTTGAGTGAAGCGCTGCCACCTCCGTGGGCGAGACCGATCTTGGCGTGTCCAAGCAGAGCAATCTTCTTACCCTTGACCTTGTCCCTAGATAGAGGCAGGACTTGGTCGTCGTTCTTCAGAAGTACAATCCCCTTGGAGCCAGCTTCGCGGATAAGGGCCCGATGCTCCGGCTTGTCAATAGCCTGCTCCTCGGGAATGGTGGCATCCTCGAAACACTTGAGGCGCTCGAGGAACTGGAGGACTCGAGTGGCTCGCTCATCGATGGTCTGCTCAGTGATCTTGCCTTCCTTGATTGCGGCAACGACATCCTCATACTTCCTCCAGCGGGTCGGACCAGGCATCTCGAGGTCCAGGCCGGCTTCTAGAGACTCGGCTGTCGAGTTAACACCACCCCAGTCGCTCATAACAAGACCGTCCCATCCCCATTCTCCGCGAAGAACCTGTTTCAAGGTGAAGGGGTGGGAGTCAGCGTGAGTACCATTGACCAAGTTATAGGCAGTCATGACGGCCCAAGGCTTGGCCTCCTTGACAGCGATCTCGAATGGCCGAAGGTAGAGCTCTCGAAGAGCACGCTCACTGACGATCTCATCGACAGTCAAACGGTCGGTCTCCTGTTCGTTGACGGCGAAATGCTTGATAGTTGCAGCGACACCAGACTCCTGAAGTCCCTCGACAACGCGAGCAGCCATCTTGCCAGTGAGGAAGGGGTCTTCAGAGAAGGACTCGAAGTTACGACCACCAAGAGGATGACGGTGGAGGCACATGGTAGGGGCGAGGAGACATCGAGCACCCTTGGAGTGAACCTCTTCTGCCAAAGCAGCACCAATTCGTTTCGCCAGGGTAACATCGAAGGTACAGGCCATTAGACTAGCAGCGGGAAAGCAAGCCGCTGTAGTGCCACCAGTGAAGGCGGCTCCTCGAGCACCATTAGGTCCATCTGAGAGCTTGACTGCGGGTACACCCTTGGAGGGGATAGGAACAGTCTCCCAGAGGTCCTTGCCCGCGAGGAGGGTAACCTGGAAATGGCATTAGCGGACAGCAAGGGCATAACAAGGTGTGGATAATCAACTCGCCTTCTCCTCAAGAGTGAGGGTAGAGAGAATGGTTTTGATATCCACGGAAGACATCTCGACGGCAGCTACAAGGGGAGACTGAGAGCCAGATGAGGATTGAGAATGAGAGAATCCATCTGCCAACCGGGAAGAGAGGGAGGGACGCTTTTAAACCCCGAGAGTCCAACATCGAGGACCGCTTCCAGGACGACGGGTCGTCCGACTGGGCCAAGCCATCCGCGATTCACCCGGTTTAGACAACATCATATGCCATCCGACGCCCACTTTTGCGGAGGCCGGGTGAAGACAAGCACAAGCGGCTTCGCATGACTGGCCTTGGGGTGTGGAGGTCGCTCTGGGGAAGCGTCGACTTAGACTGGGGCATCTCTGGATGTGGGTGGTGCTGGTGTTGTGGCACCCGGTGTTGAGCAGCGATTTTCCCGGAGATCAAGCGTCGAGTTGCCCCGGTGTACCCGGGGTTGGAGCGGTGTTCTTCCGGTGATCCAACAATCTTTCTCCACCAGGGAGTCTATAACCGTAATTCCCCACCCCCACACATCTTCGCTGGAGTCTGGGTTTTGTTACGGCGGGGACTGGATCTCTTCTCCGGCAGCATCGTTTTACACCGGGTCGTTCGGGGCGACTTGCGCCGATTGCGGGACGATTCCGGGAGTTTGGCAGATGCAGGTCCCGATGAATTGGCGGTGGGGTTTTTGATGTGGGTGATAAGTTTCGGAGTAGATAGTTCTATTCGAGAAACTATGTATGCACAGGGAAAGGCTGAGTCTAATAGTATATAAATCGTACCGCCTCAAATCCAGGCATAATGCGGTATCATGGAAGAACAGGCCATGTGCTGAAACCGTGACATAGAGATCCTTGTCCACACCCAACGTGTAGGGGGTTAGAAGGGCCCCTCTCTGACGGGGTGATCTTCAACAGCCACACAGATGACAGCTCCTGCCTGCCTCTGGGGGTGGCGTCATGCATGTGCCGTCCATGTTAGTTGGCCTTGAAGATGGCAAATTTTTGCGTTGAGTTGAGAGCTCTTCCACCATCTTTACATGTGGCTTTTTCAATCCCTTGTATTTAGCTAGATTGACAAAACTTTTGTCTGTGCGATGCGTGCGCCACAAAAACATGACACATTCAGGAACCCGGGATCTTCCGGGGATTATGCGCGCGCCGCTCGCTGCAAACAGTCGCGCCCAGCTTGTGACGCAACAGCGTTTCGTTTCTGGGTGTCCACGGCCCAACCCTGACGGCTCCTATGCAAAAAGGCTGCAATCGTGTCCTTAATCCGCCATGAGATCTCCCACAACGTCGCACAGATAGGGAATCAGTCAGCTTCAAAATGAGCGTCCCGGATGAGGAGCCTCGAGGTGCGTGTGCCGAAACATCCGTCCAAACCGCATTCCCCTGTCCCCTTTCGCTGACCTTTGATGGCCTGTTCCAGGAGAGTCGTGGACGTCCATACCCACGCATTTGATCCTCGCCGAACTTCAACGACGCAAGGAAGATGGCGAGAAACCGCAGTGCGGATCGAGAACGAGGGGGGGCTACGATACTTCGGCGCATGTGTTCGCCCTGGTTCTCATTCTCACGCTCAGCACGATGGGTACGTTTTCGCTATCCCACAGACACCTCGCACTAAGCATGATGTGCTAATAATGTGCACAAGCCTGCGGATTCCCTTTGCTATCACGTCGCACTACCACCGGCCGTCGACAGAGGACCATTATCTTCTATTGCCAGCACGTCGGCACCGGGGTGCTCATTGCAACGGCCTTCGTCCACCTCCTTCCAACGGCCTTCCAGTCCATGACCGACCCATGCCTGCCATACTTTTTTAACGAAGGTTATCCGCCTCTGCCAGGCGTCATCGCCATGATCTCTGCCATCGTCGTCGTTGGTGTCGAGTCGTACCTTACAACCCGGGGAGCAGGGCACTCCCACGCACACAATCATGGCTCCTGGGACGAACACGACGAGTCCGATAGCGATGCGACCCTACAAGAGATGACTGGATTGGCGGAGAGGAGATCTGGGTCAAGGCCGCCGGATATTTGCTTGGACGATACCGAGACTCATGGACTGGTTGCCGGAGTGTCACCGCTCCCTGAATCCACACCAAGGGGAAGGGAGTCGAGCAAGTTTACGGAGGACTTTCATGATGGCGATTCTGATCTGGACCTGGATATGGATGAGCTTGAAGCTGGTCCTTCTCGTAGTGCGCATGGCGCATATGCGTCCCTCAAGCCTGATGACGTTCCCCGAACACCCATGACACCCATATCACCTGGGATCCCCAAGACTCCTGAGGAGAACCAGCGACTGCTGTTACAATGCCTCTTGCTCGAGGCAGGCATTCTTTTCCACAGCGTGTTTATTGGAATGGCCGTTTCCGTCTCTACCGGGCCCGCCTTTGTGGTATTCTTGGTTGCTATCGGCTTCCACCAGACTTTCGAGGGCCTAGCTCTTGGCAGCCGGATCTCGGCGATCCAGTTCCCTCACAAATCGATTCGCCCGTGGTGTATGGTCTTGGCCTACGGGCTCACCACCCCGATTGGACAGGCCATCGGACTGGTTGTGCACCGGATGTACGACCCGCAAAGCATGGGAGGTCTCTTGGTGGTTGGCTTCATGAATGCCGTGTCCGCGGGTCTATTGCTATACGCGGGGCTTGTTCAACTGCTGGCCGAAGACTTCCTGACGGAGAAGAGCTACAAGGTTCTGAAGGGCAAGAAAAGATTGCAAGCCTATCTTAGCGTGGTCGCTGGCTCGATATTGATGGCTTTGGTTGGCGCTTTTGCTTAAGATGACATGGCAAGGCCATTCAATCTGTACTTAGTATGCTGTTGTTACACGGCATGGGCGGCGTTGGGCAAGATTGGTTCTGGATTCTCCAACAGGTTGCGTTAAAACGTGGGACGGCGACATTTCATGGGAAACAAATCAAGATAGCCTCTGGGTTCACTACCTAGGCCGTCACATGGCTATTAGTATCAACAGGCGTCATTGGGACCAAAACTGAACCGACTGAGTATGATGTGATTTGTGCGTGTGTCAGAATTGCGACAGAGATGCTGCACTGTGTGTGATTCTGAATTCTAGGTATAGAGAGATATGAGATAGATCTATAACATGCGTCCACAACATGTGTCTCTGCGGCACAGCTGGAACCTGGACCCCACGGCCTCCGCCGAACCGCCGAACGCTCTCGGATGGCGGGTCAATTTGTTTAGCGTCCTTGCTCCCTGGGTCGGTCTTCTCGGAGGCTTTGTGCTGCCAGAGTCCGCACATGCCCGGGGTTCCTCATGCTGCAGCAACTCATGTGCCAATCAACGAGCTGCTTTTATTCAGCCAGAGAGAGGCCATGAGCCTCTCGTTCCACTTCAGTTCAGGTTCTAGGCAAAGCTCGGAGCCACGCTAGGCCCGGGGCAGTTCGTGCCATGACGAGCTTCGGCGCATCTACAAATCGAACCACTTGCTGTTGTTACAGTGGCTAATGATAGTGTATGGCCACTCCTCCCCCCCTCTCGCTGGTAGTATATCTGGTCAGTCTGATTCCATTTTCCTGCCCGACTTCTCCTCTTCTTTTGTTGCTGCCATGTCTCGCGTGCGCATCGTCCTTTTCTTTGCTTTGCAAGCCATCATCGCTGCTCTATTCCTGAACCGTTCGCCGTTCCTCATGACTTCGACAGCCCCAACCAAGCAGTGGGCCGATGGGCCCATGAAGCTTGTCCTCACGCCGCAGTATCAGACCAAGAAAGTGAGTTTTCATGATGCCACCGTCATATCTTTTTAGATGCAGACGCACAAGTAAGTGGTTTGCGCATCGACAGTCTACTGACAATGATTACTCTATTTTGCAGACTGATCTCTTCACCACCGGTGCAACCCACATGTGCCTTCTTCACAATGCCATCATCCGCGGCTTCAACACCATCTATCTGCAGGCCCCGCATATCCAGGACGCCGATAAGGCCGCCTTCATCGGATACTCTCAAACCTGGTTCCGCTTTGTCAAGTCTCACCACGACGATGAGGAGGACAATTTGTTCCCTAAAGTTCAGGACCTGCTGGGCGAAGACCCCGTCTGGACCCAAACGCACGAGGAGCATGGTACGTACGCCTTTGACCCCCACTCAATGTCTCTATAAGTGCATATCTAACGGCTATTCTGTTGCACAGAATCTTTCCTCGCTGGACTGGCCGAGTTCAACACCTACCTCGATAGCCTCGACTCGCCCACCTCTCTCGACTCGGTGAAGCTCATCAGCATCATGGACTCCTTCAAGGACAACTTTGAGAATCACTTTCACAGCGAGATCGCCACCATCGCCGCCTTCGCCGAGCATCCCAAAGCGCCTATCGCCGACACTCCTGAGGCCGCCGTCGCCTCCGAGACTTTCAAGATCTGGGGCAAGAAGACCGTCACCAAGGCCGGCATGCTGGACGTGGTGCCCTTTTTCTTGCTCAACCTTGACCGCACCGCCGAGGATGGCCTCTGGGCTAACTGGCCGCCCATGCCTGCTCCCGTAAAATGGGGCCTGACGAACATCGCCGGCTCGTGGTACGGTTCATGGTGGAAGTTTTCTAGTTGTGATGCACAAGGACAACCCCAGGAGCTGTATGCGTTGCGAAGTACTGAGACCGCTGCATAGGTAGTAGGAAACAGCCAACGCATGGCAAGCGATGAAATTCCGTGACCATTCGGTTGTATTTTTATTTCGGCGTTGAAGTCGAGTTCTCTTTTCGGCGTATCATGGATTGCGTCTTAGTACGTTGATTTAGGACTTGGAAACAGGCGTGATGCCATCACAAACAAACATCACCATTCGATTATAGCATTATTTCTCCAAGTTATAGAAAGTGCCGTGGAGCGCACCCTGCGTCCCAAACCACTTCGTGATACAGTAAATTGATAAAAGACAGTGACGAGATGCAATGGGTCTCGGTATATCTGAAAACTGTCACTTATTCACGCATGTCTCTTTGTTGGCGAGTGAAGCGGGCCTAGAAACCGACATACAAAACCCCGACTTGCAAGACAGTCTCGCGGAACATACTTACCACTTTACCCCCATCTACAGTGAGCTTGTCCCGAAACTAGTTTCAATCAGAATGGATGCTGGGCCAAGCACAGAGACACACAGAGAGGCACGCGTCGTTCGCCACCGCAAGGAGGGAAGACCCCAACTGGTGCGGAGTTCTCGCCTCAACTAGTTCGAGCAACTCTGGAACAGAGTAGCGGATATGACGAAAAAGAGGAAGAGAAAGAAGAGCAAGGAAAAAGAAAAAGAGAGTAGTAAGAAAAAGAAGGGCAAAAAAAGACCAAGGAAGAGTAGTGGAAGGAAGAAACTAACTGAGAGCAACCTACGTTCGATCGACAAGAGTGGGCATAAATTTAAAACAAGGAGGAAAAGTTTAACCAGAAATCGCCCAAGCCTGGTAGATCGACTGCTTCGTTGGGCAGTAACCTGAGCTTGGCTGGTGATGGAATCCTTTGGCAGAATTGGGTCAATGTTGGGTCAAAGTTGGCATCATCACTTATATGACCATAAATCCACCTGTAGTGCTAAGAAGCATCGACTACCGAGGTAGGTAAGCAGCAATGCAAGATCCTGAACAGCAAGAAATCGAGCGTGGACAACTCGCGATGGAATGAAGCGTCATTCGATTTACTGTATCATTTGTCTTCGAATTTATGGCTATGCGCAGTGAAATCTCGGGTTGAGTTACTGAGGAGGTCTGTCCGTCTGTGTTTTGGCGTGGCATCAATGAGGTAACTTAGGTGGTGCCCACTCATATGATACCCCGCGCCACAGGGCAGTACTTCTGACGAGCAAACTGCCAACCCTCCCACACAGTCCTACCAAGCACATGTTCACCCTCTTCCAAGTACTGAAACTATGTCTCCTTCACGCCATGTTCTCGTTCTGGGCGGAAACGGCAGGATCAGTCGCCTTCTCACGGAGATTCTGCTGAACAAGTCGTGGACAGTGACGAGCTTAATCCGCACCCAAAAGCAGGTCAAAGACTTGGAGGAGTTTGGCGCGAAGTTCCCCGGAACACTGAATGTGCTGGTTCACGATCTTGAAAAGGTGGACAGCAAGGAGAAGGCCGTCTCTATAATCAATCAAGTCAGCCCCGATTCAGTTGTTTGGAGTGCCGGTATGACGGCCCTTGTTTCACCAGAGGAACATGTACTAAGCGCAGTATAGGTGCCGGGGCCACAGGTGATCAGGACAGAGTACATGGCAGTGTAAATTTATTCATGGAATCCCGCTAATCAGCTGCAAGGTCCTCCGTATTGACCGTGACGCCGCAGTGTATTTCACTCAGGCTTCCGTTGCAACACCTACCATCACTCACTTCATCACCGTGAGTTACCTTGGTGCCCGCCGAGCCAACGCCCCGTGGTGGACTGCCGAGGACTGGGCAGGGTGGGAAAAGGTCAACTCGACGTTTCTGGCCCGGTACTACGAGGCTAAGGTGGCCGCCGACGAGGCGGTCGTCACAGAGGCTAGGAAGCGGGACGACTTCACAGCCGTTTCGGTCCGGCCAGGCGGTTTAACGGAGAAGGACGCCGGGGGCGTCATCATGGGTCAGACGGAGAAGGCACGGGGCATGACGAGTCGGGCAACGACGGCCAAGGTGGCGGCGCTTCTTCTCGAGGCAGGCCATGTCAAGAGCCGATGGCTGGATGTGCTGGATGGTGACGAGGATGCTAAGAATGCAGTGGAGAGATGCGTCCGTGAAGGGACTGAATGCGCTGAGGGCGAGCCTGTCTATTCTGGATAAGTGTGCCTTCAGGCACTGGAGAACTTGCGTTGTCCTAGATGACCCAACAACGCTGGCTGCCGTTGCTATATTTCCTGTCAATAGCCATGAAGCAACGGACAAGCGGCCGTAACAGCACTCAATCGAAACGTGCAGTTGTATATTTGAAAACCGAAGGCGGTCCCCGTTGCAACAGCCCTTGGACCCTTTAACTTCACAATCTCCTCCATGTACCACGTCTCGTTGTAGCAATAGTATATACAGCCAGCACTAATATCTGCACCCAACCCCACACCTCTATATATTCACCGGTTAAGCACCATTGGCTGCTGCGGTTTGACAGAACAGGGTTTTGACGGCCGATGGGAGAGCTCCTCGTCGCCACGAACCAAGCCATAGGAGTCATGGCGGAGGCCACCATGGCGGAGGGCATCATGGCGGAGGCCACCATAGCGAGAGGCAGCATCACGAAATGCGACATAGCGAGCGGTATGTCTTTTTTTTAATCGTTTCACAAACACGCCTTGTCCTAAAGCCACAACCCTCAAGTGTCGATTCTGCAACTAAGAAAACTAGACCACGGCGCCCCTCAGGCAGCAGCGCCTTTAGAGACACAAACATTCTCCTTCGTGAGTTACCTCCAAGTAGGCTGTCGAGGCGGGAACAAGCCGAGGTTCAGTATTAGTACGGTGGAATCTAGAGGGGTTAATAGTGAGCAATGATTCAGGCCTGGACATGGCCTTTCGCCAGCCAGAGCACACAGCAACGGTTCACTCACCCTGGTTGATTAGCTCAAGGACGCCGCGGTATTTATTTTTATTTATTTTTGCAGTCGCTTAAGTTTGCTGCTGAACGTGATGCAGGCCCAGCTGACTCCATTTTTGTCGTGTTTGCTCGCGCCCAGGAGAACCTAACAGCTTAGTGACTTTAGCATAGTTTCCCCATCACGGGGGCTCTCAAATATCTGTGTGTTCCATCGGGGAAGAGCACATGTTGACTGCATGCTGTTCAGCCAGTCATCAACGAGCCGATCTCGTGAATCACGATGGTGTCTCTGTCCAAGTGATCGTCTCAGTCGGCAGAATGGCATTCAATCCCATTACCCATAGCCCATTAAATAACTGCCCAGAGAGCCAATTCATGCCCTCTCTCTCTTCTACTTTTCCATAAACAAAAAAAAATCCAACTCTTACTCAATCTTAGAAACCATGGGTTGCTGCGAGTCTACTCCCCGAGACCCGGGCCAGCATGAGAACGGCTTCCAGGACATGGGGCCTCGGCGTCACAATCAAACCGCCGTCCCGTAGGAGTCGCCATCCTTGCCCCGTTGTCAACTTAGACTAATATTTTGAGATTAGACCGGCCCATTACCACAATTCATATGCAGCCATGCCTCCGCGACGGCCGACGGCGCCCGTGAGGATAACCGACCCCAGCACCGGCGCCGGGCCTCCGCTCGTTTTCGAGCCGGCCGAGGTTTCTTCCGCCAGCAGCCAAGCGATGATGGTCGAAGGAGTATCCGGCGGCGGTATCGATGAGCACGTACAGGGGGCTGCTGCGGCCCATGGAGGACCACCTGCCGGCTCTCACAGGCAGGGTCCTCCCGACTCAGTATCCAGCTCTAACTCAAGCGGCAGACACACTCGGGGCAAAGGCTGGACTGAGGCGGGCTACGAAACCCTCCCGCGACTGAGATGATTTGTCTTTGAGGGGCGAGAGATGTACGCCGCGAGGAATGCTGTGTATGAGATCTGTGGCTCGGTACACCAGAAAGCAAACAAGGAAGGACGGAGCTGGCATACGAAGTCCCACGAGTGGGTCAAACTTACACAGTCACCATACTGTGCAACATGAAGACTCGCCTGGGAGATGGTT
This sequence comes from Dactylonectria estremocensis, assembly GCA_020744375.1. NCBI lineage: Eukaryota > Fungi > Ascomycota > Sordariomycetes > Hypocreales > Nectriaceae > Dactylonectria > Dactylonectria estremocensis. The sequence continues at coordinate 2,682,336 of JAGMUU010000004.1, forward strand.
GCCTCGAATCAGTTGTCGTGTACATGGATGTCTACCTACCTAGACTTGGATCTTGCACCACTGAAACGTGGAATGCATTCCTACACTTTTACGCACTCTAATCATAAATATTCCTCCCAGCGATGCCTACATATTGACGTAGCCCGGTATGTGCAAGTCCCTTAAGCTAAGCTGTAATCTTTCAAGAAGTCCAACATCGAGATCGGAAGTCAGAAAGGGCCTTTCAAGAGTTGGCAAGGATGGTTTGGTTCATTAAGGGAGTTGCTGTCTTGAAGTACCTACCTGCTGTCAATCTCGTCTTCACCTTTGGGTGGGTACCTACTACGAATAACCGAAGCGGGAGGTGGAAAACGGTGGCTTGAATAAAAAAGAACATACGATAAACTTGCTCAATTGCCAAGGCGCCACACTAGAGCGTGGGATGGCACATGGCAGAAGACCATTCTAGTGATACAGTGGCTTGCTTTTTTGACTTGATGTGCTGTTGGTTTGAACTTGCTCTTGGCCGATGTGCTAAGGGCTTCATAGAAGAGTACTACGTACGTGGTGGTTCCGTGTACCCCAAGGCCAGACAGGATGCCTTTATCGAGGTAACTCGGGCCAAGGCAGATATGCTTGTACATAACAAGAGATTTTTAATAATAAACGCGAGCACTCCCTTTCACATTGCTTTGTACCGATGTGGTATGACAAGCTGACGGTGTGATGGAACCCTCCACGGAGGCTCATTCCCAATCCCACTCGTTCAACCGAACTGGCTACGCACATGTAATAACGGGGAAGATCGCCAGGACCAGGTGGGTTTTCTCAATGAGACTGATACTCGCGGGAGCTGACATCTCGATCCGCCTTATCGGGTCGTGACCTCGTCGCACTGAAAAGGAGGAAGCTCCTGTGCCAAGCTTCACCTGGACCCTCCAACAAAACGGCGAAGGAGTGGACCCAGGGAGCGTTTGTTTTTTTGAATAATTCCGAGATAATACAAGAGTAAAACAAACCAATCATACATTCTTTTCAAGGTGGATCGACCGCGGGGGTTGGCTTTAGGGCACATGGGTTTAAATCGAGTAGCCAGGGTAGGAGCAGCTGGCAGCCCATACAAAACTTGCTCAAACCGACGCAGTTAGGCCATGTTGAGGCGGAAGGACCACGATAACGGGCGTCTGACGGACTAAGACTTTGCTGATTTGCGCCCATTAACACCACTGTCTCTCCACTGAGATCCATGGTTCGTCTGCTGAGTGCAGGGGTTTTGTTCGCTGTGACCATGGCCATGTTAAGCGTCGCCAGTGTGAGGCACTTGCCAACAGCTGCATCGAGAGCGTCCGGTCCCATGCGCGTGGGCAACCAGACCTGCAGCGGGCCAGGCGATTCCTCAGGGTTCAAAAGCTCACAGGGTCCGCCTCGGCTTTCTTTTTTTCATACCTCAATAACAACCGTCAAGAGTTTCGGGTCCTGTTCTTCAAGCCCAAGGTTATAAGTACCTACTCTGCCTGTGCATCACCTGTGTCCTGTTCCACCTTCACTTCGCCTCGGCATCAACACATTGCTCGGAGCAACCAACACATCCTCTACGATCAACTCGCTGCTCCAACACTTCGTCAACTAAACACCATCCAGCTTCGACCGTCGAAATGGACATGGACATGTCGACCACGGCCACTGTGGCCATGACCGGCACCGCGACCATGGATATGGCATCCGCCACATCTACTGCTGAGGCTATGGACATGGGCGGCGGCTGCAAGATTTCTGTATGGCCTCCTCCAAGCCTGCTACCCTTCTCATGAGTTGTTCGGGTGCTGACTGGGCCTTCCCCTCTTGCAGATGCTTTGGAACTGGAACACGGTCGATTCGTGTTTCATCTCCAGCTCTTGGCACATCACCTCCAAGGGCATGTTTGCCGGATCCTGCATCGGCGTTCTGCTCCTCGTCATGACTCTCGAGGCTCTCCGCCGCGCCGTCAAGGAATACGACAGCTACATCATCCGTCAGCACGCTGCCAAGTTCGGGGGCTCTCCCACCGCGGTCAGCAACAACGGTCCCGGCTCTGATAGCAGCAAGGCCGTCGACGGAGTGGCCGCCTGCGCCGTAGGCATCCCTCCCTTCCGCCCCAACGTCTTCCAGCAAGCGATCCGAGCGCTTCTGCACATGATGCAGTTTGCGGTGGCTTACTTCGTCATGCTCCTCGCCATGTACTACAACGGATACATCATCATCTGCATCTTCCTCGGCTCGTACCTGGGATCCTTCATCTTCCACTGGGAGACACTAGGCGGAAGCCAGCAGACGAGTGCGACAAAGGAAGCCACCGTCTGCTGCGGCTAGATGGAAACGACCCTGAACCTTCTGACAGAGTAGTCGAGCCGGAGTGATGACAGTCCTTGAGTCACATCTCTTTGGCAACTGAGGCGAACGACTGATAAGAGACAAACACAGTGTTTTTCGACTAGTGGGTCGTTGTCGTGCCCAAAGCACTACGTAGCTATCCTCTGGAGGAAGCAACCGTGGTATGGGTTGAATTTAGTCCAAGTTGGAGCCGCATAGAGGTAGACTCCCAGCTGACTGGTCTGGTTGTTGCAACTGATTATCTAGTAATCTATGTTGCGCCAGAGGTTGTTTAGTGGAACCACCTCATTAGCATTAATTGATACCCTCCTCCAGCACTTTAACGTCTTGGCCGTGCTGCTTGATGAACGATCGAGGTGGAAATTAAACGCGCCTGCCATTTTGATAGGACACAAGAGTTGTATGCAGTGAGACTCGGTAATCATGGATCGGTTCTAGAGTAAGGATGAGTTAAAAAGGATGCAGTAACCAGGTTGAGGTTATTGTTGCGAGAGTGGAGGAGGGATGGACGGCTACGATTGGGTGGATCAATGGTACCTGAAGCGAATACCAGGCTGCTGCAACCACTGCAGGCTGACAAATGAACCGTAATGTACCTAGAACCACAGAATCTCTTGGCCCGTGGCGAGCTTGTCGATCCTCAACATGGGGTCGGTCGCTACTTCATCCCACTTCCTCCCGGTGTTTCAATTTGTGCCCCAGGCTTGATACCACGGGCAATTCGTCAGTCCAGCCGACTGCGCGACGACAGCATCTCGATTTACCAATTCACCGTCCCACAACATCTTCATCCAGGCCGAAAGCCAAAGGGCATCGAGCCCGCCATGTTCCGCCACCTCATGTCCGCCAAGGTACGGTCCAACGCTGGCTGTTGGACCTGTCGCCTGCGGCGCAAGAAATGCGACGAGAAGCGCCCCGTCTGCGAAGGCTGCAGCGTCCTCGAGATCACCTGCTACAACGACGAGGCCAAGCCCGACTGGATGGACGGCGGGCTGAAGCAGAAGGCCATGGCCGAGCGCATCAAGGCCCAGGTCAAGAAGCAGGCGTCGCAGCGTCGCGACCGCAAGTACATGGACATGCTCGAGTCCGGCACCCGCAACGTCACCCTCGAGGGCCATGGCGAGGACCCTGCTGCCGAGAACGCCATGGACCTTGGGAACGATCCCAAGGGCTCCGGCCACGAGTACGCCAATGCCTCCGTCGGCCTCTCCGATACCGATCCGCCGTCAAGCAACGACTGCGGCTCGACACCCGCCTCTAGCAACACCAGCGGCTGCTCGCCTCCCGAACTTCCGTGGCATAACCAATTCATCGCCCGCCCCGACGACCCAGCCCACGGGGCCGGTGTCAACACCGAAGTACACTTCATCATGATCTATCTCGACTACGTCTTCCCTCACTTGTTCCCCTTCTATCGCCCCCCGATGCTGGCTGGGGGCCGCGGCTGGGTTCTCGATGTCCTGCAGAGCAACAAGTCTGTGTGGCATACGGCCATCTCGCTTGCCTCGTACTTCTTCAGCATAGTGCTGTCTAATGGCAACAAGGATCACGAAGAATGCACTAACCGCATGGTGCATCAGTTGCAGACCCAGCTCGAGATGGGCTTGCGCGAGCTTCAGAGGGAGATGAGCGCCATTAATACCGCTGGGTGTCTCGCCGGGCCCAAGGAGAGGCTGCTGGTCCTCCAGGGAATTCTTCAAATGCTCATATTTGAAGTCTCAACCAGCAACACGGAACACTGGCGGATGCACCTAGACGCCGCTATCGCCATGTTCCTTCAAATCATCCCCACACCTGAGGTGTGGACGGAGGTGCTGGTGAGTCTCTATAGCCTGAAGTGGCCCCCTCCTGAGATGGGCGTCAGTCGGCCGTTTAGCACCAGCCAAGCCGCCCTCCGCTTCTTCACGGCAAATATAATCTACATCGATGTCATGTCTAGCATCACCCTCGAGCAGGCACCGCGATTACAAGCGTACCAGGCTCCGGTCATCCCTGGATGCAGGTTGACAAAAGAAAAGCTCAATGTCCAAACTGCAGGGCCTCTTTTTATGGAGGACTTTACTGGGCTGCAAAACTGGGTGGTTCAGATTATTGGTGACATTGCCGCACTGGATGCTTGGAAGAAGGACCAGAAGCGAGCTGGATCCCTGTCCACGACTGAGCTGGTCCAGCGCGGCAAGATTATGGACGACGCTATCAAGGCAGGTCTCGAAGCCATGGAGAGCGAGTTCATGGCAAGGGTGCCTCCCAATAACCCCGTCTACGCCATCCTCGCAAACACCGTGCCTCCATCGCAGCCCGGCATCACTGACCAGTCTCCGCCACTGCTCATCAACAACGTAATCTGGCTTCAAGCTGCAATGACCTACCTTTATGTTGTCATCTCAGGTTGGCAACCTTCATGCCCTGAGATCCGAACCTCCGTCTCTCGAATGACAACCCTCCTGAGTGAACTCCCGCAAGATACTGGCTTGAGGACTCTGGCCTGGCCGTTTTGCATCGCCGGTTGCCTTTCCCCTCCCGAAGACGAGTGCACGTACCGTGCCATGGTTTTGCGGATGGGATCAGTTAGTGTATTCGGCACGGTCAAGGCGGCAATGGAAATCATGGAAGCCGTCTGGGCTCAAAGGAACCATATTGACGAGAGCTGGGACGTGGGCAAGTGCATGAAGATTTTGGGACACGGAGTTTTGCTGATTTGATACCCTGGGACACCTACAACCCCCGCCTTGAGGAGCGGACCATGAGGCTTGGTTGATGGTGACAAACGTCTGATTTGGGTGTGGTTACGAGAAACGGTTTACTGGGTGATGACA